>CM076117.1:0-1369166 GCA_038048805.1 Hipparchia sbordonii | reverse complement strand
AACAAGTTTTCCGCGAAACAAAACTGGCGGAATTTATTTCTCTAGGTAGCCTTAATTAATTCCGCGGAGGCACTAATAAGATTTTCATCCGGGCGATGCCGGTGTATTGATTGCAATTGGTTATGCATTTTTGTATGGAACTTTGAGCTTTTGCAAAGTTTCCGGGCAATTCGGAGTTTTTTGCCGTTTTTATATTGCACATTCGTTATGGCGATTGGGATTTTACTTTCTGAGTAAAATTTGATTTTATTTTACAAACATTAAGTAGGTATGTATAATATGATATGAGTTTGTTCGTTTGTCAATCACGTAGCAAATTTTTTTGCATGGGCAGCAGTTGAGGACACGGAAAGTGGCAAAGTTCACAGTTTTTTCTGGAATATCAACGAATTCCCACGGAATTTTTAAAACTAAATCCACCACTGAAGTCATTTTAAACTAACTTCCAAAAAAGGAGAAGGTTTGCAAGTAAGCGTCAAGATGACTGACCAAAGTGACCGATCAGCGTCAAATTTTTCCAGCATTTAGTACCTATTTAGTACTATTTAATACCTTTGTTTAAATATTTAGTACCTCAATAGTAACAGAGAAATTTAATTTACTAAATGGTCAGCCATCTTGACGTCAAGATGACTGACCACTTTTGAGTTTCCCCATAAGGGCTTAGTATTGAGCATATGTTTCTGCACTATAATTTAGTACCTATTTGGTACCTACACATATATTTTTTCCAGAATTTTTTGACAAAAAATAAAGATTTTATGAATAGATCAAGTTTTTCTATACAAATAACACTATGAAGTATGCAATGAAAACAAAGGGAAAAACTGCCAAGTTTTCACTACAGATGTCGCTCGTAATGCTCAGCCATGAATAAACGTACATAATTATAAGAAACTAGTTGATGCCCGCGATTTCGCTCGCGTGGATTTAGTTTTTAAAATCCCGCGGCAACTCTTTAATTTGCCAGTACAAAAAGTAGCCTATGTCACTCTCCCGGTCCTCAACTATACCCATGCAAAAATTATCACATCAATCCGTTGCTTTAATGCGGCGTGATTGAAGGACAAACCAACACACAGCAGATTGGCAGACTTCGAGCGACATCTGTAGTGAAAACTTGGCAGTTTTTCCCTTTGTTCTCATTACATACTTCATAGTGTTATTTGTATAGAAAAACTTGATCTATTCATAAAATCTTTATTTTTTGTCAAAAAATTCTGGAAAAAATATATGTGTAGGTACCAAATAGGTACTAAATTATAGTGCAGAAACATATGCACAATACTAAGCCCTTATGGGGAAACTCAAAAGTGGTCAGTCATCTTGACGTCAAGATGGCTGACCACTTAGTAAATTAAATTTCTCTGTTACTATTGAGGTACTAAATATTTAAACAAAGGTATTAAATAGTACTAAATAGGTACTAAATGCTGGAAAAATTTGACGCTGATCGGTCACTTTGGTCAGTCATCTTGACGCTTACGGTTTGCAATTAGGTCGGTATCTTTTTTTTTTTTTTAATTTATGTCAGCTCTTCTCAGTAGAAACTGCTTTTCGAACCGGTGGTAGAGTCTCGACTTATCATAATAGCTACATGAAATAAATAGAGAATTTGAACCGCCAAGTCTCAAATTCTCCGGACGGCATACCGACGTAGTCTCAAATTCTCCTAACGGCATATCAACGTATTGAACGTAACCATCGAACGTCCCTCGACGCTATGCAGAATATGGCCAATAATTTCTACACTTAAGTCCATCGCATTACATTATATCGCGGGTTCATTCAATAAATGCTAAATCATTGGCCCCCAGTGTATCGACGGACATTTACAACCCTCCAGTGAAAGCGTTTTGTTTATTTATTCGCAACCCTTGCGGAAAATTTGATATTGAAAATACCCCGTCGTAGCGCCGCGGGCTAGTAAGCATACAGTTGGAGAACTTTACATCATTATGTAACTCACAATCTTCACGGAAAGAAGCCATCTGCGAAGGAGATATGGTATAAAAGTGTGTGCACACACAAATTTATATACTTAATAATAAATCTGTCTGGTGGGAGGCTTTAGCCGTGGCTAGTTACCAACCTACCGTCAAAGACGTGCCGCCAAGCGATTTAGCGTTCCGGCACAATGGCGTGTAGAAACCGATTAGGGGGTATGGGTTGCATCTACACTGCCATACCCTTTCAAAGTTAGCTCGCTACAATCTTAGACTGCATCGTCACTTACCATCAGGTGAGATCGTAATTGAGGACTATCTTGTACAATAAAAAAAAGATAAGGCGCAGGGCCGACGGCTTTACGTAATCTCCGAGGCATGAAGGTGACTTACTGCGAACTGCCAAACTCCGGACTTAATACTAAGGATTTTTTGACAGAAAAACCCAATACATTTTTTGGACCGACCTGGGACTAAATCGCGGGCATCAGCTAGTAAGAAATGAATATACTACGGAACAAGTACACAAAAAATAAACAAAATTGAATACATTTTGAAACTACGCATGCAAAGGCGGCCTTATTGCTAACAAAGCAATCTCTACCAGGCAACCATTGGTGACAGGAGTGAAATTAGGTGTGAGGGTCCAACATACAGTAGTTCAACTTGAAATTGTAAGTCTGTGGGCACTCTAAACTGTGGTAGCGAACTACTGTGTCACACATTTAAAGGCATTACACACGCTTCCCGTTCAACGCAGCGATAATAAATAAACATGCAGCACGCTCGACAGCGTTTTATGTCTGTCGGTATACGCTGGGGAAACTGTGATTTAAAATGTATTGAATTCCCTTAATAGACTTGTTTTTTTACTGCACTACATTTTATCTATACTCACTATCACTATCCATCTTAACATGTGTTATGTGTGTGCATAGCATAGTTTTGTTATCCATTGTAAAAAAAAATTTTGAAAAGAGCAACTGCTGAGTTTCTTGCCGGCTCTTTTCAGCAGAATCTGCAATCCGAACCGGTGGTAGATTTATGACGTGTCATAAGAGCTACAAGTTGGCCTACATGAAATAAATAAAGTTTGGTTTTGATTTGATTTTACTAATATTATAAAGAGACCTCGTTATCCGTATTCAAACTAAGGTAAATAGATACGTAGACTGCTAAAATAGTAATTCTCACTTTAGACTTGCCGACTACAGTCGGCAAAAAATGCGACATGCTAGCTCGTTATTAAAGATCGCAGATACTATTCCCGTAAGCTTATTTTATTATTCCGTGGGCTCTACACTGCGCACAGTTTATTACGCGGCCCATTACAACAAATTCTTGTGAAAGCAATTACTGCACTGCACATTTCGCGCACCGATAAACGAGCCTGCACTGCACGCCAGGGGGCGGTAGATGTCCACTGTGATTTACGCTTATTGAATTGTTCCTAATATCCGCAACAACACATCAGTAGGTCCACATATAATTTGCTATATCAATTTCGTTCACATTTTGTATACTTTTCTGTCCAATTAGCCGTATATATTTTCTGATGATAATAAAACATTAGTGAGGATCGGTTACTTGTCTGTTTTTACTTAGGCAAGGTAGGTATACAAGTGGCATATCACAGAAAGGTGTAAGCGACGCGCTAAGCACAGTACATAGTTGTTACGTTCCCTCAAATATAGTTGAGCGAAGCAACGGCTGAATCATGCGTCATACTCGTGAACAGGTGCCACCAACGGGAATGGGTCTGCTTTGTGTCTACCCATCTTAACGTGTTAGGTTGTGGTAGGTGTGCATTTTTGAAACTTCTTTGTGGAAGTACTGTGTGCATAGCCTAGTTTTATTAACCATTGTAAAAAATTTTTTTTGAAAAGAGCAACTGCTGAGTTTCTTGCCGGCTCTTCTCAGCAGAATCTGTATTCCGAACCGGTGGTAGATTTATGACGTGTCATAAGAGCTACAAGTTGGCCTACATGAAATAAATAAATTTTGATTTTGATTTTTTGATAGCGCGTTTTACCGCATTAAACTCTGAAACTTACTACAAAAAAATGAAAAACTAAACTTAAGTATGTTTTAAGCACCAGGTTAGGTCTATGGACTGAATGTACATTGCTACACCCCTTCCAACTGCTACTATCTTAGACTGTCACTTACCATCAGGTGAGATCGCAGTCAAGGACTATTCATCGAATAAAAAAAAGGTTACGTTCATCAATTTGTTTAACTTTTAAAACAGCTCTAAGGAAACATAGATTTAATACGTGGTTCTCTACATCTCTACAAATAAGTAGGTTCGCGTGACTTTTAAACACATTGGAAGCTCTTCGGTGTTTATGATCGCCTGGTACACTGAACTTTTGATGACCTTTTTATAGGTCCTCGCTATGGTGTCACAAATTCGATTCCGCAATTTAATATTTCTATTACTCTCGTTTCAAGTAGCGGAATTACTTTATTTCACTAGCGGAATGGTTCTTTGATTCAAATATTAGCAAGTTGGCATCTTCTAGGCATCGTTCTTCTATCTTATATAGATGTGATTTGTAACCAAACACCAGTAAAACAAAATCGAGTATTTGTTACTTAAAACTAGTGAGCAAAATTCCATTTTCCGCGAAAGAATATTTGATTTAATTTTCAATCCTCAATATCTCACAGGTTAAAGGTGCGGAATAAAAGATCGCAGATTCGAGCCCCATCTGTTGCACTATTGTCGTACCCACTCGTAGCACAAGCTTTTCGCTTATTTGAAAGGGAGAGGACAGTATAAGTCAAGTTCAGCTTGGCTAATATTCTTATTAAAAAAAATATCTTACTATTTATGTGTTTTGTAGCCAAGCGCAAGTAAAAACAAGTGCGCCTTTGTTGCTTAAAACTAGTGAGAAAAATTCAATTTGCTTTTTCAGCAAAAAAGTGTTTTGAATTTAAAACGCTGCGAATTGTGTTTCTAATTTCATTGGCTTTTCTCGGAACGTTTGAAAACTTTGTATACTCTGACATTTCCTTACGAGTATATGCTGTATTATTAAAATAAAACCGTTGAAATTTTGTGTTTTCAAGGCTCGATTCGTCCAAAATATTATTTCTTACATCTGTATTTTCTCACTTGTAAGATGATAGTTGTAACTTGTATTGATTCACATCCGAGCTAAGTGATTTGTTTCTTGTGCATTTGAATCCATCACTACTCCAATAATATTAAGGAATTTCGCTAAGCTTGCTCGGGACTTAAACACAGCACTCCGTAACAAAAACAAACTTTGCTCTCTTGTTACACAAATAACTGTTACGACCATCAGAGACAAAAGTAGGTGTACCTACTCATTTTAATTAAGCGAACAAAAGTTTATTTTATTTTTTAAGTAGCTACCCTTTTAAAAGTAAATACTTCTTTTAATAAAAATCCTTGGCTGGGCCCCACGATATCCTTATTAAAGCCTTTTTTTGTTTCTTTTACAGGTAAGTCAGCTGCAGGGCGGGCTATTTACCCCTTACCTTTACCTCACCCGCGGCAACAGATCTAAGTAAGTCTTCATTTCAGGAAAAAAGCAATTAGTTTGCGGAACAAGATTTCTCGTTCTTGGAAATATTATGTACCTACTTTTAAAGTGATTTACATAGATGATGCCCGCGATTTCGTCCGCGTGGATTAAGATTTTTCATTTCATTTCATTTCATTTCATTTATTTGCATTCATGAATCCTAACTAACATCCACTTCTATGTCTAATATAATGTCTAGGATTACATGAAGCCCCGTCAGGGCGTTGCAAGTTACATTGACTAGTTATAATAAATCATTAATACAATAATTAAAAAATACAATAAATAAAAAAATAAAATAAAAGAAAAAAATTTGGTACACACATGCATTAATGGTTCAAAATTTGGATGTCAAGTAATAATATAATAATAATAGTTAGTGAAATTAAAGTAATTAGTTCAATATGTCATTCAATATATATTTATAAGCTATGGTTAGTCAAGTTATTTATGGTCATATTAAGTCATTTGTCATTAGTCTAGTCCTATTTACATTTTTAATGTCCAATTAAATAGTATAATGCAATTAATAGTATTTTTCTTAGTCATAAACATTTCGGTTTGTAACCTGTTTTGCAATGTATATCGTAACCGGACGTGCAATTGAGGCCCAAGAGTATCTATCACCTGCTACTACTTTGAAGTAGCTCATCAATTTCGTAGAAGCTATTTTGTATGAGCCACTGCTTAAGTTTTCGTTTAAAGGTCGTATCACTGGTCTCATTAGTAATATAATTTGGGATTTTATTATAAATATTAGTTGATCTATGTAATGGGCCGCGGGTAGAAATTTTTAGCTTGCATTTGGGGTATGCGAGTTTACGAGTATTTCTGCGACGTGTGGCTCTCTCCTGTTCCCTTGCATTTTCCACAGTTTCGTATAGATTGTGGTTTTTTCTTACAAATAAAGCTGTCTCCATTATATAGATGGATGGCAGTGTAAGGATTTTTTTGTTGAGGAAGTGAGGTCTGCAGCTTTCGCGTGGTTTAATATTTACTAGGATGCGGATACATTTTTTTTGTAAGATAAAAATATCCTCTGCGTTTGTGCTTTCACCCCAGAGGATTATGCCATACCGCATCCAAGAGTAAGCGTAAGCATAGTACGCAGAAAGTGCAGTTTCGTAGTTTGTATTTGCTTTCAGTACACTGAGAGCATATACAAATCGCGATAGTTTAACGCTCAGGTTGTGAACATGGCTCTTCCAATTCAGGTGGGTATCGATGTTTAGGCCGAGAAGAGTAAAATCACTAACCTCTTCAATTTTTGTATTAGTCGTTAGTGACTTTAGATTCAATGGTAGTTTTTGATGTGGCCTGAATTGTATGAGCTTAGTTTTATTTAGGTTAATTTCTAGATTATTAGAACGCAAGTAGTTTTGGATGTTTGTTAGGTTTTCTGAAATAATATTTTCACAATCTGTCGCATTCGAACACATAGCTAAGATCGATACGTCATCCGCAAACATGACGCACCGCGAGTGTGGTCTCATAATATTAGGTAGATCATTTATGTATGTCAAAAATAGGATGCATCCAAGGACACTTCCTTGTGGAATAGACCAGTTCGTAACGCGTACTTCCGATTCAATGTCGCTAACTACGTTAGTCCGTTCATCGCGATATTGCACTTGTACGAATTGTTGTCTGTCTTTCAAGTAGGTTTCCAGCCATCGGTGAGCGTTCCCTCGTATACCCGAATCATATAGTTTTTTGAGCAATATTTTGTGCGAAACTTTGTCGTATGCTTTAGTCATATCTAGCAGCAGTCCGACACCGTACTTTTTTTCTTCTAAACAGTTTAGGATTTCCTGTATATATTTAAAGACAGCTAGCGTTGTCGAGCGGTTTTTCCTAAAGCCGTATTGATTCTCACTCAAAATACCATATTTTTCCAGGAATCTATACACACGGTTTGTTACAGTTTTTTCGAAAATTTTTGATAGCGCCGGTAACAGGGCGATAGGTCGATAGTTACTAGGGTCGTTAGGTTTCCCGCCTTTTTTAAGAATAGGTCTTATTTTTGCAATTTTAAGTTTGTCGGGACAGCAGCCTTCGTCAAGCGATTGATTTATCAAGAATGTCAAGGGAGAGGTTATTTCGTTAACACACATTTTAATTAATGTCGGTGGAATGTCATCCGCGCCGAAACTGCGTTTGTTTTGTAAGCCACGGATAATTTTATGTATTTCTTGCTCAGTAGCCGGCTCTAGGAATAAAGAATTAATTGATCGCGATTGTGTATTGTAATATTTATGCGGATAACAGTTGTTAGAGCTGTCATCATAGGACGACTTGCCCACTGAGGTGAAGTATTCATTAAATAAATTTGCGACTGCTTGTGGTTCTTCAACTATGCCCGATTGTGTCGAGAGGATTATGTTTTTAGTGTCTGTCTGTTTGGTCTTGTTCGTTACGTCCTTTATTATGTACCACATGGTTTTGGTTTTATTTTGAGAGGTACGCATCTTTTTTATATTGTCAAGCTTTCTCGATTGTTTAATGCATCTTTTAAGCAGTTTACTGTAGGTTTTATGGTGTTTTTTTAGGATAATGTTGTTACACTCATTAGATAATATTTTAAGTATGCGTTTGTGACGGCATGATTTTTTAAGTCCAGTAGTTAGATAAGGTTTGGTCCTAGTTTTAATCTTAAGTCGTCGTTTGGGGATACATATGTCAAGGATTTGCGTTAGGTGCTCTATAAAGTTGTTATAGTTAGCGTTGGCGCTATAATTTTGAGATATTATGTTATTCCAGTTTGTGTTTTTTAGCATTGTTTTAAAATCAGCCATTGATTTGGCGTTAAAGATACGTTTAGTTACATATTGGGTGGGATTTGTATTTACTTTTCGATGGACCCTAAGTGAGCAGGTGATACTTTTATGGTCTGAGATACCATGGTCCTCAACTGTAAAAGTAAGGTCTTTAATATTGGTGAAAATTAAGTCTATACATGAGGACGTCGTTTCAGTTACGCGAGTTGGTTTATTAATTAATTGTAAGAGGTTTAGCTCTAGCATCAGATTCGAGAGTTTACAATAATCTCTTGTTTTAGGCGTTGCCAGGGCATCGATATTAAAGTCCCCCGCTATTATGATTTTTTTGTTCAGTGATTTGGCGCAAGTTTTCTTAAGCAGTGTCTCTATGCAATTAAAGAAGACCTCAATTTCACGGTCAGCACGATACAGGTTTATTAATATTAGATTTATTATAGGTAATTCTATCGCACAACACTCAATAATATATTCACTAGATAGGTTCATTATATCTTGTCTTTCTTTGTACTCTATCCCATTTCTGACTAGTATCGCAACACCACCTCCTTGCCGTTTCTTGCGATGGAAAGATGCCGCAAAGTTGTAGTTAGCTATCGTTACTAAATCTTTTTGAAGTTCAGAGATCCATGTCTCTGAGATACAAGCAACCGCTATATTTTGATCTTTAAGAAAATTTGCTACAATATGCGACTTGTTTTTTAAACTCTGCGCGTTCTGTATCAATATATTAAAGTTTATGTCTTTGCTATCTTCACTGTTACTTCCGAAATGTATCGTGCATTTCCGGGGTGGCGTGAGATTTTTGAGTGGGCTGGCTATGAAAGTCCGAGTCAGTGCTAACGCGCTGTGGCTGCCGTGGCTCATTTACTTGTTGAAATGTACTGGTTCTGCTTAGCTCTTTCCCGTCAATAAACAGCTTGCTGCCACGTAGTGTTGCACGCTTACCGTTTTTCCGGGCGCTCAGGTATTCTTCTCTTAGCATTTTCCTTTCTTGTAATGCTTCCCCAGTTAAAAATGCAGTGACGGCAAATCCTGTGTTTCTAAAGTATCGGTTGTTCTGTAATATATACTTAGTCATCCTTTTACTTATTAGTTCAATGACTATTGGGCGTCGCGGGCCTTTCTTTCCAATGCGGTTTAAATCCTCGATGTAGCCTTGAAGATTTATATTGAGTATATCGCCAAATAAATTGACTATCCTATCGTTCAACTCCGCCTCTGTTTCGCGATGGTACTCATTCAACCCGTAGAGCACAATTCTCTTGCTTGAGTCCGCACTATTCTCAAGTTTAGGTCCTGGTGCAGGCTGCCCCCTAATAGTATTTATTTCGTTTTTTAGTTTATGGTATTCCGATTCCATGGTCTTAATTTTTTCATTTAGTTCATTCAAATCTTTCTTAATGTTTGTCTGCTCTCTAGTTAGCGTGCTTGTCCTCTGTGTGAGTTCTAGTTTAAGTTTATTAATTGCTGAGTTGATTTCACCCTGGATTGTTGTTTTTAGTTCGCTCAGGATGGATTTCTTGTTTTTTTCAAGCTTGGTGTCTAGTAATTGGCTTATTTGTTCGAGTGTAAAATTAGGATTGGTTGGTGCTGGTAGCGCAGGTGTGTTCTGGGTAGGAGTTCCTGCTGTGACTGTGTCGCCGAGGATGCTGCGATCTTCGGCGAAGCGGTCATCAATGGACATGTCAGTGTCGTTGGTAGTCGTCGTCATGTCGTGTTCAAAGTTGCGGCGAACGGGCGTATTGTCATTCCTTGTTCGGCGTGTTATTTGCTGGCATTCCATACATCTAAAGGTGCGCCTTAGGTCATTAGACTGCTTTATAAAATGCGATTTTGTTATATTAAGGCACTCATAGTGGTAGGTGCCCCGACAAAGGGTACAGCACATCAGTTCGCCTGCAGCGACCTTATTGTCACAGGCCACACAGTTCATAGTTGTACGTACTCGTAGATTAGCGGGTTTAGTGACTCACGCGTCGTACGTTGGGTCCGGCTATTGTCTGCGAGGCGCCGATAGGGACGCCGCACTGCTTACACTGTCGTGCGAGGGGGACAGTTGACTGGTGCGCGGCGGTCAACGACCCGTGTCAACGGCCGGCCTTGCACGCTAATGAGCCGTTGTGCATAACTACTAGAAATTATGTCACTACAGATTTAATTATTTTGTCTTAGTTATTAATTTGCACTATTTACACTACTTTAATTTAATGATTCGATTTAAAAATACTTTTATTTACACTTCACTCGCAATTTTAGCTTAATATCAGCTGTTTTTCCTCACTTATTAATTTTTTTAATCGGAGCGTCGCGGACTAGGTGTTTGTAGGCTCGCGCGCGCGAGTTCTCGCGCACATTTTTTGAGTCTTTAATTTTACGGGCCTTCCGTGAGTTTATACTTTTCAACTAATTGCAATTTTCATACATTATCCTACATTACTAGTTGACAAGTGGCCCAATAGTCATCAGGTCAGGATCTGATGACGGCATCCTGGAGGAAATCGAGGGAACTCTTCAAATTTTATAGGCACACATGCTATTATACTTTCTAGTAGCGTTTGAAGTCGGTTTTTTAAAAAGAATTTTCTTTACATTATTAAAACACCATTATCTATATATATAAAATTCAAAGTCCTGACTGACTGACTGACTGACTGACTGACTGACTGACTGACGGACTGACTGACTGACTGACTGACTGACTGACTGACTGATTGACTGAGATATCAACGCACAGCCTAAACTACTGAAGTTAGAAACTTGAAATTTTTACAGTTGGTTCCTTTTATGATGTAGGCGCACACTAAGAAAGGATTATTGGAAATTCCACCCCTAAGGGGTTTAAATAGGGGATGGAAGTTTATATGAAAGTCCGTCATTTTTCAAGTTATTTCCATCAAAGTTTGTATTAGAGCTTTCAGTTAAAAATAAAGAAGTGCGTGTGTCACAGTTTTTGAAAATTCCACCCCAATACCTAATTCAACGCGGACGAAGTCGCGGGGGCAAAAGCTAGTCAGTTATAAAAAGTCTTCCTATCAGAATAAACTTATCGATTTAAACCAACATTATTATTTATCACCCCAGTTTGAAGTTAAATCCACTTTATTATCGCCTCTAACAGCCAGTCATCAAAACATTTCCCCGAATGGGGGTATAACTCTAAAATCTTGAAACATCGTAGTTTAAACATGTTTATTAAATACTAAGTGCCTGAAGCGGTACGTTTACGATCAGTAAGATTAACGATTGGTTTGTGTGTGGCCGATTTATGTCCAGAAAATATACCTATTCGACCTAGCACTAACCCTAACTGCTTCATGATGTCCATTCACATAATATAATCAAAAAAATCAAAAGGAGGTGGGTTGATAAGGCCCAATTTCCGCCCCTCATACACTCGAAAAATAAAAGGTCCAGATTCCGGCAAATTGTAAATATCATTGTAAAATATTAAATAAAAGCTTAAAAAACGACTAAAATATATAAAAAAGCCGAAACACTCTCTTTTTGGGTAATATTTTCTGTAACTTACTATTTTTTTTATCACCTAAACTTTACATTAAAATAAAGTTTACATCTTCAGGTATATAAATACATTTACAATTTGTCGGAATCTGGAACTTTTTTTTTTTCGAGTGTATGAGGGGCGGAAATTGGGCCTTATCAACCCACCTCCTTTATTTATTTCATGTAGACCAACTTGTAGCTGTTATGACACGTCATAAATCTACCACCGGTACGGAATGCAGATTCTGCTGAGAAGAGCCGGCAAGAAACTCAGCAGTTGCTCTTTTCAAAAAAAAAATTTTTTTTTTAAATATAATAATACTAGGAGCATAGACAGAGCTGGTTTTAATGCTGAGATCTATAGAGCGTGCTCTGACTTAGCTCGGACTTATAACAAGTTAGAACGAGACACAAATATACTCTGACATAAATCTGTTTCATTTTAGCTGAGGCTGAAATCTATAGACCGCACTCTCACTACAGACTCAATACAGAGTTAAAACGAGACAGATTTATGTTAGAACATATTTGTGTCTCGTTTTAACTCTTATCTTAAGTCCGAGCTAAGTCAGAGCGCTGTCTATAGATCTCAGCATTAGTAGTAATCTGTAATTTTGGCCTAAGAATTAAAACTCGCCTCTTAGGACCGATCTACACCGGAATGGCAGCGGCCGGCAGCGGCGCGGCGAGCACTTTCAGTGTGAAATAATTTCAAACTTTATCAACATAATCGCTTCAGTAATGTCATTTACATCTATATATATAAAATTCAAAGTCCTGACTGACTGACTGACTGACTGACTGAGATATTAACGCACAGCCTAAACTACTGAAGTTAGAAACTTGAAATTTTTACAGTTGGTTCCTTTTATGACGTAGGCGAACACTAAGAAAGGATTATTGGAAATTCCACCCCTAAGGGGTTTAAATAGGGGATGGAAGTTTGTATGAAACTCCGTCATTTTTCAAACTGTTTCCATCAAAGTTGGTATTAAGGCTTTCAGTTAAAAATAAAGAAGTACGTGTGTGACAGTGTTTGAAAATTCCACCCCAAAATCTAATTCCACGCGGACGCAGTCGCGGGGGCAAAAGCTAGTTATGTTTTAATATTAAAAAACTATTTTGAGAATAAAAAAAAAATTAGTGAAATACCCAATTCAAGGTCGTATATGTTGATACATTTGCATCCCTAAACTCATCAGGCAATTTAGCCGTGTACGGCTGCCGGTCGCTATTAAAATGTCCATCAAGCGGGAAGCTGAGCTGTTCCGGTCGCAATTTTAAAACGCTCGGCAATATATGACATCGGAATTTAATATCGCCGCCATGTTTTCATGTTTACGCTTGTTGTTTTTTTTAGAAAAACTTTTCTGTAGCCCATGAATTTTTTTTTATTGGACTAGCTTTTGTCTTACCTTGCTAGTGTTGAGTTCGATTCAAAGCCCTGTTTTACCCCCTTGGTGGTTGAATTTTTAAAAATCATTTCTTAGCGCGTCATAATAGCTGTCACTGGACGGATCAGTCCGATCCGTGAAGTGGTTTGAGCTGTGCGTTGATAGATCAGTCAGTCAGTCACCTTTTCCTTGTAGTACATATTTTTGATGACAAAATATACTATTAGCCATTGACTGCAATCTTGCCTGGTGGTAACGGTAAGTGACGGTAATAACCACTCAAAAATGCTAGAGCACATAAACCAGTATACCTATTTGGTCACAAGCACAACCTATAATATTCGGTTTTTAATCGACTTCAAAAAAAGAGGAGGTTCTCATTTCGTCGGTTTTTTTTTATTTTTTATGTATGTTCCCCGATTACTCGAAGACGCCTGGACCGATTTGGAAAATTCTTTTTTTGTTTGAAAGGGTATACTTCCCAGCTAGTGCCATGGTCATCGGGTCAGGATCTGAAGCGGAGCTTGATTTCAATATAGCCAACGACTCGATCTCAATAATTTGACGACCTCCCTGGCGCAGTGGTGAGCGCTGTGGTCTTATAACTGGGAGATCTCGCGTTCGATTCCCGGCAGGGGCAATTTAGGAATTTATTATATCTAAATTGTCTCTGGTCTGGTCTGGTGGGAGGCTTTGGCCGTGGCTAGTTACCACCATACAGCCAAAGACGTGCCGTCAAGCGATTTAGCGTTCCGGCACGATGGCGTGTAGAAACCGATTAGGGGTATGGGTTGAATTTACACTGATATACCCCTTCCAAGTTAGCCCGCTACCATCTTAGACTGCATCGTCACCATCAGGTGAGAACGCAGTCAAGGGCTATAATGTCATCGAATAAAAAAAATTTACTGTTAAATCTTGTATGATGGTACGGAACCCCCCGTGTGCGGGTCCGACTCGCACTCAGCCGATTTTGTTTCATAAGCTAAGCTAACAGTCCCTGGTCGTGAAAACGGGACAGTCCCTCGCGTCCTCCCGGGGTTTATGAGTCACATCGGCCGGCTAATACCTAATAATTGGATTCCCGCCAAACGACGTCCCCGCGCCAGGGAACTAATTACACTGGACGTGGCTTCCACTCGTAACTAGACTTTTTAATCGATTCCGAAACTTATGCTGAGACCTATAGAGCGTGCTTTGACTTAGCTCACGCTTAAGATAGAGTTATAACGGGACACATATGTGCTTTGACATTAATCTGTTTCGTTTTAACTCTGTCTTGAGTCTAAGCAGAGTGAGAGTGCGGTTATTTTTTAGAAGTTAATATTTGTTACTGACTTTTTTTATATGTCCTTCAATCAGGCTGTATTTAACGTGACACCCTTCCCCCGCAACATCGCCCGCGTAGACTTTTCAAAAACTGTGAAGACTCCGCGTTGACTTAAAAACAATCCTACAATAATTGTTTTATCAGGATAGCAGCCTATAAAACTCTCAAGGTCCTCATCTATAGCCATGCAATAAATCACGTCGAGCTCTGTTGCGGTGAAATTGAGTAACAAACCAACAAACAAACACACTTTCGCTTTCTTGCAATTCACGAGGGCGCGTTGCTCATGGTTGTGTGTGTCGTATGTAAATGTCAGCAAGAGCTTGCTCGCACTGATCGCTGCCACCTAGCCTCCTTACAGGCACGCACACTAACGCAATGTGCATGTACACGACGTAACCACAAGTGAAGCTCACGTGCCCTCGTGAATTGAAGGAACTTTATATAGGTAGGAATTTAGCTCATCTATCGGTCAAACGGAATATTAATTAATATTGTTCTTCTTTTCAGTAATAAAAGGCTTATTTTTATCGGTCAAACGTTGCAGCTTATATGTTTCACACTTTGTGGAACATCTAGTTTACTTTTTATGCTTATATCCGTAACACTGAGCGTAAGAGAATGCATTTTAATAAAAATGTATTGTGAGCTGTCTCTTTTTTTGATCATTTTTACTGCGAATTGCATAAGAAGCGGCTTTCGCGTTCCAAAAATCGTAAATTACATTATACGCATATATGTATTTTGGAAACATGTCAACTACTAAGTAAGCTACTTGCTTTGTTTTAATGCCATTAAATACTTGGACAAAAACAAATCATATTACTATATATATAGCTACTCGTGCTGATTCACTGATTCACTGACTGATTGACTCATTGATCACCTCTCCTGTAAAATTTTGTATGGAAAAATTTTTTTTCACTCACAGTTTCGTATAGAGGACAAAAATTCATTCGGAACAAAAATATGGAGAGAGCTGATGATTGAGGATTTCGGAGACGGGTGAGGAGCACCGGCCAGGGTATCGAAGATAGGTGGGGGGTGTTCGACCAAATGTCACTCGAAACCTCATCCAATTGGCAAAGAGCCGAAAAAAAACTCCAAAATGGCGAATTCAAGATGGCGGCCATACAAATTTCGCCGGTGTCTATCTCGGAGAGTATAAGAGATGGAAGAGTGGTTTCTTGGCAAAAGATGATCAGGAGCCGAAGTTCCACTTGGTGAAAAGAAAAAAAATTCAAGATGGCGGAATTTATTTTTTTCCATACAAAATATATGCAAGACTTTAATACGGTTCCTTTTCAAAATTTCTGATGGTTTCGTAGAGAGGACCAAAATTCGTACGGAGCAAAAATATGGAGAGAGCTGATGGTTGAGGATTTCGGAGACGGGTGAGGAGCACGGCCAGGATATCGAAGATAGGTTGGGAGTGTTCAAACAAAAGTCATTCGAAACCTCATCCAATTGGCAGGGAGCTGAAAAAAAATCCAAAATGGCGGATTCAAGATGGCGGCCATACAAATTTTGTTTGTGTCTATCTCGGAGACTATAAAAGATGGAAGAGTGGTTTCTTGGAAAAAGATGATCAGGACCCAACGGTCTACGTGATGAATAGAAAAAAATTCAAGATGGCGGATTTTTTTTTCATAAAAAATATATGCAAGACTTTATACGGTTCTTTTTTAAATTTCTGATGATTTCGTATAGAGGACAAAAATTCACTTGGATAAAAAATATGGAAGGAGCTGATGATTGAGGATTTCGGAGACGGGTGAGGAGCTCGGTCAGGATATTGAAGATAGGTGGAGGGTGTACAAACAAAAGTCACTCGAAACCTCATCCAATTGGCAGAGAGCCGAAAAAAAACTCCAAAATGGCGGATCCAAGATGGCGGCCATACAAATTTCGTCGGTGTTTATTTCAGAGACTATAAAAGATGGAAGAGTGCTTCCTTGGAAAAAGATGATCAAGACCCGAAGGTCTACTTGGTGGGCACAAAAACCGCGGTTCGCTTTAGCGAGCCGCGCACCCACGCGCCCTACTAGTACTATATAAATGTTTTTCTTTCTAGTATTTTCACAATTGCTTTCACTTTTGGTTTTTAATTAAGTATATAAAGTAACGTATCGACATGATTTTTTTTTCGAGGGTTATAGTTGAGGACTTGGATAAGCCAAGCGATTTAGCGTTCCGGCACGATGGCGTGTAGAAACCGATTAGGGGTATGGGTTGAATTTACACTGCTATACCCCTTCCAAGTTAGCTCGCTACCATCGTAGACTGCATCGTCACTTACCTTTTATCCCTGAAAAAAAAAAAAAGAATTTTGTAAAACTTGACCAAAGAATTGATGGTTAAATGCTGGTGTATAAATATGGACATGAATTGATTTTAACTATCACAGCTTACGCTGAAGTATTAAAGAGAATTTTCAATTTATGCAAGGATAACTTTTTAAAGTGTACTTAGATATATAAAGAGAATTTCCGTAGAGCGGTGAACGATAAGTTTAGAGCGTGTGTTTTACTGAGCTATTCTAAACAGCATGGCGTTCCACGTGAACGAACCTTATACGTATAAATACAATGTCCGCTATTCCTTTATGTACTTCTAAATATATTAAAGGAAAAGGTAGATAGATAGATAGATAGATAGATAGATAGATAGATAGATAGATAGATGATAATGTCTTTTATTTTTCCACGAAACAATTACAAAAATTCGCTCACCAAGTAAGTAAATCCAAAAATTCTCAGCACAAAGCCACAGCATGCTGCAGCGCTGGTTTTCAGTGGGAACCCAAGTGTTCACAGACGTGATTCCGTAACCTCATTAAATACACTATATAACTACAGCTACTTACCACAAAAATTGACAAATACACAAATTAGCTTACAAAAAATAATAATAATGATTAAAAAATGCTATAATAAAAATTTAGATATTAATGAAACAAAAAGTTTTTAGATAATGAAATAAAGAAAAGGTGACTGACTATCTGACTGATCTATCAACGCACAGCTCTAACCTCTGAACAGATCGGGCTGATAGATAACTATTATGATGTAGGCATCCGCTAAGAAAGGATTTTTGAAAATTCAACCTCTAAAGGGGTAAAATGGGGGTTTGAAGAATCAAACATGTGAGCGAAGCGTACCTAGTCTAAATATATAAAAGGAAAAGGTGACTGAAGAAGGGTTTTTGAAAATTCAATCTCTATGGGGATAAAATAAGGCTTTGAAAAATTTAACGCGAAAGAAGCCTCGAGCAAAAGTTAGTCTAGTAGGTGAATATTAAAAATGCGAAAGTGTGATTGTCCTTCAATCACCCAGCGACGGAACAACGAATGCATGGGTATAGTTGAGTACCGGGTGAGTGACAAAGGCTACTTTTTATCCCGGGAAAACAGAGTTTTCCAGCGGGATTTTTAAAAACTTGACCAAAGAACTTAAGGTTAAATATACTGGCAAATAACATAACATGAAGCGATTTTAACTAAAGCTGCTTGTTTCGTTTGGTTAAAGTTGAAAGTTTTAAAGAGAATTTTCAATTTATGAAACGATAACTTTATAAGGTGTACCGTACCTATCCACTTATATTTAAAAGAGAATTTCCCCAAGTTTCCCGTATGGCGACGAACAACACGTGTGCGGAGCGTGTGTTCGCTGAGCCGCTCTAAATAACACACCGTCCCACGTGTAAGAACCTGATACGAATGAAAACAATCTCCGGTATTCCCTTATAGGGAATACCATACATATCTACTTGTTTATCAAATTCAAATTCAAAAATTTATTTCAGGTAGGCCAACTTGTAGCTCTTATGACACGTCATAAATCTAACACCGGTTCGGAATGCAGATTCTGCTGAAAAGAGCCGGTAAGAAACTCAGCAGTTGCTCTTTTAAAAAAAAATTTTTACAATAGGTAACAAAACTATCCTATGCACATACAGTGCTTCCACAATGAAGCTTCAGAAATGCATACGTAGATAGATACACACAAACCAACGCATGTCAAAACGGGCAGAAAAAGCAGACCCATTCCCATTGGTGGCACCCGTTCACGAGCATGACGCATGATCCAGCCGTTGCTTCGCTCAACCATATTTGAGGGAACGTAATAACCCACACCACGCGACACCACCACAGAAATGTTTAAAGAGAGCATGACATACTTAGGCCATCCATATATCCATAGTATAAAGTCTTATCTAACCTAAAGTAACCTCAAAATACAACTACTTTTAAAACTTTACTTGAGGCAGGGTACTTCTCGATTCAGAACGCTGTCTGCCCGTATTCCTAAATAATACATACCACATACATACCCCCTAAAACAGATACCTTCTGGCCAGATTTTACTGTCCAAGAAAACATATATGTAACTTAATTCTCGGGAAAGGACGGAATACGTACAACATACATCTACATCGCAATAGCCCATAGTTAACCCTGTAGATACAATAAATAGATAAAAGAGAACCGACCCATAGTGCGAAAGATGATGAATGCAAGAAAGATATAGTATGAAGAACGAAAGTACGAGAGGAATAAATGCGAGAACTGGAATGAAAGTGTCACAAAAAATAGCGAGCATAGTCTCTGATAACTTGTTAGAGGGTAGGTATAAAAAAAAATAGCCCAATGTTTAAAGGTGCTGAAAACTGAAAGGTCGACCGGTTCAACCCCCACCCCGTTGCAATACTGCAACGTAAGTTGCACGGGTATATTTACACATAAGCCTAAGCTTATAAGCTTGGTGTGAGCTGACCTTAAGGTCAGTTCAGACTGAGACGTGACGGGACGCGATTGATTTTGTTGGTTTATAACCTCCTCCTTTTTGAAAGTTGGTTAAAAATGTAACCTATGTCTGTCACCCGGACTATGATAAACAATCGATTGACACCTCATTTATCCAAATCGGCTCAGTAGTTGGAACTACGAACGAGTGCAGTGCAGCGGTGGAAAATTCGTTAATAGTCACATAAACATACATATATTATACATTCATCAAAATTTGGTTCAATATTTTAGGCGCTACGGTGAATACGTTAACACATACATACAAACATAGACCGCTAAAATCATAATTCATAACCCTTCATTTTGGGTTTGCTGTAGTTGGGTAAAATAAAGCTCCTTTTTTCCAAAATACTGTTGGAACTTTCAACATACTTTGAATAAAAGTTTAGGTGTATCGAGCAATGAACTAGTATCGTGAATATTTCATGATACCCTAGTAAGGTCGTCTGTCTCGGAGTGTTCTGTGTGAAAAGAGGGTGCGAGAGGGTTGATTCAATAAGGTGCCGTTGTAAATAACACCTGTACCACGTGCCGCCCCGCCAATGTACTCCTTACCTACAGGGAAAACTGATAAATAATGATCTGGGGATATATAATATGATGTGAGTTGTCGTGTACATGTACGGATATGAGTTATTACTTTAGTTCAGAGGTAAAATATCAACTCATAGTGTTGACAGTAACATCGAACTAAGAAGGGATAACAAACGAAATAATTGGCCACGGAAAAAAGGTTACAGCGGGAATCATACACATCAGTCGTGACCCGAGTATACTCTTTACCTGCAGGAAAAACTGATAAAGAATGGTCTAGAGATATATACCTAGTATGATGTGAGTTGTCGTGTACAATGTAGATAGAAGATATGAGTTACTATTTAGTTCAGATGAGGTAAAATATCAACTCATAGTGTTGACAGTAACATCGAACTAAGAAGAGATAACAAACGAAATAATTGGCCACGGAAAAAAGGTTACAGCGGGAATTATACACATCAGTCGTGGCCCGAGTATACTCTTTACCTGCAGGAAAAACTGATAAAGAATGGTCTAGAGATATATACCTAGTATGATGTGAGTTGTCGTGTGCAATGTAGATAGAAGATATGAGTTACTACTTAGTTCAGATGAGGTAAAATATCAACTCATTCTTATAGTGTTGACAATAGGCCACGGAAAAAATGGGTACAGCGGGATTGATACACATCAGTCGTGGCCCGAGTCGTGTCAACATTGGCTCAGGACTCGGGACGTGACCGGGGTCGCGATAAAGGGCTGAGCCCGCAGACGTCGACTCGTGAATCGTGTAAGATACGGCGACAGTTAAATATACACTTCACTAGCCGTGGACCGAAACTACATGAGCGTGGATTAAGGTTTTATAAAAACCACGTGTAGAAATAGAAAGCCAAATTAATGGCATACCATAGCATAATCGCAAACTATTTCTTGCCGTTCGCATTTGAGAAACTCTTGTGCAATTGACGCTTAAGCTTTCCATCAATTTCGCTTGATCTATATCTTTAAAAATCTATATATATAAAATTCAAAGTCCTGACTGACTGACTGACTGACTGACTGACTGACTGACTGACTGAGATATCAACGCACAGCCTAAACTACTGAAGTTAGAAACTTGAAATTTTTACAGATAGTTCCTTTTATGACGTAGGCGCACACTAAGAAAGGATTATCGGAAATTCCACCCCTAAGGGGTTTAAATAGGGGATGGAAGTTTATATGAAACTCCGTCATTTTTCAAGCTGTTTCCATCAAAGTTGGTATTTGAGTTTTCAGTTAAAAATAAAGAAGTACGTGTGTCACAGTTTTTGAAAATTCCACCCCAAAACCTTATTCCACGCGGACGAAGTCGCGGGGGCAAAAGCTAGTCTGGTATAAATCGGTACCGTGTATTGATATTTCGACCTCAAGATCTGCGCGCATCCGGTGGCCAGAGTGACTGAAGCGATTCATAATTCACGATCGCAACATTCGGCAAATGGAAATGAACTGATGCGATTGTGTCGTGTATAGGTACTGATCCGGTCAGGCTAAACTGACTTAGGTTTGCCCGTGCAGGTTGGCCTCTCCATGTATGGCTTTAGACAGTGAGTCATATCCGTACATCTACATGATATGTCATGTCATCCATAATCAAGATCATTGTTTTTCAGTTTTCCAGTATTTTATCAGTTTTTCAGTAAGGAAGGTATCACACTGATATTATAAAGGCGAAAGTTTGTGTGAGTGGGTGTGTGTGTTTAGTTCTCCTTCACGCCACAACGAATGAACCGATTTCGCTGATACATATTTGGAATGGAAATAGCTCACACCCAGGATTAGCACATAGGCTACATTTTATCCCGGAAAATTAAAGGGTTCTCGCGATCTCTAGTATTTAATATTCTTGGTCTTATCTGTTCGATATTCATATTGCATTTCTGTTCTCTCAAACATTACATACATAACTTGAACAACGAAACATAACAATAAACATAAAATCTTATCCATTTAGGTCATTAAACTTTATGCACAATAAAATGAGTCTTAACGCCTGAGCACTAGAGTCGATTACTCTTCGTATAATAAACACACCGTCAGCTGGCAGAAACGGTGATTAGATTACGAGAAATGATCTCAACGCATTTTGAGTCTTATCTTTACAGGGATAAGGTTGATAATCGTGTGAGACGATGTTAATAGCCGGTTTAAAGTTTGAGATGATTTAATTAATTGTTCCGAAGGAGTTTTAAGAAAGGATATCTGTTTTATTGCAATCGTGTGAATGCTGAAAACTTCAGGATATTTTGAAATTATATGTTCCCAAATTGACTTTGGCGACCTCCCTTGTCTTGTAACTGGGAGGTTCCGGGTTCGGTTCCCGGCGGGGACAATAAGGGGATTTATAATTTCATAATTGTCTCTAGTTTTATCTGGTGAGAGGCTTTGGCCGTGGCTAGTTACCACCCTACCATCAAAGACGTGCCGCTAAGCAATATAGCGTTCCGGCACGATGGCGTGTAGAAACAGATTGGGGGTATGGGTTGAATGTTCACTGCCATACCCCTTCCAAGTTAGCCCGCTACCATCTTAGACTGCATTGCCCCTTACCATCAGGCGAAAGACTATCTTCATCGAATAAAAAAACTTTTTAAAGCCACCAACTGTTCTGACATAATTATGTACTCGTAAGAGAGGGTTCCGCTGGGAATTAAAAGATTTTCTCCCCCTCCAAATAAGCGGAAAGCTTGTGTTAGGAGTGGGTACGACAATAGTGCAACGGGCGGGGGTCGAACCCACGACCTTTCAACTTTCAGTCCGCACCTATAAACTTTACCTACTTTTATTGAATAACTAGTTTTTGCTCGCGACTTTCCGCGTCCGCGTGTGTGTGTGAACTTGGTTTTAAAATTCCTCGGGAACCCTTTGTTTTTCCGGGATAAAAACTATCACTCTCCAGGAGGACCTGGACCTAATTTTTTTGCATGGGTATAGTCGTCCTCGACTATACCCATGCAAAAAAAATTAGGTCGATCCGTGGCTCAGTTGCTTTGTGATTGAAGGATAAACCACCAAACAAACACACTTTCGAATTTATAGAACATCATGTCTTGCAGCAGACAAGCTAGGCCTATATCTAATCCCATGAGGCAGGCAGTAATAATTAATTTTTTATATCTTCGAATGAAGCGTACTCATATAATATCGATCGAACTTCACTTAGCAGGTTCGTTTGATCATATATTAACTAACTAATTTACCACACATTTTTGTAGAATTTTCATCAATGCAGTTAATTAGCATCGAAAACATCTTCCCTAGTCTTAACACGGCCAATCAAACATTTAGGAGAGTTTCATTAACGTCTTCTCATACAAACTAGGCTAAGATACCGACGTACATTCCGGCCAATTCAAAATAGCCCTTAATACAACTCTACTAAAGTTGAAAATTTCCCTCCTTAATATCCCCCAACTATTAGCCTCGACCGTGTGCGGAACATCGTTAAAATTTAGTCTGAGATCTCACTAGCGACTTTTTATCTTGTCGCGTCCTTTTGAAATAGCTTGACGGGATGTCACAATGAATATGCGATTAAGTCCTTGTTGGTTTTCGATTAGTAGGTACCTAAAACTAGGAATTTTATGACGCTAGTCAAAATGACGGCTGTTATTGGCTGTTTGGCAGTGTGTAAGTCTTCGTACTGCTCCTTATTATAAGTTGTATTATAAGTTTAAGAAGCCACGTTAAACGTTTTCAATTATCTAATTGGTCTGCTGAACACGATCCCAATCCGCTTCTATAGACTGACATCGTAAGCTTGTTCTAGGAGCGGATACAACAATACATGAATTAGTTCTTGATATTTTGGATTGGAACCAGCTCTCCGATTGTTGGGCTATGAGATTGGCTATTTTTTTTTGAGTTCAAAAGCATATTGGTAGTCACTAGTTAGCTTGAGCTAAGTTGTTTTTCATGCACTATAGCACCCAAGGTAAGCCACAACCCGAATTATATTGTACACCTTCATACAAAATGGGTATTGCGACATTTTGTCTAGCGACATGTCGCTATTGTGTCCGTTCTCTTATCCCCGAACGTGTGCAGGGCGTCGTTAAATTTAACAGTCGATATTGAAGGCGTTGTCTAAATTGAAGTGTGACGTCACTGCATCGATCTGACGAGAGGCGCCTTGATACGGATACCTACCAGAAATATTTAAAACTAATTAATTCACAATCGACAATTCCTAAATCCCCACAGTTTAGGTGGGCAGAAGCCCCGCAACATCAATATTGAGGAGTTGGGTCCTGGTATTCAACGATGTAGTCTTTACTTGGTACCTACAATAACTTTTCATAATCAACAGTTCCTAATGCCCTTTCCAAGTTAGCCCACTACCATCTTAAACTGCATCGTCACTTGCCATCAGGTGAGATCGCAGTCAAGGATAATTGTTATCGAATAAAAAAAATCAAAAAAGATTCACACAAATCGGAGAAGATTCACTCACCTTACGCCAGAGGGTCATAAAAATAACATTTATTGAGTTTAGGTAATATTTGTTTGTAAGACTCCCATTTCAAAAACACTAAATAGCGTGATTTGCCAAGATCCCCCGATTCTGTTTCCATCCGCCCACTTTAAGCCAGTCTTGTTTGTAAATTACCGAATACAAATTCGTTCGCGTACATTTCAAAGGAAAATCGCTTATTTGCGAATTTCGGGATAAACATTTCCAATATATTTGGGTAATTTGAGATGCCAGGATGAAAGGAGAAAAACAAAATAAACAGAAACTAATTTTAATTATGGATTTCTTTAAACGGAGCTTTTGCCCGTGTCGCTTTAGGTAGACTTATTTATAAAAGTCTGGAGTAATATTGGAAGATTCTTTTTTTTAGTAAAAAGAATAAAAATGTACTTTATATCTTTATTTTTTGTTTTTTAAAAGAACATCAGCCAAGCTGAACTTGGCTGATATTCTCCTCCAAATTAGTAAAAATTTGTGTTACGAGTGGGGATCGAATCTGCGACCTTTTAAGTTTTCAGTACGTACCTATAACTGTTGGGGTATTGAGGCTTTTCTATTGATAAACAAAAAGAAAGAGATTCGATTGTTACATATCGTGAATCGCCCCTACTCAGCACTACGTGCGTCACGTTTCAAATTCCATGTGCATCCAATAGACTGTACAATTTACGCCTTCGTTTACCTAACTTCGGTGCGAACGGACCTTTCCACATTTCTATTTTATAATTAAGTCATCATTTTTGTAACATTTAATCTATATATCTATATATATAAAATTCAAAGTCCTGACTGACTGACTGACTGAATGAGATATCAACGCACAGCCTAAACTACTGAAGTGAGAAACTTGAAATTTTTACAGTTGGTTCCTTTTATGACGTAGACGTAGGCGTAGACTAAGAAAGGATTATTGGAAATTCCACCCCTAAGGGGTTTAAATAGGGGATGGAATTTTATATTAAACTCCGTCATTTTTCAAGCTGTTTCCATCAAAGTTGGTATTTGAGCTTTCAGTTAAAAATAAAGAAGTACGTGTGTCACAGTTTTTGAAAATTCCACCCCGAAACCTAATTCCACGCGAACGAAGTCGCGGGGGCAAAAGCTAGTAAATCTATATACCAAAAAGGACTTCATCATTCACCACCAGCTTCGACGGCCCCACCAAATATAACTCGATTATAATTACAGTACGTGTATCTCACGAAGTTACGGGCGCTTTACTTGTGGTTACATAATATGTACACGAGTACATACACATTGCGTAAATGTGTGTGCCTGTCAGGGACCTAGGTGGGAGCGGTCAGGCGCGAGCAAGCTCTCGCTCTCACTTATATAGATACGACACACACACAATTATGATCCGCGTACCCTCGTGAGTTTAACTACATATAGTTAATATGTGTGGGTGAAGAACTATAGTTAACACATGAGTCATAAGACCTATTGTTCTTTGAATTTGCAGAAAGCGTTCACATAAAGCTGTTCAGTAAAATACAATCCGCAATGTGTAAGCCACTTTGTACTGAAGGTGTGTAAGATAAGTACGTGCTATAGAGTGGCTTTGTGGTGAAACTTAAATGACAAAGCAAAGTGCACTGCTTGGTATTTTAACACAGCACCAATGTAGGCTTTGAATTTTTGAACAGTACCTACATTTTGTCTTTTCAGAATGAATATGCATTTGGGTTTGAATGATGCACTTTCTCTATGGCTATGTCCATACGGACGTACACGAAATATCAATTTTTTTTAAATATCATCTGATGTTATGTAATCACCGCCGCCCATGAACACTTGTAGTACCAGAGGCACCACCAATGCGTTGCCGGCTTTTCAGGAATTTATTGCTAGAATAGAATAGAATAGAAATATTTTTTATTCAAATAAACTTTTACAAGCACTTTTGAATCGTCAATGAATCTACCACTGGTTCGGAATGCCTTTCCTGCCGAGAAGAGCCAGCAAGAAACTCGGCGGTTGCTCTTTTCAAAAAAAATAAAAATTATACAATTGTTATTGAAACTATGCTATGTATTCAGTGCTTCCACGATGAATTTTCCTGAGTACAATACAAGTAAAAATAAATACAATACAAATACAAATAAATACAATCCAATACATGTCAAAACAGGCAGGCAAAAGCAGACCCATTCTCGTTGGTGGCACCCGTTCACGAGCATGACGCATGATCCAGCTACGTCCCTTGAATAACCCCATATTGTAATTAAGTGGGAATACCGTCGAAGGAAGATGATTCCACAATTTGGAATGAATTGATTCTAAGATTAGTAAGACGACTTTTAAGATAATTTTGTTAGTAGGTACAGTAGTTGCACGTTTTCAAAAACGTTCCTAACTTTTACGGGATGCCTAAGCTAAGTTGGGTGACGCTTTCTGTCAATTTCGTTTTCACGAATTGTGACTAACAAGATTCTCCTGCTACTGCAAGTATAAATTTTTTTTTTTTCGCCAACTTTTGAACCTCCCCTCTGTGGCTCTTCTATTCAACGTGACTTTGGCGAAGTGCATTGTGCTGAACTGGCACTAGCTAAAGCCAGAAAGCTAAAACAACAACAACAACTTTTATTTTTTTAATTCGATGACAAGTTAGTCCATGACTGCGATGTCACCTGATGGTAAGTGACGATGCAGCGGACTAACTTTCAAGTGGTATGGCAGTGTACGTTGAACCCATACCCCTGATCTGTTTCTACACGCCATCATGTCGGAACGCTAAAAGTTCAAGGAGCACTTAAAAAGTGAAAATACCATCGGGTAAGGGGTTGTATTTAGGGGCTAGCCACGTAAAAAGGCTTCTACTTAGGGGATCATTTAGGAATGGTTAGTGAAAACGGGCATCAGTATCTCAAACAAACGGTGTCATTCAATTTCAGTATTGCAGCAAGTCGTATTGCTCGTTATTCCTGGAAGACGACGAGTAGACGAGTGGAAAGGAGCAATAAAAACAAGTATTCCCTGGCGCCCGGTTCCACTCGCTGCTGCATTATTAAATTCCTTATCCTTCACTCTGTACATTGGCTTTGCGAATCCATTTTTAAAGCTGATTTGAAATAATCCGACGACATACAAGCACAAAATAGAGAGGTAAAACAGAAAGAAGTAGCTTTAGGATAGATTTTTTTTTTCGAAATTGAAACATTTCAAAAAAATATACTTACTTAACATACATAACTCAACTAAAACTAGTGGTTCGCCCCGAACTGAGACCTCGCGATATCCCATAATTCCCAAAAGTTTTAATTATATATTGTAATAATTAACTTTTAACATTAGACACAATAAAAAAAAATAGTTGACATAAAACTGTTTTACTGACACAGCGCCATCTATTAGCATTATAGTGAAGCTATTAGCTTCACAATAATGCTAATAGATGGCGCATTAAAATTAAATAATTTCGTTTCTTTATAACATTTATCTAATTTTAGTATTTGTTGTTCAAGTACAGGATATAACTGAATTTTCAACCAAGTTTCACGTTCTAATATTCAGTAATTCAGAAGTTATAGGGCTCTGACAGACATTTAGACGGACACACTTCTCTGTCTAGTAGGCAAGCGCCCTAGTTGACTCAGAGAACTCGCTTCGCTCGTTCAATAAAAAGAACAGTTGCATGTGATCAAATAAGGTCTCCCACCCCTAAACATAACGTGAGTGTAATCACGAATACATCATACAATTAATCACAAAATGAAAGAAATATGAAAAAAAAATATATAAACTCAACGAAATAAAAAATAAAAAAAAGAAAATGGGAAAGCTTATAATTGACAATAACTTCATTTCATTTATCTCAACCCCACTTCGGCCAACTTCTGGGCACAGGTATCTCAAATGAGAAGCGTAAGGCTCTTCGAATTAGGTACCCCGCCCATTTCCATTTCATTTTCGCGACAGTCTGATTTGTATTTATGTTTATATTTGGATTTAAATCCACAAAAAATTTTAACTTTTACACTAAAGAATTTGATTCGCAACTAAAAGTAACTACACCTAATCCCGAAAAAAAAAAGAACATCTTGCAAGTCAAAGGTCAGGTTGTTGGAAATAAACTAAGACTCTGATTAATTATTCAGGCGCTAGCTAAGTCTGGATTTACGCTGGCTGAAAATAATCCCACCGTTCTAGGTAAACCTGTAATCTGTTTATTGTTCGGATGTGCTGCATTATTTAATTTTGCTCAAGTTGTCTTAGAGATTATTGCTGTACAAGGTGTTTCTGCGGAGAGGGTAAAATACGA
Source organism: Hipparchia sbordonii (assembly GCA_038048805.1). Taxonomy (NCBI): domain Eukaryota; kingdom Metazoa; phylum Arthropoda; class Insecta; order Lepidoptera; family Nymphalidae; genus Hipparchia; species Hipparchia sbordonii. Next base: position 1,340,552 of record CM076117.1, on the reverse strand, counting down.
AATAGTGTTTAGATGTAGGATAGTGGGTAGATGCGAAAACGTAAATACAGGCGCCACAGCTATGTAGTGGGGTCAGTCGTGTATAGACTATGGACCGAGTAGCACGTGAGATGTTTAAATTGTATTATGTAACACTTATAATAAACTGTAGAGTGTCTGTGAATTCTACAACATTGTGTTAATATCAAATGGGGAGAGTTTATGATTTGTATAATTATTTGTTAAATTCGGTTCAGTCGTTTCATACAAAAAGACATATTAATTTTAAAAACGTGTTCTTGGTTATTCTCGAACAATTTTATGAGATTCATAAGAGGAAGTTATTTCACAGACAAACACTCCAATTTTATTATTTGTATGGCCATACTTTAATTTACTTTGTCCCACAAAAGAAAGCCATCAAGATCTCAAACTTTTCCTAAACAAGGTTTCCTTACTTCTTCCCTCTTATTCTAACGCGCTGTATACCCAGATATCTCTGTCCCGCTCTAGCGCAAGGACCTCTCAAGTTTAAGGAGATCTTGAGTGTCCTTCAGGACGTCTCCAAATGGTGAAATCGTTATTCCAGTATTTCATCAAGGACTTAATTTCTTGTGGCAATAACGGTGGACAATTGGATTGTAAATATTGAGGGTGCTTCTAGATTTCGGGCGGTTTACAATTAATAGTCTAGATTCGATTTCACCTACGTAAAATAAATCTTATCCGAGCGTAAAGATATTGCCAAATTTTCAATATAAAATAATAAAAAAAGTGTATAGACATCTCCTAGTCAAACGATACACCTGACGCCACATCATCACTTTCCATCATATGTGATAGTGGTCAAGCGAGTGCATATTGTATTAAAAAAAAAACTGTTGGAACGCCCCATTATTAATTCTTCAAGATTTAACGCTATGTAAGTTTACTGTATGGTGACCCTCTTTAATTTCTATTTCTACACAGAAATACACATTTTGTGAAAATTTCAGGTATCTACCTAGTATGGTTGGTAGATATAGCCCGCTGGCTGACGGACGGACTAACCACGGAGGGTTTGTAATAGGGTTCCGTTGGCACCCTTTGGGTACGGAACCCTAGAAAAGCGATGTCCCATACTTTAATCATCACATTCTTATTCCTCGTACATCCGACTTAAGACAGAATGATAAAAGGGTATTGTCTTCTACAGCGTACAACTAAAATCCCTCGCCACAATACACGCGAATGACTTTGCTGCGAAATGCGGTTTTTCAGACAACAAGTATTAAAATTGCAATACGAAATATGAATATTTTTACATGTAAAACAATACTTGAGTCTAGGAACGTGCTGACATGTTGACGCAAACTTTTGTTATTAAGTTGTGAGGGGAGGGTTTTAATTCAAACAGCGACGAATGAATGCAGTTCTACTAAACTTTTCAAAATTCAAAATGATGTTTTTGTTTTTATTCGATGTCAAGATAGTCCTTGACCGCGCTCTCATCTGATGGTAAGTGAGATGCAGTTTAAGATGGTAGCGTTTAGCACGCTCGTAAGGGATATTTTTTTAAATATATAGAACTAGCTTTTGCTCGCGGCTTTGCTCACGTTAAGTTCGATTTTTCAAACCCCTATTTTACCCCCTTAGGGGTTGAATTTTCAAAAATCCTGCCTTAGTGTGCGCCTATGTCATAAAAGGAACCAACTGTAAAAATTTCAAGTTTCTAACTTCACTAGTTTAGGCTGTGCGTTGATATCTCAGTCAGTCAGTCAGTCAGTCAGGACTTTGAATTTTATATATTATATATATACTTTGAAATTTATAGATAGCGCTCAACTGCGATCTCACCTGATGGTAAGTGGAGATGCGGCCTAAGATGGTGAGCGCTTGCCTAGAAGATGCCTATTCCCTCTTGTTTGAAAGACACCCATAACACACTTAATAGTTAGTATGACAGTGTACATTCAACCTATATCTATACCTCTAATTGGCTTCTACTCGCCATCGTGCCGGAACGCTTAATCGCTTGGCGCCAAATATTTGACGCTTGCCTTCTGATCGTCAAGTCGGGCGAGCGTCGCGTATCGGTTTCATCGTTTCTTTTTAAGCCGGCCCGACTTCTACAACGTGAACAAACTAAAATTATTTTTATACTTTGTAGTGGCGTAGTAAGTTGGTTTTTTGAAATGAATTTTTATTTCTACAATGCACAGTGGCAAATTAGTTTTGCACCGGCAAGTGCCAAAGTTACAGCTAACTTTGATTTAAAGTTACAGTTATGTTACGACGTGTGCCCCAATTTTATCGTATCAGCCACGTTATTCCGTTTTCCCGCGCGGCTCAAAGTGTTTGAATCATGGATGTAACCTGGATTCCTGCTTTGGATTTTAATTTGATAAGTTTTTATGATAATGCCATCGTAACTTTCGCCCTTGGGTTCGCAGCACGTCTAGAACTGAATCTAGCAGGCACATATAACGTCGCAGTAAGATGGGCCTCTGGAATCTGGATACATTTGGTGAACATAATTGGATCCAATTTAATAGATGAAACATTACAAAATTTATACTTTATTAACAGGCTTGAAAAAAAGACTAGGTTCTCAATTTGACTCGTATTTTCTTTGCTCGTGATCAGAGTGCGTGTAGGATTTTAATCATGCTACTTCATAGCATACATAAATATATGTGCTTTTCTATTCGGCATTTCAATTTTTTTTTAAGGAGCTAAACAAATGATCTAGTGAGTTGGTCCTTTGGTACCTACACTAAAAAGCTTAAAATAATAATATTTTCTTTTTTAAACCGACTTCTAACACCACTTAAAAAAGTATAAAATAATTATAGTTTGTACACGTATGTTGAAATCGGGCCAGTGTCGCGCATCGGTTTCATCGTTTCTATTTAGCCCTTTTTTCTATGTGGCGTTTGAAGTTGGTTTTTAAAAAATTTTTTAAGCAAATATATCAAGAAAAATTCATTTATGTAATTTTTGCTATTAGTTAATATTAATAAAATCGGTACGAAAAGAAGTTTAGTACAAAAAAATTATTGTTGTTATCGACCCGCAAAACCCGCGGGACTAGAGACCTCGCGGGCTTGCGGGACTAAGGATTCAATGCAGATTGGATTCCCTAATCCCTAAGGATACAACTACATATATCACGGCTTTAACCATCTTACCGCGACATATAGTATAGTAGAATGGAATGGAAAAGATTTTTGTTCAAATAAACTTTTGCAAAGTGTTTTTGAATGGCTCTGTTTCTTTTGCCTGTTTGAAGAAAAGGGAAAAGTGAAAAAGTTTCATAAATAAGAGCCAAGTTTTTATAAGTCAGTCACGTAGGACAAAATGGTCGCTGATATAATTACAGAACCCTTTCCAGTCGCGACCTAATGGACCCCGTATAAATGTGTACCTACTGATCTTGTTAGAACAGGAGGATAAAAAAAGGTTTATTTAATACTAGCTTTTATCCGCGAATTTGTCCGCGTAGTTAGGTAAGAGTCCTAGACTGCGATATCACCTGATTGTTAGCGACGATGCAGTCTAAGATGGTTGCGGGCTAACTTGGAAGGGGTATGACAGTGTAGATTCAAACAATACCTCTAATCGGTTTCTACACGCCATCGTGCCGGAACGCTGAATCGCTTGGCGGCACGTCCTTCACGGTAGGGTGGTAACTAGCCACGGCCAAAGCCTCCCACCAGATCAGACCAGAGACAATTTTGAAATTGTGAATTCCCTAATTGCCCCCGCCGGGAATCGAACGCGAGACCCCCCAGTTATAAGACCACTGCGTCAGGGAGGTCGTCAAGGGAGGGAGTTTGTCATTTTTCAGCCATTATTTATTATTCTGATGTGTAGATTCCAACGTTATACAAACAAAACTAAAAGTGCAATATCAAAGTTTATGAGCTCCTACAGAACCGAATTTTTGTGCACAATATAAAGCTTATTAATATTTACTTTTCTCGCTTTTGAAACGGACTGAAAAAATTCTGAAAAATTGTCAAAAACATTTTTGATGTGCGCAGTTTGGTTTTAAAACACTTCAACACACCACGACCTCGCGGGTATCAGCTAGTATGAAATAAATAATTTTGTATCTCTGCCGCGGACATAGATTTTAAGCTATTGCATAGCTTCTATCGCGGGCCTTGAGCGTGGAGACCGAATCCAGAAATTCCATAACGAAAATAACCTGACACGGGATTCCTCTCACCGCTAGATGGCGTTGATAAAAAATGCTATGCAATAGCTTTACCGCGGCAGTCCCCGAGTGCCACACGTCTTTTTTATTATGACTGTACGAAACTATAAGGTTTATACATAACTGCATAATACCCGCGATTTTGTTCGTGTGAATAGGTTTATTAATTCCCGCGGGAACTCCTTAATTTTCCGAGGTAAATGTAGCCTATGTTCCTTTCAGCCAAATCGGTTCATTCGTTGTGGCGTGAAAGAGTAACAAACACAAACTTTCCCTTTTATAATATCGTGAAATTCTTTTCCCTCATAAAAGTCCAACCCGAAACTGTTATTAAACCTATTTCTTAACTATTTCAACCCTCTGTAACCCAAATCAGTAGCGAACAAGAATTTCCTCAACCTCATATTGTTATGTTAATGTCGCGTACACACTAGTGGAGCTGAGTGTATTAAATTCAGGCACGAAAATGTTGTTTTATTTTATTGCAGTGGATTTTATCCTTTGTAACGACATTATCTTTTCATGCAATGTGTGTGGGTTTTTTTACAAACTTTACAAGATAATAATTCGATTTGGAGGAGACCATTTTTAATCTTGCCTCACGCGTTCTTTCGTTGAGTATAATGTAATTTTTATATAGAATCTTTTTTGCCCGCAGTTTCGTCTGGTTGGATTTCAAAAATATCGTTTCTGATTTTCCAGGATGAAAACTGATACGCCTAAATCGTAAAATCATTTATTTATTTGCTTGATTAGATACTCGTACATTAAAATTTGTTATACAATAGAATTCTTAGACAAAAATTGTCATAGTTTTGTGCGCAAATTACAATTTAACTGATCGGTCTAATTAACCAGAAAAACAGGCAAACAGACAGTTTTTTTTTAATTGTTGACAAGATACCCCTTGACTGCGATGTCATATAATGGTAAGTGATCTTGTAGTGTAAGATGGTAGCGGGCTAATTTGGATCAGACAGGACAGCGTAAATTAACCCCAAAACAACCCTTATTCGGAATATTTTTTATTTGTATAAATTTTATACGTTACATTGTGAATTTTTTTAGAAACTTGATATAAATTAAAATGCATGATCTAATTAATTATTAAACATTATTCAGGTCATCTCATTATATGAATATTTTTTATTTATATTTCAGCATAATGAAAAAACACTCGACAAACCGCATAATGAGACCGCATCGCTACGACACGAGTAATGTTTAATGCAAGTGTGAACTGTGAATCGCGGTTCGCAAGTCTGCAATCTTACTTTGGCGTACGTCATGAGCGTGCCATGAAAATTTATTCAATTCACAAGTGCATGCTTGCACTTTAATTTCAATTTTCTTGTCTCGAGAATTATATTATTTTTGTTTGTTTTTTTTTTATATCCGCGACTCGTGACCTCGAGATTTATTAAAAATTCCAGTGAAACTCTTTGATTTTCCGAGATCAAACATTCGCATTTATAAATATTACTAGCTTTTGCCCGGGACTTCGTTCAGTGTGGATTTAGGTTTTTAAAGATCCAGATCTGTTTTGGTACAGAGATTTTTAGTCCAGTCGGTATACTCATTCTTAAATTTTCTTAAAGTGTAGGGGGAAAAATATGAAATAGTATTTAAATCTATTGCCAAAAAGATAAGAAAGAGTGAATATACAGCTTTTATAATATTACGTGTTTTTGTCAATCTTTATTACAAACACACTTATACAGTATAGACCGTTGCGGTTTTTAATTTAATATTTTCTTCTCTCTTTTTTGCCTAGCCCAGATGTGGCCTCGACCTTACATTTTACCTCATATTTGAATAAAAGTGCTGAGTCGTGCGGTCCAATCAGAAGAGGCGCAGCAATTACAAACCCGTTCCAAAGCGATTATCGGCTAGGCCCCACTAATGTAGGCAGATTTCTCTATTCATATACCTTAGAGATGAAAACGTAAACGGATTTCAGATTTTATACATAATCAGGCCAGGCGCAGAATGCAGAATTTGCATTCCGAACCGGTGGTAGAGTCATGACGTGTCATAAGAGCTACAAGTTGGCCTACATGAAATAAATAATTTTGAATTTAAATTTATTCTCATTTTATATGGGAACCACTGTATGCACAGTGGTTCAAGTACTGACAATCGATCCTGTCAGGAAAACCTTTAGGACTACAAGGATATCTAACCTGTCTAAACGGCAGGTTTTAGTAGGTATGTTTTTCAAGAGTATAATGAAAACGAAACAATATAATCGTCTTTCTTCTACAACCGCACCGCTCGCCCCCGAACACAATTTCCCCCTCACCACCTGGGTGCCTGGAGCACTTCGACCATCCGCTGTGCCAGATCTTTTTCTCCACGTACTTTGAAACTGTGGAACCGACTTCCTGCGACGGTGTTCCCACTGAATAACAACACGGGGTTATTCAAGGGGCGGACCAACAAATTCCTAAAAAGCCGGCAACTCATTAGTGGTTCCTCAGGCGCTACAAATGTTCATGGGCGGCGGTAATCACTTAACATCAGGTGACCCGCCTGCTCGTTTGCTTGCTAAAAATATATTTAAAAAAACATTCTGTGTTGTCTACACCTTACAGAGCGTACTTAATGCCAAACATTCACTTAGCTGTCTAAGTCTTTGTTCCGTCGGTAAAAAGATAAGGTAAAATAAGACAATGTAGACGGTACAGTGGTCATGCCAATAATGTCCGGCCATGATCCAACTAATTCCGCCAACTAATTCCGCCACTAATTCCGCACTCGGAGTCCGGACAGCGTATTGAGCGTGTTTCGTCCGACGCCCGTTACCGCTACATTGCACGCGATGCAGATAATTGTGACCCCTGCTGAATGGAATTACACGGATCTAAAACTCGGCTGGATGTACAAGGAAAAACATAAATTTTTGCTCTAATCTGCCAAACCATATACTAAATATTTTTTTTTATTGGTTGATAAGATAGTCTTTGACTGCGATCTCACTTGATAGTAGTGTCAATGCAGTCTAAGCTGGTAGCGGGCTAAATTGGAACGGGTATGTCAGTGTAGATTCGTTGCATCGTCACTTACCCATCAGGTGAGATCGCAATCAAGGATTACCTTGTCATCGAATTAAAAAAAAATCGACATAATGATGTATCGTCAACGACACGACTGAAGTGTCGTTCACAATTTTAAGCTATTGCATAGCTTCTATCGCGGGCCAGCGTGGAGACCGAATCCAGAAATTTCGTAACGAAAATAACCTGACACGGGACTCCTCTACGGTGAGCCGCTAGATGGCGCATTTTTTATAAACGCCATTTCAAGTTTTAATAATAAACTTATGCATTTATCGATATCAATAATTTATCATTCGTAAGAGCACGGTCATGATATTACCCTACAGATTATCTCTTGTGCAGATATTTCGATACCCATTCCAGTGGTTGTATGTATATCCGTGCATCTTTTAATTAAAGCTCGGGACAAAGACGTGTTCTCAATGTAGATTGTAGACAGTTCAGCAACTTGGCCGGGGGTTTAAGATGGACACGCTAGATTTTATCCGACGATGTTTTCCCGGAATTCACCGGATCAAAGCTTAGAGAGATGAGATACGAGTAGTTCTATGTGGATTTGTTGAATGGAAAATGAATATGCACTTCAATGGCTTTCTAGGTAATGTTTGAACTTAAGTGTAACTTTGAAAGTACTACATAATTGGACGCAGATATGCAATAACGATTCAACCGCAAACCTCTGTCAAATTAAATCCTATTTAATATTATAAATTAGATGATGCCCGCGACTTCGTCCACGTGGATTAAGTTTTTTGATTCCCGCGGGAACTCTATACTTTTCCGGGATAAAATGTAGCCTATGTTTTAATCCCGGGTATGAGCTATCTCCATTTTAAATTTCAGCCAAATCGGTTCATTCATTGTGGCTCGAACAACCATACACACACACACACATACAAACTTTCGCCTTTATAATAGTAGGAAGTAGGAAGAAGGATGCGAAAGTTTGGATGGATGTATGGATGTTTGTTACTCAATCACGCTGCAACGACTGAACCGATTTGGCTGAAATTTGGCACAGAGTTAGAATATAGACTGGAATAGAACAAAGGCATTTTATCTCGGAAAATCAAAGAGTTCTCGCGGGCATTAAGAACCCTAATCCACGCGGACGAAGTCGCAGGCAACATCTATTATTATAATATTAGTAAGTATTTCCATTATGCCAGCATTGTATTATGAAATTCTACAATATAATAGACATTAAGCAATATGGCCCTATGATAAAAATGGATAGAATGTGTTGATATCACAAAACATTGCGTGACCCTCCGGCGAATAACGTAAACAAGAAAAGGCTCTTTCCCTACTACACTCTGCCGTATCTACTTAGTATCCTTCAAGTGAAATATGATTTTAAATATCTGCCTACATTCTTATTTAGGGTTCCGTACCCGAAGGTTAACTAACGGGACCCTATACTAGAATAGAATAGAAATATTTTTTATTTAAATAAACTTTTACAAGTGCTTTTGAATCGTCGATGATTCTACCACTGGTTCGGAATGCCGTTCCTGCCGAGAAGAGCCAGCAATAAACTCGGCGGTTGCTCTTTTCAAAAATTTTTTTGCAATATGTAATAAAACTATGCTATGGATACAGTGTTTGCACAATGAAATTTCAAAAATGCATACCATATAGATATACATACAGTACAATACATGTTAGACGGGCAGACAGAAAGTAGACCCATTCCCGTTGGTGACACCCGTTCACGAGTATGACGCTATTACTAAACCTGCGCTGTCCGTCCGGCTGTCATGATCTGTAATAGGTAGAAAGTTGCAGAGAACGTTTGTTTCTATTGTCGCTATAAGAACAAATAATAAAAATAAAAATTAAAGTTGAATCCCCTAAACATCGGCGTTTTTTTGGTACGGAACCCTTCGTTTGCGAATTCGAATCGCATTTGACCACCTCCTTTTTTAGAGTCGGTTAAATACTACGGTCTTCCAGGCCTCAACACCCCGATGAACGAGTAGGTATATTATCATTATTATTTCATATCCCCCAAAAACCCTCCCCTCTTGTTTTTAAAGGGAAAACGCCACTTGTATTGTCCAAATATTTTTTCCGGCGCAGGGTAAATATACGTATTATGACTGACCAATGAATGAAACTTTTCGGGTTTTCCTGAAAAAAGCTTTCCGTCTACATTATTAAGGTTGAAAATTAATTGCGTTTAAATATACCTCATAGTAAAAGCAGTATTTAAGGTTAAAGTGGAATGAATTTGATCAAAATATGCTCTAGCATCGAACGATAACGCTTAGAAGCGCAATTGTCGCAGTGATATTCCATTTTTAGTAAGGTCGTGACCCCTTCCACCAGGGCTCTTCTGTAAATGAGTCGCGCCATGTGCCCCGGTTTTTTGCGACATGCAAGGCTCCTTGGACCTTACTATCGAGACTGGTGCGGATTTGGTCTGACAAACGCATCGGGCTACGTCCCCGAGGTCTCTTTCCGTCCACTTTATCAGTAATCACTATCTGTTCTAAATTAGTGTCCCTCCCTTGTGGCAATGTGGCTGAAGTAATCGAGTATCCTCTGGAGACAGGTGGTTGATAGTCTTCTGGTTATTTTCAGCTGTTTCAGTATCGATGCGTTGATTCTGTATCTAGTCCATGGAATTCACAGCATTCTCCTTCAGTACCACATCTCAAAAGCGTAGATGGGATGTCGGTCAGCAGCTTTTATTGTCCATGTCTCATCTTAGCCCTACTGGAGAGTGAATGAATGAATGAATATGCTTTTATTGTGCACCACACATATTATAAGAACAGACACAAAGAGCTTAATAAATAGCATACTATTTGGCGGCCTTATCGCTACATAGCGATCTCTTCCAGGCAACCAATGGTGTTAAAGGACATAGCTACAGAATCTAAGAGGTAGGTGGTGCAAATAATATAATATACAAACTATATACATATAATAATATCATATATAATACATACATATAATATAATACATACATATAATATAATACATACATATAATATAATACATACATATATATAATACATACCTTTATGTTTGTGTTTTAATATGCTAGGTCCAGATAGAGTTCCCGTGGGATTTTTCTATATCTACCCTTACGCGGATGAATTCGCGGGCAAATCTAGTTGCAAAACAAAGAAAAAGAGATTTATCCAGCCTTATACAAAAAAAAATATACATAAAAGTTGAAGATAAATTTTGTTTCATGCGTAAAATAACTCGTATTTCATTCTAAGAGCCTAAAATATGCACCATAATCGTAAATTAGAGTCCTTCTTGCTTTATTATAAAATATTGTTGACATCCTTACCCCTGGTTGACGATTTGAGACTCCATTTTGCGGTTGTGTGATACATTTATTACTAGTTGATGTCCGCGGCTTCGCTCGCATGGATAATATTAATATTACATTTTTTTTTAGTAAATCTCTATCATTTCTATCTGTCTGAAGATCTAAGCGTGACACTTATTCTGTTGTTTATTAATTTCTTATTATTATTTTGTTACAGGTAAGGCGTGCTTACATGTCTGCTGAGGCTTAAGGCATAAGAGATTGTGTTAAAGTTAGTGGTAAGCGATTGCACTACTTCATCCTGGCCATAGAATTTAACTATGAATCTTCTATAAATGTATCACATTAATCCTCGCAATATTAAGAAAAAAACTAAAATCTTACTTTTTAAGTCAATTATGATAATTCACTTAAACAACATGTTCAAATAGCATTAATGTTCTGTAGTCAACATACCTACCTACCTAGATTTAAGTCTTTGTTAGCATTTTCTACAAATCCGGGTGGTTTTTTTCATGCTAGCTTTAAGTATTATTTGTAAACTTAATAAAATAAATAAATAAATAAATGAAAATCAACTGACGCGAAACAAAACAATACGAAAAATCACGACATGATTATTATGATTTGGCTGTTTTTTTTTGTTTAGTTCTTGATTGTGGGGAAATGTTTGTATTTGTAAATTTTGTACACCTGGATGATGCGCGGATTCTCGTCCGTTTGAATAAAAGTTTTTTAATACCCCCAGGAACTCTTAAATTTTCTGGGATAAAAAGTAGCCTATGTGCTATTCCAGACTATAATCTATCTCTGTGCCCAGCCGAATTGGTTCACTCTTTGTGGCGTGAAGGAGTAAGAAACATACACACATTCCTATACAAACTTTCGACTTTGTAATATAATATGTGATATTTTGGAAAATCCACCGGAAAAGTCGGAAATTTGGATGGTATTTTTTTATGAAAATTTCAAGTTTTTCATTAGTAAATTGCATCAAATTTCAAATTCTAAATTATTTATTTCATGTAGGCCAACTTGTAGCTCTTATGACACGTCATGATTCTACTACTGAAAGCAGATTCCGTGCAATATGTCGCTGATTTTTGTACAAGATGCCTTTCACTGAGCTCTTAATTCTGTGGATCTTATCCTAGTAAGACTACACCGTCTTGTTAAAAAAAACATTCAATAAATGCACTTAGCTTCGACATTACAAAGATAACACGATCCTAATGCCTTTCCTCGCTCGAACAAACTTGGTCCTTCGAAACGGATCGCTTAAAAAACACAATCTCCAGTCAAGTCGGAACTTTCCACTGAAACACTGAGCAACACGTCTAAGAGATATTGTTGGTATAAGTTCTCTTCGCCATCCAGATGGGTGAATGAACCATCGTTATTAGCTAAGGAACATCATTCACATCAGTGAACATACCTACTCTTATTTTGGTCCTGCTATCTGCGATCTGATTTCAAATTTTGTACTAATCTTGATATTTTGTACTTACTTCTTCTGTACCTTGTTTTTTTTCTATAGCATATAAATATAGTTAATACGGTTCAATAATTTGTACTTTAGTACTTTTTTGAAATTTTATTAGATATAATAAGGGCAGATTTCACCAACGTAAAATAATATCCGAGCGTGATATTTTGACAGTTTTTGTATTGAAAGTCTGCCAAAATATCTTTGCTCTCAGATAAGACCTATATTACATTAGTGAAATCGGTCTTAAGGATGTGAGATATCTTAGGAGCGGTCAGTGACGCGAAATTTAAAATTTAAAGTTGCAGGGATTCAAAGATTTCTATAAATATTCATCATACACTCATTAATCGCACGTGTAATCATTTATGTGCTTTTAATATGGTAATCGATAGCTGAATATATTGTAAGAAATAAATTAATGCTAAAACTATATCATTCGGTATAATAAATCGGCCATCTGTTTAAAGCATATTTGGACACAGTGATAAAGTACTTTGGCAAAGGGAAACTTGGCGTGTATCAACTCCCCTGATGGGCGGACTGTTTTTCGTTGAAACGCGATCTTGGGACGTGAGGCGGCCAGTGTTTTCGGACAGGGTGTAACTCAATCCTTCGTTAAAAGTTAGCTCGGTGGATTGAGAGGTTGTCTTGTTAGAAATTATATCCTTGCAAGAGTTTTAGGTAACATGCCCACTGAAGCCGAACGGAGTGGAGGGGTGTTCAGCAATCCAAACATGTATTGTTTGACCAGATATATTTATTTTATTATACCTACTTATAATAAAACTTACTCAGATCTTGATCTTTTCCACCTATCCAAAATGCAATTAAAAAAAGAAATAATTAAGCTGCATCGGAAAAATTATATGTAACCAAAATAATTAACTAACTGACTGATTATATGTAACCAAAATAATTAACTAACCAAAATAATTAACTAATTAACTGAAGTGGAAATGGGCGGGGCACATAGTTCGAAGAGCTGATGGTCGATGGGGTCCCAAGGTGCTGGAGTGGCGACCCCGCACCGGGAAGCGCAGTGTTGGCAGACCCCCCACTAGGTGGACAGACGACATCAAACGAGTCGCAGGGAGCCGCTGGATTCAGGCGGCGCAAGACCGAGGCTTGTGGAGGTCCATGCAGGAGACTTATGTCCAGCAGTGGACGTCCATTAGTTGATGAAGAAGAAGAAGAAGAAAATAATTAAATTAACATCTATAAATGAACACACACACTCACACACATTCTCTTACAAACTCACTCACACACTCATACACGCATACACGCGCACACAAACACACACATACACACATACACACACATACACACATATACACACACACACACACTTAAGATTTAATTGTAAATTGTATTGTGTATGTATCGCTGTTGATTACAATAAAATAAAATAAATAAATAAATAAATGGGTCTGCGCGATTAAATCTTAAATTAGTAGTAGTAGTAAATTAAAGGCACATAATATATATTATATACATACTATGATACAGGTCATTGAGTAGTGAAGCTTCACTAGAATACCTCGAGATTTAACTAACTAGCTTTTACCTATTCTTTTGTCTGTTGATTTGTTCTTCAATCGCGCAGTAACTTCATCGACATGATTTTTTGTATAGGTATAGTCGAAGATCCAGAAAATGGCGTAGGCAACTTTTTATCCCGGAAAAAACAAATGGCACCCGTGGGATAAAAAAAGAAAGTAACCTAACCTACGTTCAAAAGTTTATAGTAACTACTATAAGCTAGCTAGTATTGTTCTTGTAATTCACGAGGGTGCGTGAGCTTTACTTGTGGTTATGTCGTGTACATGCACATTGCGTAAGCGTGCGTGCCTGTCAGGAACCTAGGTAAGAGCGGTCAGGCGCGAGCAAGCTCTCGCCCACACTTATACAGATACGACACACAGCCATGAGCCACGCGATAGATTCGTAATATTACGAATTTTCCGAAAAAATGTTAAAAAGAACAAAAGAACGCAGGAAAACGGACGGAACTCGCCCGTTTCCCGCCTTTACATCAACATGATGTCTTGATCTACATCTATATTTGAGTTTCCCGTAAGTGCCAACGGTCCAAATCAAGGCACAATAAATCAAACGATCCCATCCGTCAATGAAATCTCGAATCGACCTTTTATTAGCCCGGCCGGCTCGCTTCTTTGGCCGTACCGAACTCATTCGATAATCCCGGGACGTTTATAATGTACGACACGCATACGATTAAATTATGGTTAAAATCGTATCGTTGTTCATTTAGGTAATTTTTCAAGCTATTGCATTGCTTCTATCGCGGGCCTTGAGCGTGGAGACCGAATCCAGAAATTCCGTAACGAAAATAACCTGACACGGGACTCCTCTCACCGCTAGATGGCGTTGATAAAAAATGCTATGCAATAGCATTACCGCGGCAGTCCCCGAGTGCCACATGTCTTTTTTTACTCGGTGACAAGATAGTCCTTCGCTGCGATCTCACCTGATGGTAAGTGACGATGCAGTATAAGACGGTAGCAGGCTAATTTGGAGGGGATATGGCAGTGTACATTCAACCCATACCCCGAATCGGTTTCTACACGTCATCGTGCCAGAACGCTAAATCGCATGGCAACACATCTGAAGGTAGGGTGGTAACTAGCCACGGCCAAAGCCTCCAAAAACGTACCAAAATTTGCCAAAAATTGTCTTTACAAGACAAACACATTTTGATGTATTTGCTGTTTGTATTCATATTCATTATAATAATATTATTGTAAATGTGAAAGTTTGTTTTTTGTAGGTGTATCCTTCAATCACGTAGCATCGGACTTTTATCAGCTTCGATCAATTTACAAATCAAAAGAAATACAAGTCTTACAAAGAAACGATATTGTATATCAAATACATCGGTGGATATAAACATCTTCCTGTATAAGTTCTGTATATAAGTGCTCACATAATACGGGATAGTGGATAAAGGGGTTTTGTCTTATATCTCGGCCTTACGTATATGATATCAATATGCTTGTGTATGCTCAGCTTAGCTGAGAACAGCGAGATCCCTGAGAGCTGTAGCTTTATTAAGTTTATTCTTCGTCCAAGTCTTGTGCAAACTTATAGCCTTAGTTAGTTCATTTTTAGCGTTCCAAACTCAAAAGGTGCCAAGGAGACCCTGTTAGATTTTGAGGCTCCGCTTTCCGTCTGTCCATTCGGCTGTATCTCACGAACCGTAATAGTTTTTTTTTTTAATATTTTAAGCGAGCAATGAGCCGGCGGGTCACCTGATGTTAAGTGATTACCGCCGCCCATGAACACTTGTAGCACCAGAGGCACCACCAATGCGTTGCCGGCCTTTCAGGAATTTGTTGGTCCGCCCCTTGAATAACCCCATGTTGTAATTCAGTGGAAACACCGTCGCAGGAAGTTGGTTCCAGAGTTTAACTAGTTTGACTTGTTACGGAATGTGTATTTCTATTGACGCTATAACAGCAAAACACACACACGCACGCACGCACGCACGCACTCGAATACACACGGACTCGTCAAACTTATAACATCCCGTCGTTTTTGCGTAGGGGGTTAAAAAACAGACACAATTTCGCATTTATAATATTATTAAGGATATTAGGATTTTCCTCGGGTACCTATTAAGTTGTTCACGAATAAAAAATAAATTCATATCTGAAACTTAATTAAAATAAAGGTCCATTATGTCATGTGACACGCTGAACCTTTTTGACTTAGCGAAAATACCGCCACCCGAATTAACGCTTAAGTCCTAACGCAATAATTTGATTTTAATCCTAAATTAGCGCGTAACTAATCCTTGTTCGCGCCTGCTTTTAATGTGACACTAGTAATGTGCCGTGTACACGTTGAACGCTTTCAACGAGTTTCACCGGCCAGCGGGTAAAGTTTCGAATTGTGGCAAAATGGCAAATATTTTTACTAGTTATTGCGACTTTTCCCGCGTGGACTTGGATTTTAAAAATCCCCCGGGCACCATGTGTTTTTTCGATTTTAGGATAATTTTTTTTTAAATTCAAATAATGAAATCATTTTTTGATTTATTTAAGAAGTAACATAATCTTGTTACATTGTGTTGTAAACGCTGTTGATTACCAATAAATCATATTTACTATTATTATCCTATATCCTATAATATTTTAAATGCGAAATTTTGTTACCCAATCACTTCGCAGCGACTGAACCGATTTGGTTGAAATTTAGTACAGAGATAGATTATAGTCTGGAATAGGACATAGGCTACTTTTTATCCCGGAAAATAAGAGTTCCCGCGGTAATAAAAAACCTTAGTCCACGCGAATGAAGTCGCGGGAATCGTCTAGTAAATAAATAAAAGGTACTAGCTTTTGCCCCCGCGACTTCGTCCGCGTGGAATTAGATTCCAATTTTTCCTGAATTTTCTTTGTTATAAACCTCACTGAGCCCGAGACCTTTCCAACGAATGCAAAACCGTGGAAATCGGTTCGTGCGTTCTGGAGTTATAGCGTCAGGAAGGAAAACCCGACTTATTTTTATATAGTAGATAACACCCCTCTATTTCCTTCAGTGTTTAAAAAGTCGCTGCGGGTGACCTCCCGTGCGCGACCGTAGGATTTCAACCACGTGTTAGCCGAGTGTGCAATTAATAACGCATTTTCAATTAAAAACAGTCGATCGGTCATATTTTAACCGAGGTCACTTAATACACACTCCACGCGTTTCGGATAACTGCCCGTTTCAGTTTTGTTCGGTCGCGCGTGAAATTGGTATAGCCTGAATGCAAGCGAGGTGAAGTAGGGGGTGGGGGAGAGACCCCACAGATTTCATCTGGAATTTCCATTATAATTGGGCTGAAATTCCACGCTCTTTATGGTTCATTAAGCGCCTTGTTATTATGACTTTTCAATGGTTGGATAATAATAATATGACACTATTTGAGGCGCCCCGGATTTGCAGAAGTAGGCATGCATGATTTCACTAGTATTAATTTTTAAGCTATTGCATAGCTTCTATCGCGGGCCAGCGTGGAGACCGAATCCAGAAATTCCGTAACGAAAATAACCTGACACGGGACTCCTCTATGGTGAGCCGCTAGATGGCGTTGATAAAACATGCTATGCAATAGCTTTACCACAGCAGTCCCCGAGTGCCACACGTCTTTTTTTTCCATCGTGTGGTTATGGATAGTATGGTTTGGTTAGATCTTTTTTTTCCGTCTAAATAAGTCTCGTAAAAGTTTTTTCTCCACTGGTACGCCTAAGTATCTTACTATTATTAGGTAGTAAACCTAATATTATATTCGAATTCGATTCGAAAGCACTTTGTAAAAGTTTATTTGAATAAAAAACTATTCTATTCTATAAATGCGAAAGTGGGTTCGTTTGTACAACAGCTGTGCATCGACGTGATTTTTCGTGATTGAAGCAAAATGTTGGCAGACCCCCCACTAGATGGTGACTTTGAACGAATCGCAGGGAGCCGCTGGATTCAGGTGGCGCAAGACCGAGACCTGCACTGGTAGCATGGGAAGGAGATAAAAGTTTTATCCCCCGATTTTATCCACTGACAGGGGATAAAATTATCTTTTTCCTAATGCTAAAGCATGGCGACGGAGGAGAAGGCGATGTATATTCTATAAGTATATCCACTGAGTGTTATTTCCACCGCTGTGCCCATGCTCGACGGGTGGATAAAGCTTAGCGAGGGAATAAACGTTTTATCCTTTCCCCGGGGATAAAATTTCTCCCGCCCATGCTACCAGTGCTGTGTATGTCCATGCAAGGGACGTTTATCGGTTGAAACAGGAGAAGACTTAACAAATTAAGGTTGGCAATGGCAATAAACGTAAAAGCTGTAAGTTAGTACAAGTTGTTACTAGGGCCCTTACAACAAACTGACTCCAGACACTAGGCAGGGCAATAAAGATGAGAAGAGCACTTTTTCCGGTAGTTTAATCCCTTAAGAGGGTCATTTGCGTGGAGGGGCCTGTTGCTTTGCCATCGCGCGGCGTTTTTGCTCTTTGGTCTCTAAGCTGTGAGCTTTTGAGATTAGCTAATTGAATACTAGAAATAAAAAAGGGTCTAAGTGCCAAAAATTTCATTTCGGTTTTTATTATTTTATTATTTAGTATTTGCCCTCGCCAATAACCTTAAATAAGGACTAACTGACTAGCGTTGTAAAGAATTTTATTGTAATAATAACCATGTGAAGTTTAAAATAAAAGAAATATGTTTAAATGATTTATTAATTATTTGAAACACAAATTCTGCTCTTTTTTGTTTTGCTACTTAGAGCCTTTTTTATTTCTGGTATTCAATTGTAGATTCCAAGAATGAAACAATCTGAAATTGTATCATGCTATAATCCTACTAATCCTACTTATATTATAAATGCGAAAGTTTGGCTGTGTGGATGGATGGATGTTTATTACTCAATCATGCCGCAACGACTGAATCGATTTGGCTGAAATTTGGCACAGAGATAGACTATAGTCTGGAATAACACATAGGCTACTTTTTATCTCGGTAAATAAGAGAGGGAGGGAGGGGAGATGTCCAGGGACCGGCGGCACATTTTTTTTTTTATTCGATGACAAGATAACCCTTGACTGCGATCTCACCTGATGGTAAGTGATGACGGAGTCTAAGATGGTAGCGGGCTAACTTGGAAGGGGTATGGCAGTGTACATTCAACCCATACCCCTAATCGGTTTCTACACGCCATTGTGCCGGAACGCTAAATCGCTTGGCGGCACGTCTTTAACGGTAGGGTAACTAACCACGGCCAAAGCCTCTCACCAGACCAGACCAGACCAGAGACAATTTAGAAGTTATAAATTCCTAAATTCCGCCGGGAATCGAACCCGAGACCTCTCAGTTATAAGACCACAGCGATTCCGTAGGTATATCAATAGATCTCAGGATTAGTGTAATAAGGAAGGGTGGACAAACGTTTTTCTTTCCGGCAATTTAACACAACAAACGACGTTGGGTCGGTTATGCCGAACGGCCGCTCGCTTGTGACGGCAAAGTTCATGTAGGCCAAACAACACCAAAAAATTGTGTTGTAACTGCCTCATTGGTCTAGTGGTTAGCAAGTTCGACTGCGTATGACGAGGTCCAGGGTTTGATTCCCGGGTCGAACCAAAAAAAGTATTAGGTTTTTCTGTCAAGAAACTCTATACTAGTCCGGAGTTGGAAAGTTGGCGGTGAGTCACCTCCGTGCCTCGTAGAGCACGTAAAGCCGTCGGTCCTGCGCCTGATCTCTGTCCGGTCGTGTCGGATTTCCGTACCATCGGACTATGAGAGTGAGGGAATAGAGAGTGCATCTTTGTCCGCGCACACACTTTTGCATTATAATATTCTTCCACGCAGATGGCTAATATCTGTGGAGATTCGCCGCCTTTTCATCAGAAACTGTCAAAACTGTTAATGTCAGTAAAGTCTATTACGTAAACCTTTATCTATATCTAAGAAATACAATTATTGAGGTAAGTCCACAAAATCGCATTTTTAATAGACCTAAAACAAAAAAAAAAGTTCTAAAACTGTAATCGAATTCTGGAGAATCGGATGTAAAATCCGCCATATTGAATAATCTATATTATAAAGCTGAAGAGTTTGTTTGTTTGAACGCGCTAATCTCAGGAACTACTGGTTTGAATTGAAAAATTCTTTTAGTGTTGGATAGTCCATTTATCGAGGAAGGCTTTAGGCTATATAACATCACGGTGATCATAATAACAGAAATTGATGCGGATGAAGTTGCAGGCAACAGGTAGTATATAATATAGTCTCAATAGCCCAACGGTTAAAGGTGAGGACTGAAAACTGTAAGTTCGTAGGTTCGAATCCCACCCTTTGCACTATTGTCGTCCCCACCCCTAACACAAGCTTTCCGCTTACGTGTAGGGGATAGGAAGATATAAGTCAACTTCAGGTTGCATAATATTCTTAAAAAAAAAAAAATTAAGCTATTGCATAGCTTCTATCGCGGGCCAGCGTGGAGACCGAATCCAGAAATTCCGTAACGAAAATAACCTAACACGGGACTCCTCTCACCGCTAGATGGCGTTGATAAAAAATGCTATGCAATAGCTTTACCGCGGCAGTCCCCGAGTGCCACACGTCTTTTTTTTTAAAATTCGATAGTGGAGTACTAACGACCTCGCTACTTTGTATAGAAGCCAAACGTTTATTGAGCGTTGATAGATGTAATGTGCTGATTACGGACTGATAGATGCTCGGTTTTTGTTTTTTATTTAGTGTGAATGACGTTATATGTTATTGCTAGTTTAAATTGTAACTAGTTGATGCCCGCAACTTCGTCCGCGTGGATTTAGTTATTAAAAATCCCGCGGGAACTCTTTGAACTTCCGGGATTAAAAGTAGCCTATGCCACTCTCCCGGTCTTCAACTACACCTATGCAAAAAATTACGTCAATCCGTTGCTTTGTTGCGGCATGATTGAAGGTCAAACCAACAAACAAACACACTTTGACATTCATAATATTAGTAAGGGTGTATTTAAATAAATAAATGGGTAACAAGCTCGATTCTTTAGTCTATAGTTTATTCATCTCAACCCATAGCTTACTCACAAGTGGGCATAATAACACAGGCCTGCGATGGTTTTCCCCTTTAAAAACTAATTAGCAATTTGGGTAGGTATTAGTTACTAAGCTACGAAAAAAATAATAAAAAAATTCCATCACGTAAGTTTTCTGAGAAAATGAATTTTCATTTTTCTTAGTATTACCGCGCATTACTAGCGTTAACTTCCAATTTCTTTAATAAAAGTGCATGTTTGTAGAATTGATGACATTTAAATATTCACGTACCCTCATAAGTCATTGTTTGTCGTGATTGAAATCATATTACAATACATATGTATCAACTACTAGATGATTCCCGCGACTTCGTTCGCGTGGATTAAGGTTTTTTTATTCCCGCGGGAACTCCCTTGTTTCCCAGAATAAAAAGTAGCCTATGTGTTATTCCAGACTATTAGCTATCTCTGTGCCAAATTTCAGCCAAATCGATTCAGTCGTCGCGACGTAATTGAGTAACAAACATACATAGGTTACTAGGATGATACGATAGTTTTGTGATTTAATTCTGCTACCTCCACTTCATATTAACTTAGGTATTATAAAGCCATTTTTTAACGCACTAGCTAAAGATGGTACCTGTGTTAATTACCTTTGTGTTTTTAAGCATTTATCGGATTCCAAGATCAAAGAAGGCATTTTTCTTGAGTCTGAAATAGGGAAGCTCATGCAAGACGCTACCTTTGAAAAAATCTTGAATAAAATCAAATATAACGCTTGGAATTCACTTAAAGGTGTAGTAAATTTTTTTTAGAAAACAGTAAAAGCCCAAATTATGACAATATAGTGAGTATTTTACTCAGCAACTTTCATAAAGTGGGTTGCAATATGAGTATAAAGTTACATTTTCTGCATTCTCAAATTGACCCCTTTCCTGAGAATCTTGGGGCTGTAAGTAAAGAAAAAGGTGAAAGCTTCTACTAAGATATTAAGGTCATTCAGAGCAGATACCAAGGAAGGTGGAACCCAAACATGATGGCAGACTACTGCCAGATATTGACGAGAAATAAACCTGATAGAAAGCATAAGAGAAAAAGATGAAATAGGAGTTTTGGAGGAAGAAGAAAAAGAAATAATAAGTCTTTTTGATTTATTTAGTCTCTTTAGCCTTATTTTTAAATAATACTGTCGGTTTTTTAAATTTTAAATTCGTTAATTTTTGTTTTTTTTCATGAAGTTTGTTAAAATAACCTAAAATATGCATGTCATCTGATGTCATCAATAAAAAAAAATCTCGACGTGCTAGAAAAAAATCAAAGATGTATTTTAGTTTACCATGCCTGGATATTTAAAAAAATAACATAATTATTGAAAGGGGAAAAAAAAAGTTAAATTTCGCAGGCCTGTGTAATTATTCTCACGAGTGGGAATGCTTTAGGCCTTATAGTCATGCTTTATCGCAACGCTGCTGGCTAGCCACTTCACACTTTTAAGAAAATCTAACGTAGCGCCTTAGCTACTAAGCCGATTTTGATGAATGAGGTGTCTTTTCATTTGTTATTATGGTCCGGGTGTCATAGGCTACATTTTATATGATCAAAATCAATATAACGTATGTGACATCCACTTTTTTTTTGTCGAGAAGCAAACAGTCTTTAGACATTAACCACCAACGGGAATGGGTCTGCTTTGACTGCCCGTCTTGACATGCGTTGGATTGGTGTACCTACGTATGCATTTTTGCATTTTTGAAGCTTTATTGTGGAAGCACTGTATAGATAGCACAGCTTTGTAAAAAAAAAAAAATTTTTTTTGAAAAGAGCAACTGCTGAGTTTCTTGCCGGCTCTTCTCAGCAGAATCTGCATTCCGAACCGGTGATAGATTTGTGACTTATCATAAGAGCTACAAGTTAGCCTATATGAAATAAATAAATTTTGAATTTGAATTTGAATTATTCTTGTGCAACTATAGAGGTATATTGTGCAAAACCAAATTCTCGGGGGCGTGACATTACATCTGGTAATGCCCAATAAACGTTTGGCTGCGATACAAAGTGGCGTGGTCGTTATTACCCCCACTGTCGCATTTAAAAGTTATTCCGTCGGGGGCAGGGACGTGACACATGCATCGGACGGGTTGAAAATAGATATAAGAAGAAAAGTCGTTACTAACGAGCGCTAATGTGCTCCTTTTTTTATTACACTAGAAAATATTAACTAGAAATAAACTAATTTTAACAGACAATCCATTTCCAGTACGGGAAAATACATTGGAGTTTATGATAACACCATAGTAATATTAAATCCCTATGTATTAAATTTAAGTAACGATAACTTTGGTATTCTTAGGTAAAATAAAAAATAAAAAACACGTATTGATGAAATTTTGTTTATACATATACAACATGAAAAAAATTGTGCACAATCAAAAAAAATCAGGTATAGTACAAAATAAATTACGTTGTATTGACCTGCCACCCGCACCATGCTACAACTAAAAAACTGAAATAGTTCGCCCCGAACTAAGATCTCATGTTACAGTTGTATTGTGTTGTATCTTATGTTAATTTTATGCTTTTGAAGGGGTTAAGGCCACAACTTCACGCTTGTTTAATTATTTATTTATTCAGTGGTCATGTTTAAATAAATTATTATAAAAAGTATCACTGTTTCGCGAAGTTTTCGCTTGTTCAAGTTAATTTCATTAGCGTGCGGACGCGGCGCGGCGCGGCACGCTACGTGTTGCTGCTAATAATATTATTGTTATAATTAACTCGTATTGTTTTGTGCTGATTATTTCAACACGTTTAAAAGGATTTGGCTGTACCGCTAACTGCTGCATTTCGAAGAAAAAAATGACAAAGTTGCTTGGAAGCAATCTGCTTTGCTTCAGCTGTCCACAAGACAGATAAGCTACATATTGTAACATCTTTTTTGGTTTGAAAAGAGCAACTGCTGAGTTTCTTGCCGGCTCTTCTCAGCAGAATCAGCATTCCGAACTTGATTCTCGACTTGTCATATGAGCCACGGGTTGGCCTACATGAAATAAATAATAATTTGAGTTTGAGTTTCTTGAGCTTAAAAATTGAAAATAATTCTTATACCATTTACAAATTTTTTATACACTTTTACATAATGCACATTGAAAAAACCGCAGAGGTTTGTCCTCGATGCCACTCTGCAACGTAGCATTTATAAAAATGTTTTTTTCAAATAACCGACCTCAAACGCCACCACAAAGCACAAAAACAACCTTAGTTTGTACACGTTTTTTTAATCCTTTCATTGGACAAAGTTCTTGCTTTTAAGTTCCTACAATTCACGAGCGCGCGTGAACTTTACTTGTGCTTACGTCGTGTATTTGCACCTTACTTAAGTGTGCGTGCCTGTCGGAGCCTAAGTGGGAGCGGTCAGGCGCGAGCATCGCGCTCGATCACACTTATAGCACAAATACGGTATAAACACAATCATAAGCCAAGCGTACTCGTGAATTGCAAGAACTCCACAAGGATGTGGGTGGACTTGCCTTCGCTGGTTACGACCCTAATGTCACAGGCCGGCAAGCGATTTAGAGTTCCGGTACGATGGTGGATGATGATAACAGAAATCAAGAGGGGTATTATAAACTCAAAAACACTTAAACCCCTACCTAAAGCCGTCTCCAACCGCCCCTATAACGGCCCCTGTCCTCTCATCTAACCTATTTAACCACAACACGTCAGACAAACCACCATCTGAACGTGAGGGTAACTATCAAACATATCTTACTATTATATACTCAGGCGCGGCGCCAGACCGGAGCCTACGTCGTCAACAAAGTCAAACTACCTACTACTAGTTTTATCAAACTACCTTCAATACGTATACATTAAAGTTGTATATCTTTACTATTTCAATATTTCGCTAACAGTATGGACTTAATTTACACCATCGTACCCCTTCTAAATTAGCCAAAATAAAATGTTAGACTACATCGTCTACTCACTTGAAATAAAAACGTGTCGCGTGAAAAAGTTAGTAGAATAAACTTAATTTCCGCCAATGATTTTGTACGCGTTTTGATAATACCATTAGTTACGAGTAGAAATTATGTAGTTGACACATTACTACATGAAATGAAAAATGTTGCCGCTCGTTAAACGTCATAATGAACACGATCGTGACACTTTTATTCAACGTATATTAGCAATTAAGACGTCACAACAGTTAGGGGGTAATAACGACCCGTGTAACAGTTTGTACGATTGCCAAATGACTTCAGCGCTAGCGGGTTGGCGACGTACGTACTACGTACCTATTAGATAGTTTGTTGGAAATTGCTATTTTCTTTTTTTTCTGTTTCTGTCTAAAAATAATCTAATTGAAGTTTACTACCTACTAATATTATAAATGCGAAATTGTGCTTGTTTGTCCTTCAATAACTTTCGCGCAATATTTTTAGAAAAGCTAAGTTTTCTATGATTCTTTTTTTATTGAATAATAAGTATTAGTACACCTCAAAAAAAAAAATTAGCCACTAAAAATTAAAAAATAATTACTTTTTACAAAAAATTGAACCGAGCGACGATAGAAGCACTACTAAAACGGGAAAAATAAAATATAAATCTTTTTAGTCTCACTAATTAAGCTCCTAAACTAATGTAAGTAACTATAATTATTACGAGTCGGCGACAAACTTTTTTAAAAAGTATATCGCAGCCATGATTAAAAATGCAGCTCGTAGTTATGCTTTATCATGTTTATCTCAGCAGAATTTGCATTCCGAACCGGTGGAGGATTTATGACGTCATAAGAGCTACAAGGTAGCCTACATGAAATAAATAAATTTTGAATTTGAATATCTGTTTTTATTGGCAGGAACTTGCTACACATTAGTGCAGTTCGTCAGTCGTCGTGATCTTTATTTGTAATGCTAAACTATAAATTAAAAATAACATTACACTTCCTAGTTTCTGGCAGACCCTGCAATCATAATATACTCGTATATATATGTTATATTGCGTTATTTATATACGTTTGCCGCGCGTTTTTTCAACATATTCCCAATTAAGATGTCGTTCCAGTTAGGGGGTAATAACGACCAGAGTTACAATTTGTATGACTGCCAAATGACATCGGCGATAACTGGTTTGGCGACGCACAGATAGTGTGTTGTAATGGAGTGCGTTGATATTTTTTGTTTAATTTTCTTTTTCTTTTTTTTTCTTTGATGTAAATTCTCGATTAAATCACTTACTAGTGTCCAAGAGTAAATATGCAGTGTAAATAAATTCATTTATTTCATGTAGGTCAAGCCGTGGCTCTAATGACACGTTGAGACTCTTCCACCAACTCTCTCTTCAGAATAAGAAAGTCTGCAGAAGTGTCTTTGAAAAATAAATAAGTAAATCTATGTGTCGATTCTCTAAAAATGGTCGCAATGGCAAATTACCTTTGAAAACTTTCTAAAATTATATTTTTTTGTGAATCACTGGATATTGAATTACATATAGTGATATACTAGATGATGCCCGCGACTTCGTCCGCGTGGATAAGTGGATAGGTTTCTTGATTCCCGCGGGAACTCCTTAATTTTCCGGGATAAAATGTAGCCTATGTTTTAATCCTGGATGTGAGCTACCTCCATTCCAAATTTCAGCCAAATCGGTTCATTCGTTTTGGCGTGAAGGAGTAACAAACATACACACACACACACACAAACTTTCGCCTTTATAATATTAGTGTGATTATATTTTTGGGATCTACTCATTATTTTCTAGGTGAAAGGTGAGTTTCGAACTTTTTTTTCAACTTAAGTTTTTAAAGCGGAATCATGGTCACCCCATCAATTTTTTTTTAAATTTTACTAGCCTATTTCACCCGGAATAAGCTAAAGATTTTAACGATACCTCATTCATCAAAATCGGTTCAGGCGTACAGAAGTTATGGAAAAATATAAAAACTTACATACAACTCTGCAAACAATATACTCTTTTTTTCAGGCAGTCGTATAATAAACGTTTCTTTTTCTTCAAATCTGGATCCGATGCGTCACAGATCAAACTTTGTATCGAGATTTAGTGATTCAACTTATGAGCTCTCCGTCTGTTCGCGCGGACGCCAAACGCCGTCATTGTGGCAGTTTTACGGCGACCGAATTCTTAATCCGGCCTAGAGATGCGTTTCTTTCGCGAGTTTTATTCGAACAGGATCGATAAAAGCAACATTCGGTAGAGGAAATGGGCTTGTGACTAATGTGATGAGTATTCTAATTCTGTTTTATCAGCCTACTAGCTGATGCTCGCGACTTTGTCCGCGTGAATTAAGGTTCTTTTTCATTCCCGCGGGCACACTGGTTTTCCGGGATAAAAAGTAGCCTATGTCACTCTCCAGATACTCAATTGTATCCACGCAAAAATCACGGTAATGTTAACCGTACCGTAGCTTGTTGCGGCGTGATTGAAGAACAAACCAACGAACAAACACACTTTCGCATTTATTATACTAGTTGATGCTTGCAACTTTGTTTGCGTAGAATAAGGTTTTTTTTATAGTAAGTTTTTTAACATTTAATCACAATTGCATGGAAATATTATAAAACTTAAATAAATTAAAACTACTACTTAAATAATACTAATTCTAAATTAAAACTAACATACAAAAATATAAAACTAAATTCTAAATTAAAATAATAAGGTTTTTTTTAATTCCCGCGGGAACTCTCTTATTTTTCAAGATAAAATGTAGCCTAGGTGTTATTATAGACTATAAGTGATAGACTATCTGTGCCAAACAGCCAAATCAGTTCAGTCGTTGTGGCGTGATTGAGTAACAAACATTCATCCATACATCTTCATAAGTTGCCTCTCTTTCTATCGCGTAATTCTTATCCCTTCTAGCTACGTTAGCGCCTTGAAGTGGCCCGACAAACCGAGCCCGCCGGGTACTTGTAGGTTTATAACTGAAATCACGGAGTGTGCCTAACCTGCTAATAGTTAGCAATAGCGTTCTATCGGCTAGGTATATAACGGGGAGTGTTCTAAAGAGCTATATGACCTCATCTCACCCTTATTCTTTTACAACCGTACTCACTCACTCACCACCTGGGTGCCTGGAGCACTTCGATCATCCGTTGTGCCAGACCTTTTTTTCCACGCACTACGAAACTGTGGTACCAACTTCCTGCGACGGTTTTCCCATTTAATTACAACATGGGGTTATTCAAGGGGCAGACCAACGAATTCCTGAAAAGCCAGCAACTCTTTGGTGGGACCTCTGGTGCTACAAGTGTTCATGGGCGGCGGTAATCACTTAACATCAGGTGACCCGCCAGCTCGTTTGCTCGCTATAAATATTTAAAAAAAAAACATGTTTCGGATCCAAAAGCCATTATCACTGGCAAAGCGGGTTTGAAAAAACACGATGAAAATTATTTTATTATTATGATAAGGTAGCACAAACGTCCAAAATGGCGACTTCGTTAGCTCCTAAAAAAAAGGCGGGGGAAAAATGAACACGGGCCAATTAGCAGGCTTACACAAACTCGGGAATTTAGATCCACTCGGAATAACGGAATGTTTTTTTTTACGGTGAGAACTTAAAAGGGCGACATTTTCATTTGTCTGTAAGTCGTTATTATTTGTCATCATTTATTCGTGCACTCATTCTCATCATTTCGACCCATCACCGTCTCACTCTTGGGCAAAGGACTCCTCTCGAGTGGGAAGGGTTCAGGCCATAGTTCAAAGGTGAATTAGTCGGGAGCGTTCTTAGCTATATTTGATGAAAATCGGTCCAAGATGGCCGCCGCCACAAAATGGCGGCTTACATATTTTTATTTAAACGATTACTGACTAGCGATTAGGATGTTGTAACATGTCGGGGATGTTTTAAATTTTTAATTTACACTTGTTGTATTGAATATCTATCAACACATAAAATTTAATTCTATGGTTTAATTCGCAAGAAATAGGCTTAAATCCCGTTGTGACCAAAGTTTACCATATTCACTTTGTGTAAACTGTACTAAGGCTAAAGGCTGGAATTTAAATTATAAAATACGTCTTGCAAAAGTTAACGCATTGCCGCATAAAATACTTTCAGACTTCCGCGACTCTACTATACAGTTGTCTCGGAAAGTAATTTTATATGAGCATGCCAAACTGAACCATGCTGCTGTAAAATAAGGTACAAATTACATCGTGCGGAAAATGGAATAAAAATGATATCGACTCGCTTATCAGTAGACAATATTGTGTCTTAAATCTTTCAGGTTAAAGTGCAAATTTGAATAGACGCGCGGGTGATCGCATGTGTAATTCCTTAAATCTCAGGGGAATATGTGCTTAATGCTTTATGTGATAGAGTTGAAATTGGATCGTGCTTGTAAAATGAAAATGGTATAAAGCGGCAGTCGGATGAGAGATTCAAATAAGCTGTTAAAAATTGTTTAAGGGAAGTGTTCATAATCATAATATATTCTTTGTTATTGACCTTAAGGGGAATTTTCTTTGCTGTAGGTAATTGTTTTTTATTTCTTAAGGCTTTTGTCACATCTCCGCTGTAATAACGTAGTAGCGGAATAAAAGGGATTGCGTGATTTATATAAAAATCGCTTCCGTTTTATCTAAACTATATGTTTGGTCAGTCAGGTCTTTTTTTATTAAAAATTTGCTTGTTCATTTATTAGTCAATCGTGACTCTGACAGTGAACTTTGAGTTCAGAAGTCGGCTAGTTGAGCTCTGAAACAGAACTCCAGAACTCTGTAAAGGTAAGGTCACTAGGATGTAAAGGCTTTATGTATAAACTAGCTTTTGCTCCCGCGACTTCGTCCGCGTGGAATTAGGTATTGGAATGGAATTTTCAAAAACTGTGACACACGTAGGTACTTCTTTATTTTTAACTGAAAGCTCAAATACCAACTTTGATGGAAACAGCTTGAAAAATGACGGAGTTTCATATAAACTTCCATCCCCTATTTAAACCCTTTAGGGGTGGAATTTCCAATAATCCTTTCTTAGTGTGTGCCTACGTCATAAAAGGAACCAACTTTAAAAATTTCAAGTTTCTCACTTCAGTAGTTTAGGCTGTGCGTTGATATCTCAGTCAGTCAGTCAGTCAGTCAGGACTTTGAATTTTATATATATAGATAATATATTTATAATTACGTAATTAACACAATACGTAATTAACAATGTGAAACGATGATTTTAATTACAATATCAATACGCATATCATTTAATAAATTATCACCCGATGACGCTTTCGCGTTTTGCATAATATGTATAATTTAACAATTATTTATTTATTTGAACATCAATTTGTCGATGAAAATTATTATTATAACAATTATTAATTATTAAAATTATCATAAATGTTAATTGGGGTACTTATCTACTTCATTGTTGTACACGTACAGACGCGCTTTGTAAATTATTTCTGTTTACAAAATATGTATAATGAAAACGGAATTTAATTTGAACGTCCATTTAACAGTTTGATCGCCATTTAAAATTATTTATATTTTCGTTTCATGTATGACAACTTGTGATTCTTACGAGAAGTCAAGACTCTACCAACGCTTCTGTCGAGAACAGCCGAAAAGAAACTCAGCAGTTGCTCTTTTCAAAACATAATAATAATGTGTAGCTTTATCGATATTATATAATAAATATTGTGGGTGATTAGGCGATTTCTTCTATTCGAAATTCATTAACTGCGTTATAAAAAATAACTTAACATCCCCTCCATTAACTGTGTAACATTGTGAGTAAACGATAGGCAAATGAAAAATTCAATTAATACCTAGGCTCGTGTTTCCTCCACTACACTTCAAGAAGGTCCGAAAGTCGTTTGTAGGAATGGGCGTGACATTATATAATAGAGACTTCAGAGACCTTAATACAATGCTCAATGACCTCAGCAGGGTACAATAGATTCACTATATTTAAATTAAAAACTTTTCTATTCTATTCTATACTTTTAGTAGGAGTAGTATCCTAAAGGTGAATAGAATTGTGGGAAATACAGTACGATACATAACAGCAATAACTTCGAGTTGTCTGTCGACGAAGTTGCGAAGTTAGTTACAAAACAAAGTAACACCGGCTGGTAACTGCCTTCGTGGTAATAATTAACTGTAGCAATAAAAGCTATTAATATTACCCGTTAAACCAACATCTCTCTAGACAAGTTTCATACCCTCGAATAGGTGTTGGGGGAATTAGAGATTCCCAGGGAATTACGTCGGGTTGTTGGAAAATGTGGTAATGAACATCCATTGGGTCCAGCGGCGTCCAACTGAACTGTGGGGTTAGTATAAGATTTAACACGATTGATCGTAATTTTCAAACCCCCATTTTACCTCCTTAGGGGTGGAATTTTTTTTTTAGCGGATGCCTACGTCCCCCACCCGTGCGTTGCATTATTTTCACACCCACTCCTAGCACAATATTTCCGCTTATTTGGAGGGGATAGGAGGATATTAGTCAACTTCAGTTTGATTAATATTCTTTAAAAAAAATCATGTTTTGCTCGCGGCTTCGCTCACGTTAAGTTCGAATTTTCAAACCCCATTTTACCCCCTTAGGGGTGGAATTTTCAAAATCTTTTCTTTGCAGATGCCTACGTCAAAATAGCTATCTGTATGCGTTTCAGCCCTGTGGCGGTGGCGTTGCGTTTTAAATGAAAGACATGTTCTAGTGATATCGGAATGAGAGATCAACGTCTTGCTACGCTGGCTGCGTGTAACAGACTGTCGCAAACACTACATTCCTTCTTTATTTCAATTTAAAATGAATGTAACAATGTAATTCATAGAAAATATACTTCTGCTCAATAATTAATTCAATATAACATTATTCATTTTACGGAGGCCAACTTGTGGCTCTTGTGACAAATCATGAGGCTACCACCGGTTCGGAATGCAGATTCTGCTGAGAAGAGCCGGCAAGAAACTCAGCAGTTGCTCTTTTTAACAACAAAATGTTACAAATATTATGTGGCTTCAATGTAACAAATTCTTGTAGACAGCTGAATACAAAGCTGATTGCTTCTATGCAACTTTGTCAACAACTGTATGTCAATTATCTTGATTCAGTAATCAAAATTACATAAACAATATTGTATAAACAACTTAAGTGTAACATCTTAATATGTAATTTTATCAAAGGAAACAACTTTAGTGAACTAAACATATCAGAGCAGATGTTATTACATCTTCAATTCCAGTAACGATTAAACTGTAACTAATCAATAAGCCAATCAGAGACGGACACTTCTTATTCTCGTTATCGTTCGATTATGACGAGACCTCACTTACTTGGTCAGCTATGTAAGATTCTATCCATCATATCCATTTCAATTGGAAAATTGTATGAACATCTTTTTACAAAATGTATAACTTCCTCCATCCTCCTTCCTTCTTTTCCACTCAGGCTGACTGATTTCAAGTTTTATGAGGTAGATATACAAATCATATATTGTTGTTAGCGATTACCATTTTTACGGGTATGATTGCCGGATAGATGAACCCAGAAAATATCTGTAAGTGTCCGTTTCTTCATAAAAGTTAGCATTACAGTAAAAGTAGAACAGTTTTGGCTAGGTAGTTGACCCAAAACAATCACCATTTCTACCTTTAAAAGATGTGACTACCTATGACCTCATTTGATGCGGTCAGATAAGACCTAAAGGTGCTACTTAGTAGCATTAGAATTTAACTTTAAGATGCAATACTATATTGACGAGGGAACGTGGCAGATCACCAATGAGATGGACGGACCACGTGTGGGCTACGGTGGATGTTCCGAAAAACTCGATACATTTATTGGCCCGACTCGGGAATCGAACCCGAGACCTCGTCATGAGCAGTTTGAACATACTAACTTATTAGTCTAGACCAACGAGGCAGTTATTTTCCGCTCAGTTAAACGATAGTTGAAATAATTTAATCTTTTAATATTATGCAGATATTAGGCACCCGCTCTTAACTCAGCTGTATATTTATGGGCTGTCTCAAAATTACCTGACGGAGATTTGATTTGTATTACTTCCATAATTTTGAAAGGTTATTCTGTACTTAGAACAATTAGGTGATTAAATTTTCTAAGTTATTGGACCCAATTAATGACTGCTTGGTGTCAATCATCCATAAAAATATTTCTGATCTAAAATTATTCCTTATAATTATTTATTTTATTCAGAACCCATAACGCAAAGTTTTTTATTCTTAACCAACTTCAAAACGGAAGAGGTTCTGAATTTGACCCTAATTCAAATACATTTACTTGCAATAATGGGCAGGTACACTGTTCTGTGCTCCAACCTACCATTTACAACATAAATGTATTTAAATAATTACAAATTAGGTTTGTTACTAATACAATTATTACATTATTTTATTTTTTGTTATTTAAATAACATAAATACTTAATATAATACAACACTAAATTCTAAATTAAAACTATCAAGTTAATTCCTTATAATTGAAGATCCGATGAACCACTTATCTGGACCATTACAAGAAAATATGCTTTAGGAGTTGGCACTACGGATCTTTTTTTAATTTATTATACATATAAATGGTTGCATAAAATCTATGTGATATTATGCATTGTGATCTATAATCATTGGTAAAGTGAGTTTGATCTCCTACCAGCATCTCAATTAAAATAGTTTGAAACCTGCACTTTTGAGTAGGCACACGAAATTCCAAAAATCTATCTTTTTTATAAAGTAGTAATGTCTATGTAAATCTAATCCGGAAAAACTTAGGGTGAAAAATATAACTTGACGATAGTTCATTTATAATACGGAGCGAACGGTTTTCGCTAATTAATATTGCCTAATTGTCTCTTGTCATGGTGAAATATATGAAACCAAATCTCTCCGCCAAATATTATTGTATAATCACAAGATCGAACTTCATTTGGCAAGTTCGTTCGATCATACAAATATAATTCATTAACGTGGTACCTTTTTTTCCACTCCGAAGAAAAGTACTCTACTACTCTGAAGAAAATAAAAGTATTCATAGGAATAGCTAAGATGCGCTAATTCTTTGCTCGACAGGCCCTTATAGTAAATAGTTAACCCACAACCATGGTTTATACATTTTCTATGAAATATCCCTATTTTAAAATAAATACCAATTTGTTAAATCCACCACCCAACAGTGGGTAGGTCACAATTCACAAAATAAACTTTCCATGCCATTAAGAAAGTTGTTTCATGTCTGGATTTACATAATGTACGTACATTATTCGGTACTTGTTGTCTCTTTCCTCTTTTTTTTTGACTGCCATTTTAATTTGACAGATTGGGTTATTAAAACATCGCCCATCTCTCTGTTGTGGTAAACACAACGTACATATACCTAAGTAGTTTACAATTTTATTAATATCAGGATTTACCTACTTATTAATCATAATTAAGATTCTCTACATGTAACAGCAATCTAACATACCGATTGTCATTTTAAATTACGAAGTAAGGTATTAACATATTTTTAAATTTTATTCTATCTAATTGTATATTTCGCATATTTTCATATGTAATATGGGTAGTTTGATAATATTAATATATATGTTATTTTGAAGTTAATCGTGTCATATAAATTATTTCTCCGTCCACATACCTTGTAAAGGCTATTTCAATTTATTGAAAATAAGTTATTCTCAATTTATGATTAAAGAGTTATTCAAAATTTCCCTTTTCCATATTAAATATGAAAGAAACGAATACAATACAATGTTATTAATAATTATTAACATATCCTTTTTGTTCTTTAAATTGAAAAATATATATACCCAATGATTCTAATTATGTTAATTATAACTACGCTTTTAAGTACTATTACATTTGTTTCTTCGAATTCGGGTAAAATACAACAATTTTCCATTTCTTTTATATAATATGGCTCACCTTTTCCAATTATGATGTTTCAAAACAATATATAAACTTTTCCATCGCGAAACGACAGCTAAGTCACCAATTGCAATAATTATAAAAGTCTAAATAACAATCTGTGGTGTGGCTTTTCAACAACAATATCTACTTATTTAGGATATTTTGATTATTTTGTATGCGTGGCTTTTTGCTTACATTTTAAGCAACAGTATTTTAAGTTCTTAACTGCATAGCCCTGAGATACGATTATTTCGTACGTCGCTTCTTTGCTTACATTTTAAGCAACAGTATCTTAACTGCGTAGCCTTGAGATACGATTATTTTGTGCGTGGCTCTTTGCTTACATTTTAAGCAACAGTATTTAGCCCTGAGATATGATTATTTTGTGCGTGGCTCCACATTTTAGCACTAGTATTGTAACTGCATAGCCTTTTCGTATCAAGCATGACCTTCTCATTTTATTATTAGTATTAGCGTGGTCATTAGCGTGAGCAATAGCTCATTCATAGGTTGATGTGCTTACCTATTAATATATTTGCAAATGTTCTATTTGTATTTCTATTATATTTAATACTTAATATTAATATATTATTAGAAGGTAGCTGAATAACAAAATGCAAAATCAAATACATTTTATAGGAAAAGACACTAAAATTTACAATTAATAACATATAACATTTTGTAGGAATATACATTAAAATTTACAATTAATAACATATAAAATGGTAACAACTGGTTGATTGCGGAAAAATTTAAGCAATCATTGTTATTTATTGCATCTCATTTGTAGTGATTGACTGAGTTTACAAGGTTTGGTAATTTTAAATTAAAAGAACAGATCTAACCACAGATTCCAGAGTATAGATCCAACAAATCATTTTGACCGATGTCACAGCTGGTATTCATTATTTAAGTGCTTGAAATATTTCTTAAAATCTATGCATAGCAACTTTGCGAAAATATTGGAAAACTTTCAAATGCCCTAACAGCGCCATCTAGCGGGAATTTGTCCATGAGAAGACCGTGTCTTCATCCTTAAGATATAAACTTTTGAATTAGATATTTACTTGTGTTATAGATTCATGAATAAATCAAATTAACAGTGGATATTTGAAGTGAACAGTATTTGTATTTCCTCGCTTTTTACTCAGTTTGGTGAGATTCGTTAATACAAATTATCGGGTAAAATGAATGAAATCAATAAAAATAAAACCTAGAACTTACAAAGTTGTTAAAATAAATTAAAATCTCTACGATTGTACCC
The DNA here is from genome assembly GCA_038048805.1 of Hipparchia sbordonii. Taxonomy (NCBI): domain Eukaryota; kingdom Metazoa; phylum Arthropoda; class Insecta; order Lepidoptera; family Nymphalidae; genus Hipparchia; species Hipparchia sbordonii. The sequence goes on along the minus strand of CM076117.1, from coordinate 1,304,835 downwards.
ACTTTTGTATTTTTTGCTTTTGTTTGTTAATGCATTGACAGTAGTTAATCTCTGCACAACTTGTTATAATATTATTCTCAATATTTGGAAGCACAATAATTCCGCATGGTTTTTTAATTTCTTCCAAAACTTTTTTAGACTTAATTAATTAAGCTCATCGAGATTTCCGCTATATGCATTAAATACGCATTCTTTTTTTTTTTAAATATCAGGGAATTACATTTTTTGTTTTAAGTAATTATTATTAAGTTTATTCCCTTACTATGTAGGTAGGTACTCATATTCAACAAAACTGACTTCATTAGATTTTTTGAATACCTCCCGTTTTATTACTAATATTTATTGAGCTATTTAAACTTGGTTATCCGAACAGTACTTTACCCTATTATTGTTTGCGCCTAAAACTTATAAAATGGGCGATAAACTATACACACAAAATATTTGTGTCGGTAGGCACACAACAATTGTTATGCCAATCAATACCTTAAGGTGGGTAGGCATTTAAATGACTTGCTCAAGATGTTATGCTAAAACGTATGAAATTATAATTTATAATTACTTTAATTGATTCTGTCATGGAAATAACTAGTTAATTTATTGTACGGGAAATGGGAATACAACTGTTCGAATAACAAGTAAATGTAAAATATATAAACAAGCAGTCTTTCTTTGAAAAACTGATCGGTATCTACTTTCTCATTTATTGTTTTTTTTTTGCAAAAAATAATATTTTATTCTACTCACAATTCATCCTCGTCGCCATTTTGTGGCGGTGGCGTTGCGTTTTAAATGAAAGACATGTTCTAGTGATATCGGAATGAGAGATCAACGTCTTGCTACGCTGGCTGCGTGTAACAGACTGTCGCAAACACTACAAGCCCGATCCGTTCAGTGGTTTGATAGATTATAGTCAGTCATAGATTGATCATAGTCAGTCAGTCACCTTTTACATATTTACTTTATGACAAGTCAAAGCAACCAAATTCATATTATGTTTACCCGCTAAATATTACTCAAGTTTTTTCTAAACGTGTCCCCTTGACAACTCTGAACCAGCTCGGTACTAGTCTGCCGTATTTCTATTAAATGTCCAAAGAAAATTGTCGAATTTCTATTGCAAAGTAATTAAAATGTTTACCAACACTAATTACAGCTGGATAAGAAACTTCGCCCGTACTTTATTCATATTCAAAATCCGTCCTCAACTGAATTAGGACTGTAACTAAATTAGATTCGGGGCCTGAATAACGTTACCAATTTTCTTTGCTATCTTGTTTGTGGGTTCGATTTACAGGCTTAGAGCGGTTTTAACTCCATAAAAAATATTATACTATGCTTAAAAATACACTCAAGTTTAACCGACTCCAAAAACAGGAGGGAATTCTCAATTCAACGCGTATATTTTTTGGCGATGTTACTCCATAACTCCGTTTTTGAACCAAGTTCAATATTTTTTTTTATCTGAATTCTGAAATCATCAATCTGAAACGTCGCGCATTGGTTTCATCGTTCCTGTTCAGGCCCTCCCGACTTCAACGGACGTGTACAAAGTAGGTATATTAAAATTATTTTATACTTTGCAGTGGCGTTTGAAGTCGGTTTTTTAAAAAGAATTTTTGTACTGTGACATTGAGTGGCAGAAAATCAAATAGTTCCCGCGGGGTTTTAAAAACTGAATCGTCGCGATCATCAGCTAGTTATTAATAATTACGTAACCCTTGTATATTATTTGAAAGCCGCTTCAGCTCATGGCTTGTTCGGAGTCTTGTAAGTCGTGATGATGAATATTCATCGAGATTATTTGCTGATAGTGGATTGTTTGAAGTGATTAAATTCTACATGGGTGGAAGATTTGACTTTGATTTCGAGCAACCTGTTTGATCCTACAGGAGCTTATTGACTGAGAACTGACCCCGAAAATAGGAGGGTGGGATCTGAAATGAAATAACATTGTTTACTTTGGCTATTGATACGATATATGTGTCGGCGCTCTGGCTGGGTTATACACTTAGGGTTGATGCGGAGAGAAAATGAAACGCGTGTTCGTAACTCGATGCGTATTGCCGTGAGTATATTGCGAGTATGGTCACCAATGTCGGCGCTCTGGCTGGGTTATACACTTAGGGTTGATGCGGAGAGAAAATGAAACGCGTGTTCGTAACTCGATGCGTATTGCCGTGAGTATATTGCGAGTATATCATTAACAATCCAAAGTCGAGGCTTATAAACAAAATTGTACAATGAGTTGAGGAGTAGGGGAACATGGGAATAACTTAAAAAATAAACGTTACTGGCTAACAATAAAAAAGAAAGCTTTAGTGCCTAGTTCCTACTTAATACAATACGTTACACTCTTTACAATAGAAGCAATACTAATTTACGTTAACAAAATTACTTGCGCAAAGGATCTAAAGATTCGTTAACGGGATCCATCCCTAACTGTAAGTACACAAATAACAATGGCAATAATTTTTACAAAAGATCTAAGGATTCGTAACTGCATGCTAATAACAATGGCAGTAACTTGTGCAAAAGAACTAAAGGATCTCTAACGGGATCTGTCCCTAACTGTACACTAAATGGTTTCCTGTCCCATGCATGTGGCACTGGTCGTAGTCGCCACATATGTAATATTTGATATGAAATACTTCATTGGAGTTATGTTTGAAATGGATAACTCCAACTTCGAAACTAGTGAGTGAATTGTTTTTTTAGTGATTTTGCAAAACTAGCAACTCTCTTTATCAAACGTATAACGCGCGATAGTATGACAGCTTGTAGGAAATATTGCACTGTGACATCATAAACATTTGACGCACTTTCAGTTGTTTTTTTAAATAATAAATAGCGGGCGGGTCACCTGATGTTAAGTGATTACCGCCGCCCATGAACACTTGTAGTACCAGAGGCACCACCAATGTCCACCCGGTTGGCTGTTTAATCCTTACTATCCTTACTTAATATTGTAAATGTGAATGTGTATGTTGGTTGGTTTGTCCTCCATTCATGTTGCAACAGATCTGCAGATCGACGTGATTTTTTGCATGGGTATAGTTGAGGACTTGGATATTCCACGGGATTTTAAACGGGCTCAGTTCTTTGTAGTTTGTTTGTTGTGCGAAAAATTATTCGAATAGGTAAGTAATTTTTAGTTAGGGACTACAAAGAAGGGAGCCGCCACGCCACGCCCACGCCACGCTTGCCTTATTTATGTGCGCTTTAGGGTGTTTTAAATGAAGCGTTTTTTGTTTATTTTCTTAATATTACTTACTCATTACAATATTCTTTAGTTTTTTCGTTGTTTCACTAATGGATACATTAATTAGTTTGCTTTTGTAAGACGGTATAAAGGTCACCGTGTATAGACAGGCCGGGTTTAACTCGCGTCCTATATCGATGCAGAACTACACACGTATTTAAAACCTAGGTGCTCAATTTTGCAAATAAATGAATTTGAATTTTGTTGTTTGTTGGGACTTTATTGACCCATAGCGCTTTTTTAGTTTAATTGATTTGTATTAGTAAACTCTACTCTATATTTCAGAACCGTACAATACACGAGTAGGTATAGCCTATTTAGTGGGTCCTATATTAGACGCAGCGTGTTTAATCTCGATGCAGCTCTACACACGCGCCTGTCACGGCGCGCTGTGACAGTTTCACTTGTCAATTATGTCCCTCTGTGCGCCGAGTGCTCTGTGCCGCACGCCGGTGTACAGGCAAGTGGCGTATGGACGTAGTGTCAGATGACGTATTTATGGCTTTATTCATTAGTACTAGGATACACAAAGTCTGTCTGAGGGACACGTAGCCTAGTTGCGACAATGTATATCAGTTGATAGCGCTAGTTAAGCAACGTTGGCCCAAATCGCTAACTGATTGTATGTATACCTTCATAATATACTCGTATGTATTTAAAACCTACTCAATTTTGCTAATAAATGAATTTGAATTTTGTTGTTTGTTGGGACTTTATTGACCCATAGCGCTTTTTTAGTTTAATTGATTTGTATTAGTAAACTCTACTCTATATTTCAGAACCGTACAATACACGAGTAGGTATAGCCTATTTAGTGCGTCCTATATTAGACGCAGCGTGTTTAATCTCGATGCAGCTCTACACACGCGCCTGTCACGGCTCGCTGTGACAGTTTCACTTGTCAATTATGTCCCTCTTTGCGCCGAGTGCTCTGTGCCGCACGCCGATGTACAGGCAAGTGGCGTATGGACGCAGTGTCAGATGACGTATTTATGGCTTTATTCATTAGTACTAGGATACACAAAGCCTGTCTGAGGGACACGTAGCCTAGTTGCAATTGGTTGTACCTATGTATATTTTGGAAATTGTAAAGTTTGTTACAATAAACCCTAATATAATCAATTTTGCAAATAAATGAATTTGAAGTTTGTTGTTTGTTGGAATTTTGTTGACCTATGGCGGAAAATAAATAGTACATTGTTACCTTAGGGATGAAAGTAACTTATTTAGTCCCGAGACGGGGTTTGGCGCCCGAGCGTAGCGAGGGGGCCTATAGTTCGAGGGACTAAATAAGTCTTTATCCCGAGGTAAACACTGTGCTTTTCATTACGAATATAAGGAAAGTCAAAATAAAAATAGAAATTAGCTAAAGAAAATTGAGTGAATTTTACCACCTTTTTTTTTTCTTTGGCCTAGCCGGCGGGCTATGCATTTAGCTTTTTAATAGTCAAGTATTGTCTATGATTGCATAGCATTTTTTATCAACGCCATCTAGCGGTGAGAGGAGTCCCGTGTCAGGTTATTTTCGTTGCGGAATTTCTGGATTCGGTCTTCACGCTCAAGGCCCGCGATAGAAGCTATGCAATAGCTTAAAAACGTTCTCCTGAACAATTTAATCGATGTCGGTTAAGACCTTTCGTCAGAAAAGCGACGAAGTGTATAAGGATGGTTTGAAGCTCTGTGCGTCGACTGCTCTGTACGTCGTATTCTGATTTATGGGCAAGTGACACACTGACGTTTAATTGCGTTCAGTGCCGGGAAGTTTTGATTCACGGCGCGACTGTAGTCTGCGCAGTGAAGTATTTATGCGGCGGCCATGCGTCTTCGAATTTCGCAACATTGCTAAAAAAAAAAAATTAACACCAAGAGTTGACGGTAAAACTATCGAGCAAATTAGTTTACTTTGATGGTAACAGATGTCACCAGCAGTACATTGCATCTTGGTAATGTTAGCTTTTAACCGACTTACAAAAAGGGGGGCTTAACTGGAAACGATGACATCGATGCGCGACGCGCGACCTTCTGGTGACACATGAGAGACACTTTTATTGAAGTTGGGCGAGCATCGCGTATCGGTTTCATCGTTTCAACTTCAGCCGCCCGACTTCAACAAACGTGTACAAACTTAAATTATTTTTATACTTTGTAGTGGCGTAGGAAGTCGGTTTCTTGAAAAGAATTTTTATTTCATGAATTATTTAGAACATCGTGCATCGTATCGTAATGTTTGATATACCGCGGTGAGAAAATTGGGTTTCTACAAGAGCTGTGCAAATGAGTCATACTCTTATAAATGTTTTGACGACCTCCCTGGCGCAGTGGTGAGCGCTGTGATCTTATAACTGGGAGGTCTCGGGTTCGATTTCCGGCGGGGGCAATTTAGGAATTTATAATTTCTAAATTGTCTCTGGTCTGGTCTGGTGGGAGGCTTTGGCCGTGGCTTGTTACCATCCTATCGTCAAAGACGTGCCGCCAAGCCATTTAGCGTTCCGGCACGATGGCGTGTAATAATAATAATAATAATAATAATAATGCATTTATTTGCTGTAAACATGGGTTACAATATAGATCTCAATGTCAACATCCATCCAAACATGTTTTGCCATATTGGCGTGCAAATATTAAATTAATATTAGTAAATGTCGAAACAATTAAAATCAATATAATTAAGGTTAGTTGTAATTTTTGTTTTTGTAGAAACCGATTAGGGGTATAGGTTGAGTTTACACTGCTATACCCCTTCCAAGTTAGCCCGCTACCATCTTAGACTGCATCGTCACTTGCCATCAGGTGAGATCGCAGTCAAGGGCTATCTTGTCATCGAAAAAAAAAATGTCTCGTTGTTCTAGTTTGCCTATTAAGCTGTGGACCGTGAGGTTACGAATCCAGGGTCTGACAAAACGAGTTTTTTCCGAAGTATATAGTTATGTATATGTATTTTGATTCACAGCCTGACTGTGGCATGCAATGTGTATTTATACGATGTCCATACCTACGTCTCCGTGTGTTTCGCAACATTTTGCAAAACGCCTTATTTATTTATTTACAGTGTTAATAAATGTCGAGATGTTGAAATGTAATAATTTAATGGTAATGGTAGAATTTATTAATGTCGCATAGATCACGTCAAATTGTGATGTGTACTTATACTAATGAATTTATTAATATCTATATTCTGTCCTGCCCTTAGTGTGTTGTTGTTATAGCATACTTGATATGTTTTGGTACTTACTATTAGTTCTACCTGGGCACTGCACCTGTTTGTGTGAATGAATGAAAATGAATGACTTTACACTTCTGAAGAACTAAGTTCAATGACGTCATACTCGTAGCTTTCAAGTACATAGTACTGTATAGCTTGACTGGTTAATTTTACTCAATAATGTTGTGTAAACATACTAGGGGTTGTTACTTGGTCCCTGATAAGCTGTATATAAGTACCAATATTTTGTATACTTTTTAGTTTCAACCTGTTTTGTGTGCCTCTAATAAATAAATCTTTATGACTCCTAAATGAAAGTTAAAGTTTTCCTTTGATATTATCATGTCATTAAAGAAACATCATGAAAACATAATATTATCAAGTAGAACATGTTGTAAAAAATACGAGTGCCAAATTGTCGGCCGTTCAATAAATCATCATTAAACACGCATACGCCTAACACACGCATTTTACGCTTTTTTAAATATTCACGGGCGTATCGCCGCATGTACACTTTTTTTTTAAAGAATACTAGACGATGACCGCGACTTCGTCCGTGTGGATCAAGGTTTTTCCAATTCCCATGGGAACTCTCTAATTATACATGTAAACCTTCCTCTTCAATCACTGTATCTATTAAAAAAAACCGCATCAAAATCCGTTGCGTAGTTTTAAAGATTTAAGCGTACATAGGGACAGAGAAAGCGACTTTGTTTTATACTATGTAGTGATAGTGATTAGCCAAGCTGAAGTTGACTAATATCCTCCTTTCCCCTCTAAATGAGCGGAAAGTTACCCCTCTAAATGAGCGTTATTCGCCTGATCTCTTCGGCCATGCCGGATTTCCGTTTCGGAATATGAGAGTCAGGGAATACAGAGTGCACCTGTCTTTGCGCACACACTTGTGCACTACAATATCTCCCGCGCAAATAGCTAATCTCTATGAATTTTGTTTTTGGAGGACATTATTATTTTATGAGTCACAGATAACCATAGTGATGGGCACATAAATAGAGTTGCATCTTTTTTTAGAGGTCAATCTTTTTGCATGCATTTATATTATGTGTGAGAGAATGTTTAATGGGTTTATATGTATACGCATTAGTCATTGGTGTAGATGCTAAATATATACAGTTCCAGGAAAGTGTAATTCTTAAAGTGACTTTCAAATGACTGAATATATCTAAGAAATGATATTTTGGTTGTTTTGGCGTATGATTGTCTAGTAGGTAAATGATTGCTACAGTGGATTGGGTCGATTCTGTAAAAGCTGCTTCGATCATTAAATCGCTGCATCAATGTCAAAGTATTGTTTTTCACAGCACATAATATATTATTGATACACTCGTTATAGGATCTCTATGTGAGATAAAAATATTTTGACAGCTCAATGTCGCTATCGATAATACTAGTTTTAAGTTATGTATGTTTGTTTAGGTCAAATCTTGCAAGCTGATTTGGAATCGATTCCCGCTTAGGATTTTTCAAACCTCTATTTTACCCCTTTAAGGGTGGAATTTTCCAAAATCATTTTTTATAAAGCGGATGCCTAAGTTATAATATCTAATTATCTGTATGCCTTTCAGCCCGATCCGGCCGGATCCGATTTTTTAAATGACGGTCCGTCTCTTCTTAATTTGTACAGGAATTTTATACAAAAAATTTGGCTCTGTAATATGCACCACATCTAAATATATAAAAGGCAAAGGTGACTGACTGACTGACTGACTGACTGATCTATCAACGCACAGCTCTAACCACTGGACCGATCGAGCTGAAATTTGGTATACAGGTAGCTGTTAGGATGTAGACATCCGCTAAGAAAGGATTTTGGAAAATTTCAACCCCAAGAGGGTTAAATAGGGGGTTAAAAAATCGAACCTAACGTGAGCGAAGCCGCGGGTTAAAGCTAGTTGAAAATAAATGCAAATTGGTTAAAATTTAGACCTACCTTCGCGATTTTATTTTGTCTAACCATTATTTTATGTTTCTACCCTTGGAAATATGATGTTATTTTTGCCTGTTTTTGTTTCGAATAGATAGTTAAAACGTGATCTACTGCTGTAAAAATTAAATCTGTATCTGAAGATTTGCCATTACACGCGGTCTTAACTAACTGTTTTCTTGTTGTTTGTTGCAGAGTAATGGAAACAATTACATGTCGGGCGAGCCGCGGCGCAAGCGCGAGCCGCCCGCGCGCCCCAACCACATCCTGCTCTACACGATCATCAACCCGGCCTATCCTATCACTGTGGTGAGTGCGTGGAGAATCTTCTTCCTCTTCTTCTTCATCATCTATATATATAAAATTCAAAGTCCTGACTGACTGACTGACTGAGATATCAACGCACAGCCTAAACTACTGAAGTTAGAAACTTGAAATTTTTACAGTTGGTTCCTTTTATGACGTTCACACTAAGAAAGGATTATTGGAAATTCCACCCCTAAGGGGTTTAAATAGGGGATGGAAGTTTATATGAAACTCCGTCATTTTTCAAGCTGTTTCCATCAAAGTTGGTATTTGAGCTTTCAGTTAAAAATAAAGAAGTACGTGTGTCACAGTTTTTGAAAATTCCACCCCAAAATCTAATTCCACCTGGACGAAGTCGCGGGGGCAAAAGCTAGTTAAATAATATAAATGAACGGGTGCCACCAACGGGAATGGGTCTGCTTTGACTGCCCATCTTGACATGCGTTGGATTGTGTGTACTTACGTATTTTTTGAAACTTCATTGTGGAAGCACTGTATACATAGCATAGTTTTGTTACCTATTGTAAAATTATTATTTTTTTTGAAAAGAGCAACGGCTGAGTTTCTTACCGGCTCTTCACAGCAGAATCTGCATTCCGAACCGGTGGTAGATTTATGACGTGTCATAAGAGCTACAAGTTGGCCTACATGAAATAAATAAATTTTGAATTTGAATTAGCTGCCCACTGACAGACCCAGGCCCCTTGCATGGACTTCCACATGCCTCGGTCTTGTATCCAATAGTTCGCTGCGATCGTCTTATATTGTCGGTCTACCTAGCAGCGGGTTCGCCAATACTGCACTTTCCTTTGTAATAGCTTATAGAAATACTCATTTTGATCAACAAACTCTTTGTGTACAATATTGTTATAATTCTTGCAATTCACGAGGGCGCGTGGCTCATGGTTCTGTGTGGCTCGTATCTACATAAGTGGGAGTGTGCAGTGTGTCGTGTACATGCATATTTACGCAATGTGCATGTACACGACGTAACCACAAGTACCTAAAGCTCAGACCAGACCAGACAATCAAATAAATGATCATGATTATTTAGACTTTTTTAGTCGTTCGCCTGAGTAACGAGACGTCTCGGCGTAGTCGATTTATAAACGGGGGGATAAAAAGTAACAATCAAAGACCTGTTGCTTGAACGAATGCCAAGTTCCGACGCCGCTCCGCATCATTACACATTCGGTTGCCTTTTACGTGTTTCTTTTACAGGCGTTATATTTACAGTGTTCGGACTCAGCGTTTTACCAGTGTTGGGAATGTTCTCGAATAAATCTCGAAGGATTAGGGATACAATGGACCCGACTTTATTTCATCGGGATTGTGTTGCCTTCTTACTCGATAGCGAACTGCTTGACACGATGTGTGTAAGCGAAAGAAAAAGATTTAAGCAAATGTGGTGTATGGTTAAATGATTGTTTAGAACGCAGTAATATTTAATGGCGATACTACTATTGAGTGACGTCAAAACCCTCTTTGTTTTCATCTAATTACCGTTCGAATATTGAAATTCGTTTTATGAACAAAATCCTCCTTAATATTAAAAATGCGAAAGTTTGAAAAAAAAAACTGATAGGCTGAAATTTGGAATGGAGATTGCTTACACCCATTACATACATTAACACATATCTCACATTTTATCTCGAAAAAGAGTTCCCGCGGGAATTGAAATACCTAAATCGCCGATTAGAATAGAATAGAATTTTTTTTTATTCAAATAAACTTTAACAAAATGCTTTCGAATTGCCAAGTGAATCTACCACTGTGCACTGGTTCAGAATGTCGTTTGTTTGTAAATGTATAAAAAATGTGTATCGATAAATTGTGTGATTGCTATCACAATCCCACAATCAAATACAACGACCTAGATGCGGGAGCATCCAATAGCCGCATGAGTCTCTGGAAGACACTGAATTAATAACGTCCAACCTGCTGTATTTATACTCACGGCGCGTCGTCAACAAAGTCAAACTACCTACTACTTGTTTTATATCTAACTACTTTCAATACATTAAAGTTGTATATCTTTACTATTTCAATATTTCGCTAACAATAGCTGGTACTATTTTGCATAAAAGGAAATTTACATATTTAGTATCCGGTTATTCCGAACTGCACCATTCGTAATAAGCTTATTTTTCATCAGAGCGTTTAGTGAATTGTGTGATTGTGCTAACTTCTGAAGTTTATGCCCATTTATAAAAACAAATTGCAACATTTGCAACGCTATAAAATCCCGAATGAAGACTGGCTGAAAATGCTTTAGCATTAAGTCCGTTTTTGTAGTATATTTTGCAACAAAGTGAATAAAAAAAATGTAGGCCACGCGAGAAAAATTTCAAGTCTTTTCAAATCATCGAAACACAATCAACTCTTCGACGGTGTTCCCATTTAATTACAACATGGGGTTATTCAAGGGGACCAATAAATTCCTGAAAAGCCGGCAACGCATTAAGCCGGTACTACAAGTGTTCATGCGCGGTGGTAATCACTTAATATCAGGTGACCCGCCTGCTCGTTTGCTCGCATCAACAATGTTTCCAAGGACATCTGAAGTTTTATTATCGGATTAAATTTCTATACGGCATCCCTCCTCACCACGTGAACTTTGAGTCGTGAGTGTTGTTTCAAATGATTCCACTTTGATAGTTTCTGCAGTCGAATAACTGTTTGGAGAAGTTCTCTTTGGCTCACTCTTCGTTGTTCTTTGATTGAAATTGTTCGTATCGGTCTTCGTAGCAAAAATAAATCTGACGGTTTAGGTCTTATTTTTTCTTCTGTGATCGAAGGTTTAGGTCTTCGATTATAGAAAAATAAGGTTTAGGTACTTTTAATTTGACGTGTTTTTGTAGGCTCAATTGACATAATTGTTATAAAATAATACGAGTACGCTTCGATCACAGATTTTTCTATGATCGAAGCGAGTATTTTAGTTGGAATTGTCGATATTTACCGTGGTCACGACGAGACTGCGGTGTTGCGAGACGTCAAGTTGAAGCTGTAATGAGTAGAATCTATCTACTTCTTGATCTTTCCGGAGGAACGTCATTTTTTGGCAAAAAACACTAACAACATCACTTTTTAAATTTGGTGCTGTACGCCGCTTTTCTGGTTTGCATAATTCTACGATTGGATTCCACATACTAGCTAGTTTAAAACCGTCTTCCTTCACTGTTGAAGCACGTGATAATTAAGTAATTGCTTACATAACGCACACACCTAACTCCGAAAAGTTAGAGATGCGTGTCTGGAATCGAAAAGGAAATGGAATGGGAAAAGGAAGATTAAGTTGTAACCATTGGGCTATCACGGCAAGGTTTCCGTTTCACTTAAATTACAATTGAACTGTCGAATCAACACCCTCTAAAATTTACTGTGAAATCATAAGAATAAAGAAGAAATAAAAGCAAATGCGTCACTAGCAGGACTCAGTAACATCGTCGGGAAATGTTAACTTTTCCGAGTCGAGCGGACTCGGTGTTCCCTTCTTATTAAGACGGTACTCTAGTCCCAAGGAATTTGAAAAATAGGTATTTGAAGAAAATATCGCCGTCGCGCTGCGCCCGACCGACAGGAGTTATCTATGTGTATGAGTAGTGTATTTGTGTGCGCGAGCCCTCGCCCCTCCCATGCCCGTAACATTCACCCGCCGGCCGCCTGCGGGTGAATAAATATATTTTGAAAATTTGAATCGGATGATGCTTTACTATTGATACTGAGTCCAAAACAATTTTTTTTTAATTTTTCGTCTGTCTGTATCTTGGCCGCGCATCACACTGAAACTACTGGACGGATTTAAATGAAACGTAACATGATTTAAGTTCATACTACGAGGTAAAATATAGGATACTTTTTATCCCGAAATTCAGCACGGTTCCCTTGGGAGAGGGGATGAAAGTCAAAATGTGTATTTCATTGTAATTCATTAACGTGTACTCCGATTTCATTCATTCATTTTTTATTAGAAAGAACATACTGCAATGATTGTTCTGTAATTATTTCAAGGTCGTCAGTTTAGTAGTTCAGAAATTATAGACTTCACAATGCTCAGTACTAGGTCCAAATAACTTGAACCCCGTTACGTACAGGAAACTTTGAATGTACGGCTCATCTTAAGCTGGCGTAACACACTATCGTAAACCATAATGGATAGCCCTATTTTTAACCGACCTTCAAAAAGAAGGAGGTTATCAATTCGGTCGGTATCTTTTTTTTCTATGTAGATATGTCCACCGATTACTCCGGGGTTTCTGGACCGATTCACGCGATTTTTTTTTAATGGGCCCTTAAAATTTTTTACCTTCAGTTGAAGGTAAAGAGCAAGGTAAGGTAAGGTACCTGCAGCAACAGGTTTGCAGGGGTACTTTCTCCCTAAAAGCTTTAGGAACTGTCGTTTACGAATTTGGATGCTTGCTACTAGATCACAGAGCTCCAGGTCAGGTCCTGGTCCTCCTCAATCCTGTAGGGTACTGCCGACCTAAATTGTAGGGATTTAGAAGGGGAGAAAGAGAGCAAGCTGCAAGAACAAGCTACACTAAAAAACTTTTTAGGGTTCCGTAGCCAAATTGCAAAAAACGGAACCCTTATAGATTCGTCATGTCTGTCTGTCCGTCCGTATGTCACAGTCACTTTTTTCCGAAACTACCCAAGTAGCACAGATAGCTGCGTAAGTATTCACTTTTAGACCTATTTGAACCTCTAAGCGTATTAAGACTCTTTTAAGAGTACACTGGTGATCCTACAGCTGCATAATAGCTGTCAGTGATATTTAAACAGCTTAGGCTGAATAAGGGTTGTTTAGTGGATAAAATTACGCCAAATGCTGTATAAGAAGGTATTTGTGAACTCCTATTACACTGACTTATTAAGGGGGCACGTGTGAACTATTAGACAGCCTTTGGCAGAATATCAGAGTTTTAACTATTCACGTAGCTGTTTAATAGTTAGGGAGCTGGCGAGCAAAATTTCTATATGATCAGCACACATGGCAGACGTTATTAATAGTGATAATTATACCCTAAGAAACATCAAGAACCTCGTCTACTACCATGATAGATTACGAACTGTTATTGTATGTATCAAGCATAGACTACATCAAGGAGAACTAGGTCCTGGCTCCTCAATCCTGATGCTGCTGGGTAGTGCCTACCTAAACTGTCAGTTTCGAATTGATATTGTATGTATCAAGCATAGACTACATCATGGAGCTCTAGGTTCAAGCTCCTGAACCCTGATATTGCTCACATAAATTGCGGGGATTTTGGAATTGTGGATTGTTAATAAGTAGGTACCACAGGTACCAAGTATAGACTACATTAGTAGCGTTTTGGAGGGAAGAGAGAAAGAGAGCAGGGACAAGTTAAGAAGTAGGTTTTTTCAAAAGATTTTTTATGAAGTTAAGTAAAATGATCATAAAAAGCCAAAAAGATACCTTTTTTTAATCTTTATTATCCAAACATAAAGGAGAAATTGTTACAAGGTTCTTGTGAAAGCCTCCACATAAACCACGCAGGGTTTTTGCGCAGACATAGTATACTTTTACATTTTAATTACATAAAAAAACACAAATAAATTAATTCTAGCAAATAATATCTTTAAATATATAATATTATGTTCTAATTATGTAATATAATATGTATATATAAATTATTTTCAAAATCACCCTTATTTAATCATAAAGTTTGTGATAGTTCTTTTTATTTTGTATCTTATTGTATAAATAAATAATAAATCAGCTGGCAGTTCATTGAGCAGTAAAGGAAGCATGTATTCCCAAGTCATTTTTCCAGAGGTACTGCTATAATTGGCAAGTTTTTAAGTTGTCTTAAGTATACCCATCTACTGTATTTTGTTAGTGAGCTCACATGCTCACATCACACACAGCTTCATACATGACTGACAGTTTAATTTTATTATCTACACTGGCTGAATCGCAACCAACTCATAATTAACTTAGACAAAACGAACTTAATGACTTTTAAGCTCAGAGAAAATGCATCATTTGCTTTAGATGTAAATTATGAATGGAAAACTATCAATGAAGTCAATGTAACAAAATTCTTAGGTCTGAATATTAATTCTACTCTAAATTGGAAAGAACACTTGAGTCATATTTGCACAAAGTTAAATCAATTCTCCTACACACTTTATATGTTGGGGAAAACAGTAAATGTGTCAGCGTTACTGACTGTTTACCATGGCTATGTTGACTCGCTGTTGAGATATTGTATTTTATTCTGGGGTAATTCCACTTAAAAAGAGGCTGTATTAAAGGTACAAAAAAAATGCTTAAGGGCAATATTTAAATTAAAATCGACTGATAGTTGTAAACCCTATTTTAAACAATATAATATTCTTACAATGCCATGTCTGTATGTATATGAAACTGTCATATTTGTCAAAAGTAACTTGAATTTATTTCAAAATCGTCACAGCAAAAGGCATGTACCTAATTGAACTGCGTCCACCACCCAGTTGTTGTGCACATTTTTCTAAGAGTTTCTTCTGCACTGGGCCCCTTTTATATAACCATTTAGAAACACAAGAAATACCACTTTTTAAAAAAAGGCTTAAATTTTTGATTGACAGGACATACTTTAAAACCAGTGATTACCTCATGGAAAAATTTTAATTATGAACTTTTGACATTTTAATAAGAAATTTTATATTAGACATTTAAATAATATTGCAATGTAAACACAAAGCTTCTAACTTAAATAAATTAATAATAATGTATTGTAATAAATTAATAGTAATGTAATGAAATAGATTTTAAGCTAATTTTTAATGTTGCAAACTGGTAAAATAGTGGTTTGCTATAGGATTGTTTATAACTGCTGTTTGTATACATAAGCTATGTTGGCTGGGATTGTCCACACATCGTATGAATATGTGATCAATACAACTTTTAGTTATCCTATCCCCTTTAGGTTCTATCCGTGTATACTGCCTTATACTACAGTCAATACCTACTTCACTCATAGAATTTAAGTATAAATTTACACTGGGATCGTTTAACATTATGTTTATATTCATATCACCACTAATTACAAGATTACTTTTACCTGAAAATTGAGAGATTATTTGTTTAAGTTCCTATATGAAACATACTTGGTTAGTATTCAGAGGTCAGTACAATGCACAAACACTTAATTTATACTTAATTGAAACTTGTGACAATTTCACCAATAACTGATTCAGAGTAGCTTGTATTCACTGTTAACCTGTAGAACAATACACTTTTATGCACATAGAGGATTACAATGGGATTACACCATCACTTCATCGGTGATTCAGTAGCTGCGAAAACATCTTGTAGTTATCTTTGAAACAATTTTGAGTTTGTGACCCTTATGTTAGCTTCAGTAACAACGACAATATGAATTTGGTTCGAGCTGTTCTTTATTATGTATTCCAGGCCCACGTCTGCTATTGCAATTAAAGTTCTTGAGACTTATGTTTACATCCAGAGTACACAAGTTGTTTGTTACTTCTCCGAAGGGTTTGTTACTTCTCCGTTGTCCACGAAATCATTCCATTTAGTGCATTATGAGGGTTGTCGATTGTTAGTAAATATAACCTAACTTCATTTAGTGGTGGCTAGATTCACCAATCTCTCTATATCCTTGCTAGATCGTATATGATGTATTTTGTCGGTTTCATCTTTACGTACTAATATTACGCAGTTCTTACACCAGACAAACTTATAAAGATCCGTTTTTATTTACTTTTTTTCGGACGAACACTCTTTTTTTATATAGGCCTTTATTCTAAGCTATAGGCTTTTAAAATCATATCACCAGCTCTCTAACTATAACATGATATCCACCATTTTATTGTATAACCTCACATAAATATACTGATTCATTTTTCAACTTTTATGTTTTGTGTATGAATTAGGAATGGATTGCATTAGTTTTTACTTCCGTATATCATAATAATAACTTTTTATCTTATAATTCTTTTCAAAGCACTAAAAATTGTTTATTCAAGTTTTCATCACGGCTTATTTATATCACGAAACTAATTAAAAACCGAATATTTTCGTGGCGCACTTAAATTTTCATAGGTAATATATATGTATAATGTCAGTAAAATTACATTCCCAATCATTTTTCTTACTAATCAGGGAACTTTGAATATATAGCCACGTATTCAATTCACTCCACGAAATTGTGTTTAAGCTACAAGGTTATAATTTGCTAGATTAAAGTTTGCTACTTCACTTTTACGTCATGTGTCACATGACGTAATTTTAACTGAATAAAGAGTAACTTGTTATCTTTTACTCAGTCGTTATTCAGCGCATAGTACTGTCGTTACCCTTTATAACACTGTTATTTTGCTGCTATACAGCTCTTAAGCAGCTATTTGAACTTAAGGCTGTATAATTTGTGCCCATTTAAGAGGTATAAGAGCTGTATACGGCCGTATACAGCCCTTATGCAGCTTTTTTATAGAGCTTTAAGCGTGACGGGAATTTGTTATTCAGCTGCTAAGCAGCCTCCGTGTGCTACTTGGGTATAAGAACTATACTGTTGAAACTTGGTAAGTAGATGTGTTCTGTTAACCGCATTAAGATTTCCACACAAGAATAGAAAAAAAAAACAATAAATTTTGGGGTTCCCCATACTTAGAACAGAAACTCAAAAATGTTTTTTTCATCAAACCTATTCGTGTGGAGTATCTTTGGATAGGTCTTCAAAAATGATATTGAGGTTTCTGATATCATTTTGCGCGAGAGACACTTCCAAAGTGGTAAAATGTGTGTCCCCCCCCTGTAACTTCTAAAATAAGAGAATGATAAAATTAAAAAAATATATGATGTACATTACCATACAAACTTCCACCGACAATTAGATTGAACGAGATCTAGTAAGTAGTTTTTTTTAATACGTCATAAATCGTAAACTGCAATTGCTGCTACGGAACCCTTCATGGGCGAGTCCGACTCGCACTTGGCCGCTTTTTACTAACTGCATACGAAAGTAAATACGGTACTTATACCAAGACAACAATTTTAAAATTTTTGTCTGTCTGTCTGTCTGTTTGTTGCCACTATTCTCGGGAATGGCTGAACCGATTTTGACGGGACTTTCACTGGTAGATATTATCGGGCATCGTATAGGCTAAAAGGAGGAGTTGTTGTGTTTTTCTACCTCTGTATATCGATATCTCCGTGATTTCTTAACCGATTTACGTGAATCTTTTTTTAATCGACACAAAAACTTTGCGAGATTGTCCCATAAAAACTTCGGGTTCCAACTCTTCAATCCTGATGCGGCAGGGGTACTGCTTCCCTAAACTGTGGGGATTTAGGAATTGTTGATTATTATTTATAGTTATTGTAGGGACCAAGTAAAGACATCGTTAAATTCCAGGATCCAACTCCTCAATCCTGATGCTGAAGGGGTTCTGCCAATCTAAACTGTGGTGATTTAGGAACGCGGACGAAGTCACGGGTGTCCGCTAGTAATAAATAAAATAATCATTGTGTAGTGTAAATATCGACATCAGAGTACATCACTAGAGTATCGATAAAAATATCGACAATTGTCACTTCCCTATTAGTGTACATGTAAGCCTTACCCTCCCTCACCTCCACCCTACCCCCGTAAAGTACGAAAGGGACGACTGCAGCTCGGGCTGATTTTACCTACAAAAACCTTGACCAAAAGACGTTTCGTATTCTGCTGTTTCCTTCTTCAAAACTGGACAAATCTCAAATATTCTTATATCAAAATTTAGAGGAAGAGTATATCTATGCTTCTATGTTTTTCTTTTTTGTTAAAAACTTATCAAATTTGTCTGATAGTCGTTTGAACATGGCGGTAAAATCGAGGGTTTTTTTCGGGTTTTTGGATTGTCATATTTTTTTTAATAATAATGTTTTGGAAAAAAGAAAAACATAGAGGCACGTATTAATTAAACCTAGATTTTTTGGAAAAAAATCATTGCTCTAGAGGCATTATCCACGAAGAAAACAGCAGAATACGTTTGTATGGAGAAAGGCCCACTAGAGTACCCTCTTAAATTGTTCTGATATCATTTTGCGATACGAAAGTTTGAATTGAGTCGGATTTTTCAATCGACCTCCCTTGAGATCTTGATTTTTAGGATCCCTATTCGAAATGGCAACAGGTTTTAATTTAAGATAAATAGAATCAACTTCAAAATACCGAAATAAAGAAGAAGTCTGGTGGAAGGCTTTGGCCGTGGCTAGTTACCACCCTACCGTCAAAGACGTGCCGCCAAGCGATTTGGCGTTGTAGAAACCGATTAGGGGTATGGTTTACATTTACACTGCTATACCCCTTCCAAGTTAGCCCGTTACCATCTTGCATCTGCATCGTCACTTACCATCAGGTGAGATCGCAGTCAAGGGCTATCTTGTCATCGAATAAAAAACTGAAAAGAGAAAACCACCAACCAACCAACCACTGGTACCTTGTACCAAGAGCTATATCTACGAACTTTGATATAAAGCTCCCGAATAACAATAGTAATAAATGGAAGGAGAGAATCATTGAGCCAGTGCGTCTAACTTTGATCTCGCAAACTTCACCGCCCGTCTCTTACTGCGAAAGCTCTTAAACTGTCTTCGATGTAATCCGACAGACGGACAACTTCGATTTGACTTGTTTCTCCCTGCTCTCTTTGTTTCAAGAGTTTTTAAATTGGCATTGTAATTGTTATTATTATTTCTAAATACTTCTTTTCATCAAAAAAGAGAGAGATAATTTTAAAAAAATA
Organism: Hipparchia sbordonii; assembly: GCA_038048805.1. Taxonomy (NCBI): domain Eukaryota; kingdom Metazoa; phylum Arthropoda; class Insecta; order Lepidoptera; family Nymphalidae; genus Hipparchia; species Hipparchia sbordonii. Next base: position 1,285,362 of record CM076117.1, on the reverse strand, counting down.
TGTAAGTATTGGTTGCCTGGAAGAGATCGCTATGTAGCGATAAGGCCGCCAAATTGTATGCTATTTATTAAGCTCATTGTGTCTGTTCTTATAATATGTGTGGTGTACAATAAAAGTATATTCATTCATTCACTCATTCATTCATTCATAAGTACAAAAAGGCGCTCTTATCGCTGAAAAGTGATCTCTCGCAAATAACTTTTTTTTAATAAAATAACGGTTCTTATAATTATTGTGAATAGTGCAGTAATCGTTTGTGGGGCCGCGTATACGCTTTTATAATTTGATCCCCAAAGATTGCAACATTTTTTTTTAATTCTATGACAAGATACCCTTGACTGCGATCTCACCTGATAGTAAGTGACGATGCAGTCTAAGATGGTAGCGGACTAACTTGGAAGGGGTATAGCAGTGTAAATTCAACCCATACCCCTAATCGATTTCTACACGCCATCGTGCCGGAACGCTAAATCGCTTGGCGACACGTCTTTGACGGTAGGGTGGTAACTAGCCACGGCCAAAGCCTCCCGCCAGGAAAAATTTAATTTGTTTTGAATCTTTTTACAAAACCGACTTCAAACGCCACTGCCTATCTACTACTACTGTCAATAGTGCATATAAAATTTTAAGAGTTCGCTCGGTTTCTCTAGGATCCCACCATTAGATCCTGACGTGATGACAATGGGACCACCTGAGTAGTATATCCTTTCAAATAAAAAAAAAAAAAAACAATTTTCCAAATCGGGTCAGGCGTCTTCGAGTACATATAGTATACAGGATGTCCCACGGCTATGGCACATGGAGGGGAAGTACCTTAAATATTGTAGATGGAACATTTTACTGAAAGAAGACTTCATTTTAATTTAAAAAACAATTTAAACTGCATTCATAGATTTTTAAATAATTGCCTGGTTGAACCGGGACTCGAACCCGCTATACGAGAAAAAAAATTAACCTGTATCTTTATCATACCGATCGGAAGGCTTCATCATAAGGATTATTTTTTGTTAAATAACATAGCATGAGAAATAAAAGGAAGACCATGAATTTTAGCCTTTGATGTAAAATTTTGTTCAGAAAAATGAAAAGCTGACATTGGCGTATCGACATACAACTGACATTAACTATTACTAATGAGTACCCACTTGAGAAGTACGCATCATTTCCCGATCCTTACTATCCTTACTAATCCTTACTTATATTACCTATAAATGCGAATGTGTGTTTGTTTGTTGATTTATTCGTTTGTCCTTCAATCCCGCTGCAATTCGTAGCTCTGTTGCAGCGGGATTGAAGGAAATTTTTCTGAACAAAATTTTACATCAAAGGCTAAAATTCATGGTCTTCCTTTTATTTCTCATGCTATGTTATTTAACAAAAAATAATCCTTATGATGAAGCCTTCCGATCGGTATGATAAAGATACAGGTTAATTTTTTTTCTCGTATAGCGGGTTCGAGTCCCGGTTCAACCAGGCAATTATTTAAAAATCTATGAATGCAGTTTAAATTGTTTTTTAAATAAAAATGAAGTCTTCTTTCAGTAAAATGTTCTATCTACAATATTTAAGGTACTTCCCCTCCATGTGGCATAGCCGTGGGACGCCCTGTATACCCATGCTAAAAATCACGCCGATCCGTTGCTCCATTTCTTGAAGGAAAAAAACCAACAACCACACTTCAGCATTTAAAATCGCTGTAAGTATTTGAAATTCAACCAATTTCCTGAGACGGTGTTCCCACTAAATTACAACATTGGGCTATTCAAGGGGCGGACCAACAAATTCCTGAAAAGCCACCAACGCATTGGTGGTACCTCAGATGCTACAAATGTTCATGGGCGGCGGTAATCACTTAACATTAGGTGACCCGCCTGCACGTTTGCTCCTTAAAAATATTTTAAAAAAAATTATGCATCGTACGAATCTGCACCGCTACGTGGTCGAAATTCCACGATCCCGCACCAAGCGCTTCGCTTCCTCGTTCCTAATACGCACCGCAAGGAATGCCCTTCCGGCTTCCGTTTTTCCAACTAACTATAATGTGGGTGTTTTTAAATCAAGAGTGAATAGGCATCTTCTAGGCAAACGCGTACCATTTTAGGCTGCATCTTCACTTGCCATCAGGTGAGATTGTAGTCAAGCGCTCGTCTATATATAAAAAAAAAAAAAAATATACGTATAACTTTTTCCGAAAATGTATGCCGTGCGTGTAACTCGTACTAAGATGCCACTTGTAGAGCAAATGTGAGTTAAGACGAGGTTCTGGACGAGTTTTAGGTATTTGAGGGGGTGCGCCAGAGGTGAGCGCGCGGTATTAGTCCCGCTCACCGCGGGGGGAATGTAGCGCGAGCGCGAAATATTAGCTTGATAGCGGCAAGAAACGACTCAGTCCGGCTGACAAAACTATATTAGGTCTGTACTGTAACTTATTTTCGTCACTCATATTGTAACTTATATGGCTCGGTTGGTATGGCTACAGTTTATTTTCAGAGAGAGAGTACAGGTTCGATTCCTAGCCAGTAATGTAACATTGTTTTTTTAATTTCCTTATTCATTTTTAGCCTTTTTTTACCATAGTATGTATTTCAATATTACTTACATTTTTTTAAGTACATAATTTGAATAAATAGTGTTTTAAGTTAGGTGTTGTATTTTTTAATTTATTACCTAATTTTTTAATCTATATTCTATATATTAATATATTGATATATTACTAGTTGATGCCCGTGGCTTCGCTCGCGTGGATTAGTTTTTAAAATGAATCCCTATTTCCCTTGTCGAAACATCACGCTTGAACGGCTGGACCGATTTTGATGGGACTTTCACTGGCAGATAGCTGATGGTAGGAGTAATATAGGCTACTTTTTTAACCGACTTTTGAAAAAGGAGAAGAAGGAGTTTTGTTTTTCTACTTCTGTATATCGATATCTCCGTGATTTCTTAACCGATTTGCGTGAATCTTTTTTTAATTGAAACAAAAACCATGCAAGATTTAAAATTAATTAATTAATATCCTTTATTTTTTTTGACGACGTCCCTGGCGCAGTGGTGAGCGCTGTAGTCTTATAACTGGGAGGTCTCGGGTTCGATTCCCGGCGGGGGCAATTTAGGAATTTATAATTTCTAAATTGTCTCTGGTCTGGTCTGGTGGGAGGCTTTGGCCGTGGCTAATTACCACCCTACCTTCAAAGACGTGCCGCCAAGCGATATAGCGTTCCGGCACGATGGCGTGTAGAAACCGACTAGGGTTATGGGTTGAATTTACACTGCTATACCCCTTCCAAGTTAGCCCGCTACCATCTTAGACTGCATCGTCACTTACCATCAGGTGAGATCGCAGTCAAGGGCTATCTTGTTATCGAATAAAAAATAAATAAAATGTTCTAATAAATATTTTTCTTACATGTTGTATTTTTTCGCTATTGAGGTGAAAAGTTGGATGTATCACACGATAGCAAAGTTTTTGCTTCTTGTGCCTTTGAATCCCTCACTACTCTTATGATTCTAACTTAGAATCCTTCTCTCGCTCGGGATTCAAACTAGGCACTCGCAACAAAAAAACTTTGCTATCTTGTTGAACAAATAACTATTTCGGGCAAACTATCAATTTTAGAGAAAATTTTTATTTCGTCCCATAGTGCCGCCGCCGCACTATGGGACGAAATAATATAAACCGTCTCATAAATGGTTGGGACGAATGTTATGATTCCAAAGATTTTTCCATGGATTAATATTCTCAGATAATAGGACCTTTATGAATAATGTTGAAAAATAAAAATATTTTAGTTCTAGGTATATAAAATTACTAGTAGGGCGCGTGAGTGCGCGGCTCGCTAAAGCGAACCGCGTGTTTTCTGTTCCCCAAGTAGATCTTCGGATCTTGATCATCTTTTTCCAAAACCACTATTTCATCTTGTACATTTTCTAAGATAGACATCGACGAAATTTGTATGGCCACCATCTTGAATCCGCCATTTTGGTAGTTTTTTTCAGCTCATTGCCAATTGGATAAGGTTTCGAGTGATTTTTGTTTGGGCACCCTCAACCTTCCATACAAAATTTTACAGGAGAGGTGATCAATGAGTCAGTCAATCAGTCAGTGAATCAGCACGAGTAGCTATATATATATTAACTAGTAGGGCGCGTGGGTGCGCGGCTCGCTAAAGCGAACCGCGGTTTTTCTGTCCACCAAGTAGATCTTCGGATCTTGATCATCTTTTTCCAAAACCACTATTTCATCTTGTACATTTTCTAAGATAGACATCGACGAAATTTGTATGGCCACCATCTTGAATCCGCCATTTTGGTAGTTTTTTTCAGCTCATTGCCAATTGGATAAGGTTTCGAGTGATTTTTGTTTGGGCACCCTCAACCTATCTTCAATACCCTGACCGTGCTCCTCACCCGTCTGCGAAATCCTCAATCATCAACTCCCTCCATATTTTTCATACAAATGAATTTTTATCTTCTATACGAAACCATCAGTTTGGAAAAGAAACCTTATCTTAGTCTTGCATATATTTTGTATGAAAAAAATAAATTCCGCCATTTTGAATTTTTTTCTATTCATTAAGTAGACTTTCGAGTACTGATCATCTTTTTCTAAAAAACCACTCTTCCACTTTTTATACTCTCCAAGATAGGCACCGACGAAATTTATATGACCGCCATCTTAAATCCACCATTTTGGATTTTTTTTCAGCTCCTTGCCAATTGGATGAGGTTTCGAGTGACTTTTGTTCGAGAACCCTCCACCTATCTTCAAACCCTGGCCGTGCTCCTCACCCGTCTCAGAAATCCTCAACCATCAGCTCTCTCCGTATTTTTTCTCCAAATGAATTTTTGTCCTCTCTACAAAACCATCAGAAATTTTGAAAAAGAGCCACATAAAGTCTTGCATATATTTTGTATGGAAAAAATAAATTCCGCCATCTTGAATTTTTTTTCTATTCATCAAATAGACCTTTGGGTCTTGATCATCTTTTTCCAAGCAACCACTCTTCCACCATTTATAGTCTCCGAGATAGACACCGACGAAGTTTGTATGGTTGCCATCTTGAATCCACCATTTTGGAGTTTTTTTTCGGCTTTTTGCCAATTGGATGAGGTTTCGAGTGACATTTGGTTGAACACCCCCCCACCTATCTTCAATATCCTGGCCGTGCTCCTCACCCGTCTGCGAAATCCTCAATCATCAGCTATCTCCATATTTTTGTTCCAAATGAATTTTTGCCCTCTATACGAAACCATGAGTAAAAAAAAATTTTTCCATACAAAATTTATAGGAGAGGTGATCAATGAGTCAGTGAATCAGCACGAGTAGCTATATATATATTAACTAGTAGGGTGCGTGGGTGCGCAGCTCGCTAAAGCGAACCGCGGTTTTTCTGTCCACCAAGTAGACCTTCGGGTCTTGATCATCTTTTTCCAAGGAACTACTCTTCCATCTTTCATAGTCTCTGAGATGTACATCGACGAAATTTGTATGAGCGCACCTTGCATCCGCCATTTTGGTATTTTTTTTAGCTTATTGCCAATTGGATGAGGTTTCGAGTGATTTTTGTTTGGGCACCCTCAACCTATCTTCAATACCCTGACCGTGCTCCTCACCCGTCTCCGAAATCCTCAATCATCAGCTCCCTCCATATTTTTCATCCAAATTAATTTTTGTCCTCTATGCGAAACCATCAGCGGAAAGGAACGTATCAAAGTCTTGCATATATTTTGTATATAAAAAAAAAAATCCGCCATCTTGAATTTTTTTCTATTCATCACGTAGACTAATGGGAACTGATTATCTTTATCAAAGAAACCAGTCCTCCATCTTTTATAGTCTCCGAGATAGACACTGACGAAATTTGTATGGCCATCATCTTGAATCCTCCATTTTGGATTTTTTTTCAGCTCCCTGCCAATTGGATGAGGTTTCGAGTGACTTTTGTTTGAACACTCCTCACCTATCTTCGATACCCCGGCCGTGCTCCTCACCCGTCTCCGAAATCCTCAACCAACAGCTCTCTCCATATTTTTCCTCCAAACGAATTTTTGTCCTATCCTATTTTTGTCCTTTGTCTCTATACGAAACCATCAAAAATTTTGAAAAGGACCCGTATCAAAGTTTTGCATATATTTTGTATGGAAAAAAATAAATTCCGCCATCTTGAATTTTTTTCTATTCATCAAATAGACCTTTGGGTCCTGATCATCTTTTTCCAAGCAACCACTCTTCCACCATTTATAGTCTCCGAGATAGACACCGACGAAGTTTGTATGGTCACCATCTTGAATCCGCCATTTTGGAGTTTTTTTTCGGCTCTTTGCCAATTGGATGAGGTTTCGAGTGACATTTGGTTAAACACCCCCCCACCTATCTTCAATATCCTGGCCTTGCTCCTCACCCGTCTGCGAAATCCTCAATCATCAGCTATCTCCATATTTTTGTTCCGAATGAATTTTTGCCCTCTATACGAAACCATGAGTAAAAAAAAATTTTTCCATACAAAATTTTACAGGAAAGGTGATCAATGAGTCAATCAGTCAGTCAGTGAATCAGTGAATCAGCACGAATAGCTATATATATAGTAACTAGTAGAGCGCGTGGGTGCGCGGCCCGCTGCAGTGGACCGCGGTTTTTCTGCTTTTAGACTTTCAGGGCTTGATCATTTTCTACTAAAAAACCACTCTTCGATTTTTTATTCTTTGTCAAATAGGCACCGACGAAATTTATATGGCCGCCATCTTGATTCCGCTATTTTGGTTTTTTTAGCTCCCTGCCAATTGGACGAGGTTTCGCGTGATTTTTGTTTGAGCAACCTCCACCTATCTTCAATACCCTGACCGTTCTCCTCACCCGTCTTCGAAATCCTGAATCATCAGCTTCTTCCATATTTTTTCTAAGAATGAATTTTTGTCCTCTATTTGAAATCATCGGTAATTCTGAAAAAGAACCCTAACAGTCTTGCATATATTTTGTATATGAAAAAAATTAATTCCGCCATCTTGAATTTTTTTCTATTCATCAAGTAGACCTTCAAGTACTGATCATCTTTTTCCAAGAAACCACTCTTCCATCTTTTATAGTCTCCGAGATAGGCACTGACGAAATTTGTATGGCCGCCATCTTGAATTTGCCATTTTGGAGTTTTTGTTCGGCTCTCTGCCAATTGGATGAGGTTTCGAGTGACATTTGGTTGAACACCCCCTACCTATCTTCGATACCCTGGCCGGTGCTCCTCAACCGTCTCCGAAATCCTCAATCATCAGCTCTCTCAATATTTTTCCTCCGAATGAATTTTTGTCCTCTACACGAAACCATGGGTGAAAAAAATTTTTTATTATGTAAATAAGATCATTCTTATTATTTAACTAGTACTTATTTTTAATGAAATAACTAAAATGACAATAATTATTAATAATGAAATAATTTTAAGTATTATAATTAAATTTTTAGTACTTATGGAAAATTAAATAATTTGATTTTTGACATGCTCTCACGAAATAAATATTATCTTTAAAATACTGGCGTTTCATTTTTCTAGTAGCTTATACATTCAATAATACGTGTACAAATTTTCAAATCAAAATGTCAAGAAACAAAAAGTTATTGATTTTCGAGACGGTTTATATGATTTCGTCCCATAGTGCGCCGTCGCCGCACCGCTGCCCGCAAGATTCGGAGCAAAGGCTTTACTCACTCTTGCAATGTTGATGGTTCCTCAGAATTGAGCTTCAAACGTTTTTTCCGACTGAAAATTAAATATAACTTATTATAATTAATTTTGAAAAAAAAAAAATACTATTGTCCTAAAAAAATGCGTTTAGAAAATGCAAAACAAACACGGTAGAAGAACCGAACCCGTAACTTCTAGCTATCAACTCTCTCCTACACTGACTATTACACCACTGGGGTATTACACCATTATTATTAGATACTTACCTTCTTCTTCGTCAACCCATAGACGTCTACTGCTGAACAAAGGTCTCTTACGTGGACTTCTACAGACCTCGTTCTTGCGCCGCCTGAATCCAGCGGCTCCATGCGACTCGTTTGATGTCGTCGGTCCACCTAGTGGGGGATCTGCCAACATTGAGCTTCCCTGTGTGAGGTCGCTAGTCCAGCACCTTGGAACCCCAACGACTTTCAGCTCTTCGAACTATGTGCCCCGCCCATTTCCACTTTAGTTTCGCGACTCGCAGAGCTATGTCGGTAACTTGGTTCTCCTACGGATCTCCTCATTTCTGATTTGATCTCGCAGGTAATTTGAAAAAACGTAATAATTGTGAAGAAATTACGTAAGTTACCAAGTAATTGAAAATTGATGATGAAATTGATATTTCATGATCCCTTACATAATGCAAAACCTTTACAAAGTATTGAGAAAATTAAAAATAGGTAGAGACGTACTTTACAATTTCCATCATCTGCTTTTGATATTTTTTATATAGTGAATTCTTGGATTTTGCTTTTCTTTAGGACCCATTTTCAAAATTAGCCTCTACTACCTAGTACTTATTTATTTAAAACTTCATTTTATGGATTATTTATTTACAATTGACTATAAACAAACTTATAACTAGGTAAACTCTATTTAACTTCACTAAAATATACAAAATAGTCTTCAACATAAAACAAAAACAATTTTACTTATTATAATTAATTTTGAAAAAAAAAAACACTTGTCCTAAAAAAAAACATAAAACCTTTTTTTAGAAAATGCAAAATGAACGTAGTTGAGATTCGAACCCGCAATTTCTAATTATCAAGTCGCGACCAAACTAACCGAGCCAAATTTCTATTAGAAAGAATGACGAAAATAAGGTACATTATAGTAAAGTTTGATTAGCCGATTTACGTCACATTTACGTACTGTACGATAAAATTAAAAATAGGTAGGTAGACACTTATAACTATCACCATCTGCTTTTGTTGTTTTTATTTTGTTCATTTTCTTTTTCGGACCCATTTTCAAAATTTCTACTACTTAGTACTTATTTATTTACAACTATATTATGGTTTATTTATTAACAATATATTGTATACAAACTTATAACTAGGTACACTCTATTTGACTTCACTAAAATATACAAAATACTCTTCAACATAAAACAAAAACAATTTTCAATTATTATATTTCGCGATGTTATTTGATAGCCGAGCGAGAGCAGCGCCGCGCAGGTCCACCTAGCAGCACGCCTTAGCGATCACTGTCTAATTGAGTACGAGTGACAAAGAAGCCGCTACTGGAAATAAAACGGCCAAGACACAAATTGTGATAAAAAAAGATTAAATTATAATAGTCGCTGTAAAAAAAATCTAAAACTGCCATTTTTTGTAGTAAAATATGACAAACAAATTGTACTTAAATTTTTCAAAAATTAATGTATGGTAACTGAGAAAAATTGGAATTCATGTATTTGCAGAGGCAACTTTGCAATTTTTTTCTATTGAAAAAAGTTTACGTCATTGTGTTTTGGAAACAGGCATCAGGCCAGAAATATGATCAATTGTAACTCCCTTTTTTTTCATAGTATTATGACCAATAGATTTTGAATAAAACGATCTTCTTTCGGCTCTATTTAGCTGATCAGAGAACCTTAAAACGCCGTCCAAATGTAACTTTGATGCGAGTTCAGGCTTCATACGTTTTACGTGAGCCGCGTTACATTGTTATTTGTATTTCATCTACTTGTTAACAACTTACTTCTTTTTTTGTTCTTGTAAGGAGTTTTGTGACATATTTTCTCGTGTATGAATTGAATAGAAAAGTTTTTTATTCGAATAAACTTTTGCAGAGTGTTTTCGGATTGTCAATAATAATAATATATGATTTATTTATGTATTTATAAAATAAACGGCCATGTGCGTGACGGGCCACGCGCTGTGTGGGGTTCCGTAGTTGCCCGTAATAGAATGCGTACCTTCTTAGGAGGGGGTAATTATGTATTTTTAATCATAAAATGTTTATTATTTATGTAGGTTTTACAATAAGATTAAAAAGTTGCAGTGCTTCTTCTTCTTTACCAACCGGCGTCCACTGCTGGACATAGGTCTCTTGCATGGACCTTCACAGGTCTCGGTCTTGCGCCGCTTGAATCCAACGGCTCCCTGCGACTCGTTTGTTGCGCCTAATTGTAACTTATTGGAAAAACGCCATATCTAAGTCACTTGCTATTGAATTATTACAAGAGTATTAGTATGTTGACTGTTAGTCGTTAACTTGTAAAGCCTGCTTAGTTGTGATTTATTGACTTAACCCATTTAATATCTTCGAATTTAACTATTAAGAATCTTACTCCACGCGAACGAAGTTGTGCGCTAAAACTAGCTGAGAATTTTTTTATATGAATAGTGGGCAATCGAGCTGGCGGGTCACCTGATGTAAAGTGATTACCGCCGCCCATGAACACTTGTAGTACCACATGCACCACCAATGCGTTGCTGGAAATTATTGGTCCGCCCCTTGAATAACCCCATATTGTAATTAAGTGGGACCACTGTCGAAGGAAGATGATTCGCATAGAAATAGAAATGGAAATAGAAATAAAATACTAGTATGTCCCGGCGGCTTGAAAATAATTCAATAGATAGAAGGTTATGTACAATTTAAGCCGTCGGGATCCATCTTTAGTTTTTATATATTCGACCGTTCCGTAGAACAAAGTCTCATCTGCTAAATTCATAATTTGAGATTTGAGCCTTGCAGATGTGAATTTTAAGCTCAAATTTCAAGTTGTGAATTTAGCAGAAGGTCGTATTATATTGTATTTTTATGTTTGTGTTCTTTTTATTGTTGATTTTCTTTGTATTTTTTCTTATGTGGCTGTTTTTTATTCTTGATTAAAAGACTATTTATTTATTTATTTTATTTATTTATTTATTCCACAATTTGGTAGTACGTGGCAAAAAAGATCTGGAGCAATGGATGGTCGAAGTGCTCCAGGCACCCAGGCGGTGAGGGTGAAATTGCGTTCGGTTAGGCATAAAAGTTGATAGTTACATTAGTCAGTAAAAAAAGGCAATACATTAAGAAGGTTTCAATAAGCACACGCGCGCCGCTCACACTTGACTGATTCGACAATTTGTCACCCGGGTACTTAGCGTCAGGGGATGGGGGGTGACTTGACAGGGTGCGGGGAATGAAAACAATTTGTGCTGTTGCTGTTTACTTGTCTATGGTATATGTAGAGGCTCCTGATGCTTCAAATAGATACAGGAAGAGAAACGTAACGTAACGTACTTAACGTAATAGAGTTGTGGAACTAAAACTCTTTTTTTTTTTAAATATATATATATAGACCAGCGCTTGACTGCGATCTCACCTGATGGTAAATGAAGATACAGCCTAAGATGGTGATGTTATTTCTTGTAGAACACAACTATTATCTATTACTTTTTGTTTTCGGGGAGTTAGGTTGGTTAACAGTTACGCGGGAAAATAGACTTCCATAGATCTCGGTCTTGCGCCGCTTGTATCCAGCGGCTTCTGGTGATTTGTCGTCGATGTCGTCGGTCCATGTAGTGGGGGGCCAACACTGCATTTTCCGTAGGCTTAGAAAGTCTTGTGAAGCTTCGAGTGGACTAAGGAAGAGAAACTCAAGAAAAACAATTAAAACCCTTTTTTTTATTTATTCGATGACAAGATAGTCCTTGATGCTGCGATCTCGCCTGATGGTAAGTGACGATATAGTCTAAGATGGTAGCGGGCTAACTCGCGGATAGTAGAAAGTCACTTTAAACTTTTTTCATGCGGGCGAAGTCGTGGGAATCAACTAGTTTTATAAGTTAGGATTTAACAGAATAATCGCGTGCACAATACAATATGTTACAGGGGATTGATACATAATACGAGAAGAAATTGTTTCCCCCTTTGTGTTCATCTTGCAAGTTACAGCATTTTCGATTGAAAGCTAGAAGGAGCTTTCAATTCGGACACAATTGTGTTATTATAGGATTGAAATACACCGAACGAAAAAGTTGAAAGTAAAAATAAATAGTTTAAATGCAACTAACCAGTTTAATGGATATCATTTTTTTGTTACTTTCATCTGATTTAAACTCGAAAATTTTGGACTCCTTTTGAAATAAAAAAAAATGTTATTTTTTATTCACTACGGATAAAATTTACAATATCGAATATCGTACCCTGTATTTACAATCATGTAAATAAATCCTTTCTATTTCCATGTCTATCTTGGTCTTGAAAAATAATTAGTATTTGTTCTTGATCTCTATCAAGCTTTATTGCTGGCTCCATATTGTTCGAAGTACATTGTGCCACAGAGTTTTAGTTCTTAGATCTAATTGGTCTGAGCAGTTAGATTTCTGTTGTTTATTGTGTAACTGTCTTGTTGTTTACTGTTGTTTGTCTTATTGACCGAGCGAAGCAATGTCTCTGAGTCTACTTGGATGAATTTCACTTGCGTCTGAGTGTCTGTTAGTCATACAACTCCTGAATTAATGAACATAACTAGTTCAATATCGTAAATACTTTGTTAAACTATGGCCTAAAGCCGAAAATAGCGTAAAAGTTAAAAAAAAAATAAGGGGCGTCCATAGAGCAAAATATTATGCTCGTACCGTTAAAAAAGCTTTTTAAAAACGGCATAAACCATTTTTTTTTTTTTTTATTTAAAAATTGATAATTTGGCTGTTCTTAGACATCTTTTGTCTCAGGGTCTATCTTAAAAAAGGTTGAAACCTGTCACTAAAGCCTGACACTTATGGATTTGAATTAGTTAACATGAAGTTACCTGGCGATCTTTCGTAGCCAACTAAAAGATAGAAAAAAAATCATTGAGTGCTGAAAAAAGTCGATTAAAAAAACTTCAGGTCAATTACTAGGAGAATTCCCTCTGAAAACTCCATAAACATAGAAATAGATATCCATGAAAAAAAATTAAGAATGTTTTAGGGGAGACTGTTTTAGACTAGCTCTCATGATAGAGATCCGTGTCGGAAAACTCGCTATGTTATATTTACTCCCATCACAATAAAATATCGTCAAGTAAATGTGGGTACTTTCATATTCTTACATTCAGTTTCCGCTACATAAGCACTCGGGGTAAGGAACGATCCGTCATGACACGACCCCGCGTCGCGATATAAAATGGCCGCGAAAAGACCATAATATTTCGACAGCATTAGCATCGCGTGGGACGATCAGGATAAAAAAAGAATTTTTTCCACATACCCTCGCATACTAAAATAAATATGCGTGCGTTGTGGAATTTATTTCTAGTGTTAACTCACCCTCCAACTTAAGTATTCGTAACGTAAATGAAATAGTCGTGTTGAAGCCTTTAGCACATTTCCGCCGCGAAACCGTAGAAATTAAAAGAAAGGGATAGATATGTCTTTCTTCATTAAGTGCGCTATAGTTTCGCTTCTGCTTGAAGGAGCGATAGAGATAGATGCATTATCCAATGTTTTCATCAGATCAATGGGGGTAGTATAAGATTTAACACGATTGATCGTATTACGATACTATGTAATCAGCGTCAAAGTAAAATGAACTTTGAAAGTATTGATTTAAAGTCACACATTCAGTACAACCGATTTTAGTTTGGAGCGTATCAGTATTCGTAAAAGTATAAGAATGCATGCACGAAATTGAGCTCTAAATTAATGTGATTATGGTTCATTTTACTTTGACGCTAATGTCATAGTATACGAATACGATAAATCGAATTAAATTTTATACGAACCCCACAGGTAGTTCGGTATAGTTTCGGTTCTTCCTGGCGTTAGAAAAGGGATAATTCATTGTCCGATGCGCTTCTACTGCCGTCCTTAAGTTAAAATGCCGTTAACTACCAAGACCATATTTCGAGCTATCATCCAAAAAGCGGCAGTTTATAAAGAAATGACGCCATTTGATGAATAAAAAACGATGTTTTTTATATTACAAACTACAGCATTAACGAGAAATCCGCTTCGATGGATCGATAGAGAATTAACTATAAGTAAGAGAACATTACAAAATCGTATTTGGCCTAATGTTGGTTAACGACGTTATAGCTTGAGAAGGGCAGCAATGTAAGCTAAGCTACCCATGAGTAAATCATTTTACCTTTACGCACCCAGTAGGTACCTAATTCAACAATATTAAAGGTTTATCGACCTTACAGGGGGAATATAGCAGATTTTGTCCCTCTCCAATTTATCAAGGGATCAAAGAAAGAAAGGAAGCTTTGCACGAATTTGGATTAAAATCCGACCTTGCCGACCGTCGTTTTATTGGTTATTGATATTATTTGATATACCCGTTCAAGCTACGAAAATAGATTTTTTGGACTACTGTCACAGAATATAAAATAAATAGTACAGGCACAGAAGATTCACTCCGCAAAGTCATTTAAATAAATGGCGACTCTTGCTACCACACTATAAAGTGTAATTCAGGTCGCACAGCGCTAAATTACCAACAGTGATATTCATCTTGAAGTTGCCTCTGTTTCTATCGCGTAATTATTATTCCTTCGCACTACGTTAGCCCAAAGTTATAATAATTTTAACTTTGCCTAGTCGGATCGGGTCAAATGCGAGTCAGACTGGCATACGAAGGGTTCCGTACCAAAAAACGCCGAAAAAAACACGTTTCTAGTAAATATATATAATAAAAATTTATTAAAAATTAACGGAGGGAGCTTCCGTTAATTTTTAATAAATTTTTATTTTTTTATTTGTTTTAGCGGCTGCAGATATATACGTTCTCTGAAAGTTTGAACTCTCTACCTATTACGGATTATGAGATACAGCCTTCTGACACACAGACGGACGGACGAACAGCGGTGGCTTAGTAGTAGGGTCCCGTTGGTTACCCTTCGGGTACGGACAGTGCCGGCTTTACCTATGGTGCAGGGTTTGCAACGCACACGAGCGCAAGGTTTTAGGTCGCCGCACGCAGCCGCGCTTGCTTGCTTCCCGACATCATTTAAAATTACACCATTTTTTGCACCTGAATTTCCTTTCACTGGTGAAAATATAACTGTAAGTCAAACGGTATTCTTGTATTGTAAGTATTCTATTTTGGGCGCGCGTCTACTAGAGGGCGCCAAGATATTGATTGCATACGGGCGCTACATGGGCTAGAGTCGCCTCTGGGTACGGAATCCTATAAAAAGGATAATGGCCAATTAAGTGAACTAGAAATTTTTTATATCGCATCGAGATATCTTAAAAGCTAAAGCACTCTTGTGTAAAGGTAAAAACTAGCTATCTGAATCCAAGCGTGTGCCAAAGACTTGGCGGGCTTTAAATCCCGAAGTTACTCATCTAGTTAATGTACGTAGATTTTACTTAAAAATTTTTACATCCCAGAGGTTTATGACTGGGAATTTCTTTGAAAAGTTTCCAATTTTCCTTTGCGAACTCTTCCCGCGATGGTTCTAACCGATTTAACCTATCTCGATACATTTCGATGAACAATTTTACATTTTCGTTTAATATTACTACGAATTCGTTCGGTAGAGATGGTCTAAATTAATATTGCGCTCGAAACTTGTCACTAAACTTTGGTAGTTGATGCCCGCGGCTTCGCTCGCGTGGATTTAGTTTTAAAAAATCCCGTGAAAACGCTTTGAGTTTCCGAGATAAAAAGTAGCCTATGTCACTCTCCCGGTCCTCAACTGAACCCGTGCAAAAAATCACGTTGATCTGTTGCGGCGTGATTGAAGGACAAACAAACACACTTTCGCATTCATAATATTAGTAAGGATTCTACTTCTACTGGCGATGAGTAGAAATTTTGCATCAAAGAGGTCATCAAAAATAGTTGATACTGCGAGTATTTATTCAAAACTCTCAATGATATATCACAAAAGCTTTTAGATGTGCTTGGTACACGTAAAAGATAGATAAGCTGCGATCTCTCGTGTCGTGTGTTTGCCGAGTGGAGGCATCGATAGTCGATAGTCGATAGTCGATACTCGGGCGCGCGCTCTTATCCGCGCCGGATGTCCGTTTATCCGAGAGTGAAATGGCGCCCAACATGGGGCGAATACGCTGATGTGGTTAATGCTTTATATTTTATGTACTACTAGTTGATGCCCGCAACTTCGTTCGCGTGGATTAAGGTTTTGTAATTCCCGCGGAAACTCTCTTATTTTCCGGGATAAAAAGTAGCCTATGTCACTCTCCCGGTCCTCAACTATATCCATGCAATTTTATCCGAGAGTGAAATGGCGCCCAACATGGGATGAATGCGCTGATGTGGTTAATGCCTTATATTTTATATACTATCAAACGGCGGTATTTAAAATGTACATAATTTAATTGCATTTGTATAGATTTTTAACCGACTTCAAAGGAGGAGGTTCAAAAAAGGAGGAGGTTCTAGATTCGTTGGATATTTTTTTTTAATTTTTTTATGTATGTTCCCCGTTTTAGTCGAAGATACCGATACCTAAAACCGATTTGGAAAATTCTTTTTTGAAAGGTTCTCATTCCCAAGTGGTCCCATTGTCATAACGTCAGGATCTGATGATGGGATCCTGGAGAAATCGAGGGAACTCTTCACAATTGATATAGCGTTTGAAGTCGGTTTCGTAAAAATAATTTTTACGTTTATATTATAGATACCAAAATCAGTAGTACCGAATGCAATTTTTTCTGTTGTTACTGTAGTTTGCAAGGACATCTCAAATAGTATTGTCAAATTATTAAATCAATTATGTCAATCGACCTGTACGCAATTTCACACTAAACGGTCCTATCGTTTATATGTAGTCGCGCATTATGTGAGTATTAAGATTTAGTATCGTATATCTTCAAGGAGCCAGGCGCTACAAATTACCGACTATAGGTGGCCATTAATCTCTTGAGAGCTGCTTACAGTGAAGACCGCTCATAAATATAAGGTGCTTTTCTTTTATGAATCTCTGTTGTGGAAAGATACCCGAGATGTAATATTTAAGGACGCTGCAAGGAATATTCCGTGCATTTATCGGGAAATTTTTGCTCTATAAATGTGGGGTGATTCCCTCGAGCATTCGGATAGTATTGTTTGCGACGAACATGCACTGGCATTTTTGAAAGTTATACAAAATATACTTTGATATGATACGGCTTCGGCACGTCTCTAGCACTGCTCGATCAGACACACACATTACTTGAAAGATGGTACAATAAATTCTTAATGACTAGTGTATTACCAATATAATGGTGTGCAATATTAATTAATCGACATTATAATCAGTTTTTATATTACACGTAAAGAGTTATCGATGTATCCGAAAAACGAATAAAAATCTCATAAACGCCAATCGCCGTTGTTAAAAGTATTCTGTCTGTCTGGACCGTTTGTTAGCACATTAAACATTGTTTAAAACTTTAAATCATAAAACAAAAATAACGCCACATCCAGGTAAACACCCCTTAACTTGAAGGTAAAAGGCTAACTCGTAGTATATATTTTAGTAAGTACTAGAACCCTCTTTATTAAACAGTTACTTTTACGCGTTTCCTTGTAAAATTTTGTAAGTAATATAGCCAGGTAATACCTACAGGCCGTAAAATTTTATGAAGAGTTTAGCGCGGTTGATCCCGAATATCTGCTCGAGTCTTACCAAATCTGTTCTGCTATTTAAGGCTTGGATAGACACAACGCGTGACGGCATGACGCGCGACAGATACTTGTGCCAAGAGGTTTTAAATCAAAATGTAACAAAATGTTTTGCGCGTAATTAAGAGCCTGATACATATTGGACGTATTCGGCGAATGTTTACAAGGCGAGTTGGCGTATACTTGTCGCTTGAAGGTTTGCTGACTTTCGTCGGTTTTCGTCAGAAGGATAAGTATGAAAGCATCTTGATGCAATTAGAAAGTTGACTCTATTTTTTAATAATAAATTACGTTCTTTATATCTATACTATTATAATAAAGAGAGAGCGCGAATTTTGTAAGTTTGTATGTATGTCCGGAGCAAACTTTGGAACCACCGCACCTATTTCAAAAATTCTTTCACCATTTCAAAGGTACATTAGTCCAGATGGTTATAGGCTATGTATTATGCACATAAATGTATTATGGCTAGGTATTACGTGCAAATTTGTTAAAGAAGTCGGAAAAATTTTTGACTCTCAAACGTTTTCAAGGCGTGCGCTGGGTCATATACTGTTATTGGATGAAAATGATGTATGAGTGAATTGTTCCTCTTAAAAAGTTCTAAAAAAAAGTCCGCGATAGCATATGTCTAGCTTCTAAGGATAACTTACAGTAACCATTTCTATCTTTCAAATTTTGATTAAAAATAATGAATTATTTTCGACCTTCTTTAACCGATGTGATGTCAATCTATATCTAAATAAATATGTTTATTATCGTAAGTGTTTAATTTAGAACATATTTGCCCTTTACACTATAGAATTTAAATAAATATCTTAGGAGTTATTGGAAAATTAATATTTCCGCGCGACAAAATAATAAAATGGCGCCGGCCGGCGCGGGCGGTGCACGGTGGCGGGTTTTGGCGCGGAAGATTTCTGTGGTGATCTTATTTACAATCGTCTCCTATTAGAAGCTCTGTGCGATCAGTCCCGTAAAAACAAATCTTTAAATTTTCAACCCGGACGAAGTCGGCGCGGGCTTCTAGTTTTATTATAAGTCTGTTTTACAGAAACAAAGTTTGTAGTGTTTGATGTGATGGAGGACTTGCAAAGTACAAAAAAATAATACGTAGATATATTACATTCATTTTTGTTACTTTGCAAAAATCTTTATTAGAAATCGTCACTATTTTAGTGTGCTCGTTCGCAAGCTTCAATTTCAGGATCTTTTTACTGGAGCCATTACGATTTCAAAATCATTGAGAATTAGGGCTAAGTTTGTATTAAGTGGTGCTAACGTATCGCTTTGTGTTTGTCCTGGCTCTTATAAAATGTTCTCTGGTACACTTAACTCGCAAATTCCCACTTGTAAGGAGATAAGCTTTGATCTTTCGCATTATGTCGCGGGAGTTGAGCGTCGATACCGAGACTCCAGCGCCTAGCTCTTATCCGAATGACTTCCGCCAGGAGGATAAGAGCAAGTGAGCGTCCGGTGGGTTATCGCTTTCAACATGGCGCCCAATTAGGGACTAGCTTGTATTGGTGACTATTTTTTACGTTCTACCCACAAATAATTCAAACAATTTTAACTGATGAATGAATTGACGTTTTAACAGTTTTGCTTTGGAAATCTGTCTGGTTTAAAATGAACACTCAAAAACCCCAATTTTTTCCAAAAATGTGTTAAAGTTTTGTTATACGAAATCTTAGTGTTTCAAATTTTTATAGTAGATATACTTATAGTATTTTATAATATACTTTTCAATGTGTTTTTTCTATAGCATTAAATGGCCATTTTTTCTACATAATTAGTTAAAATCACTACTTTTAGAGATAAAACATTGTTGCAGCTAATGACCTTCAATTTGGATAGCAGACAATAATAAAAAGGAGTATTTTTCTTATTTCATCAACATTCATACAGCGCTCCGTACTTTGTTTGGACATTGAGTGCTCTGACAATCAGCGGAGTGTAGAGGGGAAAGGGGAGGAGGTGCTCAAGGTCCTTTGTTCGTACCCCTTTGTCCCGTTCCGGGGCAATCTATCGCGCTTTATTGAGTTTACATTAAATCGTACCGCGAGAAATATAAAGAGGAATGAGGGAAATAAGGTTATTTGTCTTGGTACCGCGGAATTGACAACTCGTGTACACGGGGCATAAAGGGGGTGAAACAATCCACAATACGTTGTGAAGGAAACTTATTTGAAATAAGGGCTTGGAGGAAATTGATGGCAGTCTCATTTCTCGAATATAATGTAGTCATGTTGCGTTATATGTACGTACGTATCAATGGGTTCTGTTCTTTCGGAAATGTCTGGTCTGGTGTACAGGAACCGTTCAGGTTTTTATTTAATACCCCCTTCCAAGTTAGCCCGCACCTATCTATTAATTTATTTTTCATTACCTCGACTGCCCCATTTCAAAACCTAGTAAGTGTGATTGACAAAATTTTAAAGGGAGACCAAAAAACATATTTGTGGTAGCCCTTCTGAACTCTGAATTCTTCAGTATCTGTTGATAAATTAATTTTTCGTAAATAAACTACTTTAAAGGTTTTATCGGATATATTTATTACTTCGCTAAGCCATCTACAAAACATGTTTTTTTGGCCCCTGTAAAATTTTGTCAATCACACTTACACGTACTAGGTTTTGAAATGGGACAGCCGACCTGTCATTAAAGGTAAACAAGTGTTTTCACGCAAAAAGGGGTAGGTAAGTGACGCTCAAAGCATAGCGCATAGTATGATAGGCCCACAATGATGATAATGAAACCGTGTTTCAAATGAAAACCAAACTAAAGAAAGTCGTAAGCGCCTGGCTACGTTCGTCGATTACGTGTTTCTCCAAAACTAACTTTTAAGACAAATAAGGGAAAATAGATTATAGTCACTTACCATTAAAGTCCAACCAGTGAAGGGATATTTTGTTACAAATAAAAAAGACAACTTGTAACGTCCTTGGGATAGCAACTTGATTACGTTTTCTCGAAGTACCGCCCTATTTACATAATAAGGGAGTCAAGTGTTCTCCGGCCGGGGACTCCAACTTAACTAATATCAAACAATTCTACAGTTGAACTTTGCGAGATTATCTAGAGATCGTTTCTCGGCGTATGCCGCTTCTGTGTTTAAAAAGATGATAGTTCCCTTGCTTTATATTCCTAGTCTCCTGTGACTCGTATTTTTAACCAGAAAAATCATATAAACAAAAAATATTTTTGAGACACCGACTCCAAACGCCACTATAAAGTATATCAAGTGTGCCTATAAAATTTGAAGAGTTCCCTCGATTTCTCCAGGATCCCATCATCAGATCCCGACCTGTTGAACATGGGACCATCTGGGAAGGATACCTTTTTTCAAATAAAAGAAAAATAATCCAAATCGGTCCAGGCGTCTTTGAATAATCGAGGAACGCACATAAATATAGCGACGAATTGAGAACCTCCTCCTTTTTTGAATTTGTTTAAAAAATAAACAGCCGTTTTGTCAGTTGAGACGGTTTTTAAAAAAATAGGTGTCATGAATTTGTCATTTGAAACGAGATGAATAAAGTACTTACAGCTAAAAATTCGCCTCCAGATAAGTAATCCTAAGACATTACAATAAAAAGCAAAAATAACAGAAAAAATTCATAAAAAGTATCCGAAAAATTCCATAAGATTCACACCAATATTGGAGTGTGGCCGGAATATTTGCGGCCAATGTTATTTCAGTAGCTTACCCCGTTTTAAGAATAGAACCATTTTACGGCCTATAAAATGTAGTACGCTCATCGAAATAACGATTTCCACTGTTACCGAATTCGTATTCTTGATCTTATTGCTACTGTAAAAGAGTCTATAATTGCTGAGCTCGTTTTGAAGACGTTTCAATTAGTTTTGGGTTCGACCCCGAAGTCTCCATTCACACGAATGTGGGTGACTGTTTGTTAGCTTTTTAATTGGTTATAAAAAAAGTTGAACCACTGTTTTCTTCGTTTGTTTTGAGAAATAGATCTTAGAGCCGATTTCGCCCACGTCGATTGACGTTTAACCGAGGAATAAATAAGGCTTTCTGACAGTTTTTGATTGAAAACCTGTCAAAATATCTTTATAGTTATATCAATTCACGAGGGCGCGTGAGCTTTACTTGTGGTTACGTCGTGTACATGCACTTTGCGTAAGTGTACGTGCTTGTAAGGAGCATAGGTGGGAGTGGTCAGGCGCGAGCAAGCTCTCGCTACAGATACGACACACACACAACCATGAGCCACGCGCCCTCGTGAATTACAAGACCTATACTTGGATAAGACTTATTTAACGTTGGTGAAATCGGCCTTAAGTGGATTTAAATTAAAAAAAACCACTAACAAGAAAAAAACTGATTTTTTAAAAGATTTTATCAAAGCTTTAAAAGATTTCTTCATCTCCTGGTTAGTAAAAACTGTTGGCTTTATTGCAAATTGTTTGCACTTGTGCCCCGTCCAATTTTCCGTTCGATCCTTACGTCCTTACAAATTACTGAAAACTGAAAGGTTAATTCCCCTCCCGTTGCACTGTTATCGTAGCCACTCCTAACACAAGCTTTCCGCTTTTTGGAAGCGAGAGGAGAATGTAAGTTCAGCTTGGTAATATTCTTATCATATTCTTATTCTTTATTCTTAAAAAAAATATATATTTATATAGGTAAACGTGAACGTGTTCTTTGTTGGTTTGTTCTTTAATCACGCTGCTACGGATCGACGAGATTTTTTGAATGGATATAGTTGAGGATCTGGAGAGTGACACGGGCTATTTTTTATCCCGCAAATGCAAAGCATTACTGGTGGACTTTAAAAGATATCAATGTAAACGCTGTACGCTAATCTTCACGGCTCTACACGCTCGCTACTACGAGCAGTTACATCCTAACGGCAGTTCCGTCGTTATCTTTCATAGGCACGCGTTAAGACGGCGCTATCGGCATGGCAGTTTGCCTATCGGTAACTGGTTGATGATCGTATGAACGGCGACTATTAAAGCAGTTACAGAGTTATCATTGTGTTGGTTCTAACTGGTTAGTGGCCGTGTATCGTGGAGCTCAAGAGAGCTTTTATTTAATCAGGGCCCCAAGTCTGCTATTTTACATGTCATTGTCATTGAACCGCAGTACAATTACATTTCAATTATCATTGGTCCAAAATTTCGTAGTCTACTAAATTCACAATGGTCGTTCGATTTCTTATAATTGGATTGTAATTCAATGATACCTCGGTATTGCCATTAGCTTAAAAAGCGTTTGCCGAAATGAGTTTAAAAAAAAACTACATATTAAAAACGTTTATTTAAGCTAGATTCAAAGCTAGATGTGTCAGTGGCAAAACAATTGTGACGCCATTGAATTAGTAGACTACCAAAATTGCTAAAAGTAGCAATTGGGATGTCATTGGTAGACAATTGAACTACAATTGCAATAGCAGACTTGGGCCCCAGTTATACTGAGCTTAGAGTTATCATTTAGTTCTTCTCCTTACCACTACTACATCAAAGACGAAAGGAAGGGTTTCTATTTTGCAGAAGGTACACATTACAAATCCATCACCGGCCCGACTCGGGAATCGAACTCTTCTTCTTTTTTATCAACTGATAGACATCCACTGCTGAACAAAAGTCTCTTGCAAGGACTTCCACAGGCCTTGGTCTTGTACCGCTTGAATCTAGCGGCTCCCTGCGACTAGTCTGATGTCGTCGGTCCATAGGTATCTCCCAAGTGATCCCAACACTTTGCGAGGTCGCCACTCCAACACCTTGGGACCCCCACGTGGTCGTTGGGGTCCCAAGGTCTCTCAGCTCTTCGAACTATGTGCCTAGCTAAGCTATGAGGCTGTACCTCGTCTTCACTTCGTTCCATTGGTGGGCGTTAAACCTAAAGCGCCGGGCGCCATCTTTATCATATTTCGCGACGCCCAAACTTATTTACGACCATCATAAAAAGATGATACAAAACAGTTACAAATTCACAGTCGCACAGCAATCGTAACCGCCTGCCGCTGATTTAAAATGTAAACATGTAAACATTCGTTACAAAATAATGTCAGCAAATGCCTCGCGAAGCGTGTAAAAGGAATTCTTGGCAATCACATCACGTGTGTCAAGCGATGTGATTATTAAACCCGGCGCCAATGTTTGTACCAACGTTTGTACCAACGTTTAAACCAATATTCTCGTTGCAGTTGATTAGTTTATTACACGATTATGGTAAAACTAAAATAAAGGGTTCTGATTTTAGCAGTCTATGTATCTAGGTATGTATTTACGATGTTCCACCGAAGCCGAGCCGATTTTGATGAATGAGACTCGTTATGATGGTCCTTGTGACATAGGCCACATTTTATACGAATAAAAAAAAATACGCGTCGAATTAGGAACCTCCTCTTTTTTTGAAGTCGGTTAAAAATACACATTATCCTTCTTTATACAGAAATATATTTCTATAGAAATAAAAGCTTCAATTTGACTAGCAGTTGACTAGACGTTCAATATAATTTAAGATTTAAAAGAAGAATTTATTGTTGAAAAAACAAGTGTTGCTCAACTAAAATCGAACTGTGTGAACTCGGTATTACTAATTTAAAAAGATAAAAGGAAAATGTGACTGGCTGACTGATCTTCAACGCACAACTCAAATCACTGCATCATCGGGCTAAAATTTGGCATTCAGATTCACATGTTATGGCGTAGGTATCCGCTAAGATTTTTGAAATATCATCCGCTAAGATAAGATTTTAGAAAATTCAACCCCTAAAGGGGTAAAATAGTGGTTTGAACAATCAATCATAACTTGAGCAAAGCCGCGGGCCAAAAAAAGAGCAACTGCTGAGTTTCTTGCCGGCTTTTCTCAGCAGAATCCGCATTCCGAACCGGTGGTAGAGTCGACGTGTCATAAGAGCTACAAGTTGGCCTACATGACATAAATAATTTTGAATTTTAAAAAGCTAATTCTATTTAATATTATAAATGTGAAAGTGTGGATGTTTGGATTTTTGTATGTTTGTTACTCAATCACGTCGCAATGACTGAACCGATTCTGCTGTTTGGCACAGAAGTAGATCATAGTCTGGAATAACATATAGGCTACTTTTTATCCCGGAAAATGAGAGAGTTCCCGCGGGAATTAAAAAACCTCAGTCCACGCGAACGAAGTCGTGGGCATCAGCTAGTAATAAAATAAATGCGAAAGTGCTCGTCCGTAGTAAAATTTTGAACAGAAGAAGTGGGATTTCAGATTTTCATCTCTATCTTTTTTGAAAATGTGTTTAAATATTCACTAAGCGGCTCCGTTAGCCGGACGCTTGAGTTGCGAGCTGGTTTTTAGCCGTTTATAGCGGCTTAGCCGGTTAGAGCTCTTTTAATATAAACTGCCTTATGTTTCGCCGAAAGAACACGTGGTTACTTTGTGGCTAGCTTGTTATAGTTTAAACTGTTTTTGAGCGATCTTACTGGATATATTATTATGTTTTCGTTTTTATTAACATTAGCATTAAGTAGTGGATTGAGGTTTTTTAATTCCCGCGGGAACTCTCTTATTTTCCGATATAAATGCGATATTCCAGACTATAATCTATTTCTGTGCTAAATTTCAACCAAATTGGTTCAGCCATTGCGGCGTGATTGAGTAACAAACATACATCCAAGCTGTCGGTTTTATAACATTACTAGATGATACCCGCGACTTCGTTCGCGTGGATTGAGGTTTTTAATTCCCGCGGGAAATCTCTTGTTTTCCGGGATAAAAAGTAGTACTAAAGTAGCCTATGTGTTATTCCAGACTGCAATCTATCTCTATGCCAAATTTCAGCCAAATCGGTTCAGTTGTTGCGGCACGATTGAGTAACAAACATACATCCAAACTTTCGCATTTATAATACTCGATTACTAGATAACTAGATAATATAATATTAATAGGATTAGTAGTAGTAATGTTTTAATTTGATTATCTCCCTTTTTTGGTCCGACCCGGGATTCGAACCCGAGAACTCTTCATCCGCGGTCGAACATGGTAACCACTAGACCAACGAGGCAGTAATTTGTCATACACAAGGCATAAGTAAGCCCTGCGTAATGAACGGAGTTCCGAGTAAGGATGTGTGACGTCACAGGCGCTAAGAGATGCCGATAATTACTTTCCTCCGCTAACAGCTACTTCCGGACACTGAGCATTAGGGCAAGATGAGTAGATTACGTCATATTTCTGGGAATAATAAATCTAATACTATTGTATATTTAATACACGACTTCATCAGCATTTGTCTGGTGGGAGGCTTTGGCCGTGGCTATAGTTACCACCCTACCGTCAAAGACGTGCCGCCAAGCGATTTAGCGTTCCGGCACGATGGCGTGTAGAAACCGATTGAAGGTATGGGTTGAATCTACACTGCCATACCCCTTCCAAGTTAGCCCGCTACCATCTTAGACTGCATCGTCATTACCATCAGGTGAGATTGCAGCCATCGAATAATAAAAAAATTCAGTGACGTTTTTATTAATCCCTCCGAAACCCTTTGGATTCCTATAGAAGTAGCCTAATGCCCGTTTTCACGAACCATACCTAAATCATTCGCTAAGCAGGAGTCTCTACGTAGGTAGCCCGTAAAAATTAGAAAAAGTTGGTGCAAACGAGCCTAAGTCACTCTTCCGATCCTCAACTATAGCCATTTAAAATAATGAGAAAGTCGTGGTTTTAAAGCTGTAACTTTTCACTGAGTTAAGCTATAAGCTTAATATTTTCAGAACCATAAAAGATCGTTGAACTATATTCAGTATACATTTCGACTTAGTATCATAAGCCGTTTTCGAGAAAAAGGGTCTTGACACACTGACAGACAGATGGACAACAAAGTGATCCTAAAAAATCACGTCGATCCGTAGCTGTGTTGCAGCATTATTGAAAGACAAACCAACAAACAAACGCACTTTCGCATTTATAATATAAGTAAGGATATTTACTATGTACATGTTTATAGCTTAGACATCTTTTAAACAAGGTTTAAACCTAAATATACAGTATACTTCGACTTGTCTAAGTGAGTCACGCCATTTTAGAAATTCTCTTCAAATAAAAGCTCATAGAATATAAATTTTCCCACGGCAGACATTGAAAAAAGATGTGTGTTAATTAAAACTGTTGATTGACACCCATGTGACTGACTGATTCTGTCCGGCTAGATTTTGGCACCGACCTTCGATTCCACCGGACGAACGACCTGGACCAGTCCGGGTAAACGAACTTCGCACGAGCCGTTTATAAATATTTCAGTGTAACTAGTAACTATTGAAAATAATGAAAATACCCCAACAGCCCACCGATTAAGGGTGCGGACTTAAAACTGAAAGGTCGCAGGTTTGAGCCCCACCCGTTGCACTATTGTCGTTACCACTCCTAGCACAAGCTTTTCGCTTATTTGGAGGGGAGAGGAGAATATAAGTCAAGTTCAGCTTGGCTAATACTCTTCAAATAAATTGGCTCATCTGGAATCAAGAACCTTCAATCAGAACCTTCCACTTTTCCAGCAATGAGCTAGGGAGGTCGTCAAAGCTGAAACCAGTCGTAAAGCTGAAGTTAATCGAACAGTTCAGAATAATCTGTGGCTGTATCGAACGTTGATTAACGTATTTTTAATTGATTACCAAAGCAAGTGGGTCGAATGAAACCGTCGACCGCGAAATAACTGCCTCAGTGGAAGAGATAAGCTTGAGGCTTTGATTGCACTGACAGAGTTCTGTTATTGGATATAAACAGGCGTTAATTTGCAGAATTCCATGATACACACGGAAAAACAAACATCTTTTGCTATAATCCGCCAAACCAGAAAGATGGTACGACGCGCCGCTCGCGCTGTACACTGCCGCTCATTCAGCAGTAGAACAAATGCAACACACATACCCTTTATAAATGTAAATTAAAAATTTAAAACACCCCCGACATGTGACATTATGGCTGAATTATGTATGATCATCAGCTAGTCCAACTAATATTATAAATGTGAAAGTGTGAATGTTTGGATGTTTGTTACTCAATTACGCCGCAACGACTTAACCGATTTGGCTGGAATTTGGCACAGAGATAGATTATGGTCTGCAATAACAGATAGGCTACTTTTTATCCCGGAAAATAAGAGAGTTCCCGCGGGGATTACAAAACCTCAATCCACGCGCACGAAGTCGCGGGCATCAACTAGTAATTAAATAAATGATAAACCAAAATATCTCCACCGGAAATCGAATCCGACCTCTCACTTGACGAATACAGCGCTCACCACAGCGCTCACACAGGGAGGTCGTCAAAATACATCCTTAGAATGTAGACCGTTGGTAGTAGTAACAGTCCCTTATGCAACCGATTTTAAAAAGAGATGGGGTATTTACCCGTGATTA
Organism: Hipparchia sbordonii; assembly: GCA_038048805.1. Classification (NCBI taxonomy): domain Eukaryota; kingdom Metazoa; phylum Arthropoda; class Insecta; order Lepidoptera; family Nymphalidae; genus Hipparchia; species Hipparchia sbordonii. The sequence goes on along the minus strand of CM076117.1, from coordinate 1,257,421 downwards.
CCGCAATGGATCGCATGGATCTGCACTACGTAGTCGAAATTCCACGATCTCGCACCAAGCGCTTTGCTTTCTCGTACCTAATACGCACCGCAAAAATTTGGAATGCCCTTCCGGCTTCCGTTTTCCCTACTAACTATAACTGGGGTATCTTTATATCAAGAGTGAATTGGTAACTTTTAGGCATGCGCGCACCATCAAAGGCTGCATCTTCACTTACCATCAGGTGAGATCGCAGACACGCGCTAGTCTATATATTAAAAAAAATCGCTCCAGTCCGTCGATCCATCAGTAGGACCACGGGCAAAAAGACCCACGAACGCTAGAGATAACCGTAGAACCTGTAATCAGCTGAATAATAATAATAATAATAATAAAGATTTTTATTAAAGGCACAGACCCAATATACATACAAATGTGATTAATTATAATACAAGTACAAAATAAAATTAAAATAAATGTAAAACCTTAAAACTATCTGGGAAGGTTAAAAAACGCTACCCAGTCGTCACAATTATCATGTTCAGTTCAGTTATTTCTTATTACTATTTTGATGCACAGATAGCCAATATGTAAAAATATTGCTGGGCATCCCGTCACACACCATTTTGAGGATGCTGTTATGAGATTTACGGAGTCTAGCCCAGAAGGAAGCAACTCTTCGTCTCATCACTGCATAGAAGTCGGGCACTCTCGATTCTGCAAACATATTTGAGGCACTACAATATCTGGGCAAGCCCATCAATATACGGAAAGCGTCATTATACTGAACGCGCATTGCCGTGTAGGACTTTCTGAGAAAGTTTGTCCATAGTTGACATGTATAAAAACACTGGCAATACGCGTTAAACAGTGTAATTTTAACGGGCTTGCTGCATTTACCAAATCTCCTAGCTAACATGTTGCAACGAATCGAGAGCGCCCTCCTCTCCCTCTCAATGTCGCAGTCATCCCGTAAATGTTCAGTAAGAACATGCCCCAGATATTTAAACTTTGTTACAACCCGAACTGCTGAGCCTTCTAATAAAACCTCAGGTACCCTCTCCGGACCCTTTCCGGATCTAAACACCAGCATTTCTGATTTACTTACATTGTATTTCAGCCCGTGAGTATTAGCATAATACTCACAGACTGAAAGCAACTTTCTAAGACCCTTGATAGAGGGGCTGAGAACCACCATGTCATCAGCGTAACTTAGACTGTTAACACACGTGTTACCAATATGACAACCAATTTTTGTGTTTCTCAGCTCCTCTATCAAGCCATTTACATACACATTAAATAGATCCGGAGAAGTAATACCCCCTTGACGTACACCGCAGTCTAATTTGTAAGAATTAGACGTCGCGTCGCCCCATTTAACATTATTTATTTGGTTTCCGTACCAGTATCTCAAGAGACCCACCACTTCATTTGGAACATGAGATCGATACAGTTTCGCCCAGAGAATGTCATAATTCACCAGGTCGAAGGCCTGGCTCAAGTCCAGAAAACACGCGTACACTGATGTCTTTCGACTCGTGTAGTAGTCCACAGTATGCTTTAAACTAAGAATTGCCGAGTCTGTTGAGAGACCAGGACGAAAACCAAATTGTGCATCATCAATGACAATGTTCTTCAGCAGATCGGGTTGTATCAATCGTTCCAAAATTTTTCCAGTGATGGTACCTAGTGAGATTGGGCGGTAATTATTAACTGAGCTTAGATCCCCGGTTCTATTCTTGACAATCGGCACCACCACAGTTTTCATAAGGTCTTGAGGGAGGTAGGAGTATCTAATACACAAATTATAGAATTTGCATAGTTTCGTATGTAAGATTTCACCTCCATAAAGAATATGTTCCAAACTGAGCTCATCATGACCTGGTGACTTACCACGCTTCATTTGACGAACTATTCTAGTCACCTGGTCAGGAGTAAATTGTAACACATGATTAACAGCTGTAAATAAAGGAAGACTATTTTTAGTTCCCAAATTAGTGTTTATCGGCCGTGAATGAACTTTAAACTTCTTTGCAAACATATTGGCTATCTGTGCATGCTCGTGTAACCCATTCACCTTTATGGGAAGACTTTGTCTATAACTAAACTTTTTGGTTTCCTTCCAAAACTTAGGAAAGTTACATTCCTGTCGATACATAGCTAATATATCTAGTTTTATAGTGTCTTCATTCCTTTGGCACCAGCGTAGTCTATTTTTAAAATCCTTTCGAGTAATAACCATTTCATCATATATTTTTCCAGTAGAGGGCTTACCAGCCATTACCCATGTTTCAAAATTTAATCTATAGATTTCATGGCTTTTCTGCACATGCATATTCCATCCTGTCACCTGTTTGTTAATCTTATTGCGTTTTGAATAACTTTTCCCTAGTGAGTTTTTAGACCCTAATTGCATTATTTCAACAATTTGACTATAAAATTGATCTATAAAAATATAATGGTTTTTTAAATTATCACAGTGTTTAAAGCTTTCACATTCCTTACATATAAAACCATCATTAACATTGACTAGATTATCTTTACAATAATTATAATATTTATCTATTTGGGTGTTATCCCTAACACCCCAGCGAATGCGTGTCTGTCCAGCATGGCCATCATCGGTGATGAGTCCCTCTGCAACTTCATTAAAATTACACGTGACACGCAATGGAAAATGGTCAGACCAAGTGACCTCATACAAAACATTGACAGAAAGTAATGTGTCCCATGCTGCTTGAGTAGTAACACAGTGGTCCAACCACCGATGACTTCCGTGAGCCTCACTAATAAAGGTGAATGTATCTGAACTTAAACCTAATTCTTGAACGTCTGCCCATATCCATTGCTGCTCGTCACAAAAGCTTTTCAGTTCTTTACCAAAATGAGCAGTAGGGTGGGCATTAAAATCCCCTAACACGTACACTGCTGAAACATCAGATTCTTCTGCAATGGCGCTTATTCTTGCTAAACAATTTGTAAAATCAGGAAGATTATCTAATTCATCTGTTGGCATGTACACATTAAAAATTAAAAATGACCTTAAATTTAGTTTTATCTGAATAGCCATAATCCTATCTGTAGAACAATTGATTACAGAGACGTCCGAGAACTGAGTCTTTCGCCACATAATAGCAAGACCGCCATAAGGTCGGCCGCGCAATACCCCAGCTGATAGGTCAACTGAGGAAATTGCAGCACAAGAAAAATCCTTATCTATATTGTCTATAAAATTTAAATCGTGGTTAAGTAACCACGTTTCTTGTAAAAGTAATATGTCTGCTTTACGACATAGATCGCGAATACATTGCACCGACCTCTTAATTGATTTACAATTAAAAGATATTATTGTAGTATTACTAATAGGCGTATTATTCATATTTATTTATTGAAACGTTTCTAACATTATTACGTTCACGAAACACTCGATATTTGACTCCTTCTGGCCAAAAATCATTTTTTAAGAAATGTTCCAATTTACTACGTGAAACTTTAATCTTAAATGAAGTAAAAGACGTTTCGTATTTTTGATTTAGAATTTCAATGTCGCTGGCATTACACTCCTGTCCCATATCCTGTATGTGAATCAGCATATCTTGTGCAGTCGTTGATTTCGCCAATCTTGAAACATAAACGTAAGCGGGTATATCTGCAACTGCAATTTTACATGCGCGTTGAACAGTTCCACACAAATTATTATTTCTCGTCGTTCGCTTTTTTCTTTGCACGAGCATAAACTCGGATTCGTCTGATTGAGGATTTTGGAGCTTCTGACTTAATGAAGTACGGTTCATTGTCATTTGCGTCTTACTTACATTCTGCACTATATCACGGTAAGTAGGTGTGTGCGTCATAGGTACGGAGAGATTATCCGATGGTCCAAGTGTAGACTTCGAGCGGGATATATCTTGTTCAAGTTTCCTTGGAGGTGTCACGGGCTTACTGGTGGACTGTTCACCTTTCGTTTTTTATATTTTTGGTAGTCAAGGCCGTATTTATAGAAACACGTAAGTCATTTAGCTCCGAACTTTCATTAGTCTGGAATGTAATTAATTCCTCTTTGGATGCCACTTCACTACGTAATGTAGAAAGCTCTGTTTTCATAGCCACAATGTCTTTGAGAAGCCTAGTTACGTCCACATGGTCAAAACTTACGGGTGGTAAACGATTTAAATCTCGAGCCACAAACGTGGGCTGGGTGGACGGGTCTGTTTCCTTTAAAATCTTGATAACATCTTTAATATTTTTCTTCTTTTTGTCTTCTCCTTTCCTCTGCACACGTCTTGTCTCTGTACTCGAATTATCGTAAAGTAACGCTTTTCCTGTTTCCACATCTTCATCACTAAAATGAGAAGCGTATATTTGTGTAATGCTAAGTTCATCTAGCACGTCAATTTTATTCTGAACGAATGTAAGAAATTCGTTGACTACAAAGTTATTATCCGCCATCACTTAATCACTTGGGCCACACTCGAACGATAGAACCAGTTTCACGTCTAGTCATCGCGCGTACGGGGCTCCGCGTGCAATAAGAACAATACCGACCGGATCGAGCGTGCGGCAGAGACTGATAATATTTTATAGCCCATTTACGAGCCACTTTAGACGAAGACCTATCCATGATCTAAAAAAAACGCGTCATAAATACCGAAAAAACGTTTACATTTACGATATTTTGACAAAATTCCGCGTAATTTACGACATCCTGCTCTATCTGACGGAATGCCTGTTGACGCGGTTGTTAACAACCGATTACTATCGTAAACCTAATTACGACAATTATCGTTAAATGTTTACATTTTGATGTGTGGCTTCTTGGTACCATTTTATTTCTATCTTCCTAATAATTCTATTGCTAAGAAGCTGTGATAGCCTAGTGATTAGGGGAGGCTCCCGGTACGATCCCGACCTCTGATTTATCTGACAAACTTAGTGCGTTTAAGTAATTAAATATTACATGCTTCAATGGTAAAGGAACACATTGTGAGGAAATCTGTATGCTTTAGAGTTCTCCATAACGTTCTTGCAGGTGTGTGAAGTCTGCCAATTGCATTGGTGGTGAAAATGCCCTATAACCCTTCTCTGAAAGGAGACCCGCGCTCAATAGTGAGCGGTTTAATGGTTGCTGATGAATACTACTTTTTTTTTTATAGACAGGAAATGCCTATCGCATGCCCCTCCGCCAGAGAAAACGGAGGGGTTATGTGGGGCTTGCACCCACTAAAACCTGTCTGTTTTCCTCCACGGACCCTGGCAGTAGCGTGAGTTACACTTGGCGGAGTATTCACCTCACCACTGCTAAGGTCTTGACCCGCCACTTTCAGAGGCGGTTCCCATCGCCGTCGTCAGCCTATGATGAATACTACTGCGTTCCTGATATATAATATTGCGGCACCTATTATTTATTATCTTGAGAGAGACATCAATTATTATTATTAATAATGTTACAAAATAAATTGTATCAGTTTAATTGCGAATTCTTACCGTTAAATAAATTTGATAAGGAGAAAAATCGTAGATTGGCGCCAAAGGAATGGGTTTAATTAAAATCGAGGCGTAAAACAGCGCAGCGACAAGAAAACCGCCGCGAACCCGGTAAATAATGACCGCTGCATGGCACGGGCGGAAGCGGGAAAGAAATGTCTTTTCAACCTTTTTTTTTTTATTCTCATTTAAAGGTGACCTTTATATGTCAGCCCCATCGGTACACGCAAAATACTTGTATTACAATTAACTATATACAAAATCAACTACCTATATATATCTATACCAATTTGAGAGAATCACTAACAAATCTATATACTTTAACAGCCGAATCACTCAAAGGTTTGCTAAAAATAGAATTAAAAATACCAGTAGGTATTCATAAAATTTAAATTTAGTTCATACATTAAGGTTTCTCTCACTTTTCAATTTTAATCCTACTAATATTATAAATGCGAAACTTTGGATTTATGGATGGATGGATGGATGTTTGTTACTCAATCACGCTGCAGTGACTGAACAGATTTGGCTGATACTGGGTACATTTAATAAACTAGCTGATACCCGTTACTATAACCGCGTGTCCGTGACCGTTTGTCCTTCAATCAACAGAGCAATTAATCAATTTAATTCAGATCAAAGCATCAATAGAAAAGAACAACATCAACAAGAAAGATCAGAGCGTCGTGACGTAAAATATTCAATACGCGGAATGTTCAATACGCAGAGAGTGCATTTTCAATACGCAAAAGTATTCTGTGGTATAACTCCAAAAAGTCAGATACATTATTTATTTTTTTATTTTTTTGAATCTTATAGTCCGCTCGTCGCTTGTGCCACGTAGCCTCATCAACCCCATTATCAGGGTGGAATTGGAAGAAAGCAATTAGCGCGTGGCTGAGTAACAAATAAACGTTCCACCTCGGATGAAACTCTTTGAAAATATCCACTCAGGTGCCACACTGATACCGCATAGCTTATTTGAAAGAAAGAAAGAAAGAAAACTATTTTATTTGATCAATACATTTCTTATTCAACTAGAATAAAAAAGAATAATCGCATTTGATCAAATAAGGTCCCCACTCAGCATCAAGCTGCAGCGCTGGTTTTCAGTGTGAACCCTATGTGAGTTCAGTCACGGATACATATATACGGATAGAAAGTAAAATGAAAAAAAAAACTCAACGAAACATAAAAAAAAGAAAGTCGAAGAACAATAAACATACATACATAACATAAGACACGATGGGGGCATACAAAGTGCTGGAATGATTGATTTTATTACTATTTATATACCTACCTATTCTCAGCTAGCTCTTCTCATCAGAATCAGCTTTCCGAACCGGTGATACCGGTCAGGCCAGCAGGGTCAGCATGGGCAGGGTACATATTATCCACGGGGAAAGGATAAAATGTTTATCCCCTCGCTCAGTTCATCCACCCTTCGAGCATGGGCAAAACGGTGGAAATAATATCCACAGTGGATATACTAATACTCATGGTAAACATTTCTTATGTTTACCCTACGTTACATATTTATCACTAGCTGTTGCGCGCGACGTCGTCCGCGTCAATTTTTGTTATTATGATCGCGATTAAGAAGTTTTAAAAGAATATATTCTAAATATGGATAATTTTCCCCGTTTTATGCAACATTTTTCACTGATGCTTCGCTCCTATTGGTCGCAGCGTGATGTTATATAGCTAAAGCCTTCCTCAATAAATGGACTATCCAACACAAAAAGAATTTTTCAATTCGAACCAGTAGTTTCTGAGATTAGCGCGTTCAAACAAACAAACTCTTCAACTTTATAATATTAGTATAGATATGTAACTTACTTTAGCACAATTAATAAGAGCCTCAATAGCCCAACGGTTAAAGGCGCGGACTGAAAACTGGAAGCTTCCACTTACTTAGAGAGGAGAGGAGAATATTAGTCAAGTACTACTTTTTTTTTAATTTGACACAGTTAAATTTTTCGATTCATTAATTTCATTACTTCATCTCGCCCGCTACGGGGTACAATAGGCCTATTTTCTATCTCGGTGCCATTAGAATTTTTCTATAGTCATAAGCAAAATTAATAACGCATAGAATGAAAGTGGTACATCACTTTAATGTGCCATTAGACGCTAAACGCGGCGGCATACATCTCAATTATAAAGGGCCTTATTGCCGACGTGTTTACATGATAAGTTCAGAGCAAGGGGCTTTATTGCCTCCTAAGCATGTGATAATCAAGATACTGCGAATATTTTATAAAACGGATAAGTTTAAGGGCCAGGCAACTGGCTGTTTCTCACTAGCGGAATCTAACGACATCTTTAATTTTTTTTACCTCATTTAATATGGGATTTTGGGTACACACAAAATATTACAATTGACTATATTATACAAAATCAACCACCTATATATCTATACCAACTTGAGAGAATCGCCAAATAAAGTTTTTATTGCTGACTAGCTTTTGCACGCGGTTTTCTTCGCGTTAGTTTCCCTCAAATTATGAGCATAGCATGATATGTTTCATTTTATAAGCGTTTGAAGTTATCTATACTAATATAATAGAGTAGAAGTGTGTTTGTTTGTTTCTAATCTCTTGAACTACCAGTCGAATCTGAATTTTATTTTTGTATTTGCTAGCCCATTTCTTGAGGGAAGGTTTTAAGCTATTCAACATTACGGTACGACTCTTAAATGCCGAGCAAAAAGATAGGAAGTAAGAAAAAACGCTAAGCGAAAACGAAGAAATAGCGCGGGCGGTTAATGCAACGTATTGAGTCGGGAAAGAGCCGAACGAAGGCTACTTTATATTCCGAGATAATCAAAGAGTTCCCATGGGATTATTAAAAAACTTAATCCACGTACGAGCCAGTATAAGTACCTAATAATTTCTTGCCGGCTCTTCTCAGCAGAATCTGTATTCCGAACCGGTGGTAGAGTCTCAACGTGTCATAAGAGCCACGGGTTGGCTTACATGAAATCACACTAATATTATAAAGCCGAAAGTTTGTACTTAAATAATTTTGAATTTTTTTTTTTTTAACTTTTAATAGGAACTTATAACTTGAGCCGTCTGTTCAATGGCCCTACCTGGGCGTACATGCGTAACGTATTTAAGACGATGTTTTACGTTCCGTATAACGCGATTGCCGCTTACTCGTTAACGGCTTAACGAGAATAGTTACCGTTTTGTCGTGATCTTTATATATTAAAATATTTTTCAAGGAATTTAATTAAAATTAGTTGAGATTAACTAGGGCGGGTGTTGCGAATGTTAACGAAGAATTTAACTCTGTATATAATTACTCGTATCTCCCAAGTGCCGTTGTCCGTCCGTCCGTTCATCTGTCAGCGGGCTGTATCTCATAAACGTAATAGGTAGACTTGTAATTTTCACAGAATGTGTATTAATTTTTATTGCTTTAGAAGCTGTAATAAATTAGAATAAAAAATGAATCCTTACTAATGTTATAAATGCGAAAGTGTGTTTGTTTGTTGGTTTGTCCCTCAATCACGCCGCAATAAAGCAACAGATCGACGTGATTTTTTGCATGGGTGTAGTTGAGGAACGGGAGAGTGTCTTTTTTGGCGAGTAAACGACGGCGGGTCACTTGATGTTAAGTAATTACCGCCGCCCATGAACATTTGTAGCACCTGAGGCACCACCAATGCGCTGTCGGCTTTTTATCCTGAAAAATCAAAGAGTTCCCGCGGAATTTTAAAAACTAAATCCACTCGAGCGAAGCCGCGGACATCAACTAGTAAAGTATAAAATTAAAAATTAGAGAGGATCTCCACACAGTAAACTATTGTTTTAACTCGATATTAATAATAGCTGGTGTTGAATCTTGTACTATGGTACGGAACTCTTCGTGTAGGGGTCCGACTCGCACTTGGCCGGTATTTAATGCATGCAATGCAAATGCAAAGCAAAATTTCACAAATATATCCGATTTGCCAATTTCATAAAGCTAGTTGCTAAATAATAATTAATTAATTATGAAATTGAGGGTAATCACAATTTGCAATACCAGTCAAGTGCGAACCGTAACGTCGAGCGAGCGGCGCTCGATACAGGTGATTTATCACGTGAGCTGATTAAAGCGATTCATTAGCAATAGAGGTGACAGTAATAATGATTTCCTGCTAATGATTTTGATTGCGTTGCGGTCTAACGATCGGGATGGCGTAGTGGTGAGCGCTGTGGTCTTAAAACTGGGAGGTCTCGGGTTCGACTCCCAGTGGGGGCAATATGGGAATTTATAATTTCTGAATTGTCTCTGGTCTGGTTTAGTGGGAGGCTTTGGCCGTGGCTAGTTACCACCCTACCGTCAGAGACGTGCCGCCAAGCGATTTAGTGTTCCGGTGGCGATGGCGTGTAGAAGCTGATAAGGGATATGGGTTGAATCTACACTGCCATACCCCTTTCAAGTTAGCCTGCATCGTCACTTACCATACCAGGTGAGATCGCAGTCAAGGACTATCTTGTAATTGCATAAAAAAAGTCTATTTGCGGCCTGGAACAAGTACAACTGTCATCATCATCATCGTGCCGGAACGCTAAATCGCTTGGCGGCACGTCTGACGGTAATAACTAGCCATGGCCAAAGCCACCAGACAACAAATTATACATAAAAAATCATAACCCATCTATTTGGCTTTCGCGTAGTCGGGTAAAAATTAAAGTTCTTGTATAATATTTTAGTCCTTTTAAATATCTCCACTGTCAAAATTAATGTCCATAATTACACAACTAAAGATTCTCTCTTAAATTCAAGACCTTCTTAAATTGCAATGGTAGAAACAATATTTCAAAAGAAGCCAACTAACTCAGGCTGAGCATTCACTGTCCAGATTCGTAAGAACGGTTATTAAATAAATGATTTTATTTTAGGGCGAACTTCACATACAATGATTTCGTTGCTGCTTTTTTAAAATTAAATTCAAATTCAAAATTATCGTTAAGGGCCCGTGGTCCCACCGATTTGTCCTACTGGTGGTACCACATTATTTATTTCATGTAGGCCTACTTCCGACTAAATAAGAAAAGACTACACTGCGCAGCAGAGCTAAAGCGGACCGCGGTTTCTCTGCTCATCAAGTAGACTTTCAGGTCCTAATAATTTTCTATCAAAAAACCACTTTTCCGTCTTTTATACTCTCTGAGTTAGACCCCTAAGAAATTTGTATAGCCGCCATCTTGACTCCGCCATTTTGGATTTTTTTTCAACTCATTGCCAATTGGATGAGGTTTCGAGTATTTTTGTTTCAGCACCTATCTTCAGTACCCTGGTAGTGCTCTTCACCCGTCTCCGAAATGCACAATCATCAGCTCTCTCCATATTTTTCCTCCGAATTAATTTTTGTTCTCTATACAAAACTGTAAGGAAAAGAAACCGTATTAAATAGTAGGTTTTTATCGCTCAGTCCAGTGGGCAAGCAGCTTCGCATAGTCTGCGACATTCCAACACATTCAGCTAATTTTTAACCTCGACGCCATTACACCCGGAGATATTTCACGTCTTGTTGGGGAGGAGAAAAATCGTGTTTGCTTCTTAAGCAGACTCCGCTTACTCACTTGCCGCGCTAAATGAAAGAACATTTTCTGGCTCGTTATTAATTCTTATTTGCAACGTTTTATGATTGATGGAAGAAGTTCTCACTTTTGACGATACGAATTATTACAAAGTCCTAAAAGAGGTTAAAACGAGACACAAATATGGTCTGACATAAATCTATCTCGTTTTAACTCTGTCTTGAGTCTGAGCTGAGTCAGAGAACGCTCTATAGATGTCAGCATTAGTGCCGATTTGACCAACGGCGAGTGACGTTTTACCGAGGAATAAATCGGGCGTTCTGACAGTTTTTCAAAACATCTTTGCGCTCGGGTAAAGCTTATTTTTCTTGGGTTCCCCCTGAAAACCGACGCTGCAGCTTGCTGTGGCTTTGTGCTGAGTCGGGTGCCTTATTTTTCCATGACCAATATTAGTGATATTTTTAGATTACTTGGTAAGCGAATTTTTGTAATTGTTTCGTGGAAAAATAAAAGAAATTATCTATCTATCAATCTATCTACATAATATGTCGTTTACTATGTGTGACTAAGCTCCACAGGTATCGATCAAAGTATACGGACGATGATGGCGACTGCCAAACAAAAAAAAGACGTGTGGCACTCGGGGACTGCCGCGGTAAAGCTATTGCATAGCATTTTTTATCAACGCCATCTAGCGGCTCATCGTAGAGGAGTCCCGTGTCAGGTTATTTTCGTTACGGAATTTCTGGATTCGGTCTCCACGCTGGCCAGCAATAGAAGCTATGCAATAGCTTAAAAAGATTGAGAATTTTGAGAACTTCCCTTTGATGTCGGTTAAATAGATCGAAAATGTAACACAATTAGCGTGTCGAAGCAATCAAAAATAGCTAGCTCCCATTGTTCCGCGCGCCACAACCGGAGGTGTCAAATTTGACAGCTGTCAAAACGTTTGACGCGCCGCGTCCGCATCGCCGGCCGCAATTACAGACAATTAGATCGCCCGTGACAGCATCGACCCAGAATAAATATGTACCTATGTGTAGTGTTGCGTTTTGTTTCATCTTCACTGATATTGTAGTAGGTCATGTGATTTTGTTACGTGCTGTTTTTGTAACGTGTCCGGCCATTAGGCTGTCTGTCAGCCACACTGATTGTATCGGTTATATACAGGGCGAAAACTTGTCGCACCTTTGGAAGAACAAGGGCATATTTGCAATTTTTGCAATTTAACGGGAGAGCCATTTCAAGATTTTTTAACAGACTTCCAAAAAAGGAGGAGGTTCTCAATTCGTCGGAATCTTTTTTTTTTATGTATGTTCCCCGATTACTCGAAGACGCCTGGATCGATTTTCAAATGGATTAGTTTAGTCCAATATCAGCAGAGCCAGACCATACTGAATCCAAAATAATATAAACGTACAACGCTACAAAATATAACAACAATTTTAGTTTGTACACATATACAATATATACATATATTAAAGTCAGTTTTTTAAAGAGAATTTCAAGCTATTGCATAGCTTCTATCGCGGGTCAGCGTGGAGACCGAATCCAGAAATTCCGTAACGAAAATAACCTGATACGGGACTCCTCTGTGAGCCGCTAGATGGCGTTGATAAAAAATGCTATGCAATAGCTTTACCGCGGCAGTCCCCGAGTGCCACGCGTCTTTTTTATTTATTTTTGTTGCACGAATATAGGTGCGAATCTGGAAAGTGAATCTGGAAACCTTTTATCTCAAAAAAAAAAAAAACCAATCGCGGGCAAGAGCTAGCTAAATAACATTTAACTTTTGAATAAGGTACATCATTACATCTTGCTGTACTTGTTCACACGAGTCCTCTATCATAACGTCAGTAGTACTCGGCTAAGTATCATAATCTACTACTCAAGAGCATAACCGTCGCATCTCCAGAGGAAACTCTCGAGACAACTTCACGAAGACCACTTACTGCTTATAATATCATGATAATTAACCTTCAAATGACAACCTGATCTGAACTTTACCGCTTCAATGAAATGGTCCAATTTGCGTTGTACAATTAATTGGTCTACGCGATAGTACTAAAGTTCGGTTTAAGTGATGCTAACTTTAACTTTGTACTTATAAGTTTTAACTTTTTAGTTTTTTGACGATAATAATGTGAAAATTGTGATTTACGTTTTAATTTATTCTCTTCTTTTGTTCTTACTAATTAGAATATTGTCTTTTAATCTTGATTAATCCTGCTAATATTATAAATGCCAAAGTTTGCATACATGGATGGATGGATGGATGTTTGTTACTCAATCACGCCGCGACGACAGAACCGATTTGGTTGAAATTTTGGAATGAGATAACTCGTACCTAGGTAATCCTAGGTAAAAGCTATCTCCATTCCAGAATTTAAAAAATTTTAAAATATAGCTTATGTGTTAATACATATAAGCTATATTTTATCCCGGAAAGTTAAAGAGATCCCTCGGTAATTAAAAAACGAATCCACTCTTACGAAGTTTCGGGCATCAGCTAGTGGTTAAAAGACTTCTGTCTTAAGGGATGTTCAAGATTCAATCCTCGGCACGCACCTCAAACTTTGCAAAGTTATGTGCTATTGGTAGAGTCTCTACGTGTCATAAGAGGCACTAGTGGTGTGTTGGTGTCGTGTGGTGCGGGTTGTTACGTTCCCTCAAATATGGTTGAGCGAAGCAATGGTTGGATTATGCGTCACGCTCGTGAATGGGTGCCATCAACGGGAATGGGTCTGCTTTGACTGCCCATCTTGACATGCGTTGGATTGGTGTACCTACGTGTGCATTTTTGAAGCTTTTTTGTGGAAGCACTGTATAGCTTTGTAAAAAAAATTTTTTTTTTGAAAAGAGCAACTGCTGAGTTTTTTACCGGCTCTTCTCAGCAGAATCTGCTTCCGAACCGGTGGTAGATTTATGACGTGTCATAAGAGCTACCAGTTGGCCTACATGAAATAAATAAATTTTGAATTTGAATTTGAACTATATGGCCTAAATGAAATAAATAATTTTGTTATTTTTTTTTTCAATTTCAATTCAATTCAAATCAAAGAATATAGTATCTATCTATAATAAATGTTTGATTTGTATGTATAGATTAAAAGGAAATGGCGTGATAATTAATACTCTACGCCTGAGCGAGTGCAGCGAAAGTGTAACGTAACACTTTTTTATGCGAAGTCGGTGAATGACCTTTATATTTTTGTAATTATAAAAAACTTACTAATATTATAAATGCGAAAATGTAGTCGTTTGTTCCTTCAATCACGCCGCAATAGAGCAACGGATCGACGTGATTTTTTACCATCAATTTTTGTTTTGAAAATATTCTTCGCTATGTAACTTTTGATGTAGTCTTAAAATGACGTCTTAAGATCGGGCAAAAACAAGTGTTGTGTATGGAGACTAATTTTTTTTTTTAATGTTTTTTTTATTACATTAATGGCATTAGAAATGCATGTTCTGTGAAAATTTCAAGTATCTACCTATTACTGATCATGAGATAGGTACAGCCCGCTGGTCCCGACCCCGTTGGTTATTTATCATTCGGGTACGTAACCCTAAAAAACAAACAAACATACTTCCGCATTTATAATATTAGTAAGGATGACCTTTCGGATCAGGGAAAATTAATTTATCTCCAACAAATCTGCGTCCCGCTCGCACGGTCACGTATAAGTAGGGTGCGAATGAAACGGCAAATATTTACTCGGCTCCCGGTCCGAGAGCTTATTAGCGCGGGCAGATTGCGATCGGCCAACACGGACTGTTTGCTAGGAGTTGACTAGGAGCAAGCTTTTAGAAATACAATTTTGAAACAAGTTATAAACGTAAAAATTCTTCTTATAAAACCGACTTCAAACCTCACTACAAAGTATATCAATTGTGCCTATAAAATTTCATGAGTTCCCTCGATTTCTCCAGGAACCCACCGTGAAAGACATGCCGCCAAGCGATTTGTTCGGGCACAAGGGCGTGTAGAAACAGGTTAGGGGTATGGGTTGAATTTACATGGCCATACCCCTTCCAAGTTAGCCCGCTACTATCTTAGACTGCGTCGTCACTTACCATCAAGTGAGATTGCAGTCAAGGACTAACTTTTTAACATTTAATTTTGAGAATCGTGGCTCTTGTACTAAGTCAATAGTTAATCAACGTTTAGTCGTACCACTTACCACCCTATCGTCAAAGACTTGCTACCAAGCGATTTAGCGTTCCGGCACGATGGCGTGAAGAAACAGACTAGGGTTGAATTTACATTGCAATACCCCTTCCAAGTCAGCCCGCTACCGTCTTAGATTGCATCGTCACTTACCATCAAGTGAGATTGCAGTCAAGGACTATTTTTTTAACATTTAATTTTGAGTATCGTGTCTCTTATACTAAGTCGATAGTTAATCAAAGTTCTGAAAATATATTTTTTTTTATACGAAGACAAGATAGCTCTTGATGAAATTCTGCTTAGAACAGTGTACAGAATCCACTAGCTTCGAATCTAGTTATAAATCGTATGTCACACGGTTTTATGCGAGGATATTATGGCCATAAAAACTAACATGGAGCGGCTTAGATTGTTGTAAAATAGACCCTTTTCAGACGCCTTCAGATAAGACGGGGACTATAACATCAACTATAAAAATGGTTCGCCGAAAATTCACTTCAGTCTGTAGCTAAGCCTTCGTTAAACAAAAAAAAAGACGTGTGGCACTCGGGGACTGCCGCGGTAAAGCTATTGCATAGCATTTTTTATCAACGCCATCTAGCGGTGAGAGGAGTCCCGTGTCAGGTTATTTTCGTTACGGAATTTCTGAATTCGGTCTCCACGCTCAAGGCCCGCGATAGAAGCTATGCAATAGCTTAATAATAATTCACGAAAACCTCATCGTAATTGTATTGCCCTTTTTATGTAACTCTGAAAATTCAGAGGTCGGGATCGAACTCGCGACCCCTCGAATTAGACACCGCAAACCTAACCACTAGGTATTTTTTTTTTGAAACCTCAAGCGTGCTGTGAAGCCCTGTGGGCTCTTTTTAACCCCCGACCCAAAAACGACGGGGTCTTATAAGTTTGATGTGTTTGTGTGTGTGTGTGGCATCGTAGCAGCCGAACGAATGAACCGATTTTGTTCGAAGTCGGTTAAAAAGAGGCATTTCCTTTCACAACAAAGTGTTTATATATTGTTTTGAACTAAAACAATATTTTCAAACAACACGGATATTTTTTTATTTTTTTATTTTTTTTATTTTTAGCGAGCAAACGCGCAGGCGGGTCACCTGATGTTAAGTGATTACCGCCGCCCATGAACACTTGTAGCACCAGAGGCACCACCAATGCGTTGCCGGCCTTTCAGGAATTTGTTGGTCCGCCCCTTGAATAACCCCAGTTATTCAAGTTGGTTCCACAGTTTCAAAGTACGTGGAAAAAAGGATCTGGAACATCGGATGGTCGAAGTGCTCCAGGCACCCAGGTGGTGAGGGTGAAATTGTTTTCGGTGGCGAGCGGTGCGGTTGTAGAAGAGAGACGGTGGAATAAGGTCAAATAGTTCTTCAGAACACTCCCCATTATATAGCCGATAGAATACGCAGAGAGAGCTAACTATATAATAAGCTATATAATAATCTATAGTAAAACTGTTCTATCGCGATACATTTCTGTGGTTCATCTCAATAATAAAAAGGCCACCTACGGTGTCGTGAGATGTCACACATTTGCAATTTGGGTCACGTTGGAGATTTTAGCGCAGAGATTGAAATGTTACACTGTTGCTTTTCATGGCTTTCATGTTATATCTACTTGGCAGATACATTAGTGTAGTCGGTATATAAATGCTTTGTTGGTCTAGTTCGACAGTGGATGACGAGGTTCCGGGTTCAATTCCTTGGTCGGGCCAAAAATGTATCACACTATCACATCACACTATCACACTAATATTATAAAGCCGAAAGTTTGTATGTGTATGTTTGTTACTTCTTCACGCCACAACGAATGAACCGATTTGGCTAAAATTTAAAATGGAGATAACTCATACCCAGGATTAAAACATAGGCTACATTTTATCCCGGAAAATTACAGAGTTCCCATGGGAATTGAAAAAACCTTGACGAAGTCGCGGGCATCGTCTAGTTCTAAATATAGCGTAGTAGCGGGCTAATATGGAAGGGGTATGGCAGTGTATAGTATATTCAACCCATACCTCTAATCGGCTTCAGATCAGACCAGAGACAATTTAGAAATTTTAAATTTCCAAATTACCCCCGCCGGGAAACAAAGTTAAAAAAACCTCGTAAAACAGGTCAACTTTTGATCCTTAACCTATCGATAGATTGACTTTAAGACGGGAGTCAGCCTCTAGCGTTGTAAAATGACAATTTTACGATTATTTGTTCCTCCTAGCACGCGAGTGCGCCGAGCTGCAATATGCAGTTACCGATATTTGTCCGACATGTGAAGATTTCAATCTCGCACGCTCGCCCCGCCCTCCGCTTGTATTCTACGTGTAGACAGAGTAAGCCGTGGATTTTGCTGCGATAGCTTTTATATTATTGAACGAGCGAAGCGAGTTCTCTGAGTCAACTAGGGCGCTTGCCTACTAGACAGAGAAGTGTGTCCGTCTAAATGTCTGTCAGAGCCCTATAACTTCTGAATTACTGAATATTAGAACGTGAAACTTGGTTGAAAATTCAGTTATATCCTGTACTTGAACAACAAATACTAAAATTAGATAAATATTGTAAAGAAACGAAATTATTTAATTTTAAGATGGCGCTGTGTCAGTAAAACAGTTTTATGTCAACTATTATTTTTTTTATTGCGTCTAATGTTAAAAGTTAATTATTACAATATATAATTAAAACTTTTGGGAATTATGGGATATCGCGAGGTCTCAGTTCGGGGCGAACCACTAGTACTAGCTTTAAGAGAAATTGTTCGTCTGAAGTTAGATTCTCAAAAATCCCGCGGGAACCTCTGTTTTTCCGGCGTAAAAGATAGTCTGCGCGACTTCCCAAGTCATACCAAAGGGAAGAAGTAATAGTTTGCTGTAATCCACCAAACTAGGAAAAAATCTGTATAGCGACCCGCGTCGCCCGCGCCGTATACCGTCGTTTCTCCAGAATAGAAGAAACACAGGAACAACACAACGCCAACACGCAGCACACACAAATTCCTACAAAACGCGAGTGTCGCAGGGAGCGTTGGATATAGGCGGTAGAAGACCGAGCCCTGTGGAAGTCCATGCATGAGACCTTTGTCCAGCAGTGGTCGTCTATCCGTTGATGAAGAACAAGTGTCCGTAAAATAAAGTAAAACCCATAAACAGAATTGTTTAGTTTGATTGCGCTTAAAAAAAAGTGTAAAATTCGTACACCTAGTGTTGGAGATAATTACCGAATACCAGCGCTACAAAAGGCGGAATGCATTTCTCATTTTAAAGCCGAAAACTGAAATGAAAATCGTCCGTGCTTTGTATAGATGTAGCATGTAGTTGCAGGGCTATATGGAGTTCAATTCGGTGTTTTTTCTGGTTCAAAAATAAGTGCTACAGAATACATGCAATACATCTTCCAATGTGTACCTATCGAGACAGCTGTCTCTTATCACAAAGAATAAAAAATATTCTTGCAGTATTTGATGACCGCGTGGATTTAGTTTTTAAATTCCCGCGGGATCTCTGATTTTCAGGGATAAAAAGCCTGTATCACTATTCAAGTCCCCAACTACATCCACGTAAAAACAAATTTCGTTTATCCGCAGCTCTGTTGCTGCGTGATTGAAGTGCCAACCAATAAACTAACTTACACTTTCGTATTTATAATATTAGTAAAGATAGGCTTTTACATAGATTTACACGCGTCTCGCTCTTGCGCCGCCTGTATCCAGCGGCTTCCTCTGACTCGTCTGATGTCGTTGGTCCACTAGTGGGGGGTCTGCCAACACTGCGCTTCCCGGTCCGGGGTCGACACTACAGTACATTGGGACCCCAACGACCATCAGCTCTTCGAACTATGTGCCCCGCTCATTTCCACTTCACTTTCGTGCCTTTAGTCTAGTACGGGATCTGCTATTAAGGCTTTATGTATATCACGAGACGATTTAAACCGATTTTCAAAATGTAAAGAACAATAGATCTCACGAAAATACCGTTGTTTACGCGACTCTTCGCTGATTATTTACTTGTTTGAACGCCTTACAGCAAATTAATTCGGTTTACATTTACACTGTTTTGAGGTGCGGTTACATTGTATGACGGGGAGCGGGCTTTAGTAGATTACAGTGAATCAGTCATGCCCAGCGAAAAGCAACGATCAGGTTTAGCCTTGGTTTAGCGCTTGCCAGGAAGATGTCTATTTTCTCTTGCCTAGGAAGATGTCTACTCTAGTTATTCGTATATGCGGCAGGAAACACGGACGCTGGCAGAGCGTTTCGCTTCTTTGTGGTTCTTGTCAGAAAAGAAAATAATATTGTTATAGCTAGTTTTCTTAAAATTTAAGTTTACTTTTATGCACTTGTAGTATTGTTAAGTAGACACAATTAAAAATTCGCCCGCGCATTCACTCTCCAGTAGGGCTAAGATGCGTGTCACGAGAAAATTTTGTCTACACCTTACTCGTGAATCTCTATAGAGATTCACATAGAGATTACGAGTAAACGGGTAATAATAATTAAAAAACGTTCAAAAAATCGTGTCAATTTGTTAATACGTTGCTGCATGATTGAAAGGCAAACCAACAAACAAACACACTTTGACATTTATAATAGTACTAGCTTTTGCCCCCGCGACTTCGTCCGCGTGGAATTAGATTTTGGGGTGGAATTGTCAAAAACTGTGACACACGTACTTTTTTATTTTTAACTGAAAGCTCAAATACCAACTTTGATGGAAACAGCTTGAAAAATGACGGAGTTTCATATAAACTTCCATCCCCTATTTAAACCCCTTAGGGGTGGAATTTCCAATTATCCTTTCTTAGTGTGCGCCTACGTCATAAAAGGAACCAACTGTAAAAATTTCAAGTTTCTAACTTCAGTTGTTTTGGCTGTGCGTTGATATCTCAGTCAGTCAGTCAGGACTTTGAATTTTATATATATAGATTAGGCATTAAAAACTCCTCTCCCGTGTTAACATAAACGCACCCTTAACACGACTTACCCAGGTGTTTCTGAATGAATGTTTGTATATCCCTCCCTAATAGTCTCTAAACTCGCTTCGGTTGCTCCGAGAGGATTTGTTGTTCTGCTTTGTCCCTTCGTTAATTAAAATTAAGCAACAAAGTAATGCTCGAATTTTGTTAAGCGTGAGTTAATTAATTACTAATTAGCAGCGGTGATATGTATAGCTTAGTGTTTACGACCTCAGCCTCCTTTTCAGGTGATACGGTGTTCGAATCCCAGGCATGCATATTTTGACCTTTTTAACCGACTTCCAAGAAAAGGGTTCTAATTTCGTCGGAATCTTATGAGAAAACGCTAAGAAATAATTTTTGAGAATTCAACCCGCGAAGAGGTAAAATAGGGGTTTAAAAAATAGAACTTAACGTGAGCAAAGCGGCGGGCAAAAGCTAGTTTACAATAATGCGAAGGCCCCTCCTTCAGACGCCCAAATAAACCCTTTCCTTAGAAATTCCCTCCCTTCAATAATATAATAATAACACGTCAATACCTACCTCATAAGGTGGGTGTCAAACTCCGGCAGATTCGGACCCTCGTCACTATGTATTCAAAAAGAGTAGGTATGTATGTCTTTGTGACAGCTCTATTAACGTATCTCATAGAAATATGCGAATTAATAGAACTCTATTTTTATAGATTCTTGTACATTCTGTAAACCGCCCCTAGAACAAGTCACAAAGAGCAAAAATACCGGCCTAATGCGAGTAGCACCCACGCACGGTTCCGTACCAAGATCGAGCAAAAACATAACTTTATTGAATGGAGATCCCTCTTAAACTTTTAACTTTTTTTATTGTTTGTTGTTATAGCGGCAATACAAATACACGTTCTATGACAACTATCTACCTATTACGGTTCATGAGATACAGCTTACTAACAGACAGACGGATGGTGTCCAGCGTAGACTTAGGGTGTAGGGTTGCAGAATCATTGGCACTCTTGGGTACGGAACCCTAAAAAAAATTGAGTTCGTAATTTTGAAACTAAAGTCGTAATCAATGCAATTTTGAACCTAAAAAAAATATAATTATGTATTATATTGAGAGCCTCCTTTTTTTCGTCGGTTGAACATTTAATTTGCTTACTATGATAGGTAACCTATTGATTTTATATGATAATGTGACCTATGCTATGCGCGGGAGTTATTTTCTGGCAACGGCATTCCGAACCAGTGGTAGATTCTTTTAACGATTCGGAAGCACTTTGTAAAAGTTTATTTAAAAAAACATCTGTTATTTTTATTTATTTTAAGTTAATTTTATCTTTTATGTTTCTATTTAATGTGGTGTGCAATAAAGTGTATTCATTTCATTCTAATTCTAAAAAAAACTCTACCTATTGTCAAACTATCTATTGGTAAAGTACGCTTTTCGCTGAGACTACTTTATTTTGGAAATAGTATGACATTAATTCCGTTAATTTACAGTTCGCACTCGGCAATTCATTAATGAATTAATTTTAATCGCATTGACTCGCATAATTTCCCCACTAATTAACAGAAGCCCGATTAATTACTAGTGTGTTTGGAGGGTTGGCTCACAATTACATTGTTCGAGTGTTCTTTTTGATGTTAATAATGAAATTGTTATCTGTTGAAACAACGCAATGAATCCTATTAATATTATAAATGCGAAAGTTTGGATGTATGTTTGTTACTCAATCACGCCGCAACGTCTGAACCGATTTGGGAAAGGCACAGAGATAGATTATGGTCTGGAATAGAATATAGGCTACTTTTTATCCCGGGAAAGAAGAGAGCTCCCACCAGGGATTAAAAAACCTCAATCCACGCGAACGTCGCGGGTATCATCTAGTTATAAATATATCTATTATGAAAATCAAAATAAAATAATATAAAAATATTCCTTACTTCGATATTATAATATAAATGCGTAAGTGTGTTTGTTTCTTGGTCTGTCCTTCAGTAACGCTTCAACTTCGATCAATTATATTATTCGACGTGATTTTTTGCATGGGTTTATCTCTTTTCCTATTGAGCACCTGGAGAGTATCATAGGATACCACATTATCATACCCATGCATAAAAATCACGTAGAAAAACATGTCAACCAAATATATAACATTGATATTAAAATGTCGTAAAAATTTACGTACCCTATTTAATTCGTGTTGCAGCGCATTTACAAAATTGGTATTCAAATTAAATATCCCGTAACTGTACGGCTCCGTACGTAGAACGTGCATGCTCACGTCCAATGGAATATTTTATATTTTCCGGTCGGGCGATACCGGCTGCGTACGATCAGAACATTGTAAGTGCATTTGGTTACTTTTGAATTTAAAATGAGCTCGAAAAATTTCTTTTACTTGTTGACACTTATTTTTACAAGCTCAATAGCCCTACGGATTAAGTTTCAAACTAAAAAGTCGACTTTAAACGCCAGCCAAGGGACTATTACTGCACCCACTCTACGAAAAATACCTTTTTTAATTCCCTCGGGAACTCTATTATTTTCCGGCATAAAAGTAGCTTATGTGTTATTCTAGACTGTAATCTATCTCTGTGCCAAACAGCCAAATCGGTTCAGTCAGATTGATTAAAACATCCATCCATCCATCCATCCAACATCCATCCAAACTTTCGCATTTATAATATTAGTTGGATAGTTGGAGTTATATTATGATGAAAAATTTAAAATAAGTAATACAAGACCTTTAATTAATTACATATTAGATATTTTTAATGGAAGATGGAAGTTCGCACTCTCTATAACAAAATGACTAAAACTAAAATCTAAACTTCGTGACTCGACGAAGAATTTATTAGATGTCATGTTTTTTCTTCGAATTCTATTAAACCGAACCATATTTGATTCTTTATGGAAAGCACCTTTTATGTTTTGTTTTATCTAGATTTTGAAGTTTGCTCTTTTAGGTAAGTAGGTATTCTGCTAAAATTCATTTTCCTAAGATTTCGTAGTTTTTCGTTGTTTTATTAAGAGTATTCTGTAACTTGTCATTGCCACTTATTGTGTTTTGATTTGCAGTGGGCCGTGTAAAAGGCCGTTTTAAATATTTATAAACGCGGCGTTTTAATACGATTCCGTTGCGACGTAATTGAGTAACAAACCGAAGCGCGCTCCATTCGTTTCAATTGATATCGATTCTTTTGTTCGATTACTAATTCGATTGCTCGATAGCTTAATACGATTTGTTTTAACTTTTAGGTCAAACGGTTATGGACCGGTCATAATTGAGTTGATTCGAATATAATTCGACTGCTGCTGCGGGATTGTCTAATAAAACCAGCCAAGTGCGAGTCGGACCTGCACATAAAATGTTCCGTACCATCGTACAAGATTTAACTAAGAGCTATAATTAAGATCGAGCAAAAACGAAAGCGGAGAACCTCTTTAATTTTTAACCTTTTTTATTATTTGTTGTTACATCTTCTTCTTCTTAATATATAAAAGGCAAAGGTGACTGACTGACTGACTGACTGACTGACTGATCTATCAACGCACAGCTCTAACCACTGGACCGATCGAGCTGAAATTTGGCATACAGGTAGCTGTTAGGACGTAGACATCCGCTAAGAAAGGATTTTGGAAAATTTCAACCCCAAGAGGGTTAAATAGGGGGTTAAAAAAATCGAACCTAACGTGAGCGAAGCCGCGGGTTAAAGCTAGTTAATGGTATTAGAAATACGTCATGTTCTGTAAAAATTTCAAGTATCTACCTGTTACGGTTTATGAGATACAGCCCGCAAACAGACGCACGGAAAGCGGAGGTTCAGTAATAGGGTCCCATTGGCAACCTTAGGGTTCGCGAAGCCCTAAAAATGATTCCTCTAGTGTCCCCAAAAAGTGCTCTCTTCGAATTGAGGTTTGGCGGTCATCATGCAAAAAGCTACTCTATTTAAAGAAGCATTTAAATTTGATTTTGAGTAACAGCCCTATCTAATCCTTTCCCGCCGTAGGTATAGTTTCCATAAGACGTCCGTTTGGTCTTAAATTTCGCGAAATTATGTCTTTATTTAAATGATATTCTACTTATTTTTTTTTTTTGTTTCAGGTACGTGGCAGGTCTATAAGTTTTGACTTCCTGCATGTAGTACATTAAAGTACAAGTAAGGTAAAGGGTAGAGGAGTTAGAAACCCTGATAAGAACGGCGAAAGGCGAAGAGAGATTGAGTTATTTCCTTGAAATCATGTTATATGCAGTGAAAATTGCACATTGACTGGCTCTCGCTTCACTTAGAGCGTGATCTATCAACGCACAGCTCAAACTACTGGAGCTCAAACTACTGGAGCTGTGCGTTGATAGATCAGTCAGTCAGTCACCTTTACCTTTTATATATTTAGAAGAATATCTTTCCTGGAGTTATAGTTCGATGTTAATACTATCTAAATATGATATACATATAGGTTACCTGATGGTATTAAACAACAATTAAACTTCATACATACAAAACGAAATTCAGAACTACCCTCATAATTAAAGATGCTTAATTTATTATGCGGGAAGTTATCACGGCAACTAGATTGTCATCTGCGGTACACCGCGCTACGTGAAAGTTTCAACCGAACTGGGGTGTACGTAATTTCGGTGAAGCATTTCGGGACATGTCTTTGATTTTATCTATTCACTAGCTTGTGCCCGCGGCTTCTCTCGCGTTACGTTCTGTTTTTCAGCCCCTTATTTTACCGCCTTAGGTGTTGTGTTTTTAAAAATCCCTACGTCAGAGTAGCTATCTGGATATCTGTGTCTGTTTGAGCTGTGCGTTGATAGATCAGATAGTCAGTCAGTCGCCTTTCCCTTTTACATATATTTAGATTTATTTGTTCTGTACCACAACTTAAGTTAAAACATGTCACGCAGCAACGAATCACGATGGGATTTTTTTGCATTTTTATAGTTACCTAGTTTTAGAGGACCTGAAGGCATATACATAGGCAACTTTTTTACCAGAAACACAAGGGATTCTCGCGGGATTTGTAAAAAGTTAACTCTGCGTGGATGAAGTCGCGTGGAAAAGCTAGTAATAATATAAAAGACAAGGGTAGCTCATCTTAATTCCTCAGAAATTACAGTCGCGTTCCTGGAGATCTGTAAATGTTAATGTAATTTATCTTGGCTGGTACAATTACGTATATTTCTATAAAAATATCTCATTACCATTTCGGGACACGTCTATGAACTTAATTTCTTAGGAAATATAGCGATAGCATTTCTAGAGATTACTTCTGTTATAAATGTAAAATCTTTTCTTTGCCGCTACAATAATTATATTTCTCTAAAAAATATCTGTTTACTATTTCAGGTCACGACTTTGAAATTAATTCCTTAGGAACTAATAAGGTCACATTTCTGGAGATTATTTCTATAGTAAATGTTTTTTCTTTTCTTTGCTGTTATACTTCATTATTTTTCTACAAAAATATCTATATATAAATATTTAAACCTATCGTTACAATTCTGTGCAATACTTGGTGTGAAAGTGAATGTTCTGAAATAGTGTCGAACGGTAATTGAAGTTAAAACGTATAACATTTACAATTTATATTGGTTGGAATTTAACTGTTACTGAGTAAGACTAACTGAGTTATTGCAAAATTCTTTAAAAATAACTATCTACAAAAAAAAATTGGTAATTCTGTACAAGATTCACTACTTTGGATTACTATCAAGCATCAATAGATGGTGCGAGCGAGGTCGCGTAAAAGCTAGTCGAAAATAAAACTGTGTAGTTTCTCTTATCAGGCTTGATTTCTGAAATAAATCATGAAACAGCCTATAAGAACTTGTCCGGAGATACCCTTAATTCACGGGTATCCTACTCAGTGAGTGATATATGCCCGGAATAGGGTTTTAAATCTTTAAACTTGGACAAGTTGGAGCGCAGTTGTAACTACCCGCAGTTCGCGGGAGATCATATGCGGCTCCCGGTTCTAGGTTTTGAATAATTTCCACATACTTCCTTCCGGAATATGTTTACTTTGCTACTTACTTACTTAAGCAACTACTTTAAAGTTAGCCGTTGCGTAGTGGTTTTAATGCTTAGTTTGTGATTTATGGCATTTAAAACAGATTTTTTAAATAGAACGCGTGTTAAATCGAATGTTCAGTTTTTCATCACTCCGTAAATTCTCGACGTAAGGCTCCGTGTTATTTTCAAGAACTGCGTCGTGTTTGTCTGTCTGTGTGTCTTTTTGCCTGTCCTGAAGGTGTTCATCGCAGCGGTTAAATATTTTAACGACGACTGGTTTTTAATTAAGAAGGTTCTTTATGTTTGCTGAAAATCTGATCACTTTTTTAAAGATTATCAGCTCTTTTTTCAGCTTTATCGGTCTTCCAATTTATATTGATAATAGTTTTTGCTCGCGGCTTCGCTCACATTAAGTTTGATTTTTCAAATTCCTATTTACCAGTGATTTGAGTTCTGCATTGATAGATCAGTCAGTCAGTCAGTCAGTGACCTTTTCCTTTTATATATTCAGAAGATAACTTCCACTTGTCAATAATATAATTTAAAATCTCCTATCTATTCGAATTGTCAAAAAAAAAAAAACAAAATAAATGGGGGTACATAATTTATTTGGAATCAGTAATAAAAACGCGGCGTTAATGAAATGTTAACCAAGGAAAGCGTTCAAACAGGAAATCCGGCGGACATTGCTAACGTTTCATTACACGTCGGCACCCAATGCTTTAACGTGATACGATCTCACCGTCTACCCTCAGACTTGACGATTAGACAATCGCCCACTTCCATCTTTTTTAGGGTTCCGTACCCGAAGGGTGACCAACGGGGCCCTCAAACCTTTATACTTATATAATTCACATTCAAATTCAAAATTAATTTATTTCATATAGGCTAACTTGTAGCTCTTATGACACGTCATAAATCTACCACCGGTTCGGAATGCAGACTCTGCTGAGAAGAGTCTGTAAGAAACTCAGCAGTTGCTCTTTTCAAAAAAAAAAAAATTTTTTTTACAAAGCTATGCTATGTATACAGTGCTTCCACAAATAAAGCTTCAAAAAAAAATGCAAAAATGCCTACGTAGGTACACCGATCCAACGCATGTCAAGATGGGCAGCCAAAGCAGACCCATTCCCGTTGTTGGCACCCGTTCACGAGTATGACGCATGATCCAGCCATTGTATATAGGTAAATAAGTAAATGAAAACTTAAGTTTCATAGCTTAACAAAAAAGACGCTATAAAATATCCCTTTCCAATTACTAAAACATAACTCATCAGCCTATAGTGCAAAAGCTTGGTATTTCATCAAACTTTGAGCATATAACTAACATATACTCGTATACTCAAAGTCATCAAAGCACCATAGAATTTTACTGCTACGTAAATTAAGTATATTATGTTCGCAAATTATTCATCGCACCAAGCTATTAAAGCTATTACAAAATTAGTTTACATTGCATATTCAAACAATAAGCCTTCCGCGCTCCGGCACGAGAGGTGCTAACTCGTCGAAAGCTCAATTGGAAATGAGTAAAACGACTATGGGCTTTTTGAATTTGGAACAATCGTTGACCGCTGTTTTGTTAGGAATGCTTTCAGAAATTAGGCTTTTGAATTGTGAGCTTTTAAAATCTGCGTCCAATTTGCATTTATGAATTTTCGATTCGTTGCATTTTCGCGGTTAAACTAGAATGGCGTAATAATAATAAATTGTTTGCAATACTAAACATTTTGTACTAATTTGAATAGTATTTTGATTAGATCAAATATCACACCCAATCATAGGTACTGAACAGCCATTTGTATTTTGGACTAGATAGTGTCCGCGACTTCGTTTCGTCCCAGTTTCTAATAAACTAAGCATAATGGTTATGAAATAAATTTCTTTCTTTTTTTGGTTAACATGTTGTTTTTTTTTTAAGTTCTGATGTGTTGTTTCATTATTTGGTGTACAATAAAGAATATTTTCATTTCATTTAATTTTTCATGTCTGTTGTTTACGAGTTTGAAATTCTTGGTATGAGAGAATGTTTGGCTAGATTTGTTCAATTAGGTACATTTATAGTTTTATTTGTTCTAGTTTTGGTCTAACATTTTTAGCAGACTGCCGGTTGATGTAAAAGAAGGTTGGTTGCAATTAAAAGCAATTCAATGTAGACTGTTCGAATATTAAGTATTTGAGTTTGTGACAGAGTTGTCGTGGTAATTTATTGTTTTTCGTTTTTCGAAGTGTATCTCAATTTTTGTACTTATATAAAATATATCTATTTTATATTCTAAATGTGTTATTGACTCCAGTTAAACTTACGCCACTACACTGCTACACCATCAGGTTATGGGCCCAGCACGCTTCCACTATTCATCCGTAGCGATATGCCAGTGTCAATTTTTTCTATTTCAATCAAATGGAATGCCCTTCCGGTTTCCATTTTTCCAACTTCTATGACTTGGGTATAGTTCTTGCAATTCATGAGGGCGCGTAGCTTATGGTTGTGCTCAAGACGTTTTTGTATAAGTGTGAGTATTTATATAATATGCATGTGATGCCTGGAGACACGAGGTGACCAGGCGCGCTCGTGAAGCGCAAGAACACCAAATGGAGAGTGAATACGAATAGGCATCTTCTAGGCATACGCGTTCCACCTTAATCTGCTTTTTTACGTGGTTGATCGCAGTTAAGCACTAGTTAATATCTTATCGAAGATATAAATGAATGAAGTACGGCTTTTCTGCATCCACGTGAACTATGTACGTGATATCGTATTATGCTCATTACAAAGTCAACGGAACGTGAAGTGGCCGGATCGGGAGAGGATGTGACGTCACATGGCTCGAGAGGCTCTCACTGCGCGCTTTAATCAAGGATTCCTTTAATAGCGCTGTCAGGAAACGTAGCAAAGCGGCATGTAATGGGGTCCCGAGACGAGCAAGCAGCTTGGCGTCAAGCACGTAGACTTCTGTTGCTTGCTCCAACAGTTTGATACGCCAGTTACGCCCGTCAAGCGGCTTCATCAAGCAAGACTTCAAACAAACGTTGCGACAAGCCGTCATGTCTAGCAAAAAATATAAAATCACATCAAGCGCGGGCCAAGCACGTAAATGCTTGTCTCAAGCATCAATCCAGCGTTGTAGATGGTCAAAATGCTTGACGCAAGCTAAGATCTACGTGCTTGACGCCAAGCTGCTTGCTCGTCTCGGAACCCCTTAAGCTGTAGAGGCCTTTTTTTAAGTAAGGATGCGGCGAAGGTATAAGCGTTTTTGAAATGAATCATTACCAACATTATAAATGTGAAAGTGTGTTTGTTTGTTGGTTTGTCCTACAATCACGTGACAACGGAGCAATCGACGTGATTTTTTTAACGAATTTAGTAGAAGACTAGGAGAGTAACATATGCCTTTTAAATTGCGGAGGGTATCGCGTGCAAAAGTTAGCTTTTTAGTCAAAATCATTAAATTGCAAATCGCTGGCAGGCTCAACTGTAGACATTCTTCTGACTTTCCAACCAACAACCATCCATGCATGTCCTCTTGCCTTATAAATACAGATTCTTGTAGGATATATTTGTTTTTCGTTTAGCTTAGAAATCCCGCAGGAACTCTTTGATTTTCCGGGATAAAAAATAGCCTATATTACTCTCCAGGTTCTCAACTATGCAAAAAATCACATCTATCTGTTGATATGTTGCATGCTTGAAGGGCAACCAACAAATAGCTATTATGACGTAGACATCCGTTAAGAAATGATTTTTGAAAAGTCAATCCCTAAGCGAGTAAAATAAGGGTTTGAAAAATCGACCTTAAAGTGAGTGAAGGTGCGGGCAAAACTAGTTAGCTAATAAAGGGTTTGGAGTTGACAAAACTTCAAGATTATTTTTAACAGAAAAAATGCCGTAAATGCGCCCATACCTTTACATCAAAAATTAACTCCTCCACTCTACACTGGAGTAGAGACAGTCGCGGGATAAAGCTAAGTGGCGGAGTGGTCTGTGAGACTCTTTAATTAAAGGGTTCGCCGTTGACTTGGCAGCTTATGACGTATTTTGAGCTAACTAACTATCTTTCTTTTAATTAAACATAAAAAAATTATCTTCTCGTTTTTCCCTTGGATTTTGTTCATTACGTATCCTGTACTTACGCTTGAAGGCTAACATTTATTTAATTATGTCTGAAAATCACTAACTAATTATCGTTAAATCTTTTCATTAGCTATACGTACGTACATAGCTTTAACAGAGTCTGTGATTGAGCTTTTTTTTTAAATCTATATCTTCGATGACAAGATAGTCCGTGACTGCGATCTAACCTGATGGTTAGTGACGATGCAGTCTAAGATGGTAGCGGGCTTAATTGGAAGGGCGTAGGGCAGTTTTAATTAAACCCACACCTCTAAGTTTTTATTCGGTTTCAACACGCCATCGTGCCGGAACGCTCGATTGCTTGGCGGGTGTCTTTGACAGTAAACTGGTGGGTGACTGTTAGTCATCATCATCATCAGCAACTTTCTCAACGGCTCATTACTAAACGCAAGTTTCCTCTCAGACAAGGGTTAAAAGCTATATTCCACCACTCGGGCCCAATGCTAATTGGCAGATTTCACACATATTGGAGAACATTTTGGAGAACTCTCAGGTTTCCTCACGATGTTTTCCTTCAGCGTTGAAGGTTGTAAAAAATTGCTTAAACGCACACAACTCCGAAAAGTCTGAGGTGCGTGTCCGGGAACCTGTGACTCCTAGAAAGGGAGACCACAGTCTTAACCACTGAGCTGTCACTGCTTTAGTGGTGGCTAGTGGTATTCACGCCACGACCAAATCCACCAGACAAAAATTTTAATTCCCGTTACCATTCTCCCATCAGGGGATGATGAATCTTAACGCTCCAATTTCAACAACAATTGAGTCGACTCCGCTTTTTAAAATTATGATTGTCACCAATCAACCCCCACTTCCTTAAAAAGATGGCCGCCGTATTTTTTTCTGTTAATATTCGTTATTTTTCCACTGACGGGCTGCGTGATTGTCCTAAATTGCTTTTTATTGTGTGAAAATATCTCCGCGCGGTACTTAGTATCGCGATTGTTTTTTTTCTTCTTTTGATGTTGAATAAATTAATGTCAGATGGTTTTTTGATTTTAATTTTAATTTTTTTTATTTGACTTTCTGGCTTTTGTAGACGGTGTTTTATCCAAGTGATAAGGGTTTTTTACCCTAATTGTTTTAACTATGTTGAACTAAATTTGATTGAGTGCCTGTTTAGTAACGTTTAATAAGGAATAAGTTTATACGACCTCCCTGGCGCAGTGGTGAGCGCTGTGGTCTTATAACTGGGAGGTCTCGGGTTCGATTCCCGGCGGGGGCAATTTTGTAATTTATTATTTCTAAATTGTCTCTGGTCTGGTCTGATGGGAGGCTTTGGCCGTGGCTAGTTACCACCCTACCGTCAAAAACATGCCGCTAAGCGATTTAGCGTTCCGGCACGATGGCGTGTAGAAACCGATTAGGGGTATGGGTTTAATTTACACTGCTATACCCCTTCCAAGTTAGCCCGCTACCATCTTAGACTGCATCGTCACTTACCATCAGTTGAGATCGCAGTCAAGGGCTATCTTGTCATAGATTTTTTTTAAAAAAGTTTTATGTTTTGAGAACGTCAAAATTCCTCGGTTAACCTTACTCAGCTAAAGTGAAATTGGCATTTAGGATAACTTAGAATATTATTACTTACTAACGATTTTGTTCGCATATCGGTATATAAAAAAAGCACGAAAACTTTCATTTTCCGGGGTGGAATATAAGATATATTATACTTTTATATGATACTTTTCATCAGAATTTTTCATGTTAATATTTACGAGTATGCGTCAGTACTCTAAAATCGAGTTTTCTGAAATAATGAAAAAGAATGAAAACTATCTCTGTTTCAGATTCCGTAAAGGTCGTTCCAGCAGTTCAAGTGAAATGATAACAGACGGACATAAAAATCGATAAATTACTTAAAATTTAAATCTCGTTTCGTCAAATTCGTCAAAGAAAATGGAAACAATTCTCTACCATTTATTTGATATTAAATCTAAAAAGTTTTGTTTAAAACAAATGTCTTCCGCTTATCAGTTAATATTCTGTATTT
This sequence comes from Hipparchia sbordonii, assembly GCA_038048805.1. NCBI lineage: Eukaryota > Metazoa > Arthropoda > Insecta > Lepidoptera > Nymphalidae > Hipparchia > Hipparchia sbordonii. The sequence goes on along the minus strand of CM076117.1, from coordinate 1,225,165 downwards.
TTCACGAACAGTGTCGTCATTATGCTAAATCGGTTTGTTATTTTCCAAGGATCAACTTGGTAATGGGACGCGAAATCGAAATTAATGAGAGAAAATTATTTTTGCTCCTTCATTCTAGCTTAATGACAGGTGATTTATTATTTATATTTTAAACTAGCTTTGCCTGCGGCTTCGCTCGCGTTAGCTTCAATTTTTTATAACGCTATTGAACGCCCTTAGGTGCTGATTTTTCAAAAATCCTTTCTTAGCGGATGCCTACGTCACAAAAGTTATCTGTATGCCAAATTTCAGCCCAATCTATTCAGTGAAAAAATAAAAATTTTTACAATAGATAACAAAACTATGCTATGTATACAGTGTTTGAACAATAAAGTTTCAAAAATGCAAAACAATCACTCCTGTCACCTGCCTGTCTTAACATGCATTGGCATGTTAAGACAGGCAGGCAAAAGCAGACCCATTCCCGTTGGTGACACCCGTTCACGAGCATGACGCATGATCCAGCCATTGCTTCGCTCAACCATATTTGAGAGAACGTAACAATAACACAAATAATAAGATAGTTCATCTATGAACAACAGTTCACAAGTTCAGACATAAGTTTCTGGCAGTAATTTCGAACTACCCGCAGTCAGCCGCTAGCGACTGTTCAGTTCGCAGTTTCGCAAGTTGCAGCAGAAGTGTCATGAAATTGAACATCTCGGTGTTCATTGAATGTTATACGCAGTTATAAGTTTGCTTTAAGAATATTTAAATTAAAATGGTAAATTTCAAATTAAAATAAAACCATGAAAAATGAACATAAAGTACATAACACAAGAATATAACTGGCTGTTTTATCGCTTAGAAGCGAACTCTGCCAGGCAACCATGTTATAGATAAATCGGAGGGCAAATAAGGGTGCACAAAAGTTGTGTTCTTAATTAATTATTTTACTTAGTTTAGTATAAATATGAACGTTTGGATGTTTGTTACTCATTCACGCCGCAACGACTGAACCGGTTTGACTGGAACGCAGATAGTCGTGTCGCTTTAGTCGTGTTTTTTTTTTGTTCAAGACAGTCATACGAAATAACAAACAATTTTAGCCATCCTCATGAAATTTAAGCGTTTAAGTGATGATGGCGAGTTCACTTATTCTAAACTTAAAATTAAGATTATCTATATATATAAAATTCAAAGTCCTGACTGACTGACTGACTGACTGACTGACTGACTGACTGACTGACTGAGATATCAACGCACAGCCTAAACTAATGAAGTGAGAAACTTGAAATTTTTACAGTAATTGGTTCCTTTTATGACGTAGGCACACACTAAGAAAGGATTATTGGAAATTCCACCCCTAAGGGGTTAGAATAGGGGATGGAAGTTTATATGAAACTCCGTCATTTTTCAAGCTGTTTACATCAAAGTTGGTATTTGAGCTTTCAGTTAAAAATAAAGAAGTACCTACGTGTGTCACAGTTTTTGAAAATTCCACCCCAAAACCTAATTCCACGCAGACGAAGTGCGGGGGCAAAAGCTAGTTTAGTAATAATAATTATTCTAAAAATAACATAACGCAAGAAAACATGAATTTTATGCGGTTTTTCGCGCAGTTGAGCTAAATAGGCGACTTTATAAATACTAGTTATAAATATGTCTTACTTTATACGCTACCAAAACATCGTCGTAAAATGTAAGTGTAAATTGCATTATGAGCAAAAATTTATGTGCGAAATAGTTGAGAATTAATTACAGAACTTGTTGCAACTTGCAAGTTGCGGGCGGGTTGGAACAACTTGGCAAAGTTGTCAAGAAATCACCGGACCGAAACGGGTGAAGCCATAACAATTATATAGCGCAAACTAGAGGCTTGTTCCCAAAGTTGAGTACGTGCTTCTGGGCCCAAAGTAGTTTTCTTTTAGTGGACAACTTTGTTGTTAGTGTTGTCGCCGTATGTGACAATAATGATGCAATGTCACAACAATATCATCTTGTTGTCAATGTGGTTACCCATTTGTTGCGGCATCTTGTTGTCAATGTGGCTATCCATGACTATTAATTGTTGTGGTGAAGGTGAAACTGATATTTGGGATCTTCCTTATGCTGAAACCTATAAATAGATATAATATTCTTCTCAGAATCAAGATAGATTTAAAACGAGATAGATTACGTCAAGATGTATCTCGTGTCTCGTTAACTCTGTGTCTCAAGCTGAGTCAAGTCAGAGAACGCTCTATGAATCTAAGGCTGAAATCTATAGACCGCATTCTCACTCTGCTCAGACTTAAGACAGAAATAAAACGAGATAGATTTATCTCGGAGCATATTTGTGTCTTGTTTTAACTCGTATCTTGAGCCTGAGCTAAGTCAGAGCCCGCTCAATAGATCTCAGCATCGGCCTTCGATTTAAAAAGGCTCAGGGTCATTCAGACGCCATTTTTTTCCTTTCTTCTCCAAATAAGCAGTGGAGAGAGCATCTAGCTTAGGTTCAAAAAGTGCCTGGCGGAGTTTCAAACCTTTGACCTTTCGTTATAACCCAGGCATTTTCACAACAATGCATCACGGTTCTCCACTCGGGCGGCAGGTAATCAAAAGTGACTGTTATTGTATTTTTTTTTATATATCTCCGCCAATCCTCGCGGGAAATAAGGCCGCGCATGCATTATGTATTTCACTAGGCTCTTCGTGATGAATTAGCTTGATTTACGCGCGAGGCCTCTATGTTGTATTTTTTTTTCCTTTGTTTAAATTTTATAGTATTAACGTTTTTTTGCTTTAGGTGTTTTATGTTAGTAATTTTTTCATTGTTGCATTATCGTCTAGTCATCGGCAATTAGGAGGTTAGTTACTATCACGTACCAGTACCCATACTGGTACGTGATAGTAACTGCCTATGGAATATTGCCTGAATGTAATAAAAATTGTTGTTGTTGGGTTCACTTTAGGCATGGGTAACTCCGGACACATCCATTACCTTCGGATATGTACCTATCCACCATCCAGGATATATCATACTCCTTGTAATCTAAAGTCAAAAGTCATTTATTGCATTATTAGTCTTTGGACGTGCAACATACATAAATACAGGAAAATATAAATTAACAATGTCTAAATGAGTCTAAAATTACATGTAAAATCAAAAATATCAAAGTTGAAAAAATTCATTAATATTATAAAATGTCTTATCTAATAAAAAGTCGCGTAATTTATCTATTCCATATCTATTCTATATCTTAATAACTGTACTTATGACTCCGAGTAACGCATTGATTGTTTAAATGTGATTTTTATTATTTTTCTCCTATAATTTGGAACAAAAAGCATATCAAATATACAAATTAACTGGATAGACAACACTAAGCCTGCAATGTCCGAATTGAAATCAATTATTATTTTACCATGTCACTCAATCATCCCACAGATTTACCTTTATTTAAGTTAATAATGGATATAATAGGTAGGATTTGTTACTCGGAAATATATCTTTACTTGGAATGATAAATATCAAATGTTTTATCGGGTCCAGTTGCCCCATGCCTACTTAACTTTTTTTTTTTTATTCTATGACAAGATAGCCCTTGACTGCGATCTCACCTGATGGTAAGTGACGATGCAGTCTAAGATGGTAGCGGGCTAACTTGGAAGGGGTATAGCAGTGTAAATTCAACCCATACCCCTAATCGGTTTCTACACGCCATCGTGCCGGAACGCTAAATCGCTTGGCGGCACGTTTTTGACGGTAGGGTGGTAACTAGCCACGGCCAAAGCCTCCCACCAGACCAGACCAGAAACAATTTAGAAATAATAAATTACTAAATTGCCCCCGCCGGGAATCGAACCCGAGACCTCCCAGTTATAAGACCACAGCGCTCACCACTGCGCCAGGGAGGTCGTCAAAAGCTTTATTTCCTTTAAGCTATTGCCGTTTTATCAAATTCGACGTTGGTCTGCGATTTTGTGTAGGTCGCAAATAACTCGAATAAGGTCCCGTATTGGGTGTTATAGGATCAATCAGCGCCTCGATTCACGCCGCCAGTGCGATATCGTATTTCGATCACATTTCATATTGGATATATTGAAGTTGGAAAATATTATTGTGGGTTCATAGTTTGTTCCATACGATGAGTGTAGTCTGTAGCACACCTCGGCGAATTCATAGAATCGAAAAAGTTTTAATTTTAAAGTTAGGTACGTTTATCTCACGAAGTTGCGGGCGCTTTACTTATGGTTACGTCGTGTACATGCACATTGCGTAAGTGTGCCTGCCTATCAGGAGCTTAGGTGGGAGCGGTCAGGCGCGAGCAAGTTCTCGCTCACAGTTAAAGAAATGGCTGCAGGGGAAAAATTTCTACTCCGTAGAAGAGTTTTTCCATCATGACAAAAAACAATTTTGACATATTATTACTTACGCCCTTATTTACTTATTAATTCATGATTGACTTGATATTATTTCTTATTCAACTATGACATTATTTTAATTCTAATCTTTATTATTGCTATATAACTTACGTGTTCTACTTTATAACATATTATTTTATTTTATTTATTGAATTATCTGCAATTTACTTAATTGATTAAAATGATTTGTTTCGACTAAATGATTTGTATAGGTACCTAATTATTGAATTGTTAATGCCTGTTCTCGTAATTGTTGAGAACCGCATGTATTTAGCTTTTCGTATACTTACCTAACCCAATATTTGTACGCCGCTACGGCTAATGTGTTGAACTTTTATTTGGAATTGTCATCTTTTGTTACACACACATTATGCAAATAAATAAATTCTATTCTATTCTATTCACACTAATACAGATACGACACACACAACCACGAGCTACGAGCTCACGTAAAATGAAAGAACTATAGTAGTTAAAGATTAACTAAAATATTAACTTAAAAAAATTAAAAATGCTACTGCATAAGAATTGAATTTTAAATAAAAACTGAAAAGGAAAAAAAGTCCAGTAATCTAGAACCTTCTAAAACTCTTTTAAAATTGTAGGGTTAGTATAACATTACCTCGATTGATCGTATTCTTATTCGATGACATAAGCATCAAAGAAAAATATAATGCACCTAATTTTGGTCTTTGCTACGCTCTGTTACTTTTGCTACGTTCCGCTGCCGTTGCTACGTTGTGCTACGAAGGTTAATTCCGCTACAAATATTGCTCTACGTAGCGTAAGGCTACGCTTAGCGTAGCAATATCTACGGTTTGCCCTACGCAAGCTTTTGTGCTAAATTGAACTATCATTATCGAAGCAAGATAGACAGGAAAAGTCAATATAAGCATAGAGATATATAGAGAGAATGTGAGATGAAACGAAATGATTGCATGATTGATTCGATATCCTGTTTCGCGTTGGTGTTATTTATGACATACATAAAAACATGAGACTCCTGTATACATTTTATGTATTGAATAAAATCACTTCAGATTCATGTGTGCTGATTTTAGAGGTGAGATATATTTCTAATATGCCAATGTATGTACTAATAACTACATCTCTACCTACAGTTTAATAAAATTAAAGTTTCAGTCCGAGATTTCAGAATAACTGCCTTACATTAAGCCTTAGCTAAGAGACTTGGCGCTTGCTCTTTTTAATAGACCTCCAAAAAAACCGGTTTTCAATTCGACGCGTATCTAAAATTTGGAATGCCCTTCCGGCTTCCGTTTTTTCCTATAAATACAATTTGGGTACCTTCAAATCAATGGTGAATAGTCATTTTCTAGGCAAGCGCGTTCCATCTTAGGCTGCATCTTCACTTACCATCAGGTGCGATCGCAGCTAAGCGCTAGTCAAATATTTAAAAAAAAAAAGAAAAAATCCGATATAGTTCATAACGCTACTATAGTTTTGGATACGGGGTCCATGCAAAATTACCCATTATCCTTTTGACTGCATATCTTGTGCATCATTGATCGTTGACCATAACGACTGCAGGTTAGTTACAGATACACCTTTCCGTGAGAGCCGTGCATATAAATAATGTATCGGGGACCGGTTGCACGCTATGTCGGTACCTGGCCGCGATTTGTACCTACTGTTGGTACGGTACCAACATCGATTGATGGGTGACAGTCAATGCGGGGCGAGGGGAAAAGCGGGGGTGTGTTTTGTTTGTGCTTGCATTGATTATTTATTATTACTATTATTCAACAGTTGCGTATATGAAAAAGAAAATAAAAATTCTTTAAAAACATCCATTTCAAACGCCACTACAAAGTATAAAATAATTTTAGTTTGTACTCGAATGTTGAAGTCGGGCGAGCTTAACTAGAAACGTTAAAATCGATGCGCGACGCTTATCTTAGGGCGACATATAAGAGACACGCTTATTGAAATCGGGCGAGCATCGCGTATCGGTTTCATCGTTTCTATTTAAGCCGCCCAACTTCAACAACGTGCACAAAATACGATAAAAAAGGATGCGCGACGCTAGCCGCAAATGGGGGGGTCAAAGTGCGGTATCCCTATGCGTTGCGGCGCCCTATTCGTCATTTCACATATCGTAAAACAGCCGTGCCATTCCGGAGCCTTGGCTGTTCGCTAATTGCTTTTTCTCTACGATGTGCGAGATGCAAGTTTGCAGTGACCAATACAGTGTTTTGATTATAATTACCCGTTATTGTGTTCCAATGAATGCGGTGTACCTGTACAGTAGTGAGTTAAAACGCGATGCATTTGCCCACCGCAATAACACCGTGTCCTAATTAGGGTTAGTTTCGTAGTTTTGAATCGGTTCAAATTAACCGCAACGTGAATATAGTTCACACATCATTTATGAATGATTAATGATGTACCTTTACCTGCTAGCTTTGGTCCGCAACTTTGTCAATGCGGGAATTCCGAAATTCTGGCAGAGATCACTCCTAAGCGGTAGTAAGCCCGCCAGTTGTACCTTTTTATATTTATTTTTATTGTAGTTACATGTATATGAGAAATACATAGACATACAGAAAGCCAACTTTTCGTAAGACCTATCTTATATGGACCTGTGTTTTAGGCGATAGTGTTCCATAAATAAATGGCTAATTTTATACACTACATAGTTGAAACCTGCAAGTTTGTTTTTAAATAATTGTTTTTTAAGTTTATTTATAAGATCCGATTTTAAATTTATTTTACACAACAGTAGCTCGAAAAGCATGCTTTTATTGCCTAAGACCAGTAAGCAAAAGTCTATTTCGATATAAATAACAATCATTCAATCATCTAAAACCATCAACCAACAAACAACACGATCCAGTACCACCGATCCACACCAGACGTTTTGCATGGGTAATGGGTATAGTTAAGGATCTGGACATAGGCTAATTTATTCTCCGAAAAAAAAAACAAAGATTTCTTTCGGGATTTTTAAACTACTAACTTCACGCGGACGAAATCAAGGACAAAAGGTAGCTTAACTTGCGAGTATAATAAAGAAAACGGTATAATTATTTCTTAGATCGCGAATAAGTCATGTTTGAAATTCAAAATGGAGGTCGCGCGGCGGCACGTGAAAGGATATCCACACAAAGGAAGTATCAAAGGAAACTTTTTTATATTTGGGCCTCACTCCTAAAATGTCGCCATAATGTTGCTGCCTGCTGCTTTTATAAGACTAAACTGCGGGACAGAAAAAGTGTGAGCTAAATGTTCCTGCTGCTTTGATAACACTGTAAACTGTAGGACAGAAAAAATGTGCGCTAAATGTTCCACGAAAATTTTAAAAATCTAGCTTTTTACACGTTATTTTTAATCGTGTAAAAAGTACCAAGTTTCATAGATATATAACTTGTAAAATGACGGACTTTCACCCCGTATTTAACTCCCTCGGTGGTGGAATTTCAGATAATCCTTTCTTAATGGCCTATTGCCTATGTCATAAAAGAAAATGTTAAAATTTCAGGTCTCTAACTCCAGTGCTTCAGGCTGTAATCAGTTAGTCAGAACTTGTCAAGTTTGAATAGCCCAGTTATCTCTCTTTAGCACAGTAGTTAAAGGTGAAAACTGAAATTTAGACAATTCAATAAAACACTTAATAGCTCAGCGAGTCGCGAAACTGAAGTGGAAATGGGCGGGGCACATAGTTCGAAGAGCTGATGGTCGATGGGGTCCCAAGGTGCTGAAGTGGCGACCCCGCACCGGGAAGCGCAGTGTTGGCAGACCCCCCACTAGGTGGACCGACGACATCAAACGAGTCGCAGGGAGTCGCTGGATTCAGGCGGCGCAAGACCGAGGTCTGTGGAGGTCCATGCAAGAGACTTATGTCCAGCAGTGGACGTCCATAAGAAGAAGAAGAAGAAGAATAAAACACTTCCAACACTTGTTAGCTATTAAAATCTCTTACATAGAAAAATCAAGATCAAATGGTAGTAAAGATAAAAACCACAGTATTTTTCCCAAGTTACGGCGGGGCACGAGTAGCTTCGCAAACGGTACGTTATCGGATGTAGACGTTAAATAAAGTGTCCGGTATTGATTTATGGGCCGCAACGCGCCGGTTGGCGCGCTTTGATACAATATTTAAAGTTTCGCCGCTACATGAGGCTTATTGCTTCCAGCTTTCCAAGCTTTATGATATTTTTATTGGAGCTACAACCTAACTTTGATGTAAGCGTGAGTGTACACTAGCGGCTTTTATTGGAGCTACAAGTTACAACCTAACTTTGACGTAAGCGTCGGTGTACACTAGCGGCTTTTATTGGAGCTACAAGTTACAACCTAACTTTGATGGAAGCGTGAGTGTACACTAGCAGCTTTTATTAAGGGGCAAGTCTGGAAGAAATGCGCAAATAGACACTTACGGTTTAGCCCAAATTAAAAAACTCATTGAATTGAATGACACCACAAAAAAACCTCAATTGCTTAATAGATGAGGCTATAAGTACGCCGCGAAATATATCTAAAATAAATCTCAGTTTTTGAGAAAAAAAATCAGCAACATTATCAAAATCACCGAAATCGACCTTTTCTATTGAATACATCTTATGCTATTCCGATGTTATATTTGGAATAATTTTTGGTTAAATCGTGAGAAGGAAGTATAGAGAAAATTTTCACCATTAAAATTTTATATTAATTCAAACCAAAAAGCAATAATATAAGACTAAAAATCATTAATTTTGTAGCGAAAATCGTTCCCCGTTGCTCATACATTTTAGTATGAAGTAGTAGCCGCCCGTAATTCGCTTTATATTACAGTGTTCAACCACAAATAAATTCAATCCCGTCCCAATATTCAAGGTGATAGCACGCTCGTTTTCGTAGAGCACCGCAACTCCGGCGTCCGCGATATAATTGTTTCGACGAGCATTAGGGTGGGTCGCGAGTGTCGGAAACGACTGCTAATTTTATTTGTATTCTTCGAGTACGTAGTAAGTATGTGAGTTTTATCATGTATTTTTTTAATCATCAAACACTTCATTAATTAGCAAATACTAATGTACTCATTAATATCGTAACTTATTTTTCTTCTCATTTTAGGTAGATATGAAAAAGCGTAAAGGAAATTACTAAAAACACAAAAAAAAACAAAGGAAGATTTAACATAAAGCTGTAAGTACTTATAATGTACTCATCTTTTTACCCGACTTTTTTATTTTTATCGTTGACAAGATAGTCTTTGACTGCGATCTCACCTGATGGTAAGTGACGATGCCTGTCTTAGATGATAGCGGACTAACTTGGAATGGGTACGGCAGTGTAAATTCAACCTAAGCCTAATCGGTTTCTACACGCCATCGTGCCGAAACGCTAAATCGCTTGGCGGCACGTCTTTGACGTAGGGTGGTAACTAGTCACGGCTAAAGCCTCCCCCCAGACAAAGCTTCGACTTCGACTGTGGCGAAGCCCAAAACATTGTTATGTTTTCTGGCTGAATGTTTGTTAACCTTCAATAGTATATTTTGATACAAATGCGGAAAATCGAACTTTCCGCACGAGATACAGCTACAAAAAGCTCTGTGAGGAGCCGTATTAAAAAATTACTTTAAAATGGACTAGCTGTCTTTATAACCCTACAAACACTAAACTGATTTGGCTGATACATATTTTGGAATTCAGATAGCTTATACCCTGGATTAACATATAGGCTACCTTTTAAACCTTTAAAATCTAATTGGGGTTTGCAAAAAATCTAATTTAATTAATTATATCCTAATTTCTAATAAATACCTTATTAACTATATTGTTTCAGGAAACAAAGTGTCAATTCTGGAAAACAAAAGCTTGAAGGATGATGCGTGCACTGATGTTGAAAAAGCAACGAGAGTTCTATTTCAGGAAATACAAAACATGCAAAATATAATTGTAAATGACAAAGTTACTTGGAACCAATCTGCTTGCTTCAACTGCCACAAGATACATAAGCTACATATTGTAACATTTTTTGTTTTGAAAAGAGCAACTGCTGAGTTTCTTGCCGGCTCTTCTCAGCAGAATCAGCATTCTACATGAAATAAATAATTTTCAGTTTGAGTTTGAATTATTTAGTGACACTTGTTTTGTCTAAACTAATATCATAAAGATGAAATATTTGCTTATTTGTAAGTTTGTAAAATTGTTTGTAATGGATAAACTCAAAAACTACTACTTAACCGATTTTAAAAATTCTTACACTCATGGAAAGCTATTATTCCTAAGTAACATGAGCTATATTTTATTTAAAAAAAATTAACCGTAACTTCGTGAGATATACGTACTATACATGTTTGCAATACTCATAATTACCTACAAGCACGTCCGCGGGGCTATATATTGAACTATTATAGTTGAGCAACTATAACCCCTTTTTTATTCAAATTAGTTTGTTGAAACATGAGTACGATGAAAAATGTTGACGTTCTCATCATGATTATTTAGTAATCTTTATCCAATTAAATATTTTTGTAACTATAATTGACTATGTATTTGGAAATTCCTCTTTAAATAATTCGAATCGGACCTCTTATTTAGAAGTTATTCATTCACGCAAAAGTTACATGACAAAAAGCGTGCACTGTGACCCCACCCTATGCCACCGGCTACTCACTACCGTACGTCGCCGCCCGCGAACTTAACAAAACGACAATCTAATGGTTAAATACATTGCGTATTTTCTGTGAAATTCATTAATATCCTACTAAGACGAACGCGTGATGTACATTTAACTTGAGGGAAGCGCCAAACGTAGATTGTTAAGATTGTTACTTTCCAGGGTGCGTATACTAATATTGTATGATATGTCTGTGTGAATAGAAATTATCAATGTGGGTGTTCAATCGCAACTTCTCACGCGCCCAGACTGCAGGCTTAACCCCCCACGCAAAAACAACAGGTTGTTTTAAGTTTGACATGCCTGTATGTGTGTGTGTGTCTGTGTCTGTGGCATAGTAGTTCCCGAACGGATGAACCGATTTTGATTTTGTTTTTTTTTGTTCCAATGGTGAATTAATCGGGAGTGTTCTAAGCTATGTTTGATGAAAATCGGTCCATGATGGCCGCCGCCACAAAATGGCGGATACCATATTTTTCACAACTCCCTCAATATGGGTATCAAATGAAAGGGCTTGACTACTAGAATACTATACGGTATGATAAAATTCAAATCCAAGATGGCCGCCACCACAAAATTGCAATTCACATATTTTTTTAGATTTCACAAGTCGGGGGTATTTTAAATTTGCAATTTACATTTGTTAAAAAAAGAAATATACACGCGGATAAAGCCGCGAGCAAAAGCTAGTAACATAATATACACAAAGTGCTGTAGATACCTACTGAAATAATAATTTTAAACGCGATACTTTGCATCCCACGCTCGGAAGATAACACTCAAATCTGACTTTTAAACTTAAATCTGAAAACAACTAGATTTTGTTGTCAGACAAATCGTTCTAGATTCTGGATCACGTTACCTTTCCGTGTAAAACTTATAACACAATCAAATACTTGGCGAGATGTGGGCTTTAAGGCTAGTATAAAAAGTTTGCTAGGAAAAATTTAGCATCAGATTTTCTTTTGAAATTGCCGCTTTGTGATTTTGTTTTGAAGATCGGGTGAACTCTTCTCGCCTTTTTAGTATTTCTAAAGTTCGAATTACAATTTAAACACTGAATATTGTTTACTCTATGATTCCCGCGACTTCGTTCGCGTGGATTAAGGTTTTTTAATTTTCGCGGGAAGTCTCTTATTTCCCGGGATAAAAAGTAGCCTATGTCATATTCCAGATTATAATCTATCTCTGTTCCGAATCGGTTCAGTCGTTGCGACATGATTGAGTAAAAAAACTTACAAACTTTCTACTTCTTTCGTTTTGTCTACTTGTTAAACACAATAAATTGTCTTATCTGCTAACCTTACGTTGCCAAAGAAAGACTTTAAATTTCATACCAAGGATGAATGCATTTTACCTACTTCGGGAAAGTTCACAAGTTAGATATCTGCTCTCCTACAGTTTTAGCCGCGCCGATACGGGAAGAAACTTTTCAAATTTCGACCGCCATCCCCCACCTTGGTTACCAAACTTGGAAAGTCGCTTTTTATCGACTTTCGTCGGTTTGGCCCAACTTTAATTTGCGCGTTATCATTTTTCTAATATAACTATTAACCAAAATATCAGCATACGTAATGTATGTTCGATTCCCGGCAGGGGCAATTTGGAAATTTAAAATTTCTGAATTGTGCCTTGTCCGGTCTGGTGGGAGGCTTTGGCTGTGGCTAGTTACCACCGTACCGTCAAAGACGTGTCGCCAAACGATTTAGCGTTCCAGCACGATGGTGTGTAGAAACCGATTAGGGGTATGGATACACTGCCATACCCCTTCCAAGTTAGTCCGCTACCATCTTAGACTCCATCGTCACTTACTATCGGGTGAGATCGCAGTCAAGGACTAAGATAGTCCTTGAATAAAAAATAACCGTATCTCGGAGCGTATGCGTAAGTAGGTTTGTTACTTAATTAACTTTGAATCCGCATATCGAAATGTATGAGTGCTGATAAAAAAAAATTAAAATGTTCGAACTAACTTTTGACCTAATTGCAGCGCCGGTAAAGCACTTAGCTTCATATAGATGGTGAAATTAAAATCTTGACCTCTTACGCCTCTGTGGAGAACTGGATATGTTTTATCAGAAACTTCAATATTTGTATAATGATAATTTGATTTTATCCCGTGAACTAGCGTTGGCCCGCAGCCTCGCTTGTTATACTACCCCATGGGTATTTCGAAAAGACCCGAAAACCTTTTTATTAGTGACATACTAGCTGATGCCCGCGACTTCGTCCGCGTGAATTTAGTTTTTAAAATCCCGCGGGAACTCTTTGATTTTCCGGGATGAAATGTAGCCTATGTTTTAATCCAAGGTATAATCTATCTCCATTTTAAATTTCAGCCAAATCGGTCCAGTACTTTTTGCGTGAAAGAGTAACAAACATACACACACACACACACATACAAACTTTCGGCTTTATAATATTAGTGTGATTATAATTTTATCTACGCCTTTGAAGTTTCTTACAATCATATTATTATTATTATGCTACTTTTATTAAGAATATTATAATTGCAAAATTTTGGATGTATGTATGGATGAATGGATGTTTGTTTCTCAATCACCCAGCAACCACTAAATCGATTTGGCTGACATTTGGCACAGAGATAGATTATAGCCTGGAATAACACAAAGGCCACTTTTTATCCCGGAAGATAAGAGAGTTCCCGCGGAAATCAAAAAACCTCAATTTACGCGTACGAACCTTTCAGTTTTCAGTTCGCATCTTTAATCGTTGGGCTGGTGAGGCTATAATCAGAGAAATAATATAAAATTAAAAGTGATAAAAATTCTTTTCAAAAAACCGACTTCGAACGCCACTACTAAGTATAAAAATAATTTTATTTTGTACACGTTTGTTGAAGTCGGGCGGCTTAAATAGAAACGATGAAACCGATACGCGATGCTCGCCCGAATTCAATAAACGTGTCTCTTATATGTCACCATAAGGTAAGCGTCGCGCAAAAAAAAAAAAAGATACCGGCCGAATTGATAACCTCCTCCTTTTTGGAAGTCGGTTAATAAATCATTTTTTTCCCCTATCCCGTGGGAATTCCGAAAAATCTGGCCTTTACCCTGTCTAAGTTATAAAGACAATCTGGCAAAATTTCAGTTTCCTAGGTCCAAGGGCTTGGAAAGGTGAAATTGAATTTGAAGGTAAGCATTGAAAACTTTGCATTGAAGACACGAATGTCGGCATCCTTATGTGGTTGACGTTCAATTTACTCCCGCAAACCATTTCCGTTCAAAATTTCTAATATAAACTGCTAAGGTGTGGAAACGCCCTCCTTACGTCCATATTTCTAGCCACGTACCCACAACTCTTAGTATTTTTAAGGCAAAAGGCAAGCTTTTCTTCTTCGTTTTCTTTATAAAACGGTAGACGTCCACTGCTGGACAACGGTCTCTGGCATGGACTTTTACAGGCCTCGGTCTTGCGCCGCCTGAGCCCAGCATTCCGAACCAGTGGTAGATTGATTTGACGATTCGAAAGCACTTTGTAAAAGTTTATTTGAATAAAAAAATATTCTATTTTTACCAGGCAACCTTTGGTGAGAGGTGTAAGGGTGGTGCGGGTTTTTTATATCATTTTTATTTTATTTTATTTTTAGTTTCTCAGTTATAGCTGTGACACACAGACAAACAGACGGACGGTCAAATGGATTAAACGAGCCATAAAGGTTACTTATTTACTATGGAACTCTAAGTATCAGCAATAGAAACAAATCATGCTAAGTAGTTTGGTACCACAAAGTGATAAACACGGTAGATAACACTGCGTTTATGGATAAACTACGGTAACAATTTTATTACTAATGACTAATGAGTAATTCTGTTGTCTCAATACGGCACGCAATACCTATTTATATTGCATCATTGATTTTCCTCTGTTACGTTCAATGTTCGTAATGGGTGGCAAAAAATGTACATAAACGATACGTACAGGCAGCCGCGTATACAGAGCGTGTTATTCAGCGGGGAAATTAGGTGGCAAGTTATAAGTGGAAGCGATTTAAGTATTTATTTTTTTCTATGATGGAACGGATGAGGCTATACGAATTTGTTTCTTGCTATCGTTTTCCTGAAAAGTACTGTGTAATACTCGAAAGATTTGTCAGTGAAGGTATGCACGGATCGGAGCCATCGTTGCTAATCATGGATCTCATAAGAAAGCTCACAAGTACTTGATTGGAATTCAAATGAGCAGAAGAGTATAGTTTTTCATTCGAATAAACTTTTACAAAGTGCTTCTGAATCGTCAAGTGTATCTATCATTGGTTCGAAATGTTCCGACCAAGAAGAACCAGCAAGAAACTCGGTGGTTGCTCTTTTTAAAGTACTATGTTGTATACAGTTTAGTCCAATTACTACCGTCTCATGAATTGATGCAGCGAGTTGTATCTACGCGAGTAAGTCAAATCTCGGATTGTGTAAGTCCTTACTAGATAAATGGCTGAAATCTATATAGCGCACTCTCACTCAGCTTAGACTCAAGACAGAGTTAAAACGAGACAGATCTATCTCAGAGCATATTAGTGTCTCGTTGTAACCTCCATCTTCAAGATGGAGGTTAAAACGAGACACAAATAATATGCTCTGACTTAGCTCAGACTCAATCTGAGCTAAGTCAGAGCGCTATATAGATCTCAGAGATCTCAGCATTACACACCAGCTTCAGCATTTGACGTCTATCATTTGAATACTATGATGATAAAAGTTGACAGTAACTTCTCTTTTAAATTGTACCATACAACAAATTGTGGTTTTTGCTATTTGGAGTGCAAACTTTCACTGGTGCGTTCTTCTTCCCACGTGGTTTATTACAATTTTAGATCACACTATTTCTGCAATCGATTAGAACCTTTACGTTATTTATAATAAGGTTCATACTAACTGCAAACGAACTTGGTAATTGTGCAAGCTAGTAATTAATACGGTAAGGGAATTTAGCTCTTATATATATTGAGTTAAGGGACAGTGTCTTAGTGTGTATTTATTTTGTATCAATACGGAAGGCTCTTTGTTGTTTACGTAAATGACAGATGGTATTGTTTAATTAGTTTCAGTATTCACTTGCGGTTTGGAAATTTCTGATCATTTACTACTACTGTTCGTTAGTAGTTGGAAATAAATTATTTTTTTCAAAGCTATTACAATGTATTAACCTGTCAAAAACTTATAGATATTGTGTTTTTATTTGAAATGAAATTTTTTTTATTAGTTCACGTAGGTAAAATAAATATTTTAATAATGGAGAATAGAGTTCCCTATAATACGTTTGTTTCTTATTCTTCTGACTCCGAACAGGTGGCCGCAGATCTAACCACTACGATATCCGAAATGAGAAATCCTCATTTTGTAACGATAACATGTCCTTGTACACTTCCTTTCAATATTTAAGTTTAGTTTTTAAGTTTATTATATATAAATAAATTAAATATCACTGCTCTTGTGACTCTATCATCGCTTTTTTGCAAAACAAAATGTTACTGCATTAACAAGCGCTCGACATTAGTAGGTAGGTATAGAAAATAGTACAAATGCTAATCGTGACTAACGTGTAAAATGTTTTATCTTTTCAGGTAAGTTCCAGATGCCTTTAGAACTCCTATAGTTATAACAAACTCATCATAAGGTAACAAATTGCCGTAAGAATAATCAGGGTGTTACAAGGCACTTCAGTGTGACCTCTTTTGTTTTACTTCTATACTAAATAACAAAATATCAGAATTATATCAACACTGCTATCAGCTAAAGGATTTATTTATATAGATTCCGAAAATATATAATTTATTGTATCTGATGAAATATACGGCTCAGTTTAGAATTTGACCTAAATCTATCTAAAAGACTACTAATCGGTACGAGTGCCTATACGGTACAGTTCACTATCACTTCAATTAGGTTAAAAAGCGGCTCAGACGGCCTAATCGGTCTAATTTGGTGAGCAATCCAATTATTGGTTAATGGCACACCGGTGCTTGCTGTTTAGCGGCCGAATAAAACGAATTGCTCTAAAAAGATTCAAATTGCCTCCTATTTACACAACGGTGCGTTTTATTAGTTTGGAACAGTGTCGAGATATTGCGCGCTAAAAATAAGTAATAACCAGACCAACTAATTGAAAGTAGATAGCAATTAGACCCTGGCTGTAGTTTAAATTATACACTCAGGACGCGATTCCCTGATATATATGTGTTTGATCTTCGCCGGGTCCGAAATTTTCAAACAGATCAATTTACAAGTTTTCAAGGAACATGTTAACTTGAAACATCCGATAACATTATTCGATTTTTTTTTAAATATATTTTTAGCGAGCAAACGACAGGTGGGTCACCTGATGTTAAGTGACTACCGTCGATTGCGCTAGGTGCATAACATTGACTCAAGACAATATCTAAACTAATTATTATTATATTATAACTAGACATCCAAATTTATAATCATTAATTGCATGTGAAATTTACCAAATTTTTTTATTGTATTTTTAATTTATTGTATTTTTTAATTTATTGATGATTTTATATGATTAATTATAATTATTTGATATAACTTGCAACGCCCTGACGGGGCTTCATGTAATCTTGCTCACAATTAAACATGTAGTATTAGACATGTAAGTAGATTCATGAATGCAAAATAAATGAATAAATGAATAAATAAATAAGTGACTGATTTTGTTCAAAGTAAGGGCCTTGGCATTTTCGTTTATTACAACTAGATTTACTTAAGAAGAGAATGATAATGAGCTGTTCATTAGAAGGGAGTCTAAATAACTATTGCCTTAGTCAAATCTCGTTCGCATAAGTGGATGTATCGGAACGTGTACCCATTTCGCTCTCATTTGCATACAGTGTGTTACATCTACCAGTAACCCAAGCTTGAGTTATGTTAATTTCTAGACATCTTCAAATGTAAGCTCGGTCGACTGCTAGTACAATACTCTGTAAATCGTTTGTTCTGAATTTCCAATGGTTTCAATTTTAAATTCAAATTCTGCATTGCTTTTCGTTTAAAGCAGCTTAATTTGAGGAATGGTTAGCTGTGGATCTTTTTGTTCATTCTGCTAATATTGTTTGGCTTTTAGATTTTTTTCAAAATTGAAATCTAATAAAAATTCTATTAATTAGCTATCTTTTTTTCCCATCTTCGTCGTCATCAACATGAATGTCCATAGCTGGACCTCTTGCACGGTTTTTCGCCACTTGCATCCTATTCTAAGCAAGTCAGATACGCTGTCCTATTTAGAAGAGAATGGGGTTTATTGAAATAAACTTTCACAAAGTGCTTTTGAATCTAGCAATGGTTTGGAATGCCGTTCAAACCGAGATGAACCGGAAAGAAACTTGCCGGTTCCTCTTAAAAAAAGTAATAACAATTATGATGTTCAGTATTGGTTCTACCAATTTCTACACCTGTTTCTTTAGTGGGGTGATTTGGGAATTTACAATTTTTCTAGTCTGGTCTGGTTAGTACTAAATAATATCTTCTACTTAACTTTCTTTAACTTGTCACCAAAGGAGAGCTGTCAAGCGTTAACTTTATATCGAACAAAAAAATATATACGTGATGACTTAGGAAGAGCCTTCCATTTATTTTAGTCGGTTGTAAAAGAACACTGAATATAAATGCTCGGTACCTTAATCCGGATTATTTCAGAATATCTGTATTTAAAACGGTAGATTGAAGGCTTAAATCCGCCACTGTAAATTGTAGTTAATTTGCGTCCTGACCTTTATATCTGGATAGGTATTCGTAGGATCGTGCAATAGAGCTTTAAAAGCTTCGTAACTGTCTCGGTTATTTTTCCCCTTTCTAGAGTTCTCGGTTTAAAAACTGTACCGATTGCTGTAACTGTTTTACATAGTACAGAGTATTTTCTATTTTCCCCGCTATAGCGAATTTAAAATTCGTTTGTGTATTTCAAACATTTTTAGCTATTGCTCCATGGTATATGCGAAACCGCCAAACTGTTTTTTTTTTAACTTGACTAATAATCTCCTCTCTCCTCCAAATAAGCGGAAAGTTTTTGTTAGGAGTTGATAGGTATTTGTCCAGCGGGTGGGGATGAAGCCGTCAACCACTCAGTTTTTAGTCCGCACCTTTAACCATTGGGCTATTGACTTTCAGATGCCTACATTGTTTCAATAAAATTGAGGCTTTTTAAGCTTGTACGGAACCTATTGCGTGCGAGCCAGACTTGCACTTAGCCGATTTTATTTTTGATTTATTGTAGTTGGAGCGAGATTAAATTGTACGAGTAAGTACTACGTGGGCAGATAGGCAAAGGTTTAGCTTGAATTTTCTACCTACCTTCTTTATTTTATAAAATTTCATCCGACGGGACCGATTCAGCTAAGCGTTGTTATTGTATTTCAGTCCACTTGTGAATTGGTAAAGGTTTTTGTGAATTCTTTTTTTTTTTTTTTGTTTGCAGCTTTACTCTGATTGCTTTGTGTAAGAGAATTGTTTTTGCAAAATAGAGTTTTACTCGGTGAATCTGACAAGTATTGCTTTTACGGATATTTTCGCATTTCAATGTAGATTCTCAATCGATGTGTAGTCGTTTTGGTTTTAGGCTAGTTGGAGTTTTCTAGAAAATTTTTGCAGGCTTTCTCTCGTTGAATATTGAAAGTTTTTAGGATTCCGTAGTTAAACTACAAGGAACACTTACAGTTTCGCATAGTCTATCCTGCTGTCGGTCTGCGCGCGGCCTTGCCTAGAGACTATTGTACTAGAGAACTGTAATTTGGAAACCATGTATGAGAGTCCTCCATAATGTTCCCAAAGGTGTGTGACGTGGACTATGGCCTAAACCCTTCCATAACAATTTAGGCCATAGTCCAACACACTGATGAACTATGGCCTAAAATGACTGGGAATGGTAGATTGCTATGATAAAGAAGATGTAATGAAAATCTTTAGTTGGCTGAGACAAATAAGTTTTACGAAATATGCTAAGTATCAAGATTTCACTTTAAACAATATACAAACTTAGTGTAGCGTAGATTAATAGCAAGTATCAAGAATCTTGTCGTCAACAAACTCATAAAATACCCTCCCATTCCTTATCTTCTCGCTGCAGTGTGTCTGATGAAAAATTATCTCGCGTCGAGTTGCTTGCAGATGTTTTGACGGTACTTACAGATTATGTAAACGCTCGACTGATCGGACGACTAGTTATCGGACGGGTACGATCCGGCGCTAATGATGCAGTTTTTTGATGGACATAAATTTTTTTTTATGCGATGCGAATAATTTTTTAATCAAATAATAATATAAGGTTTTGAATAATATAAGGTTTGTGTACTTTGTATTTTTTTTTTTACCCATAGCAATTTACAGCTACGAATAAAATTATTTATATACTATTCTATTCAATGAAAGCGCAGCTCAATCCCGCAAAGGATTTCTGCATTTTGCATACACGATAGAAATAAATTGCTAGTTTGTGACGGTGTCTAGTTAGTAGATTATGTACATCATCTCTTTGTTTGTAGAGACGAATATTTATTTCACATAGTAAGGAATAGTTGCTTAGTCAATAATATCTGTAGACTTTTCTCTGTGATTTACAGATTACTTTAAAATTCTCAAATGATCGAAAAAAGAGTTGGTCTAGCAATTTGCTGATAAGTTTAGAAAACTTAAGCGTTCTCGGAATTCGCCTTGATTGAGGACGAAGTTTTGAAAAACTTGAAGTTTTCCATGAATAAAATAAGCCAGTGATAGTTTTAGAAAGTTTTCAAATTAGATTTACTTGGATTCAAGATATTCAAGACGCGTACTGTGCTTGTTACAGTTTGACCCATCCCCTTCGAAGATTTCGGGTTTTTTCTGCACGCCGAGGTAGATTAGGGGTATAGTTCTTGCAATTAACGAGCGCGCGCGAACTTTACACACGCGTAATGTATGCACATTACGTAAGTGTGCTTGTTTCTCGGAACCCAGGTAGAAGCGGGCGGGTAGGGTCGGATTAAGCCTCAATAGCCCAACGGTTAAAGATGCGGACTGAAAACTGAATGGTCGCAGGTTCGAATCCCACCCGTTGCCCTATTGTCGTACCCACTCCTAGCATAAATGTGCTAGGAGTGGGTTATTGGGAGGAGAGAAGAGATTATTAGTCAACTTCAGCTTGATTAATATTCTTTTAAAAAAAAAAAAAAAACGTTTTTATTTTATATAAACTTTTCTACTCACTTTCAAGGGAAGTTGGAATAAACTTTCTTATGGTGAGATTTAAAGAGCGTGCTCTGACTCAGCTCAGACTTAAGATAGAATTAAAACGAGACACAAATATGCTCTGACATAAATCTATCTCTGTGCTGAGTGAAAGAACAGTCAATAGATTTCAGCCTAAGAGACAAGATTCACCTGTGTCCACTTCTCTAATAATATTTTCTTTTAAATGTTTGTATGTACATAAATAATAAAAAATAAAACTAGCTTTTGCCCACGTAGCGTTAAGTTTTAAAAATAACTCGAGAATTTCTGTTTTATCGGAATAAAAATTAGCCTATTCCATTATCCAGGTCTTCAACTGTACCGATACAAGAAATCTTTATCCGTAGCTATGTGTTAGCGTGATTGAAGGACAAACAAACCAACCAACTAGTCAACAAAAGAATGAACTATGAAATGTCCGAAAAAATATACGCAAAAGTAATGACATCACATGCAGATAAAAGTTTCATATTAATCGGATGTCCCATTTCGTTTTGATGCGAATTTTGTGAAATTCACAACAACTGTAACTACTTAAATTAAAGTTCTGGTCACGTACAACGCGCGGCGGCAGCGAGGCGTGACGTCAGCGACACCAGTGCGGCTAAATGTTTTATTATTTGGAACTTTAAAAAGCAGTCATGTTAGGAAGCCCGCTACTTTCTTTTTAACCGACTTCAAAAAAGGAGGTTCGACGCGTATTTTTTTTGACGATGTTACTCCATAACTCCGTCAAATCTGGACCTCTTTAAAATGACGTATCGGATGATTATCTTCGGAGATGGAGGACCTAACACCTCAATAAATAAGAGCAAATCGCTCGCGGTCAGATTTTTTTTTTAATTCGATGACAAGATAGCCCTTGACTGCGATCTCACCTGATGGTAAGTGACGATGCCGTCTAAAATGGCAGCGGGCTAACTTGGAAGGGATATAGCTATGTAAATTCAACCCATACCCCTAATTGGTTTCTACACGCCATCGTGCCGGAATGCTAAATCGCTTGGCGGCACGTCTTTGACGGTAGGGTGGTAACTAGCCACGGCCAAAGCCTCCCACCAGACCAGACCAGAGGCAATTTAGAAATAATAAATTCCTAAATTGTCCCCACCGGGAATCGAACCCGAGACCTCCCAGTTATAAGACCACAGCGCTCACCACTGCGCCAGGGAGGTCGTCAAAATATCGTTATGTGTAAAGATCTCATGCAACTTCACTAAAAAAGCTTAAAATAAAAATAAATAAAAATTATTTTTAAAAAACTTACTTCAGACGCCGATACAAAGTATATCAAGTGTGCATATAAAATTTGAAGACTTCCCTCGATTTCTCCAGGATCCCATCATCATGACTTGATGACCACGAGACCACTTGGGCAGTTTCAAACAAAAGAATTTTCCAAATTGGTCCAGCCGTCTTTGGTGAACATACATTAAAATCCGACGAATTGAGAAACTTTTTTTGAGTTCGGTTAAAAAGATCTGTCAATTTAAGTTAATTTAGAGGTGATCTTTCTTTGAATTTGAATTTTGTACACACGAGAGAATTTACTAGCTAACTATCATTAGTTAATTTATTTTTAACTAACTCGAATTTCGGAGCTCGTGATCCGCAGCCGTACAAGCTAGCCCTGACGCGTTTAATCTAACCATGGCTTAGTAAATGTGAAAATTTCAGCTGCAAAATCCGTTGCAATGTCCGGCAACAGATGTTATTATAGGATAATTCCGCTACTAGAGAGTCGACGACTAATTGCTCAACCAGTTGGCGAACATTGTTTAACTTTGTTGTCGAGAATGTCTGATTTGAACAAAGTTGTGTTAGTTTAGTTTGCATTCGACTAAGTGAAATGATAATCTGTGTGGGGACAATAGCCGTAACAATAGTCTATAGACCACACTCTGACTGTGCTCAGGCTCCAGACAGAGTTAAAACGAGACAGATTTATGTCTGTATATGTATATAGATTACAGAGTATATTTGTATCTTTGTATTTATTTGTATCGTGTTTTCGCTTGGAATCGAACCCGAGACATCCCAGTTATAAAACCACTGCGCTCACCACCAGGGGGAGGTCGTCAAAATTATACAAGTAGAGTAATAAAAAGCGAAACTTTTCGAGCTCGAATATTTTTTTATTATCATTTAACCGAAAACAGTTTTTAGTTTCGCCCTCGAGATATAACAAAAGTCGTTTTCGCATTCCGCGCTCGAATATTTCACTGAACTTAAACTGTTAAAAGGATACAGCTAAAGTTAAAATAGCCGTATCACCTCGCGGCAGGCTTCGGTGCTGCGTTTATACGTTATAGTCACTGGAGCAAGTTGACTGGAATTGAGATGCTTAGTTGAATATTTCGCTGAACTTTAAGTATTCAGTAAAGGTTAAAACGGCCGTGTAAACCTCACGGTAGAATTAAGGGCTATTTTTATACGTTGCAAACTGTAGTAACATAAAAAAGTTTTATTTTCAAATAAACTTTTATAGAATACTTCTGAATCGTCGAGTGATATTACAAAGCAAAAATATAAAACTATCTTTCGACAAAAATATACCTTAGATATACAGAATATAAATAGAAATTACCTACTAGTAACATAATAAATTACATCAACTTAACGTAGACCAGTAATTTCCATAACGTAGTATTTAGATTTCACTTAGTGTTACTCAAACTTTGTACCTACTTTTAATTTTTGTGTGAGCTGAATAAATGTTTATTTATTTATTTAATGTTTACTAGCAGATGCCGGCGACTTTGTTCAAGTGGATTGAGGTTTATTTAATTCCCGCGGCAACTCTCTTATTTTCCGGGTTAAAAAGCAGCCTATTTGTTATCTTTGTGCCATACAACCAAAACGGTTCAGTCGTTGAGGCGTCATTAAGTAACAAACATCTATCCATACATCAAAACTTTCCCAATTATTATATTAAGTAGGATAGGATTTACCACTTGCCAGTCAACTTGCACATTCGAACGCGCCACCCCACGACACTTACCACTCGCATAACTTTAACTTAACGTAAAAATTGTATCCACTCTTTACTGTATTGCTAATTCTATTCCTCTCTCTCGATAGTACCGACTCTTAACTACTTCCTTTATAGTTCTATAATGGCGAGTGTTCGATTCAATTTAGTTGCGAAGTTAACAGAATTGAATGGAATACGAAGAAATTTTTGCAGTTTTGAATTTTCCCTTTCATCCCAAGGCTTTATTTGTGTAGTTCTTTCATTTCACGAGGGCTCGTGGCTCATGGTTGTGTCGTATGTGTATAAGTGTGAGTGAGAGCTTGCTCGCGCCTGACCGCTCCCACCTAGGCTCTTGACAGGCACGCAGTGTGCAAGTGCACGACGTAACCACATGTAAAGCGCCAGTAACTTCGTGAGATAAACGTACTATACTGGGAGTAAATGTAACAATAGTGATCTACAGGGATCAATTACACGTTCTTCTTAATCAACCGATGGACGTCCACAGCTGGACATGGGTCTTTTGAATAGACTTCCCCTTCTCTCCGTCTTGTGCCGCTGGCGGCATGTATCCAACTCGTCACTGCGACTCGTCTGTTGTAAAGACATCACATT
Organism: Hipparchia sbordonii; assembly: GCA_038048805.1. Lineage (NCBI taxonomy): Eukaryota > Metazoa > Arthropoda > Insecta > Lepidoptera > Nymphalidae > Hipparchia > Hipparchia sbordonii. Next base: position 1,200,339 of record CM076117.1, on the reverse strand, counting down.
GCAGACCTTTAATCGAATAGGTATCTTCTAGGCACACGTGTTATACCTTAGACCACATCATCACTTTCCATCTGGTGTGATAGTGGTCAAGCGTGTGCCTATAATTTACAAAAAATCCTTCCACTAGGACCTTGAGGAAGGCCCTCTATCACTGCGTTTTCCGTTGGGCACCTTGGGCTGCAACGTCCATCAGTTCTTCGAACTGTATACTTCGCCCTTTGCCACTTCAGTTTGGCTACTCGTAGAGCTATGTCGGAAGCTCTGGTTATCTTACGGATCTCCTCATATTTGATTTGATCCCCCAGGGATACTCCAAGCATAGCTCTCTTCATCGCCCGCTGAGTGACCCTGAACCTTCTTATTTTAGACGTTAGGGTTGCATCAAATCAAAAGTGATACAGTGTAAATCCCGCTAAACTACGTAATCCACAGATTTCTTGTTCCATTTTTAATGCTTTAGCCATAAATCGCTGCCTCAAACTCTCTTCTGGGTCTGTTTGCAGCAAACAAACAAAGGAAACGCAAATAAGCGGATCACATTGCGCCCTCCATGTATTCATTCCGTGTTATTTACATGACGCGGTACAATTCATAAGAGCGAGATAATAACCAATATCCACCCATATATATACTTTTTCCAAGTTTACCCGCTACCATTTTTAAACGACTTCCAAAAAAGGAGGAGGTTCTCAATTTGTCGGAATCTTTTTTGTCAGTTACATTTTTAATGTATGTAGTTTTCTTTCTGTTTTATTTAAATACCTGCTATATATTATGTTTGGTAGTCAAAATCATCAAAACACTTACTACTCTTTTAAAACAAAAGCTTTGGCTTCAAAAAACGATGCCATGTGTAATATAAACGTAAAAATTCTTTTTACAAAACCAACTTCAAACGCCACTAGAAAGTATATCAATTGTGCCCATACCTCGATTTCTCCAGGATCCCACGATCAGATCCTGACTTAATGACAATGGGACCACCTGGGAAGTAGGGTATACTTCCCCGGTGGTCCCATTCAAACAAAAAAAAATATTTCCAAATCGGTCCACGCGTGTTCGAGTAATCGGGGAACATACAAAAAAAAAGATTCCGACGAATTGAGAACCTCCTGATTTTTTTTAAGTCTATTAAAAATTGTCAACGCATAAAAAAAATTGTCGCGCCAGCTTATAACTTGAGCCGTCATCTAAAACACAAAACAATAGAATGCAGGCATCCCGCGCGGCAGTCGGTACTCGGGACAAAAGTGTCTTGTTCAATCTAGGAGGATTAAGCTCTGGAGTGGCCATAGGATGCGTACCCCTCTGTAAGTTTTTATTTGACGGGTATGCCCAGCGGTCATACCCGTTATATAAAACTGTTTGACTCGCGTCACGCGCCTGTCAACAACGTATGGTTAGCGGAGGATGAGCTCCGGTATAATATGCCGACTATGAGTGATTTTCCTTCTAAAAAAATACCAAAAATATCCAGTTTATGAAAGGATAACATTACTTTTCTCCTGATATATTCTTTTATCCAATTAATGCACTATTTAAGGAGAAAACTTAAAAATACTGTTGATCCGAAAATGTTGCTACGGAATCGTACAAGAAATAATTTCGGGAAATTTAAAAAAATTAACCAATCTACTTATTACTCGATTGGAGCCCTTTATCATGAACTGCATAATGATTTGATTACATACAATTAAAATTACGATCGAATAGGAAAGGTTGGGGGTTTATATTTATATTAATTTATAAACTTTAGGCAAACAATTTAATCGATTATTTTGAAAAGGGTACGAGTCACACATTTCGTCAAAACTGAGTTAAGTAGAATATTCGTTAACATTTTATAATATTTTCTTGTCGTGTGACTGAGATTTTGTTGGTCTTGCATAGTAAAAATATATCATTATCTGTAGTAAACTCTTACTAGTAAACTGAGCTACTATTGTAGCTATGTCACTATAACTACTTTTTAACATTTTAAAATTTAATAGAAATCCGACCAAAATCAGACCAAGTTATTTATACCTTTGCCTTAATCCTTACCAAAATAAATGTTTTTTCAAGCAAGGCTATTTAAATACCTGCAAATTACTTTTTAGTTTATTAAAATTGGACATTCCATTCGAAAGATATTACGAGTTCATTGATGTCATTTATTCTGTTATCATTTTGTTTTCAATCATCAAGTCCCATACCCAAAGGGAGCCAGCGATACACTATTGCTAAATACATTATTATTTAGGTATGTCCTGCATTTACTGTGCGTTTATGCCAAAATGTTTAAAAAATAAATATCCACCCTTGCGAAGCCGGGACGGGCCGCTAGTATAATATAAGTAACCGGTATAATTGCATGCGCAAAAATCATTACAAACATACACAGATTTGTGATTAAAAAGCCTTATTAATATTCAATCGCCACAATTAAATGCCCTCGTGCCACCTCGGTTTATGAAAAATTAAATTGTAATAGGTATTGTACCCATTCATAAAGTTGGATAAGCTTATCATTAACAGTACATATTTTTAAGGTAGTTTTTTGTTCAAAAATGAGGATTTTATTTTAAAGAAGTTGGTCACACTGCAAGAAAATTAGGGCTGGAAGCAGAAATTATATCGATATTGATATTTTCGGTGTGTATGGTATAGGTACATCATGTATTTTTTAATTTTCTTATAGAACCAGTTAGTGTTCCAACAAATGTCTACTATCCATTGATAAAACATGGATAAAAGTTTAAAAACTATAAACTCGACTACAAAATTTTATGTGGCATTTCTTAAATTTATTTATTTACTAGCTGATTTCCGTGACTTCGTCCGCGTGGCGTAGTTTAGAGTAACTTGCTACTATCCGCGAGAAGGTATGTCCTCTATCTCCGATAATATTTATTAGATCTTCACCAAAATTGAATAAAATAGTATTTTTCAAAAACTTTCATCCCCTATCGCGGATGAACCTTATTGTTTATTAGGATAAAAAGTATCCTATATATTCGATTCAGAACATTCGATTTAGATTTATATTCTCATCTTATACAATTCATTAAAAACTTTTTAAGTCTTAGCCAGACCAACGAACAGTAATTGATTGCTAAATTGATTTAACAATATTTTAATTTATACTATTACTTGAACTTCATTCATTCATTAATTCATTTAGAACTTATCGAAAGTCGATAATCGATAGTGTCGCAGCCCAAAATTGCTTACATAAATGACATGATTGTTTCGTGTAAGGATAGAACGTCCCTGTGTGTGAATTTGGTTGTGTGCGTATACTTTAAGGTTGTGTTTGGTAGTTTTGTCGTGTGCGTGCATAGCGACGTGATTGAAAAATGCACCTGTAGTAAGAAATTGTTTATGTGTGCTACCTCGCCCCGCACCGTAATTGACAGACTTTTTTGCAAAGAAATTAGACGTCAAGGCGTCTCCATCTAAAACACAAAATTTTTTTTCCTCCGAGTGTTCAATCGACTAATGGAGGGAGAAAGATAAGCTCGTGTGTCGGAAACGGTATACGATTCCCGGTAAATGGTCACATTCGATACTAGTTTATGAAGTACTAGAATCTAGATTCTAGATGATGCCCGCGACTCCGTACGCGTTGATTGAGGCTTTTAATTCCCGCTGGAACTTATTTTCCGGTATAGCAAGTAGCCTATGTGTTGTTCCAGACTTAAATCTATCTCTGTGCCAAATACGAGACAAATCGGTTCAGTCGTTGCGGCGTGATTGATTAATTAACATCCATCCATACATCCGTCCAAATTGGCCCATTAAAATATTATAGCCACATACAAAAACACACAAAAAACAAAAAGAACACACTTATAACTTAAAAAACAAATAAACTAAGGTAACGGCTCAAATTGTACAAACACCTAGGCTGTTCTATTGATTATGGAACTTAACGCTTAAATTGATTTTTAAGCCGCCGAGACCCGACACAATACTTTTATTTTTATCTAGCTTTTACCCGCGGCTTCGGACACTAAGTTTTCAAGCCCCTTTTTATCCCCTTAAGGGTTGAATGTTCCAGAAATCCTTTCTTAGCGGAAGCCTACGTCCTAATAGCTATATGTATGCCAATTTAAGCCCGACCCATCCAGTAGTTTGAGCTGTGCGTTGATAGATCAATCAGTCAGTCATTTTTTCCTTTTATATATTTCGATAAAAATAACTTCTAGGTATTGTAGTGATATGAGCGGCCGTTTCAATTCCGGGCCAAGGCACATTTTAAGTCCGGAAATAAACTCGAATCGATACGGTGCTGGCTGGGCGTGCTGTCCGTACAAACAGTAATGGATAAGAGAAAAGTTTGTACTGTGTGTTTGCAGTTATTATTGTTCGTACACGTTGTTCTACTTCCTGGAGATTTTATTTTATAGGGAAACTTTAGTTTTCCTATAAAATCCAATATCTGTGTTGTCTTCTTTCTTCCCTATCTACTAGTTATGTAGCTATCTATATTAATGGATTGGCTATGGTTAAATTTTCACTAAAAGAATGTTATTTTGGTTTAAGCAATTTAACTTTGATTTACCAAAATTTAAAAAAAACAATCAAGCGCGAGCCGGACTCGCACACGGAGGGTTCCAGGCGTGATTGAAGGACAAATCAACAAACAAAGACTTTTGCATTCATAACATTGGGAAGAATTTATTAATTCCCGCGGGTTACCAAAAACCTAACTCTATTAGGATATCCCTATTCTCTAAAGTGCATTAGTTAACTAATATAATTTTCATAATGTCACCTGAACCTTACTAATGTATCCGGTGCCTTTGCGGTTGGTAAACAAGACCTATCAAAATCTCATAAATTTAAGGTTGTCGCTTACTTATGAACCCGGCACCCGACTAGCACCGCCTCTTGGTTTAGCATCCACTCGTTGTTCACGGGTGGCCCTCGTGTTGATAACACGTGGCCAGCGAGAAGACGCCCAGTAGTCAACGGGCGTACTCCATGTGGTTAAACGCATCTTCGACGCATCGTCCTCAGTCGACGCACAATAGGTAGAGTGACAAACTCACACAGTGGGTCCCGAGTCAGCTATTTTACATGTCATTGTCAGTGAACCGCAATGCCATTACAATTCAATTATCATTGGTCCAAAATTTCGTAGTCTACTAAATTCATAATGGTCGTTCGATGATCTTGTAATTGAATTGTAATTCAATGATCCTCGGTATTGCCATTAGCTAAAAAAGCGTTCGCCGAAACGAGTTTATCGTTATCAAAAACGTTATACGCTATCAATTTATTTATTAAGTTTTTAACCGACTTAAAAGTGTCAGTGGCAAACCATCGGAAAACAATTGTGACACCATTGAATTAGTAGACTACCAAAATTGCTAAAAGTAGCAATTGGGATGTCATTGATGGACAATTGAACTACAATTGCAATAGCAGACTTAGGCCCCTGTGTGTGAGCAACCCACGTCAAGCGGGCTGTTACTGATTTATTCACTCGCCGTCCGCGGACACGCGGACAGCTTGCGAGCGAGGCAATTCCATACGACTACGAAGTTTATAAGCGAGTGCATATAACATGGAAGTCCATATATATCGTCGTTGAAAGTTTAATACCTCCTTTGTGATAAAAGCGTCTATCATGATCATAGAAAAACAACTTTTTGAAACAAGTCACTGAAATATAAACACATTCACATGAGAGTTTCTGCAGTTGTTAAAATGCTTTTGAACTACATATTTACAAAATACCTTTGCAACAACGATATAAGAAATCTCAACCGTACGAGGCGAGGCAGTGCTCGGGTGCCGGATTAACAAGTGAGAGACGACCTTTAATCTCTTGACATCGCAATTATAACTCTATAACTGAGATTTATGGTTCAATTTAGTTTAACCGTAACGAGCACCTATATTATTGGTATAATGCCAAGCGCGAGCCGCTCTAATTGAAATAGGTGCGCATTAATGTGATTCAAGTGATTAGCTGCGCTCTATTTGAGTGCGTTTTTGATTTGTTATGCGTTTCTACCAAAGCGATGGTGTTATAATGCTACTTTACGATTCTCATCTCTCTGAATTTATGGAACTTTGAGAAACGTGTCATAATAATCTCCCCCAGAGAATCCGGCCACTACGGCTAATCTCTACGGAGATTAGCTATTTGTGCAAATGCTATTAGTTACTTGTCTCACTGATATTATAAACTCCCGACCTCCCTGGCGCAGTGGTGAGCGCTGAGGTGTTATATGGTGGTTCGATTCCCGGCGGGAGCAATTTGGGAATTTCAAATTTTTGAATTGACTCTGGTCTGATCCGGTGGAAGGCTTTGGCCCTGGCCAGTTGCAACCTTACAGTCAAAGACGTGCTGCCAAGCGATTAGCGTTCCGACGACGCACACTGGCTCAATGCGAATTTGCGGAATCCACACGCCTTCGAGAAAATTATGGAAATCTCTCAGGTGTGCAGTTGTTTAAGTATGTGATTTTTAATTGCTTAAATGCACATAACCGCAAATCGAACTTGTGACCCCCGAGTAAGAGACCACAGTCCTAACCACTAGGCTAGCACTGCTTAATTAGTTTATTGGATCAGTAAATTATTATTAACAAATTGTACATGTAACTACAGTCTTACATATTAAATCAATTTTAATCATTTGCATGGCAATAGTAGCTGACTACAGCGAACGGAATTTTAAGGATTTCTTGTTGGTTGACCGATTTGGTAGAAGTCCGAACGCTATAGAAGTGTATCGCTTCTGAATCGTAAAAAAAAATCGGCTAAAATGCCCTCAATTTTGAAATGAACTTTCCCGTGAAATAGTCTACATATTATTTCATCGGGGCATTTTTCCAATATCGCCATCTGTCATATCGCTCCATCTGCCAGTTGGTAGCGAGTAGTGCGAATCGAATTAATTTCCTGTCCGCCCGCACGTCCGTCCTACTCGCGTATCGGTGATCGACTGACTGGTTACAGCGGAAATTTGAAGTTTTTTTCTTTCTACCTTCGTATAGAATCAGATTGATTCACTTCAGAAGTACTAGAACACGGTGTTTTTGGGTGCAAATGTTCTTGTGCTCTCACGTCTGTTACGTCACGTGACAAATCTGCGTACTAAATTAATTCTAGCACTTTAACGGTGTGTGCTTGATCATAATATGAAGAGTAAAGGGGAAGAGAGGTCATGTCAGTATTTCAATTCGGATAAATATGTCATGAAGTTAATTTTTCGGATTACCATTGACCATGATCTTAAGGGATAAGATAACACGCCTGTTCAGTTGCAATCTTGCGTACGTACAACAGTATTGTACCTGTAGCGAAACCCTCCATTAGTTACATGTAAAGGGTGATTATTCACACAGGTACACGTGGTTAAGTTGCGAAGGCATATATTGATGGGTTAGGTTTAGTGACTACTAGGTTAGTACCTACTATAAGCTCTATAAGTACTATACTAGCGTATAAAGGCGTATAAAATCTTATTAACCAGTTCACACACCTTTGAAAACATTACAGAAAATTCTTAGGCATGCGCGTTACCTCACGATTCTTTCTTTCTTTCTTCTTGCTGGGCTGTATCTAGTGGGCTGGGCTGTAATATAGAGTAACATCCCAAAAAAAATGCCGAACTGTGATACTCCTCCTGTTTTTAAAGTCGGCTTAAAAATAAATCGTTAGCATGAATGTTTTTGTAAGCGGATCCCTTGTAGCCTCTATCACATTGAAATCTATTGTATATGTATAAAAAGAGGTGGATATGTTACAAGCGTGCGGTGAATGAAGCGCGTAATGGCACATATTTGTCGAAATTTGTCATGTCACTTAACAATGAAGTACTTTATTATACTCTCCGTCGATCGGCACAATTTTTTTGCTTGTTTTGTGAGTTTATAACTCATCCCTAGTAGAAATCATTGACTTAAATATGTCCGAGAGATTAAACAATAGTTCTGTCGAGCGTCTTATTTTAAGCCCCTCTATGAATACAACACATGTGACATTTGGCAATAAAACTAAGCGGACGTGACGAATGCAGCTTACGCATCGCTTTTGCATCAAAAGCATTCGCTAAACCACATTTCCAGTCACTGCGATGCTATGAGATGTTTTGGTCAATTTTTTTTCCACACAAAGGAAGACGTTCATCAACAGTAGTGAAAGGTCAGGAACGCCATTTGGCAGCTTGGATCGGACCAATGTTTCTTTGGGTGACTCCGAGAAGACCACAGATACGAACAGATTTCTTAAAGATGAGTGGCGTGTCTAGGGTGACCCCGCAACAACACGCCAGCGCCTTGGGACCCCAACGACCATCAGCTCTTCGAACTTTGAGCCTCGCCCATTTCCACTTAAGATTCGCAGAGTTTACGTATATATAGCATAAAGTATCTTTCCCTACGCCACCGTCCTTACATAAATATCAAGCCAACATGTCACACTCAGTTAATAATTATTACGATTCCTGGAGAATTAAATCACTTTTCTCAAGGGTTTAGCGTTCCTTGATGCGGCGAGGTGTCTATTAATAAACTCGCTACAAATGCTTGACACTTAGCCTGGAAATACACGTCTGGTTTTTTCATCCGATTGTCTGATCCGGTAGCCTGATCAGGCTACCGGAAGGCGTTGAAGCCATTACTTTGTATGAACAGTCAATACACGTCCGATCCGGTGGCCGGATCGGACGTCCGAGTCGGAAACGGGCGCGAGGCGTTTCCGATTTTACTGTCGGTCCGGTTGCCTGAAGGCGCGGTCTACATACTTCTAGTATGAGACAAAATAGACATCCGGTTACTCCTTCCGATTTTGCCAGTCAGGGTTCTCAACTTAGGGCTTTTAGCCCCAAATTTAGGGCGGAATTATGCTTATTGGTATTTTTTTAGGGTTCAAAAAAATTTAGGGCTATTTTTAGGGGCATAAATAAATTTTCAAGCGTCACATAATTGACTGACCAAAACGCGTAAATAAAGCAAAACGTCTACGGTATTCCGGAATAATATGCTTAAAATCGTTTTATAGCTAAAGCGTTTTGAAAATATTTCAATACATTAGCGTTGAACACGCTTTTTCGATAATATATGGGTAGTTCTACGATAAGAGGTAACTTGTGCGGCAATCAGTTTAAAATAAAAATTTTACTTTATATGTTGTTATTTTTTGCAATGAAACACATCATCTAAATGTACTTTATTAAATAACATCACGATTCAATGCCTAATTAAAGTATATTTTTCTGAAATTCCTTATAAAGCCTAAAAAAGTCTCTAACCTGGCCTGTCCCTCTGTCGTTTTCAGTTTAATTTGAAACGATACATATTTTTTTTGTATCAGTTATTAAACTAAAGTATGTTAAACACAAATTTCAATAAATGTATTTAAGTATTGTTAAGGAAAAATAGAAAAATATTTATTTATTTGCAATATATTTTACACTTTACTTTTGTCCCACTGTTTTTGGGTATCTACTCTAGAAAATTTCATTCCGCTACTACAAACACTAATATAAAACGGCCATATTCCAAAAATTGCTCAAAGTCATCTACGGACGTGAAGTTAGTAATGCAAAACACGTGAGCCGTTAAGAGCGCCGTCATTTGTTAGTTGTTGCGACCGTTGATTCGAAGTAGTCGTTTCGCGAGGTCATTGTGTCTCTCACCTGGCAAGTCATAAAAGTTATATTATTCATTCAATTTATTTGCATTTACTGGTCTAATTTAATAATGATGGACTAGTGAAAGTGTGATACATAATGTACCGAAAAACTTCTTATGTCAATTAAAACAATACAATTTATCATGAAAACGTCTCTCACCTGCCATATTTCACCTGGCAAGATAAATGTCAGGAGAGAAACTTGTTGACCAGGGGAGATAAGGTTAGTGCAAACAAACAAAGTCAATAAAGTCAACAAAGTCAACAAAGACAAAAAAGTCAAAAAAAGTCAAAAAAGTAAAAAAAAAGTCAAAAAGTCAAAAACCGTCAAAAATGTCAAAAAAGTCTTTTTTGACTTTTTTTGAATTTTTTGAATTTTTTGACTTTTTTGATTTTTTTGATTTTTTAATAAAATATGCATAAAGTGACTTGCCCTTACGTGAAAAGATAAATAAATAGGACAAAAATCGTAATATAAGTGTTTAATGAAAAAACAGCTACTTTTCTCCGTAGCCGTATTCTCTATGGACTTAGAACCTCTTATCGTAGAATCACCCATATACCTAATTCCTTTTTCATTTTAAAACGTGATGGTGGAACGTTACTTTTACTCCATCTCCAAAAAATGTTACAGTTATAATGTAAACATATTGTATGACTATAAGAATTCCGAATAATGTAATTAAAATTAAGTTATGTTATTTTTATTTACCTCAATAAAACGGGAAACTTATTTAAACATTAGCCTTGAATGGTAACAAGATACAGGGTTTTTTTTGGGGCTTTTGAATATTGCATTTAGGGTTATTTCATGTTGATGTTAGGGCTAATTTTTTTTAGGAGTTGGTAACCCTGTTGCCAGTTGAATCTAGCGCTGACACTGTGTGGACGCCTAGTTGTGGTTCGAATAATGGGCGAAAATTATGAAAAAAAATAAAAAAATAATAATAAAAAAAAATCATAATAATAAAATTATTATTAAGTATTATGAATTATTTTGGATGTTTTAAATAGAAATGACTCTCAGTAAGTCTTGTCAAATTGATTAGATGAATCCAATAGCGACGTTTTTTCTTCTTTCTCTTTCCTCTCTTTAAAATTTCTGTGGTGGCGTAGTGTGGTGCGGGTTGTTACGTTCCCTCAAATATGGTTGAGCGAAGCAATGGCTGGATCCTGCGTCATGCTCGTGAACGGGTGCCACCAACGGGAATGGGTCTGCTTTTGCCTGCCTGTCTTAACATGCATTGGATTGTTTTGCATTTTTGAAACTTTATTGTGGAAACACTGTATACATAGCATAGTTTTGTTACCTATTGTAAAAAAAAATTTTTTTGAAAAGAGCGACCGCCGAGTTTATTGCTGGCTCTTCTCGGTAGGAACGGCATTCCGAACCTGTGGTAGATTCATTGACGATTCAAAAGTACTTGTAAAAGTTTATTTGAATAAAAAATATTTCTATTTCTATTAACTCGTCATCCATCTTCTTTTCTTCTGCTTTGCTCCAAAGGCAAGCACTCGGGATGATAGCTCGGGAACGACTGAGTTCAGAAAAAGCCTGACGGAAAAATCGGATGTGTATCGAGTAAATACGATCCGGTTGCCTGATCAGACAATCGGAAACAAAATCGGACGTCTATTGCCAGGCTTACGCGTGTAATCTCCAGAGGGTTTTACAGTACACTTAGAATTAGGATCGCGTTGAAAGTTAAATTAAAAAGTTTGTGATTGTGTCTTTCATATGTTATAATATGCGATTAGTTGTTGTCCTCGACTTTGTCCGCATGAAGGCTTCTGCTCTCGACTTCGTCCACATGTAGTCAGAAGGTTTTTCAAAATTCCCTGGGAACCCCCCACTTTTCCGGTATAATCCGTAGCCTTTGCGCCTCTCCAAGTCCTCAACTCTATACCCATGCAACAAATCACTTAGTTCTATACTATAGACCGACCGAGTCCGGGTAGTTGGCGTGCAATACTAACTTTAATTAGGGGTGAACCACGTGCAGGCATTGTGTGAACTGCACGGGGACTACCAGTAGTAAGTAGAACTGCAATTCCGTAGTGGGCTTGCAGACCATCTGTATACACTGTTAAAAAGTCTATGGTTGATCTATCTCTTCCTGTGACACGAATATATTATAATGCTGACATATCATACCTATTATATTTAGAGCGGCAATAAACAAATGTCAGACGCCGTAAGGGCGACGTGTTGATTGCCGCATGAATCACAGCGCGGTCAGCTCCTCAGGTGCCAAGACGACTGCTCCAGTGGCAGACTCTTGCCGCGAGTCACAAGAGAGAGCGATAAACAAATGTCAGACGCCGAAAGGGCGACGCGTTGATTGTCGCATGAATCACCGCATTGTTAGCTTTTCAGGTGCCAAGATGACTGTCCCAGTCGCAGACTCTTGCTGCGAGTCACAAGAAAAAGCGATAAACAAATGTCAGACGCCGGAAGAACGTCGTGTCGATTGCCGCATGAATCACCGCGCGGTCAGCTCATCAGGTGCCAAGACGGCTGCTCCAGTCGCAGACTCTTGGTGCGAGTCACAAGGGAGAGCGATAAACAAATCTCAGTCGTCGAAAGGGCGACGCGTTGATTGTCAATGAATCACCGCGTTGTTAGCTTCTCAGGTGCCAAGACGACTGCTCCAGTCGCAGACTCTTGCCGCGATTCACTACGGAGAGCGATAATAAAATTAGACGCCGAAAGGGCGACGCGTTGATTGTCGCATGAATCACCGCGTTGTTAGCTTCTCAGGTGCCAAGACGACTGCCCCAGTCACGGAGCCGTGGTGCAGGTCACAAGAGGGAGCGATAAATGATTGTCAGATGTCAAAATGGTCATAACGCATTTTGGCAAACCTAAAAACAGATTTTTGCTATCGGCAATGAGTTTTGGTTATTTAGAAAAACCATAATTATTGGTTCTATAATGCGTAACATATTAACCAGTTTAGGTGGCAGCGCGAAAAAAAGGCACTTGTTCTCTACGAGAAAGAGTTCTTCTCTACGGAAAAATGATAAACCTATTGTTCTTTTCTCAAAAATACTGTTCGTTTTCCTTCTCCAACCTTGTTATATCTTATTTCTTATGCAGAATAATTTGGCACACATATCCTTGGACAAAGACAAAAGATTGCGTTAAACGCCTGTACCTTAGTAACTGTCTGAGTTTTGAACTGGTGAAGTATATAAAGGATAACTATAGTAATCTTAAACGTTAGAGATCACAACGTCTTTGACTTAGCGTTCATTGCATTGGACATGGATCTTGCAAACGCTATCGCTTATATTCTGACCTCACCCTATTGTCACTCACCACCAACGGGTAATAGCGCGTATTTATTCAGTCGCTCTGTGTGCAGCGTGCCAAGCGTCGCAGCTTACCGATGTTTATTATGTTCATTATGTTCGTTACATATACTACTATATATGTGATGTTTTAAGAAGTGTGATGCGGAAGATATGCACAACGTCCAGGTATTTTAAACGTTTTTCGTATACACATAAGGGTAGGTATGTTATTCGTAGTTTAGCTGTGTATGTATGTATGTATATTGTGTCTATTAACTTATGTTCCACCGTAGCGCTTAAACTACTGAGCCGATTTTGATGAAAGAGGTGTCAATTGATTCGTTATTATGGTCCGAATGATTAAGGCTACATTATATACCAACGAAATCAATATCACGGATGTTACTTTCAATTTTCCGTATCCCTTCAGATGAGAAACCTAAAGCCTTTAGCTAGTTAGTGTGCTATATTTTTTATTAATTTTTTTGTATTTATTTTTGTTTCAGGTAAGGCTATGTTCAAATGTAACGCGCGTTAACGCGCGTCAACGCGCGATCAAATTTGAAGAGAGTTCAGATGATGAGCGATAATGCGCGTTGCGAGAGTACTCGTCAGTCTAGTTCGGTACCTATATTCCAAATTGCTGGCCTTTTTTCTACTTCATCGATTAGTAAGTCGATGTCAATATCTTCAATTTCACTCATTTTAAATGCGAAAACAAAATATAATTACGAAAATTAACAAAATTACATGCGATCGCGATGAAAGTGCGCGCTCAACTGAACAGCAAACGGACATTACATTAATATCAAAGCGCGAGTCAACGCGCGATTGTCTGCGTCTAGAAACTTTTTCTCCGAGCGCCGCGTTGACGCTCGCTGACGCGCGTTAACGCGCGCGCATGTGAACGGTTGCTAGGTATATATTAGGATGTCTAAGCGCGCGATTTGAAAACGCGCGTCGCAATTCAGCCATCTGAACATAGCCTTAGTCTTAAGATGCATTCGAAAAATGTGAAAAGAAACGAAACGTAAGAACTATTTTAGTATCTGATAATTATTTTTTATTAACACTAATATTATGAACGAAAAAAATAATTTTCCATCCACAAACCTATAAATCATACTTCTTTATTGCTATTTTGTAGCTCGCAAAATGATACTTTAGCGTTTAAATAGGTATAACTTCCAATTTAAAACTAAACAATTGTGACCTTTTTTTGAGTTATATTAAAAAAGCTATTCATATTGATCTGTCTATCAGAAGCAACCTCCAAACATTCTCCAAGAATAGAATGCCAAAAATAGGATGTCGTAAATCTTTCTCTCGTGGAAAAGTTTCCAATATATCAAACGGTCTTTTGCGTGTTGATAGAAATATCGGGTGTTGATTGTTTTTGTTAGCTTAGAACTTAACATCGGACCACCCTCTAGCTTTCTTTTCATTTTCATTTTATTCATTCACGAACTTTTACCCGCGGCTTCGCTCACGCTAAATTCGATTTTTTAAACACCTATTTTATCCCCTTAGGGGTTGAAATTTACAAAAATTCTTTCTTAGCGGATCCCTGCCTTATAATAATAGCTATCTGCATGCCAAATTTCAGCCTGATCCAGTCAATGGTTTGAGCTGTGCGTTGATAGATCAGTCAGTTACCTTTTGACATGACCTTTACATATTACTTCCAAATTGTATAATCTGCTTTTGCTCTTTTTATACATTACTAGTTCGGTTTTCATAGCCATAGAACAAAGCCCTATTTTATCCCCTTAGGGGTTGATTCTCTTTTCTTAGCGGAATGCCTACGTGATAGCTATCTGTGTGCCAAATTTCAGCTCGTTCCGTCCAGTGCTTTGAGCTGTGCTTTGAAGAGTTTGCTTGTTTGTGTGTTTGTTTAAATGCGTTAATCTCTGGAATTACCAGGTGGGTTTTGAAAAAATCTTTTTGTGTTTGACAGCCAAATTCTTGAGTAAGTTTATTCAACATCACGGCATGACACTTAGAAGGCGAGTAAAAAGAATTAACCGTTCAAATGCGAGTACTAAAAAAATGCCGAAAAAAAACGCGTTTCTAGTAGGGAAGCCCCCTTACGGATCATAAGATACAGCCCTCTGACAGACAGACGGACGGGAGGCTTAGTAATAGAGTCCCGTTGGTTACCCTTCGGGTACGGAACTCTAAAAAGTACCTAATGCGTGAGTACCAACTCACTCATTAGGTACTTTTTAGAGTGAAGTTAGGTTAGACCGAGGGTCTTCACCCGGGAGAACCGAACCGGGGGATACTTTTTATTCCGGAAAATCGAAGAGTTCTCACGGAATTATTAAACAACTAAATCCACGCGGAGGAAGTCGCGGGCATCGGCTAGTAATCAATAGTCAATAGAGCTTAGGTATATATTTAAAAAATCTAAAGTTAATTCGCGTCGTAAAATTGAAGGGCGGTCATAAATCAACTGGCGACCCATCAAACGTCACTTAACAAGGGGCGAGGAGATGCCGAGGAGCGCAAATCAAACAAAATTAATGAGACCGACGCTAATACAATCCTCGCCCAATCTTTCAATCAACACTCTGAACTTGGATTTACGTGTTGTTGGTTTGTTGGATTAGTTTCGTCTGCGGCGAAAACGTTTCATGCTTTTTTTTGTACGGGTGATATTTACTTGCATACCAATAAATCCTTATTTTTTTTACTACTTACATATTTAAGTAAAAGTGGCTCTTCGTTCGTAAAGCTTTCCAAATTTCAGCCAAATCGGTTAATTCGTTGTGGCGAAAAGGAGTTACAAACATCCAACATGTATTTTCTTTCTTCTTTCTTTCTTTCTTTCATCCACACATCCATTCTCACTCGCATCTAGTCAACTAAATTAGTTACTGCTTCACTAGGTAACCAATAACCCAACATAATACTTATGTATTACAAAACATATTATATACTTTACTCGCGTGTCCTCACCGCCAGTGGTTCGATAGAAGACTGACTGACTGTTCATACATCGTGGCAGCTGTATTTATACGTATAATAATATTATCTGCTTACCCACACATACGCTACAAGTAGTATTTAATGACTAGCTTTTGCCCCCGCGACTTCGTCCGCGTGGAATTAGGTATTGGGGTGGAATTTTCAAAAACTGTGATACACGTACTTCTTTATTTTTAATTTTCAGCTTGAAAAATGACGGAGTTTCATATAAACTTCCATCTCCTATTTAAACCCCTTAGAGGTGGAATTTCCAATAATCCTTTCTTAGTGTGTGCCTACGTCATAAAAGGAACCAACTGTAAAAATTTCAAGTTTGTAACTTCAGTAGTTTAGGCTGTGCGTTGATATCTCAGTCAGTCAGTCAGGACTTTGAATTTTATATATATAGATTACAACTTATAAATCTTTGTAGATGCATAACGTGCAATGCATTTGCGCTAATGTAATTTTGTAAACGTCTCACGTCTCGCACAAGGAACGCTGTACAGTGTTGTGTGTTACATTACCCACCTGGGATATAAATCATATTAAAGAACATTTCCCGCGCTCAGTTCAAGTTAAACACGTGTAGTTTACGCGTTGAATTGCTTTGTTTTACACTGCCGCGTGAGTTATGACCGCAGGACGATGCATTCTACGTACACGTGTCAGATCTTTTTTTTTTTTTCTTTATTGCGTTTCGTTATTGTTAAGCATATAAAAGGGTAAAACCAAAAAAAAAAGGAAAACTGTCGATTCTGTGACCGACTGATTGACTGAATGATATTGATCCATCAACGCACACCCTAAACCATTGTAATTTGAAATTTTGTTAGTAGGTTCCTTTTATGACTTCAGCACCAGCTAAAAAGGTTTTTTGAAGGGTGAAATTTTAACGCAAAGAGGTTAAATAGGGGGTGAAAGTTTGTGTAAAAATTCTTCATCTTTTCAGTTACTTTTCAAGTTATATCCCTGAAAGTGAAAGAAGTAGATACGTGTTTCACAGTATTTAACAATTCTACCACCAAAAGGGTTAAATAAGGGATGAATGTTGGTAGGTATTAAAATCTGTCAGTCTTCAAATTCTATCCACGAAACTTAGTATTTTGGCTCTTTTGAGTGACACAGATTACTTTTTATCCCTGATAAACAACGGGTTCCAGCGGGATTTTGAAAAAACCCAAATTCCATGCCGACAAAGTCAAGTTAACAATATGGGTACTTGATATTATTCGCTAAAACGAGAACGAAGTCGCAGGCAAAAGCTTTATATTGTAAACAAAGGTCATATTGTAAAAACGTATTACTCGACCTAAAAAGCCTCTTTTGATAGCTAAAACTTTAACCTTTTAACGTTTCTTTGACACAGCTATCAACTAAAATTTCCCCTCTATTCTCATGGAGCGATCAAAAATAAAAAAAGTATTCGACTGCATTTGGCGCCTCGTTCCCAAATTAATTTTTTGCAACGAAGAATGAAGGTCGGTGCCGCTTTATGGGGATCACTGATCCATCTATTCATTTCATTTAGCATCACGTCTAGAATCAGACATGGCGTTCTAGTGTGGTACTAAAAGTTCGGATATTAGAAAGTTTACAGCAAAATATTATAATCTGCTGAGAAACATTATAGAAATAGCGCGAGACTTTCCCGCATGAATTTCGATTTGCTGGGATTTTTTGGGATATTTTTTAATAAAAGTAGCCTATATATATCTTTCTGGGATGCACTACCACTACGCTTTTTATCAAGATCGATTCATTGGTTTAAGCCTGTGGACAGACGGACCTTTTTTAACCCTTACGTATTAGTATGGATAGAAGAACAACACAATTTATTGTGAGAATTTTTGATATTATCTATAATAATTAGTCTATTATATCATCCAATAATAATAACAAAACTTATTTCAGTTAAGTTTGGCCAGGCACTTGCTTTACCTAAATTGATAACTAAATACAAAGCAAATAAAGCTGGCCAAGTAACACTAGTAAGAGATGCTCCTGGGCGCTTCAGTGTACTGTATTTTTTTTTAATTCAACATTTCTTTTGACCCTGCGGTCCAATATTTTGGAAGAGTGACACACCGGTGCGTATGGCGCCTCCCCTCGAAAAGGGGGAGCTACGATGTTTTCGATCCATCGATTCATTCATTCATCGGTCATTCGCTCGCTGGATTTTACTCGGGCGATTGCTTTTCATTATGCAGGCTGTACAGGCTCGTATATATACCGTATATCTCTTTTGTATTCACCACGTTGACTAGAACGAGTAAAGATAAAAGATTTTTCTATGAAAATTCTTTATGGATAGATGAAGCTTTGACTGGACTGCAAAAAGTACTCATCGACAAAAAGCCACGTTTCCAAGTGTTTATGACAGGATACTGCGTAGAACTTTTTTTTATTTTAATATAAATATATAGACTAACGCTTGACTGCGATCTCACCTGATGGTAAGTGAAGATGCAGCGTAAGATGGAATGCGCTTGCCTAGAAAATGCATATTCACTCTTGATTTGAAGGTACCCAGATTTTAGTTATAGGGAAAAACGGTAGCCAGAAGGGCATTCCAAATTTTTGCATCAACATCGAAACATCCACACTTTCAGATTTGTAATATTAGTAGGATTATACTACATCTATAGAAACATTTCTGGGCCCCAAGTCTGCTATTTTACATGTCATTGTCATTGAACCGCAATACAATTATAATTCAATTATCATTGGTCCAAAATTTCGTAGTCTACTAAATTCACAATGGTCGTTCGATGTTCTTGTAATTGGATTGTAATTCAATGATCCTCGGTATTGCCATTAGCTAAAAAAGCGTTCTCCGAAACGAGTTTATCGTTATCAAAAACGTTATACGCTATTAATTTATGTTTTTAACCGACTTAAAAGTGTCAGTCCATCGGAACACAACCATCGGAAAACAATTGTGATGCCATTGAATTAGTAGACTACCAAAATTGCTAAAAGTAGCAATTGGGATGTCATTGATAGACAATTGAACTACAATTGCAATAGCAGACTTGGGCCCCAGGTGTGTACCCAATTATAGGCAAACCGACATGCGTATGAGCAAAAGTGCAAATGCGGGTTTGTCAGTTAACAATTACAAAATTATAACAAAGAAATATTTTGGGGCAGACAAACCAAACCCTATTTCAAGGAATACAATATAAATGTTTAATTTAAATCGGACAATTGTGGGTATAGTCACCCGATCGACTCAGATTAAAATCTATATCTGTACCAATTCGAAGAAAGTTCTCTTTCGATCCATTAAAGGCGGGAGTTTGATATCTCATCGCAAAGTTATATTAGGTAGATCTAGATACCTATATTATGTACTTAAACTGAGACATCGGTGTTCGAGAGCGATAAGTAACTAGCTTTTGCCCCCGCGACTTCGTCCGCGTGGAATTAGAATTTGGGGCGGAATTTTCAAAAACTGTGACACACGTACTTCTTTATTTTTAACTGAAATCTCAAATACCAACTTTGATCGAAACAGCTTGAAAAATGACGGAGTTTCATATAAACTTCCATCCCCTATTTAAACCCCTTAGGGGTTTAATTTCCAGTAATCCTTTCTTAGTGTGCGCCTACGTCATAAAAGGAACCAACTGTAAAAATTTCAAGTTTCTAACTTCAGTAGTTTAGGCTGTGCGTTGATATCTCAGTCAGTCAGTCAGGACTTTGAATTTTATATATATAGATTAGGTACGTAGGTACTATACTACTACTACTACTACTACTACTACTACTACTACTACAACTAGGTGTCCGAATATATTAAGTTTATTTGAATAAAAAACATTTCTATTGTAAATTTTAAGGGCTCGTAGGTTCTCATCCAAATTGCAATTTTGCAGTCTAAATGCAATTCGGCTGTCTGTACCACTGCACGTTATTACTGCAATAAGTTATGTCAAATCCCTTCAATGCTAGCTGGCCTGATGGTAAGTGACTATTCAGTCTAAGAGAGAATGGTAATTTTAAGTAAACCATTCTCTTACTTTTACGGGCTACTTCAAAACGACGGGGTGTTATAAGTTTGACGTATTTGTGTGTGTGTGTGTGTGTGTGTGTGTGTGTGTGTGTGTGTGTGTGTGTGTGTGTGTGTGTGTGTGTGTGTGTGTGTGTGTGTGTGTGTGTGTGTGTGTGTGTGTGTGTGTGTGTGTGTGTGTGTGTGTGCATGCGTGTGCGTGTGTGTGCATGCGTGTGCGTGTGTGTGCCTGTGGCATCGTAGCAGCCGAATGGATGAACCGATTTTGATTTGGTTTTTTGTTTGAAAGGTAAATTCATCAAGAGTGTTCTTAGCTATGTTTGATGAAAATTAGGTGAAAAGAGACTCCCACTTAGAGCATCCCCTAGGTATGGTTGATTAAAACGGGTGAAGTCTTTCAAAACATTGCCCAATGGTGCATTGTAGAGTGAGTGTTCCCACTTAATTTCAATAGGGGTTATTCAATAAGTTCCTGAAATGCCGGCAACGCATCGGTGGTGCCTCTGGTACTACAAGTGTTTATGGGCGGCGGTAATCACTTTACATCAGGTAACCCGCCAGCTCGTTTGCCCGCTATTCATATAAAAAAAAAAAAAAGAAAAACCAAACCTAATTTCGAATTCAGATTCATTTATATCAGATTGTAAGTAAGCATATTGATAGTGCCTACTGTCTGAACTCTGAGGCATTGGAAATCGCCTGAAAAGAATGAAAAAACTAACTACTCCCAGGTCATACATTGTAGAAGTCCAATTTCCAAAGCCCGATAGAGCAAAGCGATATCCTGGGTGTTCAACTTTTCAAAAAAGGAAGAATGTAAAACATTCGTGCTCGAGTCAATATCAAAAGTTGAGGACGGGCGACATTGTTTGCCGTTTCCGGTCGCTTGTGCTTCGCAATTTGGTCGATAGTTGGAGCCAGTGCGCTTTCGCGTACTAGTTTTTGCCCGCGGTATGGCCTGGCGCACGCCGCAGTAAACTTCGGAGCTACAAGTATATGGCGTATCACTTCTAAGAGCCTGAATGCAAAGAGTCGAAGGGATAAGAGTTACGTGATAGAAAGAGAGAAAAGTCTGATCTTCCAAGATCTGTGTTTCCTAACACGTACAATTTGGGTATCTTTAAAACAAGGCATCTTCTAGGCAAACGCCGTTACACCTTAGACCACATCATCACTTTCCATCAGGTGTGGTAGTGGTCAAGCGTGTGCCTATAATGTATAAAAAAAAGTATAGGTGAATAAGACGGTAGGTAAGTAGCGCTGTGTCATGGTCCGGGAGGTAGCGTTGCAAATACAAGAGTCATAGTATTCCGGCTGATATTGACGTCGATAGTAGATCTTATATGACTAATAAGCAAACCGACCGTCAGCTGCCCAAGTAGTGGGGCTGGTGGTTGTGGGACAACTCCAATTAAGCTAGACCTCTAAATTGTATGAGCGCCCATACAGCTCAGAGGTCTATCTTAATTGGCGTTTACTATGAATGCCCTTACATACATAGTAAACGCCAATTAAGATAGACCTCTGAGCTGTATGGGCGCTCATACAATTTAGAGTTCTAGTTTAATTGGAGTTGTCCCACAATCACTAGCCCCGCGGGTGCGTCAGCTGACGGTCGGTTCAGTTGAGAGTCAGCCGAGATCTATTGAAAATGATGGCAATCGATCGGAATAAAATCACTAGCTAAAATGCAACGCTACCTCCCGGACCATCAACCTGAAGATAGATTCTCTAAAAATGATTGCATCAGTGGCACAATCGCAATAGCCTCTGATTGGCTTAATTTAAGGTGTTCTTGCTGCATCATTGCATTTTAACCAATAGCGGGAGGGTACCAGCCAATCAGATCCCTTTGTGATCGTTACACTGATGCAATCATTTTTAGAGAATCGACCCGCTTAATTACACTTAAATCATTTTGCGGAGTGAATCTTCTGTACCTTTAAAGGTATTATTAGTCATTCTGTGCCGCGGCATCGTTGATGTGGTATAAGGTTTTTAAAATATCCGCGAAAGTCCTTTGTTATTTTTTTTTCGGAATGAAATGTAGCCTATGTCACTACTGTTCAAGTTCTCTTACTCCACTCATGCAAAAATCAACCAATGAAGAAACAACCCAACAAATACTTTCAAAAAATTCAAAATTATTTATTTCATACAGGCCACGGCGTTCATACGGCTACGCCGTAGACCCTCTACGAAAATACCTGTACATGTACTATTCCATACTTTAGAAGCTCTCTTCTAAGTGTAGAAACGGTCATTCTTACGTCGCGGTACCATAGACACGTCTCTTACGTTACGAGGAGCGTTTTTGGAAAGTAGCAGGCTAACTTGGAAGGGGTATGGCAGTGTACATTCAACCCATACCCCGAATCGGTTTCTACACGTTATCGTACCGGAACGCTAAATAGCTTGGCGGCACGTCTTGGACGGTAGGGGGCGGTAACTAGTCACGGTCAAAGCCTCCCACCAGATAAAACTAAGGCTTAACTGTTGACTTCGAATAAAGTGGAGTTTTAAAAAAGAGTCCATGTAGCACATATGAGTACATAGAGACGACACTTAATGAAAAAACAAAAAGGGTAATAAAAATAATAAATCAAATCCTTTATGTCCCATTACCGGAAGTGGAGCGAACGGCCCTGTTTCACAAAACAATTAGCCGCAATGATTTATTCCGCGGGCGTGTAATGGAAAAAGGGTTTTTCAAGTCCAACGGTGGTCGTTTGTAGCGGAAATTACTGTGCGATGCGTTTTTTCCCCCTTGTTAGGAAGATAACAATAAAAACGCTTTTTAAAAAACCGACTTCAATCTTCACTAAAAGGTATATCAAGTGTGCCTGTAAAATTTGAAGAGTTCCCTCGATTTCTCCAGGATCGCATCGTCAGATCCTGACCCTATGACGCTGGGACCCCCTGGGAAGCATACCGTTTTAAACAAAAGAAGAATTTTCCAAATCGGTCTAGGCGTCTTTGTGTAATCGAAGAACAATACATAAAAAAAAGATTGGGATGAGGACCTCTTCCTTTTTTGAAGTCGTTTAAGGCCCAAGACACGGGTCTGCCTGCAAGAATTGAATAAGTTTGACGTGAGCTACTCACAAATTAGTTATTATTTTGATTTATTTCTTAAACTGGATACTTTCACGTAAAGATACGTATATAAACCTGTGAAGATGATACTGCCATTAGCGCTATTTGAATACCATAAGCCTACTTTGTCGTATTCGTTTAGAAATGGCGAAAAACCAAATTAAATTTTAATTTCGCGGGCAGCTCCGTGTCTTGGGCCTTAAAAAAGATAGATATGGATAGATACACCTGCCAATTTCCATTGGGTCAGCGTGGTGGACTATGGCTTTTCTCTGAGAGGAGACATGCGCTCAGTAGCGAGCCGTTAATGGATCTCTGATGATGAAGAGGAAGGAATCTTCATTAATGCGGCAAGGCATGCCTGACTCCATTGGGTTTATTGCCCAACGGCCGTCGACCATAGACAGACCATAGATTACTTTCGCATTTATAGTATTAGTATGGATTAGCTATTACTATCACAATATGCTATTGTAGAGGCATTAACGGTTGACAATAGGCTCAAAAAGATTTAATATTAATAACGTAAGTCGACCAACGTTTAGCTTTTACGGGGACACGTCCTGATTTTTTGGAGGGAATTTTTATTTTATTTATTTATTATGTACATTATAACTTTAAAAACTATAGAAAGGGCGTGTACAAGGACATTTTATCGCTACAAAATGTGAATTTCTTCCAGATGCCCTAGATTTTTAGATGGTTTCCTTAACCGACAAGACAGATGGGGCTCGAACGGTTAATATTTCACCATTGCTTGTAACCTTGTGCTATTGAGGATTTTCATTGAGAGAAAAATTACTTGCTGGACTTAGACACACAGACTACTACAATTTTGCTACCTCTGTGCCACAGAGACATTTTATCCAGTGGTATAATAGCTGCTATTATCACTAACGTCTTGACAATAATCGTTAAACCTAAGAGCCAAAGTCCTGTACTTAAATTGAGTTGTATACAGAAGGGTTTGGGAGTCCATTATGATAATAATTAGACCCTAAGAGACCCCATAACCATTTGTTTTTCCGGGATAAAAAGTAGGCTGAATCACTTCCTATGTCCTCAACAGCTCAAGCAAATTACGTCGATCCGTTTTTCCGTTACCACGTGATTGAAGGAAAATCTGACAAATAAACACAGTGTCAGATTTATAAGGAGTAGCGATTTTTTAATAGACTAACCGCCGAGTTTCTTGCTGGTTCGTCGCTGTTGAAACATCATTTCGAAACAGTGGTAGATTCACTTGAGAATTGAAAACGTTTGTAACTCGTGTCCCGCTATTATTAACTATCGCATAGTTACACTATGCATGATAGATAGATTTTGTATAGGTTTACTAATTCAATAGCCCAACAGTTAAAGGTTACACTATTGTCGTATCCACAGCCAGCACAAGCTTTTCGCTTATTTGGAGGTGATAGAAGGATATTAGTTAACGTCAGCTTAGCTAATATTCTTTTTAAAAAAAGGTTAAAAGATGAGTTTTGGTTACGTTTAATAGCTAGCAAGCGCCAGTTTTCTTAATACTTCTTCTCGGCTAGAACGGCATTCCGAACCAGTGGCAGGTTGACTTCAGGAGGAGGAGGATATTTTTCGATTTTTTTTTAAATTTTATGTGTTCTTTTTTTGTTGTTTTTCTTTGTATTTCTTTTAATGTGGCTGTTTTTATTCTTGATTGAAAGACTATTTATTTATTTAAATCATTTTACTAAAGTTTCTTTGAATAAAAAAACCTTAGTGACTCGCGTCCTGATATTGTTGACTAGCGTATAGTTACTCTATGCATCCATGATAGATAGGTTTTGTAATTCATCGATATTTCCACAACGAAAGGTCAAAAGGTCAGGTCATCCGCACATTCAAGGGCAGACGGCCGAATCCATCATACCTACCGGCTGCGTCATCAATATTTTAGGTATTTTTCCTCCGTCATATTGAACGTGACTAGTTTTTATATATATTACTTAATCCATAATAATTGTATGTGTAGACGTAAAAGATATTACAGAATTACGTAAGAATAATTTTCAGTTCATAAAAAACAATATTTGTTTGTGCCTAATAGGAAAATGTTGAAATGTAATACAAAGTGTTGTTGTTCTTCCATTTATTTCATCAAAAATGTAGGCACATTGGTAAGTAGATAAGTAGTGACAAACAATAAATACCTAATCCTTACTAATATTAATGCAAAAGTGTCTTTGTTTGTTAATTTGTTGGTTTGTCATTCAATCACGCAGCAACATAGCGACGTGATTTGAGGACCTGAAGAGTGACATAAGCTACATTTTCCTAAAACCTTTCTCCACGCGGACGTAACAGCGGGCAAAAGCTAGTTTGTAAATAAATTTACATAGGAATAAAGAGTGTACATGAATATCAACGCTGGAATTCATGGCGCGTTTCAGAAAAAAAAAAACTAACCTCGAAAGTTACAATAGAAATGCAGATGACAATTTTGTAAAAGGCTTTTTATCCGGGACAATGTATCGCCACATTAATGGGCTCGCCCCGTTACATCGCCTCGCAGCGCTGCATCCTTTTCTATAGGAGTCGTTAGTGTTCAAAATTCAACGCTGTAAGCGCTGAAAGTTCCTCAGTGGGGGATCCCTTTCAAGGAATGGATATTAGCATGGAAGTCCATTGTGAGCTTAATGTATGGAACTGTTTCTGTAATGGCGATTCGGAAGGAGTTTCGAGGCTTAATGAAAAATAAATTTCAGAGATAGTACGGTCTCCTGACATAACTGCGAACATTAGTAATTTAAGGACAATTAAAATAGCTAGTAGTAGTAGTAATAGTATTTTTTTGCACAACGGATCAGCCTGGCTGTCCAGCGCGGAAATGCAGCCAGTATTCTTGGCACCGTTTCACGAGGGCATGATTTGTTATTTGATATTACAAACAGACACTTCAATTTTATGTAGATACTAGCTGTTGTCCGCGACTTCGTCCGCGTCAATTTCTGTTATTATGATCGCGATTAAGAAGTTTTTAAAAGTTCGCCATTTTTGCAACATTTTTCACTGATGCTTCGCCCCTATTGGTCGCAGCGTGATGTTATATAGCCTTTCTCGATAAATGGACTATCCAACACAAAAAAAATTTTTCAATTCGAACCAGTAGTTCCTGAGATTAGCGCGTTCAAACAAACAAACTCTTTAGCTTTATAATTTTAGTATAGATATGTTACATAGAATATGTATTAATTGAATTAATGTTATTTTTTGAGTTTTAAGCGTTTTGGCGTTCCGTGTCTGATTCCGGAACTTTATGACGAGCCTTA
Source organism: Hipparchia sbordonii (assembly GCA_038048805.1). NCBI lineage: Eukaryota > Metazoa > Arthropoda > Insecta > Lepidoptera > Nymphalidae > Hipparchia > Hipparchia sbordonii. The sequence continues at coordinate 1,174,038 of CM076117.1, read as the reverse complement.
GACCGCTAAGTGGGGTTAGTATAAGATTAAATTCGATTGATCGTATTCGTTTACTATGACATTAGCGTCAAAGTAAAATGAACCATAACCACATTAATTTGGAGCTCAATTTCGTGCATGCATTCTAATACTTTTACGTATACGAATACGCTCCAAACTAAAATCGGTTGTACTGAATTTGTGACTTTAAATCGATACGTTTAAGGGGTAATTTTACTTTGACGCTAATGTCATAGTATACGAATACCGTCAATCGTGTTAAATATATTATACTACTTACTGCTCGTTGTATTCAGCCGTCGCTGCGCAGCCTTTCATTAGAGGCGAGCAAATTCTTAGGCTTCAGGAGGATTTGCCTCGTAATCTACTCCGCGGGACTTAACGCATTGCCTCGTCCGTAATTTTGTAATTAAAATTCTCTTTCACCTCAATCTGCCCTAGAACCGATTTCAACAGAATTTCTTATTCTCGAGAATAACTAAACCGAAAATTATTTAAATACCGCCATCGAACACAATTTCACCCACACCACCTGGGTGCCTGGAGGCTGGAGCGTAGGGCATCCACGTAGGTACTTTGAAACTTTATTATTATGAAGCTATTGCATAGCTTCTATCGCGGGCCAGCGTGGAGACTGAATCCAGAAATTCCGTAACGAAAATAACCTGACACGGGACTCCTCTACGGTGAGCCGCTAGATGGCGTTGATAAAAAACGCTATGCAATAGCTTTACCGCGGCAGTCCCCGAGTGCCACACGTCTTTTTTTTATTTTCCAAATATTTGAGGTTTTTTTAATTACCGCGGGGACTCTTATTTACCGGGATAAAAAGCCTATGCCTATGTGTTATTCCAGATTATAATCTATCTATGTGCCTTTCAGCCGAATCGGTTCAGTCGTTGCGGCGTGATTGAGTATATAGCAGACATCCTTCCATCCATTCGTACAAACTTTCGCATTTATAAATGTTTATAGTATTAATAACTTATCATTATATTTATAATGTAATTCATTTTATCCATTAGTTGATCTCTTGTCAGTTGATAGTTGATTGATTCATGAATAATTACGTATCCACTTTAACTTAAGTGCATCAAAGCCCTCTTGCTTAGTTATTAATCTACTAGTATTTACTAATTGGGTGTTATTTAATTTTAAATGGATATTTCGGTTGATTTTCCTAAATGATAAGTTGATAAGTCGGGCTAGCGTCGTGCATCGGTTTCATCCTTTCTAATTACTTCAATCAATCGATCAATTTATTTCACTTCAACATAAGTGTTTAAACTGAAATTATTTTATACTTTGTTGTTGCGTTTGAAGTCGGTTTTTAAAATAAAAAGATTTTTTATTTATTTAATGACTAGCTTTAACCCGCGGCTTCGCTCACGTTAGGTTCGATTTTTTAACCCCCTATTTAACCCTCTTGGGGTTGAAATTTTCCAAAATCCTTTCTTAGCGGATGTCTACGTCCTAACAGCTACCTGTATGCCAAATTTCAGCTCGATCGGTCCAGTGGTTAGAGCTGTGCGTTGATAGATCAGTCAGTCAGTCAGTCAGTCACCCTTGCCTTTTATATATTTAGAATACTACGAAATATACAAACTAACGTAGAATTTAACGAGATAATAAGATTGTAGAAGAAAGTTTCTCGCAAGGTTGCGGCAAAGTTAATTATTATTATTAGATAGTTTACCCACGTCCCCGCAGGCAGCGAGCAAGTTTTAACATTTAACTCTTGCAATGGAAACTTAGCGCAGACGTTAAAATCTGTTTATGCACTTTTGACTCTTAAATCTTTATGCTTTCTTTGAAGGATGATTTATGTTACGCCGTGCTGTGCCGGACTCAACTACGGGCACGGCAAAGGTCTATTATCTGTAGGGCTAACATGCACGCTACGAGAAAATTTTGTCTAGACGTTTGCTCTATGTGAATCTCTATAGAGACTCATAAGTAAACGTGTAGACAAAATTTTCTGGTGGCGCGCATGTTAGCCCGCGAAAAGCGTGTTGCAGCCTCGTTGGCTATTCGATTTTGTCGGTCCAAGCCTTTGCCACAGTTTAGCAAGAAATAGATTGCTCTTTGCATAAATCAAATTACGTTAAAAATGATTCTAGATAGGATCGAAATATATATTTTTTTGTTGAAATCGACAAAATGTCGTATTTTATTGCTCAATTTCTAGGGTCAAAATACAAAATTATCATAAAATAACATCAAAATAGCAAATTTTCAGTGTTTTAGGTGTGCTTCAAAAGCAAAAGTATTCGATACATAGCTAAAAGACACGAAGGTCAGCGTTTCGGCGTCTTTTATGCGCAAATACGCCGATCGCTGACGCAAAAAGAAACCAGTCTGCCCTCTCCCTTAACTCCACTAAGTGTAGTGAAAATCGTATGAGTCGTTCACCTTGCTAACTTCACTTACTATAACAGCGGCTTGACAAGGAAGGGGTTAGGGAGGAACATTAACGCGTTAATCGGAGTAGCACGGGGGCGCGGAAACGTGGCGTCAATTTATGTGTCCGACGCGCGATGTCCACGTTTCCTTTGCGGCGTAACGTACGCACACGTACGTCGGCTTGAGTTATGACGCCATTACTCCTGATCGCGCACCTCCATGATATCTGCGATGCTACTTTGTTATAGAACTTTATGTGGTTCTGTGGGTTATGATCATTGTTGATAATGTTACGGGCCAGGACCACTTCCGAATGAGTAATTAATCTTGCAGATATCACACATACATGCAGCGCCTTTGTGCGTGTGTGTGCGTAGCGTCTCGTACGAGCTTTGAGTAGGCAAAACCGGTTTACACCGGCGTAATACTTAGTCATGTTATCGATGATAGACAACGTGACTAAGAATTATGCGATTTGTATTATTAATAGCCCGAAAACTGAAATTTCGATCCCTTGCACTATTGTTATACCCGCTCATAACATAAGGTTTTCGCTTATTAGGAGAACATTTGTCAATGTCACAGCTTGGCTGAAATTCTTTCAAAAAATAGCTTATAGCGAGCTACAGGCATACTAAGGATATTATTATAAATAATAAATAAAGCTGCCAAGTCGGACACACTATTCGTCCTTGACACTGCCCGGCCTCGACTCGGCGTAATGTGAATCATCCTTTAGCGTTTGTGCTGTATTTTTTTTCTGTACCCATTTTTAATTTATCGTTTTAGAAGGGTTTTTTTTTATTTTAGACTAGCGGCCCGTCCCGGCTTCGCACGGGTGGATAAATATAGCCTATGTTACTCAGGGTGAATGTAGCTGTCCAATGGTGAAAGAATTTTTGAAATCGGCACAGTAGTTTTTGAGTTTATTCATTACAAACATACAAAAATACAAATCTTTCCTCTGTATAATAGTAGTGTAGATTAAAGAAATATTTTCCTTCATCCATTTTAGCTTAATAGGGAATGCAAAACCACGTCTAATGGATGTCTACGGTTTCAAGTCATGTCAAAGATTCCGTGCAAGTGTTTTGCTGAGTATCGTAATGTAGGCGAAGTTTGGAAATGCAGTTTCCCTCAGTTTGAATCTTTCGAGCATCTTTGGACGTTCGGACGTGTGAAGTCGGAGTTGGACGTGTTTGAACGACATGACTTGCACTTGCACTTTGAACTTTACTATAGTTAACGTTAACTACACAGTATATTGTGTAAGTGACTCTTTGGTTGAGTGGTAAGCATGTTCCACTACGGATGACGAGCTCTCGAGTTCGATCAGAAATGAGGAGAGAGGAGAACCAAAGTCACCGACATAGCTCAGCGAGTCGCGAAACTGAAGTGGAAATGGGTGGGGCACATAGTTCGAACAGCTGTTGGTCGTTGGGGTCCCAAGGTGCTGGAGTGGCGACCCCGCACCGGGAAGCGCAGTGTGGCAGACCTCCCACTAGGTGGATCGATGACATCAAACAAGTCGCAGCCGCTGGATGCAGGCGGCGCAAGACCGAGGATTGTGAAAGTCCATGCAAGAGACCTTTGTCCAGCAGTGGATGTCTATCGGTTGATAAAGAAGAAGAGTTTGATTCCCGGGTTGGGCCGGTGTTGGATTTGTAATGCGTACTCTAAAATACAAACCCTTGCTTTCGTCTTTGATGTAGTCAGCAAAAACAAAATCAAATCATTTATTTGCATGATCGCAGGTATATAAAAATTGTTGAAATAGGTACAAAACATTCTGCAATCCGTCAAACAAAAGGCATGCAAAAACGTAAAATTAATTATTTGAATGTGAATTATATAAAAAAATGGGCATACCAGTAATACTGTTATGCCCATTATTTTATGATTATGTAGTATGTCAAACAAAAATCAACTAATTAACATTACATATTGCTGGAAGAATTTTATCGTCATAAGAAATTGTTAATTGCGTCTGAAAATGGCATGTAACTTTAGATAAGTACTGCAAAATAATTGTTTTAAAAAAGAGCTCTCTTTCATTTCAAACTTTTTCCTTCAACTTAATATTAAAACCACCATCACCATTTCAGATCCTAACTGAAGCGGAACCTTCATTAAGATTTCATTATATAATCTTGGGAACCTTCGTAAACTATGTAGTTAACGTTAACAAAGTTCTTAGAGCAAGTTGAGTCGTTCGAACTTGGGCAATTCCGGCTTCACACGGTTGAACATGTTTCTTGATACAATCATATCCAACTCACTGCTTTAATCAACGTACGGCCGAAATTAATAACATATATCTATCTGATCACAAATCTACAGATTTAAGAATAAAATAGAATATTGAAATAAACTTTTAAAAAGTACTTTAAAAAAATTGTCTATCTAAAAACTACGATTCTTTAGAATTTAGTAAATAATTAAAATGTAACAATAAAACTTATAGCTGAAATAATCTAATTACTGTACAAATCATGCCTGCGTGAATATATATAAAAATGGCTGCATTTTCTCGCTGGATAGCCACTCTGATCCTTTGCGCAAAAAGTTAACCAGTCCTTCTGTCACCAGACGAGGCAATTAACCTCAGCGAAATGTCTCGAAAAAATTGTTTTGCACTTAGAGTCCCTAATGGCGTGAGGGTTTTTCCAGGCTGTCGTCCTAAAGCTAAACTGTTACCAAAACGCGGGATTTTATGAAGAAATGACGCCATTTATTGATAACTAGCTTTTCCCCGCGGCTTCGCTCACGTTAAGTTCGATTTTTCAAACCCCTATTTTATCCCTTTAGGGGTTGAATTTTCAAAAATCCTTTCTTAGCGGACACCTACGTTACAATAGCTATCTACATGCAAAATTTCAGCTTAATCCGTCCAGTGGTTTGCGCTGTGCGTTGATAGATCAGTCAGTCAGTCAGTCAGTCAGTCACCTTTGCCTTTTATATATTTAGATTAATAAACGACATTTCTCATTGATAATTAATAAACGACATTTCTCATATTGCTATATCAAAACCTACAGCAGTAAGGATAGATCGGTAGAGATTTTTTTAAGTAAGATAGCTTTAAAAAATCGTATTTGGCGATGTTTGTTAATGACGTAAGACGTTATAGCTTGATGAAGGCAGCACAACAAACGGAACAAATATGTAACTCTAAGCTCGTGTAAACTAGCCAGTAAGGCAGGCATGCAGTTTGGCATCTCGTAGGAAATAGCGATCGCGTCCCACAACGGAACTCGGGTATCGACAATACGGGCCATGATGAATTGCACCGAGCTCCGTAGTTCACACATAATAAGTGCTATCTTCGCATAATAACGGCGATCGATAAATAAGTCGTCACCGACATGCATTGCATATGCATTGATGCCGGGAGCGAGTTACGGCTCCCAACGGCAGGCTCAGTGCGAGTTCTTTCACGTCGATAACGTTGATGGTTTTCGAGTAATCTAAATATGTAAAAGGAGAAGGTGACTGACTGATTGACTGATCTATCAACGCACAGCTTCAACCACTGGACGGAAGGGGCTGTGGTATACAGCTAATAAAATATTTTTGAAAATACAACCCACAAGGGGATAAAATAGGGGTTTAAAAAACTTAACGTGAGCGAAGCCGCGGGCAAAAGCTAGTAATATTGTAATTAGTCGATCTCAATGGGGACTAGCGAATTAGGCAGACGTGTGTGAACTAACACAAGTGCACTCTCTATTCTTTCCCTCTCGTTATCCGATGGAACAAAAATCCGACACGAGTAGAAAGAAATCCGACGAAGGATTGTCGGCTTCGCGTGGTCTTCGAGATAAGGGGATGTAGCTGAACAGTATTTTTTTTACGAACCGGTGGTAGAGTCTTGATTTGTCATAAAAGTCAAAAGTGAAGGAAAAATACTCGTAATTTAAATTCTGAACACCGCTAACTTTCAAACTCCGAGCTGCTACAGAAAAATACTCGTACTTAACAGAAAAAATCAGTAACTTTTGTCCTTATGTCTCTTGTTTGAAAGTCATTACCGATTTTTATTTTTAACCGACTTCAAAAAAAAGAGGAGGTTCTCAATTCGACGCGTATGTTTTTTTTTTTTTTTTTTTTATTTTTATTATTATTTTTTGGCGATGTTACTCCATAACTCCGTCAAATCTGAACCGATTTTAATAATTTTTTATTTTATTTGAAAGGACGTATCGTCAGGTTGGTCCCATTTAAATTTGGTGAAGATCTGATGAATATCTTCGGAGATGGAGGACGGAACTCCTCAATGAATAAGAGCAAATCACTCGTGATCAGAGTGTGTGTCGGATTTTAACCATGCATTCTTCATAGCATACATACATAATGCTTTTCTATTCGGCATTTCAATATAATTTTTTTTAACCGAATTTTTGACGATGTTACTCTATAACTCTGTCAAATCTGAACCGATTTCAATAATTTTTTTTTTATTTAAAAGGGCATATCGTCAGGTTGGTCCCATTTAAGTTTGGTGAAGATCTGATGAATATCTTCGGAGATATAGGATGGAACTCCTCATTGAATAAGAGCAAATCGCTCGTGATCAGAGTGTGTGTAGGATTTTAACCATGCAAACTTCATAGCATACATACATATGCTAAATTTCTATTTGGAATAATATATTTCAATACTTTTTTTAAGGAGCAAAACAAATGGTCTAGTGAATTGGTCCCATGAAGCTACACTAAAAAGCTTAAAATAATAATATAAAAAAATATTTTAAAAAAACCGACTTCAAACGCCACTTAAAAGTATAAAATAATTTTAGTTTGTAGACGTATGTTGAAGTCGGGCCAGCGTTGCGCAATGGTATCATCGTTTCTATATTTTAAGCCCGTCCGACTTCAATATACGTGTACAAACTAAAATTATTAAATCGTAAATACTATTAGGCCGGTATACTTGTTGAATTAGCCCGTGAGACGGAGGGGCCTAAATAGAAACGATGAAACCGATGCGCGACGCTGGCCCGACTTCAACATACGTGTACAAACTAAAATTATTTTATACTTTTAAGTGGCGTTTGAAGTCGGTTTTTTTAAAATATTTTTTTATATTATTATGATAAGTACCTTGGAGTGCTAGCTGTAGATGTATTGGCAAAGCCAAATCTTAATTTTTGTGTAAAATCGAATAGAACTGGGGCATCCTTAAAACCAGCGCTGAGGTTGTCTCCTATAGTTTAAAAATAAATAAAAAAATAAAATATATTTATTTCAGGCTATTGGCCCATAGATGTTAGTAAAAAAAAAAAACTTTTTATTGTTAGTGTTTAATAGCCATAGATTTAAGTTTTCCATTGTAGGAAAAAAGCTAACAATTAGAAAACAATAGGGCTTGTTTATTATTTAAAACAAGTAACTTAAACTAACCTTACCTAATCTATGTAGGACACAGTCCAGAAATGGGGATTTAAAACTCTAAACTAATCACGCCTTAAGAGATCTGATCTCTCAAAACGCTGAAACCCTACCTAAAGCCGTCTCCAACCGCCCCTATAACGGCCCCTGTCCTCACATCTAATCTATCTAACCGCAACACGTCAGACAGACCACCATCTGAACGTGAGGGTAACTATCAAAATATCAAAGTATTATTTAATCAACAATTAATTACACTTATCAAAATCTATAGGTAATATTTCAATACATTAAAGTTGTATATCTTTACTATTTCAATATTTCGCTAACACATAATAACCGCGACAATTCTAACCAACCGCTAATCTAACTCTCTACTGATTAGAGATGACGAGCGACAACTAACTTCAGACGACTGACTCGACACAGAATGACTAATGCTAATACAATAATGATCCCTTTCGAATAGTGTAAGGCAGTTTTATAATGTCGGTAATTGTAAACAAGATTAGTGGGGGTACCACGTGACCCACCAATAAGATCCAATAACATTTGTTTGGCGTTATAGATCACTAATACAAAAGGTATAATCTTATAAATAACTCGTACATTTATTTAACCCAATATCTACGACAAATTAAGTATGAAATAATCATACACAATAAACTGCTATTGCAGAATGGTATCATGACCAATGAATTTCGAATACTCTTAAAATAATAAAGTTACATCCTTCCGATGTTCTAAACCAACTGCTATCTATAATCCAATACTGAATTCTGAACCTTAAAATCGTATGTGAATATATTTCGACTCATCTATTTCATAATTTGCTAACACTCTAATCCTACTCTCCTACAAATTATACTTAATATTAATCAGTTGGCCAGTATTGCCGACAGTCGGCCATCCAAATCGAGTCGTTCGACCTCGGGCGACTGACAACAAGGTACGGCAGCTTAAAAACATTGTATTATAAATTCTTAGTTCTCGTATAATACAAATTCTATATTAATTATAATATTAATCTTGTAACCTGAAAATAAAACATTATTATTATTATTATTTAAGGACCAGGGTTGTCCAGAACCTAACAGGACCAGGGTTGTCCTGAAATCTTTCATTTAAGGACCAGGGTTGTCCAAAAATGAATACTGGACCAGGGTTGTCCAGTACCTAACAGGACCAGGGTTGTCCCGAAATTAGTGGACCAGGGTTGTCCAGTATGTTAACAGGACCAGGGTTGTCCTTTATATTTCATCAGCTCAGCTGCTCATCTTCTCGCGTGCAAAACCACACGCATACAACTCTGAGCAACTGTAAGCAATAAAAACATTAAAAACGTCCCATGTGCTGCTTTCAAAGTAAGCAACACAACTCTCAGGACACCATTCAGCTCCAAAACATTTTCCTCGCTCAAAAGTAGCGAGCTCTATGAGCTTTAGCTGCTCTATGAGCATGTAATAGTTCTAGCAAAATATCAAAACCAAAAGATTCAATAGCAAGCTTACGACTATTTTTAACACTGTTACTAAAGTAAGCCATACCTTATAGTGGCCATACATTCTACTCTTCAGTTCAGTGTGATACGAATCAGTCGGATCAGTAGTTCAATTCTATAGACGACTCAATTTAACCATAAGGTCAAGAAACCAGAAGAGTCAAGTAAAAATAAACAAGTGATATCTGTCTACGATGTACTTTACATCGCTTGCCACGTAATCGTGGCTGTATACCAAAATCCCAAAAATTAACAAACTGTTTAACGTCAGTCAGTCAAATCAAATTTGCTTAGTCAAAACATCGATCAAAGTATGATAGCTTGGTCTAACCTGACTTTAACTAATGATTCAATGATTCAAATAAGAAAAGTAAATTTCTTTAAAGTCGACAACTAATATTTAAATAAGATTCTTTTCAATTATGTAAGTCAGTGCAAGTTCATCTCGTAATATGCGCATGTGCGGAATTATCACTAATTTCATTGATAGCCACAGCATCCCTTAATTATACGTGTAGTTTATCTTTATTCACCAATTAATAAATTAACTGAGACGAATAAACTATCACCGGTACATATTTATGTGACAAATTTTCTATTTAACAAATAAGTAACACCAGCAAATTAAACAAACTACCCGTTCAAGTTTTATCAAAAATCTAAATAACTGAATACCATCGAAGGCACTACCCAAAATTACTACTCACTTTTGTAGAAATTAGAAATGGAACCAAAAGTTGTTTGATATTTGTTACTGCGTGAGCACTTGTCAAAACTAGTTCTATTCAACAACTTTGAAATCATCAGCAAAATTGATCGAAACACTAACGACCATATATGTACGAGATAAACACGAGCTACTTAACCAATTTTGTTTTGTTTCATGTTTAACTATTTCACGAATTTAATTTCACCTTCATTTGCACAACGTAATATTAATATCACGCAAAGTTATTATAATTTGCAAAACAACCTTTGATAAATAGGACTCTGCTACCTATACTCGGAATGAAGTCACTCTACTTCATGTACCTTCTGGCTACCAGTTTTCATAACCGCTCAATTTACGATTAAAAATAAACAATTATTGTAAAAACATATTGGAAAGGTCAGCAAACTATACGAAACATTATTAGAGATCAATAAGATAACCACAAGCCATATTAACAAATTTGTTTTACTGAAGACAGTAACAGAACGACAGTAACTACACACGTCTCGAATTTAATTTTCTACCTTCGTTACGCAAATATAATTTTTGCAACACGATCTTTAATAAACAAACTCTGCAATCTATACTTCGATTACCCACACTATATTTTATGAGAATACCCGTTTGATAATTGCTCATTGTACGATAAATTCAAATCACAATGCGTCACATATTACGAAATGCACCAACGTAAACAAGGATAACTCAATTTAATTATCTCTTCCAAAGATAATTGGACAAAGAATGATAAACAAGGAACATTACAAAGAATCACTACACCGAAATTCATCAACTGTTGAATAATATCACAAATCTCGCAATGGCTGTACTTTCTGAATTCTTTTAAGCGCGTCTACATACGAGATCGCACATTAACTAGTTTTCACGAAACCACAATATTTTAAGCTATTCGACCAAACAGGAATCTCATTCTTCCATTTAACTCAACTCGTAAAGTCAACACTGATTCTTTGTTAACCTTCGCATAAAAGAGGTTAGAAAAAGGTTTCTAGCTAACGTAACTATAGCGGGCATGAACCCGCCATGATTTTACTCAAATGGTCAAAAATATATTGGAAACTTCTTACCGACACGTAGGCTTGTACTTAGCAAAGCACATCTCATGTGCAACTGGCACGCCGTGGCAGGCGTCGCAACAAGCAACGATGTGCTCGGCAGGCGCCAACCGGTGACGCGCAGAGAAGCCGCGTTCACCGCTGCGACCCGCTACAGCGCGCTCGGCAGCGCGCAGACAGGTGAGGCGCGCACAAGCGCGTCATCGGCGCAGCGACACGTTCTGACGTGCTCGCCAGCGCGCAGACAGGTGAGGCGCGCAGAAGTGCGTCATCAGCGCAGCGACACGTTCCGACGCGCTCGCCGGCGCGCAGACAGGTGAGGCGCGCAGCAGCGCCCCCATGAGCGCAGCAACACGTTCCGACGCGCCCGCCAGCGCGCAGACAGGTGAGGTGCGCAGAAGCGGCCTCAGCAGCGCAGCGACGCGCACCAACACGCTCGCCAGCGCGCCGACGCGAAACCAGGCACCGTGGCAGACAGCAACGCAGCACACATTACTGAAGCCGCTGCTGCTTGGCACCGCGTTTGCACAAAGTACCTTTATGCAACTACCTGCAAACTATAGCACAAATTGGCACACGCTCGTTTACCTAAACGAGTCAACGACTCGTTTCAACAAGAACACTGTATTCCTGCTCAATGTCAAAACCGAACATCAAAAGGGAAGTGTTTTCCTTTTTCCAAATCTCCCAAAACCACAGATGGGAATCGAACAGTAAAAGTTATTCGCTCGAACGTGAAGACAAAAACTAACGGCTGTGTGTGAGGTTATCAAGGCTAGTAGTGAGCATAGGTCTATCCCACTTCTGAACTGTAGGACACAGTCCAGAAATGGGGATTTAAAACTCTAAACTAATCACGCCTTAAGAGATCTGATCTCTCAAAACGCTGAAACCCTACCTAAAGCCGTCTCCAACCGCCCCTATAACGGCCCCTGTCCTCACATCTAATCTATCTAACCGCAACACGTCAGACAGACCACCATCTGAACGTGAGGGTAACTATCAAAATATCAAAGTATTATTTAATCAACAATTAATTACACTTATCAAAATCTATAGGTAATATTTCAATACATTAAAGTTGTATATCTTTACTATTTCAATATTTCGCTAACACATAATAACCGCGACAATTCTAACCAACCGCTAATCTAACTCTCTACTGATTAGAGATGACGAGCGACAACTAACTTCAGACGACTGACTCGACACAGAATGACGAATGCTAATACAATAATGATCCCTTTCGAATAGTGTAAGGCAGTTTTATAATGTCGGTAATTGTAAACAAGATTAGTGGGGGTACCACGTGACCCACCAATAAGATCCAATAACATTTGTTTGGCGTTATAGATCACTAATACAAAAGGTATAATCTTATAAATAACTCGTACATTTATTTAACCCAATATCTACGACAAATTAAGTATGAAATAATCATACACAATAAACTGCTATTGCAGAATGGTATCATGACCAATGAATTTCGAATACTCTTAAAATAATAAAGTTACATCCTTCCGATGTTCTAAACCAACTGCTATCTATAATCCAATACTGAATTCTGAACCTTAAAATCGTATGTGAATATATTTCGACTCATCTATTTCATAATTTGCTAACACTCTAATCCTACTCTCCTACAAATTATACTTAATATTAATCAGTTGGCCAGTATTGCCGACATCTATCATTTTACTTTGACTTTATTCGATTGTTACTCGAAATCGATCAACGTTGTCGAGATGTGCAAATTCGTGCTAACCCGCAGTGGCTGCAGGTGAGAGGAAATTACCGTCTCAAACCGCACCGGAACTGATGATGAATCGCTCTACGCTTCACGATTGAAGACCACAGCTATTATGTGAACTGCGCATTATTACTGATACCAGCTGGCCTGTTCTATTTTGCAAGCTGAAGTTGAGTAATATCCTTCTCTCCCCTCCAAATAAGCGGAAAGCTTGTGCTAGGTGTGGGTACGACAATAATGCAACGGGTGGGGTTCGAACCTGCGACCTTTCAGTTTTCAGTCTGCGCCTTTAACCATTGGGCTATAGAGGCTTTAATATATTATTTATGTTGGCTTGCGTGGAACAAAAGGGTTGGGCAAGAATATCATTTTGAGAACTCTAATGATTTTGTGCGGTGATGGCCTCCTTTTCTCTTCTGATTTGGGACTATCAGTAGTACTAGGGGAAAGTGTTATTGTCCATGGTTCACTTGCTACTGGTAGTAGGTACAAATTTAGTAATCCGGACAGCAAACGGACTTTTTGGAGTTATATGCGTTTTAAGCATTTAAATATCACTAAAAAGTATTATTAACGTAAAAATTCTTTTTACAAAATCGACTTCAAACGCCACCACAAAGTATATCAATTGTGCCTATAAAATTTGAAGAGTTCCCTCCAGGATCCCATCATCAGATCCTGACCTGCTGACAATGGGACCACCTGGGAAGAACAAAAAAAAGAATTTTTCAAATCAGTCCTGGCGTCTTCGAGTATTCGGGACATAAAAATAAAGATTCCGACGAATTGAGAACCTCCTCTTTTTTTGGAAGTCCAAACCAGAAAAAATCTGTATGCAATTGGCAACACAAAGGAATTTAACGTAAGCCGCAGGCAAAAGCTAGTCTTCCAATAAGTGTAGATTAGTAGTAGTATCTTAAAGCGAAATAATTATGGTTATTGACTATTCTTACAAAGAATTTCGAATTCAATAAGATCTAAAAATTCAAACGATTCACACCGAGATTTGAGACAATAATCTCCCTCTAACACTGTTTAACGTTAAACATCTCTTTTTAAGCGTCTTTTCTTTTGAAAGCCTCTTTTAAATCCAAGTGATACTTAAACTGCGTCGGTGTTTATTGCCTACTTACTTTCTTTCGATCTCTGATTGCTCACGTTTGAACTTTTCTTTTATTTTCTTTTAATTGCTTCGCCTCACTGACTTTTATTTCTGACGATTTTTGATGACTTGCCTTTGATGCTTTGTTTTAGTTTTTATTTCATTTTCTTTTATTTGTAATGTTTATTTTGAGGTAGAATTTCAATTTGATGGGTTTTGGTTTTGTAAATTGGTCTGTTTTCATTAAGTATTGTGTACGATCTAATGTATTTCTTTGAAGTCTAAATTCGTATAATGACCTTTATCATTGTTTTGATGCTTTGCTTTTGAACCGCTGTTTTAGAACAATAAAGAAGAACTACATCTTTTTTAAAGTTGGTCATAAATGAGTTTAAAATACCTTGTTAATGTAGAGCTGATTGCGCTAGTGGCTTTGAAATAATCATTAGATTCCCAGATTCCAGTTTATGCCAAAAATATCAAGATATTGGGGTCTCCTGTTAAGGAATTCTCAGTAATAGCCCGGTGTTTGGAAGCTGGCGGTATTAAATCTTGCCCTGGAGAGCACTTAAGAGGTGGTGTCTGTTTTCCATCCAATTGGACTAAAGGGATGAGGGAATAGACAGCGCACTTATGCGCACGAACTTATGTACTATATTATCTGTAGATATTAGTCGTCCTGGCTGAATTTGTCGATATTTTCAAGAACAGAGGAGGTGTTATATGCTATGATATTCCACTAGGGATGAGTTATAAACTCACAAAACAAGCGAAAAAATTGTTCCGAACGACGAAGAGTATAATAGACTACGTCACTGTTAAATGACATGACAAATTACGACAAATGTCTGCCATTACGCGCTTCATTTACCGCACGCTTTATGCACTTTATTATTGAGAGGGGAATCTAAAAATACCGCTGAATTATTGAATAATTTACATAAATAATATGTCTTTTTAGCCTCTAAATCTAAATGTTACATCGGCAAACCTCTTCAAAAGCACTAAATTTCCCTGGAGGGTCCCAAACAACTGAAACTTTGATTGTGTTGAATGGGGAACGGGTGAACGATTAGGGACAAATAACCCAAAACTAATAATCATTTCGCACTCACGACTCGGAGGGTCCCCAACTTAAGGACCCTTTTCATCCAGCTATGGGAGAGGGTGCAGAATGCTCAGGCACTTTAACAATCTATTTCTCCTTAGCTGTCATAAATGCTTAACAAATTTTTTCTCACAGAAATGCGTGAGCGACGCTTTAACATTATATTGCAGACCAATTAAAAACAAATCTTAACAGATATAAAAACCTGATCTGAGTACCTTCAAGAAAAGAGTGAATAGGCATTTTCTAGGCAAGCGCGTTCCAACCTAGACCTCATCAATGCTTTCCTTCATTGATTGCTCATAATAAAAAAAAAAAGGATAAAACCACGAACCAGTGGTAGATTCATTTGACGATTCGAAAGCACTTCGTAAAAGTTTATGTGAATAAAAAATTATTCTATTCTATTGTGCACTTAAAAAATAAATACTAATTAAACAATAACGACAGCATTATCACTTAGAAGCCAGGCAATCACGTTACGTTGTTGAATTAGCATTTCCCTGAAGATAAGAAACGTGCGGACAGTGTTTTTAGTGAGTCTGTGTGGTATTAATTAATGCGTGTTAATTGTGCGTGTTACTTCCTGTGTGTCTAGTGTTAAGAGGGCACATAACACGTTGTACTATAAAAATTCTTATGTTTCATGGATTTTTGGAAAGTGTAATATACCTAGAGGAATTTATTCGACAATTTGGACAATTCAGTTGTGGCGCAGTCGGTAGGATACCTGTGATGTGTAAGTAAAACTTCGTTGAACTGGGGACTGATTTATTCGACATTGTTTGACAGCTTGCATAATTCTACCCTCTGGTACATTGTTGGTTTAATACTCAAAGTATCCTTACATAACTCTGACTTAGCTTTTTTTTTTTAAATATATAGACTAGCGCTTGACTGCGATCACACCTGATGGTAAGTGAAGATGCAGCCTAAGATGGAACGCGCTTGCCTAGAAGATGCCTATTCACTCTTGATTTGAAGGTACCCAAATTATAGTTAGAGGGAAAAACGGAAGCCGGAAGGGTATTTCAAATCCTAGCGGTAATCAGGAACGAAGAAGCAAAGCGCTTAATGCGCGTTCTTGGGATTTCAACTACGTAGGGGTGCAGATCTTTTCTGTGCCTTGCGTTTCGATGGTAGAATGGTGCCGGTGGAACCAAGACTTAAGATAGAGTTAATAAAAAGAGACACAAATATGTTCTGACATAAGTCTGTCTTGTTTTAAGTCTGACTTGAGTCTAAGCTGAGTGAGAGTGCTGTCTATAGATTTCAACTTAAGTGGCATAGGGGAAAATACACCCAAGCTGAAAGCGTCCTTACGACCCTTTTATATCAAAAGGGGAATGGAATAATTGATTAATACTTTGTTGCCAATTTGTAAAACGGATGGGACCGCGTGTAACCCTCGAGCCAATGAATGTTAGTTAAATAAATGTATTTAATATTAAATGTACGTACGTATGTTAGGAACGATGCCAAACTATTCGGTTCAATAGGGAATTATTTAAAAACCTAAGTAATTCCAAGCGGGCAATATCAACTCAATAACATTTGTAGCACCTGAGACACAACCAATGCGTTGCCGGCTTTTTGGGAATATGTTGGTCCGCCCCTTGAATAACCCCGTGTTGTAATTTAGTGGGGATACCATCGCAGGAAGTTGATTCCACAGTTTCAAAGTACGTGGAAAAAAAGATCTGGCACATCGGATGGTCGAAGTGCTCCAGGCACCCAGGTGGTGAGGGTGAAATTGCGTTCAGTGGCGAGCGGTGCGGTCTTTAACTTGAAAATAAAGTTTATTATTATTATTGTTATAAGAAGAAGCGAAATATCCACACACACGCTATATGCTAAATGAGAAGGTGCACTTAGGTAAATGAGAAAAACAAAGGTATGCTCCAACTCTCTTACGATATTTAGATGTTCGCCTCCTAAGGGAAAATGTACTAAAATGCTAACATTAAGGTTGCACCGTTAAGGATGATTTCTTTACCATTTTACTTAGCCACTAGTATAATGAGATTTGCATGTAAAATATACCTCTTATAAAAGGTACCTACGCAAAAAAACTTTTACGTATATTTGTAACCGAGTTCTAAAAAAGCAGGAGGTTCTCAATTCGTTGGAATCTTGTTTTTTTTATTTTTATGTATTTTCCCCGATTACTCGAAGACGCCTGGACCGATTTGGAAAATTCTTTTTTTATTTGAAAGAGTATTCACAGGTAGTCCCAATGTCATCAGGTCAGGATCTGATGATGGAATCCTGAAGAAATTGAGGGTATACTTTTTGATATACGTTGTAGTGGTGTTTGAAGTCGGTTTTGTAAAAAGGATTTTTACGTTTATATTATTAGGGTTCCGTAGCCAAAGTGGGCCAGCGAGACCGTAATGCTAAGCCTCCGCCGTCCTTCCGTCTGTTTGTCAGCAGGCTGTATCTCGTGAACCGAAATACCTATATAATTTAAAACTCGAAATTCTCACGGAATTTTCATTTCTACTGTGATATTTATATGTTACTTGCGGGTATAAAATATATATCCTATGTCATTCACTGTTAATGGATGTTATTATACATATAAACCTTCGTCTTCAATCACTCTATCTATTAAAAAAAACCGCATCAAAATCCGTTGCGTAGTTTTAAAGATTTAAGCATACATAGGGACAGAGAAAGCGACTTTGTTTTATACTTTGTAGTGATGTGCAATATACAATAAGTCCTTAAATAAACCCTCTAAAATCCGCCTTTAAAAAGCAAATCACCGGATTAAAGTCATACTTAAAAACTATCGCTAGTTGCCCGCTAAGCAAGTAAGCCACCCGCGATGAAGTTGTTAAAACATAAGTTGCACCATTTCATATACTCGTACTACTCGTGCAGTATCGGAACCGTGTTTATCCGATTACGCGGAACTTTGTTGTTAAACTACTGTATGTCGTCAGTTTTCGATTTCTACTTAGGTGCTTATTAGTTTTCAGTTTGGTAAACGTTTACTCCCTAGAACAGCACATATCTTTTTCTATATCAAGCTATAGATGTATACTGTTGAACAAAGGTCTCTTGCGTGGACTTCCACAGACCACAGGCTCCGTGCGACTCGTTTGATGACGGCGATCCACCTAGTGGGGGGTCTGCCAACACTGCGCTTTCCGGTGCGGGGTCGCCACTGTAGCACCTTGGGACCCCATCGACCATCAGCTCTTCGAACTATGTGCCCCGCCCATTTCCACTTCAGTTTCGCAACTCGTAGAGCTATGACGGTGACTTTGGTTCTCCTACGGATCTCCTCATTTTTTATTTGATCTCGCAGGGATACTCCGAGTGACCTTGATCCTTCTTATGAGCGGCCATGTTTCAGATCCATAAATCGTCAGTGGCATCACGCACAGTTCGAAGACATATATCCACATATCTAATTAGGTAGCTGTGAATTTTCCTTTTAATCTATACTATTATAATAAAGAGAGAGCGCGAATTTTGTGAGTTTGTATGTATGTCCGGAGCAAACTTTGGAACCACCGCACCTATTTCAAAAATTCTTTCACCATTTCAAAGGTACATTATTCCAGATGGTTATAGGCTATATATTATGCACATAAATGTATTATGGCTAGATATTATGTACAAATTTGTTAAAGAAGACGGAAAAATTTTTGACTCTCAAACGTTTTCAAGGCGTGCGCTGGGTCATATACTGTTATTGGATGAAAATGATGTATGGGTGAATTGTTCCTCTTAAAAAGTTCTGAAAAAAAGTCCGCGATAGCATATGTCTAGCTTCTAAGGATAACTTACAGTAACCATTTCTATCTTTCAAATTTTGATTAAAAATAATGAATTATTTTCGACCTTCTTTAACCGATGTGATGTCAATCTATATCTAAATAAATATGTTTATTATCGCAAGTGTTTATTTTGAACATATTTGCCCTTTACACTATACAATTTAAATAAATATCTTAGGAGTTATCGGAAAATTAATATTTACGCGCGACAAAATAATAAAATGGTGCCGGCCGGCGCGGACGGTGCACGGTGGCGCGTTTCGGCGCGGGAGATTCCTGTGATTCCTGTGGTGATCTTATTTATAATCGTCTCCTATTAGAAGCTCTGTGCGATCAGGACCCGTAAAAACAAATATTTAAATTTTCAACCTGGACGAAGTCGGCGCGGGCTTCTAGTTAAAAATAAAATAAAAAATAAAATTTAGACATACATGACATATTTTGATTCTATATCCTTAGTAAGTTCGTTAATCAATGGGTAAATACGATTAACTCCGTGAATAAATCCCACACTAGTGCAACTTGTAGCGCCATCTATACAATCTGCGGTCCAGTTTATCCAACGTTGGTCGTTCAGAGCTGCGGTCGACCGTCGCCGCCTGACCTCTTATCGGCTAAGCTTTTACGTGGAGCGGTTGTTATCGCACCAGGGCCGTATAGAATACTTAATGGGATGGCTTCGTCATGTTTAATTCGATTTCTGAAGCCATGTTCAGGGTTAAAATTTTTAGAACTTTCTTTGGATTGTACACATTTAATAAGTAGAAGTTTAAATTATTCTTAAAGATGAAGTTGCATCGAAGCGATCGGCAGGCTTATTACTTATCTCGCGACAAGCTTGCGATAGGCGTCAATCTCATGATCGTTGTCAAACGTCACGACAGCAACGATCACGAGATTTACGCCTGTCGCAAGTCTGTCTGGCTTTGTTTTAGCTGTCTACGAGATAGTATTTACATAATATTGTAACAGTTTGATTTTTATAGCAACAACTGCCGACTTTCTTGCCAGTTTTTCACAGTATCCGTTTTCCGAACCTGTGGTAGTGTCTCGAGAGCCATACATTAGTCTACATGAAATAAATTCATTTGAATTTGAAAGGAGGTGGGTTGATAAGGCCCAAAATCCGCCCCTCATACACTCGAAAAAAAAAGTTCCAGATTCCGACAAATTGTAAATGTATTTATATACTTGAAGATATAAACTTTATTTTAATATAAAGTTTAGGTGATAAAAAAATAGTAAGTTACAGAAAATATTACCCAAAAAGAGAGTGTTTCTTTTACTTTTCTTACATTTTCATACATTTTAGTCGTTTTTTAAGCTTTGATTTAATATTTTAGAATGAGGCGCTCCATGAACCAAAATAAATTAATACTCATATAAAAGCTTATAAAAAGGAGCATCATTATCAGTTACGTTTACCATGGTTCATGGAGCGCCTCATTCTAAAATATTAAATCAAAGCTTAAAAAACGACTAAAATGTATGAAAATGTAAGAAAAGTAAAAGAAACACTCTCTTTTTGGGTAATATTTTCTGTAACTTACTATTTTTTTTATCACCTAAACTTTATATTAAAATAAAGTTTATATCTTCAAGTATATAAATACATTTACAATTTGTCGAAATCTGGAACTTTTTTTTTCGAGTGTATGAGGGGCGGATTTTGTTGCCTTATCAACCCACCTCCTTTGTGGTGTAATTCGGCAAATACGATTAACTCCGTGAATAAATCTCGCACTAGTACAACTTGTGGCTCCATCTGTACAATCTGCGGTCAGATGTTTATCTTACGTCGGTCCTTCAAAGTTGCGGTCGAAGCTGCGGTCGACGGTCGCCGCCTGAATCCTCATCGGCTAAGCTTTTACGTGAACCGGTTGTTTAGCGCACGAGGTCTGTATAGAATACTTTATATCCCATAAAGTATTCTTCGTCTTGTTTAATTCAATTTCTGAAGGCATGTACTGGATTCGAATTTTTAGGTCTTCTTCTGTTTCGCGTCTTCTGATTTACAGCACCAAAAATGTAGCGATACTGCACCTAACCTGATAAAATTGAATGAGCTATTTCAGAAGTATATAAAGAAAATATTAAATGAACACTTAATAAATTATTTGTTATTTATTACTTCTTGGTTAGTACGAAACATTTGTTGGTAAACAAAACTCTTCATTTTGGGTTTATCTTTAAAGCAAACTTATCAAAAAAACTGAACTAAAAATCGTATTTTTCCGTTTTACTTTAAAAATAATAAAGCCACATTTAAGGTTAAAGTTTACGAGGAAGTTTACTGAAAATGAAAGAAAAAGGTTTTGTAATAAGTAGTAGAATCCGAAACTTTTGTTTCTCAACTTTACAACAACAACGTTACCTTAATTAACAAGTTGTAACACAAAAATAGTATTATCTTCTAAAAATGACAAAAACAGCATAGCACTTCACATTTTGAATGGAAAAAAGTTTTGTATTATTATAGAATCCGAAACTTTTCTATCTTAATTTAAAAACAACGTTGCGTTGATTAACAAGTTAGGTTACTTAGTTGTAACACAAAAAGGGAGCTTCATTAAAGTTGGCGAGATGCAAATTTTTAAGTGAAACACAACCGCTGAATTTTGTCGCTGAATCTTCAACGAGTAACACGTCTAGGAGTTGACATGCACGAGTACTTAAACAATCTGGAAAGCTTCGATCAAGGAAAACTAATTACGAAAAAATACAAACTTTTTCAATTTAAAGTGTTATGTGATGATTAATTGTTTTATTTTTCATTATCTCAACCTCTCAGAATGATTGCAATTGAAAGTGCGGATTGACGGTCATCACCCTCGTTTGAGAACATTTGGAGAACTCTGAAGCATGTTGGTTCTCCCTCTCTATAATATTAAAACCATTGATATTAATTGCTTAGTAATTTCGAATCGAGTGTTGCAGAGTATCAAGTCTTTCCTCGCTTCATCGAACCAGCGATACCTGCGTCGTCGAACAGGATGTTTTCCTATTGGATGACCTAATTAGTATGCTCTTCTTACAGCAGTATCCTCTCCCATGCCGTCTATGGGCCCGAGCCAGAAGTCACTTTGATTTGTAATGAGGTCTAGCCACCAGTTCTTTAATCTCCCGATTCTTTCTCTGAAAATACATTGTTATTATTACGAAACCGACTCAAGAAGATAGAAACACCTCAAGTCTGGATAGAATAGAATAATTTTTATTCAAATAAACTTTTACAAAGTGCTTTCGAATCGTCAAACGAACCTACCACTGGTTTGGGTGCCGCTTTAACCGAGAAGATACCACCGAGATAATTTTTTGGTCTTGAATTTTGGCAGGGGAAAAAAATACCACATTAGTCTCCCCCCTAGGGTGCAGGAACATCGCTTTTTGTGTCTGCCGGTTTCAACGCGATTTAATGGCAACTTTTCGCCACGCCTTTGTCACTTAATCTTTTTGCTGAGGAAAGTTTCCGCGGCCGCGAAAATTTTGCCCGTCCCTATATTTGGAACTGTGATTAAGTATCTTAACTTTTGACGCGGGACTTTTTTTTAACCGACTTTCAAAAAAGGAGGCGGTTCTCAATTTTTATATTTTTAGCAAGCAAACGAGCAGGCGGGTCACCTGATGTTAAGTGATTACCGCCGCCCATGAACACTTGTAGTACCAGAGGCACCACCAATGCGTCTCAATTCGTCGGAATCTATTTTTTTTATATTTGTTCCCCGATAACTCGAAGACGCCTGGACCGATTTAGAAATTTTTTTTTTGTTTGAAAGGGTATACTACCCAGATGGTCCCATTGTCATGAGGTCAGGATCTGATAATGGTATCCTGGAGAAATCGAGGGAACTCTTCAAATTTTATAGGCACAATTGATAAGTGATGTTTGAAATCGGTTTTGTAAATAGATTTTTTACGTTTATATTATTTTATATGCCTTTCCACTTTTTTTGCATACAAAACCTTTGGAATTTTTGGCTAGGTAGGATTTAAAAAAAAAAAAAAATATTAGCCCAGATGTTGTTGATTTATTTCTAAACTTGATCTTTTGGCATTTAAAATTTGTGTCTTAATTTTCTTAGTACCTAGCTAATTTTGAAGCCCAACAAAAATTTTTATTAAAATATAATATTGCAATCTTAGAATTCAAAAGGCCTCACTACGGTTCCGTACACCCAATTTAAAATTACCTCAAAGCTTGCATTCAGATTCCAGTATAAGCACATTCGTGGTACTTAGGCATAAGGTCTTGGACATAAAATGCGCGTCAAGTCCGCTCGTGTTCTTCTTTAGGTGCCGCCCCATTACTGAAAGTCATCAAAACCTTTTTTTCTCGTAGTTTAGATGGCAAAAAAGCTATGTGACTGTCTTACTGTCAGCCTATTATCTTTTCTCCGTTATAGAAAGTCATCAATCAATTTTTTTCTCCTCGTTGATCGTTAGACGAAATAGATATGCGATTTTCTTGGTTAGTCTGCGATGTTGTGAATTTCGTTGGGGGATAATTCCGAAACGTAGTAATTCGCTTCGCTTGATACCTACATTTACATTACTTACATAATACCCAAACGTAAGTAATGTAACGTAGGTATCAAGGCTAACACCTTACTGCAGCAGTGGTTGGTGGGTTATTGTGTAATAAGAAGTCATAATCTCACATGTTATACATCTTATATATTGTTTTTTGTGTCTATTCAAATCTACAAATTCATATAGCTAGTTTATGCACATTGCTGTTGATGATACGATGATAATAATGGCAAGTGTGGAGTGACGCGCTGCAGCGCCGCTGCCGCCGCGCGTCTCGTCTGCCCAGAGCTTTACAATCATGAATAGCAAACTCCACGGAATAGGTACGCCGTGTAAAGTGAGTGGAGTAAAAGTTTTGCGCCCGCATACAACTCAAAGAGCGCCACAAACAAACCAGAGAGGGGCTTTCAAAATATTGAAGTAAATCATATTTTGCCCTCAAGTTGGGTGTATTTCTGGAAGGCTATAGATATACAAGGTGTTTGTTAATGTGTATAACTTACCAGCAACCACCCATGCACTTTGACCCCATAAACACAATGGCGGTGGTAAAAAGTGAAAATTAATTATCAAAAACTTTCATACAAAATTAATTAATTAATTAACAAAAAAACATTTTGGAAACCCTAACTGAAGACATAATAACAATACGCCACATAAATCCCTTTCCGTAGTAGTAATTCCAAGAATGACTTTGACCGCGCCGCTCGAGGTAAAGGCGAGGCTACAAGCAAGACTTGCGGTTGCGTTTGCGCAACGAAAAATTACATCGCATAGGACATAGTACGAGAAAACTCTGTCCATTAGTTTAGTTTCTAATGAGACATGGACCGCACTAAGTACTACTTCTGCTTGGCTTAAGACGCATCAATCTTCCGTTGGTTTCTCCCAAAGGACAGGACAATCCTGAATCAAGTAAATCAGATAATCGATATCGTAATTAATCATCTTGATCAATTAATCAATCATCCGTTTTTACGGTGCACAGCGGACATTTCCACGGTGCGTTGTGGTCGCTACGTCTATGATTTTTACAACGCGATGTCGCACTCCAGTGAGGGCTCGCCCTTACGGTGTTCGACGTACCTATTTAATATTCAAAGCACGTACGCGGCTTTGGAAGGGGCCGGAACTAGAGCGGGGAATTTCGAGCACCGGTGAAAATCACCGGTGATTTGCCATTCTCCGAAGATTCATCGGAGATCTCCGGTGAATTCGAATACAGATTTAGCATCAATTAAAATGTTATTGACTGTTAATGTTCTAGTACAATGCACAGGAATTTTAAGCGCATCGATATTGTGTGAACTCAAAATGATATTAGATGTATTGTAAAGGTTTTAAATAAAAAAAATATTAAGAAAAAAAATATTTTACTTTATTATGATAATTATTATTTAAGGAGGTAGGAAATAATGATAAAGTAATTGTATTTGAATAAATGTTATTAAGTTAATAATTAACAATGTTCCTCAACAAACTTCTTTTTATTTAAATTAAATTACTTGAGTTATGATTCAATAATAATCGGTTAAACACCGATTACTTTCACCGGAGAGTCACCGGTGATTCTCCGGTGAAAAATCACTTCTCCGCGCCGCCGGTGCAAATCACTACGCCGGACACCGCTCGCTTTCGACTACAAATGCTAGTAATATGCTTGCACTGTACTGCAAGCGATAATAATAATTATTGTATCGTTTTGCAATTGATTTATTATTAAAAATATCACACACATTCATTCGTTCATTCACATACAGTCATTGTTAATCAAAACCACGACGCGAGATATTAATTACCTGCAAATAAAGAGGCGGCAGTCACTTTATGGATTACGTAGGTACGGACTTTAACTTATGGAGTCCGAAAGTAGTCGGGAATATTCTTGCAAAAATACGAGATTTCTAATCGGTTTTCACTCTACTGAACAATACTACAGGTTTACAGATTTAATTGCATGCCGATTAATGGTTAGGTATCGCATCTGGAATATTTTATCGCAACGTTATAGCATAGCAAGTAGTACGTTGTAGGCCTACAAACATCCATTCATAGTTTTATCGTTGGCAGTTCATTGCCATTGAATCAGCTGTTTTAAAGGTTGCCACCTAAACATTTATGGTGAATTTTTGAAGTCCTCATAACTTGGCCAGGATATGAGCTACACGCCTCATGATATTTTTTCATGTATCTATACACCGACCCCAACTTATGGGTTTCGGTAGGATAGGGACATTAACTAACACCTTGTATACAGCTAGTATACTAGTACTTCCCTCCTCAAACTATAACGTCGTCAACCAACATTTGGCTGAATATGATTTTTTAATGCTAAATTAGAAAAAAAAGACGTGTGGCACTCGGGGACTGCCGCGGTAAAGCTATTGCATAGCATTTTTTATCAACGCCATCTAGCGGTGAGAGGAGTCCCGTGTCAGGTTATTTTCGTTACGGAATTTCTGGATTCGGTCTCCACGCTCAAGACCCGCGATAGAAGCTATGCAATAGCTTAAAATTCTCTTTCGATCCATCAAATCGGTATTCTCCTTACTGCTGTAGTTTTTGATAGAGCAATATGAAAAACGTCGTTTATTACTTATCAAATGGCATCATTTCTTTATAAATGCCCGCTTTTTGGATTCCCGCGTTTTCGGTTCCGGGATTCGATCCCAGGTACTCATATAGAACCCTATAGTGTTTACAACTGTGCCATAGAGTTCGTTGGAAACTGTCGCGTTTCAAGGTTTCAGGGTAGCTACCTACTAAGCGAAAGATAAATGACAGTTGTAATCACGGTATCATTGCTCCAGGACGTTATTATCATTCCCCCAAGACATATTTCCGACAAATTAATTTGACAACCTTAATCGAATTATCGTTTTCTTCGAAAATATCACGAATCCAGCCCACTTATATTATTTCTCGGTAGGTATTTGCCGTCTATCCATCAGGAGGACGTAGGTTTTTTATTTGTATTCAATTATTGGATTATGATTGATTTTCACGGAAAAGTTTTTCTATTTTTATTTTCTTCCATATTATTGCAGCTGTTGACTGTGATTTGAACTGACGCGATGTAAGGCATTGAAGTAAAGACACATTTAGTAAGTAGAGTTTATTACACGGTTAATGAATTCCTTAATGACAAAGTTGCTTGGAACCAATCTGCTTTGCTTCAGTACTACATAATATAGTAACATTTTATGTTTTGAAAAGAGCAACTGCTGAGTTTCTGGCCGGCTCTTCTCAGCAGAATCAGCAGAATTTCGAACCAGTGATAGATTCTCGACTTGTCATAAGAGCCGTAAGTTGGCCTACATAAAATAAATAATTTTGAGTTTGAGTTTGAAGACCTTATGGAGAGAAAGTCTTCAGTTAAGATAGCTAAGTCTTAGGTTAAGACTGCTTCAGACATCGTTTAAGACAGCTCAAGACTGCGTTGGGCTGTCTTAAACGGTTGTCTAGGTTATGATGGTTTGACTTCAGTTATGACAACTTAAGATTCAAATGCAGTTTAAGACTTCGAGTAAGAAAGGTAACCCTTAAACAATTAGCACACCAAGCACACTTTTTTGCTAACAGACTTTTAATCGTAGAAATATTGTAACGACGTAGCTTGAGAAATAAAATCTACATTACGTTGAAATCCTTTGATTTAGCATAATCGGGGCGAAATGTAATCGGATTTGCTTGTTCCTTTACTTATCATCTCAGCTTTTGACTCTATGCTTTTAGTAATAAGGGTGTAATTCGCATAGTATTAACATAACCTACCCTTCCATTTTATTTTATATTTTCAATTGTGTATAGTTAATAATAAGGTTGTAATTTGAAAAGCGTTTTTCAGACTATGTTTATAGAGAAAGAGTATAATATAATGTTTTAATTTTGTTCTCTTTTTATTTTCAGGTAAGTTGCTGCTATTGTAAGAAATTCTTCAGCCACTTAAAATAAAATAGAATAATTTTTTATTCAAATACACTTTTACAAAGTGCTTTCGAATCGTCAATTGAATCTACCACTGGTTCGGAATGCAGATTGAAATACAAAGTTAATAGGTACGTAAACTTAAACATCGTGAAGATAACTGTTTAATTATATTAACCACGTAATAATTCAATACAAAAAACCGCCCTAGTTTTTCTTAAGTTGCTTTCCGAGTAACTCTTGATATAATTTCGCGCTACTTTCACGCTAATTAAAAATAGACCATAGCGCTATTCACACAAGGTTTAGTTTGAAGCAAGAGAGCTGGTTTTAATAAGTCAAAGAACCAAGATATTAGTGTGATCGTATTATCAGATGAGTTTGTAGTCTTAACGAAGTTTGAAGTTCGAACACACGTTTTGTTTTAAAGTTCAATGGAAAGTAGTTGGAACATGAATTTAATGCAAAGTTTGAGCTATCGGGCACATTGTGAATGTTTCAAGTTAGTTCTAAGTTATATTAAGAGCGCGTGTAGTGGTAAATTTTCAGATGCAGATTCCATTTTTAACACAATAGATCAAGTTTTAACTATCCGAAAAAAAAACGGGCAAAAATTACATCATATTTCCAAGGGACTATACTGAGTAGAAACATAAAATAATAAATGTCGACAAAATAAAATCGCGAAGTTAGGTCTAATTTTTAACCAATTTGCATTTATTTTTAATGTGTTGCATATTACAGAGCCAAAATTTTTATAGAAAACTCCTATACGTATTATATTACTAAAAGACGAAACAGCTATTTAAAAAAATGAATATCTTACGAGTTATTAGAATACATGATGTATTTAGCGCTTATTACACTTCTTCACGCTAGCATCTGTCGCGTTTCACACGAGGTTTCAGAAGATCCACAAATTGGTCTATATGAAATAAATAAAAAAGACGTGTGGCACTCGGGGACTGCCGCGGTAAAGCTATTGCATAGCATTTTTTATCAACGCCATCTAGCGGTGAGAGGAGTCCGTGTCCGTAGGGTGTCAGGTTATTTTCGTTACGGAATTTCTGGATTCGGTCTCCACGCTTAAGGCCCGCGAAAGAAGCTATGCAATAGCTTAAAAATTTAAAGGAACGACTAAAGTCTTTGGTCGTTTTTTTTTTCTTTATACTCGCGCTGGCATTATTACGTCGAAACACTTTGTAATAAAGATCAGCGGAACACACGTTTCCTTGTATTGTTATTAGTTACAATAAAAATCGCCCATAATCTTTTATGGAGCACGAAATAATACTTTTTGTGATAGTAATATCGCTGGTATACTGAAATTATTGTAATAGTTCGCGAAATTTTACGTTTTTCGCTTTGTGGATATACAATGAACATTATTTTTATTTTTATAACCATGTAACTTGCTTTACTAGTGTGTACCTATCCTCTTCGGTCGGATGATAGGTACACACTAGTAAAGCAAGGATCGGATGTCCAGTTGTCAGACTAAGAGTGAGGGAATAGAGACTGCACCCTTTGTGCTCGCAGTTGTTTTCTTTAAGTACATATATGAATCTATTATATATATTGGCTAGCGCTTTGTTGCGATTACAGCATGGGCAGGAGATAAAATTTTTATCCCCCGATTTTATCCACTGACAGGGGATAAAATTATCTTTTCACTATGCTAAAGCATGGCGACAGAGGAGAAGGCGATGTATATTCCTATAAGTATATCCACTGAATGTTATTTCCACCGCTGTGCCCATGCTCGACGGGTGGATAAAACTAAGCGAGGGAATAACAGGAGAGGAACATTTTATCCTTTTCCCGGGGATAAAATTTCTCCCGCCTATGCTAGCCCTGCAGATGGTAAGAGAAGATGTAGCCAGATAGAAATGTACACTACAATATCTCCTACTCAGTTGGCTAGTGAACTAAATGCTGTTAGAGGAACATTTTTTCTCTAGCTAGAGCTACTCGGTAAACCAAGTAGCTCTAGATTTACCAAATCATCGTGAATTTTTTTACAATAAGAAAAAAAGCTGCGTAATCTATCTTTATTAATGGCTATCACGCTAAATATCGCCGTCCGTTTTGATAGACGTTCTCTAATTAAAATCTGTTGAGTAAAAACCGGCGAGGTACGAGTCGGACCCGAACGCTCAGGGTTCCGCACATAACACATGCAAAAAACCATGTTTGTTGCTTTGTTGCGGCGTAATTGAAGGACAAACTAACACACACACACATACACACAGTGGGGATTGCTATATCGGCAATAGAAATACACTTTCTGTGAAAATGTCAAGTGTCTACCAATTACGAGGTTTCCACTTGATTTTAAAACCCTATCTTCACGATAATAGAAAGCATTGATGAGGTCTAGGTTGGAGCACGCTTGCCTAGAAAATGCCTATTCACTCTTGTCTTGAAGGTACTGAAACTCTACTACTACACTACTAGTTCTCTACTAAACTTGTATAGAAACTCGAGTTTACTAGAGCTTACGGGAGACCTATGGTTTTTGTACTGAATTTGAATTAACGGCAAAAATAAAAAAAGATTCGGACAAGTCTAGCTCTCTCTGCTTGTACATTCGTTGCAATTGTAAACTTAAACGTAACAAATGGCACAACAAAGTGGAATGTACGGTCAAGTGTTCAAAGTTTACGCTCAGGGACTATCTGTATAGATCTCGGGAGCTTTTCTCTGTCTCAGTAGGCTTAACTAGTTGGTTGTAGATAACTTAAAACTTAAGATAATTTAAAATTTAAAAAAAGTAAGTAATCACTCTGAATATTTTGTAGCTGTAGATTTCCTTTTTTTATTTCCCCTAATTTTTTTGCGATTTTTGTAACCGACTTTCAAAAGGAGGAGGTCATCAATTCGGCCGGTATCTTTTTTTTCTATGTATGTCCACCGAGTTCTCTGGGGCTTCTGGACCGATTTACGTGATTTTTTTTTTTTGTAAATTAAGTTAAATTGAAACTAGTAATTTAAATCATACTGTCCACTTATTTTAAGGCCTTGAGCCTTTTTTTTTGTCGCTGGGAAATGCCTTTACGCATCCCGCACATTTGTGAAAACGAGCGGGTATGTGGGACTCTTTGACACTGCCAAAATACCCACTAAAACCCAACGGGCCCGCCCCCGCTTATTAAGGAAGCCACAGGATCGCTGCTCGCATTCTACTGTGGCATTCCAGCGTTTCCGACCGATGATCCCGCCAACCTCTTGAGCTCCGGGAGGATGAAGGTGCGCATATTGGTGCCTTCTTCTTTGGCCTCGTCGTCTGCGGAGTGGGTGAGGTTTCAGGTCCAGCTCTCTACCTCGCTCCGCTTCTTCTTTCTGTGAAAGCATGCATCATCTGAATGAGCCTATCCAACATGTGAATATTTGAATTCCTTGCATCAGAGCATCGCTTACCTATTCTAACATCAAACCGAACGCTTCAGATTTTAGAACGTTTCAGTCGCCACATTAGCTCCGCGTGATTCGCGCGTCCGGAAGTATTCAATTACACAAATCGCGAACCGCTGCCAACATCTGACGGGATATTTGTCCAAACAACTGACACGATTCCTAAAGTCTGAACCTGTTAATGGAAACGCTATTCCGGCCGAGATGTCAATCACTACTTAATATAATGCACTAAAGGCAATTTGTCTGTCCGGTTCGTATAAATCATCGCGTCAACCTATCACCGACCCACCAATTTGCACGGGTCTCCTCTCAGAATGAAAAGGGCTTAAGCCAGAGTCCACTACTCTGGCCAAGTGCCAGACTTGCGATTGGCAGACTTCACAGACCTTTGAGAACATTGTGGAGAACTCTCAAATTCAAATTCAAAATTTATTTATTTCATGTAGGCCAACTTGTAGCTCTTATGACACGTCATAAATCTACCACCGGTTCGGAATGCAGATTCTGCTGAGAAGCGCCGGCAAGAAACTCATAAGATGCTCTTTTAAAAAAAATAATTTTACAATAGGTAACAAAACTATGCTATGTATACAGTGCTTCCACAATGAAGCTTCAAAAATGCATACGTAGGTACACAATCCAACGCATGTCAACACGGGCAGACAAAGCAGAACCATTCCCGTTGGTGGCACCCGTTCACGAACATGACGCATGATCCAGCCGTTGCTTCGCTCAACCATATTTGAGGGAACGTAACAACCCGCATCACATCTCAGCCTGAGATTCGCAGGCCTGCAGGTTTCGTCACATTGGTTTTCTTCACTAGTAAAACGATTTAATTGTGTTAAATGCACAGAAAATTAAAGTAATTTTCTTCTTTATCAACCGATATACGTCCACTGCTGGTCATAGGTCTCTTGCATGGACTTCCACAGGCCTCTTCCACAGGTCTTGAGCCACCTGAATCCAGCGTCTCCCTACAACTCGTTTTATGTCGTCGGTGCACCTAGTTTCCACTTCAGTTCGCGAATCGGTGTGCTATGTCCGGTGACATTGGTTCTCCTACATAAAACGTACCTACTCATAAAATAATAATGCCATGAAAATCAATTAATTTTTGGCAGATTTGGGTCACAGGGTGATCTTAACTCTTTTGCAGTGAAATAGTACATAACTTGAAAAGGATTCTTATGGAACGTTAACGTAAAAATAACTTCCAGTGCATGTTGAAGCCAACAACGGTTGTACCTGTCTATTATTCAGACATGTTTCCGAGTACAAGTTTAAACATGTATAAAATGGTCCGCTTAGGGCCCTTGCGCACTACAAGACTACCCACGTAAAATATTGTAAACTAGCTTTTGTCTCTTTAGGGGTTGAGTTTTCAAAAAAAAAAAAAAAAAACGAGAGAAAGCCCGATTGGTCG
This sequence comes from Hipparchia sbordonii, assembly GCA_038048805.1. NCBI lineage: Eukaryota > Metazoa > Arthropoda > Insecta > Lepidoptera > Nymphalidae > Hipparchia > Hipparchia sbordonii. The sequence continues at coordinate 1,141,905 of CM076117.1, read as the reverse complement.
TATGAGCTTCTGCGACTATGATGATAACCAGTCCTCGTGGCCGACATTTTTTTTTAAAGAATATTAGTCAAGCTGGACTTGACTTATATTCTTCTCTCCCCTCCAAATAAGTGAAAAGCTCGTGCTAGGAGTGGGTACGATACTAGTGCTGCTGGTGGGGCTCGAACTTGCGACCTTTCAGTTTTAACTGTTAGGCTAAGTAGATAGACTTTTGTAAGGAGCGCAAGTTTCTTGGCCGCTCATCTCGGCATAATCAGTTTTCCGTACCGTTGGGCTATTGAGGTTTACACAAACAAATATGATCCTAGTTGGTCGAAATAAATATTTTTTATTTTTTATTTGTTTATTTATTTACACTTTTGATCGTAGCCACGTAGTGCGCGAGGGCCTGTTATGTGTGCCGTCTTCAAATACCTCGTATATGTACCTTGTATAGGTGGGTTTTATACATGCAACCAATTTACCTTTCCCTCCACCATTTGAGCCCTTGAGCCGTTGCCTTCATGCAAAATGCATTCTCGTATTTGTTTCCTTCTCTTTTCTTTGTATTCATGCTTATAATTTTCTTTATTAAGGATGTAATTATTTCTTGTAAATATTTTTGTTAGAATTTCTAGAGTGCTTAAATTTTTTATTGCGGGTATTTAATATGTTGTATGTGGTTTGTTTCGATATATGGAATTTCTTTCAAAAGTTGGTTTTAAACTGATTAAATGAGTAAATAAACGTCTATTCTAAACTAAATTGGTTCGTCTAAAAGGAATGCTTCTCCTTTCGTGTATTGTAATTTTATGAGAAGTTTGAAATTTATTTATACTTACCAAAAAATATGGTATCCAATATGGTGCCCGATATGCTATCGGAGAAAATTATGATATATAAATGCCACCATTTTTTATTTATTATTCACTTATAACAGTTGATAAGATAATACCATTTATCACTTTGAGTTTATTATGCAAAATAGCAATAAGATCGCCAAGTTTACAAATTGATATAGCGCCTCTATATTAACCCCGTAACAGTTGATGCTAGTTTGTTATTACCGTCAATGGATTTATAGCTTTTAATAAGTGAAATATCTCACGTTATTACAATATGATAAGTAAGATATGGCAATAAGATCTCATTTTGTGTAAACATTGACATTAACGTCCAATATGGGACTCGCAACACTAGAAAGCGCAATATTATATTATCAACGCAACGGTTATTGCAAGTTTCATGTTATGTATCTTCAATGTAATTATTGCTCTTAATAAGTAAAGTAACTGTTAAAAATAGCTTTTGCAATTTTCTAGTTACACACAAGACAGCATTAAGATCACATTTTGTATGCGACCTGATATTGCACCCTATGTGGGACCCAGAGAAGCAAAGGCTACCGCAATTGTTGTTGCTAGTTTCTTGCTAGTGGCAATGGATTTATAGTTTTTAATAAGCGAATTACCTCGTACTGTTGGAGTTTTATAGTTACAAGCTTACAAGATCTCATTTTGTATACAAATTGATATTGGCGCCCAATGTGGGACCCAGAGAAGCAAAGATATCGTATTGTTACCGCAATGGTTTTTGCTAGTTTCTAACTACCAGCAGTTCATTTATAGTTTTTAATAAGCGAAATATCTCGTATTTTTGGAGTTTTTTAGTTACAAGATATGAACAAGATCTCATTTTGTATACAAATTGATATTGGCACCCAATGTGGGACCCAGAGAAGCAATGATTTTTGCTAGTTTCTTACTACCGGCAATGGATTTTTAGTTTTTAATAACCGAAATATCTCATATTGTTGGAGTTTTATAGTTACACAAGATATCAACAAGATCTCATTTTGTATACAAATTGATATTGGCACCCAATGTGGGGCCCGGAGGAGCAAAGCCGCCATATTGGCACCGCAACGGTTATTACTAGTTTAGGCAACGGTCGAACGGACTCGATAGCAATTACAAAACCCGAATAAAGGAAAGGGAAAAGTTCACTTACACATATTGCCTTTTTACTCTCAGTTTATTAAATGGATTACAGCCTAGTTAATATTTTAGAAAGGTTTTTATTGATTCAGTGAAAAGTATTAATGATTTTGGGATTTTATGTACCTATGTATAAATATTGCCTAAACCTAAGCCGATTTTGATTAATGAGGTGTCAAGTGATTCGTTATTATTGTCCGTGTGACATAGGCTATTTGTACGAACAAAATCAATATACATCAAATTTTCTGTAGTCAGGTTAAAGTTTTTAAATTTTTTTCTTTTTTTTATGTGTACGGTTTTGTAACGATATTGGGCTGTACCCGCTGTTGGAGTCGAATGATAAAATTTTATCGACATAATATATGTACTCTGAGATACCGAGTGTTACGCATTTACTTTTATTACATACTACCTTTTGATCGTGGCTTCGCTCACATTAAGTTTCAAACTCCTATTTTAACCCCTTAGGGATGAAATTTTCAAAAATCCTTTCTTAGTGGATGCCTATATAGCTATCTGTATGCCTTTCAGCCCAATCCGTCCAGTGGTTGAAGCTGTGCGTTGATAGGTCAGTCTGTCAGTTAGTCAGTCACCTTTTCCTTTTATATATTCTTATATATTTAGAAGAATAGATTCCACTGTCTGTTTTGTTGTTAAAAGTTTCATTAAAGTAATCTTCTTTGGCATTTTTAAAATACAAGTAGGTGTTTCGTAACAAAAAGTCAATATAGGCAAGTTCTCCCATAGGAACTGTCTGAATCGGAGATTTTTCGTTAAACGTCGCCTTTCGTTTCCCCAAGGGTATGTTAGCAAGAGCTCTGCGATGACTAGGGGTATATTCGTGTTGAAATATAAAATTATTTTTATTTCGGTTTGATTTTTAACCGACTTTAAAAACAAAAGGGAAGGTTCTCAATTCGACGCGTTGTTTTTTTGTTGATGCGCGACGCTGGCCCGACTTCGACATACGTGTACAAACTAAAATTATTTTATACTTTTAAGTGGCGTTTTTTTTAAATATTTTTTAGATTATTATTTTGGTAGTTGGATACTTCGGGGTCCCGAAGGTGCTCGTTTGTTGACCTCGCACCGGGAAATGCTGCGTTGGAAGACCCCTGGATGAAGTGGCTGGTTGAAGGTTTAGCTGGCAGCCTGCCGCTGGGATACGAGTGGCACGAAATCGTGTTCTGTGGCGATCCTTGCAAGAGACCTTTGTTCATCGATATACCTATAATATACTGAGTACCTAGTTCATATATATATCGATGCCTTTGTACGTCTGTCTGTTATGACAATGACAACTGTTTGAACTCAAATATTTTTGTGAGTTTAAACTTTTTTCCAAATTTGGATTTTTTTTTATTCGATGACAAGATAGCCCTTGACTTCGATCTCACCTGATGGTAAGTGACGATGCAGTCTAAGATGGTAGTGGGCTAACTTGGAAGGGGTATAGCAGTGTAAATTCAACCCATACCCCTAATCGGTTTCTATACGCCATCGTGCCGGAACGCCAAATCGCTTGGCGGCATGTCTTTGACGTTAGGGTGGTAACTAGCCACAGTCAAAGCCTCCCACCAGGCCAGACCAGAGACAATTTAGAAATTATAAATTCCTAAATCGCCCCCGCCGGGAATCGAACCCGAGACCTCCCAGTTATAAGACCTCAGCGCTCACCACTGCGCCAGGGAGGTCGTCGAAGGGAGGAATATCCAAAGAAGTACCAGTGTGTGGGAGTGTAGTTGTCAGACAAAGAAACATGGTTATTTTTTAAAAATTCTTTTTTTTTTTTTTTTAAACGAACATACAACCTCTATCTCAGAAGGAAACGCTTCGTCATAGAGACGTCGCAGAGGTTGGGATCACGTACCCTATTAACTACGTGATACGCTGCCCCGCGTCCACGTCTAATGGGTATCGACTTACATAACGGATCACCCCCAGAAATGTGTTATGGGGAATTAGGATTACCTGTGTACGAAAAAAGGTTCGTGCGAAAATAGCACTCTCTATTTTTAACCACCGCGACCGACGCAAAAACGACGGGATGTTATAAGTTTGACGTGTGTGTGTGTGTGTGTGTGTGTGTGTGTGCGTGTGTGTGTAACTCCCGAACGGAGTTACGATGCCACAGTGTGGAGAGTCGGCAGTGTTCTTCGCTATGTTTGATGAAAATCGGTCAAAGATGGCCGCCGCCACAAAATGGCGGATTACATATTTTTATTTAAACGATTACCGACTAGCGATTAGGATGTTGTAACATGTCGGGGATGTTTTAATTTACACGTCTTGTTAGTCTCGATTAAATCGATCGAAGTTGTGAAGCCCATTTATCTTATGTCAATGCTTATGTAATTTGCGCTAGGCTTACTCGAGCTTAGTAGTCAGTACTTGTCACTAATACTAGCGTATAGACATGCTCTTTAGTTGATTAATTCAGGATTTATAAGGCTTGAAGGCTAGTGCCCGTTTACACCAACGTCCTCCAACTTTTACGGGCTATATAAGCTACTAGTAGGGCGCGTGGGTGCGCGGCCCGCTGCAGCGGACCGCGGTTTTTCTGCTCTTAGACTTTCAGGGCTTGATCATTTTCTACCAAAAAACCACTCTTCGATTTTTTATTCTTTGTCAGATAGACACTGACGAAATTTGTATGGCCGCCATCTTGAATCCGCTAATTTGCAGGTTTTTTTCGGCTCTCTGCCAATTGAATGAGGTTTCGAGTGGCTTTTGTTTGAGCACCCCCGCACTTATCTTCAATATCCTGGCAGTGCTCCTCACCCGTCTCCGAAATCCTCAATCATCAGCTCCCTCCATATTTTTCATCCAAATGAATTTTTGTCCCTATACGAAACAATCAGCGGAAAGAAACGTATCAAAGTCTTGCATTTTATATGAAAAAAAAAATCCGCCATCTTGAATTTTTTTCTATTCATCACGTAAACCATCGGGTCCTGATCATCTTTTTCCAAGAAACTACTCTTCCATCCTTTATAGTTTCCGAGATAGACACCGACGAAATTTGTATGGCCGCCATCTTGAATCCGCCATTTTGGAGTTTTTTTTCAGTTCTCTGCCAATTGGATGAGGTTTCGAGTGACATTTGGTTGAACACCCCCCACCTAACTTCGATACCCTGGCCGGTGCTCCTCACCCGTCTCCGAAACCCTCAATCATCAGCTCTCTCCATATTTTTGTTCCGAATGAATTTTTGTCCTCTATACGAAACCATGAGTGAAAAAATTTTTTTCCATACAAAATTTTACAGGAGAGGTGATCAATGAGTCAGTGAGTCAGTCAGTCAATCAGTGAATCAGCACGAGTAGCTATATATATATTAAAGTAAGGTGACGCTTTATGTCAATTTCGTTTTCTCTAACTTTTAGGGATATTACCTTAAGTTATGGCACGCCTGAAAGCCGCTGCTTGGGAATTGAATTGAATTACCTAAAGGTGAAAATGACATTGGTTAAAGAATTGTATTTACGGGATACTTAGGGAATGATTTAGGTATGGTTGGTGAACGAGTTATGCCGCAGTCTTCGAATAGTGCGTGTTGCTTCTTCTTTATCAACCGATAAACGTCCACTGCTGGACATAGGTAGGTTAAATATCCACATGCCTCGGTCTTGCGCCGAATGCATCGAACACTTCCCTACGACTCGTCTGTCCGCCGTCATCGGTCGCCATCGGGGGTCTGCTAATATTGCGCTTTCTGGTTCGAGATCGCTTCTCCAGCACCTTGAAACCCCAATGATTTTATCATTTCTTTGACCTATGTGCTTGAAATATTTCGGGACAGAAAGGAGTTAGAAGATCACCTGGTTCCAATGATCCCCGCTGCGATGTTGTGTAACGGGAATGCACCTTTGCACTTTCTGTCGAACTCCACGTATATCTAAACTTTAGTTCGATTGTTCGTGAGATTGATTATACACTATTCTTTATCACTTGATAGATAGGTGAAACGGGGGGGGGGGGGGGGGGGGTTGCGTTCGGAAATATTTTAGTACTGTTGCATTCAAATTATAACTAGATTTATCAGTGCCCATTCCACTTAATTTTCGCGACTCGCTGAGCTATGTCGGTAACTCTGGGTCTCCTACGGATCTTCTCATTCCTGATTGGATCTCGCAGGGATAATCCTACAGCTCCCTCTATCACCCGCTGTAAGTAAGTACTTACTGCTGCCAAGACATAAATTAGTGAAAAATAAACTTAAACGCCCGCCCGGCGCATTAGGTCATACCCTGGGGGCGATAATAAATCTTCATCGGATCGTCGCCGCGCGGTGATTTACCGACTTTGCCGATATTAGCGGATCACGGCGCATTCGGTGCATCTACGTGATTAGCCTTTTAATTTGATCTAGAAAAATATATCTTCCTACTTCCTATTACATCATAAATGCGAAAGTTTGTGAGGATGGATAGATGGAAGGATGTTTGTCAGTCCTTTACGTCACAACGAATGAACCGATTTTGCCAAAAGGATTTTGCAGAGTTAGATTTTAGTCTGGAACACGTAGGCTGCTTTTTATCCCGGAAATAAGAAAGTAAGACCTTAACCTTAATCCACGCGAACGAAGTCGCGAGCATCAACTAGTATTATAAATGCGAAAGTTTGTGAGGGTGGATGGATGCGATTCCCAAATTGCCCCCTCCGCGAATCGAACCCGAGACCTCCCAGTTACAATACCATAGCGCTGAGCACTGCGCCAGAGAGATCGGCAACCGCATGTTTCTGAAGTAAAGAATGCACCACAAGGGAGCGTTACACTCACGCCGAGGCAAGGAGAGTGTCTCGGCGCGGTGGTCACATTCATTGCGAACAAAACGCGACGCGACTTTGCGGTGTCTGGGAGGCGTCGCATTCCCGCCGCCTCGCACCGACCGACCCAGTCATTGTTCTTGTCACGGGGTACGAGACACGAGCGGTAGCGGTATATTTTAATTTTATTTTACAAAACAATATCACAATCGCATGTTTCCGAAGTAAAGTATGCACAACAATGGAGCGTCACACTCGTGCCGAGACAAGGAGTGTTGGTGGCCACGAAACGCGACGCGACTTTGCGGTGTCTGGGAGTCGTTGCATTCCTGCCGCGACCGCCTCGCGCCGACCGTTCCAGTCATTGTTCTTGTCACAGGGTACGAGACACGAGTGGCAGCGGTATAATAAATAAAATTACAAAAAGCCTTTGTATACCCATTTTCCAATAATAATGATATTACAATAGATTGTTGTCAGTTTTGTTAGTATTACATTTTCTGATATCCTAAGTTAGTACGGTTAGTAATGATTTGGTTATGAAATATGGGCCCCTTTACGGGTATATGCCTCCTTCAAGCCCTTCCATCTTCCTCTGCACTATCCACTCTTTCCCTGCAATTTATATTACATATTCGGCCCTTATCTTCTGGTCCTTTCCATTGAGCGGTTTGTGTTGTTAAATTTTCAAATTTCTTAGCGGATGCCTTAATGGCTATCTGTATGCCAAATTTTTGTCCGATCCGTCCAGTGATTGGAGCTGTGCGTTGTTGTTATTTTTTGTTCGCTTTATTACAGCAATGGATTGAAAAAATTCAAGGCAAATCCAGAAGAACAGCTAAAAAATCGAAATGATCAAAATTTGACCAATTTTGTGTAGGAATCATCACTTCGGACTACTTTTAATAGATGGCGGGAGCGAAGCCGCCTGTTACAGCTGCTGTTGAAAAAAATTTATGTGCCTTTTCCCTTGTACTACACGTTATCTCGCCTCTGTAACGCTGAGCCAGGAATTCGCTCGGGGAGGTCTGACGGCTGTCCAAACATCGCTAGAACAACGTACACCGAATCGCATTGTGGAGGATTATATATCCAGACCTAGCTATGTTTGTAGCTACATGTTCATTGTCTCAACTCATTGCCAGCCCACTGCTGGGCGCGGGTCTCCACTCGTAATGAAATGGGTGTAGGTCATAGTCCACTACTCTGGCAACGTGCCGGATTGGCAAACTTCATAGATCTTTGAAAACATTAAGTGGCTGGTTAGTCGTTGCTGGGATTTTCTTGACGAAAAATTGTTTGTTGGTTTGTCCTCCAGTCACGCCGAAACAGAACTGCGGATCGATATAATATTTTTCATGGGGAAGGTAATTAGGTATAGTTGGGGACCTGGAAATAAGCTTTGAAAACATACTAAAAGCAATTATACTAAAACTGTGTTTATTTATTTTAAAAACCTTACTCTAGGAGGATAAAAATGGCGTGCAAAATTTCAAAATAATTCCATATAATTGTAGTTAAAACTAATACTCGGTAAACGTTAAAAATCAGTTCGAAAAATTAATGTATGCTGGATCATTTTCTAAACAAGAAACCAAATAAAAACCCTGCTTCCGTTTGTTTACTCTAAAATATGTAAGCACAAGTGCACACACATTTTAAAGAATTCAAAAAGCTCTTTGAATTGCAATAAAATCACAGCCGACATAAAGGGAAAAAGATTCTTAGAGTTTAAAAGTGGCTGTTTAAAAAGACTAGATTTCCTGTCGGTCTCTTTAAGTATTCTCTCCAGCTGCTTTCAAATCGCCGGATTCTAGCGGGCTTAGGGACCTAAGAAAGACTTTGTATTCATAAGCGGCCCAGTTATTACGCGGCCTATTTATCCCCCTTTGTGATTACATAAAGGAGCTGGCTTTTTCTAGAAAAGTTTTGGATTGGCGACAGGGGTTTTCAGCGTTCGTTACCAAGCTTATGTCAATAATAGCTACTACATGCTATCGATACTATCTATATACTATCGATTAGTTAACCGATAAATGTCAGTGGATCCTTCTCGTGTCATCTTATTCTCTTAATTTTCCATAATATTTATTTATTTATTTACTAGCGACCCGCCTTCGGCTTCCGTGCGAAGCAATGCTGATACTAAATATACTACAGAATGTCTTTATATACAACGTTCACAGCTCTATCTTAAATGCACAATGTATTTAAGGTACTTAATTGGATAAAGATTAATGCTGTATTGCTTAAAATCGCTTCGTAAATAAGCCATTATTTCTCCGTAAAAAGTAAAGGATAAAAAATTGTTATTGTAGGTTCTCCCTAAGATATAGACATATACCATCGCGGACTTTTTTGTAGACCTTTTTAAGGTTTCTAGTTAAATTTAACACATATACATATTTATTTTACTATCTAACTATTTTATTTTGTAATGATCTTTGTGTGACTCTTTGTGTTTATTTAGTTGTATTGATCCAATAAATTCTTATCTTAATTTTTAATCAAAGTCATTCCATCCATCTAACACCGACTTGAGTAGCGTCGCTTGTCTTGTAAAATCAATAATTGTTACGCGTGGTCACAACTAGGCCAATGTATTTATATTGATAAACAAAACCTTTTTATCCCGTCCCTTACTGAAGGTGTATTTATTATGCCATTCCCGGCGATACAACCAGGAACCCTAATCGAAACGAGCGTGAAACCATTAACTATTCACATGTAATCACGTAGCGGGGGGTTATACGTTACACACACAAATAAAGTAACAACACCCGTTATGTGCATTGTGATAGAGTACTTACTACCACTGGGCTTGCTAACCAACTAACCAACCATTCTTTTTAAAACTGTATCATATTGTAAATATATGTATTAAAAGAGCAACCGCCAAGTTTCTTGCTGGTTCTTCTCGGTTGGAACGGCATTCCGAACCAGTGGTAGATTCATGACGATTCGAAAGCACTTTGAAAAAGTTTGTTTGAACAAAAAATTATTCTATTCTATTCCGCCGAGATTGTCTTAAATTAACATCTACTGGTGATGGTCGCGATCATCTCTAATCGGCCGATGATCTCTCGCTATTGGCATAAATGTTTTGTTGGAGCAAGAACGCTTTAAATTCAGCCAATCAGTAAAAAGACTATAGCAATGATTGATGCAGCTTTTCCGCGATCGAAAAATCGTTTCCAATGATATGGTGATATGATAAGCTTGGAAATATCATTCTTCTTTATTTATTTATCTTTTCCGACCATAATAATTTTTTTACTAAATGTTGGCTAACCACCACCACCACCCACCCTTGACTGGTATATTTTAAGCTTTGTTAAGGGGTTAAGGTTTGTGGGGTCGAGTATACGCTTTTATAACTCAATTCCGAAAGAATTGATAGATTTACACTTTAAACTAAAGACTTATTCGATAAGTAGAGGCTGTTATACAGTTTGTGAATTTCTTAATAACAAAATTGCTTGGAAGCAATCATCTTTGCTTCAGCTGTCCACAATATACTCGTAGATAAGCTGCATATTGTAAAATTTTATGAAAAGAGCAACTGCTGAGTTTTTTTCCGGCTCTTCTCAGAAGACTCAGCTTTGCAAACCGGTGGTAGAGTCTTTATTTGTCATAAGAGCCACAAGTTGACCTACATGAACTAAATAATTTGAATTTGAACTTAACTCCTAATAGTTCGGCCCTTACATTAGTAAAAAAGGGATAAAAAGCATTCAGCAATCGAACAAATAACAATAGCTGCAAGAGTCCGAGAATAACCGGGGCAAAAGTGTAAAAGACAAAAGAGCTGCAATGGGAATGCCCTCAGGATAAGCAGTTAATTTATATGGGGCTTAGCGCTGCATCGATCCAGCACAAAGGAACAACAATTAAAATGGCGTTGCTATTTTTGCAACCGCCAGCGTTTGGTACAAGCCAACGAAAATAGAACAGAATCCTATTAATATTATAAATGCGAAAGTTTGGATGGATGGATGGATGTATGTTTGTTACCCAATTACTCAATCTCGCCGCAACGACTGCACCGATTTGGCTGTTTGGTACAGAAATAGGTTATAGCCTTTTTTTATAGACAGGAAATGCCTAGCATACCCCTCCGTCTTATGTGGGACTTGCACCCACTAAAACCTGTCTGTCCCTTCACGGACCCTGGTAGTAGCGTGGGTTACACTTGGCGGAGTGTTCACCACACCACCGCCCAAGGTCTTGACCCGCCACTCTCAGAGACGAGTCCCATCGCCGTCGACAGCCTAACCGCTGCCGAATCTACCTCGGAGGCACGCCCGGGACAAGACGCGCCACCTCCTGGCCTGTTTATGTTTCGGGTAACGGTTTAAAGATGTATTATTTGATGTTATATTGGTATTTATGAATAAGTGTTCACTTAATGTCTTAATAATTGCACAAATAAAAATTAGTGTTTTAATTTCTGAAATCGCTACATCTCGTAACTGGCACCACCAACGCGCAATAGTCAAACGTTGCATGTAGTGCAGAAACAAAAAAAGTATCTTCTGTACTGATGCCAAGGATCGATCAACTGGCTCGGGCGCTTCCGGGTGCTGCGGTTGTATTTTTGGCCTTTATAATTTGAACAATACAAAGTCTCGATAGGTCAATTATTTTATTGACCGAGGCGTAACCAAGTCTCAAGTCTACTTTGGCGAATTTACATTTGTTCTTATGTCCGAGTGTATGTCAGATCCTTATAATTCTTGAGTTAATAAACGTATGTAATACCTTTCACGTCAAGTTGGCCGCTACCTCGCCCCGCGCTTCCCCGCACCGCACCTCAAGTCAGACTCGCTTAATACAGATATCAACGTACCGCTCGCGATTGTCACTACCGAGTTTTTAAACTTTTGTTATTGTTACGTTTTAAATGTTTTTGTTAAGTCGTAGTTAGTTTTAAATCCAAGGTAAGTTCTTGGACACTTCTATTACGCGAAGTCTTTCTTTATCTTTGGGGCAAACTCATCGAACAGAAGACGCTTAGAACAGAAGCTTCTAACAAAGTTCCGCTCCAAACATAAGCTCATATTTACCAATGAATGTGTGAGTGTACGTAAACGTATAAGGATGCATACGCAAAATTGAGCTCTAGGTCAATGTTGTTATGGTTTAATTTACTTAATTAAGTACCTTAATAAAATAAATAAATTAGTTACTTCGCTGGCTCAGTCACCCAAAGAGGATCTTGGCCTCCGACACCAGAAGCTGCCACTCATGCCTGTCCTGCATTCTTCACGCCAATCGGGTGTATTGAGGGCTTGCAGGTCTTCTGTCACTTTGTCCACCCAGCGATACCTGGGTCGTCCAACGGGACGTTTTCCTATTGGGCGACCCAAGTATGTTCTCCTTACAGCACGATCCTCTCTCATACTCTCTAAGTGCCTGAGCCAGCCGATGGTCTAATTTACGAAAACTTATTGTTATCGAATAGAAATAGGTACGATCAATCGAATTAAACCTGCCCTACAGAATTCCCAAAACCCTCAATCGTTTGGCGGTGCGACTTGCTGCTACGCGAAAGTTTTGCGAGCGAAATCCACACTGCAATAGAAATGGGCCATCCATCAAAATCACGGTTCCAGACAGCACCTACGAACGCAAGAAAGTGAACGAATGTAATGCAACGGTTCTATCGGAGCAAGATCGATGAACGATTGATTGATGAATGCATACAGGGACCATCGTTCATTTGATCTTTTGTTTTATAGCTGTCGCCTTGCTGTCGCATTCTTAGAGAAGAGAGGTAGGATTGTGCGCTCAAATATCGCTTCGTACTTCGTAGAATAAGACTGCCTACTATGATCTATTTTTTTTTAATTACTGGTTGATGCTCCCGACTTTGTTTGCGTTGATTGAGGTTTTTAATTCCCGCTGGAACTCTCTTATTTTCCAGAAGAAAGAGTTTCCTGTGCGTTATTCCAGACTATAATCTATCTCTGTGCCAAACAATCAAATCGGTTCAGTCAATGCGGTGTGATTGAGTAACAAACGTCCATTCATCCATCCATCCATACATCCAAAATTTCGCATTTATAATATTAGTAGGATTAATAGGATAGTAGGATTATTAGGGTGTTTTTTTTGTTAGTATCGTGTAAAATCCTTATTAATTTTATGAATGCGAAAGGTTTTTTTTAGTTTGTCTGTCAATCACGCAGCAACGTAGCAATAGATCGATGTGATTTTTGCATGGGTACAGTTGAGGACTTGGAGGGTGGTACAGGCTGGACCATCTTACCTTTTACGCCGGAAAACAAAGGGTTCTGCGGGATTTTTAAAACCTAATTCTATTCGGACGAAGTCGCGGGCAAAAAGCTAAATTATATATACCTACTTGTAATTTGTAGGGTATCTTTTGATTCGTAAAGGAATCTTTTTGATGAGCCTAACGTATTTAATTGTAGGTAATTTACTTGCTTAGATAGCTTTAATCTTTATACTGAGATTAGGAATGGCCCTTTTAATTAATTAATTAGCGAAGGTTTAATAATTAGAACAATTAATTTATTTTATTACTACTAATTAATCATGTAAGGTTATTTCAACTAGCAACTGTGAATTAATATAATTATTATTATTAATTCATTCGGTTTTGTTGGAATATCCTTCCGGAGTTTTTCCACGGTCAATAGGAACAGGCGTATTCTAGGCAAGCGCGCGCTTTTAACATGGAACTTAGGTTGAATTTCCTAGTGCAAGTCGTACGAGAATATGGCAAATCGACGCAGAAAATTCTGCTGATTTCAATGATGTATTTTTTTATTCGTTGACAACAGTGCATGACTGCGATCTCACCTGATGGTAAATGACGATGCAGTCTAAGATGGTAGCGGGCTAACTTGGAACGGGTATGGTAGTGTAGATTTAACCCGTACCCCCTAATCGGTTTCTACACACCATCGTACCTTAATATAATAGAATAGAACTCAATATCGCTCAAAAAGTCGCTTGGTAATTATTAATTATTGTCTTTCAAGTATCGATATAATAATAGCCTCAATAGCCCAACGGTTAAAGGTGCGGACTGATAACTGAAAGGTCGCAGGTTCGAGCCCCACCCCTTGCACTATTGTCGAACCCACTCCTAGCACAAACTTTTCGCTTATCTGGAGGGGAGAGGAGAATAGAGGACAAGTTCAGCTTGGCTAATATTCTTTAAAAAAAAATATATCGAAGCTTGTGGCCTCGTGGCCCCGCCGCCTGTCGCATAGTCAAAAGCCGTGGCCCGGCGCTAAATCTGTAAACGGCTGCGACTTAGCGAGGCTTATGAATTTCAAACGAGCGCTTTTTGTTGCTGAAAGCTATTTCAGAGCAGATGGAAAAACACTTGACTCTCTCTCTCTCCGCGCCCGCGACCCGCCGCGCACTAGTCGGTTGAATTGTAATTTTCAGGGTTCCGTCGTCAACCAGGTTAACGTTCAGTCGAAGATGGTTGTATTATTTCAATACTGTTTTGAGGCTTCGGCCAAAATTTCTAAGCCGTATGTTCGGTCGGACACTACCAGCAAATGACTTCATGACGTCATGAAATAAATAAATAGAAGCTTTATTGTTTCCTAATCTAATCGGTTTCTAGACGCCATCGTGCCGGAACGCCAAATCACTTGGCGGTACGTCTCTGACGGTAGGGTGGTAACTAGCCACACCAGACCACAGACCCAAATCAAAAATTATAAATCCCCAAATTGATCCGGTAATCCAACCCGAGACCTCCCAGTTATAAGACCACAGCACTAACCACTCCGCCAGGGATGCTATCCTGGTTTGAACCGTCAATCTTTCGGTTTTAAGTCCGACCTTTAACCGTTGAGCTATCGAGGCTTTAAAATTGAATTGCGAAACAGTTTAACTTGGTTAAATTTTCTCTCCTTTTGATATTAAAATTTTATTCACCGTACAAATGGGCAGTAATTTTAAATTCTCCGCTCTCAGTTTTTTATCATCCCCTCTCCCCACTTTCAACCCTCTACTCTACCAATACCCTCTCGTATAAGGGTTAAGTCTGGCCCTAGGGTAGGCATTAAAAATTTACCGCCGGTGGGTGCTCTACCTATTGTTGGGAATATCTAAGGCCGATTGCTACTGATTAAATTTTTGTTCATGTTTCTATTTTTTTATTCGATTGGATTAAAGTTTTAAGATTTTATTCTTTTACTTTTCTAAATCTTGACTGGGTTAGCTTTGTCTTCGATTTTCACGTGTTACAGAATAATTGAGTAGGTTCATCTTTACGGGCATAAGAAACAAATTAAGCACTTAACTAAATAAATAACATAAATATAAAAATCTACTATAATGTTTGAAGTAAAAAAAAAACTAGCTCAACGTGAAATCTAAAACATCCAACCCGCGATTTAAACTAACAGTGGCGCCATCTTGTATCATCGATAGGTTTTAGTGTCCTTAATACCATTTTTATTTTTTTAACCTCCAATTTTGGAGATGTAAGAGTCCTTGTCTAGAGTTTTAATTTTTGTCTGTATATGTATTTGTGTTTATTTACAAATTTGGTAATATTATTGTCATTTTATATACCTACTTATCAATTATTATTATCCAAGTAAACCATAATCCATTGGGTGTTGCAAGCTTTAATTCGAATTCGAACTAAGTAATACGATCGGTAACCACAAATAAATCGTACCTATCGCGGTCAAACTGCAATTACCGTCGTAATTTTGAATATATTACAATTGTTTTAAACTAAAATCGTTCCCGTGTAATCGGCCTTAATCTCCCGGCCGGGTTGCACCGCGTTTAAAGTATAAATTACGTAGTCGCCTGCTTTGGGCGGTTGAGAGAATTACCTGCTGCTAAGCGCACTCCATGAATGAGTTTTCATGTTATAATATGTTATAGACATACGTTGTTATGACCTAGGTTACACAGGCTACATTTTATACGACACAGTTTTTGTTTCCTTCTTAAGTATATCATATCTAAACCACTTTTTAAAAGAGGGATCATTAGTTTACGTCGTACAAAATAGACACACAAACAAACACACGCATTAAAACGCACACGCACCTATAGACACACACGCATCCACGCGAACACACGGTGTAAATATCTTAATTGTTATTATTTTTACTTTCACTTCTGATAACTACCCTAAATTAACAATCATACTGTATTATGAATTCTCTGTTAAACTTTATGTTTTTTTTTTTAATTCAAATAATGTAATCATTTTTGGCTTTATTTAAGAACTAAAATAATCTTGTAAAATTGTTTTGTAAACGCCGTTGATTACCAATAAATAAATAAATAATCCTGAAAATTGTGGAAATACAAGGGAAAATTTCGCTATGTAAAGTTTCAGTACAACTGTGACAGAGATTCAATAAAATATTTACGATTGTACTCGCATTGTAGTTTCGAGATATTTCAACGAAAACTGTCGTATTTATTGACTGGCAGTTTAACATTCAAGGCGAGTTTCACATGATGCGGTTAGAGTACGGTAGAGTAACCTACGGTTAATGTTAAAGTTAAATTTGATCACCGAAAATACATTTTGAGCTGTAGAATTCTGGGTTCCTTTATCTTTTCCAAAAGTTTGACCCTTAACTTCAACCATTGAGTTACAAATAATTACTTGTGCAGTCCGATTTGATTGTTCTTTGGTGGACAGTGGGGACGTTTAAGTTTAACTGTAACTTAAGGCTAATTGAAAAATCCTTAGTTCTACGAACAAGGGGCCGTTCTGAATTCCGAAATTTACCATTAATTGCACTATAATCTCGTAAAGTTTAAGCTTAATTACGAAGGGAAAGGTTCGTAACTTAGCAACTAATTGCCAATTTTACCACTACCGAATAAAGTTTAACCGAGAAATAAAGGAGGTGGGTTGATAAGGCAACAAAATCCGCCCCTCATACACTCGAAAAAAAAAGTTCCAGATTTCGACAAATTGTAAATGTATTTATATACTTGAAGATATAAACTTTATTTTAATATAAAGTTTAGGTGATAAAAAAAATAGTAAGTTACAGAAAATATTACCCAAAAAGAGAGTGTTTCTTTTACTTTTCTTACATTTTCATACATTTTAGTCGTTTTTTAAGCTTTGATTTAATATTTTAGAATGAGGCGCTCCATGAACCATGGTAAACGTAACTGATAATGATGCTCCTTTTTATAAGCTTTTATATGAGTATTAATTTATTTTGGTTCATGGAGCGCCTCATTCTAAAATATTAAATCAAAGCTTAAAAAACGACTAAAATGTATGAAAATGTAAGAAAAGTAAAAGAAACACTCTCTTTTTGGGTAATATTTTCTGTAACTTACTATTTTTTTTATCACCTAAACTTTATATTAGAATAAAGTTTATATCTTCAAGTATATAAATACATTTACAATTTGTCGGAATCTGGAACTTTTTTTTTCGAGTGTATGAGGGGCGGATTTTGGGCCTTATCAACCTACCTCCTTTTACATTCTGATTTTTACGGTTTCTGTGTTGAAAATCTGCCAAAACGCCAAAATTCTTTGAAAGGAAATGAAATGAGTTATTGAGTTTATTTACTAACTGTAAGTAAAGCGTTAAAATGTGAGTAAATTAAAGCGTTTGGTTAAGCGTTACTCGGCGATAGTGAAATACATCATCAGCAAGAATGCATCCACTGTAGGCCTCTTTGAGTTTGAAGTAGAGCCAACGTCACCTATCCTCGGCCTTTCGCCTCCAATCGATGCCTACCACTTTCCGGATGTCATTGCTCCATCGTTGGGGAATTTGGACATTGATTTATAATTGTAAAATATCTGACATTTATATTATGACATTTACATTATTCTGTAATAATAATAATTATAATTACCGCTTATTATCTCAAACTTATGCCATATGATTAAATAAATTGCTCCATCTAGCCGTTCGTTGATTTAACTTTGACTTTGACTGTCCTACGTGCAACCAGGCCTTTATACATATTGTTGATTTCATGATTCCCCGCTGCAGAATATTTCGATGCAGGTTTTTATGTATTTTGTATTTTTAAGTGACTTCAAAAAGGAGTTTATCAATTCGACATGTATGTATATATTACGGGAACAGCAAAATATTCACATATGTTAATTTATTAGAGCTTCACAACAATTATACATAATTTGTATGTTTGTTTGTCCACGCATTTCTCGGAAACTATAATTAGATTATGATCATTCTTTTTATATATACTTACATTTACTTCAACTTGGGGAATAGTAAAGATTGTGTAAAAATCGATTCAGTTGTTTTCAAGACATGGACTTTTTTCCCTTTTCAGATATTCTTTATTTTGGTGTATTCAAGTCGGTTTAATGTTTTCTTCAATTATAGTTTGTCTATCAAAATCTATCTTGTTTTATATTATTAACGATGAAAATAAATATTTATGTCGCATTGACAGAAATTCAAAGTTAGGTACGGTACAGTAGTTAAATAAAATATGCGGCGTCAAAACATTTTCAAATTTAAATTGTGTCAAGTTTTGAATATTTAAAATATATCTATTTTTTGTGTCACGTATCACTTATTTAAAAAATATCCAACGAAATAGGTTTTAAATAAATAAACCTCGACAGAAATATTCAATGCGGGATTTGAGTTATTTGAATGCGTTGTTGTGTTGTGACTTGTGATGATTTATGAATTTTAAAGTATTTTAAAAATATTTGAATATCAAACTAAATATTCGAATTTTATTTTTAATACCTTTTGCCTACAAAATCGAGCCTTTATATAAGGGTTCCGCTATTTTTTCGGAACTCTAAAAATCACGTCATTATACCCCTTCAGGGGCCCAAGTCTGCTATTGCAATTGTAGTTCAATTGTCCATCAATGACATCCCAATTGCTACTTTTAGCAATTTTGGTAGTCTACTAATTCAATGGCGTCACAATTGTTTTCCGATGGTTTGCCACTGACACTTTTAAGTCGGTTAAAAACATAAATTGATAGCGTATAACGTTTTTGATAACGATAAACTCGTTTGGGCGAACGCTTTTTTAGCTAATGGCAATACCGAGGACATTGAATTACAATCCAATTACAAGACCATCGAACGACCGTTGTGAATTTAGTAGACTACGAAATTTTGGACCAATGATAATTGAATTGTAACGACATTGCGGTTCACTGACAATGACATGTAAAATAGCAGACTCGGGGCCCTGGCAGAAAGGAAAAGTGACTCTCTTCATCATTATACATTCATTTTAATCACCATCCCGACGAATAACTGTACAAAACATTCACAGGGGACTGTTTATACCTTTAAACACATTAAACTGTTTGTGAACCCTTTTCCCCATCCCGTCCATAATTAAGGGTATTCCAGTATTTTATGCCCACCGCTTGAGGTTAGCGGGCAACCACTGGGTACGAGATTAGATTGGCTTAAAACTGATAGTTTATTCACGGTATTAGAGGAGGATTTCCTCTGACCTTTTAGTGGATCATTCTTATACTCACTCCACACTTCCGGGGTAGTCCAGTAGGTAGCCCTTGCTAATATTATAAACTAGACGATGCCCGCGACTTCGTCCGCGTTCCCGTAGGGATTCTTTAATTTTGCGGGATAAAATGCTGCCTCCATTCCAAGTTTCAGCCAAATCGGTTCATTCATTGTGGCGTGAAGGAGTAACAAACATACACACACACACACACACATACACATACAAATTTTCGCCTTTATAATATTAGTGTGATAGTGTGTTTTTTACTTGTTTTTTTTTTTCGGATAGTTAAAACTTGATCTACGCTGTAAAACTTAAATCTGTATCTAAAGATTTTTCCATTACACGCGCTCTTAGAAACATAATAAAATGGTAAAAAAAGTGAAAAAGGGGACAGGTGTGAAAGTGTAAAGATACTTTGGGTCCCCTTTTAGGCATCCCTTCGGATAATGGAGTCAAGTCACGTTTTGTAAATCTCTATGAGCGACGATTTTTATTAGAAACAACGATGTGCACTAGTTTATATTCAACGTTTTTGACACATGACTTACGATCAAATTTTTGTGTTACCAGAAAATTCTTAGTTTTTTTTTAAAGTATTATTCGATGACAAGATAGCGCTTGACTGCGCTCTCACCTGATGGTAGGTAAGTGACGATGCAGTCTTAAGTTGGTAGCGGGCTAACTTGGAAAGGGTATAGCAGTATACTCATACCCCTAATCGGTTTCTACACGCCATTGTGCCGGAACGCTTAATCGCTTGGCGGCACGTCTTTGACTGTTGGGTGGTAACTAGCCACGGCCAAAACCTCCCACCAGACCAAACCAGAGATAATTTAGAAATTATAAATTCCCAAATTGCCCCCGCCGGGAATCGAACCCGTTACAAAACCACAGCGCTCACCACTGCGCCAGGGAGGTAATCAAAACGTTAACTTCACCTTTACTATTCGAAAGTTAAAATATTCGTGCTTAGGCTACTGATTTCAGTTGCCCAGAACCAATCCGCTTTGCTTCAAAATGTCCACACGACAGATAAGCTACTTATTTTAGCATAATAAAATAATTTGCGAAAGATAAACTTTTCCTTCATCCTCTTAAATATTTGTATAATACGTGATTTATTGCTTTCAAAAAAGTTCCGTAATTGGGTTTTGAAGTGAAACTTTTTCTATCAGACCAAGAAGTTGAAGTGGCTTTAAATGAAATACAGGAGGGTGCCAAGCGACTCTCGGCCCGTCGCGGACCTTCGCTCGGATAATGGATTAAAGCTCGACATTATAGAATAGAATAGAATAGAAATATCTTTATTGGTAACAATAAACACAAAAATATACAAAATAAATCAAAATTAAAAACACAGCTATGATAGGTATTAGATATTGTTACTTTGTAAATCAGTGTAACGCTACCAAAAGGTGAGTCACTCAGCTTGTGTTGGCATTCACCTAGTGTTGCGAAGGACTCGAGTCTGTGAGTTGTATTTAGAACTAGTTGATGCCTGCCGCTTCGCTCGCGTGGATTTATTTCTAATGCTACGTTTACATGCGTGCCGAGGCTTGGCAAGCGTCCACAAGCTCCAAGCCTTTACAAACGTTTGGATGCCATTTACACGCAAGCGAGTGTGTCACTGTGCAGACGTGGTGCAGACAAACATGGAAGTGATGGAAGACGTAGACGTTGAAGTTATGTCGGCAGTTGCGTTTGTCGTTTGACCAACTGACCGATACGCCGTCGTAATAGTGCATCGTAACACCCATTCGGCGCGAGCATATATGAGCGACACTAAACACGCGCCAATGTGTAAATGCGTCGCAAGCGCTTGCCGCAAGCTTCTTATGATCTGCTTTGACAATTCAGCCGGGACGTGGCAAGCGCACGCATTACCCTCTGCCGAAGTACATGTACAAACGTACGGTTCAGCTTGTAAGTTTGATAGCTTTTGAGTTAGTGTGCGTTCATAGAGACATTAAGTATTTACAAGAGTGTGCGGAAGTGAGTAAATGTGTGCTGTACGTGATTACCCCACCTCACCGCAGAAAGTGGCAGAATATGTTCAGTATTAAATCTGCGTAAAGGCGCGTTCCGGCTCAATTGTCGAAGTTGATCTGTGTTCAAAAACCGACATTAGCCCAGATCAGCGACAAACTCACGCAAGCCAAGCCAAACTGGGTGCTTACACGCTTGTGTTTGTGGACGCTTGTCGAGACTTGCCAAGCGTGTAAATGTAGCATTAAAATCCCGCGAGAACTATTAAATTTTCATCAATTGTCAATTTATTGCTCCGTTGCGGCGTGATAAGCATAGTACGAAGGTGTGTACCTATTAATAATAAGCCATTTTCACGATCGCCACAATATTGAAAATCGTTGGCACGTGTGCCCTCGCCCGCTGTTCCGTTATAATATTTATATGTTTCTGTGAAGAAAAAATAAAGAAAAAACGTCGCAGCGTCGCCTATGCTACCGTTTATCTCGTTAGAGTAACGAGGTTAGCTGTTAGCGCTAATCGTTGAGGAAACAGCTATACACGTGTAAGGCTTCTCTTAAGGAAGCCTGAGTGGAGACGTTGTATCGATTTATTAACCTTTACTAATATTATAAATGCGAAAGTGTGTTTGTTTGTTAGTTTGTCACTTAAGACACACATACTTAAGTTATATAAACACGGTCTACGTTGACTTTGTGTCGATGCTTAAAAAATACAAGCATCTAGTCTAAAAATTAAAATATTACTTAATTACTGAATGTCAAAATTGAAAATTAAAAATTAGTCACAATTAAATTATTATGTCAACATGTCATTTATTGAGTAAAAACATTTTTCAACAACCGCGTAAAAAGATCTTTCTTAAACCGTAAACAAAGCACAAAAGTTTAGGTTGCTATAATAAGCTTAACTGACTGCGAAAGTTTTCCGTTTTCCGCACACGCCTTTGTCGAAGACTCAACGCCGCGGGTGCGGAAAAGCGGAGACTTCGCGTGTTTCCGCACCGTGCGGAAACTGAACGGACGGCTCGTGTGTCGGCGGAACAAGCGAACTTGACCGCAAACAAGTAACAACAAAGTTACTAACTAGACCACTTTCGTTCGCTATTAATATCAAACAAAAAACCGGCCAAGTGCGAGACGAGCCCCACGAGAAGGGTTTCGTCGTACAAGATTGATTAAGATCGAGCAAAAACAAAAGTTTATTCAAACATGCTTCCAAATGTGAGCATTATTTTGACAACCTTCTTCGAGTTAAATCGAAATTGCTGTACTCCGCAATTAGCAATTACCATTTTGGGCCGGGTTAGCGGCCAAATAGTGAGTTTACTATGTAATATATCTGTCGTATTATTTAAAATTGGCATGGCAACCAAGGAGGTAACTAAACTTATCAAAGGTTTTATTTAAATTTCGAACTAGCTTGCAAATCTTGTTGCAAATAGAAAACTTTAATTGCCGCGCATTATTTGAGAAAAATACTATACAAGCCTTGGCCACAACTAGGTATTGATGGACTAACGTATGTGTGCCTCGGCTTCGCCTCGGCCCACATTTACACGTTCGTCCATCAATGCCTCTTGCTGGCCGCGGCAGTAATGTACTATTATTGTATGGTTATGTATCATCAAACACAAGTTTGGTTAATGATTGGTTTTTTTTATTTTATTCGATGACAAGATAGCCCTTGACTGCGATCCCACCTGATGGTAAGTGACGATGCAGTCTAAGATGGTAGCGGGCTAACTTGGTGCGAAAGTTCGCATTTATAATACTAGCTGATGCCCGTGTATTAAGGTTTTATAATTTCCGCGAGAACTCTATAATTTTCCGGGATAAAATGAAGCCTATGTGCTAATCCTGGGTATGAGCTATCTCCATTCCAAATTTCAGCCAAATCGGTTCATTCGTTGTTGCGTGAAGGGGTAACAAAGATTCATCCATATTCCGTTCTTCCATCCTCACAAACTTTAAACAATGAATAAGACACGATAGTATTCTCTATAAGAAAAAGAAATGTGTGCCAGAGATAATTAAATTTTTTAATTACTGAAATAGCTCAGATTTCACTGTTTAGTAGGGGTGGTGGGGGTGCTAGGAGAGATATTTAATGATGAGTGCTTCAAGTAAATTACCATAATGAGACAGTCCTGAAAATAAAATGAAGGCGGTATGTTTGTGAAAATTAATTATTCGATCGTTAGGATAGAAAGAGAATTGCGAATAAATTAATTTATTTCGAATTTTAATATTAATGAGAGTTTCAGTTTGAGTTTATTGAGATTGCAATATTTTTTAACAGTTTAACTTATGGATACAAGCGGCACATGATCGCTTCCTGTGGCGATCCCTGCAAGAGACCTGTGTCACACACACATACGTAGACACACGTGAAACAATCATATTAATAAAACGTACTCGTCCAAGCGGACACAATATGGCCGCCATTTATGAATTTTCCAATTGACGGTAGTCACAATTATGTCAAATTGGTTTAATTCCGATTTCAAGGCAATTTGTTCGTCGCTCACACGTGATAACTAGGTTTTTAACCGACTTTAAACAAGTAAGAATTGAAAATTGAAAACACCCCGACATGTGAAATTAAAATAATTTTCAAATGGCTGAACAGATTTTCATGAAACATGGCTAAGAACACTCGGGATAAAATTATCTATGACACAAAAAAAAACTAAACGAAAATCGGTTCATCCGTTTGGGAGCTACGATACCACAGACAGATACACATACAAGTTAAACTTATAACAGCCCACTTTTTGCATCGTGGTTAAAAAGGAGGAGGTGCTCAATTCAAACGCGTATTTTTTTCAAATATTTTTTTACTCCATAGCTTCATCAAACCTTAACCGATTTCAATTTTTTTTTTTATTAGAGAGGACATGTCGTCAGGTTGGTACTTTAGGTAGGATAGGGTTTCTTAAGCATCTCTAAGTAAGCACCTAACTCAATAAGTAAATCGTTGAGAGTTTTCCAGGAAACTTATTCCTTCAGAGAAGCAGCTGTAAGTCCAGTATTCTAACTACCTATCGCAAATTGAGTCTTATACCTCCCACTCTATGTTTGTAGTAAGTCCACTTTTCTCGAGCACTGCAATATGAAGTTGAGTACGGTGACCATTACAATAAATTTTATTCGGACATTTTTTTAATTCAAAGACAAAATAATCCTTGATTGCGATTCCACCTGATGGTAATTGACGATGCAGTCTGATGCTGAGATCTATAGAGCGTGCTCTGACTCAGCTCAGACTTAAGATAGGGTTAAAACGAGACACAAATATGCTCTGACATAAATCTGTCTCGTTTTAACTCTGTCTTGAGTCGAGCTGAGTGAGAGTCTATAGATTTCAGCCTAAGATGGTAGCGGGCTAACTTGGAAGGTGTATGGCAGTGTACACTGTACATTCAACCTATACCACTAATCGGTTTCTACACGCTATCGTGCCGGAACGCTAAATCGCTCGGCGGCACGTCTTTTACGGTAGGGCGGTAACTAGCGACAGCCAAAGCTTCCGAACAGACCAGACCAGAAAAAATTCAGAAATTATAAATTCCTCAACTGTCCCCGCCGGAAATTGAACCTGATACCTTCCAGTTATAATACCACAGCGCTCACCACTGCGCCAGGGAAGTCGTCAAAAAGTGTAAAGAACGATGGTTTCTAAGTTATTTATATTTGGGCATTGTTGCTTCAGCAAATTTTAACAGACATTTAACCGTTAACCATTGCGTTGCAGAACAAAATGTCAAAGAGGACCATTTTAACGAATGTACGTAACGATAACATGTGATATGAAACAACCGAGTCTTAGGATCGGTTGTTTATAACCGTTTGTTATCGTTACACACATTTCTTCAAATGGTTTTCTTTGACATTTTGTTCTGTAACGCAATGTTTAACGGTTACGTGTCTGTTAAAATTTGCTGAAGCAACCGTGCCTTAGAGGACATTGTCCAATCTTTTGTTTGAATCAGGGACACGCTAGCCACGGGTAATCCCCGGCTCCCGGGGAAAACAACGACTTTACTGAAGTGCCGCGCCGTACACGAAGAGGGAGAATGTTCACTTAGATAGAAATATTCTAGATTCTGACGACCTCCCTGGCGCAGTTGTCAGCGCTGTAGTCTTACAACTGGGAGGTCTCGGGTTCGATTCCCGGCGGTGGCAATTTGGGGATTCACAATTTCTGAATTGTCTCTGGTCTGGTCTGGTGGCAGGCCTTGGCCGTAGCTAGTTACCACCCTGCCATCAAAGACGTGCCGCCAAAGGATTTAGCTTTAGATAGAAACCGATTAGGGGTATAAGTTGAATGTACACTGCCATACCCCTTCCAAGTTAGCCCGCTACCATCTTAGACTACATCGTCATTTACCATCGCGTGAGATCGCAGTTAAAGACTAACTTGTCATCCAAAAAAAATTTAGATTCGCTTCATCCAGCTATGCTCTTATTATATATTATATATTTTAAGGGGCATACTCTACTTTTCTTCTCTCTTTCTTATCAACCAAAGGTCTCTTGCATGGACTTCCACAGGCTTCGGTCTTGCACCGCTTGAATCCAGCGGCTCTTCGCGACTCGTTTGATGTCGTCGGTCCACCTAGTGGGGGGGTCTGCCAACACTGCGCTTCCCGGTGCGAGGTCGCCACTCCAGCACCTTGGGAAGCCACAATTTCTGAACAACCGATTTTAATTTGGAGCGTATCGTATACGTTAACGTACAAAAGTGCATACGCGAAATTGCGCTCTAATTCAATCGTGTTATGGTTCGTTTTACTTTGACGCTAATTTCATCGAATTCTTATTCGATCAGTCGAGTTAAAACGTAGACTAATCTTACTGATCTCATTCCTGATTTGATCCCGAAGGGACACCTACTCTGATTATATAATTTGAGTTATACAATTACGCGCTCTAAAAAGAAATGAGTAATCCGCGAAATGTTTAGCATCACTCTCTAATATTAATATAATTCTGAGATTACATTTTTTTTTTTTTAGTTTCAAATATCTCGTGACTAAGTATTCCGCGAACGTCAAAACAAATTTAAATCCTTCATCTTGAAAAATATGCAATGCACTCTATTTGAATGGCACTAAAGTTCTATTTCACGCATTTTTTAGTTTTGCGAGCGTAAATTGAGCAGCTTGATACGTAACATCTGTTCTTCTAGCAAATGATTTAGTGCAGAGTGCATGTATGTGACATATTGTGACACACTCGTAGTTAGGGTTGTCTTTCTAGAACCTGTTTATGAAATGAACAAAAAAATGTTTAAAAAGTGCAACCCGGCTATTGTATTTAAGAGTTAATTAAGCTTATTTGATAAAATTTATTGAACTTCAAATTAAAAAATCAAAATGAAAAAATTGATTGAAGTTCTTTTGAAATTGGTGCCCGCGATATCGTTCGTGTGGATTAAGGTTTCTTGATTCCCGCGGGAACTCTTTTATTTCCCAGTATAAAAAGCCTATGTGTTATTCCAGACTATAATCTATCTCTGTGCCAAATTTCAGCTAAATCGGTTCAGGCGTTGCGGCGTGATTGAGTAACAAACATCCATCAAACCATCCAAACTTTCGCATAAGTAGGAAAAGTGAAAAGTAGGAAGTAGGATATTTATTCCCACTGAAACCTTGTCTAGAGTCACTGGTAGAGATCTTTTATAGAGATAAGTGTTCCGTGTCTGTAGTAGGTATACTCAAACACTCACGTATATAGTAGTCAAATATATAGTGCGTATATACCAATGCACACTCCCGGTACACATAATGTGTGTTACACAACCGACGTGCTGTCCGACCCGCGGTCCTAGCACGACTGACTAATGACTCTAATGGCGCCTGTATTTGTTACGTATTTCCTCTAATATTCACAGACTACCCTCTGTATGCTACAGTGTCCACCATCTTTTCTTTTTTTTTCTTTTACACGTTGTAGTCTGACTTTTTGGAGTTAAGTGTATTATGGAAATCTTATTTTTATGTGACTTAGTGCCAACCCTACTGTGAACACGTGTTGTATTGTACACAGTGTTATTTAGAACCTTGTCGCGATAAATTTCAAAGGACGGTTAGAAAAAAATTGCCCCTTAGATTGATTGCCACAGTTTAGAAGTCATTAAAATTTTTATAGCCTAGCAATTAATAAGTTTGGAGTTCACACTAGACGTTCGTTTTGTACAGATTACACTAAAGGCAGACAGGAAGGCGTGTTTAGATCAAAGAACTGAGAGACCAAAGGCTGGTATTATTAATAACCTATCATATCTAAACCATACCGAGGCCAGAAATATCCAGATTTTGTATTAAGTTAAACTAGTTAATAAGTTAGAAATACGAGCCCCATACTCTTGATAATATGATTTTTTTTTATTCGGAATAAGCTTGCGCTTGACGACAATCAATACTGGATAGCACTGATGAGGTCTAGGTTGGAGCGCGCTTGCCTAGAAGATGCCTCTTCACTCTTGCCTTGAAGGTACTCAAATTTTATAGGTGGCAGGAAACACGGATGCTGAAAGGGTGTTCCACACCTTAGCTGTTCTTATCAAAAACGTTGAATGAAAGCGTTTCGTTCGAGTAGGTTGGATTTCTACCACATAAGGATGCCAACGCTCACGACTTCTCGCAGTTCTGTGGTGAAAAGGTGAAGGAGACACTAGGTTGTGAAGTTCCTGAGCGTACTCTCCAAAGTATATCCGAAAGAAGACCGATAGACAGGCTTTATTGCGTCGGTGCTGTAGACTGAGCATTTTCAGTTTTAACCACTGGGCTATAACGCGAATTTTTTTTTAATAGTTTTTTCCTGCTCAATGCAACAGGTGCCTAACAGTTATTTGATAGTTTATCGCCGTCCATATATCACTCTCTTAATAAACACTCCGTCATTTCTGTTTGTTTTTGTTTTATGTGTTATTTCACTTTTTGCACGGTAGTTTTGAAAACAGAAACGGTTATATTCTCTACCTATGAATAAATCTTTCAACTGAGACAATAGTTCGGTGGTGTAAAGTTGTGTCAGTCCAAACGAAAGGTTGTATGTTCAGCTCCGCCCTCGTAGCTACTAAAAGATTTTAAGCAACATTGAAGCTTTTGGTTCTTCTTCTCAAGAGGCCGCATTTTTCTCTGGCAAATATCTATGATTTCAGTAAAATATGTATCTATATACTAGTTGATGATGAGTTTTTAAAAATCCCGCGGGAACTCTTTGATTTTCCGGGATAAAAAGTAGCCTATGTCACTCTCTCGGTCCTCGACTATACCCATGCAAAAAATCACGTCTATCCGTTGCTTTGTTGCGGCGTGATTAAAGGGCAAACCAACAAACTTTCACATTTATAATATAAGCAAGGAAGTAAGGTTATAGATAGTTGAAGTAGATATATATAGACTCTATGATCATTAAGATTTGGAGATCTTCTCAGTTAATAGAATAACAGACAGAATTTGAAAAGAGCAACTGCTGTGTTGCTTATGGCTTTTCTCAGCAAAATCTGCTTTGCGAACCGTACCTATATTGCTTTTACTTTTAATTCGAAACTTTATATGCCGTTGCCTATTGCTCGACTTTTTTTGTTAAAAAATATCTCTCTGCGTCGTATTCCCCATTACTGAGGGTCGTGACCCCTTCCACCAAGGACTCTTTTATAGACGATGTCGCGCCATGTGCCTCGGTTTTTTGCGAGTGGTGCGGATTTGGTCTGACCAACGCATCGGGCTACGTCCCCGAGGTATCTTTCCTAAAAAATAATGCTTGTGACAATTCAGGCAAAAAATTACTCCCGTACCTCTTCAAGAATAAAGTGTAAAGCACCTTGCGTCTTGATTTAATTAAACAACTGTACCTACACACTTCCCACGCCGCCTCCACGCGCTGCAGTAACAGCTGCGCAGTCCTCGGATGGCTGAGCGTGAATTTCCTTGATATATAACGCGACTTGCATTCGCGGCGCTTGCTTGCTCGCTTACGTATCGTCTTAATTAAAACATACAAGTCACTAGTCTTATGACTCGGTTACACAAGCAGTTTCTCGAATCCGGGAGAAATTTTCGGCACTCGTATTAGAGCAACGCGCGACTTACTCATAAGTTTTTTATACGACTGCCTGAAAAAAGGAGTAGGTATATTGTTTTCAGGGTTCATGTATTCCCCCATAACTTCTATACGCCTGAACCGTTTTTAATGAATGAGGTATCGTTAGAATCCTTAGCTTATTCCGGGTGACATAGGCTAGTAAAATTAAAAAAAAAATTGATGGGGTGACCATGGTCCCGCATTAAAGACTAAAGTTGAAAAAAATAATTCGAAAATAAGATTAAGTATATAATCATCATCTAGAAAATGTTGAGTAGATTCTAAAAATGTAAAACACTATAGTTCAATATCCAGTGATTCATAAAAAAATACCATTTAAAAATGTGAATAAGATTCCAAAGCAGGCTGGGCAGTCGTATTTTTTAATATTTTTAATTATAACTTGTTCGTCATAATGTACAAATAACACAGCGTCTTTGCTTATCTTTAGCCGTGCGCATTGACCATTGAGGTGCTAGTATTTGTTCCCTAGGATCACTTTAAGTTAGATTTTTCAAAGCCCTATTTTACCCCGGGGTTTGATTATTATCAAAAAATCCTTTCGTAATGGATGTTTACGTCATAATAGCTATTTGTATGACTTTGGAATAAAGATTCGTCGAATGGACTATAGAACAAGGGCACCTACCTAAAATAACAACTGGAATGATTGCATCGCAAAACAATAGTAGGTAAACTATCACAAGTTTCAAAATATAAATATAGAGACAGGGGACTGAAATATTACGGCTCTTATCGCAAGAATAAAATAATATTAATGAAAAATAAAAAAAGTACATTGGAATCATAAATCAATTGGTATTTGCGAAATATTCATTGAGCTGAACTGTCGTTGTGTTTACTCTGGAGTGATATATGGACGGCGCAAAAACTCTATTGAAATAGGCGTCTGTCACACGGAGCGGGGGTGATAAAAATTTAAAATTTTAATAATATTTCAAAATAGAAAAGTTCTCAAAGTAGTTATCTTAAGCATTCTACCCACGACACTGCGGCAGAGCCGAGTTAGGAGGCAGTTAGATTGGAGCAATCTAGGGTGGTCCCTACACATGGGTCTACCATGTGCAGGAAAACTCGGAGGCAATCTAGGAACCGACCTAGAATGATCCTACACACTACATGTTTAGGAGGCGATAGGATCCTTCCCATTTTGTCACCCTAAATTGGCCTTGCCGCAGTATCTTTTTAGGGTGAAAATGTGGAGAAGATCCTAAATGTGTCGTGTCGTACACACACACGCACACACACACACACACAGACACACACACACAAACACACGGACACGTCAAACTTATAACACCCTATCTTTTTTGCGTCGGCGGTGGTTAAAAATATAAATAAATAAAATAAATAAATAAACATTAAAAAAAATTATAAGACTTGATTAACACTAAATCTATGACTAAATACATATTGTACTAATATTACAAAGATGTTATATTACACAAATGCTATAACTAAGAAGGCGACAGTCTCGTCATACTTATATAATATATACTTATACATAATATAAATAACTTGTACATAACCTCGAGTATCTATCGAAAGGAAATCGTTTTGAAACTTGCTGTAAAATGAAATCGCCCGTACCGTACCGCGGGGAACGCGGGTACGGTACGACGGACGGTTGTAGACGAAATTGAATGCAATCGGTTACTTTCAAGGGAACGTTGAAAACCCTGGCTTTTCTCGTGGTTTTGATCACAGCAAATTCTAGTTTAATTTCCGTGTTAGGTCGTTTAAGAAAAATCCCGTAAGAATTTCTTGTTCTTCCTATTGCATTCTTCTCGTCAACTCAACTACATCCCTACAAAGTATGACGTAAATCCGTTGCTGCGTGATTGATGGACACACCAACAAAACACACGCACATTTATAAAATTAGTAAGGATACGCAGACTAGTAGTTAGAAACTAGTTACTAAGAATTTAATTATATGTTTTCCCTTTTAATCAAATAAAAAATTGTACATAACTAACTTATACTATTTCATTTATCAAGAAGTAGGAAAGTGGAGTGAAGTATCAAGAAGTATAAGATCTACCTCACAGGGTTTCATCAGTAAATAATATATCTTAGCTTTACTCAAGTTGGCCGTCCGTGGTCTAAACCCTTCTCACTCACGAGACCTGTGCCCAGAAGTGGGCCGGAGTGAGGTTGAGCTAAATCGAATGAATGAATGAATGAATGAATATCAAACCAAGTCGACGCGGACGGAGCGCTTTTCCCTTTGCATATAATATTCATTAGCACAGGCCTCTTCAACAAGCCCACCTACGTTTTTGTAATCGCGGCGTGTTTCAATTATTCAAAGTAATTTCGCCTTAACGTCGGTATGGTGTGTATTCGTAGCTTCAATTTTCGTGCAACATTTAGTAGCTGAGCAGTGGTTGGTACTGCGTTCTCCTATTCGAGAGGTCGCGGGTTCGATCCCGGGCACGCATCTCTTGTCTTTTTCGAGCTATTTTTGACGACCTCCCTGGCGTTGTGGTGAACGCTGTGGCCTTATAACAGGGAGGTCTCGGGTTCGACAATTTGGGAATTTATAATTTCTGGATTGTCTCTGGTCGGAGGCTTTGGCCGTGGCTAGTTACCACCCTACCGTCGAAGACGTATAAGCAATATAGCGTTCCGGCACGATGGTGTGTAGAAAACGATTAGGGACATGGGTTGAATTTACACTGCTATACTCCTTCCAAGTTAGCCCGCTATCATCTTAGACTGCATCGTCACTTACCATCAGGTGAGATCGCAGTCAAGGGCTATCTTGTCATCGAATAAAAAAAATCTCCGTCTTGAGTCTGAGCAGAGTGAGAATGCGGTTTATTTGGGCCCCACGATACAGGAATACCTTGTGTGGGTCTTAAAGGATATTATCGTATTCATTGTTAATGTTGTTTTGCCAAATAAATATTTTTTCATTTTTCATTTTTCATTTTCAGCCTAAAAGGGGACCTGCGTTCAGTAGTGCCTGTCATGGTGATAGTATCTAGAGGGCAGGTTGGCTCAGTAACTTCATAAGTCATAAAAGATACTCATTTTTTTTTTTCGTTTTCCATCTCTAACCGTTGAGCTACTGAGGATTTTCTCTTGAATGTAGAAATCTATACTAATATATAAAGCTGAAGAGTTTGTTTGTTTGAACGCGCTTCTCAGGAACTACTGGTTCGAAATGAAAAATTATATTTTTGTGTTGGATAGTCCGTTTACCGAGGAAGGCTTTAGGCTATATAACATCACGCTGCGACCAATAGGAGCGAAGCATTAGTGAAAAATGTTGCAAAAACGGGGAAAATTTTCCATATATAAAATATATTCTTTTAAAAACTTCTTAATCGCGATAACAGAAATTGACGCGGACGAAGTCGCGCGCAACAGCTAGTATTTTATATTATGAAAAGTCATTAATCTCCAGGTTGATACCGAGCTCTTAATTCTAATGTTACGCGTTATTAATGTTTACTAATAAAGCATATTTTCTGGCAGATTTGTACCTTTAATTCGGAGTTCGTAGTAAATTATAACGACAAGGTTTGTTATAAATATAATTTGTGGAAGCGAATCAATTTGGCAGCGACACTGTTTTGCCCTGTGGTGTTCTTTCGTGGGACTCGGGGAGCGTCGGCAAAAAAATATTCATAAACTATTAATTTTATTAAAACAAATACCTAGTATTTTTTTAACCACTATAAGACATCGAGGATCGCCAGTGAAACAGTTTTTACGTCCAGCGCTTCATTTTCTTGTGCGAGGTGACTTGAGCTTTTTGGGACCAACGTTGTACCTAGTTTATGTAGCTATGGCACCATTATTTGCTTGGAAGAGATCACTAGGCAGCGATAAGGCCGCCAAATTGTATTCATTGTTGTATTTTTTTTTGTGTTGTCCTGTATGAAAAAGTATTCATTTATTTAACGTGTATAAATCAATCACATTTGTTTTCTTGCACAAATTTCGTTACAACTATGTTGATAGATGGCGCTGACACCTATACTTTGTTTTTTTTTTTTTTTTTTTTGTTTTTAGATATTTAACAAGGAAGTCTTGCTAATTTTGTTATAAATCTAATAGTTTTGTCGCTTTCATAATGCTACCTGCGGAAAGGGGTAGCACTAGATGTCGACCTCTCAAACACTAGAAATTTCATTCAGTTTTTGCTAACGGTACTGCGTCAGCTTTCCGCCACGCGCTTTCTTTGATCTCCCACCTCCGTCTGTTTCAAGGAATGTTTTTTTTATTTTTTTTTTTTTGGTTTTCTTGTGGTTAAGTCTTATGTAGATGGGTTTTTGTTTTGTTAGCCTTGTTATTTTCCGTGTCTCAACGAAATCCTCATGCGAAAGAACACCTGATCATTATATTTTGTTTGAGCTTTGTTTTTTGGGCTATCATCATCTCAAAGGCCCGTCTATCACCGTGAGACGGGTTTAGGCCATAGTCCACCACGTGCCATAGGCCAAGTGCGGATTGGCACACTTCACGCACCTTTGAGAAGGTTTCAGGTTTCCTCGCGATGTTTTCCTTCACTGTTGAATAAAGCAACCAAATGTAATTGCTTAAAACCATCGAATTATAACTTAGAAGCGCAATGACGGTGACAAGCAATTTTTGGTGAGCATTTTTTTTTGTAATAATAATAACTATTTATTGCTTCAAGAAAAAGTACAAGTAAAATTCTGCAATTTACAATGAAAAATCTTAATATTCTAGTTTTAGTTGCAATAAGTAAAAATAATCTTACAGAAAACATCTGCCCCTAAGATGTGTTTTAGGCATTTAAAGGCCGCATACATAGTATAGTTGCGTTAGTGCGACGAGCTCGCAGAACATTCTAAAAAAAAATTAACTCCTGTGCTGTGAAAGGGTGTCATAATTCATCACAGTGACCATCAAAAACGTAATTATCAGTACCAGTACAGACAATAATTACATCGCACTCACACATTCATTGGTTGTTTTGAGCCTGCGTTTGAAGCGGAACTTTGTTAGAAACTTCTGTTCTAAGCGTTATAGTTCGATGCTTAAAACTAACGTAACTCCGTAAAGTTTCAATCAAGCTTGCATTGTTCGTTAACGATAAAAACTTCTTAAACGCCGTGCGCGTCGTTTAAGCGTTTTCGCAAGATTTTTTTATTTTATTTGATGACAAGATAGTCCTTGACTGCAATCTCACCTGCTGGTAAGTGACGATGCAATCTAAGATGGTAGCGGGCTAACTTGGAAGGGGTATGGTAGGTTACATTCAACCTATGACCCCTTATTCCTTATTTACCTACCGCTCTCAAGGAGTTATTTACCGCTCTCCGTTTGAACTTAGCTTCGTAACTAGGGTTGCCAGATTTTTTTTCAGCCTATAAGGGACAAATGGTTAAATGGGCAAAAAAATACGGGACTTTAGTTTTTTACCCGGGACAAATAAAAAACAAAATTATTTAGTGTCATTTTTTATTATTTTTTATATTTTTTCCGAGGATCGAGTCAGTTTTAACATTGTCATTCTGACACTAACACTGTCATTGGTCGATGCGGGCTGCGAGTGCAAGTTAGTAGCGAGACGAGTACGTTTTACGAACGTTGCGTGTGTGAATACGTAGATCGATTTCATAATGAAAAACGACGTACGGTTCAAATACGGGACAGAGTCAGTCCCGCCGGGACATTTTAAACTATGTCTAAAATACGGGATGTCCCGGGAAATACGGGACGTCTGGCAACGCTATTCGTAACCCAAACGTGTCAACTAAGATATTATGATTCAATTCAAATCACTTAGTTTAATCAAACAGTTACTTAACTGTTCACGTCTAAGCTAACACAGGGATTAGCTCTAATACAATTAATCCACACGTGGGTTGCGGGTCTGATTCCAAGTTATCAAGTTATCCTGTTGCCGTGTTATCCAAGATGGCGGCGACACGTCACGAACTTTGCAGTTTGGAATGCATCAAGCATTCCAAACTTGGCAAAGCAAGTTGGGTAATAGAAGTTACCTCTACAAGTTTGGACAGTCAGATGAAATAGTAACTCTCTTGACTGCGATCTCACCTGATGATAAGTGACGATGCAGTCTAAGATGGTAGCGGGCTAACTTGGAAGGGGTAAGGCAACGTACTCATACCTCTAATCGGTTTCTACTTTCTACAAGCCATCGTGCCGGAACGCTTAATCGCTTGGCGGTACATCTTTGACGGTAGGGTAACTAGCCATGGCCAAAGCCTCCCACCAGACTGAGTCTTTTATCTAAATTCCTTTTCTTCTCTGAATTTCTTTCTTTTCTAAGTTCTTTAAATTTAAAACATAAAGCAAACGAAGTCGCGAGCAAAAAGCTAGTAGGTACCTAACTAATAGAGAAACAAAATAAACGTAATCCGAATACTATTGTGCCATACAGCATTACAAGTAATGGATTTCCTCAACTCTTGTACGCAGAGTGAAATGTGTTTGCGGATAGGATAAAGACGTAATATCCAATATATTCTTGCCGATTAGAAACTTCCAATAATTTTAAGTTTTATTTCCTTTACCACTTTTATGGCCGAGGAATAAAAGTATAAATTGAAAAAGAATAAATTGGGCGTTGTAATACTTTTTGTATTGAAAAATATTTACGTTTGAACAAGACTTTATTTTGTATTGGTGAAATCAGCCTTATAAAATTTAATTGAAAGATGATATTACGCTATTCGGCCTTGGCCAGTGAACGATGCCTTCTCATTCTAAAAGAAGAACCATTTTTTTTATTCGATGACAAGATAGTCCTTGACTGCGATCTCACCTGATGGCAAGTGACGATGCAGGCTAAAATAATAGCGGACTAACTAGGAAGGGGTATGGCAATGTACATTCAACCCACACCCCGAATCTGTTCCTACACACCATCGTGCCTTCAGACTTCAACGAACGTGTCTCTCACGTGTCACCCTCTTCTGATACTAGCGTCTCGCATCGGTTTCATCGTTTCAATGTTCAACAAAATGAAATTATTTTTTTATTTAGTGATGTTTGAAGTCGGATTTTTTAAAAGAATGGTTATTCAAAGTATATTCTGGGATTTTTCGGAAATTTCTATACGGCCGGGTCTACCGCTTGATATCAATTATTGACAGACAAACACCGCATGTTTATTTATACGCTCGGAGCTCGCGAGCCGATCACGTCTCCTCCGAGACAGATTCAGACATTCAAATCGTATACATTCACTATTACTCGCGAGATGCGCCGCCGCGCGCCGCCCAAATAAATTACCACCATTTTATATTGGACATGAAAATACTACCTGATGGTTTGAGATCAAATATGGTTGAGCGAAGCAACGACTGGATCATGCGTCATGCTCGTGAACGGGTGCCACCAACGGGAATGAGTCTGCTTTGTCTGCCTGTCTTAACATGTATTGAATATTTTTAATTGTTTTTTATTTTTACTTTCGCTTCTGAAAATTACCCTAAATTAACAATCATATTGTATTATGAATTCTCTGTTGAACTTTATATATTTTGTTTAATTCAAATAATGTAATCATTTTTGGCTTTATTTAAGGACTATAATAATCTTGTAAAATTGTGTTGTAAACGCTGTTGATTACCAATAAACCAATAAATAAATAAATAAATATATCTGCGTTTGCATTTTTGAAACTTCATTGCGGAAATACTGTATACGTAAAGCATAGTTTTGTTACCTATTGTTTTTTTTATTTTATTTTTTTTGAAAAGAGCAACTGCTGAGTTTCTTGCCGGCTCTTCTCAGCAGAATCTGCATTCCGAACCGGTGGTAGATTTATGACGTGTCATAAGAGCTACAAGTTAGCCTATATGAAATAAATAAATTTTGAATTTGAATTTGAATCCTTACTAATATTATAAATGGGAAAGTGTGTTTGTTGGTTTGTCCTTCAATAACGCTGCAATAAAGCTACGGATTGACGTGATTAGGGCCTGGAGAGTAACATAGGCCACTTTTTATCCCGGAAAATCAAAGAGTTCCCGCGGGATTTTAAAAACTGAATCCACGCAGGCATCAGCTAGTTAAATATAGAGGTCAGCGGTATAAATGAATACAATAAAGTTTGAAGAAGATATCCATAGAGTATAGATAGGCGGGTAATACGGCGCGACCACTTGTAGGAAGCTGAACCCAATAACATGCATCCGACGTTGTACCGCGAAGTTTACTCGAGACTTATATTAAAATTCCGCTCCGGAACCGGCGCGGCGACCCGACACGTGTCGACGACAATTGCTTTTCGTTTTATTTCGCTACAAAAGAAATATTGAATTTTTTTTGGTGTTCTACGCCGAAGACCAATAGGTCGTTCATTCGATCAAAACTTTTTTTTTTCTTTATCTATACAATCTATAGAAATAAATAAAATTGAAGTGTCTGTACGTAATATCAAAATAACAGCTTTTTACTAAATGCAGATGAAACTATGTATATAATGTTCTCATGATTTTTTTTTATTTTTTTTAAGCTATTGCATAGCTTCTATCGCGGGCCTTGAGCGTGGAGACCGAATCCAGAAATTCCGTAACGAAAATAACCTGACACGGGACTCCTCTACGGTGAGCCGCTAGATGGCGTTGATAAAAAATGCTATGCCATAGCTTTACCGCGGTAGTCCCCGAGTGCCACACTCTTTTTTTAATATTTTTAGCGAGCAAACGCGCAGGCGGGTCACCTGATGGTAAGTGATTACCGCCGCCCATGAATATTTGTAGCACCTGAGGCACCACCAATGCTTTGCCGGCTTTTTAGAAATTTGTTGGTCCGCCCCTTGAATAACCCCATGTTGTATTTCAATTTTCAGTGACATTAGTGTCAAAATAAAATGAAGCATAATATCATCGAATTAGAGCTTAATTTCGTGCTACAGGCACGTGTTCTTATAAGTTTATATTTAAGTCACTTTAAATCAATAACTCGTAGCTCTAGTTCTAGTTCGTTTTTTACTTTGACACTAATATCATCAAATCAGATCAAATATCATTTATTTATACAAAAATATCCTTGTCATACAAATGGATTTTGCCAACAGCTAAGCTAAAATTGTTAGATTTTGTGATTTAGCTGCTGGATCTCTTCGTGATCGAAGATTCAGTTTTAATATTATACATTAATTAATTATGCTTCATAAAACAGATTTAAATTCAGAGATACATATTAGAAAAAATACAATTTTGAAAACTAAAAAAAATATCTATAATATACCTACGAAATACGAATAATAAATTCAAATTCAAAATTAATTTATTTCATATAGGCTAACTTGTAGCTCTTATGACACGTCATGAATCTACCACCGGTTCGGAATGCAGACTCTGCTGAGAAAAGCCTGTAAGAAACTCAGCAGTTGCTCTTTTCAAAAAAAAATAAAAAAATAAGCTAATATCATTGAAAACGAAAAAATACGATCAATCTTATATGTATCTACTAGCCAAAGTTACTAGCTCTACAGTTTAAAACTTCGCATTGGCACGTCAAATACACACGTGTTTTAACCCCCTCTATAACAGTTTCATAAGCTAAATTAAAATAAAATTAAAAATTAAAATTTAATTGGAATAAAAATTTAAAATCATTTATAACTTTGTCTGTTCCTTTCGTCGTAGATACATTTTATGCAGTTTCAGGAAAGGAAAATTAATTTTCCACGGCCAACTCGAAACGGCCTTCTGTGCTCTTTGAAAATTAATTCTCTGTTTATGACCGGCGTTCGAAATTATAAAGGAAATATGACGAGGGAGAAATAAATAATTTTTCTATTTTCTCTCTCGGTTTCTTTTCTCTCCGTTAAATTGCCTGTAGCGGAGAGTCGGAGGCTAGTTGGACTGGCCGTTGCAGTTTATATTGAGAGTTCTTTACCACAACAAAGACTAAAGTGAGCCTTTATTGTGGTTTAAATTAGATTTTTATATTTATGAGAACGGATGTTTTTCTGTATTTGGTGTCATCATATTTCGTAGTGAAGTGCATCTTTTCCAAGTTTTTATGTAAATTAAAATAATATCACAAAAAAACCTGCACGATTGAAGGTTCTGCATTCCGAACCAGTGGTAGATTCATTTGACGATTCAAAGCATTGTTTAATTGCTAAACAAAAGGTAATATTTGATGGGATTGTGGTGGCAACACTCAGTTGGCACTCTCTGTATTTGCTCTCTTCTGACTGGGACCTCGCGCGTGTAACACGTCTAAAACTATAAAAATGTGTGTGAAAAACGTTTAAAACCAAAAAGGCTTGTTTTACCTTAACATGGGTAGCCTAAGTATGTCATGCTCGCTTAAACATTTCTGTGGTGGTGTCGTGTGGTGCGGGTTGTTACGTTCCCTCAAATATGGTTGAGCGAAGCAACGGCTGGATCATGCGTCGTACTCGTGAACGGGTGCCACCAACGGGAATGGGTCTGCTTTGTGTCTACCCATCTTAACGTGTGTTAGGTTGTGGTAGGTGTGCATTTTTGAAACTTATTTGTGGAAACACTGTGTGCATAGCATAGTTTTGTTAACCATTGTAAAAATTTTTTGAAAAGAGCAACTGCTGAGTTTCTTGCCGGCTCTTCTCAGCAGAATCTGCATTGCAACCGGTGGTAGATTTATGACGTGTCATAAGAGCTACAAGTTGGCGTAGGCATGAAATAAATAAATTTTGATTTGATTTGATCAACAAGAACCAGCACAGTACATCCTCGTTCAAGCACTTTGTAAAAGTTTATTTGAATAAAAAGTCATTCTATTTTATTCTGCATAATGTTCTAAAAGGTGTGTGAAATCTTCCAATTTGCATTGGACCAGTGTGGTGGTCTGAGACCCTTTATCTGAGAGAAGATCTGTTCTCAGCAGAGAGCCGTTCATAGGTTGCTGATGATGATCTGATGACAAATAGGATGTTTAGTCAGAATCATTTGAATTGCTAGTCAGCTGCAGAATCGGTCAGAAGTTACGTTGCAACTGTGTTCACTTTACAGAGTGGAGTAACATCGCAAAAAAAACTATAAAATAACTAAAAAAAAAATAGAAACGATGAAACCTATGCTCGACGCTGGCCCTACTTCAACATACGTGTACAAACTAAAATTATTTTATACTTTTAAGTGGCGTTTGAAGTCGGTTGTTTTAATTTTTTTTTTTTATATTATTATTTAAGTCTATTAAAAATGATTTAAATGAGTTATTTGAAATTTTTTCGAATGGTTCAAATGGTTTCTCCGCTTCGAAAGTTCAAGTTATTTCATAGAAAGTATGAGAATATTATCTTAAAATTTTATAAAAGGAAAAGATGAGTGTCTGACTGACTGATCTATCAACGCGCAGCTCAAACGACTGGACGGATCGGGTTGAAAGGCATACAGATAGCTAATAGGACGTTGGCTTCCGCTGAGAAAAGATTTTTGAAAATTCAACCCCTAAGGGGATAAAAAAGGGGTTTGAATGTGATCGAAGCCGCGGACAAAAGCTAGTGTCGCTATTTTTATTATTATATTTTATTTATATAGGTACTAGTTGATGCCCGCAACTTCGTTCGCGTGGACTAAGGTTTTTTAATTCCCGCGGGAACTCTCATTTTCCGGGATAAAAATATATATGTTATATATATATGTTATTCCAGACTATGATCTACTTCTGTGCCAAATTTCAGCAGAATCGTTTCAGTCGTTGCGACGTGATTGAGTAACAAACATCCGAACATCCACACTTTCACATTTATAATATTAGTAGGATAGTAGGATAAATAATTATTAATTATTATTTATAATAATAATATATATTATTATTAATAATGTTTTTCCGTTGTTACAGGACGTGATACACACAATCAGCACACCGCACGGACAGGTGCAGAGAATCGTGGTGTTCAAGAAAAACGGCGTGCAGGCGATGGTTGAATATCCTTTACAATAATAATCTATATCTATATAACTAGTGGTTCGCCCCGAACTGAGACCTCGCGATATCCCATAATTCCCAAAAATTTTAATTATATATTGTAATAATTAACTTTTAACATTAGACGCAATAAAAAAAAATAGTTGACATAAAACTGTTTTACTGACACAGCGCCATCTATTAGCATTATAGTGAAGCTATTAGCTTCACAATAATGCTAATAGATGGCGCATTAAAATTAAATAATTTCGTTTCTTTATAACATTTATCTAATTTTAGTATTTGTTGTTCAAGTACAGGATATAACTGAATTTTCAACCAAGTTTCACGTTCTAATATTCAGTAATTCAGAAGTTATAGGGCTCTGACAGACATTTAGACGGACACACTTCTCTGTCTAGTAGGCAAGCGCCCTAGTTGACTCAGAGAACTCGCTTCGCTCGTTCAAAAAGAAAGGTTTATTTTATAAAGTGTGCCACATATTACCAAGTAGGTATACCTAGATTTGGTTAGGTTGGCGCTTCCACCACTTGAGCTATAAAAATTTGACTATGAGCCTTTTAACAAAGCTTTATCAGACAACCTGCAGGGCTAGCATAGGCGGGAGAAATTTTATCCCCGGAAAAAGGATAAAATGTTTATCCCCTCGCTTCGTTTTATCCCCCCGTCGAGCATGGGCACAGCGGTGGAAATACATAACACTCAGTGGATATACTTATAGGAATATACTTCGCCTTCTCCTCTGTCGCCATGCTTTACCATAAGGAAAAGATAATTTTGTCCCCTGTCAGTGGATAAAATCGGGGGATAAAATTTTTATCTCTTGCCCATGCTAGCTATGCTGATCATGCCTGCGGCTTCATGCGCGCAGATTAAAGGTTTCTAATTCTCGCAGGAACTCTTTAATTTTCCGGGATATTTAGTTTAACACATGTTAATCCTGGGTATGATCTATCTTCAAATCGGTACATTCGTTGTGGAGTGAAGGAGTAACAAACATCAATCCATCCATCCTTACAAGCGTTTACAACAGTGCATATCGTCATGTGTCGATCTACAACAGTTATGACATCAGTGATGACAGATCTCAAACTATAGGCCTTATAAGATTCATGGTCACCCAAGGATGATGGAGATTTGCTCGGAATATCTTCACATGATCGAATCAGAAATGAGAATCGATCTCCTCATAGAAAAAAAAAGAAGATACCGGCCGAATTGATAACCTCCTCCTTTTTGGAAGTCGGTTAATAAAACCAAAGTCAACATAGAGCTCACCGTTCACCCGCTTAAAATAACTCTTCAGTGACTTTAAGCAGGTTATATATACATACGATATTATCCT
Source organism: Hipparchia sbordonii (assembly GCA_038048805.1). Lineage (NCBI taxonomy): Eukaryota > Metazoa > Arthropoda > Insecta > Lepidoptera > Nymphalidae > Hipparchia > Hipparchia sbordonii. The sequence continues at coordinate 1,099,347 of CM076117.1, read as the reverse complement.
ATCCAAACTAAAAGCATATCCAAATATGTATTTTGGAGTCTTTGACTCGCGATGCGCAAAAGTGTAATTCGACCCAGCTATTTTCGAATCTATGCTGACAAATGTAATTTTAACATATCGTTCGAATTACGAAATCCACTCGATGTTGTTAGAACATAAAGAATACAGTGTTATTTTACATCTTTTCATTTCAACGCAACAAATCACATTTAGAACGAAATCTCATTCGGCCTCACAAATTATGACACGCCGTAACAAAGCCCGTCTTTCATAGTGACGGCCAGAATAACGCAAAATAACGAATAACATACTTAAGAATAACAAATAACATAAAAAGTAACCTAAACCTCTTAGGCGAATGGTGCGAATCATAAAACTAGGTGGTATATTTTTCATCGCCTTGGGTAACGGGTGGTGCTAGTGGTAGCGGGGCGGATGCATAAGCAAAGCGATTCTATCATCTCTTTTACACCAGTATAGATCTTCATAGACTTTACAACTGTTAACTTCTTGATTACTTTTGGTTCCATATTAGAAATATACTAAATTTAAAATGCACGGGGAATGGTATCAAAATTGAATAGTAGCTAACAAAATTTAACAATATTGTTACCTCAAAGGATACGAAAAATTACGTCTTAACCGCGCTTAAACATTAAATCAACTGATCGCGTTCCCTTCTGTCTTAATCTGCGTGCATTGATTAAGCTTAATGTAACGATTGCTCTGTAATGTCTATTCTTTCTGGCTCCTCTTGGGAGTCTACTTGTTTATGGGGGATTTACAGAGCAAGAGTTAAAGCTAATTTAGGAAGTTTGTTTATGTACTCACTTCATAGCCCCCTAGCCGCTTACCTTAATTCGCAGGAGACCCAACTTTGGTTCACCATGTTTATGCAAGCGCCGGCGCCGATCCATAAAATTGATCGTGAATAAAATGGCCGGCAGACGGCGGAAATCTTTTCACTAACCGTAGAAACCAAATTTCAATTCCACCGAGACTTCCGGTCGATACGATTTCACATCTGGTTTCCTTAGTTATAGATCTTATCTTAGTTCGACAGACTAACAACTCAATCTCAACACTTAATCTATTTCCATGATTGATTCTTGTATTAACGCTGTCACTGCAACCGAACTCTAGCAAGCCACCGCAATGGTCCATATCGTTAACAGTAAAAAGGATATATAAATAAACATGCCTTAATGTTTGATAGTGGGCACTTTTTTATATACATAAAAATATACTATGCCACAGTTATACCTGTTCTGTTTGGACATGCGAAATTGAGTCTTAAATGTGTAAAGATATTATTAAAATTACTTTGTTAAGTAGTTTAGTTTGGTCTTTTTGGACATTGAATAGTGAGTATTAAGCAAATGAAAATATGATCTAAATTAGTTTGTTGGATAAACGGGTAGTGTTTTGTATCCGAAAGGAGGACAACAGGTGGATAATATAATGCTGAAATAGGTCATGAAGTTTTCTCTTACCTTACGACTACGATACGGATACGATATTTTGTGTCTCACACCTTTAGCTGGTAAAGACTTTAAGTATATAGCTTGACGTACAATTCACATTAGACGAAGCGCATAGGAGCGCAGTGTCAATGCAAAAAAGCAGGTTTCCAATTATCGAGATACTTACATAATTATAAGTGCTTGAAATTATGAATCTCATTTATAGAGCTGAGTCTGTGAATTACTTAAAACACTTATTACGACTAAATCATAATTATTTCGAACTAAATAGTATTAAATTAGGTATAAGATGTTTATTAAACGTTTTATATGAAAATGGTACAGCATAATAAACAAGATAATTATCAAGTTCCTACTTAGTTATCACGACAAAGAAAATTAAAAAATTTAAATGTGTACAGAAATAATTTCACAATGAAAGTTGAAAGAAATAATTTGATTAGCAAAAATAATATATATATAAAAATAAGTCGGGTTTTCCTTCCTGACGCTATAACTCCAGAACGCACTAACCGATTTCTACGGTTTTGCATTCGTTGGAAAGGTCTCGGGCTCCGTGAGGTTTATAGCAAAGAAAATTCAGGAAAAATTGGAATCTAATTCCACGCGGACGAAGTCGCGGGGGCAAAAGCTAGTAATATATATAAACCAATAATCAAAGCGTTTATTGAATATCTGTAGTATAAGAACTTTCTCTAGCTTTTGTAAATAATCACGTCGATCCGTTTCCAATTGGTAATTTCGCTACGTCAATTTCGCACATTCTACGAAACGCAATCTTCATCTACAAGCAAATATGAACTTCGTTAAAATAATTATACAGTTCAATTATCTTTATTGCATTACCGATACGCTTTCATACGTTCCGCCAAGTCTGAATCGTACTTTATAGTTCGTAGTTTGTTCTAGAACGTTATTGGCATTGACGTCTTAACTGCTGCAATAAAATCGGTCCGACGGTTTGATATTTTAAGTTCACTTTGAACTTTATTGCCTAGGAAATAGGCGTTAACTCAACAGGGACCTAATAAGTTTAGGATTACTAGAATTGGTTGTAAAATCTAAAGATGGTTTGTTAAACAAATATCGTTTAACGACCCTTAACAGATGAGTTGCATATGTGTTCGCCGTTTTTTATTTAACCAATAGTGAGGTTACACGTACTCAAAAGTTTGGTTAACCTTAAGGTTAAGTTAAGGTTAAGTTAATGGTTAATTCGGCGGCATATTATCTTATTTCTTACTAATATCATAAATGCGAAAGTGTGTTCGTTTGTTGATTTATCCTTCAATCACGCTGAGAGGCTACGAAAGAAGTGCCGCCAGGCGATTTAGCGTTCCGGTACGATGACGTAGAAACAGATTACGGGTATTGGTTGAATTTACACTGCCATACTCTTTCCAAGTTAGTCCGCTACCATCTTAGACTACATCGTCACTTACCATCAGGTGAGATCGCAGTCAAGGACTATCGTGTCATTGAATAAAAAAAAACTACTACTGCTTTTTCTACAAGTTGATTAATTCATTAATTGAGTAACAAGTGTCACTGATTTCGTATTAACCATTTCAAATAGATGCGCATTTATTTTAATTTTTCACAACACAATTTTGTCTAAGACCTATAAAATAAATTGCCTCACCGCCATTTCGCGAATAAATCTCGAGCGAATAGAATATAACATATTACGCAAATAATAGAATAATGAAAAACATATGCGACTTCGCGAGTTTAAATCAAACAAATAGAACCGTTTCAGCGCTTGATTTACGTTTGAAGCTTTGAAAAAATGTATGGCGATGAAATATTGCGAACACGTGGTTTATGAATACCGGCCGGCGCTCACACCGCAGCGTATCGTGTGTTCGCCGCGTCTACAAGTGGCGATAGAGGGAATAGTCTAGTTGTTGTGTCTCTCAGATATGCAGGTCTCCTCATGAAAAGAAACCGCCGTTAAAGCAAGTGATATTGCTCAAAACGCACATAACACCAAAAAAAACGAGATGTTGCGGGGATCGAACCCCGGGCTTGCTGAAAAGGAGACAGAAGTCTAACTATCGCCATTTGTTTGTTAAATGGCAGTGTGTAAATCTCACATGATTGCTGAAAAAACCGAATCGTTCGATGTTGTAGTGCTGTTTACAGTGTTTTTTTTATTTTTATTCAATGACAAGGTTGTCTTTGACTGCGATCGCACCTGATGGTAGGTGACGATGCAGTCTAAGATGGTAGCTGACTTACTTGGAAGAGGTTTGGCAGTGTACATTCAACGCATACCCCTAAACTGTTTCTACACGCCATCGTGCTGGAACGCTAAATCGCTTGGCGGTACGTGTTTGACGTTAGGGTGGTAATTAGCTACGACCAAAGCCTCCCACCAGATCAGAACAGAGACAATTCAGAAATTATAAATTCCCAAATTGCTCCCGCCGGGAATCGATCATCATCGAAGTCTTCCACGCAGGCTCTCACGGGCCTCGGGGTAACCGGGGAATCGAACCCGAGACCTCCCAGTTATATATAGCGCTCACCCCTGCGTCAGGTAGGTCGTCAAAAAGTTTATCCCAAATTACGGTACCGTGTAAAAAGCAGCCCGTCTCAACAATGTGTACCAAGGTCAGTCGTGCGTTGACCCGCGCACGAGGCAGATGTGAAAAAACTTCGCTAATCTAGCTCTAGTACAAATTATTCCGATATTTATCGCTTTACGGGTAGGCGATCCTTCATTCGATTCGCTGTTTGTGCACGTTTTTCAATGAAACTAATTTTAGCGGATATTTTCACGTGTATCGGAAAAGTTTTAGGTTTTATTTGTTAGATACTAGCTTCCGCCCGCTTTTTCGTCCGTCGTGGAAGTATAAATTATCCCACACTTTTGGTCTTTTTGCATAAATGTGCCTATGTATGTGTGTGTAATAAATGTGTCTATGCAAAAAATGACATCTATCCGTTGCTCCATTGCTACCAGTACGTGCTTAAAAGACAAACCAATACACTTTTCTATTAATAGTATTCAAGTAGAACCGGCTTTTACCCGCTACTTAGTCTGGCAGTTTAGTTTTTGTTAAAATCCCGCGGGATACCTTTGTTTTCAAAATCCGATTTTCAAATCCAAAATGTCTACCACCACAAAATGGCGAATATCATTTTTTTTAATTGCACGTGTCGAAGGTGTTTTAAATTTTCAATTTACACTTGTATTTTTTGTACCATATCCCAGGAAAAAAATAAATGATTATGATTATGATCTCGGAGAAACAGTGTTCTTGTGAGATTTTTAAAAAGCATATATCTTACGATGTTATAGGTATACATTTTTCACGGCATTTATAAGCTAGACCTCTTTACTCATGCGTTCATACCGCCCATGCCATTTTAACGTAACACCTTTTAAAAATAAATTTACAAAGTTGCCCGCCGAAATTTCGTATAATGCACCCATAGCAAACTGTTTACTCAGAAACTTCGCGTCGCAACTTTTTGTCTCACTTTTTACGGTGTAATTATTTTTTTTTTTATCCACTTTCCGTCGACGGGCGGTGGTTTTATTCAAATTTGCCCAAAGTTCCGACCGAAATTACAGTCGCTGCGGCTGTAGACTTTGACGTTAAGGTCGGGTGTCTGTGATGCGAGGAGCGGAAGAGATCATCATAATATAAACGTAAAAATTCTTTTTACAAAATCAACTTCAAACGCCACTACAAAATGTATCAATTGTGCCTATAAAGTATAAGAGTTCCCTCGATTTCTCCAGGATCCATGTACCAGGGAAAATAATATAAGCACAGCACACATATTAAACATGGCTGATAACTACACTCTTCTCTAGAATGAGAAGCATATGGCATAAATAAACCCTTCTCAGGTTTATTTATAGTCATACAATCACTAAATCTACCTATATCCTACTTCTTACTAATATTATAATAATAATAATAATAAATAATTAATTAATAATTAATAATTTTTAATTCAAAATTTAATACAATAGAAACAATATAAAAGAATAAACCATGAAGAAAATCAAAATTATCAGAAATCTAAGAGGCCGAAATATAACTGACACACGCTGTCACTAGATGCCTGATGATGAAATACAAACGAAATTCGACATAGAATGCTGACACGATCCAGAGCACGGAACGCACAACTAACACCTCCGGACCCGTCGCTCAGCCCCGCCTCGCAACCACCCGGGATCACGCCCATTGTTGCAGCTGCGTCGAGCTCGAGCGATGAGTTTTTCTCCCCGCCGACGTCGCCACCACCAGTATGTCGGCGTGGGAGAGGCCGGCCGCCGACTTGCTTGGGATCCCGAGGCCCACCGGCTTCTGATAGGGTCCCCGCTCCCGGCGGTAGTGTGTCGCGCATGAGATGGACAACATCCATTAATGAAAATGTCATGCGCGCATACTTAGGGGCTACGGAGGGTGGAACCAACATGACCGCGTACCGTGCTAGGATGCATGCTTTGTTTCAGGTCCTTGAACCAGCTCTCAATGTGTCGGCTCAGCGACTGTCGGATCAGGTGCGGGTTATTCAACGTAATCACATGCTGGACGACGCTGTGCTTGATCGGCTCCGCTTTGAACTGCAATGTAACCGCGCTACCGCCTCCTCGCCGCAAGCTCCAGCCCAATCGCAAACTGCTCATGCGATTTCGCTGCAGCCCACTCAGGCTGGTGAGGGAGAGGATGGCGGGGATACACATGTAAGTACCCAGTGTAGTGAACAATTGAGGAGCGCTTTGGAGAGTGCTATTCGGGATTATAGATCGTCACCACGCGAGCTTAGACCGCGGTTACCTCGGTTACCCATGAAAAATAAGAACAAAGCGATAATGGGTGCCCTGGATTCGTTGCTGCCGAGTTATTTTGACAGCAGCGAAGACCTTTCCGACACACATTCGATTCTGTACTGTGCGGCTGTTGCGGCATGTCGTGTTGCTAATGTAAAGTTTATTAATAATGATACAGCAACACGACCGAAACCTGTCGCACCAGCCTGGCAGTGTAGGATCGAACGTCGTGTTGATGGGGCTAGGGCACTCATTGGCAAACTACTCTGCTTCAGGGAGGGCAACACTCGCCCTAGAGTTATGCGCTTTGTGAGGCGCGCTTTCTTGGGGACTGATATCAGGCCTCAAGATTATATGGCGCGCGTCACTGAACGCATTGACTTCCTGAAGCAAAAAGTCTCTGCATGGGCTAGCCGTATTCGCAGATACAAGTGCCGGGTCGAGAGATATACCCTGAATCGCACTTTTCAAAACGATCAGAGGCGGGTATATCGAGATTGGGAACACCCTGACCAAGGTGTCACCGATACGTGCCTACCGGATGATGAAGCCATGACCTCATTCTGGCGCAACATCTGGTCGGTACCTGTCGCTCACACTGAGGGTGGTTGGACGTGGGATGTAGAAAGAGCGTGCGATCAAATTCCAGAAATGGGACCTATTACTATCACCCCTGAAGACGTGGCTACTGCAGCCCGTCCCCTGCCTAATTGGAAATCCCCTGGGCCGGACGGGCTGCACAACTTTTGGATAAAGTGGCTACGCAGCTCGCACGCTCGTTTGGCATCCCAATTCCAATCATCTCTAGAGTCAGAGTCGTTACCCCAGTTTCTCACAACAGGTATTACCCACCTGCTCCATAAGTCAGGCAGTACCACGGAGCCCAAAAATTATAGGCCGATTACGTGCCTACCAACACTATATAAACTTCTTACATCCATTCTGAGAACAAAAATTAACGATCATATTGATTCAAACTCCATCATGTCTATTTCTCAGAATGGATGTAGGAATGGCTCTCGTGGTACTAAGGAGCTGCTCCTCATTGATATGGCCATTTGTCAACAGGTTCGGCGCTCCCGAAAGGATCTATCGACATGCTGGATAGACTATAAGAAGGCCTACGACTCTGTGCCCCATACATGGCTCATGAAGGTGCTGGAACTGTACAAAGTAAACACAATACTACGCGCCTTCCTACAGACGTGTATGGGGCAGTGGAGGACGGTCCTTCACTATCCAGGATGTCGCCGGAACCTGGGGAGCGCGGAGCCTATAAGGATTGAGCGAGGCATATTCCAGGGCGATAGCCTGAGTCCTTTGTGGTTTTGCCTAGCCTTGAATCCTCTGAGTACTCTCTTGGAGAATTCAGGGTTAGGTTACCGGTTGAGGAGAGGTGGTCAGGTTATATCACACCTCCTTTACATGGATGACCTAAAACTCATTGCCTCCAACAAATCACATCTACTAGAGTTACTAAAGGTAACTAAAGCCTTTAGTGATTCCATTAGGATGGAATTTGGTGTGGACAAATGTGCGGTCATGCATGTAAAGCGAGGGAAGATTGTGGAATCTGAGGGACTTGAGCTCTCAGATTCCATATACCTCAGATCGCTCTCCCCAACTGAAACCTACAAATACCTGGGCATGACGGAGGCGTTAGGTATCAGAGAGGCCGACATGAAACAGTCGGTGAGGGAGCGTTTCCTTGGCCGCCTGAAGAAAGTGCTAAAAAGCCTTTTGTCGGGCGGCAATAAGTCACGCGCCTTCAACGGCTGGGTCATGCCGGTCATGATGTACTCCTTCGGCATGCTCAGGTGGACTCAGACTGAGCTTGACGCCCTGGACAGACAAGTTCGTGCGCTGCTGACCGCATATCGGATGCATCACCCACGCTCCTCGGTGATGAGGCTGTACATCCCGCGGAAGTGTGGGGGAAGAGGCCTTTTGAATGCCAAAACCCTCCACAACCGCGAGGTGTGCAGTCTCAGGGAGTACTTTCTCCACGCCGAGGCGGAGATGCACCGCGATGTGGTCGCAGTGGACAGGGGTCTGACGCCGCTCTCCTTGGCTAACGAGAACTGGCGCATACCTGTAGTGCTCAGTACCAATGACCGCAGGGTTGTATGGCAAGGTAAGGAGCTTCACGGACGCTTTTATCGGGCCCTCCACGGGCCTGATGTTGACTTTGAAGCGTCCGTGGCCTGGCTGCGCTTCGGAGACCTCTTTGGGGAAACCGAAGGGTTTGTATGTGCAATTATGGACGAGGTCATGATGACGAACAATTACAGAAAATACATAGTGAAGGATGGAACGGTAGACATATGTCGGGCGTGTCGCCGTCCTGGAGAAACTATTCGTCACATTGTTTCTGGTTGTTCTCATCTGGCTAACGGCGAATACTTGCACAGACATAATCAAGTAGCCAGGATCATACACCAGCAACTTGCCTTGAAATACAATCTTGTGGAATCGGAGGTACCGTACTACAGGTATGTGCCCGACCCAGTTCTCGAAAATGGTCATATCACACTATACTGGGATCGGTCTATCATTACAGACAGGAATATTGTTGCCAATAAGCCTGATATAGTGGTGATAGACCGATCAGAGCGCCGTGCAATGATTGTTGATATTACTGTTCCGCATGACGAGAACCTCGTGAAAGCCGAGAAAGAGAAACTAACCAAGTATCTCGATTTGGCCCACGAGGTTGTCGCCATGTGGAATGTAGACTCAGCAATCATTGTACCGATAGTCGTGACCGCTAACGGTCTTATAGCCAAGAGCCTCGATCAACATCTTTCGAGGCTCTCATTGGGTAGCTGGATCAAGAGCCAGATCCAGAAGGCTGTACTCCTGGACACGGCCCGCATCGTCAGGAGGTTCCTCTCTCTGGGGCCCTGACCGCCGGTTTCTTGGACCCTGTTCCCGAGACCGGTGGACCGCTATTTTTTATATTTTTAAATGTTTTTTTTTTATTTCTATATTTAAATATTTAAAAATTTAAAAAATATGATGTTTAATGAAATAAATGAATAATAATAATAATAATAATTTATTTGCCAGAATGTTTGTACAATGAGATGGTAGGTAACATAATTGTCAATAGAAGTCCAGAACATTCAACTAAATCAATAGCATGCAAATAATATAATACAATCAACTATAAAATTAATATGACAAGTAACATTAGGTGAAATTATTAGAAAATTATAATAATTACAAATTCATATTAGTCAGTCAAAATTAAAGACAAATTCATTCATATTAATAAGTCAAGATTAATTAAATTTCAAAATGTCAATATTTATATTTTGTCAGTGTCTAATTATTACTCTAAATATTCTTTTATATTATAATAACATTTATCCATTAACCAGTTGTTAAGTTTTCTTTTAAATATATTTAATGATAATTTGTGGAAATCTGCTGGTAGTTTATTATATAACTTGACAGCCATACCGTAAGGACTTTTCATATATGTACTGATACAACATTTTGAAATTACTATTTTATTTGGATACCGAAGAGACCTATTTGTTGTATTAATTTCATGATTTCGCTTGAAGTACTTCGGGTATCGCTTAACAAATACACACATGTCCCGTATATATATACATGCTAATGGTAGAATACCTAATTTTTTAAATAACGGTTTACAACTCTCCAATGGTCCTGCGTTACAAATAGCCCTAATGCATTTCTTTTGGAGTCTAAATGCTCTAATAAAATCCACAGAATTACCCCAAAGTATCAAACCATATGATAAAACTGATGCTACATATCCGTGATAAGCGCTTAAAGCTGCTTTTATAGATATCGTTCGAGCTAAACGTCTGAGAGCATATATAAATTTATCTAATTTAGTGCATATGTAGTCAATGTGTGATTTCCAATTACAATGTTGGTCATAGATTATTCCTAAAAATTTTAACATGTCAACTTCATCTACTTTTGTGTCATTATATTTAATATTTTTCGTCAAATTTTTTGCATTATAGTAACTAAATTGCATTAATTTTGTTTTATTCAAGTTTACTTGTAAGTCATTTTCATGTAGCCAATTTATTATGTCTTTTAATGCATCATTAATGTCTTCTTCATATGTCCTTATATTCTTACATTTTATTAATACTGTTGTATCGTCCGCAAATAACACACATGGATGGGTGGTCGCCGCTGTTATGTCATTAATAAAAGTAAGAAAAAGAAACGGTCCGAGTATACTACCTTGTGGCACTCCCCTCCTATTATATTTGAACTGGGATTTATAGACTTCCTTGGTATTACTTTCTATTCTAGAAATTTCAGTGCAAATTTTCCTGTCACTCAAATAAGATTTGATCCACTCTAAAGCTTTTCCTCTGATTCCGTATCTTTCCAATTTGTCCAATAATATTTTATGATTAACGTAATCAAAAGCCTTAGTCATATCTAGAAAGATCGCTGTAATAGGTATCCTGTCATTTAGACTATCGTTTATTATTTTACTTAAATAGAAGCAAGCCTCAGTAGTGGATCTATTGTTACGAAACCCGAACTGTTCATTTACTAACAGATTTCCGGTATCAAAAAAGCTTTTGAGACGTTTTACCATTGCTTTTTCCACGATTTTCGCTAAAATTGGTACTAATGTTATGGGACGATAGTTATTAACATCATTGCGGTCACCTTTTTTGAACAAGGGTTTTACAATGGAAATCTTTAAGTTATTTGGAAACACTCCTTGTTCAAATGATCGGTTTATTATGTCTGCAAGTGGACTGCACAAGAAATTTGCACATTTTTTTACTATATCTGTCCTTATTTCATCGTATCCCACAGCTTTGGTATCATTCAATGATTTTATAATTCCCAGAATTTCATACGGATCTGTAGGGTTTATAAAAATTGAATGATTGTTAGGTGCGTAAGAATATAATTTATTGTTTACTCTAATGGATTCATCTATGTTTTTGCCAAGATTAATAAAATAGTTTTTAAATATGTCGCATATTTCATTTGGATTGGTAAATGTCCCCGTTTCAGTTTTTATTAAAGAAATATCATTATATTCACTTGCTTTACCTAAATTGTCATGAATTAGTTCCCAACTTGCTTTACATTTATTTTTTTGCTTGTCAATATATTTAGTGTTCTGTAATTGTTTTGAGCTATATATACATTTTTTTAATAAATTATTATATTTTAGGAAACGTTTCTTGTTAAGGTTTTTGTTAGTTCCTGAAAGTCTATATTTTAAGTGCAATCTCCTTTTTATTAAACTTGATTTTCTTATGCCTTTAGTTAACCATACAGTCTTACTTGTATTATTATTTATTTTTACCTTTTTGAGGGGAAAACATAGCACATAAAAGAGCCGTATAATTTCATGAAATGAGTCAAATGCTTCGTTGACATTTTCAGTGTTCCGTATATCCGTAAAACTGAGGGCCGAAATACATTCTATGAATTTTTTCGTGTTATCCTTATTATAGTCCCGTCTATATTCAAACCATGTAGATCGATACCGTACTTTTTTAACTTTGATTGTTAAAGTTTGAGCGGTATCATGGTCCGACAATGCTAAATGGTGAATTTCAGCAGACGATGACTTAATGTTGCTAACCATCAAATCTATGCAAGAAGATAACCTTGTAGGTTGTGTAATATGTGAAATGAGATTATAATTTGTGAGTAAGCTAATCAATTCACGACTATTTTTGTTACTCTTGAGTGTATCTAAATTCCAGTCACCACATAAAACAATCTTTTTTTCTTTCTTTTTTCCATTTAATGCATGCAGAAGTGAATCAAGTTTGTTAAGAAACATGCAAGGATCACTTTTTGGTGTTCGATAGATACAAACGACAGTTAAATTGTGATTTAAAATTTCAATGCCACAGCACTCAAACACATTTTCTGTACCCATGTCTCTTATTATCTTAATTTCTTTACAATTTATAAAGCGTTTAGTTAGAATACATGATCCCCCGCGTTTAACATTTCTACAAAATGACGCTGATAATTGGTATCCAGGAATTTTTAATAAATTCTCTGTACCTTTTTTAATGAATGTTTCTGTAAGGCAAATAATATCTAAATTATATAAAACCTGTTTGCTTAGATCCAAGAAAGATATGTATAATAAGTCTGATTTATTAATGGCACCGGCAATATTTTGGTGAAACACAGTTAGCTCATTCACGAAAAAACTCTTGTCTATTTAGTTTGTTATTAGGTTTTTCACTATCATTTTTAACATGCACTAGTTTTTGGAAATAATAGGGTATTGTACCTTTTTTGTGAATTATTTGCTTTGTCTGAGGTATTGGTTCATTTATAATTTGCTTAGAATTCCCTGTACTTGATTTTGGTTTAAAATAATACGTTATTTTGTTTTTATTTAGTTTGATTTTATTCTTAGTAACTGTATTTGGTGTAATTTTTTTTATTTTTATTAAATGTCAAGTATGTGTTATAATCATTATAGTCAATATTGAAATTAATTTTATATGTCATATCTTTTAAATAATTCTGAATATCATAGTGTTGCTTATTAGATTTTATGAATTGACAGTTTGTATACAACTTTGTCAGGCATTCTATGTGACTATTGAGTGTAGCTGTTCTGAGATAATCGTTAGAGTATACTTGTAGTACGTACACTCTGACTTTGCGAAGTTGATCCAGAGCAATCCCTAACTCATTTAACAAGGCACAGGGATTTTTATCATTTGCGCCCACAGCTAAGACTACTACATCCTTATCATCTAGTTTACACTTTAGAGATCTGCAGCTTTTAAGAGACTCATAAGATAATGCATTTGGTTTTACAAAAGACGAGACACTATAATTATTGTTCCATTTTTTGTCCCTACTTTCAATTATGGAATGTGAAAGTCCAACTATGTGTTGTTCACCTAAAATATGAATGGTATTCTTTTTCCTAGTGGTTTTATCTTGCTGTTTACTCCCTACTGCATTTTTTTCCATATAAATGCGATAGTGTGTGTGCGATGCATATAAATGCGATAGTGTGTTTGTTTGTTGGTTTGTCCTTCAGTCACGCTGCAACACAGCTACGGATCGACGTGATTTATTGCATGGACATAGTTGAGAGAACCTGGAGAGTGACATAGGCTACATTTTTATCTTGGACAATGAAGGCGTTCCCGCGGTATTTAAAATAATATATCCATATATAAAATACTAAAATCGCTCGCTTATGGCCCGACCCGCAACCTTAATGATATTATGAGATTTTAGAACCTCCGGTCCGGTTGCTTTCAAACGTTTGGAATAATCGCTGAAGCTCGTCGATGGTAATCGCAGTTTGATATTACGCCGCTACTACTACTAACTATCCATCCCGGTTTCACGGGACGTCCCGGTTTTATGAAAGTGCAATTAAAAGATTCACCATTCACTTTGACATCTTTATACATGTAGATTGTAGATATTAGCTTTTTTTTAAGAATATTAATCAAGTTGAATTTCACCCTCACCACCTGGGTGCCTGGAGCACTTCGACCATCCGTTGCTCCAGATCTTTTTTCCACGTACTACCAAATTGTGGAATCATCTCCCATCGATAGTGTTCCCACTTAATTACAATATAGCGTTATTCAAGGGGCGAACCAATAAGTTCCTGAAAAGCTGGCAACGCATTGGTGGTGCCTCTGGTGATACAAGTGTTCATGGGCGGCGGTAATCACTTTACATCAGGTGACCCGCCAGCTCATTTGCCCGCTATTCATATATAAAAAAAAGTTGAACTTGACTTATATTCTCCTCCCCACAGTACGACAATAGTGCAAGGGGTGCGGCTCGAACCTACGACCTTTCAGTTTTCAGTCCACGACTTTAACCGTTGGGCTATTGAGGCTTCATCAGGCTTCATTCAGCTTTTGCCCGCGACTTCGGCCGCTTGAAATTTGATTTTGAAAAGCCCGTGAGGATCGAGTGTTCTGATTCGAACTCGCACCATAATGTATAGCGTAGGCGTGAAACCCCCCACCCCCTCCCCCCTTCGTGGGATATAGGCGACGCAAGACCGTGACAAGAAAATGTTCCTATGTAAGACCCATGGACTATCAAGCAATAGATATTTATTCATTGAAGATGACGATGTTGTATTATTATGTATAAAATGTTTGTACATCTGTTTATTATATGTATGTAATTTACTGTGTTTGTTTTGTATATCCAAACTTGCCAAAGCAATATGAACCTTAACCCATCGCCACAAGTTTGAGAGCATCGAGTCGGCGACGCGAGCGAAAGAGGCGCTACACGGCTGCGACATATACTCCGGATGCTGCACACTCAAGATTGAATTTGCTAAGGTGTGTACAAATACTTATTTTTTTATATTTTTTACGATTGATTTACATTTTGCCAGTCTAAGATTTTTTCTTGTTATTAAGGGACTTTTTTGCCTGGTAATAAAATTATTATAAAAGGAAAACGTGACTGACTGACTAACTGCGTTGCGACTGCGACTGCGGCTCAAATCACTGGATGGATCGGGCTGAAAGGCATACGTGTTGTAGAGGTATCCATTATAACATGGGCATCCGTATAAGAAAGGATTATTGAAAATTCAACCCCTAAGGAGGTAAAATAGAGGTTTGAAAAATCTAACTTAACGTGAGCGAAGCCGCAGGAAAAAGATAGTTGTAAATAAAAATTATTCCAGTTAGGTACATATAAAAATAAGTATGTATAGATTTGGTATAGATAATAAAAATTACGAAACCTAAGATCAGTGAAATCACAATTCGTTTCACTGTTAATATCAATTGGAATAAATTCACTTAGCTCCTGAAAGCTCATGAATAGGTTTTTATATGCTTAAAATAAAGATTTTTAATATTATAACACTTGTCATTTTTCTTTTTTTAATGTGTTTACTAGTGTCAAAAATATAGAGCTTTTAAATTTCCTGTCAGAAAAAGAGAGGCTATTTTACATCATGACGTCACGATTCAGTAGCTCCATACACTCTCCATACAAAATTTCGTTTTAGAAAGAGACGGATACAGTCGCAGTAAAACAGCTTATAACTTATTTGTTTTGTGACCGATTTATTTTCTGTTTTTACAAATATTATTCTTACATGTTACATTTTCGATTGTAATTAATGAATATCCACATTTTGACAAGCGTCTAATACCCAATTAGCGACTGAAGCGATGTGAACCGGTCATCGTAGTTAGTAACACTTCTATCGAAAACTTATTTCCCTATTGGCTAAGTTATCATTTATCAATCACTTAGCTGGAGTCAGCGCAGTGTAAACTAACACGTCCTGCAGCAGTTTGCAGCGCTAACTTAAGTTAACATCGATTATTAACTTTAAAGTTTCCCCCGCTTCAATTAAGGTAGGGAGGAGTGAAGCCTGCAACTTTGAAAGCTTTAGGCAGACGGCAGACTGGCTAACTTTTTTTTTTTATTATTATTATTATTTTTTTTTTTTTATGGAAACATACAGTGTTAATTGTCTTAAATCTAAAAACAGATTTATAATTCTTAAACCTAAATAGTTTCCAAAGACTATATAACACTTATAGATTACATTAATCTGACAACGCAACAATCAGGTGCAGCAGAAAGGGAGAACAAAAGTTATAAATTAATTTTTTAAACAGAAACTTGCCGAAAACCGACCAACGTGTAGCTAGTCGGTTTTCGACAAGGTATCCTTAATAGCTAATTTAAATTTGGAGGTTAATTTAAATTTAACCGATTTCAAAAAAATCTATCTGCGTTTTTATGACTTTTAACGCTAAGAGCGCGTGTAATAGTAAATCTTCAGGTGCAGATTTGATTTTTACAGTAATAGATCAAGTTTTAATTAGGTATCCGAAAAAAAACAGGCAAAAATAACATCATATTTCCAAGGGACTAATTTTTAACAAATCGGTTCAGTAGTTTCGCTATGGTGGAACATTCGTAATTAGTCACATAAATACATACAAATACAGTATATACATGGACTGCTAAAATCATAATCCCCTTTAGCTTTGCTGTACTCTAAATATATAAAAGGTAAAGGTTACTGACTGATTGACTGACTGACAGACTGATCTATCGACATTTCCGTAATTACTATTTACTACGGAACCCTAAAAAAGGCAAGAAAAAATTATTTCCATCGTCCGGCGCGCTAATAAATGTACATTTATAATATTGTGCCCTGAATGTCCCCTACAAATCGCGCCTGGCTCCGGAGCGACCCTTTTGACACCGTTTAATATACAAAGGGCGCCGTTACCGTACATCCGGCGGAGAAAAAACAAGCGCCCCAGCCCTATGGGGTTAGTATAAGATTTAATTCGACTCGATTCGATAGTATTCGTATACTATGACATTAGCGTCAAAGTCACATATGGTTGAGCGAAGCAACGGCTGGATCTTGCGTCATGCTCGTGAACGGGTGCCACCAACGGGAATGGGTCTGCTTTGTCTGCCCGTGTTAACATGCGTTGGATTGTGTACCTACGTATGCATTTTTGAAGCTTCATTGTGGAAGCACTGTGTACATAGCATAGTTTTGTTACCTATTGTAAAAAATTATTTTTTTTTGTTGAAAAGAGCAACTGCTGAGTTTCTTGCCGTTGCCGGCTCTTCTCAGCAGAATCTGCATTCCGAACCGATAGTAGATTTATTATGTGTCATAAGAGCTACAAGTTGGCCTACATGAATAAATTTTGAATTTGAAAGTGAAATGAACCATAACAACATTGAGTTAGAGCTCAATATCGTGCATGCATTCTTATACTTTTACGTATACGGATACGCTCCAAAATAAAATCGTTTTTACTGAATTTGTGACTTTAAATCAATACTTTTAAGGTTCATTTTACTTTGACGCTAATGTCATAGTATACGAATACGAGCAATCGAATTAAATCTTGTACTAAACCCACTAAACGTGCCCAGCAAATGACCTTCTATGGAAACGCGACGCGAAAATATATTGTTTGTGAAATATAAAAAACAATGTCCTCTTCGAAGGACCATTTCAGTGATAACGATTATTATGTAATTCTATTTTTAAAAAATTTACACTCTTTTATCGATTTTCCGTAAGTCTTCTTTTTTATTATAGTTCTTGCAATTCACGACGGCACGTGGCTCACGGTTGTGTGTACGTCGTATCTGTATAAGTGTGAGCGAGAGCTTGCTCGCGTCTGGCCGCTCCCACCTAGGCTCCTGACGGGCGAAAGCGCCCTAACTTCGTGAGATAAACATACTATACTTGACTAGCCTTTGCCCGCGTCTTCGCTCTCGTAAATTCGATTTTTCAAACCCCTATTTTACTCCCTTAGGGTTTGAATTTTCGAAATCCATTCTCAGCCGGCGGATTCCGACAGTTATCTGTATGTCAAATTTTAGCCCGATTCGTTCCCGAGCCGAGTGGTTTGAGCAGCGCGTTGATAGGTCAGTCAGTCAGTCAGTCAATCAGTAAGTCAACTTGTTCTTTTATATATTTAGATATTATTCAACATTAACCTTTGCCGAGATACATCTTCGCTGGACCCCTTCCGTCGTATATTTTATTTCCCGCTAATCGGAAGCGGGGCGGCGGCGGCGACGGCACTGTTAAGTCAACGCCTCTTTTTGCGGCGCGAAAACATAAATTTATCGAGATAACTCGGTTACTGATTCAACACTTTAAAAGCTGTGTAAATATTCACTTGGCTTTGTGGATTCAGCGTTTAAAATGTAGTTAGTGTGCAAGCGGTGGTAGCGTTGCTGTTAAGATTTCAAGATGTACCTAATGTGTAAAATGTACCTAATAATACTCTAGTACAGCGTTTCTGAACCTTTTCCAGTCCACGGACCCCTAGAAAATCAAGCACAATTTGAAGGACCCCCCTTGATAAAAAGAACACTGGAATATATTTCGAAAAATTTATTTTAGTAGATACTAAAAAATCATAAAAATTAAAACTACTCGTAATGTATCAATGTGAAGGTTGGTGCTGCTTTTTTGCAACTAAATTAGTAATATTTGGGTTGATGTTGTCACTAAGTTGTACTCACTTTGCACTTCACTCGACACTGTCAGTCTCGGTCCTTACGAGACTTCCTTTAATTTATTAATTTATAAATGTCCATAGATAAGACGGCGGACCCCCATACACATACTCGCGGACCCCTAGGGGTCCGCGGACCACAGGTTAAGAAACGCTGCTCTAGTATAATCACTGAACTTTATCTAATCTATGATTAACACTGGACTTGCTGAACTTTATTATTATTCATGGATCAATTTGAAGCGTCACATTTGACATACCAGTGTCTCTGGAGTAGCGTTGCCAGGCGTCCGGATAAAGCCGGACACAGTCAGGCTTTTTGGTTGAGTGTCCGGCTAAATTAGACGGTGTCCGGCCTATCCGAATTTTGCTAGGCTTTTTAAGTTTAACCATTTTTTTACATATTTGTCATGTGTTGGTTTCCGCTCCGCTCGCCTCATCTTGTATCGCTACGCTTGCGCAAACGAGCTTTGAAAAAAATTGCCATTTTGTGCTAGGTCTAAAAAATAAGGGTGTCCGGCCTTTGTACCCAAATGTCCGGCTAAACTGGCTGG
The DNA here is from genome assembly GCA_038048805.1 of Hipparchia sbordonii. Taxonomy (NCBI): domain Eukaryota; kingdom Metazoa; phylum Arthropoda; class Insecta; order Lepidoptera; family Nymphalidae; genus Hipparchia; species Hipparchia sbordonii. The sequence goes on along the minus strand of CM076117.1, from coordinate 1,080,482 downwards.
CCTGTCCGACTTTTCGGTTTGAAGACCTGGCAACCCTACTCTTTAGTGATCAAAAAACCTTAATTCACGCGAACGTAGTCGCGGGAATCAACTAGTAAATAAAATAATCTGCCAATCTGTAGGGCTATATTATGGCCCAACCCTTCTCATTCTGAGAACACAGCGTTCCGCAGCTAATACCTTACCGGAGATGTGATATAGTATATAGTTTCGAAAATCACATTGTACTTATTATGTAAAACGTAAAGCAATTTCCTTCTTAAGCAGTTTGCATAATCGGCTTGGGAGCTCACTACATATTGGGGGAAGGGGGTAGGAGCATAGAAAGTAGACACGACGTAATACGTAATTTGAAATTTAAATGTTTAAAACTGCCAAGTACCGGGTAAGGTATGAAAAGGCGCTTGGCGGCTAAGCCTGTAAGACTGAGTTAAATCTTCGAAGGTAGGTCGCGGCTAAAGCATCTTACTTTCCTGATTGGGTGCCACCAACGGGAATGGCTCTGCTTTGGCTGCCCATCTTTACATGCGTTGGATTGGTGTACCTACGTAGGCATTTTTGCATTTTTTTGAAGCTTTATTGTGGAAGCACTGTATACATAGCATAGCTTTGTAAAAAAAAAAAAAATTTTTTTTTTGAAAAGAGCAAGAGCTACAAGTTAAGCCTATATGAAATAAATTAATTATGAATTTGAATTTGATTCAAGCGAGGTTTGGGCACTTTTAGGGTAAAAAAACGGAACCCTTCTACCCTCGCTCGGTTGTCCGTCTGTCTGTCCGTTGAGGTACTAATATAAAAAAACTGAATATAAAGGTCAAATTCGTCCGCCCGCCCTCGACTTCGTCCACGTGGATAAACGTTTTTTAATAATTCCTACGGGAACTTCTCAATTTTCCGGAATAAAATGAAGCTCACGTGTTAATCCTGGGTATGAGCTATCTCCATTGCTTTCAGCCAAGTCGGTTTATTCGTTACACTCACATATAAACACGCACACACGCACGCACGCACGTACACACACATACACACATACTTTCGCCTTTATAATATTAGTGTAATAAGTAGCTAGTAGGAAAATATTGAAGTCGGTTTAATTTTTTTTTTAAATTCAAATTCAAAATTTATTTATTTCATGTAGGCTAACTTGTAGCTCTTATGACACCTCATAAATCTACCACCGGTTCGGAATGCAGATTCTGCTGAGAAGAACCGGCAAGAAACTCAGCAGTTGCTCTTTTCAAAAAATGAAATATTTTACAATAAGGAACCAAACTATTCTATGTAGTATGTATACAGTGCTTTAATTATAGCTTGTTATATATGTAGGTATAGATACAAGAAGATAATATTATGATGAGATCTGTGGCCATTAGCGCTCGAGCGATTGGGTTGGCTGTTTCAATTTTCTCTGGTAATTGCGTTAGGTGATAGATCGTTGTTCCCAACTCATATTCTGCATCCAATATCATATTATCAGCTGTATACTACTAGTGTGACCTCCTTTATTATTAACTAGCTTTTGCCCGCGACTTCGCTCACGTGAAGTATAAAAGAAAAAGGTTTTTTTTATATAAATAGCGGGCAAACAAGCAGGCCGGTCACCTGTGTGGCTAACATGCGCGCCACGAGAAAATTTTGTCTACACTTTACTCGTGAATCTCTGTAGAGATTCACATAGAGACTACGAGTAAACGTGTAGACAAAACTTTCTCGTGGCGCGCATGTTAGCCCTACTGATGTGAAGTAATTACCGCCGCCCATGAACACTTGTAGTACCAGAGGCACCACCAATGCGTTGCCGGCTTTTCAGGAATTTATTGCTACGTCCCTTGAATAACTCCATGTTGTTATTAAGTAGGAATACTGTCGAAGGGAGATAATTCCACAGTTCGGTAGTACGTGGAAAAAAAATCTGGACTGACTGATTGACTAACTGATCTATCAACGCACATCTCAAACCACTGGACGGATCGGGCTGTTTGGCATACAGATAGCTATTATGACGTAGGCATCAGCTAAGAAAGGATTTTTGAAAATTAAACTCCTAAACAGGTAAAATAGGGGTTTAAAAAATCGAAATTGACGTGTGCCAAGCTGTGGGTAAAAGCTTGTATTTTATGTAGGTAAGTACAAGAAGTGACTACATAGTGATCGCTGCCAGGCAACCTATCAAAAGTATTCCTCCCTCTCAGGAAAGTTTTTATTAGGAGTGGTGGTAGAAACCAATTAGGGGGTATGGATTGAATCTATACTTCCATACCCTTTTTTTTTTTTTTAACGTTGGGAAATGCATTTACGCATCCCGCCCATCTTGACAACAGGCGGGTATGTGGGACTCGTTGGCACTGCCAAAATACCCATTAAAACCCAACGGGCCCGTCCTCGCTTTTATAGGGAAGCCACAGGATCGCTGCTCGCATTCAACTGTGGCATACTTCCATACCCGCTCCAAGTTAGCCTGCTACCATCTTAGACTGCATTTTCACTTATACCCGCTCCAAGTTAGACTGCTACCGTCTTAGACTGCATCGTCACTTACCATCATGTGAGATCGCAATCATGGACTATCTTGTCAATAAATAAAATAAATAAAAATACAATAGTGCAAAGGGTCGGGATCGAACCGACGACCTTTCTGTTCAGTTCAAACCTTGAACCGTCGGTCTATTGAGGCTAATTACATGGCAAACAGAATGCATATATTTATCAGCATCCATCCATAAAGCAGATAAGTCCATCTTGAGTATTCTCAAGCGCTTTAACTGTACATTTTGGCTGCACACACGATGTGAAACGGTTTCGGGGATTTGGCAAATGTTACCAACGGATAGACGCCGGCCTTGACGTTATTTATCGTTGGCTATTCGTTTGTAGGTCTTATTTCAGGCTGCAAATACTAAAGTGGCCTCAGCACCAAGATCATAAAATCAAAGCGTAAGCCAACAAGAACGTGACCTAACCCAAATATTATTTATTATTTTTTTATTTGTAACCGCGTGAAGGGAGGTTTTTAAAACTCTTTCAGAAACCCTCTACTTTTCAGGAGATATCTTATGTTTCTTTCCAAGTCCTCAACTATATCTATAACTATACTCAAATATACTCATACTGATCCAATGCTTTGTTGCATGATTGAAGGTCCAACCAATAAACTAACGAACCAACAAATAAACACTTTACAATTTTAGCGGCTATTCAAGGGTTGATGTTCTCGGAAACAGTGTTGTATGAACCCGTTATTGTTTCGTGTTTGATTTATGTTCGCTGTCAGATTTAACTGACGAACTGTCAACTCGCGAAGTTAAAACAGTCGTTAAGTTTTCTGAAATTACCGAATTTTCTGAGTAATTTCCTTAATTTTTCTTTCCGTAAGCACCTACTCCTTACAGTAAAAATACAACAAAAAAGGAATTAACTTTGGTCCAGCCGTTCAAGCGTGATGAAATGAAGGGAAATAGGGATTCAATTTATATTATATATAGATTTGTGTTTTAAATTGTATATATTTTCGTGTTATTCTCTATGTTACGTGGTATACAATAAAAGTAAATTCATCCGGTAATTTTGACTTCAATTTCGTTCGCTTTGTGTTAGATTTTAAGGTATGATTTCTGATTGTTGTAAGAAAGTATCTTACCTAAGTAATTTTTTCAAAGTGTCATAAGAATAAAATGTTGATTTAATTTCTTTTGTTACAGCCTGAAAGACTGAACGTATTCAAAAATGATCAGGACAGTTGGGATTACACATGTGAGTGTTTTTTGGAAAACTTTCTATTTCTATAATATAAAACGTTTTCGCAATACCATTGGCATATCCACATATTACGCCATTTTGTCCTGTTCAAGCTCACTTTGTGATAAATGATTAGGTAATTATTTTATCATCAAGTGAGATTGTGTTAACTACTTATTCATAAAAATATTGTATGAGATACGTTTAAATCTCCTACAAAAAAAAAAGAAACAAAAAATTATAATGTAATATGATGTTTTATGTCAATGTAAATTTTTATAGTGTCTTTTTTTGAAGGTCTTCTTTTAAACCCAAAACCTTTGCACTGAGTTTTTATGTCTTTGCACACGATAATGTTTTAGTTGAAACAAAAGACCCTAATTTTTTAAATAAGTCATTTCAATTTTAAATTATGTACTTTAACTTTTACTTGCAATTTAATTAGTATTGGTTAGGATTAATAGAAGATCCTCAATACAGTATAATCTGTTTAAAACGATTTTGAATAGAAAAAAATTAGTAATAAAAAAAAACTACAGCTGCATAAAACGCAAAAATTAAAATCGGTTCACGCGTTTATTCCATTTGGTTTGTGTATCATAAAATATAGACCGATTAACGCATGACCTCTCTTTTTCATTGCAGCCGTAGGGTAAAAACGTGCCTTTGCAGAAAAATTCAAAGTTATCGTTTTAAGCGGGGTTTTTTTTGTTAAATAATTTTATTATGTGTATTAAAACTGAGCATGTCAAATGTAAGCATATATTATTTATGTAATACATAATATGCATGCAATTTTATTATAATTACAATAGTCACATAATTTACTCGATCACCATCTCTACTCAACAATTTATGCAAACACATCAAAACTGTGATACATAATTATGTAGTCTACGACCAACACTGGGCTTTTTGGTGCGAAGTCTTCACGTCAGCACATTGGGACCCCAACGACTAGTTCTTCGCGATTTGCTGAGCTATGTCAGTTGCTAAAAAACTGATTGAAAAAGTAAATACATATCACTAATTTCGTGGCTGACGTGTGGTTCGACTTGGCCGTAGTGTAATGGTCAACACACTCAGGGCGCGATTCCCGAGAGATGCGGGTTCTAATCGCACCGGTCTCGGAATTTTTGATATGCATTTAAAAATTTATACGGGTATGTCACTAACTTTGGTTAGCAAGTAAAAATGAAACGATAGGGGTCAGGCTTTTGCTGCCGCACGTCAAAGACGTGCCGCCAAGTGATTTAGCGTTCCGGCACGATGACGTGTAGAAACCGATTAGGGGTATGAATACACTGTCATACCCCTTCCAAGTTAGCCCGCTACCGTCTTAGACTGCATCGTCACTTACCAACAAGTGAGATTGCAGTCAAGGACTATCTTGTCATCGAATAAAACATAAAAAATAGGGTTTTTGCATAAGTAAAATTAGCGAACAATTCCTATTCGAGCTCTGCCATTACCGCGGGTCTACCTCTAGATCTAATGGACGGAAACGGGGGGGGGGGACGCCGCGAGAGGAGAGGGGGGTAGGAAATTGCACTTCGCAGGGTTTCCCGGCGTCTGACCTCCTTATTGTATGGAAATAACGCTTTCACGCGCCACGTCGGATCGGTGACAGAATAGCAATTAGAGGCGTTTATGGCTGGGGTTGATTTTTTGTTTTTTTTTTCCACCTTTTACGAAGTGCCATTTTTTTTTTAATTTTTAAAAGAATTAAGGATTTACATCGCGACTTTTCTTCTTTCTCCTTCAACCAAATGGATTTTTTTTTTTTTTCGGTAAAGGAGGTGGGTTAACTTCTTAGTAATTTTCGCCCATCATCGTCATAAATATTCATATCATAGTCATATAGATTCATTTTTCTGTGATCGAAGCATGAAATACATGTTTGTTGTATTGAAAGGTGTTTGTGAAGTCTGCCAATCTTCTCATTCAATATCGAATTAAAAAAATAGCCGTCAGGTGCTATAATTATAGCGTCATGCCGTGAGCAGCCATTAAATTGGTCAAAAAAAAAAAAATAGCAAATCAGGAAAAACCATTAAACATGGCTTTTTCGTTTTTTTTTCGACGTTTTTTCGATCTTTTATTAAAAAAAATATATTAGGCGCTCGATGTAAAATATTGTGTTACCTCTTTTCACTGGGATCGGATCAAAATACGAAGCGTTGAAATCCTATCGGAGGGGAAAATGGAAAAAATCACCCAACAGAGTGGCATCACTGAAGTGCAGATCAAACATATCGATCTACCACGCGGTTCCGATCTGTAGCTCTGCATGCAATGCAAATAGGTATCGAGTGGGTGCATAGATTTGCACATACATTTTCTAACAGCCGGTACTCATTAACTATCCGAATATTTAATCCTGATAGGTAGAGCGTGACAATAATCAATCCACGGATTGGGAATGCGATCTATGAAACTATTTACGCTTTCCTAAATACTATTATTTTAGTGAAGGATGACATCCTGAGGAACTTGCCTGATTGAGAGTTCTTCATAATGTTCTCAAAGGTGTTTGTGAAGTCTGCCAATAATTAAAAAAATTACCGTCAAGTGCTAGAATAGTTTACAGTGCTAAATATTCAGGATATAAAAAGAAATAGTTAAAGTGACAGATAGTTACATTTTCCATTGCACTGTGTTACTTAAGTTCACGGCTTGACGGCTTTTTCCCTTTTTATTAATCAAACTAGCTTTTCCCCGCGGCTTCGCTCACGTTAAGTTTGATTTTTCAAACCCCTATTTTATCCCTTTAGGGGTTGAATTTTCAAAAATCCCTTCTTAGCGGACACCTTCGTTATAATAGCTATCTACATGCAAAATTTCAGCCTGATCCGTCCAGTGGTTTGAGCTGTGCGTTGATAGATCAGTCAGTCAATCAGTCAGTCAGTCAGTCATCTTTGCCTTTTATATATTTAGATAAAGTAGTTTTAATGGACTGTTGTTATGGGAACTATGGCCTAAATTCTTCTCCTTCAATATCGAATAAAGAAAAGCTACCCTCAGGTGTAACAGTTCAGTACAAACTTTTCAGAAGATAAAAAAAAATAGTTACATTGACAGTAACATTTCTTATTGCCATATGTAACTTTGGACGGCTTTATCCAGAGAGCGTCAGCATACTGCTATCGCTATCTGTGATTGGACGGTCGCCAGCGTGTACCGCCAACAGCTTTGTGTCGCGGGTAGTTCGATATTTGCGACACCGAATATTACCTTACCAATAGACCTTTCCCGTACCTGCCTTAACACATTTGGTTCCTGCACATATATACGTGCAACCATCTTTGTGTTTATATATTTTTATTAACTTAAAAACATCTTTATTTCTTAGGAAAATAATCCTTGTTTATGTCAAAAATGTGAAAGTGTGTTTGTTTGTTTGTCGTTCAAACACGCAGCAACGGACCAACGGATGGGTAAAATATATAAGTACTTGAGGACTTGGAGAGTGACATAGGCTACTTTTTATCCCGGAAATCACAGAATTTCCACGGGGCATGTCACGGGCATCAGCTAGTATACTTTAAAAACCATCCGTTATGCGTGACTTCCAGACTAAATAACGATACTAATATATAATGAAAATTCTTTTTACGGTTGTCTGGAGGAGATCGCCCATTGCGATAAGACCGCCTTTGCGCACATTAATTATATTATAAGATTCAATTGTAAACATCATTATGTGTAGCAATAAAGAACTTTCTATCTATGTATCCACTTTTGCCCACGACTTTATTCGAGTTAGGCTTTTAAAGAAGTCCTATAACAATGCAATCAAATTACTTGCGCTGTTCGGGGCGTGACTGAAGGACAAACCTGCAAACCAACTCAAATAGACTTAGGCATTTATCATGTTAGGAAGGATATAAAATATTCTGTTTGTTATATTTTCATGTCTAAACATGTGATCCGATTTCGACATGATTAGGCGACGAGATAAATATTATGATAACATATCTCGATATCTGAAGTATCTCTATTTTTTTTTTTTAAAGAATATTAGCCAAGCTGAACTTGACTTATCCAAGGGCTATCTTGTCATCGAATAAAAAAATTGTCTACCGTTTATATTGAGGCGTCACATAGTCTACCATGTATCGTGACTTACCTGCCATTTGGTTTATAAATAAAAAGCCTACATAACAACTTGGCCTGGTATCTTGTAGTACCATTATAAAGCCACATTACTATGAAATATTTTTATGCAGCAAGTTTGTTTCCGTTTCCGCTCAGTTTGTTTTTATTACCGCCGTTTTGGCGCCCAACGTGGGGCCTCGGGACTGGTTCTCGGGTCTTTTTGTTTTGCTTTACTTTTTGTTAATGACCTTTTTCCCTTTGTATCGCCGGGATGCAAATTTTAAGAGACGTGATGAGCTTCAGTTATTACAATGAAATGAGTAAATCATCATTAACAACCCATCAAACGGCTCACTACTGACCACATGTCTTTTCTCATAGTAGGGTTACCTACAAACCAAAGTCCACCATGCTGGCTAAATATGAAATCAGATTACACACACTTGGCAGTTTTTTTTTTATTATTATTTTAAATTATGGAGAACTCTCATGCTGAAGTCTATAGAGCATGCTTTGAATCAGCTCAGACTCAAGATAGAGTTAAAACGACAAAGATTTATGACAGAGCATGTCTGTGTCTCGTTTTAACCTCTATCATTGAGCACCCTCCAAACAAAATTGACGATTGGCTGATTGATTTACTATGGGAGGTCCAAAATTTTTTTTCATATTTCGACCTATGTTTCGTGGGGAAAGTTGTTCAGTTTCATGAGCATATTCACCTCCTTCAGGGTTTACGAGGAATAAAATTTCTACGTATATAAAGGTTTTTCGATATTATTTGTTAAAGAAAACGTGGTCTTTTAGTGTAATCTATCAAGATGTTTAATCGACAGATTTCCTACGGATGATTAGCGTAGCGGGGACTTCCCCGGCGCCGGAAATTGCGGATTTCTACTGAAGCGCTATTACCTTTATATAGCCTTTTAAACCTTCATTATATTGCTGTTTATTTTTGTAAGAAACAGACCCTGATTATTCTTTACCTACCAGGGGTTCTAAATGTACCCTAAACTGAGAAGCGCCTATAACAAACTTTGCAGGGTACATTGATAAAATACATATTATTGAATCACTTTTTAAGCGACTTCAAAACAGGAGGTTATCTATTTGACATAAATGTATGTAATATTATTGTAACTAATATTCACATTATGTTAACCTATTAGGACTTCTAAAAAAATATGTACAGATTTTATAGGTATGTGTATGTATGTATGTATGTATGTTTATCCACGCATTTCTCCGAAACTATTGATTTGATATTATCAATAATCAAAAGATCATATCAATCAAAAGATAATATAAACGTAAAAATTCTTTTTAAAAAACCGACTTCAAACGCCACTACATAGTATATCAAGTGTGCCTATAAAATTTAAAAAGTTCCCTCGATTTCTCCAGGATCCCATCATCAGATCCTAACCTGATGACCATGGGACCACCTGGCAAGTAGTAGTCCAGGCGTTTTTGAGTAATCGGGGAACATACATAAAAAAGGATTCCTATGAATTGAGAACCTCCTCCTTTTTTGAAGTCAGTAGAAAATAATTAAATTATGCTCCTCAATAAGACTGTAAGTAAATTAAATTAAAATCGCTGAAAGAAAGTCTCTCATAATCCGAAAACTTTCACAAAAGAAAACGCCGCTCGTTCTCTGATAGGAAAAAATTAACGACGCCTTTCAAAAGAGGTTTCAATTTAAAACGTGGACGGAACACTTTTTAAAGTTAGGATTTCTTGCCGTCTGGCTCGTTATGTTAAGCGTCAGTTAACTTTTTGTTAAAGCTCTGATAATATTATAATAGTAATAAAGGCAAAGGAGTGATAGTCTAGTGGTTAGAGCTCCGTTCTCGTATTATAGGGGTCGCGGCTTCGGTCCCGGGCACAACTTCACGAGTTAAACAAAAAAGCATTTATTTTCGTACAAATTTTACGTTTGCCAAAAATATAATAATTTCTAAGAAACTAAGCGCCAAAGTAACAAAAAAATGTGCTCGTTGCCCACATTTCTCTTTTATGATTGCTCCGTGCCAAAATAAATTTTTTTTTTACTTCAACCCATACCCCTAATCGGTTTTTGCACGCCATCGTGCTGGAATGCTAAATAGCTTGGCGGCACTTCTTCGACGGTAGGGTGGTAACTAGCCACGGCGAAAGACTCCCACCAGACAATTCAGACAATTACATTTAAAATTCCCAAATTGCCCCCGCCGGGAATAGAACCCGAGACCTCCCAGGTAACACACAGCCACAGTTACCACAGCGTTCACCACTGCGCCAGAGAGGTCGTCAAAAATCTTTACGTTGTGGAATAAAAATACGGAACCAAAGTCAGCATTATGCGGGAAACTCCAGCACTCCGTCAAACGTTTATGATCTATAGATTTTGCCTCGCCATGCACGTGACAGATTCTAAGCATATTCAAAATAAACTTTTCGATATATATTGACTACAACAATATACAGGGTGTAAGGGATATGTTAATGATTTTACATATTATACAATTGAAGATTACATAAATGATAAAAAAGCGTGGACATAACTCGCTCCAGCAATACATGAGCACAATTAACCCGTAAATTTTACATAACATAATATTGTTATTACATATTATTTTATTTTTAAAAGAGCAATCGCCGAGTTTCTTGCTGGTTCTTCTCGATTGGAACGGCATTCCGTACCAGTGGTATATTCATTTGACGATTCGAAAGCACTTTGTAAAGGTTTATTTGAATAAAAAATTGTTCTGTTCTATTCTATTTAGGCTTATTAAAGCGCTTACGAAAATCAGGTCAGTAGTACACAGTAGGTACAATACAAGTATACCATAGGATCTAAAATTCATTCAGTTTCGGATCCGAAATTCATTTCGTTTGTTTGCTCTATGAATTGTTTATTAAATAATTCAGGCCGTCTTGCTGTTTAAATTCTTTTATATATTTAAATAGCTTTTGCTCGCGGGTTCGCTCACGTTAAATTCGATTTTTTAAACCCCTATTTTACCCCCTTAGGGGTTGAATTTTCAAAAATCCTTTCTTAGCGGATGCCTACGTCATAATACCTGTCTGAATGCCAAATTTCAGCCCGATCCGTCCAGTGGTTAGGGCTGTGCGTTGATAGATCAGTCAGTCAGTCAGTCAGTCAATCAGTCACCTTTGCCTTTTATATATTTAGATGACAGCCATTCATATTATTATTATTATTATTTTTTACAGATCCAACAAAAATAAAATAACTTTTTAGAAATAGAGCACCTTACAGACACCATTTTTCAAATTTCCCCAGATACGTATAAACTGTTCCAGACAAACAAAACACCCTGTATTTGCCTTTCAGTACATTCAGTATACCTTGTAAACTTTCGTGACTCTACGAATGCGGCACCGTCACGCGATTTGAAATAAAATATTCAACTACCCTACAAAATTCTGTCAACCCAATTTCGAACCTGCGCCATAAAACATGGAGTCGAAATTTCTTTGAAAATGCGGGTGGAAATGGAAAACTGATTGCGGGGTACGAATTTGAATCGTAAATTGTGTGATTTACGGTCTATTTTCGGTCGCGGTGGGTTCAGGAATAGGGTTGTGCGCATCACTGGAGGGCACAAATTGGAATGAATTGTAATAAAGTACCGTATGTAACCAAGTGTATCTTTGGTTTGCGAGAGCTCTAGTTTGGATATGCCTGTATTTTTTTTTTAAATTTTACTTTGCCTTTGGAAATACCTACCTAATTCTATAAAAGTTACAAGATATAATCGAAAGGAAACAAGCACGTCTTATGCTGAGATCTATAAAGCGTGCTTTGACTTAAGATAGAGTTAAAACGAGACACAAGTATGCTCTGACATAAATCTGTCTCGTTTTAACTCGGCCTTAAGTCTGAGCAGAGTAAGAGTGCGGTCTATTTTCAGCCTTAGAGTACTCATAATGCTCTCAAAAAGACTATCTATCAGGTCTGCCAAATAGCATTGGGCTAGTGTGGTGGACTTACCCTTTATAACCCTTCTTTTATTGATATAGTATTGAACACAGGGCTCGGTAGTGATTTTGTAGACTTTACTAGCTTTTGCTCGCGGCTTTGCTCACGTTAAGTTCGATTTTTCAAACCCCTATTTTACCCCCTTAGGGGTTGAATTTTCAAAAATCCTTCCTTAGTGTGCGCCTATGTCATAAAAGGAACAAACTGTAAAAATTTCAAGTTTCTAACTTCAGTAGTTTAGGCTGAGCGTTGATATCTCAGTCAGTCAGTCAGGACTTTGAATTTTATATATATAGATAGAAAAACAGAAAGAAAGAAGCGTTTAATATATTTTATAAATTGTGCCACACATCACCAAGTTAGTGTATCTACCTAGATTAGGTTATTGCGACTATCCATAAACACATAATATGCATTCGAAAGCACTTTATAAAAGTTTATTTAAATAAAAAAAAGACGTGTGGCACTCGGGGACTGCCGCGGTAAATCTATTGCATAGCATTTTTAATCAACGCCATCTGCGGTGAGAGGAGTCCCGTGTCAGGTTATTTTCGTTACGGAATTTCTGGATTCGGTCTCCACGCTCAAGGCCCGCGATAGAAGCTATACAATAGCTTAAAAAACTATTCTACTCTATGGAGAGTAAGGTAGTTCCTGGTTACTTAGTTATTCTACAGAATAAGAAAATTCGGTGAAATGGATTCGTCATAAGTTATCGTGACTGACGTTATTGGCCCACGGAACTAGTATTGGTTCAAGAGAATCGATTTAAAGACTATGGTTCACTTTCGTGGTTCGTCGATACCTACTGTGTATTATTTATTTATGTCGAAATCGCCTACTATAGTGACTTCAAAGCGAGTTATTTGGCGTTGACACGAACTCGCTTGTTCGGCTTTATTTATTCCTTTTCAAGTCTGTTTGACATTGGGATAAAGACGGACGAAACGCCGGCAGCGAGACATTCAAAGAATAGGTTTCTAATAATTATATTGCCATCGCGTTTTTAAGGAGACCAAACTACTTGACATTGGCGAAGAGCACTGTGCTGGCTTGGCACTTAAAAAAAATAACATTCGCCAGAGAAAAGAAGACAAATGATACCCGATATCTAAATATATAAAAGGAAAAGGTGACTGATTGACTGACTGACTGATCTATCAACGCACAGCTCAAACCACTGGACAGATCGAGTTGAAATTTGGCATACAGATAGCTATTATGACGTAGATATCCGCTAATCAAGGATTTTCAAAATTTTTTCTCTAAGGGGGTAAAATAGGGGTTTGAAAAATCGAACTTAATGTGAGCGAAGCCGCGAGCAAAAGCTAGTAAAGGATAAAGTTTGGAGCTTATTCTCTGTCAGTTTGCAAAAAAAATTGTCAAATTCATGTCAGTGCAGGTTTCCGTAGTTGCCCATGCCTATGTGTCTTCTATGTGCATTGTGCATACTTAAAATGGAGTAGATACAGCATACATATTATGTAGCTACTTGTCGTCATAAAATGTATTTTTTAAATTTATTTTAAAATAACGTTAAAAACTATAATGATTTAAGATAAAACGCCTAGATTTAAATTAATGACAAAAACGTGACTGGAAAAGTTGTAACTTTTTATTGAGTTAAACTAGAAACTTGAAATTTTCAGAGCATTAAAAGACCTACAAAGATCTTAATATACCTCAAGCCGTTTCTGAGACCCTTGATATACGGACAGACAGACGGACAAAGAAGCAATCCTATAAGGGTTCCATTTTTTTTTGGTAGCCTAAAAAGCATTTTATCTCAATCGATAGAGTCCTCCACTGCTGGAGATAGGCTCTCGGAATGGTCGCCACAGAACACGATCCTGTGCCGCTTGTATCCAGCGTTTGCCAGCGATTCGCCGGAGATCATCCGTCCACCCAGTGGGGGGTCTACCAACACTGCCTCGTGGTGCGGGGTCGCCACTCCAGCACCTTAGGACCCCATTGACTATCGGTTCTTCTAGCCATGTCGTGAGGCATGGAAAATTGTATCTAATTGATGAAGAAAGTTCACGTTCAAGCCTTAATATAATAATAGAAATACGTCGATTGGACCTTATCAAATGAATTCGCACTACACACGGTTTAAGATTTTCACGAGCATTATGTCCTATGAAATGTAATTTTCTGGTCCGAATACGTTTAGTAAAAAGAATCTTTTTTTTTTTTTTCAAATAAACTTTTACGACGTGCTTTCGAATCGTCAAGTGTATCTACCATTAAGACTTCTAGAAGATCTTTTTTTTATTCATTCATTCATCACACATCTCGTCCCATCCAACTAACTATTTAATCATCATCAACAACAACCCATCAACAGCTCTCTAGTAATCGCAGGTTTCCTCTCTGAGAAGAGTTATGTGCCATACTGGTCCAATGCAAATTGGCAGACTTCATACACCTTTTTTTTAACGTTGGGAAATGCCTTTACGCATCCCGCCCATCTTGACAACAGGCGGGTATGTGGGACTCGTTGGCACTGCCAAAATACCCACTAAAACCCAACAGGCTCGTCCTCGCTTTTATAGCGAAGCCACAGGATCGCTGCTCGCATTCAACTGTGGCAAGACTTCATACACCTAACTGAAGCCAGTTACGTAGAATTATCGTCCATGTGAGAAACAGTTTGCTCAAGTCTATGCGCGAGAGTTTGCTCTTCGTTGTAAACGTCAGTGTGTCGCATTTATTAGTATTCACAGCAACAGCCCGCCCCCGCAGATATTGACTCCGCCTCGATATTTTATTCAATTATATGTAAAAACCTCTTTTTCCTTTATTGTGTACCCTGTACCCCCTCTCCCCCCTTGTACCTCCCGCGCTTGACACCGTGTTCTTATTGAAGTTGGGTATTTGACTAGTATATAAAAAAAAATCAGCCAAATACTGACATAGTCGAGCTTGCTAACAAAAAAAAATGCTCTCGCTCACACTTAAACAGATACGACACGCACACAGCCATGAGCCACGCGCCCTCGTGAGTTGAAAGAACTATACAATAAAAAGCGACGAGACAAGAAGCGAAAAGTATGAAAAAATCAACTTAGCGGTGATATAATAACAATGCCCTTTTTTCGTTATTTAGGTCAGCGAGCACTTAGCGAGGGCGTCTCATTAAAAGTTTTAATAAAATAAAGACGCTGCTCACGCGTAGGAAGAGCGAAATGTTCTGAGGTCGCGGAGAACTAGTAAAAGATGGTTCAGACGCGTATGATAAACCGTGCGATTACAATCCCGCGTTTTGATGATCTTCCAGTCTTCTTCTTCAAATAAGCGGTAACCCCAATAGATGGAGTCCACTTTCCGACATACTCTTACCAACTTTGCCTTATCAATCGCTTTGATGAATAGTCCAAGGATTTGGAATTATTAATGGATTGAATTTATGTCACTTTCTTCAATTCAAAGTTTTCGCTAAGAGATAGAGAAATATCTTTTTTACCAGTACTTGAAAAAATACCTTTGGGAATATTTTTTAGTGCGCTATAGATATCAGAACTGTGTGCAAATTACGTTTTCATGATTTAACCTTTAAAAAAAAAACGAAAAAAAATCAAAGCTTTATTCATTCGTAAGTTTGCCAAAGATGTGACGCTATCCCAGGATAATTTTACTGTGACACAAATGACACAGTTCAATATAAAGCCACTTGAGCGAAGATGAAATATTTCAGCACTTTCAATAAAATTACAGACATTCTTAAAATACTTGTAGTTACATTGTCAAAAAAGAATTTCCACCATTAAAATTTACTCTCTCGAATTTTCGTAGCTAACGCACCATCGTGCGGTTTTTGTCTTCGCCCCGCACGGTTCGCACCAGCTTGTCTGAACCACCCTTGACCTGAGAGGAAGCTCGTATGTCACACGTTTGACGTTATTTGCAGAGACAAATATCGGACGACATCCGCCGATAAGTGGGTGTCGGATAACCTTTGATGTACCCATACATACATACGCGCCGTAGGCGTGCGGAGTGTGAGGAGGGCGTTAGGAATGCGATGTCAATATTGATAAACTTGTAAATATACTTATCTGTAATTTGAACGGCAAACAGATACTTCTCTGGGAGTTTTTAAGCTATTGCATAGCTTCTATCGCGGGCCAGCGTGGAGACCGAATCCAGAAGTCCGTAACGAAAATAACCTGACACGGGACTCCTCTACGGTGAGCCGCTAGATGGCGTTGATAAAAAATGTTATGCAATAGCTTAACCGCGGCAGTCCCCGAGTGCCACACGTCTTTTTTTTTATTTTTATTGGATGACAAGATAGTCTTTGACTGTGATCTCTCCTGATATTGACGATGCAGTCTAAGATGGTAGCGGGCTAACTTCGAAGGGGTATGGCAGTGTACATTCAACCCATACCCCTCATTTGTTTCTACACGTCAACGTATCGGAATATTATATCGCTTGGCGGCACGTATTTGACGGTAGACTGGCAGTGGTGAGCGCTGTGGTCTTATAATGTGGGTGGGGGTGGTGGTTTCGGGTTCGATTCCCGGCCGGGTCAATATGGGAATTTATAATTCCTGAATTGTCTCTGGTCTGATCTAGTGGAAGGCTTTGGCTGCGGCTAGGTATTAATTACCACCCTACCGTCAAAGACGTGCCGCCAAGCGATCTAGCGTTTCGGCACGAGGGCGTGTAGAATTCGATTAGGGGTAGGTATGGATTGAATGTACACTGCCATACCCCTTCCAAGTTAGCCCGCTACCATCTTAGACTCGTCACTTTCCATCGGGTGAAATAGCAGTGAAGGGCTATCTTGTCATCGAATAATAAAAAAAACTCAAAAACGTTATTTTTGTTTCGCGCACGCATATTTCGAAGTTGCAATGTGCACAAACTGCCTATGGGCCTATTGGTTTATGAAGCCGATAGGCAGTGTTCCGCATCTTGGAAATTCAGCGTATCGCAATACACCGAACGAATCTCAAACGCTCCGCAAAGGACGGCTTGTTCCGGGCTTTGAGCAAAAGAGAATGCATGATTAAACTCTTTGTGTCGATGTAGCGGTTATTCGTAGTATAGACCGATAGAGATAGATATATAGATCGATTAATCTTCATTCAGCAACTGCCGAGTTTCTTGCCGGCTCTTCTCAGCAGAATTTGCTTTCCGAACTAATGGTAGAGTTTTGACTTGTTATAAAAGCCACAAGTTGGCCTGAAATAAATCATTTTGAACGTTTTTAATTCTTTGCGTCAGAAGAGAATTTATTAATCTAAATAATATAAAAAGGAAAAGGTGACTGACTGATATAACAACACACAGATCAACCTACTAGACGGATTGGGTTGAAAGACAGACAGATAGCTGTTATGTCGTAGGCATCCGCTAAGAAAGGATTTTTCAAAATATAACGGGACAAAAACGATTTAAAAACGGCCCTGAAATCGTCAGTATTTGAAGTGAAACGAAATGAAAATGATTTTTGGCGCTCTGTTTAAAGCTCTTTTCAACGATACTACACAAGACTATGTAAAAGAAAATTTTTCAATAAAAAACACTACACCATATTTATTTACCAACTTATCATAAATTAACTCTAATTACACAAAATTAACTGTCATTAACATTTTTATAGATACCTACTTTCATCGTTGACAATATAATTTTGATAATTTGAACGACAACAATTTTTTATTATTACTACTATTTATCGACAAGAATTTATCGATCGGTCATCGGTAAAATACCATACCTCTTTTCAAAAATGAGGGTAGTTTAAAAATGTTGTCGGTCAACAGAACACAAGTTTTAACAATTTAGGTACAGCAATCAGCACTCCACCCACCTGGTACGTATTGCTTATGACTCTTACAATAATAAGTCTACTGTTGAAGTTTCAGTTTTTGATCTGAAGGATTATATAGTTCAGAACATAGATGAAATAAGTGATATACTGCCGATAGGGAAAGAAAGATTTATTGATAGAGACAAATTTAAAAATAAAACTACCAACTTTCAAATTATTGATTTTGAAAAAGAAACAGATTGTGATTTAATCAGATGCTTCTGAAATTGAGTAAAATAAGTTATATTCATAACAAACTACTATTCTATAACTAACTAATAGTAACTTTGTTAAACTTAAACTTGGTTAGAAGAATAATATAAAACTCTAAAGTAATCTAAGCCTAAACGTTAAGTGTCTCGGTTAGGATATGAGGTAGCAGACGATGATTTAAGACTAGTAAATTTAAATTCTAAGGCAAAAATGAGGCATGTTGTTGAAGAAAAAGAAGAAGATTTATGTAGAGATATCGGAAATGTCAAAATAGCAAAAATTACATTCATTGAACTGGAATTTAATCACCTTGATTAACGTTTCAATTCATAATTTTTGAAACCCTGTATGAACCTGAAGATATAATTAAGAGCATCTAGTAGACGATCAGAAACGTGTTAGAATTTTATAAAAACTGAAACTTTGACTCTAAACGCTTTTCTATTCTTCTATTCTATAACAGCTTTCCACTCCTACTGTCTCGCTTTTCTACATAGCTAATTATTGCATCCACTACAGTGTTATAATAACATAACAGATGTACACCAGAGAAAAGACAAGGTTCACTTTTAAATTCGTAATTTTTAAGAATTTTACTTAAAATTTCTATTGCTTTAACTTGTATTGTTTCTTCTTTCAAAGCTTGATCATCACTATGAATAAGTTTGTGATTCTAGTCAAGCAAAACTACTTAAAAGTAGCATTAAAAATGATTTTTCTGAAAAATAATCATGACTTATTCCCATAGTTTAAGTGACTGATAGTTCTACATCCGATGTGGATGCAAAAATATATTTAGAGATTTCATATTAAGAATATAACGCTTTATTAAATTAGATTTTTTCTATGTAGTTTTTGTATTGAAAAATTTTATTCACAAAGTTTTGTGTTAAAACTAGTGAACCTTCTCTCATCTTCAATGTACGGTAAAATATAAGCATTGATATTGTTTTATTAATAAGTAATCTTCCATGCACATATAAAACTAAAGACAAACACACTCTTGAAATCTATTTGTATGAGAGACATAATATTGCTTAACGCGAAGAATCCAAAACAGCCAATAAACATTGAAATGAAGACTTGACAGCCAGAATTGACAACACAAAGTGCAGACAATGAAACATACAAGAACAACACAGTCTTTAGAAATGTCTCAGCCAAACACAGAACAGATGTCAGAAACGACAGAATGGAACATTTTTGTTTATTATCGTATGTCCATTTATATTTTTTTTGTAGCTTTTATAACTTATCGTGGAATTGGCATGCACCGTTAACGCTATGCGTGGTGAAAGATTAAAATTATTTTGGAAATTTTAACGAATTAGTTTCTTTTTTTTTTTTTTTGAAAGAAAAGTTAAAAAGAAGATAAAGAGTGTGGTGGTCTTTATATGTGCAGGGAAGTGAAGTGAAGGAGGGAGGGTCGACACGAAGATCCGCTTGACACATTTGACAAGATGGTAAGTGTGTCAATACACAAGCCTAGCATGACCACCGCGAAATATGTCATGTTATCGACTTTCAATCTACCGAACTTGCTCTCTACTTGTGATTTTTTTTATATCTTGACTAAATTTTACTCGTTGATTTCATTTGAAATCTTTATTGAACCTAAAAATTTCTCTTTGCACTGGTGCGTGGATATTAGTATTTAGAGCATGTTCATAAAATGTTATCGAATTTGATTGGCCAATATTCAAACGAGAATCGTTATAAATACGTTTATATGGGGTTAGCTTGACACACCCAATGGTGAGTACTAAACAAAACGCGCTTGCCTAGAAGTCGCCTATGAACTATTTTAGCCAATCGGAGTGTCATTATTTCATCTGTCAAAGGTTCAAGCGTGTTTATTGACTCCCGCGTGATATATTTTCTTGACGGTCATGCTAGGCCCACTGGTATAAGTTTCTGCGAAGTTGATAGTTACAGATCTAAACTTGTCGATGTTTGTACATTATATATATTTCTCTGTTGTTTCATGTGTCATGAAATAGAAATATTCAGATTGTTGACATTTCTTGAGCTAAACTGGGTTCGCTATACATAGAGATTTGAAGGCAGTAAAATTTAAACCATTTCTCGATTGCCAGAAATAGATAATTAAAATCAATTTCAGGCATACTACTGGTCCTGAGTTTTTACTTAATTAAAATTAATTTCTGGCATACTATTGTCACTGAGTTTAAAAAAAACAGCTGACCTAACTCATTTGCTCGCATCTGGCATTTCACTGCTTTAATGAGTGGTTGCTGTTTCCGGATGTACAGAATTTGAACGATATGTTATTTTGCAATTGGTTTTATATCTCTATTTATAGTAATATAAAAACTAAATACTAGGCACGAGTTTCAAGCAATTAAATTAAATATAAAAACTAAATACCAGGCACAAGTTTCAAGCAATTAATTAAGTTCTGTAATGGTGACGGAAAACATCGTGAGAAAACTTGTGTGCCCGAGAGTTATCCATAATGTTCTCAAGGGTGTGTATAATTTGTTAATACGCACTTTGCCAGCATGCTGAACTATGGCGTAAACTCTTCTCATTCTGAGGGGAGATCCGTGCCAGAGTTGGGTTAAAATAAATGGCCAGGCACGAGTAAATAATTGAGGACAGCTTTTACTTTTTCAAATTTTTCTAGCTTTAATTTTTTCGTAAAATCAACGCCACCTTCGTTTACCTTGTTAACAAAATTCATTACATATTAATCTCATCGAGAGCTATTCGTTTATCGAAATTACCACCGACTCCCTGACTTCTAAATTTTTTAATTAGTAAACGTGCCGCATTAATTAATTTTATATGTTTTTATGGCCTATTTTATTTATGTAGTTTTATAGATGTGTTTGTATTCCAGTTTAAAATTGTTTTTGCTTTTTCATTTTTTTTGCTTATGTACTTGTTTTTATAGTGTGCTTTACACTCTATGTGAATTTTTCACAACTAAAACATATAATAGGATTTTTTTTGTTTATTAAATTTTGATTTTATTATTTTGAAAAATCCTAACCTGGTTTCGCGGTTTCAAAAGTTAGTTTTTAAAAAGATATCAGGCCTTTTTGACGCGAATTTGGCTCTGAGAAGGTGCCGGTTTACGATACTCGAATAAAATAAAAACTTATAAAATTAAAAACATATGGTGCGAAAACTACAATTTCAGGGAGTACTACTATATAATAGTCTGCCTCAAGAGATTGTTACTGAAAAGTTATTTGTAACTTTAAAAAAAAACTTTGAATACATTTTCTTGTGTCTACGAAATTGTTTTTCATATGATTGTACATTTTATATTAATTTTATAGTCTTAAATTCCCTGTAAGTGAGCAAATTGTTCAATGAGAATAAATTCTTTAAACATAAACCTCATGAGAAGAGTTCTTAGTTCGAAATTCCACGATATCGCATTGAAGCGCTTTGCTTCCTCGTTCCTAATACGCACCGCAATGGAAAGCCCTTCCGCCTTCCGTTTATACAACTATCTATAACTTGGATATTTTTAAATCAAGAGTGTATAGGCATCTTCTAGGCAAGCGCGCACCATTTTAGGCTGGGTCTTCACTTACCATCAGGCGAGATCGCAGTCAAGCGCTAGTCTATATATCTACACTACTATTATAAAGAGGAAAGATTTGTATTTTTGTGTGTATGTTTGTAATGAATTGGCTCAAAAAGTACTGGACCGATTTGGCTGAAATTTAAAATGGAGATAAACTATACCTTGGATTAAAACATAGGCTACTTTTTATCCCGAAAAAAATTATAGTTCCCGTGGGACTCCAAAAAAACCTCAATCCACGCGTACGAAGTCGCGGATTGATATCCGCTGATGCTAGCTTAATATAAAATAACTGCATTCTTCTTCTTTCTGCTTCTTTATTAAAATAGTACGTATCCTCTTTATTTCCAGTGTCAGAAGATGTGCAGCCCGCACAGCGCAGCGCGCCGCTGCTTCAGTCGCCGCAATACACGGGGGGCCGTCCGCAGCCGTACAGTGAGTTCGATTCCTGCCTGTTACATTTTTCCCTCAATAGCTCACTAATTTCCAAGTATCGCGTCCGTGCCTCAGAGAGCACGTAAAACCCTCGGTCCTGCGCCCGCGATGTAGCTTAGGGTGAAAACATGCCAGAGATGCCTCACTGCGATACCTCGCGGTCGCGGTTTAGCTCGCTACCTCGATGCCACCTTCATGTAAAACAAATGTATGCAAACAGACGAGCGCGAACATACCGAAGGATACCTCACTGCGATACATCGCGGTACAGCGAGGTATCTTCGACATGTTCGCGCTCGTCTGTTTGCATACATTTGTTTTAAATGGAGGTGACATCGAGGTAGCGAGCTAAGCCGCGACCGCGAGGTATCGCAGTGAGGCATCTTTGGCATGTTTTTACCCTAAGCGGTGAGTGAAGGAGAAGCTAAGCTACGAAACTAATGCCAAGATCGTGCTTTGACTTAGCTCGGACTTAAGGTAGTGTTAAAACGAGACACAAATATGTTCTTATATAAATCTGTCTCGTTTTACTTTGTCTTGAGTCTGAGAGCAGAGTGAGAGTGCGGTCTATAGACTTTGTCTAAGTGGCCATGGTAAATACTAGTACTAAGCTAAGTGGTATAGCAGAGTGGTAAGATTTTCTATGGAGATTTGTTAATATAGCGGCAACAGAAATACACATTCTCTGAAAATTTCAACTGTCTTCATATTACGGATTATGAGATACAGCTCGATGACAAACAGACGGACTAACGGACGGACGGACAGCGGAGACTTAGTCATAGGGTTCCGTTGGTTAAATAAAAAAACGAAACGTTGGATCCCTAAAAACTAATATAACAAAGTTATATACCACTGTCTGAAGTTTTTGACGATCTCCCTGGCGCAGTGGTGAGCGCTGTGGTCTTATAACTAGGAGGTCTCGGGTTCGATTCCCGGCGGGGGCAATTTAGGAATTTATAATTTCTAAATTGTCTCTGGTCTGGTCTGGTGGGAGGCTTTGACCGTGGCTAGTTACCACCCCACCGTCAAAGACGTGCCGCCAAGCGATTTAGCGTTCCGGCACGATGGCGTGTAGAAACCAATTAACGGTATGGGTTAATTTACACTGCTATACCCAAGCCCGCTACCATCTTAGACTGCATCGTCACTTACCATCAGGTGAGATCGCAGTCAAGGGCTATCTTGTAATCGAATAAAAAAACATGTCACAGTAAAGTTAAACAAAATAATCAACAATAGAACTATCCTCGCTGTCGTACATCCCCCAAGTGTCTACGTGGCCATTAAAACTCCCCCCGAGATACCTGGCCATTACCTAATCAATTAGAGACGTACCTACCGATTTCCCCCGATTGGATTCCGAAAGTTTCCAGATAGTTCCATTTGTTCGGAGGTGACAAAGTTGTTAGGAGTTGGGACGTGGACCGATTTCTGAACTCTCCTGTAGTGGCGAACTTTTGGTGCAAGTTTGAAAAGTTTTTGGTTCAACTTTGAAAAGTTTCGCAAGTCTGTGAAGTTTCTTTTTTGTAGTCCGTAATACTTTTAGCGTAAACGTATAGTCAATGTCAAAGTCGAAATTCTTTATTCAAAAGCGACAGTTTTTGAATGTCAATTTCAATTGTCCAACATTCAAAAGATCAACAGTAAACTGCTTCTAAAACGCACCGCAAAATGCACTTCCGGCTTCCGTTTTTCTAACTAACTATAACTTAAGTACTTTTAAATTAAGACTGAATATGCATCTTCTAGGCAAGCGCGCTCCATGTTAGGCTGCAACTTCACTTACAGATGACATTGCAGTTAAGTTATTTTTTTACTTGTAATAGGCTTGCGCTTGACGACAATCAGTACTGGATAACACTGATGAGGTTGCAGCGCGCTTGCCTAGAAGATGCCTATTCACTCTTGGCTTGAAGTTACTCAAATTATAGGTAGCAGGAAGTCCAAAAATTAGCAAGTCTTTCCTCATATTAGTGTTCACTGAAGTGTATAATAAAGCTGATGCTATAAATAGGCTTTCGATAACACGAGTTTCCGCTGGAGCGGTGCGCTCGGGCGACAAATTAATGGAACGACTCTAAGAACACTTTGTTGTCCTCATTTTCGCTTAACAGCCAGTTTACGTTTCACATCCCTCTCACTCGCACATTCTAATATTTTCAAAAAAGTCTCCAGAGACCAAAGTGGTTCATTATACTTGGACATTAAAATTACTGATATTTTATACATGTTTCTAATGTCTTATGCCTAGTTTATATTTTAAAAAATGGCGAAAGCAACTAGTAAATTTTGTCGCCATTTTGTTCTGTCAAAACCTAGCTATATTATGATAAAAAAATGTCTAAAATTTAAAATGTAAGCAGTTTAAGATTTTAAACTTCATCTTCTAGTTTTTTATATTTAAAAAATTAGCAAAAACTGTGCACGACCGCCATTTTGCTTCTTGCAAATAAACAAACGAAAAAACCAATTAATCAAAATGTTTACCATTTTTGCAATGTTAAAAACAAAGTACTATAAATTTTTCCATTATCTTCCAACCCAAGGTTCCCCTAATACCCTGTATTCAAAGGGCTCACCTTGCCCCGGCCTAGCGTTTCCTTTTGTTGTCAAGTCAAATTATGTAAATCAATGTCACCCAATTACAATTATGTAAATGTTACGATAAAGTACGTTACTTTCATCCGATTAACTGGAACTATATTTCCGTTACAACATCTAATCTATTTGTATCAGGAAATAGGTACCCCTTGTTGGAATTCTTGTTAAATTTACTTAAGAGTGTATTTTTTTAGTGAGTTTGTGTGGTGTTGTAGGTTGATTGTGCATTTGGGTCATTCCCACTAGTACAAGTAGTGTCTGGTGGGAGGCTTTGGCCGTGGTTAGTTACCACCCTACCGTCAAAGACGTGCCGCCAAGCGATTTACCGTTCCGGCACGATGGTATGTAGAAACCGATTAGGGGTATGTTTTCAAGTTAGCCCGCTACCATCTTAGACTGCATCGTCACTTACCATCAAGTGAGATCGCCGTCAAGACTATCTTGTCATCGAATAAAATAAAATAAAAACTGGTACACGTGCACGTTTTTACACGTAATTTAAAAGTGCATAATTATATTTTGCAACCGAGTTTTTCAACGAAATTTCCTTTGGGAACATTTCTCCGGAAAAAGCTCGAAATTTTCAGTCTGATTTTTTTCAATATTCAAAACGTCTCGGTAACCGTCGCTACTATGACAATCATGCTTGTTGAGTTCATTTTTAAAGAGAAGAAAATTCTCTGCAATTTTCAGTATCATATATTTTTTATACAACGTCTAAGTATCTGTGTCATCGTTTCTTAAGTACCCTCATAATTGCCGTGTACATAAAAAACTTTCTACCTTCATTAATTATTTAAATCAACAGAGTTATCATGATGTTATAAATCAGGATTAAATACAACAGCATTTCCAAATGCTAATGAATATTCATAGTACATCGGAGATATTTACCTTAAAATATAGAGTGATTATTGCAAAAAAATATAAAAATGCATTTATTCAGCTAGAATAAATTTTACCTCAATTGCGCACTTAATAGAAGGAGATCCAGAGTTTTACCGACTTAGGACCAATAGATATTGAATAGCGACCCTGTACTCAGAAACATAGCATTGGAAAATGCCCAAGTAGACGGAAGGACGATTTCAAGATTAAATGTCATTCATTTCAAGCGAAAGCTGGGTACGAGTGAAACAAAATATGTCCAGTAGTGTACGTCTGTCAGTCAACTGAAAGTTTTGTAAAAATTGAAAAAGGAAATTTTTATCATTACAATGTTATCATTTCGTTTATTCTAGTTATAAGAATAAAAATAAATTAGATTTTTTATTTTATCAATTTTTTTTTGTAGACGGGCTTAGGAGCTTTGACTGAGCAAGCTAAAAGTTCGTTTAACGTAGAGACCGTACGCGTACACGCAATAATTTCGATGTCATTCAGTGTTGACAGTAGTAGGAAAAGTAGCCAATTTTTTATTTTATCACTCGTCCTCTCTGTCGATAATATAAACTTTGAACGTCTTCATCATTCGCGCTGTTTAATAATTTACACCGTCATATTTATTATGCTTTTAAGGGACATTCATATTAATCCTCTGTTTTTTAATTAAAATTTCAGTGAGTTTATTATATTTCTGAATGGTTACAGTGCGTATTGAAAACGGAAAATTCGTCCATTCAAAACCTGCGCCTATTGCCGTATTGGTCTAATATGCAAAAAAAAGAATTGGCCTACATGAAATAAATAATTTTGAATTTGTTTCAACACGCCATCTTACCGAAACGCTATATCGCTTGGCGGCACGGCTTTGACGGTAGGGTGGTAACCTAGCTACGGCCAACGCCTCCCAACAGACCAGATCAGAGACAATGCAGAAATAATAAATTCCCAAATCGCCCCCGCCGGGAATCGAGCCCAAGACCTCCCATTTACAAGACTACAGCACTGACCATTGCGCCAGGGAGGTCTTTAAAACGTATACGTATGTAAATTGCATGACAATGCTATATTATTGTGAAATGGAGATTATCTGATGATGAAGCCTTAAGGTGGCTATGGGAACTCTGTAAAAAAATGACGTTACCATAAAAGCCATACTTAAGTGCTTAAGTGGTTCTTCTTCTTCTTAATCAACTGATAGACGTCCACTGCTGGACATAGGTCTCTTGCATGGACCTCCACAGGCCTCGATCTTGCGTCGCCTGAATGTAGCGGCTCCCCGCGACTCGTTTGATGTCGTCGGTCCACCTAGTGGGGGGTCTACTAATACTGCGCTTCCCGGTGCGGGGGGAGTGATCCTAAGCCTTCTTATGAGACTCATAATTAGCGACCATGTTTCGGATCCGTAAGATGCCAGTGGGTAAGACGCACTGTTCGAAGAGTTTAGTCTTCAGGCACTGAGGCTTGAATGGTTCTCCTTTATTTATTTGGCGGCGGAGGTCAGGTCAAAAGATTTTCGAAAAAAAAAAAATACTACGTGTTCGACTGTAAATTTTCCAGATAGCACTCGAGCACCTAATCCAATTACGTTACCGAGTTGACTGTAAAACAAAATGGCGGCGAAACAAAAACAAAAACATTGGGATTTCGGAATACTCACGAATGGCCGTCATATATCCGCTGTAAAATTCACGTGTCCGCTAATAGTGGAAGAGCGGGTGGATCGCTTCCAAGAACTGATGGTCGTTGGGGTCCCAAGGCGTTGGAGTGGCACCAAGAAGCGCAGTGTTGACACGCTTTCCACTGACCAACGACATCAAACGAGTCGCAGAGAGCCGCTGGACAGGCAGCGCAAGACCGAGAGCTGTGGAAGTCAACAGTGGTAGATAAAGAAGAAGAAAGTTGGTTGCAGGCCAAGCTATGCCGAAGTTAAGCTATGCCAGTTATAGGTGGACGAAAGTTACGCACATTGACATCTAAGTGAAAGCCAAGTCTTCAAATTGTTTAAAATTTTCAATTAAATTCTCCATTTCAAAACATCAACTTGTGCACAAGAAATCACACCTGATAAACCTGTCATGTTTGGACTCGTTTGATTTGTCTCAACAAAAAATATACCGGTTGGTGTGTGTGGCGACCAGGATCTAATGAAAAAGCTGTTTGGTTTGTCTTAATGGGTTCCTAATCATTTAAGCTTTTTAAAAAACCTACATATTTTTATTTTTAAAACCTCTAGGTTCTAGTTACTAGGCGCTAAATAGGCTCGCAAAATGCTCACCACTCGCCAGCAAAACCAAATACAATACACGCTTTAACCTTCTGAAACCCTTGTAGCTTGCTATAGAGACCATCTTTCTCCAGATATATCCCTTCGATCGCGACCGTATGAAACAATAAAATAAATAGCTCGCTGTCTCCCAGACTATAAGTCGTCAAATCCGCTCGCGTCCGCGTGGCAACACCGACTGTTGCAGTTGTATGAATTATTTAACGCTGGCAGCACTGAACGCATCGCATCGGAATTTATTGCCAGTTTTGATTTATAAGTCGAAAACTGCTAGTTGTTAGCTATATAGGCTTTATTTTTGTCAAAGAGATTTAAGTTAACAGGTGCTAGCTGATGCCCGCGACTTCATCTGCGTACTTTAGAATAGAATAGAATAATTTTGGAACGAAGTTCCTTATCGCGCGTTGTGAAAGGGGGCTAGACGGAAAAAATTCTTACGAAAAGTTGTCACGACACTTTTTGCTATAGTAAGCTATTGTAAGCTGTGCGGCGTCGCATGTTTCTCTGTCTGTCTCTCTCTCTCTTATAGAAAGCAAGCCAGATATTTTCATTTCTATTTCACATTGAACTTCGTTCCATTCGGGTGTCCCTTGACACCTCTCAAGTTTTTATTTTATTCAAATAAACTTTTACAAAGTACTTTCAAATCGTCAAATGAATCTACCACTGGTTCGGAATGCCGTTCCAACCGAGAAGAACCAGCAAGAAACTCGGCGGTTGTTCTTTTGAAAATAAAATAATTTACTTTTACTTTTCAAAAATCCCGCGGGATTTTTTCATAAAAAATAGTCATAAAAACTCTCAGGTCTACCTGAAGCTAAGTTAGGTGACGCTTTCTGTCAATTTCGTTTTCACAAACCTTTAGGGAAAAGGTAAAACTGCCATTGGGTAAGGAACTGTATTTAGGGGCTACCTACGTAAAAAGACTTAGGAGATATTTTTTAATATAATTTCCAAACTATAGCATCTATACTTACCATCAGGTGAGATCGCAGTCAAAGCCTGTTGTGTCATCGAATAAAAAAAAAAACGGATATACCATTGAAAATGTAATACAGATTATATTTAATACTAGCTGATTCCCGCAACTTCGTCCGCGTGGAAAAAGTTTACAGTGACTTGAGTAGATCTTCTCCAAAATTGGAGAAAATATTTTTAATAATACACAATTTCTAATAAAAAAGAATTATCAAATTCGGTTTAAATTTAACGAAGCTATGGAGCAAAATCGACAAAAACTTTCATCCCCTATCCCGGATAAACCTTATTGTTTATCAGGATAAAGAGTATCCTATATATTGACCCGAAATATCAGTTACCACTATACCAAATTTTATTCAAATTCGTTCAGTAGTTTTCGCGTGATGCGCGCACAGACAGACAGACAAAAAAATTCAAAAAGAATTGTTTTGGGCTCAGTATCGATAATAAAGCATCCTCCGATTAAATTTTTCAAAATATATTTAATCTACAGAATTTGTCCCGTTACAGTTTTATTATAAGTAATAGATTATATTGAAAGCGACGGTAGTAGGGGAGACCGGGGATGGTTGACTAGGTTTTTACTAAATGGTACATATATTTTTTGTTTTAATATTTATAGAAAAGAAAACCATGTTAATTGATAGGAAATCTATTAACCTAATAAAAATACGTAATATCTAGTTCCTAATTTAGTAAAATAGTGATAATTTAATGCATTTTCCAAAACAAGAAATCTTAGTCAACCTACCCCTGGTCCGGGGTAGGTAGACCATACACCAGGGGTAGGTTGACTTATGTATCAATAAGAGTGGAATCATGGGAAGGAGCAAATAATTAAACATTTTTTTAATATAATTGAGCCTTTTATTAAAAAAAAACTTAAGTCAGCTGATCATCCATTTCTTAAAATGTCTTTAAAAAAATACCAAAAAATAATCTTATTTTTTAATTTAACTCTTCGTTTAATACCTATTGTAAATCCTATTCAGACATAATTCCTATAACAAAAAATTACAGGTTTTTGTCGGAACTTAATAACAATGTAGTTCTACTTGTTGTTTCAAATATAAACTAACGTAGTTTGTAACGTAATGATGTAGCTCTCAACAGGCTCGTTGCTGAGGTCGGATTGATAAAGAAGGATGACGTTTCAAAAAGGAGTCCAACCAATCTTCACCAACTAACAATTGTCCTCCAAGAATCAGGCATAGCTTTGTTTTTTTTGCAAACTCATATGCTAATTTTCGAGTATCATATGGCGTCAATCCCTAATAAATATCAGCTGCCTTCTTTATATAATTGGCTAAAGCTTCCTCTTCTATATTAGTAAAAATTTGCCTATTTCATAATATATGCAACTGTGTCCAGGGTTAATTTTGGTGACGTTTTGATTTTTCTTTTGATTTGACCACGTAACGATGTTATATTTTTATTTATCAGGAGTGTTGCACTGTTTTAATGTGGCATTAATGCTTTTTTCGTCAAAAATTACAGTATGACAAGCTCTTTCTAAAACATCTATCGCTCGTTCAGTTATACATATAATTTATCTATGTCGTTCAGTAGTTTTTTTATAGGTCCTCATTGTTCTGCAACAACAAAATTGCTATAAATATTTAAAAGTCCAATAAAAGGTTAACTAAAACCACCAAAACAACCATTTTTGTTTGGTTGACTGATTAGTCAACCAGCCCCGAAAAAAATTAGTCTACCAGCCCCAACTGCTATTTTTTAGTTTGATCGCATGGCTAGCCTAAACACTAACAGTGACTTGAAAAATAAGATACGAAATATGATAAATATGCACCCATCAAACGTTGGGACTAACATAAAAATGGTTCAGATAAAACTTGTAGGCACCAGATCAAAAAGTGTAATAAATCAAAATATTACTTACGTGGTTAAAAAATTAAAAACCTATCACTGCTCGAAAACGGCGCACGACTGCGTTGCGGCGCTCCAGACACCTGAGCGGGACGCTGAGTGTAATACTCGGCTGTATTCGGATGATTCAATTCCTACACTGTCGACGAGTTTTTGGCAGTTAGTCTACCTACCCCTATAGTCAACCATCCCCGGTCTCCCCTATCATAAAAATGAATCCCGTAAAACAATAGAATACAATACCGCTTTGTCGCAGCTCGCGACTGAAAACAAATCGATTACGCATCCCATCGAAATCTCTATAGGATGGAAACATAGATTTACTATTCCATCGGACCGTATTGTTTCTGGAAACGGAAATGTATGCAAACTGCTGGACAACTGTATTGACATAGACGCGTTTAACCGCTTCAGTTTTATTTTTCATCTATTTTTTTCGAAAAGTAATACGAGTATTTTTGTGGAAACTTTTCGCTTGAGCGATAACTGGTTTTTTTGGGGTTCTGTACCCAAAGTTTGCCATGCCTCCGCTGTTCGTCCGTCTGTCAGAGGGCAATACTAGCTATCTCATGAACTGTAATAGGTAGATACTTGGAATTTTCACAGAATGTGTATTGCCACTATAGCAACTTCAATAATAATAAAAAAATTAAGTTAAACGTTAAAGAGGGTGTTAAGATATTAAATCATCAAAAAGACAAGAACTCAATTTATAAAAAAAAAATCTTTTCGCCCTTGGATTTGTGTGTGAATCCCAACCACACCTAAGTGTTCTGTGTTGGTACCCAATTATTACCTAATGGACGCCATTTTGCTCAGGCAGTTTTCTTGATATAACTTATATACGAACTATATAAATTAAGCAAGATTCGGAAACTTTAAATTAATAGTCTTTTTTCTGTAGATATGCCGATTTTGATAAAAAATAGCTACGCTTAAGTTGTTTGTGAAAACCCCACGAAAAGTCTACGTTTTACGTTTTTCATCGAAAGGTACAGAAATTGCTTGCAAGGAGGATAGGATACTCTTTAAAGCAGGGAACTGCGCTATGTTCCTGTGACACAGTTTTGATCAAATTTTAATAGGCTCCGAGTGTGTCTATTTAAACATAACATTAATGCAATTACCGCAAATTTTAATACAGTGCACTCTACTCGGCCCAGTATAGCAAAATACCCATTATCGGATAATGTACTTTGACGCAGAGATTTCTTTAAAAAAAAAACCCGGTCTTAAAAATCGGCATAAATGTAACTAAGTCACGCCGACCAACTTAGCCCCCTATCATCTAAGACTACATCATCACTTACCATCAGATGAGACCTTGTAGTGTTGTTTAAAAAGAAATAATTCAAATTTAATAGAATTGATAAATCAAGTTCTTCTGTATAAGTTGACTGGCAGTGATCACTCTTAGTGATATTTCAAAAAAATGCATTCGGCATGTCTTTTTGATCTATTACGACCTTGACCTTGACTTGAAAAATAGGATAAATATTCCTGGCAGTTTTGTCACTGACACTGACATGCATCCTAATATGATGAATGATTTTTTTGGTTTGAAAAATTCAACAGGAGCTCCATTAGTTCATCACTCATGCTAATTGAAATCAACTGTATGCAGTATCTGTCGTGTAACGGACCGCTCAGACCGAAAGCGATACCTACTATATATAGCCTGTACAATGTCTATAAACTCAGTTAATTGTTTGAAAGCATGCCGCTGTGACCTGTGTAATTATTTAAAAGCACTCTCTGTGCCGGATACTATTAATATTAATATATTCAATATAAAAAGAGACGCTCTCTCGAAACCTTAAAATTACTACGAATAAAACTGTATATATAAAACTCTGCGTCAACACTGGAACAGACGAAAAAATACATTGTCATTGATATAGGAAGTTACAACACAAGGAATCAAGAAAAGCAAAGACAAGCAAATAAACCGACTGCTTTAAAGAATATCGACTGATTGATAGCCAGTGTCACTCGGGATAATGTAAAGATTCTAACACCACATACATCCAATTCTGTTCAGCCGTTTAGAAGTTATGATGGAATAAAGAAACTTATATACATACATACACATATATGAACTCTGAAAACATTTTTTTGGCAGTCGTGTAATAAATCAGATGTACAGCAAACAATACACACATATATATGAAAAGAAACTGGAACTCACATTATAGAACAAAATGTTAATATTGGAACTCATTCATTGTGGACTATCACCAGATCCAGCCACAGCAACGACCCAGCAATCCAAAACGTGCAGCGAGGACACTTGCAGCCAACACAGCCAGCATACCTGCGAACATACGTCCAACGGTTTGTACGATTGCGATGAACATTGTGTATTGAATGAGACTGCTCCCGCCCCTTATACTATTGGTGTATTGGAATGTTCACCTGTATACGTTTGAATATTTACCGGTTCTTATTTCTGAAGTTCCTTTGAATCGAGCGTCTCGTCTTCGAGGGGTTTGACTTCAGATTCATGATTTTAGTGGCTTCATAGCTATGTATAAGAATCCTAGTTTTCTTTTTTGCTCTTCATTATATAATTACACCATTTCCTTGTCACTTTTCCGTGTTGTCTTATCCCTGGTGCTTTTGTTCTGCTCTGAGTTTCTGTAAACCTTTCCTTGTACACATTTATATTTAATAAAACGTACTTATTGTTATGTTCTTCTGTCGTAATTCTCCTTTCTCCTTAAGTCATGCCCCTGTTCCTATCTTCTTCTTATTTTGTTTGTATTTTCTCTAATTCTTTCTTTTCCTGTTCTTCATTTAGAAACACTTAGTATTTTAAAAGTGTACTTTAAGAAAAGTTATAAAATTGTAGCTTACGCTTGCCTTTTGCTCTATTGGAAAATGTTGCAAAATCAGCTGTGAAACATTAAATTTTAATTTTTAATTTATTTCTTAGTGAATTAATGTTTTAAAATAAGTGTTAAAGTTTATCTTGTGATAGATTTCCTTATAATTCTCATACATAAGCTCCACTGTCGTCGAAAAGTACCTGATTTATACCCAAGGCAGTTGTCGGACGGACGGCGTGATTCAAATCTCAACGACATCTGGATAAACCGGGGGAGTATTTCCTTTATCTTCTTAAAAATATTATAATAAATACTTAGTGCAGTTAGTTTATTGAATAAATACGTTATCCGCGCACATTAGGTACATTCTCGAGTCTCGAGACACGTCCTTCCTCACATTGAAAGGCAAAATTTTTCTCTGTTCACTTGACAATAGTGGAAGTGAAGTAGAAGAATAACTTGTACTGCCTCAGACATTTCACGACACGAGCATACATAATAGATTGTACACTGTCCCTTGCAACTTTTGATTACTTAAGCACTTCAATAGAAGTGACAATAGTCATAAATAACTCAAATAGGTTAATACCTACCTATTAACAGCTGCTTATTTTCAAAAATAAGTGTGGGCTCTATAAATCTTGTTTTTGAAAGTAATACAAACACACTAAATAGTACTATCTTTCTTTCTACTCATTTTGTAAATCAATTCTATATATCTCAGACTCTCTTCTGTGTAACCCACCCACTTTTCTTTTTCTTCCTTCACTTACACATTATTTGGTGTTTCAGGTGCATTATTGTATAACAACAATCATCACAATGCAAACAAGACGGGCAGCAGCGTTAGAAGAACAGCTGAAACTTAAAACTGCCCTCAATGAACTGAAATCACTGCGACAACTTAATGATCAATTGCTGAGGGAGCAAGAAGAAAGTGAGGTTGAAGTAAAAGCTGTGATTGCCAAAAATTCACAGTTAAAAGCTGAACTCGCTGCCCTGAACAGCTCACATACTTTAGTGTCAGAGGAACGTGACCGACTCCAGGAGGCAGTCAGCTCTTTTAATGTGTGCATTCAGACTTATGAAGAGGCTCTAGGGAAGATATCTGTGCTAGAGGATGAATTGAGTGGGGCTCACAGAACAATTGATGACCTTCAGTCTCAATTAAAAAGCTATGAAGCTCAAGCAACCAACACATTGTATGATGAACTGCTTACTTCATCCTCAATTGTGCCGATCATAGATCTGACATGTGACAGCCCTTATACTAGAAATAGTAAGACAATACAGAACCATGATAAGATACAACTAAATAGTCATAATAAAATTAAAAAATACATTAAAATTGGCAAAATAATTAAAAAAACCAAAAATTTAATTAAATTACAAAGGACTCACACTAAAAATGTTGCATTAAGGAAGGAACGGTCACATTTATTACATAAGCTTGAAACATACTGCTCATCTTTGACAGAAATGAGCACTAAATATGATGTTGACGTTAAAAACCTTAATAATGAGATTTGTAAATTGAATGATTCCCTAAAAAAAGTTACTATGGAGTACGAGCGGTCACAAAATCAGATCTGTGAACAGTTACAGGCAGCTGACGAGTTGTTAGCCCTAGGCAACTACAATATGGCTCGCTTTGAATCACTGACAAGTAAATGCCAATGTAACCTCTCACCTATACCTATGGCTAGCAACGATCACAGTAGTAGTACATTGCTCCCAGTCAAATTGCCTTCCCATCCCACGCAGTGTAGTGTAAATACAAAAAGTTCTTCATCCTCAAACATAAATCTCTCTGTGAATGCCAGTAAAAAAACTGTAATTATCTCTGACCAGTTAGGTAAAGACTTTGGTGCCTATATGAACAAGTATATGCAGCATCCAGTGATTAATAAATGTTCACCAGGGGCTAGTTTTGACTATTTAATTAATAACTTGAATGAAGAAAGCTTGGATATAAATACTAATGTTATCATATTGATTGGGGACAGTTTATTGATAAAAAAGCACAAGATCCTAAAATGTTTTGAAAAATTATTGTATTTGCATAATAAAACCAAATGTAAATTTACTTTATGTGCCTTCCCTTACTCTAGTACACTAAGTAAGGAGCAAAACCAGCGCATAAATAAATTAAATTTGCATATGTTTAATTTGTCAAGCCATCATGACAGTGCTATCTCCTTTTTTGACTTGAATAAATTTATTTATAAATTTAAATTGACCGCAGATAATATGTACCTGCCTAGAAAATGTAAAATACATATAGCTTCATTGCTAGCATATAATTTAATGAATGATACAGTTACAAGTGTTGTAACAAAGTCTTTTGACAATTTTACAAACTGTACTTCTAGTACAAATATTTCTGTTTTTGACTCAAGTACTTTAAGTACTAATATTTCTGTTGTTGAACCAAGTAATAGTAAGCCTATTACTTGTTTAAACTAGATACTAAGACAACGGAGAGGCTCTGCAAACTGAACATTGTACATCAAAATATACAGAGCCTATCCGGCAGTATGGTGAATTTGGACTCAAGTAAAAATAATACTTGTAAAAAATTTAAACTAAGCAGTAAGACAACAGATAAGCAATATAAAATTAATCTTGTACACCAAAATATACAGGGCTTATCTGGCAAAGAACATGAGATTGAGCTTTTTATTAAAAAATTTGATATTGAAATCTTATGCTTCACTGAGCATTGGCTCAATACTCATCAGTTAATTGTACACCTTAATAATTATTCACTGTCAAGTGCGTTCTCAAGAAAGACTGCTATACGCGGGGGATCATTGATAGTAACGCGAAATAACATTAATTACAAAGAGCGAAAAGACATTGTTAGCCTTTCTATAGAACGCATTATTGAGCTGTCTTGTGTTGAGCTGGACCGATACATTATAGTTTGTGTGTACCGACACACATTTTGTCCAAAATACTTGCGATATTGTACTATTTGCTGATGATACGTCTTTAATTTTTAAAGTCGATAGGATAAAAGACAATTTTGACGATGTAAATAATGCATTATCTCAAGTCTCTGAATGGTTTACGGCAAATAATCTCCTTTTAAATGCTAAAAAAACAAAGTGTGTTGAGTTTTTATTACCTAACACGAGAACTGTCAGTAAAAATTTAAAGATAAATAATGAACCTTTGAAAACTGAGGACTCCACAGTGTTTTTGGGGTTAACCCTGGATTCAAAGCTACAATGGGGCACCCATATAGCAACGCTTGCTGGCAAACTTAGCTCTGCTGCTTACGCTGTTAGGAAGATTCGACAGTTGACTGACATAGAAACTGCAAAAATTGTTTATTTTGCATATTTCCATAGTATTATGTCATACGGAATCTTAGTATGGGGTAAGGCAGCCGATATTGGAAAAATTTTTGTTTTGCAGAAGAGGGCAATCCGCGCAATCTATAATTTGAGGCCGCGGGATTCCCTTCGAGAAAGATTTAAAGAGATAGGCATTCTTACAGTAGCTTCACAATATATTTATAACAACATAATATTTGTCAGACAAAACATTTTGAGTTACAAAAAAAAGAGTGATTTGTCCGATAGACCAAGTAGAAATCCAAATAGGCTCATGTTTCCTGGGCTGCGCCTCAAGAGGGTCCAAAAGACATTTGTGAGAATGGGCGTGACGTTTTACAATAAAATTCCACAGTCAATCTTAGACTTGCCTCTACACAAGTTTAAGAAATCAATTAAATCTGCTCTCATGAAAAAAGCATATTATACAATTGAAGACTATGTAAATGATAAAAAAGCGTGGATATAATTCGCTCCAGTGATTCATAAGACAGTAATAACTATCCTGTGTTCAATAAAAATTGTAAATTTTTTTATTTTTTTTGAAAAGAGCAACCGCCGAGTTTCTTACTGGCTCTTCTCGGCAGGAAAGGCATTCCGAACCAGTGGTAGATTCATTGACGATTCAAAAGTGCTTGTAAAAGTTTATTTGAATAAAAAATATTTCTATTTCTATTTCTATTTTCTATTAGTATTATAAAAAAAAGATTGATTCGATGAACCGGTAAATAGATGCAATGCTAGTGTGTAATCGATGTATCTACCTATAACTTTAGATTTAAGCGTGTGTAAATGTCGATCGACGTAAAGCATTGGACTGACTAGCTTCGTCAAATTCGTAGCGCTCGTATTAACTTTCAAACAATTATATACATTATATTCATTCCAATACTTTATGTCGATTTTTTTGTTTTAACCCTGTAGTTATATTTACAATATCTGTATCAAATCACTACAATATTATGTTACTACTTTACCTATTACATATTACAATTGTACAACATTATGTATGAAACGAAATTATTTATTATACAAGTAAAATTCAAGACAAGTTAAATATAGTACACTAAGATTTACATTTTACATACGTATATACTATTGTACTGTTCACATTGTGGAAGTAATAACTATACAGTTGCCGATTTTTATGTTGTGTTACGTACAATTTGTGGGGACGCATATTGTAATACATATACTATATCATAGACTATAATTCAAAGTTTGGACGGACACAAATGGTAAAAAGTACGTTATGTTACCGAGTGCAATACACCCTACGAATAAATAATAAGTAAAGAAATCTCACTGCGTTAAAAAAATTACCCCAACAAAAATTGTGCCGAAGTGGGTGGAGATTAAAATTTAGCCGTTAGAGGCGGGGATTATAAACAAAAATAGCACGTCAACAGTTGGTCATTCTTCTTGCACATAACATCGTTCAATGACTCAGCTGTCATAGCAAACATAGCAGCACGAGCGCGAACCAATCCCTGCTTTCGTTCTGAATTTGAACCAAGCATCAAGCATGTCTATCTGTAATCTCGGAAGTGATTCGTATCATTCGTATTTTGAATCATACGTCGTTTTGGTTTGAAGTAAGGCCATTTTTTGAGTGGATTTTGTTCTGAATTAGACTTCCTTACTTATTATTTATTCGTAGAATACACCTATATATGCTCTGCAGTGTGAACGCATTTTAGACCCTTAGAACAAAAACTTAAGTAGGGACGCGTTTCCGAAGCGCATCATGTACTTTCTATCCTGCATTATAAACTGATCAAACGGTTACAAATGTTCAATAATGAAGACAAATATATAGTTAATATTAGGTCTACCATTTAATTGAGGAGTTCCTATAATCCCTTAGGCCTTAAGGTAATAGTAAGGTCTGACAGCGTTCACAGTTGATATAGAATTTAAGTCCGTCACTCTTACTTAACCAGAAAATCTCAGAAACTTCTCAGTTAAATGTTAGTAGCAAAACGTCTTCTGTTGAACATTTCTATTCAAACGCATTATATAATATATATTGTACTTATACATATTAAGACACAATAAAACTTTATAGCAAATACAGACTTTCATTTCGAATACTTCCAAAATCCAAAAATACTCTGCATGTTTTGCGTACGCTACTGCAGTTACCTA
This sequence comes from Hipparchia sbordonii, assembly GCA_038048805.1. Taxonomy (NCBI): domain Eukaryota; kingdom Metazoa; phylum Arthropoda; class Insecta; order Lepidoptera; family Nymphalidae; genus Hipparchia; species Hipparchia sbordonii. The sequence goes on along the minus strand of CM076117.1, from coordinate 1,041,669 downwards.
TAATGCGTTTCAAATGACTATAGGAAGCCGCCATTTTCTGTTTCTATCTCACTTGGTGTAAACCTCATATGAGCAGGAAAGAAATATAAAATGGCTGTTTCACAGTCCTATTCTCATTTGAAACACAATACTTTATGTGTGTGACGTTTTGTTATAAGGCTCATTCTTCTTCTTTTTCTTCGGAATTGGAATGATTCTCAGTAGAATTAGAGTCGGTAATAGGGTCTTAATGCAAAATGTCAACCTAATGTAATCGTAATTGAATTTAGTATTAAAGAACAGTGTTCTTTAATACTAAGTGTATTTTTACTTTGTATTAACAAAGTGTCCACACAAAATGACGTCTGCAATGGTGCTCATTTTGTTGTTAATTGTGTAATTTGTAAATAAACTACGAGTAAATCCACGGATTGTAAGTGTTATGCTCTTCTGTTATGCTTTTTCTACAGACAATATTGTGACAGGAATAGCACTATATTTTAAAAAAAATCTGTCAATTTGGCTACCAATCTATGTTCATCAGAATGACCAGCTTGCGTTTAGCATCTAAAGCATCGAATTGATATATTTTTAAAAGAATTTTCAACATCTAAGTAATTTACGCATCTCAAAACTCTGTTAGTTCTGAATCTTTCGAAAATTACTAACAAACAAACAACTTCCAGACATGGCCAAAATTAGACATAGGTCTTTTTCTTCTTCCTCCTAGCGATTGTCCCGGCTTAAGCCAGGGTCCGCTTCTAAGCAAAATTAGACATAGGTATCAGTAGAATTTCGATCATCTGGTAATCATGTTTTCCGCGCATTTTCCCCAATTAATTGGACAACTTGTTGGACTTTGGTTTTTCACAAAGATTCGCTTCATGGCATTCGGCCATTAATATTAACGTATTCAAATCAAAATGCCTCAAATACCGTTAAACCAACACGGGGCGAATAGACCAATTAAATTTACATAAAAGCCCCTAAAGGATAGGATGTTATACATATCGTACAATTTATATTGATGATATAAATTACCCAATTACCTATTACTCGCATTTGTTTGTAAAAATAAAATTACAAATCTACGAAATATCGTATTTTATTCTTTTGGTTCGTCAAATTTATTCCTTAGGTTCAAAATACAACATTTTTATAATATCATAATATAAAAATAGCTTTTAGTGTTTTAAGTGTTCTTTCAACAAGTGTTCTTTTAACATCTGAAAGACATAATAACTAGATTTACTCGAATTTTCTTTTAATGTATGATGTTAGCAATTGCAATCTATACTATCCGCTGCGCAATAGAGCAGCTATGCGATTGTCTACCATTGATTGCTACAGTGTGATGCCATAACCTCTGATTTGATGGTAGATGCCGCAAGAACACCAATCAACCAATTTTGAAACTAAATGGTCAATGGTTAGATTCCTAACCCAGCTAGCTTACTGTTCATTTGGAGGGGAGAGGAGAATATTGGTCAAGTTCAGCTGGCTAATATTCTTTTTTAATAAAAAAAAGTAGACGTGATGGCGATCATCACACTTTAGCAATAATTTTAAGACAATCCCACAGCTGTTTCGTGTATTGTTGCATCAGCCTTATCCTATCATATAACTACTTACCTAGCAGTTGAAATTATCGTGACAATTGGTTTCGGCATTTCAGACATGGACTTCGGCAGCGGCGGTCCGCCGCCTCCAGGGATGATGAAAGACAGACACGGGCCACCCCCACCACACCATCCGGTAAGTGGGGGATACATACTGCTATCCTAAAGCTACAATGTCGTTAACTACCAAGACCATATTTCGAGCTATCGTCCAAGAAGCGGTACCTAATTTATAAAGAAATGACGCCATTTGATAACTAAAAAACGATATTTTTTGTATTGCTATATCACAAACTACAACATTAAGGAGAATACTGCTTCGATGTGACGATAGAGAATTAACTATAAGTAAGATAACATCGACTGTTCCGTAGAACAAAGTCTCAGTTGCTAAATTCATAACTTGAGATTTGAGCCTTGCAGATGTGACTTTGTTCTACGGAACGGTCGACATAAAGTAGTAAGCCGCAGGCATTAACTAGTGTAGTATACTACACTATGCCCGCGGCTAAATAAAATAAATAATGCAATGTCTTTATTATTATTTATTGAAAATGGAATAACCATATCCTTCAAAAGTCTCTTTTTAATTAAAAGTATGTAATGTACGCGTTTCAGCGCGACGGCCGCGGTTATGGTCCAGAGGGGTACGGCGGGGAGGGGTTCGTGCCCCCGCCCCCCATGCACCACCAAATGCCGCCACAGAATCAGGTATTTGATTCTAGACTAGAGTCGCAAGTGAGTAACATACCTATTCAATATGTCCTTATTTATAACATTTGCTACAAACAAAGACACAATATTTTTTTTTTGAGATTTGCCACATACTGACATGATCTTAGATGGAAAATGTAGTAATTTATGGGATTTAAAAAGCAGTAATTACTTAAGGGTTCAGTAGCCTAAGCACGAACATTTTAACTTTCGAATAGTAAATACGAAGTTTGATATGAAAATGACAGGAGCGCTCCTGTCATTTTCATATATTTCTTGCTGACGTTAACTTCACTTTTACTATACGTAAGTTAAAATGTTCGTGCTTAGGCTACTGATAAATTCATTAAACCGTTTATTAACTATAGGTTCACAGTAATTTGTACACGTTCAAGCAATTATAATTTATAGTGTCAAGAATTTTTATCATATTCTCAGTTATTTAGAGTCTCTTTTTTATTAGAAAAACGTGGAACAATAAATACGAGCAATACATACTCAGTTCCTCATAGATTTTGTCTAGATGAAGCGTTTTGCGCGCCAGTCGAGCCGCGCGTTTGAATTCATGTTGTACTTAGGTACGTCCGACGCAATTTATGTGCGAGATGTCTCATTCCATTTTTTACTTTAAAAGACGCTGTAACTATCGCGCGTATACTGGACGGAGCAATGGCGTCTCTAGTATGTCGACATTCGCGCGAAACGAATTTCTAGTGATAGCAAATCGTGCGTTTGCGTGTGGACGGAATGAACTTTTAGTAGGTATCTCACAATCGCGCGGTTGTCTACGCGCGACTCGACTCGCGCGTAAATCGCGTCATCTGTAGCCTAAGCATAAACATTTTAAGTTTCGAATAGTAAAGGTAAAGTTAACATCAGCAAGAAATAGGTATTTCTTCTATTCGAAAGTTAAAATGTTCATGCTTAGGCTACTTAGGGCGTGCCTTACTACCTGTGCGACTTAACTAGACACCTCGCTGGAATGCGACTCCCTCCGCGCTAACCCACGCGGAGCCCCGCGTCTTACTTGTGAGCAGTGTTGCCAATTTAGCGACTTTGTCACTAGAAATTTTGCTTGTCTTAGCGACAAAAATAAAAGTCTTGTCGCCAAAACTGATCAAAACTGAACTGCTATTAACAGTCTTTAAACTCAGTTTTAATAAAAAACCTGGTTTGAAAAACTAGCCATTGGACGATGGATATCTTTAAATGGCTATATTCTCCGAAGAATTTCTGTAGGTATCCCAGAAGGATCAATTTAAGCGAGTTTCTAGCGACTTGATATAGAGCCTATTTTAGGAGTTGGCAAAATTGCTTGTGCGCTCAGCATGTCTGCTCGATGTGCACTGATCGCATGTTTGTTTCCGATGCACAATTAACATCACCAGAAGTCTAATTAAGTAACACGGATTGTGTTGGTAGTATTAAGTTTGTGCGTGTGGTGCGAGAGAGTGACGCGGCGATCTGTACGTAGGGCGCTCCCCCTCCACAGCAGGGCGCCGTCATGATGGTGTACGGGCTGGACCCCGCCACCGCCAACGCCGACCGCCTGTTCAACCTGTGCTGCCTCTACGGAAACGTCGTCAGGGTGAGTGACCCCGATTCCTCTTTATCAACCGATATATAATGCGATTCAAATGAGAATAGGACTGTCAAACGGCCATTTTGTATTTCTGTCCTGCTCATATGAGATTTACACTGAGTGAGATAGAAACAGAAAATGGCGTCTGATGTCGGCGGTCCACCTTGTAGGACTATGTGCCCCGTCCATTTCTACTTCAGTTTCGCGACTCGCTGAGCTATGTAGGTGACTTTAGTTCTACGGATCTCCTCATTTCTGATTTGATCTCGCAGGGATACTCCGAGCATAGCTCTCTCCATCGCCCGCTAAGTGATCCTGAGCTCATAGTTCGCGATCATTTTTCGCATCCATAAGTCATAATACGCACTGTTCGACTCGTCTTCTGTCACTGAGGGATTTGGACGAGAAGACATCTCGAAGCTTCCCCGAAGGCTTCCCTTAAGTTTTCATAAAATTTCGTGAATTACTATTATACAGTTCGTGAATTGCTTAATGACAAAGTTGTGTGGAAGCAATCGGCTTCGCTTCAGCTGTCCTCAAGATAGCTATATATTGTAAAACTTTTAAAAAGAGCAACTGCTGAGTTCCTTGCCGGCCCTTCTCAGCAGAATCTGCTTTCCGAACCGGTGGTAGGTTCTCGATAAGAGCCACAGGTTAGCATAGTTTTGAATTTTTTAAAATAAGTGATTGATCGAGTGACTTAGTAAATGTCTCTTTGCAGATAAAGTTCTTGAAAACAAAAGAAGGAACTGCCATGGTACAAATGGGTGATGCGGTATCGGTGGAGCGATGTGTGCAGAACCTCAACAACGTCACAGTCGGGGACTATACGCTTACACTTGCGTAAGTAGAACATCCGCTATCTCTATCTAAAGTAGATGAATCTATTTCCACTTAAAACAAAACTAGTTAAATATGTTTGGGAAAGTTTTACTCGAAGGGAAGCTCCCTTTTATCGACCTATAGTTAGGTACTTTATTATCGTTCGCGTGGAGTTAGGTTTTCAAAATCCCGTGGGAACCCAATGTTTTTCCGGGATAAAAGATGTCTTCCAAATTCTCCAAGGCCCATGCTCGATCCGTAGCTCGTTGCTGCACGATCGAAGTATCGGCTAACAAACACTTACTTTCGCATTTGTAATATTAGTAATTCGTTATTGGAGGAGGAATGTTATTCCAACGTCTATTGTCGGAGTACCTGAATGATCTAAACGCAGCATTATCATGATGTGGGATACGGTCCTGTATATCAGTGCCAATTTCAAAATCGTCGTCGAGTAACGTTTAACAGAGGCGTAAGGCGTTTTTGTATAGAAAATCTATCAAAAAATCAAATTAATTCATCGGTTGAACGTTACTCGGCGATGTTGAAATTGGCAGTTACATATTTAACTTCGGTTGTGAATGCTCAAATTCCTTATTGGAGGAGGAATGTTATTCCAACATCTACTGGAAGATGATGCGAACGTTATTGTTTCCTTATTCTCAGATTCTCAAAACAGGCGTACCTGTCGGAGGTGATGAACCCCTACCCCCTCCCGGACAAGAGTCCCTCCTTCAAAGATTACGTCGGCAACAAGAACAACCGCTTCCTCACGCCCGCCTCCATACACAAGAACCGGATACAGCCTCCCTCCAAGGTAAGAAATAAAGTTGCATGGGTGCAACCGGCTGCCCAGAAGATAGTGCCACACACACACACAGCGCATAAGACGTTAGATTATTCAAATATTGGAGGAATTATCATGTTGTGATTCTTGATGACTTTGATTTGTTCTTTATTCTTTATTTTGCTTTCATTATAATTATAAAAATATCTTATATTCATACAAACATGATGCCCGGTCAGCGAGTTGCAAGTACAATTCACATCACATCACATAGTGTCATTCACCGCTAGGGTTGCCAGATTTTTTTTCAGCCTATAAGGGACAAATGGTTAAATGGGTAAAAAATACGGGATTTCAGTTTTTTACCCGGGACAAATAAAAAACAAAATTATTTAGTGTCATTTTTTTTATATGTTTCCGAGGATCGAGTCAGTTTGAACATATTTTTATTCGTTTTAACATATCTCCAAAAATCAATACAGTTATAATCGTAATTAAGTAGGTATATAAACGGTCATCAACTCTTATTTTACGAATTTTTACGAATGTTGCGTGTGTGAATATGTACTTGAATCGATTTCATAATGAAAAACGAAGTACAGTTCAAATACGGGACATAGCCTGTCCCGCCGGGACATTTTAAATTATGCCTAAAATACGGGATGTCCCGGGAAATACGGGACGTCTGGCAACGCTATTCACCGCCCACGCATCCTCGCTCAGCCGAAAGGGTGACGATGCAGGCCACGCGGCGCCTGCAGACGTGGAACTGTTGCAGGTGCTGCACTTCTTCAACACTCCCCCCGACGTGTCGGACGAGCAGCTGCTGCAGGTGTTCCAGGACTACGGCGTCACTCCGCCGCACACCATCTCCAAGTTCCCGCTCAAAAGCGAAAGGTGAGCCTGTACAGGTGTACAAGCTGCAAAGACAGAGCTACAAAGTCCCAGTTATAGAGGTAGAAAAGTTTTAAAAATTTCCAGAAACAAGCCAAAGACAAGAAGACAAGTGTTTCATTGTAAAAGTGTCGAGACCTCATTATATTTAATTTCATTGTCAGTAGTAGAGGTTTATCAAATATACAAGGCCCACTTAGCTAGATTTCAACGTAATATTTGTGCAGGTCGTCGTCAGGCCTGATGGAGTTCCAGAACATATCGCAGTCGGTGATGGCGATCATGGCCTGCAACCACGCCACCATACAGCACCCAGGTATGTTCCAACACTTTTCACTCAATCATGGTTCATCGTCCCTCATCCCACTAATCTAAATATATAAAAGGCAAAGGTGACTGACTGACTGACTGATCTATCAACGCACAGCTCTAACCGCTGGACGGAACGAGCTGAAATTTGGCATACAGATAGCGATAGGCATCCGCTAAGAAAGAATTTTTGAAAATTAAACCCCTCAAAGGGTAAAATAGGGGTTTGAAAAATAGAATTTAACATGAGCGAAGCCGCGGGTAAAAACTAGTTTAATTATAAATGCCAAAAGCTTTTGACAATAGATGGATGGATGTTTGTTTCTCTTTCATGCAAAAACTACTGGATGGATTTTGATGAAACTTCACAATGCAATATGCTTATACACCAGAATAGCAATATATTTTATCCCGGATAATGAAAGAATTCTCACGGGAATCAATTTCATATAAACTAAGGTATTGCCTACTATTTGTTCGACCCTTCGCATTCTCAATTGCGCGGACTGAAAATCGAAAGGTTCATCACCCATTACCCCCTGCATTATTACCGTACCTAATTTGCATAAGCTTAAGGCTTAGTTGACGAAGAGGGGAGAGATCAAGTGGATTCCGCACGTGGCAATCATATTCGATATTTTTACTCGCATAGACTGTGGAAGACCCAAATAAATAATATGTTATGGTTCCAAAAATTGTCTGTTTTATGAACGATTTGATTCGATTTGAAAAACTAAAATGTCACGCCTAAAATTTCCAGGCGCGAAGTTCCCGTTCGTAATGAAGCTGTGCTTCTCCTCGTCGCGGCAGATCGGCCAGGGCAAGGGGCCCGCGACCCCCAAGGCGGGCCAGCCCGGCCAGACCCCCGACCCCTCGCAGCGCGGACAGAACAACGGGCTCGAGCACGACTACTAGTAAGATACTGCCCGTTAGATACTTACCGTAAGATAGGTACAATACTACAGTGTAGTGCAACGCGCGGAAGTTGAAAATGCGAGGCGTGTGATAGAGAAAGGGACTCTGACGCGGTTACAAATTCAACAAGTTACAAGTGAATTGTGGACCTTGATCCGTTACAAATGTTTGTGGTATACCTAATCTACCTGAGACTCGTAACACGCTATACAATGTTATTAAAAATGCCACGGCATGTTATCTCATGATTCCTGCATACCGTGGCATTTAAAAAAAAATGTTTTACTAAGGTTTGGCCCTTTATTGTAACCAGAGGGATATGAATATGACCCACACTGATAACTATAACTTTGGGTTTTTAAAGAAATGTGCGCTTGCTTCCCTACGCACACTCAACCTCTTTTAAAAGGTTACCTTACTATTTCAACTTCCGTAGACAAAGGTGTATTGTAAGAGATGTTAGTTTTAATTGTGTAAAAAAAATATATAAATATACATAATATATATTTCAAAATGCAAAGTGTTGAAAAAGACATGTGTGTCGTTGTAAATTGTGTAGGGACGTTGTCGGACCAATGTTAAGTCGATTTGGGATCTTTTTTTTTTATTGGCAATATCAAGGCCAAAGATACGTTCAGTTACCAGTTTGCATTAACGCTCGATAGTTAATTTCGGGATGATACGACTTGGTTTCGGTACAGTTCGGTATCGGTACAAAGCCAAAATGCGAAATAAGTTATTATTAGCATTTTAAAATAGGTATAAACGTAAATAAAGAAATATGCGAATTGTGTTCCTTTATCTGTTATTAATGTTTGTGGTATCCCTAACATAGGAAAAACCTATAATAAATTCTTGTCTTAATTTTTTTGATTCATATCGTGGCTTTTAGTGGAAACAACATATCTTCAGCTGATGCCAGGTAAAAAGAGAGAGAAAATTTCAGAGGGAATGTTTATGTGCGGGAAGAGAAAGTGTTTGAAGAACCAATAGTGTGGCGGCATATTTCCTCACCTTACTTCATACCACCAAATAGAAATAAATTACCCACTGTGCAAAATCTAGGTCTGACTCCTTTTTACGTGACACCTACTAAGATGAAGGAAAATCTAAAACTTAGCTATTACACATTCTCGGCTATACCGAAACCAAACCGTATATAGTGTAGATCGAGCCAAATATGCCTGTCCAGTTTTTTTTTTCTAAAAATTTAGTCAATCGCTTGTTTACTATTGCACAAACCTGTATGTAGTTAAACGTATGTATAGTGATTTTATTGATGTTATTATTTAAATGTCTAATATCAAACGTATTGTATATTACAATTTTTGTGTAAGTTTTATTCGCCGTTTATTCTCTGTACGCATAATAGTGTATTTATAATAATTTATGAACTAGTAGATTTTTGCCGGCCTAATGAAAATATATTGTAATTATTGAAGTTCAGAATTTTAAAAATTGACACGGTACTTACTACGTGGTATAGTTTCTCAAAATTTTTAAATTCCCTGTATTGTACAAAACGCCATTAACGCCACAGACCGTTAATATTGTGGATCGTTCAAGTACATATTTTGCAGTTTAGAGTGACAATTAACTAAAAGAAGAGTTTGAATATTTTATTTATACAATAACTAGTTGATGCCCGCGGCTTCGTTCACGTGGTCAAAATCCCGCAGGAATTATTTGATTTTCCGGAATAAAAAGTAGCCTAGATGTCACTCTCCCGGTTTTCAACTATACCCATGCAAAAAATCACGTCGATCCGTGATTGAAGGACAAACCAATAAACATATACTAACTAATATTATAATTTCGCATTTATATTAGTAGTCAGGATAATTTTCCTGTAAAAAAGGAGTTTTAAATTTTTCTTAATTTCGGAATAGAAATAAAACATATTATTATTATGTATATGATATTATAATATAATTAAATTGCCTATATTTAAAATTCATTTCTAAATTTATTTTAAATTAAAAAAAAACTAAATATAAAATTTTTGGTCGACTTTGGACTGCAGTGTTTTATGAATGTGATTTTTTGAAAATAAAGAATGACTGTTTTAATAAAGATATTCCATATATTTAAAACTTTTTACAGTAGGGACCATAGAGGCTATCTAATTCATAGTATGTTTGCTTGGAAAATTCTTGTAAGTATTTATTTTTATATCATATAGTTGTTTTGCATTGTCTTCTAAGCTCAAGTCTTAAAAGAATCAAAAAATTAAACATTTTAGAAAATTCTAAAACTAAAAAAATATTTCAATATTTTATATTGTATCAATTTCATGTACAATAATTACTATTTAAGTTTAAAATATTTTTTTATTTGCGAAAAATTTTACAGGCAAACATAAAATTCGCCTTTTTTGAAAAAGAAATGCCCGCTCGGTTTTAACGATATTATATTATATTCTTCTATAAACTGTACACTCTGCGAAATAAAATGCTATATTGTTTAAATTATAAAATAAAAAATAATATCTAAATGACATTAGAGATATTTAAACATTTTTACGTTTATTTTAATTTTTTTCTTCTTAATGCTTCGTTATTATTTATTTTAAGTATTCACACAATATCAAAGCCAAAAACGTTAGCCAAAGTTTTTAAAGGTGTTAGATTTAAATATTATGTATTACAAAAAAAAATGTACATAATTTTCGGAAATCCATTGCTTTTACACCAATAGGTAAAAAAGTTGAGACATAATCGTCAAAAAAAAAATATTCTTTTTTCTGTTTTTTATTATTTGTTACTTTTAGAATTTTGTTAAAATTTAATGGCGCCACAGCCCAAAGGTTGCAAAGTAGTTTAATCGTTACCAAGATATACGTAGGTGTTAGATAAGTTTTGTATTACATTTTATCCACAGATTTTTTTTTTTCAAAAGATTTCTGAGAAAAATTTTAAATAACCATATATTTTTGACAAAATAAAATTTGAAGAAACATATTATTATTTGGTAGAAACGTACATAAATTGCGCATGTATTTCCTTTTGTTCATTTTGAGAGGTGAATCGAAATTCATTTATAATTCAATTAAATAATATAATTTTTAATAAATTAAACAAAAACTGTCTGATTAGTATTATTAGTAAATAATTGAAATGTTAATGTTTGAAAGAAATTTGTTTTTAAATAATTAAAGGCAGTTTTTAGTTTACTTTTAATCGTTAAAATTTTCGGTTAATAAGTTAGTCATTTAGATTAGGCAAAAAAATTGAATTTTAACAGAAAATCATCAAACATAACATGTTAGTTTTAGATAATAATTCAAATCAACCAAAGGAAATCTGTATTAGAAATGTATCCGAAGTGCTTTTGTACAACATTCTTGCAAAAAAATTTTATTATTTATTTTATTTTCTAAAAAAAACTTTGTATAACATATCTTATTAAAAGGAAACCATAACAATTATTATTGTTGACTGCAACGTCAATTTTCGATTCTAAATATGTAGTTAATTATTATTAGGTATTTTAAACTAATCATGTATAGTCGGGCACGAACGTCGTATATTTTTAATGAGAGGCAATCGTCGAATTGCTTTCCAAAATAGGCTTAATGAATTTAGATTTGTACTTAAAACGCTAAATATTTTGTAGTGTAAATTATTATAATAAAAATAGAACAGACATTTCGCGCTCGACTGTACATGTACGTATTCGCTTGCCCTGTTTGTGAAAAATGTCAATTGTTATTTTTTTTTTAAATATTGGCGTAAATAAATTCTAGTCTATGTATTTGAATCGTTCGAAATACAATTAAAACTGTGTGTAGCATCTGATGTATAACTGTAATTTTTTTGCTAAACATTTAGACGTTTTAATAAATCTTTACAAAAAGTCTTTTTAAAAATAGATGTAAGTTTTGTGGTTAGATGTGTAACATTTTAATAGTTTTTTTGTTTGTATTTCGAGCGATATTTACTGTTGTCTACCGCCAGTATTTTACTGTGTATATGTATTTTGGTAAAAATTACTTACCTACATATCAAAAAGACAAATAAAAAGTTAGCGAGTTATGAATATTAATAAACATACTTCATGTCGTATTTCTCTGCAATTTTTTTTTTATTTTGTTCTTTTGTCGTTTCTCTATGGTTTATTTACGTTACCCTTCCAATAATTTTCAATTTCTGCCCCCACTTGTGAGATTTTTTTACAAACATTATTAACTTAATACTTACTTAACATTTGCGATCTGGGCGAAAAAATTATTGAGGTTCTAACAAAAAAGAATTGTGACTAAAATTCATTAAAAAAAAATTTGTATTTAACAATATGTAACGCATGATTTTTTTTTCTATTTGTCAAATGACACGTGTTTTTCTCTTTTAAAATTGTTTTTCTTTTTTATGGCAACACTTGCAACTTGTCAGAGTGACATTGACAGTTCCTCAAGCATGTTTTTCGGCTAAGATCGCGTTGTGTCAATACATGCAAACTTACATGAACGTATTTGCTTTCTAGCTAACGGCGATCTGGCGGAGCACACACAAACACACATATCAAGACGGACGGCAACACATAGACACACACAGGCACACCACTACGAGTGCGGGGGTTGGGGGGGGAGTCGGCAATGCCATTGCTTAAACAAAGAACAGTAATTAGTCCAAAAAAAAACATATTTTTTTTCTGCACCACAAAATATAACAGTAACGGTTGTTTTCTCCCGCAATGGCAACATTTTTATAATTCCTGGACTGTCACGTAAACTTTTCTTGAAATAAAAAATATTTCTTCAATATTTGCCGTATAATATTTTGGCTACACAAGTTATTAAATTAAAAGTTTACCCACTGAGCACACGAATGAACAAAGCGTTTTTTTTTTTTTTCGAGTAATGAGTTATATAACATTCAAAAAAGAAATTAAAAAATATTATATAAGTACAGCTCTTTGATAAAACCTAAACATTTTACACATTTAATAAATTTTATTGGTTAAAAAAATACTTAACATTCGATATCTAGAGCCAGTTAACGATTTTATCATTCCCTCTCTCGAACATTCTAATATTTTCAATTATTGTAAAAATCTCTTTCAACCTAAGTGGTTCATTACTATACTTGACAATAACATCTCGGATATTTTAGACATAATTTTTTTTTATCATATACCTGAGTTTTGATAGAAAAAAATTGCGACAAAATTTAATAGTTGCTTTCGCCATTTTTTTAATTATAAACTAGGCATAAGACATTAGAAATATGTATAAAATATCCATAACTTTATTGCCAAGTATATTAACCGCTTTGGTCAAAAATATAATGAGACTTACAATAATTGAAAATATTAGAATGTGCGAGAGAGAGGGATGCAAAATGTAACCTGGCTCTTAAGATAATACGAACATACTTAAGAAAAGTTTGTGTGACAAGAAATATTTTTATAATTTGTGATCTATTTCACTCATATAAAGACATTAACAGTTAGTTATTTTCTTTAATATACCAGTTATAGTAGACACAGTAACAATAATTCTCAAGTATAACACGATTACATTTCCATTATTTTTTTTCTTCTTCATTTTTTTTTACGTTACATTAAGTTTTTTTTTTTTTTGCGGACAAGGCGTCCATTTTTGCGAAGCGCATTTTGATTTTTGGTTTAATTCGGCGGACTGCTTGGAATTATTTAGTAAGCATTATTCCCATTTCAATTAATTTAGGTAATATTTAGTTTTTAGTTTCTTATCATTCTATCTAGGTGCCGTTTTCAAACTCTTTGCGGGTGTATATTTTGTGACCCTTATTTTATTTAGGCTGTTTTCACTAATTTTTAAACGAATTGAAAAAAAATTTAGTTTGAAGGCGGTACTTAAAAAAAATTACATATATCCCATTTTTAGTGATGGATAAAATTAATTGGTAGTTTTAATCGATATAATGAATAAAATAAAATTAGTTTTGTGAATACGTGTGTGAGCAAAGACGCAAAAAAAGTTTTAGATGTTTGCTCTTTAATTTTTTATGTTATGAATTTATTCTTTGCGTGAATTTAATTATTTGGTTGTAAGGTCACAGAAACATAGAAGTTGTGAATTTGTACAAGTAAATAAAGTAACTGTGGTTTATGGAGGTAGAGATTTTGGGTTTTATTTTTTTCGTTTTCTATTATATTCAATAAGCCCCGTGCTTTCTCGAGTGTGCATGTTTTCCGCATATTCCGCAAGCGTTTCGTGGCATTGAGATGAACTGTTGCAAGAGCCTAATTAATACGGAATATTATTTACTTTCCTGGATAATAGAAAAAAAATGGATTAATTAGGATTAATTAATAAATCTGAACATGCTTAATTTTTAGCGGTACATTTATATCGCTATAAAAGTGTACCAGTATAACCGGAACGGCATTCCAAACCAATGTTAGAATCATTTGACGATCGAAAGTACTTAAAAAATTTTTTTTAAGTATACAATATTCTATTCCATGTTATATTTTTTTTCCAAAGGGAAATTGAAATACCTATTCTTGTTGATATTTTCTCAATACCAAGCATACTCCTATAAAATAAGGTATAATTCATTGAATAGTTATATTTTTAATTGAAGTAATTGGATTAATGGAATTCATAGCTTCTTTTGCTCTCTTAATTGAATTAATGGAATAAAAAAATCAAATTATTTATTTCTTGTAAGCCAACGTGTGTTTCTTATGACAAGTCATTCAAAATGCACGATAATATGAATGTATTTGTATTTAAAATTCCACAAACTTAAAGACATTTCTGTAATATTGATTTGGCCGCCTAAAAATTAAGCGTATATAGACTGGAAAATCAATAAAATAAAAATATCATATTTCATCATTTTCTTAGCAATTGTAACGATTCAGCTTAATCGTGTGGCAAGTTTATTGTATGTATCATTCGGTCATTTTAATATTGGTATTATTTCTACTACACACAAAACTGTAATTATTATACCAAATTTAATAAGGACTTACAATTATATAAAATCTTTTCTCTATTGAACAGGATAAAATGGTAGAAAGTTTTTTACAATTTGTGGCTGAAACAGCTGAAAAAATAGAGGAGAAAAAAAAGACCGTATAAAAAGCCGAATGAGTGCTTTAGCAATAATGCAATATTCACGTTTTTTTTTGAAGAAGGTTAGCTTAATTTAAAAAAGAAATCTACTTTAATTGTAAATAACATTGTGACAATACTTATTGTCTTGTGGTCTTATTTTAGTATAGCAAAAGTTTTGTGCGTAGTAAAATAGTGCCATTATCCATTTGTAAGAACCAAAATATGTAATTTAAGAAAAATAGAGTTTAGCACGTCTTCTTTAGGCTAGTAGTAAGTGTCATTGCGATGTCAATTATATTCGACTAGTGGAAAAAATTATGACCGTAAACAGATTTTCTATAAATTTTTCTTAAAAACTATAATAAAAATAAAATGTGACGATTGGGATTTAAATATTATAAGGTTTGAATAATAGAGCCTGGCTGCACAATACTTCATTGAGTACGTTCAAATTTTGCAGGTATTTTTTTCAATATGTAATATTATATGGCGCATCTTTAAAGCTCTTTGTACCAAAAGTAATTTTATTGCTGAGAAGTTAAAAAAGTGGTGGGAGCTTTTTTGTAATAAATAAAAGTTAAATTCAAGTGAACAATTCGACCAACTTTATATGCTTCATTAAAATGATACGACCTTTTAACATTTTTTATTACATACACTAATAAATTCCGCCTGTTTCGTTTTTTATAAACCTTAATAACTCCAATTAAGGAAACCTGCAAAACTTTGAGTCGTAACTGGAATTTTTAGAATTAGGTCGTTAATACTGCTGTCTTCTTCGTTATTATTATACTATAGTATAGACTAAAGAAGTTTGTATGGAGTGATATCTGTGGTAGCATGTCTATATAACTGTTTATGATATGGCACTCTATTCTACCAAATAATCAAAATTACTTTAAAGAAATGGCCCAACAATGTAATTAAATAAAGCAATATGAGTTTAAATAATTGAAATTAAAATATAATATGTATACTAATAGTATAAATATGAATTATCTTTACTAGTTCTTCACTTGTATTATTACAAGCCTTTTTTGTTTTGTTTTGAATAACATAAATTACGCAGTAACCAAAATGAGTCGCAAAATATTCAAAGAGATTTAAATATTGTTGCCAATAAATAATAAGTTCTTACCATAAAAATACCAGAAAAGTTTATGGATGGGATCCTACTTGATTGTGTCTGTCAGTTTTTTTTCATAGCGTAAACAGTGTTATAGTCGGCACAAAATTAATAGTCCTTAAAATAGCTGATTAAAAACCTATTGTTATCAGAATAATAGATGCATATCTTTTTCTCTAGGAAATATTTTCAAATTGGTAAAAGAAATAAATGTTTTAGCGTTAGGACTTTGATGTCGTGATAGCTTGACTATGTTTTTACGTTGGATGTATATATGGAACGAGAAATTGATATGTTTTGTTTGATTTTCAGCCATATATGTAATTGTTTTTATTTTATTTTTTTCTAATTAGTATGCTACGACTGTTATGAGATATAAACATGTAAAAATTTAACAAAAAATGACACAGTACTGTTGAATTCTTATATCCCTTTTTAGCAGTAATTATTGTAAAATTAAATTAATAATGGTATTAATGCCTGATTAACTGTCACGAACTATTAAAAATTGAACACAAAATATTTTTTAATAGAATTTAATGCATTCCATGAAGTTTGAAAAATGCATTAAATTCTATTGAATATTTTAGTTTGAAGGATTCGTGTTCAATGATTTTACAAAATTTACTACTAAACTGCCTACGCCTGACATAATATATACAAATGATCGAAATCACGCTCAAAATATACTTGTGATATGATATTCAAAACATAACATGTATGGTAGGGCTACGATGAGTTATGAGAACTTAAATTCGTTAGCGTCTGCGTTAATTACCTATTTGTATGCCAAATTTTAACTTCTCACGTGGCTAATAATGACGCTCGTTTACTCGACATGCATTTTGGGAAGACACTAGGGAGCCAAAAGTTTACATAACTCATAGTATCTTTATAGTAACACATACATATAGCACGAAACCATGCCTATGATACTCGGCGAGACATAACAAAAAGGCACTTTAGCATTTTACATAATATTTTAATAAGAATGTAACAATTTTTATATTTTTAGTTTGTCTCTTATTTCTAGACATTGCATTGGTAGTAGGTACTTGTAGTTACATGGTAAGAAACATTAAATACATGTCAACACAAACAAAAATCTTTCATTTACTTAAACACTACCATTTTTAGGACATATTCAAGAATTCGGTAATTTTTTGGATGTTTTAAAAAATATTAAGTATCAGCACGGAAATTTACTTAATTCAACTAATTGTGAATTAAGCTTGAAATTATAATTTTTTAATTGAATGAATTCCATTGATTAATTAATACAATGAATGTTGCATTCAGTTCAATTATAATTGAATTAGTAAGTCGACGTTGAAATTACTAGATACCGAGAATTAGCGAATTCCATATTTAACACAAGCAGTACCAACAAAACGTGTTTAACGCAAGCCTTTTACAGTTCGATGAAAAATAACTTTGAATTTGATTTATTGAAATGATTTTTCTCCAATGCTTTTTATTTTGAAATGATAAAAAATGTATTTTTAACTTAATACATCCTATACCTATCTCATCACGATTTTCCCATGTGAATTTTTATATTCCAGTTAAATTTCAAAGTTATTTTGTGGATGTGCTTGAATACTAACAAACATAAGTAATAAAAATAAAATATAGTGAGATCGCGCAACAAACCAGAAACATCGCTACGACTTAATATTCACCAGTTATTCCCAGAAAACAGTATTTTTACTGAAAAATCGGTAAGTACCTGTTGTTATTAAAGTAGGTACATATTATTTTTACATCACTTGTATTTCATATTTAAAAAAAACACATTATTATTGGTCCCAACAGCAGTTATAAATTGTTGACACGATACTTTCTCTGCCATTATATAAATTATATTTTTCAACAATTCGTTGTTTTTTAAGCTCCCCCAAACGTAAAAACACTCACATGTTGTATAACATAGTATAACATTTTGTAACTATTATTTATAAGAAAATATTTGACAATAGTTGTAATACGCTATAAATGTTCCAATTTGTTATAAAATATTGTACAACATTGTCAAACTATGTTAAATAACATGTTATAAAACTGAGATATTTTGACTAAATTAATTTTTTTTCGTATTAATTAAGTACCTACAGCATTTTATAACTGCTGTGGAGGAGTATCATAAACAACTCATATTGAACTCATCGTCAAACAGCAATGTAGTTTACAATATCATACAAACTATTTGTATTATTCTATTTTATTTAAGTATTTATTTAAAATTTAAACTAAAACATTCAGCTAAAAATCTACTTTCATCATTGATAATACGTGCCATTATTAATATAATTGCTCAAATATATATTTACCAATTATAATAAAAAGTAATTTAAATATTATACTTAAACTGTTTTTAAAATGTCGCTAAAGTACATAGAAGCAATTTTTTTCGCACCAAAAATATTACCATACATTTTATGTAAGTATAGAAGTTAACGTTAGAAAAAGAAGTACATATTATATCTATGTTGAAAATGTAAATAGTAAGTTATTACATTATTGAAGAATAATTGCGTTTAATTTTATTGTAAAGTCTATGTAATGAATACATATTTTAATGATCGATGGCTGCACGTAAGACGCGAAAACAAATGTAAATTGTATAGAAATAAACAATGTTTTTGATTAAACTGTAGTTTTTTTAATCAAATATATAAACAATATATTAGAAACAACAAGTACATATAACTTTCGCATCATTGGCACAATAAATGTTATATGGGTTACCTTTAGTCATTTATCTACCCTTCATGTAATTGGTTTTCCCGCCTTTTTGATATTCATAGACAATAAAGCTTACAGACCTCCTAACATAGACTACAGAGCATACCAACATATTTTTTCCATGCTCAGTACCGCCCATAGACTATGGGGTCTATAGCGTTATCAACTAAAACTGTCAAACACGGAATATGTATGAAGAAAATGCGACACCCTGATTACGTATAACTTCGCAATAGCGACAGCAATCACTACGCTAAAACGAAGTGATTATATTCTGTTGACATTACGCGATCGGTCGCAAAATACGGAAGGCACGTCTATAATGCGGGCATAGAGATGAGAATGAGTGGCATGAGATGAGATTGAATGTAGATCTCAATCTTTTAAATTTGCACCTTTATACGTTGGAATTTCTCTTTGCTTCGTTCATTCATTACATATTTTCATATTGAGATCTTTTAAGTTTTTAATTGGCTTGCGCTTTACTTGCGAAACATTGTTCTAACATAATTCCAACCGTAAATGAATCTACCAAATCCTCTAGAATCCTAGCAAACGTGTCGCCGAAAGGGATAGGTAATATAGTATATACAATATTAAAAGGCTACAATGCACCATTGTTTATATTCTATATCAGTTTTAATAACTTAAAGCACTTTTTATTTCGGGTTAAAGACTTTAATTAAAACTAAAATTATCATAACACTGACCTACTCTTGCACTGTATTGTTGCTCACTTCACCTCATAACTCAAACGCACGCACGCACGCACGCAGTGAGGGACGGATATAAACATAGCTCTGTCTCATTTTATCTTGTTTGACATCGTTATACTGCATCTCTTTCGCTTGGAAGTGAAAAGGAGATATCATTAAGTCTATAGTACTTCTGTCTACGCTTCTAACGCAGAGATTTTTAACAATGCCTCTATTCCCTTTCGTTCTGTTGCTTAGGTTTCGCGACCCAAATGTGCTTAGTGGGGTTTTATTTCACCCGAACAAAACCATGCAAGCGCGGGGTTGTAAGTCCCGCAGTAGGTCGCTGGTTTTGGGATTTAGTGGACTGTATATGCTGATGTTATGATTTCGATAGCTTCCTATTTCTGGGCAAACCTTCACCACCAATCGGCGGGAACGAAATTAAAAAATCCACTTTCCTCTTGATGCCGTCGGTCCGCCTGGCCGAAGATGTTGGTTGGCCTTTGTCCCGCTAGATAGTTCGATTAGGAATGCAAAATCTTGAGTTCCATTAGTTCGGCACACACACTTCACTAGGCAGCTGCCATTTACGTGAATTTAGAGTTCGAGAAGACGATGATGAGCCGATGGACACGACGTCCAGCTTTTCGAGGGGCACTCGACAGCGAGCGGGCGTTACTGGCGCGGCGTCTTGCGAAGAACTAACTTTTTTTTTAATTCGATGACAAGATAGCCCTTGACTGCGATCTCACTTGATGGTAAGTGACGAAGCAGTGTAAGATGGTAGCGCGTTAATTTGAAAGGGGTATGGCAGTGTATATTCAACCCGTATACCTAGTCGGTTTGTACACGCCATCGTGCCGAAACGCTAAATCGCTTGGCGGCACGTCTTTGACGGCAGGGTGGTAACTAGCCACGGCCAAAGCCTCCCACCAGACCAGACCAGAGACAACCCAGAAATTATAAATTCCCAATTGTCCCCGCCGGGAATCGAACCCGAGACCTCCCAGTTATAAGACCACAGCGCTCACCATTGCGCCAGGGAGGTCGTCGGTGGATCGATAAAATCGAACCCACCGAATTGACAATGACCCACAGTTTGCCCAGATTGTCTAAATCTATCAAAACAAAACATCATCATATTTCTGAACAGTGCTAACTAACTAAAGCTAAATAGAAAAGTAAAAAACCACCTTCAATCGAAAACAAGTTTTATTTCAGTACTAAGATATAATAACTAAATGATTAGACATTAAAATAAGAATGGCTGACATGGAATATGAACGCTGTACAAAAATGTATGGTCATACAAACGTAGGATATGTACAGTAAAATAAATATAATTACTTAAGTACTTACTTATTCTATTTTACATTTATCTCAATTCATGTTTTACATAATTTATTAATTACATAGTGGTCAAGATTAAAATTGAGATTTTCCAGAAATTTCGGTTTTTTTTCTCTCGGAAAATCTGTAATACTCCTTGTTGTCTCCGTCCCGAATAGCAGAATAACTTTTAAAATATCTAAAAAAATTCACGAAAAAAAAAATACATGAAAAATTTTCATTTTCTCATACATTTTGTATTGAACGGGTTTTTGATGGCAAGGAAAGTGACCTTTTACCCCAGAAAAACAGTAACCTAAGTCACGCGGACGAAGTCGCGGGCGAAATGCATAAATATTATGCTAACCTTCACAAACATATGCACAAAAATTACGCTAAAATAATAATAATTAACAATAACTACACCTAGGATAGTAAATGCAAGTTTTATAAATATGCTAAATTATGCATCATAAAATTAATTTCGCAGGTTGTTTTGTGTTTAGACGTTGGTTCTTAAAGTACTTTTTTCTTCAACTTCATTCAGTTCGTTATTAAAGTACTTTTTCCTTCAACTTCATTCAGTTCGTTATTAAAGTACTTTTTCCTTCAACTTCATTCAGTTCGTTATTAAAGTACTTTTTTTTTCAACTTCATTTAGTTCGTTATTAAAGTACCTTTTTCTTCAACTTCATTCAGTTCATTATTAAAGTACTTTTTTCTTCAACTTCATTCAGTTCGTTATTAAAGTACCTTTTTCTTCAACTTCATTCAGTTCGTTATTAAAGTACTTTTTTCTTCAACTTCATTCAGTTCGTTATTAAAGTACTTTTTCCTTCAACTTCATTCAGTTCGTTATTAAAGTACCTTTTTCTTCAACTTCATTCAGTTCGTTATTAAAGTACCTTTTTCTTCAACTTCATTCAGTTCGTTATTAAAGTACTTTTTTTCTTCAACTTCATTCAGTTCGTTTGGGCGCGATTGTGCCCAGCACTGGGACGCCCTTCGAGTCCACTAACCGTCGATGGCCACCCATCCACTGCTGCCGTCGGGAAGTTCAATCGGCACCAACCGAATCGGGCCGTTTGACTGTGAACATTATTATATATAATATTATAAATGCGAAAGTTTGTATGTTTGTTACTCAATTACTTCGCAGCAACTAAACCGATTTGGCTGATATTTGGCACAGAGATAGATTATAGTCTGGAATAGGACATAGGCTCCTTTTAAATGATGGAGTTCCCGCGGAAACCCAAAAAACCTCAATCCACGCTAACGAAGTCGCGGGCATCACCTAGTAGAACAAAACATACAGGGTGTACTTATTTTTATTCAGTGCAATAAGTACATCTACCGCAGCAATCTATACAAATAAATAAAATTGAAGTGTCTGTTTGTAGTTTCAAAATAACAGCTTTTTACTAAATGCATATGTAAGTAAATAAAGCGCGTTAATTTGGTAGGGGTATGGCAGTGTAACCTATACCCCTGATCTGTTTCTAGCCGCCATCGTGCCGGAACGCTAAGTCGCTTAGCGGCACTTCTTTGACGGTGGGGTGGTAACTAGCCACGACCAAAGCCGAGACTAGAGACAATTCAGTTATAATGAATTCCCAAATTGCCCCCGCCGGGAATCGAACCCGAGACCTCCCAGTTATAAGACCACAGCGCTCACCACTGCGCCAGGAGGGTCGTTAAATGGTGAAGGGGGTTTCCTCACCTGATCATCACCCAGGGGTTCGGTGGACAGGGGGTCTATTAGTGCTTCTTCAGTCTTCCCTTCATCATCCACGTTTTCTGAAAAGCAATACAAGGAACAAATTAAGATTATTTTTGTCATGTCTGTTTTTGTCTTAATTAGTGTATTTGGAAGTTTCCGTACTAATTAATTAATTAATCCTTCCTAATCCAAATAATAATATTATAAATGTGAAAGTGTGGATGTTTGATACTCAATCACGCCGACTGAACAGATTTGGCTGAAATTTGGCACAGAGATAGATTACAGTCTGGAATAACACATAGGCTACTTTTTATCCCGAAAAATAAGAGAGTTTCCCCGGAAAATAAAAAACCCACGCGAACGAAGTCGCGGGCTAGTAAATAAATAAAGAAAAGAGCCAGTTTACGTTTATCATTCCCTCTCTCTCGCACATTCTAATATTTTCAATTATTGTAAAAATCTCAGTATACTTTTGACCTAAGTGGTTCATTACTATACTTGACAATAACATTACGGATATTTTAGACATATGTTTTTTATCATATACCTAGGTTTTGATAGAGAAAAATGGCGACAAAATTTACTAATTTTTAAATATACGCTAGATTAATGAAAAAAGTGGAAATGGGTGGAGCACATAGTTCGAAGAGCTGATGGTCGATGGGGTCCCAAGGTGCTGGAGTGGCGACCCCGCACCGGGAAGCGGAGTTTTGGCAGACCCCCCACTAGGTGGACCAAAGACATCAAACGAGTCGTAGGGATACAGGCGACACAAGATAGTGTTCTGTGGAGATCCTAACAAGAGAGAGTATAGTGAAGTATGAATGAAATTTTTTGACTCACTTATTGTCAATATCGCCGAATCTTCACTCGCTTGGACTATAGTTATGCTGCCTTTGTCTGAAAACCAATTTTTTTTTTTTTTTTTTTACGATGCAGTCTAAGATGGTAGCGGGCTAACTTGGAAGGGGTATAGCAGTGTAAATTCAACCCATACCCCTAATCGGTTTCTACACGCCATCGTGCCGGAACGCTAAATCGCTTGGCGGCACGTTTTTGACGGTAGGGTGGTAACTAGCCACGGCCAAAGCCTCCCACCAGACCAGACCAGAGACAATTTAGAAATAATAAATTACTAAATTGCCCCCGCCGGGAATCGAACCCGAGACCTCCCAGTTATAAGACCACAGCGCTCACCACTGCGCCAGGGAGGTCGTCAAGGTCGCCAATACCTAATCTATAAAGCTAAAGAGTTTGTTTGTTTGAACGCGCTAATCTCAGGAACTACTGGTTCGAATTGAAAAATTCTTAGTGTTGGATAGTCCATTTATCGAGGAAGGCTTTAGGCTATATAACATCACGCTGCGACCAATAGCAGCGAAGCATCAGTGAAAAATGTCGCAAAAAACGGGGAAAATTATCCATATTTAAGATATATTCTTTTAAAAACTTCTTAATCGCGATCATAATAATAGAAATTGACGCGGACGAAGTCGCGGGCAACAACTAGTATATAAATTCAAATATAAAACATACACACATGAACACGAGCTTGAAATTTCAAAACTTCCTGGCCAAAGGTCCAAAGTCTATAAGTAAAAAAAAGCCGCCAAGCAGTTTAGCGTTCCGGCACGATAACGAGTAGAAACCCATTAAGGGTTATAAGGTTGAATGTACACTGTCATACCCCTTCCAAGTTAGCCCACTACCATCTTAGACTGCATCGTCACTTACCATCAGGTGAGGACGCAGTCAAGGACTATCTTGTCAACGAATAAAAAAAAACATACCATTTTTATCATCATCCCCCAATTCTTCAGATCCTTCGGTAGTGGCGAATAACTGAACAAAATGAAA
The DNA here is from genome assembly GCA_038048805.1 of Hipparchia sbordonii. NCBI lineage: Eukaryota > Metazoa > Arthropoda > Insecta > Lepidoptera > Nymphalidae > Hipparchia > Hipparchia sbordonii. Next base: position 1,017,519 of record CM076117.1, on the reverse strand, counting down.
ACAAAATTAGTATACCTGATTGGTCTAATGGCTAGCTTATTCGGCAAAAAGTGGTTCAAATCCCATGTCGGTTAGAGCAAATAGTGGTTTCAATTCCTTCCGGGTTGGGGCAAAACTTGGTTCGAATCCGGGCCGGGGCAAAAAAGAGGTTAGAATCCCGAGTCGGGGCAGAGATAAGTATCCTGCGTCAGGCTGAAAAATGGTTGAAGATCCGGGTCGAAATTTGGGGCAAAAGGTGGTTTGAGTTCCGGGTTGGGGCAAAAATTGGTTCGAATCCGGGCCGGGGCAAAAAGAGGTTAGATTCTCGGGTCGGGGCAAATAGAAATAAGAATCCCAAGAGTCCAAAGCAAGAGTTTAAGAGTCTTGAATCACTTTTCAGCCTGACCTAGGGTCTGAGCAAAAGGTGGTTTGAGTTCTGGGTTGGGGCAAAAATTGGTTCAAGCCCCAGCAAAGATTTTTTTTTCTATCAGAAATTCTCGGTAGCAGACCGAAGCATAAAATTTGGCGGTACATAGATGAAATCACAATATAATAACAAAAAATAGTACTGACCGTGTGAGGCAATTTGTCCGTTTTGCTTTCCACTACTATGTACTAGAAAATATAAAATGCATTTTAATTTTAAATAACACAACATAGAAGTTCATAGAAGTAGATGGGGTTTAAACATTTATATATTATGTATTTTATCTATTTAAAGAGAATCCAAAAACTCCTTTGATGAATATTTGGTTACATCACTTGCTACATCTAGTGGTAAGATTAGGAACATCTGGTCTAAAATATTAGAATTATGTGATCTAAAAGTTATATTGAGACTAAAAAAGGGTATATTTGGTCTATAAGTTTGGGAGCAAATGGTTTAAACTACAGGGTACAACAATTCAAAACAGTGGTATTTCTGATCTTCAATATTGGGAACATGATGTGGTCTAAGAGATAGAGTACAATATTTGGTCCAAATAACTGGGTACATTTGAGGTAATAGATTGGGTACATCTGACCTAAAGATTGGGTACATCTGACCTAAAAGATTGGGAACATCTAGTCTATAATAAATATACTATTCGAATCATATTTTATTACGCATTTAATTGAATTAAATGGAATTTATAAAAACTTACATTTTCGCCAAGCTTCGTGACCCGTGGGTGGTTCACGACAATCGATTCAGCTAAATGACCCTGTTGACAAAAATAAATTGTATGGTGCCTTGTATGTGGTGTATTTAGACGAATGCACAGAGTAAGCAGCGTTGATCCGAGCCAGTAACTTGATGGGTGACTGACGAGGTCGCTTAGCCTTGCCTGGCTTAAAACGCAAGTTAAGCCATCGGTTTAGTCTTTAAATCTAAGTAAATCTAAATAATTAAATATAGTTTATTATTATATTTTTATTGCTTAATATGTTTATTGCTTAACTAATATCTTTTCAACACACTTGGTCATAAAGTGGCTCCAATTTCACCGCAATTAGGCACATAATGACACCTATAATCAAACTGTGACTTTTTCATTACTATTATTCAAAAGTGAGTTATAGTTTTTTTTTTTTTTTTTAATTTTATTTGTTGAGTTTCTTTGTTCTTAAAAAAGTCTCTATTACAAAAAAGGTCGTGTTAAAAAACAAGTACAAATAAATTAATGTACCTATTGCTTGCTCATTTCGTGCAACTGCGTATTTAAATAGATAATTTCAACTTGTACGTGTTTAATAAATAAAACTGTCACTCAAATATAACTTTTGTTTTTTCTGTAATAACGAAAACTTGAAATTCCCCATTTTGTACATGGCTAAAACGCTATCCGCGAAAAGCCAAAAAAAAGAAACCTCATTCTTTTAATCTATGGCCGATCGCCGTTAAAAGATGCGCGCGCATTCTGGAAAACTGATTAATTTTTCTCGCCATTGCGAAAAAATTTTCACAACTCGTCACTGTTTTGTACCATAATGTACTATTTTAGTATTATATTCTTCACAAGTGTGTTGAAAAACATCGTATCATACACGTGTGTATTGATGATTACCGTCCTCGGCTATCTTAAGACCCTCACCTAAAGGCTCGGGTCTCAATAGCGCCTCAGCGGTAATCACCAATGTTCCACACTTGTACCATAATGTACTATTATGTTGCACCATACTACTCTCACACCAAATTTCACTCCTATCACCAATGGTGGCCGCCTTTGCATGCGTAGTTTTAAGATGTATTCAGTTTTGTTTCTTTTTTTTTTGTGCAATAAAGCTTTTATCGATGTATGTATCTTACGCTGGTGTTCATGTGGTGGTACAGCAGCTGCTTGCGCATGTAGCCGGCGCCGCACACGACGCACTCGTATGGCTTGCGGTCGCTGTGCACGAAGCGGTGCGTGTTGCGGTTGTCGCGCGAGTTGAACGACTTGCCGCACACCTGCCGACAAGAGGGGTTGATGAATGCACAAATATACTTTTTCAACACACTTGTTCATAAAGTGGCTCCCGTTTCACCGAAATTAGGCACATAATGACACCTATAATCAAACTGTGACTTTTTCATTACTATTATTCACTAGTGAGTTATAGTTTTTTTGGCGTGGCTCGCATTCACGTGGTGGTCCAACAACGTGGCATTACCTCGCACGTGTACGGCTTCTCGCCGCTGTGGATGCGCGCGTGCTTCTTGTAGTGCTCGGGGTACACGAACGTGGCCTTGCATATCTCGCACACCAGTGGCCGCTCGCCCGTGTGAGACGCTTTCACGTGGTAGTCCAGCAACCTGGCAAAGATATATGGAGTTAAATTAACTTCTGTGGAATTGTCTAAAAATTATTTCTAAGCAATCACTTATTATCTTTTTAAATACGAAGTTGCATGAAATGAACAAGCAATAGGCACATTAATTTATTTGTACTAGGTATAGAAACTTTTTAAGAACAAAGCAACTCAACCAATAAAATAAATTCCATAACTCACTTGTGAATAATAGTAATGAAAACGTCACAGTTTGATTATAGGTGTCATTATGTGCCTAATTGCGGTTAAATTGGCGCCACTTTATGAGCAAGTGTGTTGAAAAATGCTTTAATCTAGGTGATATATAGTAGATACTTAAGTTATATAAAGTAATTCTGTATATGTAAGTCTAGTGTACTTATTTCATTTTTGTATGTCAATGAATAAACGATATTCTATTCTATTCTATTCATTCGCAGAGACTTACCGTCTTCTTTTAAATCTCTTAGGGCACTCGGTGCAGTGGTAGCGCTTGTCGTCGAGATGCGTCGCCCGCTTGTGGGAGTGCAGATTCGATCTCTGCGTGAAGCAAGCGCCGCAGATGTCACATTTGAACGGTCGTTCACCTTAAAAAAATATAGTTTTTTTTTTTTATTCGATGACAAGATAGCCCTTGACTGCGATCTCACCTGATGGTAAGTGACGATGCAGTCTAAGATGGTAGCGGGCTAACTTGGAAGGGGTATAGCAGTGTTAATTCAACCCATACCCCTAATCGGTTTCTACACGCCATCGCCATGCCGGAACGCTAAATCGCTTGGCGGCACGTCTTTGACGGTAGGGTGGTAACTAGCCACGGCCAAAGCCTCCCACCAAAAATCCGAAAATTTTATCCGAAATAGGCTTGCGCTTGACGACAATCAATACTGGATAGCACTGATGAGGTCTAGGTTGGAGCGCGCTTGCCTAGAAGATGTCTATTCACGTTTGCCTTGAAGGTACTCAAATTATAAGTGGCAGGAAACACGGATGCTGGAAGAGTGTTCCACACCTTAGCGGTTCTTATCAGAAACGTTGAATTAAAGTTATTGATGTTATATCAACTAAAGAAAGTTTTTCTTTCCCGAGTGCGCCATTTTGAATTCAGAGCGAAGGGAAGGATTCTAAAGTAGAATCCTGAGCGTAGCGAGGAATTCAATATAGGAATTAAAGCTAAGTAATAATAAAACAATGTCCTCCCGACCGCATCCGGCCACGGCGGCCAATCTCCACAGAGATATTATAGTGCACAAGTGTCAAACACAGGTGCACTCTCTATTCCCTCACTCTCATAGCCCGATGGGACGGAAATCCGGCACGGGAGTTACTCACTGCCAACTTCCTAACTCAAAACATTTTATGGCCCGGCCCGGGTATCGAACCTGGGACCTGGTCGTCTGCAGTCGAACTTGCTAACCATTAGACCAATGAAGCAGTAAAGCTTAGTAATAGACTAGAGTAATAACAAATAGAAAAAAAGATGTTGCATTATGATAACAACAGAAATAAATAGTAATAATTTTTTTTATTTTTTTAATTCGATGACAAGATAGCCCTTGTTTGCGATCTCACCTGATGGTAAGTGACGATGCAGTCTAAGATGGTAGCGGGCTAACTTGGAAGGGGTATAGCAGTGTAAATTCAACCCATACCCCTAATCGGTTTCTACACGCCATCGTGCCGGAACGCTAAATCGCTTGGCGGCACGTCTTTGACGATAGGGTGGTAACTAGCCACGGCCAAAGCCTCCCACCAGACCAGACCAGAGACAATTAAATTAAAAAATTAAAAAAAAAAAGGTAATAGGGTACCGTTGGTTACGCTTTGGGTACGGAACCCTACCTACCTGTGTGTATCCGCATGTGGTCCCGCACTTCCGCACGCCGCGCGAACGCTTTTCCGCAAACTCCGCACACGAAGGGCTTGCTCCCGGAATGTACTACCCCATGGACCTCAAGGTTGTGCTGTGTCCCGAACGCTTTCCCTGGAATATATACAATACAATCTTATCTTATCTTTATTTTTCGGTTTAGGCTTGTGTAAGATCTTACTAATGTTGTAAACATTATAAAATGGTTCAAATAAAAACATCAACTTACTTAATACTAGTCGTTAAAAATTAATACCTTCTCAGAATAGAATAGAATAGAAATATTTTTTATTCAAATAAACTTTTACAAGCACTTTTGAATCGTCAATGAATCTACCACTGGTTCGGAATGCCTTTCCTGCCGAGAAGAGCCAGCAAGAAACTCGGTGGTTACTCTTTTCAAAAAAAAAAAAAAAGACTAATTTGTGAGTAGCTCACGTCAAACTCATTATTTTGACTAATTTCTTAAACTGGATACTTTCACGTAAAGATGAGTATATAAACCTGTGAAGATGATACTGCCATTATCGCAATTTGAATACCATAAGCCTACTTTGTCGTATTCGTTTATAAATGGCGAAAAACCAAATTAAATTTGAATTTCGCGGGCAGCTCCGTGTGTTGGGCCTTAAGGATAGCCTACTTATACCCATATATAGTTCGTCAACTCACCACAAATATTACACATAAAGTCCCTTATGTTGGAGTGTGTCTTCTCGTGCTGACTCAAGTTCTGCAGCGTGAAGAAAGACTTGTCGCATTGGTCGCATTTGAACGGTCTCGGTCGGTTCTGAGAACAAACAGACACTTATGCTGAGATCTCGCTTGCTCTGACTTAACTCAGACTCAAGATAGAGGTTAAAACGAGACAAAAATATGCTCTACACTATATCTGTCTCGTTTTAACTCCGTCTTGAGTCTGAGCTGAGTGACAGTGCGATCTATAGATTTAATTAGATAGAAAAATTGCAATTCGCCATTTTGTGGTGGCGGCCATCTTGGATTTGAAATTTATCGAAGTGTATAGTATTCTACAAGTCAAACCATTTGATACCCATATTGAGGGAGTTGTGAAAAAAATATGTAATCCGCCATTTTGTGGCAGCGGCCATCTTGGACCGATTTTCATCATGTAGCTAAGGACAGTCCCGACTAATTCACTTTTCAAACAAAAAACAAAATTAGAATCGGTTCATCCTTTCGGCTGTTACGATGCAGACACGTACGCACGCGCGCGCGTGTGTGTGTGTGTGTGTGTGTGTGTGTGTGTGTGTGTGTGCGCGCGCGTGTGTGTGTGTGTGTGTGTGTGTGTGTGTGTGTGTGTGTGTGTGTGTGTGTGTGTGTGTGTGTGTGTGTGTGCGTGCGCGTGCGTGCGTGCGTGCGTGTGTGTGTGTGTGTGCGTGCGTGTATGTGGAATTGAAAAACCTGTTCCACGCGGACCAAGTCGCGGGTCTAGTAATTAAATAAATAAACGAATATGAACACTAGACCAGGGTAGATCCCTGTAAAAATAATAAAAAGTGAAAAAAAATAGTAGTAGGATGAAACCCATTAGAAAAGGAGGGGAATATTATAAAAATGAAAGGAAAAATAATTTACGGGCGATCTGAGGTCGGGAAGGGGTGGGGGTGAGTTTTTAAGGGGAAAAAACGGTTTTTCTCGATTTCCGGCAAAACTAAAAGTCCTATCGAAAAAAGTCAAATGGCAAAGTTGTAGGTAATAAAAAGATCTAAAACTTTTGTATCTACACTTTTTTCACATAACCTCAAAATTTATGTGAAAAATTCAAAAAACCAAGTTTTTGGTTTTTTATTTTTATCTTTTACAAAAATTATTTTTTTTTAACGAAATTTGGTGAAAACTTACCTTTTTATGTCCCAAATACGCTGTAATTTATTTGATTAAAAATATTTATTTTTTCACCTTATTTTGAATTAATATCGAAAAAAACACCCTAATTTTCAATCGAAAAGTCACCCGTCAAAATATCAGCTTTTTTCAAAAAGTTAGTATGTTTTCTGTTCGTTGAAATCTCTACTTTCCGATGGTGAAAAAAAAAATATATGTTACTACAGTAAATCTTCTCAGAAAATAATTTCAATCTTTAGGTTATGTTACGTTAAGCATACTATTTTTTAAAGAAAATATTAGATTTTAATGTTTGAGTTGATTTTCTTGAAGATAATTGTGACAAGTTTACTGAAAAAAATAAAACAAAAATTTTTATCTGTATCAATCAACTCAAACATTAAAATCTAATATTTTCTTTAAAAAATAGTATGCTTAACGTAACATAACCTAAAGATTGAAATTATTTTCTGAGAAGATTTACTGTAGTAACATATATTTTTTTTTTCACCATCGGAAAGTAGAGATTTCAACGAACAGAAAACATACTAACTTTTTGAAAAAAGCTGATATTTTGACGGGTGACTTTTCGATTGAAAATTAGGGTGTTTTTTTCGATATTAATTCAAAATAAGGTGAAAAAATAAATATTTTTAATCAAATAAATTACAGCGTATTTGGGACATAAAAAGGTAAGTTTTCACCAAATTTCGTTAAAAAAAAATAATTTTTGTAAAAGATAAAAATAAAAAACCAAAAACTTGGTTTTTTGAATTTTTCACATAAATTTTGAGGTTATGTGAAAAAAGTGTAAATACAAAAGTTTTAGATCTTTTTATTACCTACAACTTTGCCATTTGACTTTTTTCGATAGGACTTTTAGTTTTACCGGAAATCGAGAAAAACCGTTTTTCCCCCTTAAAAACTCACCCCCACCCCTTCCCGACCTCAGATCGCCCGTAAATTATTTTTCCTTTCATCTTTATAATATTCCCCTCCTTTTCTAATGGGTTTCATCCTACTACTATTTTGTTTCGTTTTAAAAATTATCTACACTGGTCTACACTTACGAGATGCGTCTTAAGATGTGACTGGTGCGTGTACTTGGAGGCGAATGTCTTGTTGCACACGTTGCACGAGTACGGGCGGGAACCGCTGTGCATGTTCATATGCACCGTTAGCACTGCACGGGAACTGAAAATATATATTTTTTTTTAAATGAAATGAAATGAATTTATTTTTTCGAATGCGAGTAAAAATAGTAGGTACAATGATGGGGGATAGTACATATTAAAATACAATATCTCACATTTTTTTTTTAAAAAGAACATTAGCCAAGCTGAAGTTGACTTATATCCCCGGGTGGGATTCGAACCTGCGACAGTTCAGTTTTCAGTTTTCAGTACCTTTAACCGTTGGGCTACTGAGGGTTTTTTTACCAATTTATTATTTACTAGCTGTGCCCGCCACTTCGTTCGCGTGGAATAGTGACTTTTCGGGCAGCATATTTTGAATTACATATACCGTCGACGCTCAGGCGCGAAGCGTGTAGTACGTACTCTGTACGTTAAACATGTTCGCCGTGATTCTTTAAATTGACATAACTTTTTTTATTTATGAACCGATTGACATGAAATAAACACTAAATGTTAAGTGAAGCTTACTACAATATATTAGTGAAAACCGTATCTAAATCGAATAAGCCGATTCTGATATTAGCGTGCACAAACACACAGACAAACAGACAAAAAAAAATTAATAACAATTTCGGGTTCGGCATCAATATAATAACAACCCCTGCTACTTTTTTTTATATATTTCCATTGTACAGACACCACTTTTCTACAAATTTATTATATGTATAGATGAAATGAAATGAATTTATTTGGTTTTCTTCTATTTCTTCGATCTTTTAATAGTTATTCTGCTATTCGGGATGGAGACAAATACAACAAATCAAAAACCATGAATATCGGTCCATCCATTCTAGAGTTATAAGTAATCGAACAAACCCGACTTTGTTTTATATATTAAGAAGAAAGAAGATGTAGGTTAAAAAGTGGACTTTGTTTCATGTCAAGGAAAGGCGATTGCGATACGACAGACTCGATAAATTGAGTTGTGTAAATAACATGAAATAACACATAATTTATTATATTATATATTTTTTAAGGTTTTTAGTTTTAGGTTAATATTTTGTCCTAGTATTTATTAAATTAGTTAGTTTTAATTTTAGAAGTAATTTAATATTAATTTAAATTTAAATAATTGAATTGTAATTGTATTGCGGTTCAATGACAATGACATGTAAAATGGCAGACGTGGGGCCCTGGCCTCTGGTCACCAGTGGAATCCACAAGATGGAATGACAGATCCTTAAGAAAGTATCTAGCATCCTCGCCCTGTTTAGAATTTAGTAAAATAAAAAGAGTAAAAGCGAAGACTTACTGGTATTTCTTATTGCAAATGTTGCATTCGTACACTTTAGTTTTTAACATGGTTTGTTCTGACTTGTTGCTTTTAGTGATGTGGCTCTCTGAAACAAAAACACATTCTAATATCTCTTTTAGGAGTACGTACCACGGTAATTATTTTAGTTGGGATTGTCGATATTTAATAACAACTCGTGATATTTAATAACAATTATGTCAGTAAACCACGAATCAAGTCTAAAATCTTTAATCTCTTTTAGGGTTCTGTACCCAAAGGATTGTTACTAAGGCTGTCCGTCTGTCTGTCAGCCGGCTGTATCTCATGAATCGTAACAGGTAATCAGGTAGATCTATTGCCGCTACAACAACAAATAATAAAAAAAATAAAGTTAAAAATTAAAGAGGGTCTCCATACAATAAACTTTGTTTTTGCTTGATTGACTTCGTCTGTACGGAATATGGATTTTTGATTTAAGCTGGAATTCTTTAATTTTCTGGGATAAAATATAGCCTGTGCTATTTTTATGTATTTTAATGCTATTAAATTGGGAAGTTTCATCAAAATGTGTCCAGTAGTTTTTGCATCCATCCATCCATTCTCACAAACTTCGCTCACGTTAAGTTCAAACCCGAATTTTACCCCCTTGGGGATTGAATTTCCAAAAATACTTTCTTACCTGATACCTACATCATAATAGTTATCTGTATACTTATATTCAGCCTTTTATGTATTCAGATTAATAGGATTTGATGTTACTTAAGGGTCATAACCCTCAGAAATTAGGCACAACAACTCACCCAAATGTGCGGCATAATCGCATTTCTTTCTCTCCACGTGACCGCAAGCGCTACAGATATACAACCTCGCAGAGTGAGAGGTCTTTAAATGCTCCATAGTTGCTTCGGAATCACCCACGTATACCGGACCCCCTATGAATATGAACGACCGTTTAAAAAGGTGAAAAAGGTGAAAAAAAGGTGAAAAAAAAAAGTGAAAAAAAAAAGTGAAAAAAAAAGGTGAAAAAAAAGTGAAAAAAAGTCTGTTACTACAGACTTTTTTCACCCTTTTTACAGACCTTATTGTAGATTTTTTTTTGTAATAAGACCTTATTACAGACTTTTTTTCACCTTTTTTTACTCATGGTTTCGTATAGAGGACAAAAATTCATTCGGAGCAAAACAAATACACAATTTTTTTTTTTTAATAAAGAATATTAGCCAAGCTGAACTTGACTTACATTATTCTCTCCCCTACAAATAAGCGAAAAGCCTGTCCTAGGACACCTAGGTGTTGGTACGATAATAATGCAACGGGTGGGGCTTGAACCTGCAACTTTTCAGTTTTAACTGTTGGGCTATTAAGTATTATAGTATTACTAGCTTTAACCCGCGGCTTCGCTCACGTTAGGTTCGATTTTTTAACCCCCTATTTAACCCTCTTGGGGTTGAAATTTTCCAAAATCCTTTCTTAGCAGATGTCTAAGTCCTAACAGCTACCTGTATACCAAATTTCAGCTCGATCGGTCCAGTGGTTAGAGCTGTGCGTTGATAGATCAGTCAGTCAGTCAGTCAATCAGTCAGTCAGTCACCTTTGCCTTTTATACATTTAGATTAAGTATTTATATTATAGGATAAATTCACCTTTGCCTTCATTGTTTCTCTCGCACATAAGACATCTGAATTTTCCATCTTCATTAGAAATCATCTGTAAATAAGTAAATAATAATCAATTTATCATTATTATAATAGTATTTATTATGAACCATGTTATGCTAGCTTTTGCACGTAGCTTCACTCACTTTAAGTTCGATTTTTCCCGTTCTATCCTTTTGGGGATGGAATTTTCAAAAATCATAATAGCTATCCGTATGCCAAATTTCAGCCCGATCCGTCCAGTGGTTTGAGATGTGTGTTGATAGATCAGTCAGTCAGTCAGTCAGTCACCTTTTCCTTTTAAATATTTAGATTATTAGATAAGCGTAACCACAAAGGTTTTTAAATCCCCTAACTCTATACTAAGTTGCAGGCATCAGCAAGTCTTGAATAAGATTAATTAACCAATAAATTAACAATTAATCTAAATATATAAAAGGCAAAGGTGACTGACTGACTGACTGATCTATCAACGCACAGCTCTAACCACTGGACCGATCGAGCTGAAATTTGGTATACAGGTAGCTGTTAGGACGTAGACATCCGCTAAGAAAGGATTTTGGAAAATTTCAACCCCAAGAGGGTTAAATAGGGGGTTAAAAAATCGAACCTAACGTGAGCGAAGCCGCGGGTTAAAGCTAGTTAATTAATATAACTAAAAACCCTCACCGCTGATATTGTCTCTTGTTTTAAAGTATCATCATCGTCTGTTTTGCTTTCAACCGACTGTACTCTATACATTTCGCCCGACTCCACCTTTATAAAAGCACCACCTAGTAGATAATAAAAAAGGAAATAAAGATTTTTGACATACTACCCATCCATCTCAAGTTGGCCGTCGTGGACCGTTACAAAATGACGTCATACCGTACCGTTGACAAGTAAATTTTTTTTTTTTCTATGACAAGATAGCCCTTGACTGCGGTCTAACCTGATGGTAAGTGACGATGCAGTCTAAGATGGTAGCTGGCTAACTTGGAAGGGGTATAGCAGTGTAAATTCAACCCATACCCCTAATCGGTTTCTACACGCCATCGTGCCGGAACGCTAAATCGCTTGGCGGCACGTTTTTGACGGTAGGGTGGTAACTAGCCACGGCCAAAGCCTCCCACCAGACAGAAATAATAGTTGTATTTAGACTGTAACCACAACTATGACGTAAATGAAAAATTTAAAACGCCCCCGACATGTTACATCATCCTAATCGCTAGTCGGTAATCGTTGAAATAAAAATATGCAATCCGCCATTTTGTGGCGGCGGCCATCTTGGACCGATTTTCATCAAACATAGCTAAGAACACTCCCGACTAATACACCTTTCAAACAAAAAAAAGGCATGTTGCCTACAATCACTTATAGTCTGATTTTTAATTCGGTGGAATTCTGACAGATGTCATTTTATAAATAGAACGAGTTATTTGTATGAAAAACAGTATTACCACCTGTACTTCGATTTTACCCCAAACTATCTGTCAGGCATTTGTCATATATCTATGTGCGGCCATTGATTTTTATTTGTATAAGTTTCAATTTATTATCTTTTTTGTGGGATTTTTTAAATCTCTGGTAACATTAAGATACGTCAGAATTCCACGGAATTAAAAATCAGACTATAGTGTTTTAAGCTTAGCACCAAATTTGTGAGCCTATACGTGGATAACAAGGTCCATCGGTCGGTAATGAACCTACCGACAAATATAAAACTGGTGTACCTTGTTCTTGCGCTGCTGCGATGATGGCATTGGCTGTCTCCTCGTCACCAGACACTTGCAATTCAATTTGAGACTCCTCATTGGAATCTGAAATCATAGAGTACTTAATAAAATTTCTTAAAAAAATCTGTGGATGTAAATTTTTTTTTTCTTGCAAACAATTAATTCATATTTTTTTATATTTGTGTCATTTGTTTTGTTGTAGGTTAAGAACTAACACATTTTATAAACAACTCTTTATAGATAGCTGATCAAAATTTTGCAACATCTTACACCTTCCAACATGACACTGGCGGAGCAATCTGTGCCCAGTTGGCACCTCTGAAACCCAATGATTGGGAATTGAATTGAACTGAATTTTTTTTTTAAATAATAGGGATGTTAACAATTTTTCGGAATTGCTTTTATTTTGAAGATTGACTCTTGTTTACCGTAAAAAAATATTTAAAAATATTTGTATTTTCGATGAGAAAATATACAAAAATAGAGTAATTTTCCCGCTAAAACACTCTACAACTGTCACTTGACTGACATGACGTCATCGGTCCGTCCGCGCCACGAAAGAAGTCCCATAGAGGCGGCGCTAGTAGTCGTATGTCTAGGCAATTATTGTATCTAAAATCTATTAGTTCCCCTGATGGCCGCGGGACTTCTTTCGTGGCGCGTACTATACCTATAATCACTCCGTTTGTATCGCGGTTCGTCCAGTGACGTCACGAGCTCTTCTTGGCGTTTGCAGTCACGTGACATCAGATTATAAATATATCATTTAAAATCATTTTTAATAAATTTATTAAGTTATATTAAATTACAAAAATGTGATTTTCGATATTCTAATCCTACAAACTATCATAAAATTAACACTTAACATTAATTTATGATTAGTGTTAACATCCCCATTGTCTGAAAGCCTCTTATAGTCTAGACTCTAGATTATCACTCACTTTTCTCTAGACTCTAGAGAAAGTGAGTTAGAAAGAAACCTGCTCACTACTGAGTCATTGTATGGTCACTGAAAATGATGATAATTTGGCCGATTTCACTTTTAACAAAAAACAATCAGCGAGAGCGAAGCGAGCGCAAAACTTCTTACAACAAGAGGTTAAATATACCTTGACTAGCGTTATCGTCCATATCGTCTTCAGCCACGAATGATATCTGTCCGTTCTCCCCACACATCAGCTTCTGCCCCGACATTACTCGAATTATCGACCCGTCCTCACTGTCCATCAATATTGTGTCTGAAAATAAGTTGTTTTATACAACGTGCACTGAAACTCCGAAATAATACTGAAGGAGGTGAATGTGCTCATAAAACTGAACAACTTTCCCCAAGGAACATAGGTCGAAATGTGAAAAAAAAATTTGGACCTCCCATACAAAATTGACGATCAGCTGATTGATTTACTATGGGAGGTAAACATTTTTTTTTTCATATTTCGACCTATGTTCCTTGGGGAAAGTTGTTCAGTTTCATGAGCACATTCACCTCCTTCAGTATTATTTCGGAGTTTCAATACATGTTGTATATATTTATTTTTGTTTATTTAGTACCAGACCTTAAATATAAGGTGAAGTAGAAACATACTAGCTATTTACCCGTGACTGTTTCAAGTATGTGATATTTAATTGCTTAAACGTACATAACTTACAAAAATCAGAGGTTTTTGGCGCAGTGGTGAGCGCTGTGGTCTTATAACTGGGAGGTCTCGGGTTCGATTCCCGGCGGGGGAAATTTGGGAATTTATAATTTCGGAATTGTCTCTGGTCTGGTTTGATGGGAGGCTTTAGCCGTGGCTAGTTACCACCCTTCCGTCAGACGTGCCGCCAAGCGATTTAGCGTTCCGGCACGATGGCAAGTAAAATCTGGTGGTATAGGTTGACACTGTCATACCCTATCCAAGTTGGCCCACTACCATCTTAGACTGCATCGTCAGTTACCACAAGGTGAGATCGCAGTCAAGGGCTTTTTTTTTTTTTTTTTTCTTTTTAAAAAAAGAATATCAGCCTTGGCTCATCTTGATGAACTTGACTGATGTTCTCCTCTCCCCTCCAAATAAGTGAAAACTTGTGTTAGGAGTGGGTACGACAATAGTGCAACGGGTGGGATTCGAACCTGCGACCTTTCAATCTTCAGTCCGCACCTTTAACCGTTGGGCTATTAAGCTTGGGCTATCTTGTCATAGAATAAAAAAAAGCTGTATTCCTCACGTTCTTCCATATCTCCGTCATTATCACCGTCATGTTCCTGCAGTATCAGTTTCCCCAGCATGTACTGTCCGTCCTCTCCTTCCAACAATTTCATGTCTAGATATTCTGGTTCCGACTTGTTCACTCCATCTTCTGTCTGAAAGATCCATTAAACTATGATGAAATACTGGATACGATTCCAGAAAACAGTATTAATTGGAATTTCTTATCTGATGATCGATGTGATTTTTCATGGGTACCTATTATTGAGGATCGGCTATAATTTTTTTTTTTAATATGAATGTCGGGCAAACGAGCTGGCGGGTCACCTGATGTAAAGTGATTACGGCCGCCCATGAACACTTGTAGTACCAGAGGCACCACCAATGCGTTACCACCAACTTATTGGTTCGCCCCTTGAATAACCCCATGTTGTAATTAAGTGGGAACACTGTCGAAGAGTTACTTGATATTTTTTGCTCCTGTCAAAGTCAATCTAAGTTTCTACATTCTATTTGTATGTCATTCTCTATGTAGTATGTGATATTCGCTCAGCAAAAAAAAAAAAAAAACATTCTCTTTGCATACGACTGACCACCAGCTAACGTGTGTCTCTTTGTGCTCCCAATAAATATCCAGTTCAATCTTTATACCCTTTTCCTTTTACGGCCTTCAGATTTGTGACGGAGCATATTTCTGTCTCATTTTAACTCTCGAGTCTGAGCTAAGGCAGAGCATGCTCTATAGATCTCAGCATTAGAACGAGATGTTCCGAAAATGAGGGCATCAACTTCATTAGGCAATAGGTATTTGGGGACCTATGGCTTTGAAAAAAAAAAAAATGTTTTCTCTCACCGTTATCCCATCTGAATCATTCATTACGATTGTCATCGAACCATCTAGAAAATTAACATTGCTGCATTAATAAATGTACATCTAAATTTGTAAAAGTCTATTTGAATAAAAAATTATTCTATTCTATTCAAAGATTAAAAAAAAATACCTTCATCAATCTCCATCTGCTGATCCTCATTATTTTCCATTACATCCTTTTCTCCATCCTCGCCTGTAGTTTTACCAAAATCGGCATTCACTTTCAAAATGGCCGACGAGAGAAAATCTTTAGGCAACGAGTTCGCATTGAAACTGAGTATAGTTTTACTTGGACTGACAGATTTTGATGTGAAACTTGTATTTGGGTTGTTCTCTTTTGTGGTCATAATTAGTTTTGGGTCTATAGTTACTTTTGGGGCCAATTTGGTTTTGTTGGCTATTGTATTTGTGTTGAAGCTTTGTGTCAAAACTGATGAGCCCACTGTCACTTTGAGATTTAACGTTGATGATGATGGCAGAGTCATCACATTCTGGAATAATAAACATTATCAAAATAGGCTCAGTTTTTTTTTGACATGTTACATGTGGGCTACAATTTCACTAGGTCAGTAAGTGGCAATGCAATCCAAGATAGAAGTGGGTTAACTTGTCCTATCATCCCCAAATCTGATAGTGTTTGGTTGTTGGGTTGTCCTTCAATCACTCAACAAAGCAATGGATCGATTTGATTTTTTTTGCATCCAATTCAGATTAATTCGAAAATTTATTGAAATATAGGAAATATATACTAAGTGTTATAATATAGATAAAATAGTACCCTTACTAATATTAAATGCGAAAGCGTGTTTGTTTGTTGGTTTGTCCTTCAATAATGCTGCAACAAAGCAACAGATCGATGTGATGTTTTGCATAGAGTATAGTTGAGGACTAGGAGAGTCACATAGGCTACTTTTTATCAATAAAAATCAAAGAGATCCTGCGGGCTTTTAAAAACTAAATCCACGCGAGCGAAACCGCGGGCATCAACTAGTATAAATAAATTTCATGATGAATAATGATTTATACTATAATAATAATAGTAGACCTATAGTTACCTTAATTTTAGGCATCATCGTAACAGTCTTGGGCGCAACAGAAACAGACTTGGGCACAACCGTGCCAGGTTTGGGCAGAATCATGACAGGTTTGGGCATAGAACTTTTTCCAGCTGTCAACACAAAATCAGGTGGCAAAGGCTGTAATTTGGAAGCTGGCACAACCAGCTTCTTTGCCTCATTCTTTTTGGGTGAAACTTGCTTATTTGAATTTTCTTCATTGTAAGTTTCATAGCTCAAATTGTAAGTTGGCAATGTTTTTTTGAAACTGTCTACGAGTTCGGCTTTTATTAACTTTAATCTGAAAAAAAAATTGCAAAATTAAAAAAAAATATATATTTTATTTGATGATAAGATAAAATTGACTGCAATCTCACTTGATGGTAAGTGACGATGCAGTCTAAGATGGTAGCCGGCTAACTTGGAAGGAGTAAATAAATTTCATTAAAAAAGTTTGATTAAAACTTTCAAGCCCCTTCCAAGCTAGGCTCCTACATGGATGAAGTAGGAAAAAGCTGGTTTAAATATGAATTCGAATGTAGGATCTTGAACTTACCTATGTTGTAATGTGTCATACTCCAGAACAGATTTCTGACACTTTTTACACAATGTGTCAGAGTGTACGGAATCCTTGTTGATGCTTTTATCGACAATTTCACTGACAGTTGCGATTATGCTTGCACCATTTTTGACTGGTAGCTGAAAAATAAATGTATATGATCATAAGGGTAAATTAAAAGTAAAAAAACTTTTTAACAACAAGCTTTTATGTAAATGCGCTAAATGCGCGAGTTATTCTCAGCAAGCCCTTTCATTTGATACCCATATTGTAGGAGTGCATAAAAAATAACTAGTCTGCCATCTTAAGTGTTTCGCCATGTTGGATTTACAATGACGTCACACAGCTAAACATGCATTGTCATCCAAACTAAACGTGGATACAAAATTTCAGCTCAATTGGTTGAAGATTGGGCTTCAAAATTGAGTTGCAAAATTCCACCCGAACAAACATAGTTACATACATACATACATTTAAGTTTCTAAAAACTTAGCTCTTTCTATAGAGTATAGACTGTAGTTGGGTTATATGGACGCACATAGATATATTTCAAACCACAAAACTTTGTCAAATTAAAAACACACTTAATGTAAAGGAATAAAGTTAACATTTCAATTGACAAGTTGTATGGGTTGACTCTTTGTTGCATATGTGCATCTATATATATTTTTTTTAATCGATAACAAGATAGCTCTTGACTGCGATCTCACCTGGTGATAAGTGATCAAGTAAGTTCTTCCTGACCTGATGGTAAGTGGGTTTCATACCAATAAACGCCGAAAGAAACACGTTACTAGTATACTTCAAAGAAAAAATAGACTTGGGGTGCCTGAATAGTCCTTGAATAGTGCTTGAATAGTCCTCCGCCATCTTAGACTGCACTTACTATCAGGTTAGATTGCGTTTGGGCTAATTGGTCATTGAATAAAAAAAATTAGAGAGAATCAGGTTGGTAGTTCGAAGAGCTGATGGTTGTTGGGTCCCAAAGTGTGGACTGTGTGGAGTGTGGTGTGTCCCCGCAGTGTTGGCAGACCCCCCACTAGTTGGACCGACAACATCAGACAAGTCGCAGGGAGCCGCTGGATACAGGCAGCGTAAGAGCGAGGCCTGTGGAGGTCCATGCAAGAGACCTATGTCCAGCAGTGGACGTCTATCGGTTAACGAAGAAGATTGGCCTATGCAATATAAAAATGAGTTACGGAATATTGAATTAGAAAAATCAGTTTTTCTTACTTCTCCAAACAGGCTTACAGCATTCCTTAGAGTGGCCCTATTGCAGATGAAACAGTTGCTCATCCTAAAATACACCAAAATATTTACTTACGATAAAAAAAATTATCAGAATGTTTCTTTTTTTAAAAGAACAAGTTTCTGGTTCTTCTAAGCTGGAATGGCATTCCACACAAGTAGATTTATTTGATGACTCTTTAGATTTAGTATTTAATATTTATATATTTATAATACTGAAAATTTCAACTGTTTACCTATTACAGATCATGAGATACAGCCCGCTGACAGACAAACAGACAGACTGACAGTAAAAAAGGAGGAGTTGTGTTTTTCTATCTATGTATATTGATATCTCCGTGATTTCTAAATAGATTTTATTAATCGATACAAAAACTTTGCGAGATTTACTTTTTAATGGGAATAAAAACTTTGGGTTCCAACTCCTCAATTCTGATGCTCCAGGGGTATACTGCCCTCCTAAACTGTGGGGATTTAGGAACTGACGTCGATTATAAATAGTTATTGTAGGTGCCAAGTAAAGACTACATCGTTGAATTCCAGGACCCAACTCCTCAATCCAGATGCTGCAGGGGTTTGCCCATCTAAATTATAGGGACTTAGATACATCTTAGATACTATCGATTGTGAATCGATAAAGCGGACGAAATCGCGGGCGTCCGCTAGTTATGAATAAAAATACGGATGGTAGATTTCAAACGCATCAATATGATTCTAGGTCATTTAATTTAATTTTATTAATTATGTAACACGAATCAAATTTTTTGTAAAATCATGATTAAATTAAAAACAAGTATAAGGTACCGTATTCGTGTTATCACTAAACCATAAGTTGTTTACATTCTTATCAACAGTTGCAATTTTAAAACTATTACCACCATTAAAATACGAATTAACAGCAAAGAATTTCATGAATATCTAAAAGTCAGCCATTTTGGTAATCTTATCATTAGAATAAAACAAAAGTTAAGGCAATAATAAACTAATAAAAAGGATTTGAATTCTGTACCTGATACAAGTTTCAAGGTTTCATTGGATTTTATTAGTTTTTGAAGGTTTTCCGAAATTTTACAAATAAGTTGTCAGCAATGATTTTCTTCGCGCAAGCAGCCACCATTACGTTTTTATTTTACGTCACACATTTCTATTTTCTGTTTCATTTCACAACATAACCAAAGAGTAAAATATAGACAAGGAACATCACCAACGACACCAAGACCAACTGTGTGTTGGCGATTTCCGCCGCAAGATTGTCTAAAATTGTTACTGCGTGATAATCGCATTCGTCCCTGTTTGACAGCCACTCGATCGTTATTGGCTAAAATGGTAAAATGCATTATTGCAGCAAGATTGCCGAAAGTAAACAAACACACACACACATTAGTATGTGCGTGATTCAATGTAATAATATACTTAGACTTTAGACGCCCATTAGTCTGATCTAAACCACCTAAACTTGGCAGAGGCACTCTACATACAATCACCTCAATTTCGGCCGTATCAATGATTGATGCTTTTCTGCAATCGATCGCTGGTTGGTGATTGCGATCGTCATACAATAGCAACAATTTTTATACAATCCTGCTGCAGATGACTGTCACCACAGAGTAGGTAGGTAGGTAAAAAAAACCAGAAGACTGCACAGTTTGCACCACAAACATATATGCACCAGCTACACAGGCTATGTAGGTACCTACCAAACTGTATGTAGGTACATACCACTACATTTTAGCCGTCACGTCACTTTTGAGTTTTTAAGCTATTGCATAGTTTTTATCGCGGGCCTTGAGCGTGGAGACCGAATCCAAAAATTAACCTGACACGGGACTCGTCTCACCGCTAGATGGCGTTGATAAAAAAATGCTATGCAATAGCTTTACCGCGGCAGTCCCCGAGTGCCACACGTCTTTTTGTTGTTGAAAAGTTGACTGTATTTCTTGTCTTTCTTGTTCCTACGGTTATTACTTACCTATTATGTTTCCTATGTAGGTATTATGAATGTCTATTTTTAAACTGATCTTTCTTTTTGTGCCCTTTGCTCCAGGAGACATCAATTGACTTTTTAATCCTAAATGGTGGTGTTCAATTTTTTATTTAGTACCTACAAAGGCACCCAATTATAATTATATAAGTACGACCGGTTCTACGTACTATTGAATATTAAGGCTTGGTAACAAGTCTTTGCCAAAGTTTGCAGGGCTTTCTCTCTTGGGTTGGGTTTGCCCAGAAAGCCCTGTAAATATCAAAATTCAAACCCGAAACTTACCAGATATAACTCCCGTTATAAGCCCGCTGATTCCGGAAGGTCGTCTAAAATTCCTTAATAAAAAATAAAAAAATAAATATTTTTTCCAATTTTTATTCAAAATATGGTTAGAAAATAGGTAAAAAGTTTTGTCAGGTACATTTTGTTTAGTCTGTGGGAGTGTCCAAAAATGATTGCTACAATGTGACGATCGCATTCACCTCTGATTATTTCACAGGATTATTATTTTATGGCAGGTTAACATTATTCCAGACCAGTGATCGAAGCCAGCGCTGGATTGCTACTGGAAAAATGTAAACCGGCATTGGAATGCATTGGATCCAATGAGCAATCCAGTGCAGAAACTAGATTGGCAGCCTACTTTTGAATCTAGTCCTACCATTCCAGCGCAACTAGAATTATGTAGATGGCTAATCCAGTTTCATTTATTTTTCTGCTTCCTCGAATTCATTGCCATTGTAGTCTTAACGACTCGACTGCTTTTAAATGACTGGAATCATGTAGTCGATATCGCCAGTCCGGCCTATTCCAGTTCAGCGCTACTGGGTTACTGGACTAGAATGAAGTAAACTAGACATTAGTAGGTACCTACCTATTGGTTATAGCATTAACTACTGCGATTAATGATTGCGATTGTCACACTCACACATACGTAGTATCTATGATAATCTGTGGTGATACTGATGCAATAATTTTTAGACAATCCCCCAACTGTTTTTGTACTACAGAATACAGATGTAGATCCTCTTTTAGACGGTTTTCGGTGGACAAACTTCTCCAAAACAGGTATCGCCGTAGTCTGCACACGGTCTATCCGACACCTTCAGTGGTTCAGCTTTAGCGCAGAACTGGATCGTACTGCAATTTGGTTTATAGTCTGATTTTTAATTCGGTGGAATTCTGACAGATGTCATTTTATAAATAGAGCGAGTTATTTGTATGAAAAACAGTATTACCACCTGTAGTTTGATTTTACCCCAAACTATCTGTCAGGCATTTGTCATATATCTATGTGCGGCCATTGATTTTTATTTGTATAAGTTTCAATTTATTGTCTTTTTTGTGGGATTTTTTAAATCTCTGGTAACATTAAGATACGTCAGAATTCCACGGAATTAAAAATCAGACTATAGAGGTTTCAGCATATATCGCACACCTAGACACAGAATACCTAAAGTTCTTGCAATTTACGAGGGCGCGTGGTTCATGGTTGTGTGTGAATTGTATCTGTATAAGTGTGAGCGAGAGCTTGCTCGCGCCTGAACGCTCCCACCTAGGCTCCTGACAGCCACGCACACTTACGTAACGTGCATGTACACGACGTATCCACATATAAAGCTCACGCGCCCTCGTAAATTGCAAGAACTCCTAAAGGTACAGAAGATTCACTTCACAAAATGATTTAAATAAATAGCGACTCTTGTTACCACACAATAAAGTGCAATTCAGGTTGACACAGCGCTACTTACCTACCGTCTTATTCACCTAGACTTTCCTCTCTTTCTATCACGTAACTCTTATCCCTTCGCACTATGAATTTAGGCCATTCATAGAGGTACGCTATATACTTGTAGTCTTTACTTTAGTGTTAAGTATTTTGTACCCATATTCAGCCTTTCGCATCCATAGCTCGTCGATTTTATTCAGTTGCTCCCATTTTCCCTTGGGCAGACCGCATATTAGGTCTGTCTTCACCGTCCGCGCAGCGATAATCGGCGCTGGTATGAAACCTACGAGAATCATCGAAATCGGTTGATCTCTTATATCTAACATAATATTATATCTTAACAATCTTATAAATGCGAAAGTGTGTTCATTTGTCCTTCAATCACGCTGCAATAGAACTACGGACGTGATTTTTTGCGTGGGTATAGTTGGGGACCGGGAGAATAATATGGATACTTTTTATCCCGAAAAATCCAAGAGATCCCACGCGGTTTTTAAAAACTAAATACACGCGAGCGAAGCCGCAGGCATCAACAAGTAATAAATAAGCTTCATGCATAAATAAGCTTCATGCATAAATAAGCTGCATGGACTTCCACAGGCCACGGTCTTGCGCCTCTTGTATCCAGCGGCTCCATGTAGCTGAATAATAGAAGAATAGCAATCGTGGGTTGGGTGAAAAAACATCTATAACAGAGTTTTAAACAAACATTTTTATTTCAACAAAGTACAAATATATTTTATTTAAATTGTGCTACATTAAATTAAGACACTTAAAGTGATATAAATAGTAATTATTACTTAATGATATTATACAAAATTCTTGGAATTGTTCATTAATTTTTTTCTAGGCAACTTGAAGAAGTGAAAATATTCTCTTTTCCACCCATCACTATAGTAAAGCACAGTTGACTTAAACTTGAAGCTTTGAACTAAATCCACTGAAACAAGAAAAAAAATTTAAACTCAATTATAGAAAATTGGATCACACTGATTTTGTTCGTATAAAATGTAGTCTAATGTCACCCGGATCATCATAACGAATCGATTGATACCTCATTCATCAAAATCGACTCAGTAGTTTAGGCGCTACTGTGGAACATCCACTCATTTGCGACAAGGGTGACATAATTCAAAATTCACCAATTTTACTGTCGAAAAGGAGGTGGGTTGATAAGGCCCAAAATCCGCCCCTCATACACTCGAAAAAAAAAGTTCCAGATTCCGACAAATTGTAAATGTATTTATATACTTGAAGATATAAACTTTATTTTAATATAAAGTTTAGGTGATAAAAAAAATAGTAAGTTACAGAAAATATTACCCAAAAAGAGAGTGTTTCTTTTACTTTTCTTACATTTTCATACATTTTAGTCGTTTTTTACGCTTTAATTTAATATTTTAGAATGAGGCGCTCCATGAACCAAAATAAATTAATACTCATATAAAAGCTTATAAAAAGGAGCATCATTATCAGTTACGTTTACCATGGTTCATGGAGCGCCTCATTCTAAAATATTAAATCAAAGCTTAAAAAACAACTAAAATGTATGAAAATGTAAGAAAAGTACCAGAAACACTCTCTTTTTGGGTAATATTTTCTGTAACTTACTATTTTTTTTATCACCTAAACTTTATATTAAAATAAAGTTTATATCTTCAAGTATATAAATACATTTACAATTTGTCGAAATCTGGAACTTTTTTTTTCGAGTGTATGAGGGGCGGATTTTGTTGCCTTATCAACCCACCTCCTTTATACTTTTTGCTATAAAAACAACATTATGCTAAGCCCAAAAAAATAAGAGCGAGAGAGATTGTGACTTAATGCTCTGTCACTTTGTTGGCCGCTCTGTTGTTTCGAGACCGCAGCATCCACAAAACATTACTCTCTAACGAGAGAATTCTCTCATCGTCGATTTTGAATTATGTCACTCTTGTCGCAAACGAGCGATATCTACCAATGGTGGAAAGTAAATGATATAATTACCTATCAGTATTCATTATAAGCAGGATTCCTCGTAGTCGCCGCACGGACTGTCCAAATCAATCAGAGGTTCAGATTTCTCACTAAACTGGATCACTCTGCAAAAGGATTGATACAACTTAAGGGCACGATCTTCGGCCGCAGTAACTTGCAAACAATTGAAGTGAGGTGCACGAGCCACTTTGTTATAAAAAAAGTAAAACAGCCATGATAAAAAAAAGAAAACTTTTTAGAGAAAAGTTAACGGTAAAATATTCTTCTGAAAGCTTTTGCCTATTTTTTGACATTTTTTTTTTAGTTTAACTTTGATATACTATAAATACAACCTGAAAAACAATTAAAAACTGCACTGTTTTCGGAATATTATTTGTTCGAGTGAAGTTCAAAATATGGACTTTTGAACGGTAAAATAATTTAGAACGTGTATTAAACTCCAACGTATATTTTTTACCTATCAAAACAAAGAATATTTGATTGTTTACTATTGAATCAAAAACAGGCTGTTTTCGGAGATCCTGCCGTTAAAGACTACCGAATTTACACTGCGAAATTAGTGGCATGAAATTAGTTTCATGACATTAATTTCATCAACAATTTCACGTGTAAACTTCCAATTTCATGATGCATGCATTAATTTCACGTAAGAAAATAGTTTCGTGCTTCGCACGATTTTTGGGTGAAACTAGTGTCATGCAACTAATTTCATCGTTTAAACGCGACGCTTGAGAGTTCAAATTGAAGCGAACGATTTTGACTATGTGCTTTAGTCAGACAGTGTATTAAAATAAATGAATATTTATTGGTTAAATAAAAAAAAATGAGAGTTTTTGTGACTTATGTGCTTTAGTTTGCCGACCTCAACTATCGAAGCGTCATAGTAAAAAAAAAATTAAAAGTGAATTTTTTTTTTAAAAACAAGCTTTTATTTATATGCGCTAAAAAGAATTAAATAAACTTTTCTTTTAAAACTTTTACTATCAACTTGTAACGTCATTACACAATTTATATGATACTAGCTGTTGCCCGCGACTTCTTCCTCGTCAATTTTTGTTATTATGATCGCTATTAAGAATATATTTTAAATATGGATAATTTTCCCCATTTTTGCAACACTGATGCCTCGCTCCTATTGGTCGCAGCGTGATGTTATATAGCCTAAAGTCTTCCTCGATAAATGGACAATTCGAACCAGTAGTTCCTGAGATTAGCAACAAACAAAGAAACTCTTCAGCTTTATATATTAGTTTTTTTTTTTTTTTTTTTAGCTTTTTGCAAACAAACTCTTCTTTCTCTCTCTAGATTAATTCTTTCAAATAAGAGTATTCATTCAAAGACAGCCTATAGCTATATTTACCCATAATCTCCTGTCTCCATCCACTTTTCATCTATCCGGTTGAGCTGTTCCCACCTTCCTTCTGGTAGACCGCATATTAGATCCGCTTTAACCGTGCGTAACGCTATCACTGGCGCGGGGTGGAAACCTGCAAGAGCACCATCAAAATGGGTTCAGCATTTTGCTTAGAATGTATTTCATTAATGTATAACTATCTTGTGTATACTAAGTACATAATGGTGCTAATTCGATTGAACATAATCTTTTAAACTAAGCTAATGGCTTTAAAAATAGTGCTATCATTTATTTAGAAAAAAAAATGAATTAAAATTATTCTTTTTAACTTTCTACGGAAAAAGAAAGCGATACTTTAAAACCTAAATTTTTACTTTTTCTCATAAGTCTATTTTTTTTTAAAGAATGTTAGCCAAGCTGAATTTGACTTATATTCTCCTCCCCCCTCCAAATAAGCGAAAAGCTTGTGTTAGGAGTGGGTGCGACAATAGTGCAACGGGTGGGGCTCGAACCTGCGACCTTTCAGTTTTTAGTCCGCACCATTAACCGTTGGGCTATTGAGGCTATAATCTCTATTTTACTTTATTATACAAATAAAACTGTTTATTTTACTTCAATTAACTAAAGGAATGAATGCAAAATTAATGAATTAAATAATACATGAACTGAACTATTTGTATTACGTTACAAGTGTTAAGTGAAATTTTTTTTAAATAAAGTAAAAAATATAGAAAAATCGTATTTTTTAAGAGGACTATAACATAATAATTAAAATAACTAAAAATACGTCCACACTACATATTTAATTATGTTTAATCTGAACTGACACTTACAAAATCATAATACTTTAATCTTCTTCTGGTCTAATTTTTTTTTTTTCAAAAAATTATTAAACACATAAAAGAGTAAAATATATATTTCAAAAATATATTCTTTCTTATTAGTAAATAAAAATTCGAATTGAATAAAAGTTTTGTTGAATATAAAAAGAAAAATTAAAAAAAATGTAATCGCCCGAACAGGGACTTGAACCCTGGACCCTTGGATTAAAAGTCCAATGCTCTACCGACTGAGCTATCCGGGCTACGAAAAATAGGTCGAAAATGTCTTACACCACATTTTATTTGAACAAAAATAGCTATTTTACCAGCTGTGGTATAACAGCTTTTCTAGAAAATTACTTTATGATACAATTTTTAGTTTTATACGATTATTTTAGAGTTCATTTTACCAGCTGGATATAGATTTTCTATAAAATTACTTTATGATCCAATTTGGAGCTTTAAAGAATAATTGTTTTAGGTTAATTCCTCCCGAATTTATGGACCTAAATCTTTGACGACATTAAAAGAGCAACTGCTGAGTTTCTTGCCGGCTCTTCTCAGCAGAATCTGCATTCCGAACCGGTGGTAGATTTATGACGTGTCATAAGAGCTACAAGTTGGCCTACATCTATCTATACATATAATAAAATTGTAGAAAAGTGGTGTCTGTACAATGGAAATATATTAAAAAAAAGTAGCAGGGGTTGTTATTATATCGATGCCGAACCCGAAATTGTAATTAATTTTTTTTTGTCTGTGTGTTTGTGCACGCAAATATAAGAAACGGCTTATTCGATCTAGATACGGTTTTCACTAATATATTGTAGTAAGTTTCACTTAACATTTAGTGTTTATTTCATGTCAATCGGTACATAAATAAAAAAGTTATGTCAATTTAAAGAATCACGGCGAACATGTTTAACGTACAGAGTACGTACTACACGCCTCGCGCCTGAGCGGCGACGGTATATGTAATTCAAAATATTTTTTTTTTTATTCGATGACAAGATAGCCCTTGACTGCGATCTCACCTGATGGTAATTGATGATGCAGTCTAAGATGGTAGCGGGCTAACTTGGAAGGGGTATAGCAGTGTAAATTCAACCCATACCCCTAATCGGTTTCTACACGCCATCGTGCCGGAACGCTAAATCGCTTGGCGGCACGTCTTTGACGGTAGGGTGGTAACTAGCCACGGCCAAAGCCTCCCACCAGACAAATATGCTGCCCGAAAAGTCACTATTCCACGCGAACGAAGTCGCGGGCACAGCTAGTGAAATAAATAAATTTTGAATTCGCTTGGCGGCACGTTTTTTGACGGCAGGGTAACCAGCCACGACCGAAGCCTCCCACCAGAAAAAGTCCTTTTTTGGAAGTCGGTTAATAAATATCACCAACCTTGCAAAGAGGGTTCGAACCCAACAGTGGGAATGCAGTTCTTCTCGCAAAGCAGCTTCCTGTAGTTCAGATCCCCCTTAAACAGCAGCGCGACTGCAAACTGCAGTTTCCTGTACAGGTTGGGGTCGTACTTCTTCATGTCCTTGTACACGTGAGGGGACGTCCAGAAGTCGTCGCTCTGGAAACAATAGTTATTTCCACCTGACTAGCTCAAAAAGCGCGCGTTTGCTGCCTAAAACCAGTGAGCAAAAGTCGTTTTTGCTCACTGGTTTTAGACAGCAAAAGCGCGCTTTTTGAGCTAGTGAGGTGAAAAGGTATCTTATTTCACATTCGTCTTTCAAAAAAAAATTCAAAATTTATTTATTTCATTGTAGGCCAACTTGTAGCTCTTATGACAAGTCATAAATCTACCACCGGTTCGGAATGCAGATACTGCTGAGAAGAGCCGGTAAGAAACTCAGCATTTGCTCATTAAAAAAAAAAATTTTTTTACAATAGATAATAACACTATGCTATGTATACAGTGTTTCCGCAATGAAGTTTCAAAAATGCAAATGTAGGTACATAGAACTCAATACATGTTAAGACGGGCAGACAAAGCAGACCCATTCCCGTTGGTGGCACCCGTTCACGAGCATGACGCATGATCCAGCCGTTGCTTCGCTCAACCATATTTGAGGGAACGTAACAACCCGCACGACACAATAGTTATTTTCACCTCACTAGCTCAAAAAGCGCGCCTTTGCTGTGTAAAACCAGTGAGCAAAAGTCGTTTTTGCTCACTGGTTTTAGACAGCAAAGGTGCCCTTTTTGAGATAGTGAGGTGAAAAGGTATCTTATTTCACATTCATCTTTATAAACAAGGATACGATACACACAGTCGACTTATTATTATAGATATACAGGGTGCCCGGTAAAACGTCACGATTCCGTCGAGAGGTTATAGAGGAAGTCAAGGGCTATTTAATGACCCCCTAATACTTAAAGACGAACATGGCTTCTTTTTGAGCTATTGATAGTTTTGTATTTTTTATAATTGCATGGACGGTCCATGCAATTGGATCGAAATATCGACAATCCCAACTAAAATATTTACCGTAGTACGTATTCGTATTATATTATAACGATATGTCATTCTACGACGAATCAAGTCTAAAATCTATAGAAAATAAATTTTCAACTGTCACTAACATTATCTACACTTCTACATCTACACTACTATTATAAAGAGAGAAGATTCGTATTTTTGTGTGCATGTTTGTAATGAATAAACTCAAAAACTACTGGACTGATTTGGCTGAAATTTAAAAAGAAGATAAATTATACCTAGGATTAAAACATAGGTTACTTTTTATCCCGAAAAAAATTATAGTTCTCGCGGGATCTTGAAAACTAATTCCACGCGAACGAAGTCGCGAGCATCAGCTAGTTTAATATAAGGGAATTATGTATGGAAATTAAATTTGAAATAAACGTTATATTATTTTTATTACCATAACAACGAAAACCCCGTCTTCGACGTACTTATCCCACGTGTCGCCTAGCTGCCTCAAGTTCTCCGAATTTATTATTCTAGGGGGCTCCGGTTCAGGGGGTGCTTCGCCCTCCACCGCTGCAAATATAAAAGAAATAAGCTATAATTAAAAAACACGACTGCCCAGTCAAAAAACAAACTAAAAAAGACGTGTGGCACTCGGGGACTGCCGCGGTAAAGCTATTGCATAGCATTTTTTACCAACGCCATCTAGCGGCTCACCGTAGAGGAGTCCCGTGTCAGGTTATTTTCGTTACGGAAAACGGTTTTCGTTCGTTCTGGATTTGGTCTCCACGCTCAAGGCCCGCGATAGAAACTATGCAATACCTTGAAAGTTCAATACTGCATTACTTTACCTTTGGAATCTTATTCACATTTTTAAATGATATTTTCTTGTGAATCACTGGATATTGAACTATAGTGTCATATATTTTTAGAATCTACTCATCATTTACTAGATGATGATTAATGATCATGTACTTAATCTTAAAATTCAAAAAATTCAAAATTTATTTATTTCATATAGACTAACTTGTAGCTCTTATGACACGTCATAAATCTTACTCTTAACCTTATTTCACTTAATCTTATTTTCGAAATTTTTTTTTCAATGCGTTTTTAATGCGAGACCATGGTCACCGCATCAATTTTTTTTAAATTTTACTAGCCGGAATAAGCTAAGGATTCTAACGATACCTCATTCATCAAAATCGGTTCAGGCGTATAGAAGTTATGGTGGAATATAGAAACTCGCATACATACATGAACCCTGAAAACAATATACTCCTTTTTTCAGGCAGTCGTATAATAAAGTTAAAAGCCGGCCAAGTTCGAGTCGCACCCACCCGCGAAGGGTTCCGTACCATTTAGCCCGCTACCATCTTAGACTGCATCGTCACTTACCACCAGGTGAGATCGCAGTCAAGGGCTATCTTGTCATCGAATTAAAAAAAATCGTTCAAGATTTAACACCAGCTATTATTCAGATCGAGCAAAAACAAAAGTTCATTGTAAGGGTCTTTTTCCAATGACTACGATCTCACTTGATGGTAAATGACAATGCAGTCTAAGATTGTAGCAGGCTAACTTGGAAGGGGTATGACAGTGTTAAACCCATACCCCTAATCTGTTTCTACACGCTATCGTGCCGGAAAAATTACCAAATTGCCTCCGCCGGAAATCGAACCCCAGACCTCCCAATTATAAGACCACAGCGCTCACCACTACGCCAGGGAGGACATCAAAAAAGGTTTAGTAAATATAATAAAATCCCACCTGGTTTTGCTTCCGGAGGTATTTCTTTATTGAAGTTAGCGCTCGCACACGAGTTTATCACATATCTGAAATTACATCAAAATTGGAATATTAATGTTCTCTTTTTTTTTGAAAAAAAAAAAAAAAGAATATCAGCCAATCTGAACTTGACTGATGTTCTCCTCTCCCCTCCAAATAAGTGAAAACTTGTGTTAGGAGTGGGTACGACAATAGTGCAACGGGTGAGATTCGAACCTGCGACCTTTCAGTTTTCAGTCCGTACCTTTAACCGTTGGGCTATTGAAGCTTATTATTATTATATTGATTCTCTTTGATTGGTTAAATTTAATTTGTGTAATGAAACGACCAGCTGCTCGACAGTGACTGCTTTATTTCAATACATCTTAAAACTACCTACCAACCTGTGGGTACCTTACTGATGTATACAACATCTTTCCCCTAAAAGAAACAAACAACTTAAGAAACGAAATATAAACTATAAATAATTAACAGGATTAAACTTAATTACTTATGAACTAATATCTTAACTTAACATTTTTTTTCTTATATCTACGTAGGTACAATATATTCAACACATAAATTGTAACCCTTCACCCATTAACCTGAACCTGAACATTAATTCTTTTTAAAAATCAACGCCAGTCGCTCGCGTGCCTTAACCCTAGCCTCCCTAGTCGGACCCTCATCAGGCGAGGCGGAAGCCTGATCACCGTCACTGGACCCGTCAGTTCCGCCGGCATCACCGTATACGCTGATACTATCATCATCATCACCATCCTCCTTCTCATCGAAAGAAGCAGGAGGTGATTGGCTAACTCTTGGACAACTTTCAGCTTTTATAAGGTGACGTCGGTTGCGCCTCAGTTTTCTTCCAGACCTATCCAAAACAAAATAAGATCGAGGCTCTGGCGCACGAGCCTGTACCGTCATGCGTCGTCTCGTGTTACCGTCGGCTACTATCACCTGATCATCTTTACTCAATTCTGGCAGTTCACGCGATCGCTTATCAATTATACAATTATTATAAAATTTGAAAAAGCATATTTACTAGTTTTGCCCGCAGCTTCGCTCACGTTAAGTTCGATTTCTCAAACCTCTATTTTACCCCCTTAGGGGTTGAATTTTCAAAAATCCTTAATTAGCGGATGCCTACGTTATAATAGCTATCTGTATGCCTTTTAATCTGATCAGTCAGTCAGCTTTGCTTTTACATGACAAGATAGTCCGTCACTGCAATCTCACTTGATGGTAAGTGACGATGCAGTTTAAGATGGTAGCGGGTTAACTTGGAAGGGGTATGGCAGTGTACATTCAACCCATACCCCTAATCGGTTTCTACGCGCCATCGTGCCGGAACGCTAAATCGCTTGGCGACACGTCTATGATGGTAGGGTGGTAACTAGCCACGGCCAAAGCCTCCCACCAGACAAAATATATTATATTTACCTGAAATCTCTCGGAGTGACGTCTGAAACGAACCACGGTATCTTTTTCACGTGAAACCTAACCTGAAAAAAAAAAATAACTACTGTAATGTTTATAATTGGGTATCTGACTAATTTTTTTTCACCTCACTAGCTCAAAAAGGGCGCCTTTGCTGTCTTAAACCAGTGAGCAAAAGTCGTTTTTACTCACTCAGTGAGAAAAAGTGTTATCTCAAGATTCTAATAGAGTCCTGAGTATAGTGAGGGATTTAAAGGCAAAAGAAACAAAAACTTTGCTCCCGTGTGATACATACAACTTTTCACCTCACTACTAGTAGTAGTACTTAGTTTTTAAGATTATAATGTACAGAATAAATAAATAAATAGTTCAAAAAGGGCGCCTTTGCTGTCTAAAACCAGTGAGTAAAAGTCGTTTTTGCTCACTGGTTTTAGACAACAAAGGCTTTTTGAGCTAGTGAGGTGAAAATAATTATTATATAATTTAAATATTAATTAATTACCTTTTTAACAATGTTTTGTGATACGAGAAAGTGTGCCAGACACAGGTCCGTGAATAACTCATAGCCTGCATTGTCACAGATTATATCTGAAAATACAAAACGTCAACGTCAAATTGACGTTAAAGCCTCAATAGCCTAACGGTTACATGTGCGGATTGAAAACTGAAAGCTCGCAGGTTCGAACCCCACCCGTTGCACTATAGTAGTACCCACTCCTAGCACAAGCTTTCCGCTTATTTGGAAGGGAGAGGAGTATGTTAGTCAACTTCAGCTTGGCTATTCCCGGTGGGGGCAATTGGGGAATTTATAATTATTTTCTGAATTGTCTCTGGTCTGGTCTGGTGGAAGGCTTTGGCCGTGGCTAGTTACCACCCTACCGTCAAAGACGTGGTTCCAAGCGATTTAGCGTTCCGACACAATGGCGTGTAGAAACAGATTAGGGGTATGGATTGAATGTACACTGCCATATCCCTCCCAAGTTAGCCATCTTAGACTGCATCGTCACTCACCATTAGGTGAGATCGCAGCGAATAAATAAAATAAGTCAGCATGTTCAGCAAGGAGTACATACCAAATGTGACAGCCTCTGGTAGCGTCATCTTGGCTGGGCAGGGTATCTGAGGAGGTGCCTCCGCTTCTTCACCTTCGCCTTCTGGTTTTCCTTTGGGCTCTTCTGGATTCTGAATAATGACATAATCATTATCATCAGCACATCACCGGCTCACTGCTGAGCGTAGATCTCTCAGAGAAGGGTTATAAGGCCACAGAGGCCGGCAGAAGTTGTATGAAAATCCATATCTGTCGTGGTTTAGCGGCCAAATAAATTACATAGTAAACTCATATCTGTCGTGTAATTTAAAAATGGAAACAATATTTAACTAATAAGTAAATACTAATCAATACTTAGAAATTTCTATCTACTACATAATTATATAAGAATGATTTTAATTACGAAATACCCTTTCATTGGCATGATACATAGTAGATACTAGTTAAGTTATATTTTAAGTAATTCTGTATATATGTAAGTCTAAGTGTGCCTATTTCATTTTTGTATGTCAATGAATAAACGATATTCTATTCTATTCTAATATTAAAAGTATAGATATTAAACCTCTCGTTTACAAATCGGCATTCCCGCCAAAGTGGCGAGTCTATGGCAACTGCATTTCGCTTTAAAAACCGTGTTCTGGAAATATTCATTATCATTACAGTATATGCCTATATTATCAATATCGTCATCGAATTGTATCGAGATGAATAAATGAATGATTGTATATATAATTCACCTCACTAGCTCAAAAAGGGCGCCTTTGCTGTCTACAACCAGTGAGCAAAAACGAATTTTGCTCACTGGTTTTAAACAGCAAAGGCGCCCTTTTTGGACTAGTGAGCAAAACCGAATTTTGCTCACTGGTTTTAAACAGCAAAGGCGCCATTTTTGGACTAGTGAGGTGAAAAGTTGTATTTATCACACGATAGCAAAGTTTTTGTTTCTTGTGCCTTTGAATCCCTCACTACACTGAGGATTCTAACTTAGAATCCTTCGCCCGCTCGGGGTTCAAACTGGGCACTCGCAACAAAAATGAACTTTGCTATCTTGTTGAACAAATAACTATTTTTTTATATGCTGTGACAATTACACTTGATAAATTAAAACCCACTCACCCCTTCAATAGCTTTGGCCATATTTTCCGCTTTGGTACAAACTGTATCACAGATTTTGGCAGAATCATCCACAAGCACCTAAAAAGAAATATGTTTTTCAGTCTACTTGAGTATATAGTTGTCCCCCCAAATTCTCAAATAATATGTAAAACCTTTTCTTTTTTTTTAAAAAAGAATATTAGCCAACCTGAAGTTGACTAATATTCTCCTGTCCCCTCCAAATAAGCGGAAAGCTTGTGTTAGGAGTGGGTACGACAATAGTGCAACGGGTGGGATTCGAACCTGCGAACTTACAGTTTTTCAGTTCACACCTTCAACCGTTGGGCTATTGAGGCTTTTTCTGAAACCATGTCTGGAAGCCGAAAATAACTTTAAAAATAGTAAAAAAAAATTATTTAAGGGGGCATTAGAACAAGCAAATAGGGGGCCAAAAGATTATTTGAGGGGCATCTAAACAGCAAACAGGGGACAAAAACATTTTCACTGAACGTTTTGGGGATATTTTTGAAAAGAAATTTTTAAACAAAGCAAAGAAATATTTACTTTATATTATTTTTTTTTATTTAAACTTTTATTTTATCTTTTTTGGACAGTTAACAAGGCATACAATATAGGACGCGAGGTATTAATTATTATCCTTACTAATATTATAAATTCGAAAGTGTGTTTGTTTTTGGTTTGTCCTTCAATCACGCAAAGGGTTCCTTAGAAATTTATAAACCTAACTCCACGTAATATATAAAATTTACTGTCAGGTAATTTAAAATATAACAGGTAAGTTACAAATACAATACATGTATGCATATAATTTGGAGTCGTATTACCTTATCCTTAAGATCTACAATCATTTGCAGAGGATCGACGATAGTACGAGTCTCTTCGCCATTAGATAACGAGAGGTCACATTTATTTGACCATAAACAGAGCTGGAAACAGAAATTAATATATTTTTACTACTACTATTAGTAGTAGTAGTAGTAGTAGTAGAAGTAATAGTTTCTAAAACGAACCGCTGAGGTGTGGACTGACCCTCCAGTATCCGAGTTTCCTGCCACCTATAATTTGAGGTACCTTCAAGGCAAGAGTGAACAGACATCATCTAGGCAAGCGCGCTCCAACCTAGCCCTCATCAGTGCTTCTCATTATGTATTGTGATCAAGCGCAAGCCTATTGTACCAGAACGCTAAATCGCTTGGCGGCATTTTTATGACGGTAAGGTGTTAACTTTCCAAAATCAAAGCCTCCCACCAGACTAGGCCAGTCAATTCAAAAATTATAAATTCTCAAAATTGCCTCTAGCGGTAAGCGAACCCAGGACCTCCCACTATAAGACCACAGCGCTCACCTCTACACCAGGTCAAAATTTAACCTTAACTGTAATGTTGTCCTAACCACCTGACATATAAACCTAACTAATCATAAGAAATCATAATAAACCGAACTTACCTTTAGCAAGGTAATGAAGTCCTGTTTCCGCTTATCCTTTTCACTAGCAGGTAACATGGTAACTAGTTTGTCAGCGACTAAGCACATCGGCTCTAAGCTGTTTGTGAACGATTTGTCTTTCTGTTCATCGAATGGATCGAAGAAACGGAGTCCTTTGCTGAAAAAAATAAGAAAGTATATCACTATAGAAAATTTAATTGATTAAATGACCCCACCATAGATTTCATATGGCAGATCTCAGCTTTTTCCCACGATTTCATTACAAAGCAATAAGGTTTTTAACAACGTAGTTTTTCAATTTAAAAATAGCCTATGTCACTCTTAAAAATATCACACCTTTCTGTTGGTCCGTTACTGTATGATTGAAGGACAAATTAATAAACCAACAAACAAACACACTTTATTTTATAAGACCACAGGGCTGACCACAACTTGCAGAAAAATTGTCTTAACTTATTAGCTTATTTGGGATTTACCCGAACTCGTAGATTTTCAGGCGCAGTGACTTTGGCTCATAGTAAAAACTTACTAACCTTAACAGCATTGAGGTAAGATAATTCAAATATACCTAAAACAGATAACTTACCGAACTCACAGGTAGTTTATCTAAACTGAAAGGTAAGGTCATATAATATAAATGAAGTGAACTTACCTTAACTCGCAGCCTTCCCTAAGTCGCCTATACACATAACACTCCGAAAAAACCCAGATATTTGTAAAATAGTACGGACTTTCTGCATTAAAAATCCATTGGTTCCATTTCTTGGCTTCAGGCGTATCTACTGCGAGTAAATCGTACTTTTTGTTTGTGACTAAATCGTTTTTTAGCTTCGTTATGTACTGTATTAAGCCGCGGATATCTTCGTCTGACTGTAAAACCAAAAATAAAGCTTAGATTATGGTACAGTACTTAATCCCATAAAGAAGGAATCCAAAATAGGCTTTAAAATGATTTCAAGAACACGTGTATGTGATGATGATGTCGTCATCATCTCAACCCATCGACAGCTCACTCCTAGGCATGGGGTCTCTTAGAATAAGAAGAGACCCATACCATAGTCCACCACGCTGGTCAAGTGTGACAGCAGACTTCACAATCCTTTCAGGCAGATATGTTTCATGCGTCATGCATCATGCTCTGAACGGGTGCCAACAACGGGAATGGGTCTGCTTTTGCCTGCCTGTCTTAACATGTATTAGATTGTTTTGCATTTTTGAAACTTCATTGTGGAAACACTGTATACATAGCTAGTTTTGTTACGTATTGTAAAAAAATTTTCTTTTTATTGAAAAGAGCAACTGCTGAGTTTCTTACCGGCTCTTCTCAGCAGAATCTGCATTCCGAACCGGTGGTAAATTTGACGTGTCATAAGAGCTACAAGTTAGCCTACATGAAATAAATAAATTTTGAATTTGAATATGACTTGTAGGTTTCCTCATATTTTCCTTCTCCGTTAAATAAAGTGATATCCTTCTCCGAGGTGTGTGCTTAGGATTCGAACCTCAGACCCCACCCCCCTAGAGTTTTTGTTTGAGAGAGTCATCATACATAGATTATTATCATTATCGTTATATTGTTTTTTTAATAAATAAATAAAATAAAAAATATCTTTATATTAGGTATAATAGTATATTTACTAAATACTCACCGCGCTTTGCGATGATTTTATCTTTGTACTCTCCCGTGATAAGTAGTCGATAACTTTTGTTAGGATGATCGGTAGCCGTTCCTTTAAAGAATAGTACGCGAAGCTCCTGAAAAACACGAATGATCAATTTATAAAAATGAACTTACCTTTAGCCTTCTTCTTAACTTACCTGTTATTTTTTTACATGTAAGCTTAGTAATAAAGACAATGGCTTAGGGCTTATTTCTTTCTTTTGTTTCCAGCAGCACAATAAAAACAGTCAAAACGACAAAATTCGTCATTTAAAGTTTACTTGTCAATGGTGAAATAGACCCCAAAGGTAAGTTACGAGTAACACTTCATTTATGTTTGAAAGCAAATCAAAAAAATTAAAATGTGGTTATTATCCTTTAAAAAATTAGTAAAGATTGTCATAGAAATTTAAAAAAACCGCTAAAACTAAAATTAAAAACCAAAAATAATTAAAAAAGCAACCGCCCGAACAGGGACTTGAACCCTGGACCCTTGGATTAAAAGTCCAATGCTCTACCGACTGAGCTATCCGGGCTACGAAAAATAGGTCGAAAATGTCTTACACGACATTTTATTTGAACAAAAATAGCTATTTTACCAGCTGGTATAACAGCTTTTCTAGACAATTTCTTTATGATACAATTTTTAGCTTTATATGATTATTATTTTAGAGTTCATTTTACCAGCTGGATATAGATTTTCTATAAAAATATTTTATGATCCAATTTTGAGCTTTAAACAATCGTTTTAGGGTGCATTTTCCTTAATTATTTTTTTTTGAATAATTAAAATACTTGTAATTTTATTGTATTTTTATACATTAGAACTATTTTGATTAAATTTTCAAAGCATTATTAATCTATGATTACTGATATTATAAAATAATGCAAAATTACATTCTCTATCTGTTATCTTTTTAAAGCTCAATCGTCAACCGATGAACAAATTTTGATAAAATTTGGAACAAATATAGCTTTCATTTTGGATACCTACACCAATTACTTACTGTGTGTGTGTTAATTAAATATTACACATAAGTTTCTAAAAAAACATAATTCCACACAGACCAAGTCGTGGGCTTCAGCTAGTTTTAGAAGTAGTTTAAAACTTTTGTTCATGTAATTTCATTCAAGATGTGTGCATACAACTTAAGTAAATATGTAATTAAAATTATGTGTAACAATAGAAATAAATGATTGTATGAATAATAGTTACACAAATACTAAGTGTAATAATAAATACACAGTACTAACAAGACTTTAAATGTTAAAATGTAACAATTACATGAAAATAAACAAAACAATAATTCCTTTGGTGTTTTCGTATTGTATTTCTTTGTGTCTATCACGGATAAATATCTGATTTGCTAAAATTCTTGTTTAATTTATAGAATGCCATAGGTACTGATGATTCACGCCTCAACGACTGAACCGATTTGGCTGAAATTTGGCAAAGAGATAGATTATAATATAGTATAACAATAGGCTACTCTTTATCGCAGAAAGTTAACAAACCAGGAAATAGCTGAATCATTTATGTATAAGCATTATATTGCACTATTAGGTAGTAAAATCATTCTAGCAACCATAAAGTAACTGACAATATCTAGAGATAAATAAATTTTATCTCACATATAATAAAATGTAAGTACTACATGTAATGTAAGTACAAAAGGCTGTATTTTACATTTAATAAAATTAACATAAATAAAGAAAATCACTGATCTATCAACCATAGCTTAAACCACTGGACAGATCGAAGATTGTAGCTTCACTGTGGAAGCACTGTATACTTAGCTTAGTTTTGTTACTTATTGTAAAATAAGTTTATTTTATTTTTTGAAAAGAGCAACTGCTGAGTTTCTTGCCGGTTCTTCTCAGCAGAATCTGCATTCCGAACCGGTGGTAGATTTATGACGTGTCATATGTGCTACAAGGTAGCCTACATGAAATAAATAAAATTTGAATTTGAGATTAGGTTAAAATTTGGCATGCGGATAGCTATTATGACGTAGGCATCTGCTAAGAAAGAATTTTTGAAAATTCAACTTCTAAGGGGAAAAAAAGGGGTTTCAAAATTGAACTTAACAAGAGCAAAGCCGCCAGCAAAAGCTAGTAATAACTATGTATATAGTACTTGCAGCTTCATCTGTGCATATTGAGGTTTTTCAAAATTGAGTGGGAACTCTTCAATTCCCCAGGACGAAAAGAAGCCTAAACCTAGAATGCAAGGTATCTCTATGCCTTTGGTTTTGTGATTTGACTACATTATTGTCCCTATGCATATTTTTGAATACAAGCTTTATTTTTTATGGAAGAATCCTAATTATTTAGGATAAAATATAATAAGTAATTTATTAAATATATTAAGTAAGTAGTTACTCCATACAAAATCCTCTAACATTTTTTGAAAATCGAATCAAAATCTGTTTACCAAAATGTATGGCATGGATGGATGGACAACATTGGGAGCAGGGTTTGAGATTATCAAGATAATAAACATTCTTTGATAATTATCGGAGTCTGCAACCCGATTTTCACCCTACCTTTCACAATCTCTACATGGCAAAACCATGCGGCTTATAAGGGAATGATGGCTTAAGGAGCTTCATAGGAACCGAAAAGTCTTATAAGATCGACAATATCAAGAGATTGGAAAGGCCTGGATGAATAGCTGAGGTCCAGTAGTTTAATCTCTCATTCGCTAAGCCAGATCTATACCCTAAAACTGTAGACGCAAAAAAAAAATGATGGTAACTTACTTTTTAAAAGTGCCCTGAAGCTGCATATTAAAGGGTGTCACAGTATTTAGAAACTTCGCATCCTTTTCCACTTTTATAAAGGGTCCACCGTAAATAAACTCCGGGGTGGTGGAATAATTCTCATCTTGATCAGCTCGATCGGTCGAGTCAATCGACATTTTTGTAGACGTTTTGCTCATTTTTATTGTTTTTTTTTACAGATGTTTATTGCTTAAATATCACGAAGAATTTCCCATTACCGGGTAGGTGCGTTATTTAGTGGAAAACGGAAAACCGCGACTAGGCGAACGAGATTTATTCAAGTTTTCATTTTTTGAATTGACAATTTGACATTGATTTGCTCGAGGTCGAGCAAACGTCAAATGTCATTGCGTCACTAAAGTCAAAGTCATGCAGTTTCGTTTCGCGTTCGTTGTAAATGCACCCGAGTAGCATTTTTAAAGATACTAACCTACCATTAAACTAAACAGTCCTAAAAACTTTGATCATTTTAATTCAAAACCTAGTTAACGTCTAGACAGCAGAAATTACCTACTTTTGGTAACCAGCAGTGTACCAAATTGCATTATTTTTTCTTAGCTGTCTTAAAAGATAAACAAATAGCAGAAAACGTAGAAACGCGTAACCGACAATCCTACCTCAAGTTTACCTTTTTTACGTGTGGTATGGTGTCATTGCCAGTGCGATAAGAAAAAAAACGCCTGTGCTGGGTTTAGCGCGTCGCTTACGCCTTTGTGCGATAAATTACTTATTTACCTTTTAAGACAGCTAAGAAAAATAAATTAAATAGGTATACTTGCAGGATTAGGGAATTTCACACATTATACTTACATTCCAAAAAGTCCACTCATTTCCACATTCCTTGGCGTAACTATACGCATAACTGGATAATTTTCAGTGTCTATAGACCAATCGTAAGCCGCCATTTTACCTAGATAGCTAGTTATTATTAAGAAAAAACTTTAGAATTTCACACGCGTACCTACGTATTTTAATTTAGAAATAGAAACAGACGTGCGTATTTCGTGGACGCGAAATAAACTAACTTTAGTTTTGACCGTGGATCGGAACTAAAAATAAACTGGCGATGTTTTGGCGTTCCATATCTATTTTAACTTAAAATATCAGAGTAATGAGAGTATGAAATTCACGTCTACTACGTCGTAAAAAAATGATCGTTCCCATTTTTATTATGAAACAAAGAAATGTCAAAATAGCCTAAGTAATTTTATTCTTCCTACAATTTACTTTTTAGATTTGTTTTAATATGCGAACTAGCGATTAGCTGCTAGTCACTAGCAGGACCAGCGAGAATCGCGCCCTGAATGAGTGGACCAGTTTACACTACGGCCATGGTTCAATTGCCCACTTGCGCGAAATTCTGTTAGCGAAATCAAACTCATTTTTAATGAGTTTTTTAAAAGTAGTTCCAGCTTAATGAGTTGAAATAAAACGAAGACTAAGTTTAATAAAATTTATTACACTCACAATAATTAGAAATTGTTTCTTATAAAATCACTCTAGTACACAATGTACTTAAATAATAATCAAAAACATTACTTATCTTATACCTTAGAGGTAATCATTTGGTTTTTGGAAAACTAGGCAAGTACTTAATGTTAATTCTTGTTAATTTAACAGCTTTTAAAATATCTAGTACAATTGAGTACATAATGTACTAAATAAAAACATCAAACATTTTTAAAAAATATTGTTCAATCAAAAATAATTAATCATTAATAAAAATCTGCAAAAATAGCACTTAAGAATATAATTAATATAAATCCAATTAAGAAGCTCCTCTTTTTTTTCGAAAAAAATCGAGGAGGACCATTAAAATATTCAAAACATAAAAGGTACTCTTCTACCTTTGAAATAAAACAAAAAACCATTAAATGAGCTTACATTTAGCATTTTTATAATAATAATAATTTTTCACAATCAATTCATATTAATAAAAACTGGAATGACATCACGATTTCATATTTTTATATTCATAAATTTACTTTTATATGGGAACATTAAAAGCTCATTCACAAAGCGTGGATTCGAAATATTTCATGCTAATTTAAACAGTTAATTTTTACATATTATAATAAGTGAGTTTGCAATAAAGGTGTCCGAATTTTGAATATTTTAATATGATGGGATCTTGTCATAAAAACAAAAAGAAAAAATTGAAGCCATAGCTAGTAGCTAGCTACTGAATGATTCAAAAGAAGAATGATTATTTGAAAGAACATTTTTCTGATTCAGACTTTAAAAAATTACTAATTTTTGAATAACCAATCATTCGAATAATTAAATTGTAATTTTTTTAAGCTATTGCATAGCTTCTATCGCGGGCCAGCGAGGAGACCGAATCCAGAAATTCCGTAACGAAAATAACCTGACACGGGACTCCTCTACGGTGAGCCGCTAGATGGCGTTGATAAAAAATGCTATGCAATAGTTTTACCGCGGCAGTCCCCGAGAGCCACACGTCTTTTTTTTTATTATTTTTTTTGAAATCTATTATTACTTTACCTAACTTAAAAAGTAAGGAAATCTCGCTTCTCACAGAAACGCGTGGGTCACGCTATGCAACCCTCAAACTCACTGAAAAGCCAAACATATAAGTCTAAAGCGCCAAGCGACGAAGTTACTAAAGAAAAATAGCTAATACATGGCATGCATTAAAAATGAAAATAAATAAAAGTCAAAACTAAGTTATAAAAAAAGAGCAACTTCTTGCGATAATTATTTAAAAATATAGTCAACATAAAACAAACCTATTCCTATCTTAATCATAAAAGTACTTAAAAACAATAATAGGAGATCAGCATTTTGTAGTCAGTTTTTAAAATAATAAAATTAGTCTAACTTAAATCTTAATTGTTTATTTTAATTTGGTCTGTGCAATCAGTCTTGATAAAAAGTGTGATAATATTATCAATTAACAATAAACTTTATTGTAAGGATTAGCCTTTAGCTATAAAACTTTGTCAAAATTAAAAACTAATTTTCAGGGTCATTGTTGATTTTTATCTCTTAAAAATAGTCAAAATGTGGGTAAAATTGGGACATTATTAATTATTCTACCCAGAAAAATAATGCAAAATTCAAGCTAAGATATTTTTTGTCACA
The DNA here is from genome assembly GCA_038048805.1 of Hipparchia sbordonii. Classification (NCBI taxonomy): domain Eukaryota; kingdom Metazoa; phylum Arthropoda; class Insecta; order Lepidoptera; family Nymphalidae; genus Hipparchia; species Hipparchia sbordonii. The sequence goes on along the minus strand of CM076117.1, from coordinate 974,643 downwards.
ATTTCAATAAGTAGTCAAACTTTTAAAACAATTTTCTTACATATAAAAGTTAAATCTATTCACTAAAGAGATCAGCTTTAATACCAAAACTAGAATATTTTTATGATTTATCATAGTTCTTTGACAATATTATTTATTTTATAATTATTTAAGTTGTCAATTTAAAAACAAGTGAGAAAAATTTTTAAAACACACATGATTTCCAATTTAAATTAGTCAAAAAATTAAAAATTTGAATTGTTTCAATCTTAATTTATATTTAGTCTGTACACAAACAGAAAAAAATTCTAAAAAAAAGTGTTTTTCGGATAATTATCTTTATGGTAGTCACAAATTACTTATTTACAATACAAAGTTAAATATAGATTTTTGCTCATAATTCAAAATGTTCTGATCAATAAAATTACCTGCCATTTTGTTTTAACTGGTGTTAAACATTATGATTTTTGCTAAGCAGGTACTAATTATTACATTAGTTCCACATAAATTAAAAAAAAACTGGTTAATTAATTTTATTAGATGACAAGATAGATATTGAACCCTTAAAACTGGTTAAAAAGATTTGGTAATTAAAAATAAAATTTAAATTTTACTACAGTAGTTAAATGTCAATTTACATGATTAATTAAATCAACCTTTATTAATATGTATCTATTTTTTTTATCATATAGTTTTTTTTAGCAAACTGTTTGTACTTAAAGTTAATAATATTAGTAAGGCACATAATGGACTAAAAATATAGTCATTTCACACTATAAACACATTGTCGCTCATATCATTTTACGTACATACGCCAACTAGCTTACTTAAAATTTTAACAATAGCTTGCAGAAACTCGTTAGCGACATGACGCTTAAGACTTTCTTGATGCAAACAAACATCTGTTGTTTCCAACCTTTCAACCTACAGATGCTCTCATGACGTTTCACCTTTTGGATGATATAATGCAAATTGCAATAGACTGACACAACTGAAAAACTTAGAAAGTCTTAAGCGCCAGGTATAATGCGTTTCTCTAAGTTTTGATGATGTTTAGCGTTTTGGGTAATGTAGCCTAAGAGCTAGCCTGCAAAAACCGTGCGAATTTTAAAGCGCACTGCGTATATCTGAATGATTACAAGTGTTAGAAAATTGCGAAAAATTGCGCGGATTTTTTCCGCAGTGCAGGCTAGCTCTAAAGTTATTAACTAGTAGCGTTTCCTACCATTGCTCTTGATGCGTGTGGTTTTCAGTGTGATGGTGGTAGAAGGAAGCGGCTGCCCGTCGTTAGAACTTCGTAGCACTGGGCAGTATGTACTGGAAAAATAACAGTTATTTTTTTTTTTTTAATTTTGTAAGCTTGATAGCCTAGTGATAGGACTGTGGTCTTTTATTGAGAGGTCATAGGTCACGCACTTCCGATTTTTCGAAATTATGTGCATTATGAGTACACATTGCACAAAAAAAACAGTTTTTTGGCAAAACACAAAAAAAATCTTTGCGTTTTGACTTTAGCAACTCTAGCCATATTATAAACGTGTGTTCTCTTTTTACGATCGATAATTAACCTAACGCTAAAGCAGGGGCTCCCACAGTTTTTTTTATCGCACGTTCTATCCTTTCGGATGGAAAGAGTGATAAAAAAATCTTCGGAACCTCTGTTCTAGCGTTATTTTGGAATTTGTATGAATATAAAAAAACCAACTTACATAGTATGAGCGTCATCTCCAGAAGCCCCGCATGTCATACACACGAGCGCTCTCAAAATGGGGCAAGTAACTCTGTATGCATTCCCATTCCTCTCCTTAAGTCCATGGTTCATATAAACACTGGGAGTTTCGCCATTCTTTCGACAAAACATGCACATTTTAGATTTACCGATGGAGTCTTTGCTTGAACCGGCCCCTGTGTATAAGGAGGGGTTATAAGGAACTCTGAATTCAGGATATGGAAGCTTATTCGGAGACGGTGTCAGGTTGTCAGGACCAAAACTCTTATTCGGAGAATTCGGAGGCAGATTTTGGATCCTATTAGAACAATTTGGTGACAGATTTTGAAGCCTATTCGTACTAGTTGGTGACAGATTTTGGAGCCTATTCGGAGGCGTTTGTGACATAAACGACGATGGCACTATCGAAGAACTCGGTGACATATGAGCATAGTTCATTGGATAATCTTTAGATTTTTGTGGACTATGAAATTCTAAACTCCTTTCATTAGACGGAAATAATTCAAATGATCGAGTAAATTCCGGTACTAGTGGAGTTATCGGTTGCCATATATTGTATTCAAAATTGGGTTCAGATTTAAATGCTTCGTCGATGGGCGTTTTAGAGTGGCAACCGAGGATTTTACGACCAACTATAGCTCTTTGACGTCCCAAATGTGGTGGGGTATCACCGATTTGAATGTTATCGTTATTGAGCAGTTCGAAAAGTGGAAATTTTCTGTCAAATTTGTTACTGTTGTCATAATGTTGTGGTTCAAAGCCTGGCGGATTTCTCTCAAATGGAGTGTAATTTGGAGGTGGTCTATTAAGGTTAGATGTCGGAGATTCAAATGCATATCTGGGAGAATCCAAGATTATAGAGGAAATGTTTTGCGGAGATTCAAATGCATATCTGGGAGAATCCAAGAATATAGAGGAAATGTTCTGGGAATCATATAGTAAACTTTCAAAAGATTTTGGGGACTCAGACGTTGGTCTGTTAAATTCTGGACGGTTTATTTGGAATGGCGTATTAATGGATTCAGGAGTTGTGGAATCCGTGGAACTGGAATATCTATTGGCTGTTAGAGTATGGAATGGAGAATAGGTGTTTGATGTATCGGAATCTGAAACATTATTTCATGAAAATTAAAAATTTAACAAGCATGTTAGATAATACAGAAATATTTATCTATTGGTAAAGAATCTACCATTGGTTTTGAATTATCCAATGAAGAATTAAGTAAGAAATTGTATTTTTATTGATGGGGTATAAATATCCAGGTGGAAAAAAAATATTTTATTTTGTTTACCTACAAAATACATACTTTTAAAGAACCTATAAATATTTATTTTTGAAAATAGAACTATTTAAGTAGGACGTACTTTTTAGTATTTACCATAGAACTTTTTTTTTAAATGGAACTCTAGCTAAGCACCTACCTACCCAAGCCTTCTAGCTAATAGGTGTTTTGATGTACAAGAAATCGGTAGGTATTTATAGGTAACAAATAGCATAGCAACTAGATTTAAATCTTAAAATAGGAATGGCATGAATATAATAAAAATAAATAACATACCCAGTCTTATCGTAGGAAAAAACCTACTCGTTTCTCCAACGTAATCCACCATGTTTTTCGAAGGAAACATTCTATTCTGAAATATCAAAACATTTTCATTTAGAATTTTCTAATAAGTATTTACAATTTTGTTTACATAGTAATAAAAAGGAGCCATGTTTTTTTTTTTAATGGGCGTAATTGTTACTTCCGCCAACCGACGATCTTTTTCTTTTTTTTATAAATGAAAAGATAAATAGAACTAATAGATAAGAATACTGTTTTAAATATTACTGTATGGTTTTAGAAATAAAAAGAAACTTTTAAGGAAACATAAACATAATTGAAGTTTCAAGGACATAAAAAATTACTTATCGGTTTATTATTAAACCGCGGTTAATTTAAAATGCAAGAGTAGGTGTATTATGAAAAAAAATCAATAAAGAATTACAATTAAGCACAATTTTGGGATGAAACGGAATAAAACTGCCTGATGATTAATTATTTTAAAGATATCTACCAAACAATAGTAGCTAAGTGCCAAAAACACATCCTCACTAATATTATAAATACGAAAGTGTCTTTATTTGTTGGTTTGTCCTTCAATCACGCCACAACAAAGCAACGGACCGACGTGATTTTTTGCATGGGTATAGTTGAGGACCGGGAGAGTGACATAAGCTACTTTTTATCCCGGAAAATCGGAGTTCCCGCAGGTTTTTTTAAAACTAAATCAATGCGAGGGAAGCCGCGAACATCAACTAGTTATGAAGTATATTTTCTGGGTCTTTTATAGGACATACTGTTTAAGAGCTAATTTTTAGAAAGGATGAGCCTGTGGCTGAATCAATACTTTTTGTGGGACTTTCACAGGCAGGTATAGGGTATAGCACAGTAAGATCTAAGCTAGGTATAGATAGATGCTGTAGTGGCGACCCCGCACCGGGAAGCGCAGAGTTAGCAGACCCCACACTAGGTGGACCGATGGCATTTTCAAACGGGTCTCGGGGAACCGCTGGAAGTAAGCGGCGCAAGGCCGAAGCCTGTGGAAGTCCATGCAAGAGGCCAGTGGACATCTATTAGGTGGAAGAAAATATAAATTAGGTGCAGAGATATGTTAGCTGGAGATGGACAAAGGATAGCTCCAAAGGAAACTGCCTAAAGGATTCTAAAAACCAAAATCGAATCGGCTGAAATCGCGATCATCTGCTAGTCAAAGGCAAAGGTGACTGACTGACTGACTGACTGACTGACTGATCTATCAACGCACAGCTCAAACAACTGGACCGATCGAGCTGGAATTTGGTATACAGCTACCTGTTAGGACGTAGACATCCGCTAAGAAAGGATTTTGGAAAATTTCAACCCCAAGAGGGTTAAAAAATCGAACCTAACGTGAGCGAAGCCGCGGGTTAAAGCTAGTATTGAATAAAAGATTTATTTACTTACATTTTCTGAATATGTTATCCGATATCGCAATTGAATCATCGAGAGACCCTTCTCCTTCAAAGTTTTCTGCGCGAATGAACAGAATTTTTTCCAATATTTTTCGCTCTTTTGGCGGCACGATCAAAGACGCCGATAGCGCTACTCGCCTAGCAATAAAAGTCGCGGTTGTATGGAGTTCGATTTTCGTCAAAATGTAAGTTGCAATTAAAAATTATATCATTATTATTATATAAGCATAGTCATTAGTCAACATTGCGGTAATCACATAGTAAAATTTCACATTTTAAAAATAGTAGGTACTTAATAATTGTTTTACCCGTTTTGTATTAAATTATGCGCTGATAATCCTGTTCCCATTATATATGATTATATATGAGAAAGTTTAAATGTTTGAGTCATTGTTACTCAATAACGCCGCAACTTGTAATTTGACTGAAATTTGGCACAGCGATAGATTATAGTATGGAGTAACACACAGGCTACTTTTTATCCCGGAAAATAAGAGAGTTTCCGCGGGAATTAAAACCCTTAATACACGCCAACCAAGTTGCGAGCATCAACTAGTGTTTTTGCAAATAAATGTCAGAAATGCTTTATTCTTCAAGTAATTCTATATTTTGTTGAGGTATAATTATTAATAATGAAAATTATGAGTACTTATGCACTATAAGTTGACAATTTTTTTCAATGAAGCTACAATAGATACTACTTTTGCACAAAGCATTTGCCGCTTTGTTTATAAACACCGAAGGCGCGGGGCGGCACGTGTGTGGTATGTTTTACTATTCGACACTAGATGGCGTTATGTTACTTTTTAAATATTTATTCTACTAACTATAGAGCACGGTAGAGGTATTCAGCATAATTAAAATTTTATTTTAATTAATTTGAATTTGTTCTGATAGTGGTTAATATCTGTTTAATTTTTATGCTAATTTAATAAATCCCTATAAATAAGTCCCTAAGGAAATATGTTGTGCGTACCCATACTACTGAACGCTAGATGGCGCTATGTGCGAAAAATACAAAATAATACAGGTAGAGTCTAGGTGGAGTATAATAACCAATTTACCTCTATTATTAGGCATTTTGCGTACAATAACCCTGGGCCCATGGTAAGACCTACCTACTATAAAGCCGCTGTCATAGGTAGCCTCAGCGTTAAAACCCGCGGCTCGCGGCTAGTATGCGGCTGGTAGTTCGAAGTAAGTATTTTCACACATTGCTTGTAATTAAACATTTCGCGGAAGACATGGGGTGTTAGCACACTACCATTATTAACGCTTCTTCTGAATGGAGGGAGACCACGATCTTTGAAGCGAATGGGATAAATAACAATAATTAAAATTACTATTACCGCCGCCCATGAACATATTTGTAGCACCTGAGGTACCACCAATGGTTGCCGGCTTTTTAGGAATTTGTTGGTCCGCCCCTTGAATAACCCCATGTTGTAATTTAGTGGGAACTCCGTCGCAGGAAGTTGGTTCCACAGTCTCAAAGTACGTGGAAAAAAGATCTGGCACATCGGATGGTCGAAGTGCTCCAGGCACTCAGGTGGTGAGGGTGAAATTGTGTTCGTGGACTGGACCAATTTCGCTAATTCTATTTTTGTTGTGTTTGTTACTGCAAGGAGAAGATTCTTATGGAAAGAAAAGTTAAGGAAAATGGGATAATTTAAGAAAACTTAACGACTGTTTTAACTTTGCGAGTTGACAGTTCTTCAGACTTGGAAAGATAAATAAGATATCACTTACCTATCCCTGAAAAGATTAATATGTGTTTAATTTGTATGCTAATTCCCGCAGGATTTTTAAAAACCTACCCTCACACCGACGAAGTCGCAGGCAGAAGCTAGCTGTTATCGTTAATTTTAAAAGTAACATTTAGGTCTACGCAACGTTTATACAATAATGGTCACAGTACTTCTTAAGCAAGTTCCCATATTATGCATTGCGATGGAAATCACTCTGATTTATATGTAGAGATTATAGCTTACTGCGTCTGTTACTGTTAGCCGTTCAAATTGGGTAATGCTGGGTAATGCCAATCTAGTTGATCTAAGTGGGTTCTTATGATAAAGCCTGCGATCTAGGTAATATTTGGTAATATAGGCCGCGGATAACTAAAACATGCCTAAAACTGTACTCACGAATTTCTTGTACCTATTGAATTGTGTTCCCACTAAATTACAACATGGGGTTATTCAAGGGGCGGACCAACTCTAAAAAGCCGGCAACCATCCGGCAACGCATTGGTGGTGCCTCAGGCAATGACTTCTACAGTCATTGGTTCCAGGTGCTACAAATGTTCGTGGACGGCGGTAATCACTTAACATCAGGTGACCCGCCTGCAAGTTTGCTCGCTTAAAAAAAATAAAAAATTGACAGATTACGGTCTTGCGACGCTTGTATCCGTGCGCCTCGTCAAATGTTGGCCTTTCAAATTAGATGATGCCAATCTAGTTGATCTGAGTGAGTTCTTATGATAACGTCTAAGTCTAGACCTCAATAGCCCAATGATTACAGGTGCGAACTGCGAAAATTAAAGGTTGCAGATTCGGTCCTCACCCTTTGCACTATTGTTGTGCTACCCACCCACAGGTTTTTGACGACCTCCCTGGCGCAGTGGTGAGCGCTGTGTTCTTTAATTGGGAGGTCTCGGGTTCGATTCCCGGCGGGGGCAATTTAGTAATTTATTATTTCTAAATTGTCTCTGGTCTGGTCTGGTGGGAGGCTTTGGCCGTGGCTAGTTACCACCCTTCCGTCAAAAACGTGCCGCCAAGCGATTTAGCGTTCCGGCACGATGGCGTGTAGAAACCGATTAGGGGTATGGGTTGAATTTACACTGCTATACCCCTTCCAAGTTAGCCCGCTACCATCTTAGACGCATCGTCACTTACAATCAGGTGAGATCGCAGTCAAGGGCTATCTAGTCATAGAATAAAAAAAAACTCCTATAACACAAGTTTTCACTTATTTTGAGGGGAGAGAACATCAGTCAAGTTCAGCTTGGCTGATACTCTTTATTAAAAAAAAAGTCTGCTGTCAGTTAATGTACGTATAAATAATATAATACGAATAAGACCAATCGAATTATTATACTAACCTTATAGTACAGAGTTCTGACAAAGGCGTGTAATTATTTGAACCGCCAAAAGTTATCAACAAACCATTAATCCCATCTCCCCATAAGACAGTGCTCTAGTATTGGTTCATGTGGGGCAAGGTCGCAATCACTAGTCGATTGTGTTTGACTTGCTTCAGTGTGGTACAAGTTACAAGCGGTTAAAAGATATTCGTATAAATCCACATTAGATAAGCTACATATTGTAACATTTTTTGTTTTGAAAAGAGCAACTGCTGAGTTTCTTTCCGGCTCTTCTCAGCAGAAACAGCATTCCGAACCGGTGGTGGTAGATTTTCGACTTGTCATAAGAGCCACTAATTGGCAAGAAGTTTCGCCATACTTATCCGGCCAAAACCTTTCAGCCCAATCCGTCCAGTAGTTCGAGCTGTAGAATAGAATAGAATAATTTTTTATCCAAATAAACTTTTACAAAGTGTTTTCGAATAAAGTGCTGTGCGTTGATAGATCAGTCAGTCACCTTTTCCTTTTATATATTTAGAAAAAGGTTAGAATAAATCAGGATGGCGCAAGCGGTAGCCTCTTATAACTTGCATCCTTCTATCGATATAATTGTAGGTAGGTACATTTTGTTTATGCAATGTTTTTTTATTGTCTATAGCTTTGTTTGATGGTGCTGGACTCTCGATGTCACAGATTACAATCTGAACTCGCCACAGTCGGTTAAAGAAAGGAAGGTTGTGACTTAGCAAACAGCAATTAGGAAAGCTTACATGCATGCATCCTGTAATATAGAACATCAGATTAGTTCGATACAATGGCCATATGTAAATACTGTTTATTACCCTTCCATCTCAAGTTACCACTACCTGTTAGCAACGTACCTACCGCTCGATCTCAATACGTTACGTTTTGAATGTTTTTGTTTCAAATTCAAATTAATTTATTTCATGTAGGCAGTTTAACTTGTAGCTCTTATGACACGTCATAAATCTACCACCGGTTCGGAATGCAGATTCTGCTTAGAAGAGCCGGTAAGAAACTCAGCAGTTGCTCTTTTCAAAAAAAAAAAATATATTTTTTTACAAAGCTATGCTATGTATACAGTGCTTCCACAATAAAGCTTCAAAAATGCAAAAATGCATACGTAGGTACACCTATCCAACCCATGTCAAGATGGGCAGCCAAAGCAGACCCATTCCCGTTGGTGGCACCCGTTCACGAGCATGACGCATGATCTAGCCGTTGCTTCGCTCAACCATATTTGAGGGAACGTAACAACCCGCACCACACGACACCACCACAGAAATGTTTACTAGCTTTTACCCGCGACTACGTCCGCGTGACTTAGGTTACTGTTTTTCCGGGGTAAAAGGTCACTTTAACTAGACTTAAAAATAGATAAAAGTAAGGTAGTGAAACACGGTAATTATAGCTACGTATTCTGCTGAGGAATGCAATTGCAGAGTTTCTTGCCGTCAGAATTCATTGGGCAAAGTTCGTATGGTTTTCAGTTTTCACACGGGATTGCGTCAAATTAACAAACCGCATGCAAATGATATTACTCCCATAATGGAATATTGGATACAGGGAAAGTTACAAGATTGTTACTATAGCTTTAATATGGCGAAAGACATCTTAAGACTGAAGGACCAACGGTCAACGGGTGGTTTAGTTTAGCGATAGATGACTGCCCATCTTGACATGCGTTGGATTGGTGTACCTACGTATGCATTTTTGCATTTTTGAAACTTTATTGTGGAAGCACTATATAGGTACCTACATAGCATAGCTTTCTAAAAAAATTTTTTTTTGAAAAGAGCAACTGCTGAGTTCCTTACCGGCTCTTCTCAGCAGAATCTGCATTCCGAACCGGTGCACAGTGGTCTGGCGCTCTAACTAACGCGGTCATAAGTCCGTTTATCACTAAAATGTTTATTAAATCGTTATAAAAGTCCTTGTTTTGATAAAAATAATAATATAATGTATGAATAGACTAGTTACTTTAACAAAATATGTATTATTTATATTAAAAATCTTAAATTCTAAAAAAAAAAAAGAAAAATTTACTTGACACAGTTAAATAAAACATTCTACATATTCTAAAACATTATATATCTGTCAAAAATGTTGTTTATAATTTATAACTTATTTATTTACATATTATAATGACTTAGGTACATTAGATATTGAAAAAAAAAATACAATGTTGAAGTATAATAAAAATAAAATATAACACAAGACATGAACTAAAAATAATTTTAAAAAATATAGTCTTGATAAGACATGACCTAATAAAAATTTACATCTTTAAATCTAATATTCTCCGTTGACTCCGTTTGTTACAATCACTAAATTCCTTTCTGGGTCTTCCAATATTCGAACTCCCTTCTTGTGGCACTTTCTTTGTTGACGAGGACGTGCTGGGGGTGGCACTCCTCGGCAAATCTCCAGTTTCAACCATTGCTAACCATTCAGCATGCGTTTGCACTAAATTTTCCTTGCATCTGTTAGCTATTTTCCAATATTCCAATAACTTCTTATTAATGTACTTCACACGGCTATGGAGATTTTTAATATCAACATTTTCTGAATCCGGCACCATTTCCAGTAAGTTTTCCAACATATGATTTGCCCTTTCATTCTGAGAACCACTAATTGTGAGCCAAATCTCCATAAAATCCATCTGTAAAGAAGTTAACTGGTAAAAAGTACCTTAAACCAATTAAACAAATATTTTTCATTTCCTTGCTCTTCGCGTTATAATATTATTAAAAAAAAAACGGGCAAAAACGGGCAGACAAATGATATTGTTCCTTAAACTACACTACTTTAGCTGTGTAACCATATGAAAATCATTAGGGGCTGGTCGGGGTAACATAGTCAAATCTCTTAGTGAAAATACAAATTGCTAAAATAATAACTCAAAAAACACGCATGGCTTTACACCTAAATTTACCTGAATTTAAGGTCTTTATATTAGCAAAAATAGAAAAACATAACAGTACATACCCTTATCAGTTAATTTCATAATGTTTTATCAGGTAAATAATCATCAATTCTGAGAAATTTCTAAAAAACAAAATCACTTTCAAGTCGCGTTAAGCAGCTAATTTACTGGTTGCACAAAATGTGTTCACTTCGTAGGTCGAAAAATTAATGATAACGTTAACTTATGCGTTATCTATTTACAGTTTTGTATTGTTTGGGAACTTGAGAGTGATTAAACAAGCAGAAATTGTAAATAGGTTGTGGTCAATATTTCGGACTTATGACCGCTCTCAGACGACTGTGCGGTGGTAGATTTATGACGTGTCATAAGAGCTACAAGTTAGCCTACATGAAATAAATAAATTTTGAATTTGAAAAGGCTGTAAGTAGTTGCAAAAAAATCGATTTATTCGTCTTCTTAAAAAATTATCGAATAAAAATCGACTGCAATCGCCTGATTGGCGACTCACCGGCTATTGGCTGAAATGCATTGTTGCAGAAAGAACGCTATAAATTCAGCCAATCACCACCAATTGAGACGTAGCAATAGTTAATGTAGCTTGTATATCGACTGGCCGATCTTTACTCAATTATATCAATTTCATGATTAACATTTAATACCATCAGCTTATGATAATAATTAGCTTGTTGAAGGTCGAATTAACCACGAAATTGAACAATACGCTACAGATATGTCGAAATTTGAGTAATGGGAGAGCTATATTACTTTTTACTGGAGCAATTATTAGAGGTAATTGTTAAAAAATAATACGAGTACGTACCACGGTAATTATTTTAGTAGATATTTCGATCCATTTGCATGGACGGTGGTCACGACGAGACAAACGGAGTGATTACATTCTCTTTGGACGAGACTGCGGTGTTGCGAGACGTCAAGTTGAAGCTGTCATGGGTAGAATCAAGGAACATAATACTCTAACGAGGGTAGAATCTATCTACCGGCCTTCTTGGTCTTTTCGGAGGAACGTCATTTAATGTTCGGCAAAAAACACTAACAAAGTGCTGTATAACATATTATGCTATATAACAATTACGAGTACCTATGTCATTAAACCACGAATCAAGAAATATTTAATTATACGTATTATTAGAGGCATGAACCTTTATAGGTTCATGATATAGAGGTGCTCTATGAGAAATTGCTTTTAATATATTAACAAAAAATTCTTGTACAGTCCAGTTAATATTATTTAAAATACGACAGTGCGTACGTTTGTTGGTTTGCCCTTCAATCACGCTGCAGCAGAGCTACATATCGATGAGAACGAGAGTTAAGTATATGGGCTACTTTTTATTTCGGAAAAACAAAGTATTCCGCGGGATTTTTTTTAATCAATGACAAGATAGTCCTTGACGGCGATCTCACCTAATAGTAAGTGACGATGCAGTCTAAGATGGTAGCGGACTCCCTTGGAAGGGGTATAGCAGTAGGTATACATTCAAGCCATACCCCTAATCGGATTCTACACGCCATCGTGCCGAAATGCTAAATCGCTTGGCGGCACGATACTTACGGTAAAGTGGTAACTAGCCACGGCCAAAGCCTCCCACCAGACCAGACCAGAGACTATTCAGAAATTATAAATTCCCAAATTGCCGAGAATTGAACTCGAGGCCTCCCAATTATAAGACATAGATATTTCGACCGTAGCAATTAACATTGTCGGATCTACATTTTAGAGATTTTCATTTTATTACATTAAAGGTCTTAGAATAAGAATAGAAATGCCCCCACCAATTATGAAATTTTTAAAATTAACCAACCATCTTTGGTTTTTGCAAGTGCAAAAAGTAGGTACATTGACTATTCTTCACTTTATACATATTTGAAACTTTAAACGGCCGTACCCTAAAGTAGTGATTTTTCACATACGACTATGTTAATTGCTACGTTCGATTTTGTAACACAAGTTGCAAAATCCTATCAAGACATTTTGTCTTTTTAAGGTATCCTTATAAAGCCAAAGTGATGTCAAAGATCAGTTCATTTGCGGATATTTAGTTCACCATCCGAGACCGTTAAGGAGATATTGCACATTTCAGAACATAAAGATGTACGACAATCCTACACTGATAATAATATTCTCTTGACCGAATCTATACCTACTTTATACATATAATAAAGAGAAAGAATTTGTTTATTTGAACGCGCTAATCTCTGGAACTACCCGTCGGATTTGAAAAATTCTTTTTGCCTTTGTAAACCTAATCCTTGAGGAAGGTTATAGTCTATTTAATATCACGGTACGTCCCTTAGAAGCCAAGCAAAAAGAGGGAAAGTAAGAAAATACGCTAAGCGAAAACGAATTACTGGACGGGCGGTCAACCAACGAGAGCCGAACCGAAGGCTACTTTTCATTCTGGACAATCAAAGATATATACACTACACATAGGATTATTAAAAACTAAATCTACGCGGACGAAGTCGCGGGCAGCAGTTAGTTTTAAATATACATATAGACTAGTGCTTGATTGCGATCTTACCTGATGGTAAGTGAAGATGCAGCCTAAGATGGTGCCCGCTTGCCTAGAAGACGTCTATTCACTCTTGACTTAAATACACCCAGTAACATTATAGTATAGTTAGTTGGAAAAACGGAAGCCGAAAGGACATTCCAAATTTTTGCGGTGCGTATTAGGAACGAGGAAGCAAAGCGCTTGGTGCGAGATCGTGAAATTTCGACCACGTAGCGGTGCAGATTCGTACGATGCCTTGTAGTTCGGTGGTAGAAAGGTGATGGAGGAACTGAATTAACTAGTTCTTGGGCACACTCTCCGAAATATATCCTGTAGAACATCGACAGACAGGCAACCTTGCGCCGATGTTCCAGACTTTGGAGTCTGGAGTTCACCAGCGATTCGTCGCCTATGAATCTTCTGGCACGTTGATCCACCGAATCCAAAGCAGCGAGCTGGTACTTGGCAGATTTGGAGAGTGACCTCTTTTATCCCGGAAAAACAGAAGAAGGGTTTTTAAAAATCTAACTCGATGTGAACGAAGCTTAAAAGGTAGTATCACAGAATAGGTGCATAATAAAAATAGTACAGTTTTATACAAGGTGTTTGTTAATGTGTATAACTTACCAGCAACCACCCATGCACTTTGACCCTATAAACACAATGGCGGTGGTAAAAAGTAAAAATTAATTATCAAAAACTTTCATACAAAAATAATTAATTAATTAAGAAAAAAACATTTTGGAAACCCTAACTAGACATAATAACAACACGCCACATAAATCCCTTTCAATTCCTGATTCCCTAGTACCAAACAAGTTCGATGTTTAGAAAGAGTCGTAAATTCTTACCGAGTGCCGCGCACTTGATGTCACGTGATGCCTTTTCGGAATAGGTAGGTAAGCGCGAAATCACTGACGACCTTTGCTGACGACTGACAAGTCGACCACTTTGCCTCGTTACTACGTACACTACGTCAGTAGTGGTGATGACCGGATAACGAGGTCTAGGTTCGAATCCCGGGTCGGTTCAAAATTACACACGCCTTGCCTTATTGGGTTTCTGACAAGAAATTATCAGTATCGGCCTGGAGTTAAATTACAAAGTTGGCGTTGTGTCACTCCCGTTCCTCGGAGAACATGTTATCAATGATAAATTTTAAGATTAATTAAAGCCCACCAACCGCAGCTGCAGCAGCTTGGAGGTATGGATGTACTTGGATTGGAGGGTCTAATTAGGTTCATCTCTAAATAACTTGCGAGTGGCACAGGTCTCCCTTCCAGATTGATTTAGTTTAGACTCAAGAAGCTCAAACAGAGCCGCCCCTAGTTTCCTAACTCTAGGCCGGTACTGGGGGTTTCTTGGCAGAAACTCAACTCTAAAAATGTTATGACCGACTAAGCAGGATTCGAACTCAGACCGCAGCAGATTTGCAACCGAACACTCACAAACTCACACACATGATTATGTCATAAATACTCCATTCCACAGTTCACTTAACAGAGACGCAATCGATAGTTGATTATACCGCAACCGTTCACGTGCAACTGCGTTGTAAATTGTAATCCCAAAAAATTAAAGCCGCAAGACGAGTGTTGCCAGTCATGATTTTGATTTTACCCGTTTTTCTTAAAAAAAATCCCTTTTTTTTATTCAATGACAAGATAGCCCTTGACTGCGATCTCACCTGATGGTAAGTGACGATGCAGTCTAAGATGGTAGCGGGCTAACTTGGAAGGGGTTTAGCAGTGTAAATTCAACCCATACCCCTAATCGATTTCTACACGCCATCGTGCCGGAACGCTAAATCGCTTGGCGGCACGTCTTTGACAGTAGGATGGTAACTAGCCACGGCCAAAGCTTCCCACCAGACCAGACCAGAGACAATTTAAAAATTATAAATTCCTAAATTGCCCCCGCCGGGAATCGAACCCGAGACCTCCCAGTTATAAGACTACAGCGGTCACCACTGCGCCAGGGAGGTCATCGAATCCCTAGTCCTAAAACAATATTTTGACTTTCTATTGGCAAATAACTTGTAAAATGAAAAACTGAATACTGTTTTAGGTAGCAATTTAAAAAATACTTATTAACAAAAGTGTTACATTTGAAAAGCCACATTTTCATCTCAAGAACGTACCTAACATTTGGTAGTTACTGTTAGATTCCAAAATTATTAAATGCACTCGCAATTATCACCAATTCCTTTAAAAATAGTTAAGCAAAAATCTTGCATAATACAAGTATTTTGTGTTGATTTTCCCGAGGTAAAGGCAAAATTTCTAAAGACAAACACTATCAAAAAATATTATTTTCTAAGTCTCCTTATTTTCATGGTGCCCTAGTATTCCACGTAATTTTACGATACACCAATATTACTTTGACGCGCCGTGCGAGTAAAGGCGAGGCTACAAACAAGACTTGCGGTTGCGTTTACGCAACGAAAAATTTCATCGCATAGGACATCGTACGAGAAAACTCTGTCGATTAGTTTAGTTTCTGATGAGACATGGACCACACTAAGTACTTTAGTAGAAATTTATCTTTGTATTCTTCCATTGGTTTCTCCCAAAGGACAGGACGTTCCTGATTCAAGAAAATCAGATAATCGTTATCGTAATTAATCATCTTGACATGCACACGCTGGGAAGTGTGGATACCGATAGAATGGTATAGGTTTTTACGGTGCACAGCGGACATTTCCACGGTGCGTTGTGCGACGTCTATGATTTTTACAATGCTGCGACTTCGCACCCCAATGTGTGCTCGCCCTTACCGGCGGGCGGTGTTTCGAAAACACGTACCGGCGCGCCGGTACGTGTTTGGCGGCGCCGCGGCGCCGCCAAAGAAAAGCCGCCAGAGACGCCGCCCGCCGCTAGCTAGAGCGGCACCTGCGGCGAGCACCGGTGAAAATCACCGGTGATTTGCCATTCTCCAGAGATTCACCGGAGATCTCCGGTGAATTCGAATACAGATTTAGCATCAATTAAAATGTTTTTAACTGTTAATGTTCTAGTACAATGCAATGGAATTTTAAGCGCATCGATATTGTGTGAACTCAAAATGATATTAGATGTATTGTAAAGGTTTTAAATAAAAAAAAATATTAAGAAAAAAATATTTTACTTTATTATGATAATTATTATTTAAGGAGGTAGGAAATAATGATAAAGTAATTGTATTTGAATAAATGTTATTAAATAATTAACAATGTTGATCAACAAACTTCTTTTTATTCAAATAATAAAATTACTTGAGTTATGATTCAATAATAATCGGTTAAACACCGATTACTTTCACCGGAGACTCACCGGTGATTCTCCGGTGAAAAATCACTTCTCCGGTGCAAATCACTACGCCAAATACCGCTCGCTTTCAACTTCTAATGCTAGTACTATGCTTGCACTGTACTGCAAGCGATAATAATAATTATTGTATCGTCTTGCAATTGATTTATTATTAAAAATTTCACACACATTCATTCGTTCATTCACATACAGTCATTGTTAATCAAAACCACAACGCGAGATATTAATTACCTGCAAATAAAGAGGCGGCAGTCACTTTATGGATTACGTAGGTACGGACTTTAACTTATGGAGTCCGAAAGTAGTCGGGAATATTCTTGCAAAAATACGAGATTTCTAATCGGTTTTCACTCTACTGAACAATACTACAGGTTACAGGTTTAATTGCATGCCGATTAATGATTAGGTATCGCATCTGGAATATTTTATCGCAACGTTATAGCATAGCAAGTAGTACGTTGTAGGCCGAGACTAGGATACCAGCGCAGTAGTAGAATAGAAGTACTTTTAAGATTTTTCATTCATATTTTTATCGTTGGCAGTTCATCGCCATTGAATCAGCTGTTTTAAAGGGCTGCCACCTATACATTTATGGTGAATTTTTGAAGTCCTCATAACTTGGCCAGGATATGAGCTACACGTCTCATGATATTTTTTCATGTATCTATACACCGACCCCAACTTATGGGTTTCGGTAGGATAGGGACATTAACTAACACCTTGTATAATATTATAAAGAAGAAAGATTATAAGTTATTTATTTAAGTTTTATTTTGTTGTATGTTCTTATAAATAAAATATTCAAAAAGGGTCAAAAAAAAAAAAAGAAGAAGAAAGATGTGTATGTAAGTATGTTTGGAACGAATTGGCTCAAAAAGTAGTGGACCGATTTACTTTTTATCCCGAAAAAAATTATAGTTCTCGTGGGACTCCAAAAAATTCTCAATCCACGCGTACGAAGTCGCGGATATCAGCTAGTATTTAAATATTTTGCAAAATATTGTGTACTAGTTAAACGGCTAACTTCAAAGAAGTACTTAAAACTACGATAAAATCAGTAATTCATAGTATTATGATGGCAATGTCCTCAACATAAGAGAGACTTTTTTGGTATTTCAAGGGAAAAACGTAAAATCGCGTAAACAGAAGCTTTAAAAGTTCAATGAACCGTGGGTTAATTCTTTTTTTTTTAAATATTAGCCAAGCTGAACTTGACTGATATTCTCCTATCCCGTCCAAATAAGTGAAAACTTGTGCTAGGAGTGGGTACGACAATAGTGCAACTGGTGGGGATCGAATCTGCGACCTTTCGGTTTTCAGTCTGCACCTCTTATCTTAAGCATCGCTTATCTTGAGTCCGAGCTAAGTCAGAGCTTAGTCTGAAATCTATCCCATGCACTCAACTAATCCCTTGCAAAAAACTACATCGATTCATTGCTCCGTTGCGGCGTGATTGAAGAACAAACCAACAAATCAATAAACCAACAAACAAGTAATATCCTCCTATCCCCTCCAAATAAGCGGAAAGCTTGCGCTAGGAGTGCGTACAACAATAGTGCAATGGGTGGGCTTCGAACCTGCGACCTTTCATATTTCAGTCCACACCTTTAACCGTTGGGCTATTGAGGCTTCATACCTAATAGTCCAAGATGATAGCAAAGACAATGGGCAGATTCCCTCCTCATTCCGCTCTATAAATACATAATTTCGCGAAACTGTACCACAGTTCGTCAAAGGGTACTGCGGTGTTCGTGTGAACGCACTGTTCGCGAATTAAGTGCTTAAATACATGTTTAACTTAACTGTGCTTAACTTATCCAAGTTCATATTAAGTTAGTGACGCATTTCACTTCGAGGAAACAACAGGATCCTAATTGAAGCTTGACTTCTACCTAATGTAAGTTTGTACACTATCAGTATTACTTAACTTATCCAAGTTCATATTAAGTTAGTGGCACATTTCTCTTCGAGGAAACAACAGGACCCTAATTGAAGCTTGACTTCTACCTAAAGTAAGTTTGTACAGTATCAGACTTATAAAAAGTTCGTATTAAGTTAGTTGCGCATTAAAGGTTTGTTTCTTTTCAAATCAAGAATAAGTATTCTTATTCTAAGCGAATGCTTTTCTAATAATATAAGTTTTGTACAGTATTCAATTTAAATTTAAGGCTGTACATATACCTAGTGAATAGGTGTCTTCTAGGCAAGCGCGCTCAAAAAGCACGCAATAGAAATTCTGTAACACGAACGAGGGCAAAAGCTTGTAAATACCTTATATGGGTAGTTCTACGATAAGAGGTAACTTGTGCGGCAATCAGTTTAAAATAGAAATTTTACTGCATATGTTGTTATTTTTTGCAATGAAACACATCACCTAAATGTACTTTATTAAATAACGTCACGATTCAATGCCTAATTAAAGTATATTTTTCTGAAATTCCTTATAAAGTCTAAAAAAGTCTCTAACCTGGCCTGTCCCCCTGTCGGTTTCAGTTTAATTTGAAACGATACTTACTTTCTTTGTATCAGTTATTAAACTAAAGTATGTTAAACACAAACTTCAATAAATGTATTCAAGTATTGTTAAGGAAAAATAGAACAATATTTATTTATTTGCAATATATTTTAAACTTAACTTTTGTCCCACTGTTTTTGGGTATCTACTCTAGAAAATTTCATTCCGCTACTACAAACACAAATATAAAACGGCCATATTCCAAATAGTGCTCAAAGTCATCTACCGACGTGAAGTTCGTAATGCAAAACACGTGAGCCGTTAAGAGCGCCGTCATTTGTTAGTATTTGCGACCGTTGATTCAAAGTAGTCGTTTCGCGAGGTCATTGTGTCTCTCACCTGGCAAGTCATAAAAGTTATATTATTCATTCAATTTATTTGCATTTACTGGTCTAATTAAATAATGATGGACTAGTGAAAGTGTGATACATAATGTACCTACCGAAAAACTTCTTATGTCAATTAAAACAATACAATTTATCATGAAAACGTCTCTCACCTGCCATATTTCACCTGGCAAGATAAATGTCAGGAGAGAAATTTGTTGACCAGGGGAGATAAGGTTAGTGCAAACAAACAAAGTAAAAAAAGTCAAAAAAGTCAACAAAGTCAAAAAGTCAAAAAAAGTCAAAAAAGTAAAAAAAAGTCAAAAAAAATCAAAAACCGTCAAAAATGTCAAAAAAGTCTTTTTTGACTTTTTTGAATTTTTTGAATTTTTTGATTTTTTGACTTTTTAATAAAATATGCATAAAGTGACTTGCCCTTACGTAAAAAGATAAATAAATAGAACAAAAATCATAATATAAGTGTTTAATGAAAAAACAGCTACTTTTCTCCGTGGCCGTATTCTCTATGGACTTAAAACCTCTTATCGTAGAATCACCCATAAATATTAAAGAGTCTTTTTGTGTAATAAAACTCATAAATATAATAATAAGTATAGAAAACTAAAATAAGAATAAAACATCAATTTTATTGTCAGATCTGTATCTCGCTTTCGCTGTGGGAAAAATACAACGCTTTTTTCTTTCATCTACTTATTGCATCACAGCCATGACCATTTGTGAACTTTATTATGCTTATAATTTTTTTCATACTAAGTTTTTCCCGCGGCTTAGCTCGTGTGAAATTCGGATCAAGCTCTATCAACGGATAAGTGCCAATTTTACCATCGCCGAATAAAGTTTAATCGACGAATAAAATTGACATTTTGGCAGAGTTTTAACAGGAAAACAAAAAAACTGATAGAATCCTACTAATCCTACTATGTACTACTATCGAGTTCCCTCGATTTCTCTAGGTTCCCATTATCAGATCCTGAACTGATGACAATGGGACCACCTGGGAAGTATACCCTTTCAAACAAAAAAATAGTTTTCCAAATCAGTCCAGGAGTCTTCGAGTACCCAATCACGGAACATGCATAAAAAATAAAAAATAAAAAAAAAGGTTCCGACGAATTGAGAACCTCCTCCTTTTTTGGAAGTCGGTTAAAAAAGCAAACCCTTAACACCCTGTATAGGGTTTAGTTACGTTGTTATTTTGTAAGGCAATTAGCTTGAGCGGTGACAATTTACACTTTGTACAGATGATTCATGGCTCATGGTTGTGTGTGTGTATCGTATCTGTATACGTGTGAGCGTAACCACATGTACAGTTAACGCGCCCTCGTGAATTGCAAGCACTAACTGTACCTAAAGCCTAAAGGTACAGAAGTTTTACTCCGCAAAATGATTTAAATAAATAGCGACTCTTGCTACCACACAAAAAAGGACAATTCAGGTTGACACAGCGCTACTTACCTACCGTCTTATTCACCTAAACTTTTCTCTATCTATCGCGTAACTCTTATCCCTACGCACTCTCTGAATTTAGGGCCTTTGAAGAGGTACGCTATGTACTTGTAGCTCTGCAGTTTACTGCGGAGTGCGCCAGCCCACGGTTTAATTGCCTGTGCGGTTAGAATGTCCTATGCCAGCGCATAGGACGTTCTTACGCAGAAAGGCGTAAGCAAAGGCACAGCTGCTTAGCGCGTCGCTTACGCCTTTCTGCGAGAAACCACTTTTAAGACAGCTTTCTTAGCTGTCTTAAAAGGTAAGCAAATCGCAGAAAACTTTTCACTTCTAACATTTCACAACGGTTTCATTGCCTTTCATTCAAAAGCTTGTGAAATTAATTTAATTATCTACATGATTTCTATGTTTGTTACAGATTGTTTAAACCAACCAATCTACCTCATCATGACGTACTTTAGGGTAAGTAACTTTTGTAGTATCTAATACCTTTACAAATTAGGTAGGTATAAACATTAAGCATATAAATTAGATATAATACAGTAAATCAGAAATGTCCTTATTATTCCACCCCCTGTCTTCTACAACCGCACCGCTCGCCACCGAACGCAATTTCACCCTCACCACCTGGGTGCCTGGAGCACTTCGACCATCCGCTGTGCCAGATCTTTTTTTCCACGCGCACTACCAAACTGTTGAACTCCCTTCGATGGTGTTCACACTTAATTACAACATGGAATTATTCAACGGACGGACCAACAAATTACTGAAAAGCCGGCATTGGTGGTGCCACAAGTGCGGGCGGCGATAATCACTTAAGAGCTTATAGTATGCCAGCTGAAATCCAAATTTTGCCCCCGCCTCACTGCCCAAGCGTGCAGCCGCCCGCACCGCGTAGTTGCAGCTATCTCACTCGCACGAGTTCATCACGCGGCAGGGGTCACGCGCCGTACGATAGGGTATATGATACATTTAACGAACCTCTAGTACATATTACATAGGTATGGAAATAAAATGAAAGTAATATTATTATATATTATTAATAACTAAGACTTAGAATTAGACTTAGACTAAGTCTAACACTAAGACTAAGTCTACGTTTAAGTCAAAGACTAAGTCTAAGTCTAAGCAAATATTAAGACTAGGTCTAAGTCTAAGTCTTTCACTAAGACTATGACTTAGTCTTAGACTTAGTCTTAGTGTTAGACTTAGACTTAGTCTAAATTTAATTCTAAATCTAAGACTAGGTCTAAGTCTTAGTGAAAGGCTTAGACTTAGACGTAGTCTTAGCTAAAGTCTAAGTCTTAGACATAGACTTAGAGTTAGTCTTGAACTTAGCCTTAGACTAAGTCTCAGACTAAGTCTAAGTCTTAGACTTAGTGTTAGACTTAGACTTAGACTTAATCTTATACTTAGTCTTAAGTTTAAGTTTAAATCTAAGTCTTACTCTAACACTAAGACTAAGTCTAAGTCTAACACTAAGATTAAGTCTAAGTCTAAGACTTAGTCTTAGCTTAGACTTATACTTAGACTTAAAAAGACTTAGTCATAGACTTAGCCTAAGACTTAGCCTTAGTCTTAGACTTAGACTAAGTCTAAGTTTAAATCAAAGTCTAAGTCTCACACTAAGTCTAAGTCTTAGTGTTAGACATAGAGTTATACTTAGTCTAAGACTTAGTCTTAGACCATAGTCTTAGAATTAGTCTTAGACTTAGTCTTAGGCTTAGTCTTAGACTTAGACTCAGTCTTAGACTCAGTCATAGACTCAGTCTTAGACTCAGTCTTAGACTCAGTCTTAGACTCAGTCTTAGACTCAGTCTTAGACTCAGTCTTAGACTCAGTCTTAGACTCAGTCTTAGACTCAGTCTTAGACTCAGTCTTAGACTCAGTCTTAGACTCAGTCTTAGACTCAGTCTTAGACTCAGTCTTAGACTCAGTCTTAGACTCAGTCTTAGACTCAGTCTTAGACTCAGTCTTAGACTCAGTCTTAGACTCAGTCTTAGACTCAGTCTTAGACTCAGTCTTAGACTCAGTCTTAGACTCAGTCTTAGACTCAGTCTTAGACTCAGTCTTAGACTCAGTCAGACTCAGTCTTAGACTCAGTCTTAGACTCAGTCTTAGACTCAGTCTTAGACTTAGTCTTAGACTTAGGAAGCCTAAGGAAGACCTTTAGGAAGCTATGTATTTGCATTCTGTAACAAAACTTAAACTTAAGACTAAGTATAAGATTAACTCTAAGTCTAAGTCTTAGTGTTAGACATAGAGTTATACTTAGTGTAAGACTTAGTCTTAGACCATAGTCTTAGAATTAGTCTTAGACTTAGACTTAGTCTTAGACTTAGTCTTAGACTTAGTCTTAGACTTAGCCTTAGACTTAGGAAGCCTAAGGAAGACCTTTAGGAAGCTATGTATTTGCATTCTGTAACAAAATAGGCTATAACTAGTCTTTTGTTTATACTACTAAAATAATGTGACTGTGGCTACTAACTGGGAAAACTACCTTAATATTTAGTGATGGTAGGTGTATGAAACTATGTACCTATTCCACAGACAAGAGCCAATAAAGTTATTATTGTAGTAATCAATTCATGTTTTTAGCATTTTTTATTCTCCAATTTCGTCTTATTTTTCTTATTCCGCTTATTTCCTATTTCACTACACTTATAATTTCTTAGATAATATACGTATTCTGGTAGGTATGCGTGAGAACAAGCGACGCGGGTTCCCCGTTCGAATGCCGGAGCGTGAATGAATTCATACGGTGGACACGAGTCGCCCGTCGGCCCACAGCCCCACACGCAATATTTTTCAGAATTTCATTTCTAATAACGAAAAAATTACTTAATTTTAAATAATACATAGTATAAGACACTTATTGTACTAAGTTGAGTATATATTTTAAGTTTTATTAATATA
Organism: Hipparchia sbordonii; assembly: GCA_038048805.1. Lineage (NCBI taxonomy): Eukaryota > Metazoa > Arthropoda > Insecta > Lepidoptera > Nymphalidae > Hipparchia > Hipparchia sbordonii. Next base: position 950,860 of record CM076117.1, on the reverse strand, counting down.
GGTAAAGTATTCATTGACTACTGCGTTTTATTTGTAAAATTCAGAGGGAAATTTGTGAATTTTTTCTATCGAGAAAATTTTTAGTAATCGTGTTTTCACTTAATACAACATTCAGTCTATATCGTCAACTTTACTATATATTTCTTTCAATATTATTGATTCAATATTTTTATTGATATGGACGATCAAACGTGGCACGCTGGCATACTGTAAGCTCTTAACATCAGGTGACCCGCCTGCCCGTTCGCTAGCTATTCTTATAAAAAGAAACTAGATATTGAGGCTTGAGGCTTGGATCCTCTTGTATCTTAACTGTTATTACAACATATGCATAACGGAGATAACCTCATGAGCTTTACAACAATAATTTATTATTATTATTTATTTATTTAGCTTAGATATGCTCTACATTTGCGAAGGTTACTAAATCAAAACATGATCAATGGTAGATTCATTGACGATTCAAAAGTGCTTGTAAAAGTTTATTTGAATAAAAAATATTTCTATTTCTATTTCTATTTCAATAACGGACAAAAGCCTGTACCGTAATCTGTAACGGTTAATCTATGATTACACCAACTTGATTACTTGATTACCATGTAACATAGATACCTATGTAAATAAGTTACACACTATTACGTCATGATCAGCAACCCATCATAGTATCACTACCCAGAAGTCCTGGGCCAGGACTCCTCTCAGAGAAGAGTTAACTTATAGGCCATAGTCCCCCACGCCGCGCTAGTCCAATGCGAATTAACAGACTTCAGACCTTTGAGAACATTTTGGAGAACTCTCAGGAGTCTCAAGTGTGCAGGTTTCCTCACGATGGTTTCCTTTACCGTAAACGCACATAACTTCGAAAAGTCAGAGGTGCGTACCCGGGATCGAATCTGCAACCCTCCGAATAGGATACCGCTGTCCTAACTACTAGGCTATCACTGCTTTATAACACCAATAGATGATTCTATAATTCTCCGGGAAAAAATGTAGCCTATATGTTAATCCTGGATGTGAGCTATTTCCATTCCAAATGGGGTTATTCGTTGTGGCGTGAAGGAGTAACAAACACACACACACATACAAACTTTCGCCTTTATAATATTACCGTGATTACGTATGCCATTGTAGGTAGACAAAGAATAACGGTAATTTGTTATGCATATTAAATGTGAAGCAAATTATATTGTCGTTTTGTTGATTGCAGATTGCAATATGTCATCTAAATATATAAAAGGCAAAGGTGACTGACTGACTGACTGACTGACTGATCTATCAACGCACAGCTCTAACCACTGGACCGATCGAGCTGAAATTTGGCATACAGGTAGCTGTTAGGACGTAGACATCCGCTAAGAAAGGATTTTGGAAAATTTCAACCCCAAGAGGGTTAAATAGGGGGGTTAAAAAATCGAACCTAACGTGAGCGAAGCCGCGGGTTAAAGCTAGTCAGTCATATAACTCGTAAGGTTCATGAGATAAAGATAAAGATATTTTTATTTGCTCGAGTAATCCATTCTGGTCTTTCGGAACTTATTTGCAGTACAAACAAGCCTAGTGGCTAGGACTTCAGTCTCCTATTGGCGGAGTTGCAGGTTGGATCCCGGGAACGCACCTTTGACTTTTCGTTGGGAAAAAGTGCATTTTGCGACGGAAGTGACGTTTGACAACGATCGCGAGATCAGTTTGTATTTTAAACTCAGAATGGTTTATATTCAGTAGAAGTAGAAGTAATAGAGTAAGGATGAGTTATATACTCATAAAACAAGCGAAAAAATTGTTCCGAACGACGAAGAGTACAATAGAGTACTTCATTGTTAAATGACACAAATTACGACAAATATCTGCCATTACGCGCTTCATTTACCGCACGCTTGTAACATATCCACCTCTTTTTAACCGACTTCCAAAAAAGAGGAGGTTATCAATTCGGCCGGTATCTTTTTTTTATACATATACTATATCATAGCTCTTGGGTTGTACAATGATATGTATTACGCGGTCGGCGGTGTATACTGCATATGTATAGGTACCTACCTACCTACAATTTATGGGTTCTTTCTTCGACACTCGTGAGACCGTTATTTTGCATATAATGCTAATTTCCATCGGCCAGGGAACCCGCTATCGTCCATCGGAGCTATTGTCTCCTTTCCTGGTGTTTGTAGAAACCTATGCAATAGCGTGTAGGTACCTACTTAAATTAAATGTTTCTGAATTCTTGCGTTATCAACCATTTAAAAGGCGCTGGCAGTTCATGAAATCGGTAAAAAAGGGAATTTTAGAGCAATGAGTAACATGATTAACGTTACTATACAAACTATACATATAGACCCCTCCGTAGAACAAAGTCTCATCTGCTAAATTCATAACTTGAGATTTGAGTCTTGCAGATGTGACTTTTAAGGCTCAAATTTCAAGTTGTGAATTTAGCAGATGAGACTTTGTTCTACGGAAGGGTCGTGTAGTTAACATCCCTAGGGACATCGCTGTATACCGTAATATAATACATAATTATCTATACATCTATACATATAATTAAAAATGAAAGTGTGTTTGTAATATCAAAATAACAACTTCTTACTAAATGCATAATTAAGGTGGGTGACCCAAATAAGGCCTATGTCCTAATAAGGCCTATTTTTTAAATTTCGCGCTACACGATTTCAACTGGCTGCCAATGTTTATAGAAGTGTGCGTATACATTAACTAGCGCACACAAGCACAGCTAGCGGCCTGTGCCGCGAGCGAGTTGGAACTTGCAGTTGAAAACAACCACGCCGCGGAGTGCATGCTTGTTTTTATAAAATTCTGGCAGAGTAAATAGTAAGTATTTTTATTTTTATTCGTACTTGGTGTGCTGTGTTTTGTCTATAGGATAATTATACGTTTAGCCATCTCCTCACATAAGTGAAAAAGCTGTATTATCGGTGTATTCCATATAATTGTTATTTTGTTTACCCATGTGCGATGCCCTAATAAAGCCTATAACAAAAATGTATAGGCCTTATAACTTCACAGGTATATGCTTTATTAGGACAATGTTTTATGTCAGTTAGAAAAGTATCACAGTAAAATAGTAAACCCTTGTTTTCAGCAACATCATGGAAAACGGATCACCAGCTTCTACCACAAGGAAAAAAGGGCTCAATGGACTTCGCAACAGATGGAAAACGCTGTTAACCAACCCTGCAGCATCAGGATTGAGGAGCTAGAACCTTGAGTTGAGCTCGACAGTTCCTAAAGGATCTCATTAGATTTAATATAAGTGTTTACAACGTTTTCTATTAATTAAGAAGTTGAATGCTTACTTGTTTTTATTAAGGCCTTATTAAGACACAGGGTTCCCAATAAGGCCAAAGTGACATTTTAGTTATTTGTGTTCATAAAAGTGTGATTTTTGTTTCTAAAGCAATTTTATTTCATTAATTACAAAGTTTAATAAATAAATATAAGTATTTTAAAATTACCAGAGCATTTTAATTATAAACCTGCTAGTTACGTAATAAAAAAATTAAGGTAGGCCTTATTTGGTGACCTTACCTTATGTAAGTTAATACGGTACTTATAACAAAAAACAACAATTTTTAAGCTATTGCATAGCTTCTATCGCGGGCCAGAGTGGAGACCGAATCCAGAAATTCCGTAACGAAAATAACCTGAAACGGGACTCCTCTACGGTGAGCCGCTAGATGGCGCATTTTTAATTAACGACATCTAGCGGTGAGCCGCTAGATGGCGTTGATAAATAATGCTATGCTTTACCGCGGCAGTCCCCGAGTGCCACACGTCTTTTTTAAACTTTTGTTTGTCCATCTGTTTGTTTGTTGCGGCTAATCTTGGGAACAACTGAACCGATTTTGACAGGACTTTCACTGGTAGATAGCTGATGTATTCAGAAGTAACACAGGCTGCGCTCAGTAATGAGACGTTAATGGGTTACTCATGATGATGACGAACGCCTGGTTCTATCCAATATTCGATGATGATTATTCATTTCAGATATTGACCACGTCGCTATGCCTGAGTGTGGTATCGGTGCAATGCGAGCCCCCCGTGGGAGGCCACCACTACCAGACCAGTGGCGTCAGGCCCAGCCAGACTTATCTACCTCCCAAGACTGGTAAGTACTCCTTAACCACTTAGGTACTTTTTTTATTCGATGACAAGATAGTCCTTCCCAAGTAGCATTTGCAAGCTATATAGGAGCTGCGTTCATGTATAGGTACTATAGGGTAAACTTTCTGGCTGTATAAAGGCTGTATAAGCGCTTAAACAGCTCTTATAAGTAAAAAATTGGCACAAATTATACAGCTTTATGCTGTACAGTAGCTGTACAAACATAAAAGAGGCTGTATAATAGCAAAAAAACCTTAATCCACGCGGGCATCATCTAGTAATTTAATATAGTCTAGCGTGTAACTGCAGTATCACTTGATGGTAAGTTACAAGATCTTGCGCCAGCATCATCGAATATAAAAAGCTTTTTCATAACTTTTCAGGTCTCACTCTACCCAGCAGCTACCTACCTCCGAACTCCTTCACAGGCGCGGGACAGTATGGCAACGGTAACAACCACCATAATGGCCAGGGTCATCACCACCACCATGGCAGTGAGAATGAAGTGGTAAGAACATCAACTACTACCCATACTATCTTCTCCAGTCCAGCATCCCGCGATACGTTGGAAATATAAGTCCATCTCTTTTATAGTTGAGCCCAACGGTTAAACGGTGCGGACTGAAAACTGAAAGGTCGCAGATTCGAACCCCACCCGTTGCACTATTGTCGTACCCACTCCGAGCATAAGCTTTTCGCTTGTTTGGAGGGGAGAGGAGAATATAAGTCAAGTTCAGCTTGGCTAATATTCTTTAAAAAAAAAATTGTTGCTTAGATGTTGCGTCGAGTGAGATTTAATCGGGGAATAAATTAGGCGTTCTGACAGATTTTGTATTGAAACTCTGTTAAAATTTCAACGCAAGGAATCATAAAAAATAACACATTAGATAAAAGAAATCTAATCAAATACCCAATTAGAATAAAAGATAATATGCAAAAGAAGCGTAACGGTTTAATCACTTAAGTATGAAAATTTTAATGAAGTACAAAATATAACAGTTAAAAACAAACATCACGTACCGTTCCTCCGTATATTATATACAGTATAAGAACTGATAGGTTTCAGCCTATAAATACTATTATCCACCGAATAAAATATATCACCGTAGTCTCCAAAAATTATACTCCTTGGAAAGAAACTCAAATCTGCAACATGTTTGGCTGTACCGTTAAAACAATCGATTTCATACAACCCGTCCTCTGTAACACCAAACGTCGTGAATTCATCACTTATGAAATGATAAACTGCAGTTAAATCCTTGTTTTTAACTATTTCATGACCGTTTATAGCACAATAAACACCGCACATAGAAACATAATGTATATTCTTGTAATAATCCACATCGAATTCCAGTACCGCTTTCATATTTCCAACGTGGATCGCTTTGGAACCGTGGTCGAATATCTTGTAAATCTTATGACTGTTTGCATCTATAACGTACATTTCGTTATTCCGAATCACTATTTTCAATATATTCATATTATAAAGTCCTATATTAACCGCTTCTCCTAATAACGGATCGTATTTGTACAACCCGTTATCCGAACCGAAGTACACATCCCCATTTTCTTGATCTACCGCTGTCGCTTTATTTTTCGATATGCCATTAATTTTCATGGTATCTTTAGTAATAATATTAACGTAAGCTCTTCCCGAATTTTGTATCACATCATCCATATGCATGAAATATAGATTTCTGCTTGCCGAATCGTATGCTAACTCCTTTGGATCGGTGAATTTATCTGTCAGAAGTTCCTTTTTATATAATCTACTTCCAATTTTTTCTATAGGCGTATCGGTTACATATATGCGTATTTTAGCGTCCACACATACTAACAATAGTATAGCTACGACTGTGATGTTAACTTTCGGTAACATTTTATCGCTTTTCGAAAAAAAAAAAGAAAACGTGCGATAATACGTAATTTTCGTATGAAACTGGCTTCAGTGTGTAAAATGTTTTGATCTTATATCTCATTGAAGTTAAAACCAATTATCTTCTACAGTTGATACAGTACTTTATACATTCCGATTTGACGTCTATGGCTAATAGAAATAAGGTCGGTTATTAGAATTGTAGATTTTTCGGTTCGTTACTCATTTATGATTTGTCATCGCGGATGACTGTGTGTTGAGAAAATTGGTATAAACAAGCGTAGAGGTCGTTTTGAACAATTCATCGTAATTATATACTACATAGTTGCAGTTGTCTCATATTAAATTTTGCTTTATTTATACTATTTTAATCAAGATTAATAAGCTTCGCTAATTTACAAGTTAATTGTAGTTAAAATCATCCAGAAATAAGTCCTCCGTTCGATTACAGTACCTATGATACCGTTTAAAAACCGATTATCGGTATGAGGTCATACTCTTATTAACCGACTTCCAAAAAGGAGGAGGTTATCAATTCGGCCGGTATCTTTTTTTTTCTATGTTTTTAATTAAATTGTCTGAGATAATAGTTAAAGTTAGCCCGCTTTCTAAATCGTTTTGCACCTCGGAATGGCAAAGTTAAGTTACCGTTAAGCTTAAGTTGACAGGTATTTACAAAAAAACCGTGCGTACAAGTGCACAAGTCGGTTCAAAAATTTCTAAAAATTAAATACTTATACTATTACAAGTTAATACCCGCGATTTCGCTCGCCTGGATTTAGTTTTTAAAATCCCACGGGAACTCTTTGATTTTCCGGGATAAAAAGTAGTCTATGTCACTCTGCAGGTCCTCAACTATACCCATGCAAAAAATCAAGTCGATACCTACGCTGCATTGTTGCGGCGTGATTGAAGGACAAACTAACAAACAAACACACTTTCGCATTTATAATATTAGTAAGGATATACCTACTATGACATCTCAAAACAATATTGAAATAATATTATATGGTTGGCGGTAAGAACCGAATCTGGGACGGCCGGCCACGGGCCCGGGTAAATGGGTTAGTGTCCGATAATGACCTCATTATAGTTTACCCGGATGCCACAAATTAGTTGGTAATAAGGATAAGACTCGTTACAGTTGAACTCCGCGAAGAATTCTCACTATTAACACATGACTTTGGAATTTCCAATTCTTAGCAGAAATTGTAGCCGTATACTCAACTCTTTTTCTTCAGTGTATCTCTAAAGTGTCTCTTGTCTAAAGTGTAACTTTTTCCCTAAAGCTTTTTTCTTTCCCTGAAGCGTAACTCTTTCTCTTTGCGTAACTTTCTCCCTCTGTAGTGTAATTTTTTCTCTGTAGTTTAACTATTTCCCTTTATCGTTAAAGCGTATTTCTTTCCCTGAAACGTAACTCTTTATCTTAGCGTAACTTTCTCTCTCTGTAGTGTAATTCTTTCTCTGTAGTTTAACTATTTCTCTTTTTCTCTAAAGCGTTTTTCTTTCCCTGAAGCGTAACTCTTTTTATTAGCGTAAATTTCTCTCTCTGTAGTGTAACTCTTTTTCTGTAGTTTAAATATTTCTGTCTAGTGTCACTCTTCGTCTGTAGCATAACTCTGTCTCTGTAGTGTACTTAAATCTTTTTCTGCTAGTGTACCTCTTTTTCTAAAGTCTAACTCATTCCCTTAAGCGTATTTCTTCCCCTTTCTACTCTTTCCTGTAAAACTCTTGGACCCCACGATACAGGCCTGCATACAAATATTATGCGGATATAATAATAATATGTAATTTTTGTTAAATAAATATTTTTTCATTTTCTCTATAGTGTAACTCTCTCTCTGCAGTGTAACTCTGTTTCTATAGTGTAACTCTCTCTCTCTGTAGTGTAACTCCGTCTCTGCAGTGTAACTCTCTGTCCCCAGCCGAAGTCGTACGAGTTCGGCTACTCGGTGAAGGACGCGCAGTCCGGCAATGACTACGACCGACGCGAGTCGTCCGACGGGCACGTGGTGCGCGGCGAGTACAGGGTGCAGCTACCCGACGGACGGACGCAGATTGGTACGTTTACCCTACTTACATCAGCGGGATTTTTTATTCTGAATTTGACTGATTTTCTCCTCTCCCGTAATAGTGCAACGGGTGGGGATCGCACCTGTGACTTTTCGCAGTCCACACCTTTAACTGTTGGGCTATTGAGAGTTGAGACTTTGCCCTGCTTAGGTCAGCTGTGTCTGAAGGATGTCTTAAAATGATTGCTACAGTGCAGTCAGACTTTTCGTAGTTCTGCGGTAGAAAATAAGGCAAGCTTTGAATGGAGTTCTAGCTTTGACTGATATATTATGTACTTAGCTCTTTTTTTTGGTTTTTGTTTTCAACAGACTATTAGCCAAGTGTACTTGACTAATATTCTAGCTCCTCTCCAAATAAACGGAAAGCTTGGATGAAACTTTTTTTATGAGCCACAATTATATGATTTTCTTTAGCTATATAGCTCTTTTTTAAGCTATTGCATAGCTTCTATCGCGGGCCAGCGTGGAGACCGAATCCAGAAATTCCGTAACGAAAATAACCTGACACGGGACTCCTCTACGATAAGCCGCTAGATGGCGTTGAAAAAAAATGCTATGCAATAGCTTTACCGTGGCAGTCCCCGAGTGCCACACGTCTTTTTTTGGTTTTTGTTTTCAGCAGACTATTAGCCAAGTGTACTTGACTAATATTCTAGCTCCTCTCCAAATAAACGGAAAGCCTCGATGAGATTTTTTTTGTGAGCCACAATTATTTGATTTTCTTTGACAGTAACGTATCACGCGGACTGGCAGACTGGTTTCCACGCCAACGTGCGATATGAAGGACAGGCGAGGTATCCCGAGAACAGTAACAATAATCAGGGTAAGTTGTCCACTCATTATACTTAATTTTTTTTTCAAATTCATGTATAATAACTAAGGCATGTTCACCCATATTGATACAAAACATTGTTCAGATGCATAAAGTTAATTAAGCAAAAACAATATACGAAATAATGTCAAAGAAAAACAAAAGAAAAAAGTTAAAAAAAAAATTAATGTCTCGTTGGTCTAGTGATTAGCAAGTTCGACTGCGGATGACGAGGTCCCGGGTTCGTTTCCCGGGTCGGGCCAAAAAATGTATTGGATTTATCTTTCGAGAAATTCTCAGTACTAGCCCGGAGTTAGGAAGTCGGCGGTGAGTCACCCCCGTGCCTGGGAGAGCACGTAAAACTGTCGGTCCTCGGCTGATCTCTCTCCGGTCGTGTCGGATTTTCCGTCCCATCGGAGTATGAGTGAGGGAATAGAGAGTCCACCTGTGATTGCGCACACACTTGTGCACTATAATATCTCCCGCGCAGATGGCTAATCTCTGAGGAGATTGGCCGCCGTGGCCGGATTCGGTCGGGGGGACATCATCGTCATCATCATCAACATACTTAATGTCATATTTGGATTGTTTTGCATTTTTGAAACTTCATTGTGGAAGCACTGTAATACATAGCATAGTTTTGTTACCTATTGTAAAAAAAATTTTTTTGAAAAGAGCAACCGCCGAGTTTATTGCTGGCTCTTCTCAGCAGGAACAGCATTCCGAAGCAGTGGTAGATTCATTGACGATTCAAAAGCACTTGTAAAAGTTTATTTGAATAAAAATATTTCTATTCTATTCTATTCACGATGATGATGAATTCATGATAATGAATTTTATGTTTTCTGCTACAGGTTACAATTACAACCCGCCACAGTATTCTGGCTCTCTTGACGGCTTCAGCAGCCGACCGTCCACTGAGTACGGACCACCTGGATACCAATAGACCATTATTTAAGTTTAATCATAATAAATTAATTCAATTTGGGCTACGAATAAATAATAAGCAAGGAAGTCTAATTCAGAACAAAATCCACTCAAAAATGGCCCTACTTTAAACCAAAACGACGCGGAAGTACGATTGAAAAAACGAATCATTTCCGAGGTTACAGATAGACATGTTTGGTGATTGGTTTAAATTCAGAACGAAAGCAGGGATTGGTTCGCGCGCGTGCTGCTACGTTTGCTATGACAGCTGAGTCATTGGACGGTGTTATAAAAATTTGACGTGCTAGAAATGACGTGCAACTGTTGACTTGCTATTTTTGTTTTTAATCCGCGCCTCCAACGGTTCAATTATAATCTCTGCGAGTGCCCACTTTGGCACAATTTTTGTTGGGGTCAGTTTTTAAAGCAGTTAGACTTCCTTGCTTATTATTTATTCGTAGAATTTGGGAGGTATAGTAATCGCACGCGTCAGGTATCTCAGAGAGTTTAGATTTTAAAAAAAAGAACATTAGCCAAGTTGAACTTGACTTATATTCTCCTCTCACCTCCAAATAAGCGGAAAGATTATGTTAGGAATGGATACGACAATAGTTCAAGTTAGAATAAATTCAGCTGTGGTATTAGCTATTTAGAATTGTACCATTAATGAATTTGACCGACGAAATAATCGCAAAGCTGGATAATGCCAATATTTATTACACAAGGACTAATGGTTCAGTTACACAAGAAAAGTTTCGAATTTCGAATGTATATTTTTATGAGCATGTTTTTATTCGATTAAAAGTTAGCTTTAGCTTTCGACCTCAAAGTGATTGTACATACAATATGATGTACCTAAATAATATAGTATTACTATTTAGTAAGAAGTAACTATAGTTAATCTTAAATAATATACAAAATAAATGATTAATTTTAATAAGTATCTAGAAGTGTTTCATTAAACAAACCTAACATAGACTACAGCCCGTTTTCACTAACCATATTTTAGACAGCCCCTAAATGCACACCTTTGGCATTGACATTCTAAATTTTATTTGGGTTTGGGTTTTGTCTGGTGGGAGGCTTTAGCCGTGCCTATTTACCACCCTATCACAGACATGTCGCCAAGCGATTTAGCGTTCCGGCACGATGGCGTGTAGAAACCGATTAGGGGAAAAAGTACATTGCCGGTCATACCCCTTCCAAGTAAGCCCACTACCAACTTAGATTGCATCGTCACTTACCATCAGGTGAGATCGCAGTCAAGGACTATTTTGTCAACGAAAAAAAATAATTTATTCGTTGACAAGATATAGTCCTTGACTGCGATAAAAAACATTTTTTTGTATTTATTTAAAATAATACATTGACTATATTTTAACATATTATATTTATTCTACAATAATAACAAAGTATTAATTAGCTAGGTAACATTAAACAGTTTGAACGCGCTATATTGTCGCACCACGCAGTAGCAGTATTTGTTCAGTTGCGGATGAGTCGCACTCACGCATGAGGGTTCCGACCCGTACCTGAAACCAAACGAATACGAACCTTTAAAATTTTGCACCTACTTCACACCGAATAGCTGTACCGAAAGTGTGTTTGTTTGTTTGTTGGTTTGTCCTTCAATCACGCCTCAACGGAGCAATGATGTGACGTAATTTTTTGCATGGGCATAGTTGAGGACCTGGAGAGTGACATAGGCTATTTTTTATCCCGAAAAATCAAAAAGTTCCCACGGGATTTTTAAAACTAAATCCACGCGAACGAAGTCGCGGGCATCAACCTGTAATCAGTAAAATTGTATAAAATTATTTCGCCCGGACAGGGACTTGAACCCTGGACCCTTGGATTAAAAGTCCAATGCTCTACCGACTGACCTATCCGGGCTACATATACGTTAAGCCAAAATTACATAACATTTACCACGTTTATAATAATTTTCATCTGTGTACACAATATCGTATATTTTTTACTCAAATTGTCGAATTTCCTAATAAATATTATATGTATTTGGAAATAACGTCATAGCCCGGATAGCTCAGTCGGTAGAGCATTGGACTTTTAATCCAAGGGTCCAGGGTTCAAGTCCCTGTCCGGGCGGTTACTTTTTGATCGTCTTATACGTATATATTAAAATGAATTGCTGTTCGTTAGTCTGCAGTCTGCACTGGCTAAAACTCAAAAATGGCTTGTTTTGAATTTTTATTTTGTTTTTTAAACTATTTTCTTGTTCAAGAAATAATTCATAACTCCAAAAATACATACGCAGAAATTCTAGAGATGTCTTTCTCAGAGATGACGAAGCGGTCTTTCTCTTGGTTATAATACAAAGATGCTTCGAATGCCGCTCGTCCCGGACTCAATATGATCTGCAAGAACGTGTTATGCATTCATGACTACGAATAAATAATAAGCAAGGAAGTAGGAACTCAAAAAATGGCCCTACTTCAAACCAAAATGACGGAAAACGAATCACTTCTGAGCTTACAGATAGACATGCTTGGTGATCGGTTCAAATTCAGAACGAAAGCAGGGATTGGTTCGCGCGCGTGCTGCTATGCATGCTATGACAGTCGAGTCATTGGACGATGTTACGAACATTTGATGTGCAAGAAAAATGTCCGACTGTTGACGTGCTGCACACGGTTTTTAATCTCTACCTACTAAGACACGAATTTTAATCCCCGCCTACTAGGACACAATTTTTGTGGGGTAATTCTTTTAAAGTAGTTAGATTTCCTTACTTATTATTTATTCGTAGATTCATTATCATGATCTAAAGACTGACGGAAGAACAAACAATCAACAAACACATATTCGCATTCATAGTAAGGATGCATAGATAGACTCAGTGGTAGATTCATTTGACGATTCGAAAGCACTTTGTAAATGTTTACTTATTTGAATAAAATATTATTGTACTAGCCGATGCCCGAGACTTCGTTCGCGTGGATTAAGGCTTTTTATTCCCGCGGGAACTCTCTTATTTCCCGAGTTAAAAAGTAGCCTATGTGTTATTCCAGACTATAATAATCTATCTCTGTGCCAAACAGCCAAATCGGTTCAGTCGTTGCGACGTGATTGAGTAACAAACGTACAAACTTTCGCAATTATAATATTATTATATAATAGGATAGTACTTAGTAGGACAGGATAACAGGATTTCTATTTAATAAAAAAAATATTCTATTCTATTCTATAGGACTAGCTTTATGGTTGGGAATATGTACCAGGGCTTGATAGTAAATGACGTGTGAAGTGTTGGTACTGTTGGTCGCTGTGGACTTCAACCATTTATCGTTCCGACCCTGTCGTGTAACCCACATGGTGCTTATAAGGTTCCTAACTGCACACACTGATCTGAAAATATCAAAAAAAAATTAAAGTTGTAGGTACATCTACAACGTGTATTGAAACTCCGAAATAATACTGAAGGAGGTGAATGTGCTCATGAAACTGAACAACTTTCCCCAAGGAACATAGGTCGAAAAGTGAAAAAAAAATTTGGACCTCCCATACAAAATTGACGATCAGCTGATTGATTTACTATGGGAGGTAAATTTTTTTTTTTCATATTTCGACCTATGTTCCTTGGGGAAAGTTGTTCAGTTTTATGAGCACATTCACTTCCTTCAGTATTTTTTCGGAGTTTCAATACAAGTTGTATATTAAACTCCATAAATCTCTAGTAATATTCATAAATGCCAAGTGCGTGTTGGACCACGCGCAGTGTAAGGTTCCGTAGTTGCCCGTCAGAATATTATTCATTATTCGCTTTATTGCACCACAAAAACAAGGATTAGGTGCAGAAAAAAAAAATTAACTTATCCTTTTCGTCGGGGGTTAAAAACTGTTGTTTATATGTTTATGTTTTATTATTTTATATTCTCTGGTATAGTTCTTGCAATTCACAACGGCACGTGGCTCAAGATTGTGTGTGTGTCGTATCTGTATAAGTCCGAGCGAGAGCTTGCTCGCGCCTGACCGCTCCCACCTAGGCTCCTGACAGGCACGCACACTTACGCAATGTGCATGTACACGACGTAACCACAAGTAAAGCGCCCGTAACTTCGTGAGATAAACATACTATACAAAATCGTCATAAATGCTGAAAGACGCGTTTTGCTCACGGGTTTTCACCGCTTAATTAATCATAAATTGGTGTTCTCAAGCGAACTAGTTTGCCCTTGACGCGTGAGTGTCATCGTTGAAGATAACAAATTCATTGAGGCCAATTCTAGCACAGACATCTCTGAAGGTTGAGTATTTAACAGACACTTAAAGGTCGGCGCTTACTTATCAAGCGTTGACGCAGCGCTGGTACATGGGGTCGCGGGGAGGCACGGTGTATGACTGTGTGTTGAGACACACGCACCAATGGGGGGTCACCTCCGCTTCTCACCTCTTCTCCTCAGTAATGTTGTTGATGTACCGCACTAAAGCGTCGACGCAGCGCTGGTACATGGGGTCGCGGGGAGGCACGGTGTATGACTGTGTGTTGAGACACACGCACCAATGGGGGGTCACCTCCGCTTCTTCGCATGAGCGTGATCTGGGTATCTAGAAATAGTTATTTGTTCAACAAGATAGCAAAGTTCATTTATGTTGCTCTCACTTTACTCGCTACGCTCGTGATTCAAAGTTAGAATCTTGAGTGTAGTGAGGGATTCAAAGGCACAAGAAACAAAAACTTTGCTATTGTGTGATACATACAACGTTTCACCTCACTAGTTCAAAAGAGGCACCTTTGCTGTCTAAAACAAGTGAGCAAAAGTCATTTTTCGTCACTCAATGAGTGTTGAACTTTCCTTGATACAACACTTTTTCTCACCGAGTGAGCAAAAACGACTTTTGCTCACTGGTTTATGACAGCAAAGGCGCCCTTTTTGAGCTAGTGAGGTGAAAATTTTATTTAAAACTAACTTATAGCCCGTGTCTTACAAGTTAAGTTTAAAAAAATGCCGCGAGAACCCTATTTTTCCGTGAAGCCTATGACACTCCTTAAGGGTACATTACAGCGCGGCTCGTTGTCGATTTTAGGTATATTTGCGCCAGCACAGAATTTGTTCGGCGCGCTCGCTCCTTCTCGCTCACACTATATGCAGGAACAGTGGGCATTGAACTCGTACAAAACCAGGGACTTGACAAATAATAAAGCTATTATCATTTTCCGAAGTTTGGAAAAACTAGGTGAACTACCTAAACTGAAGTTTTCGAAAGTTTAGTTTAACCACCTACTGAAAAACAATAAATATATAATGATTACAATAAATAAACATATAATGTTTTTATTAATAAAAATTAAAACTAAATCCTAAATATCCTTACTAATATTATAAATGCGAAAGTGTGTTTGTTTGTTGGTTTGTCCTTCAATCACGCCACAACAAAGCAACGAACGGATCGACGTGATTTTTTGCATGGGTATAGTTGAGGACCGGCAGAGTTACATAGGCTCCTTTTTATACTATAGTAATGAAACAAGTATACTAGCTAGTAAAGCTGTGATAGCCATGTTTAGGACTGCAGTCTTAGGAGACTACCTAGGGGTATTATGGGGGTCGCGGGTTCGATCCCGGTCACGCATCTCTGACTTTTTAGAAATTTATCTTTGTGTCTGTAATATAGGTAGGTACCTACCAAAGGTTAATGCAAAAATGACTCTTCTGAATTCATTGTAATAGATACAGTGGATATTTTAAGATTCTGATTAGACTTAGATCCTGCAACATCGGAGTATTATTGTGACAATGTTATGATAATGATAAGCATAAAATAAATCGCGGACGAAATCACGGGAATTTATAAAACACAAAAGTTAGTCTGAGTCGGTAGGTAGGTACGACGATACAAGTTTATTTGTTCAAATGGTGGGCATTTTATCTGTTTTTACTCATGTCTAGGTATGCTCGGTAAATGAAACAAGCACCTAATAAATTAAAACTAAGATTTGTAGATACACTTTTAAAATTAAATGACATACTTATACAAATAATAATTTAAAGTATTTATTGTAGGTACCTACTGTTAATGTTCAAATGTTTGCTACAATATATTGACGCCTGTTACATATTAGTACTGAAAGAGCAAAATGAGAATAATTAAGAATCAAACGAACTTACCTTGTGAAGTTTGATATCTAATTATACGAGTGTCTTGACCGAAGATGATTATTGTTTACAAGCAGCAGATCGCGAGATTATGCTGTCCTCATCACACATTTAGAGCTATTTAATATATATAAAATATATATTTTTATTATTATTTTTAAATTTTATTATGATAAAAAAGTTTCTTATTTACTTCCACTGAGTATTACTAACCTCCCACCAAACACACTACCCGGCCGCTTGAAATCCCGCTTAGTGTCATTCTTTAGAGCCGTATTTTTTCGATAGGTCGAGGGATTTTGAAAAAATTAGGGTGGGTGGGTTTGTAATCATCTTCGGTCAAGACACTCGTATAACTAGATATCAAACTTCACAAGGTAAGTTCGTTTGATTCTTAATTATACTTCGCATCTTTCCCGAAGATGATTATTGTTTACAAGCAGATGTTTAGAGCATCGAAAAAATGCAACAACATTACATAAATTATTTATTGTTCGTTGATACTTGACAAATTAATCGACAGAAATAATTTACATACCAAACTATAAGTCATTAAATAACATCTACATTATTCTTGTATTAAGGTAGAAATTAGTTATTTGTTGAATAATAATTTTAACTTTGAAATTAAGTATCGAAGAATTCAGTTTTACCTGATTTTTAGAAGTTTTATTGTACTACTGTAATAGTACTTTAAAATATATTAAATGAGGATTCAGACTAACTTGCTGCTTTTAGAAACACCTGCCTTGCGGTCAGTTAACTTCGACGCATGTCACATGTTAGGGGCACCGTTTAATGTTATACGTAATTAATGCCACATATCCAGAATTGATTTAACACAATGAGATAAAATTGGAGATTTTTTTTTTAACTGACAAAAGACAACCTTCCTACTGATGCAAGGAATAGGTTTTATCTCAAAATGTTTTAAGGGAGAACTGGATACACTTTAAAATTTTCTTTAATAAGTATATGGCAAAACAATGAACGGTTAAAAACTATTTGGTTTTGAGCCTTTCTAAAATGTTATATAAATAATTTATATTATTTTAATACGAATATTTTCCGATTCAAAAGGAAATGTTTTGAATATTTATAAGGCTAAGGATGCTTGCATTCTTTTTTAAGAGTTAATGTGTTTAAAGACAAGTCTTTTAGAGAGATTAATTCATTAGGGAAATTATTCTGTAGATACATTAATAGATACTAGATTAGGAAATCAAGACACCTTTAAATACCTTTATACCGTAGTATTATGACCAGAGATTTCGCTTATTTGGCCAGATAAAGAGATTTAAAACCCACAAATAAATATCTTTTCTGTGGGCCAAGTTTGACTTTTTTTATTTTCTTAATTAGTTAAAAAACCTTATTTGTATACATTATGAATCTTTGAATAAAATAATACTGGTAAAATTATTGTTTTTACATTATGCGTAAAAAATTACAATACACAAGAAATCGTCAAAAAAGAATTATTGATAAGTGACCTAACGAACTTGAAGACGGAGGAAAGGTTTCAATAACTTTATCTTTTGTAATATACATAAGAGATAGTAAAGTACAACCGAAAAACAATCAAACTTTAAATTCATACAGTTAATAATAAAGCTAGTGTTGTTAACGACCAAAACCGTATTTCGATCTATGATCCAAAAAGCTGCAATTTATTAAGAAATTGCGTTTTTCAAATTGCTATATCAAAAACTACAGCAGTAAAGAGAATGCCAATTAGATGGATTGATAGAGAATTTTGTAAGTAAGATAGCATAAAAAACAAAAAAATCGTATTTGGTCAAATGTTGGTTAACGGCGTTATAGCTTGAGGAGGGTAGAATACAGTCGATTGCTTCATGTAAATCGAAGATTCTATCACTTGTAGCCACTGGTAGTAAAAAATATGCATTTTTTGTCTAAAGTGGCCATGAAGCAAATTTTATAGATCAACATTAATGCCGTATCAATTTTCAAGTGAATGGCATAGATTATTAAAATCTTTTAAATTTAATAAACCAAGGGTTTAGGGACTGTAAAGATTTGTGTGATGAATTTACCCAGAAGGCAAATCAAAATATAACCTGAATATAACAACTCTTCACTGATTTTGAGAGAATACGATCTATTTTAGATTTATTAATTGTTTGATGTTCTAGAACTATGAAATGGAATTTTTTTAACCTTTTAATTTTTATAGGTTATAAGGGTAAAATTTTTATAATCCAAAATGATTTTATCATTCCCAGTCATGAAGAAAATACTGCAGTCTGCCAGCGATAGGTCAAAACATTTTTCTGTTTTTTGTACCTGTGACAAAGGACCTTTGGAGTTTGCGCGTAGGGTCGAACGCTAAAGTGTCCCATCCCACTCGCATGGCGCGGACTTAGACGCTTGTGGTACCCGCCATAGGGGATGCTGATACTAGTGCAAGTATAATCGCGTCTCGACGCGGAGCCCCCCGTGCGTTTAGAGTTTCCGGGTTGCAAATCGAAACACTCGGTTGAGAGCGCAGCTGATTTGGTTTATCGCTGTTAAATCTCAATTCTGAGAAGTAGAAATGGCCTTATAGCATTTTAATTATTATTTTATACATCTTGTTTTTGTTTGCTTACAGCAATCGCCCTCCAACGCTTAGTATTTTAATAACTTCTTGGCCAATTACAGATAGACATAGAACTCGAAATCTGATTCTGTTTCTCCAGCATAACCTCGCGATCTGCTGCTTGTAAACAATAATCATCTTCGGGAAAGATGCGAAATATAATATAAAGCGAGCACGTGCAAGTTACCCAGTTCAAATAAATACGTTTAATGAAACCGATTCACGATGCTCGCCCGACTATGCTATAGTCTATGGTCTTATAATTGGGAGGTCTCGGGTTCGATTCCCGGCGGGGGCAATTTATAATTTCTAAATCGTCTCTGATCTGGTCTGGTGGGAGCCTTTGACCGTGGCTAGTTACCATCCTACCGTCAAAGACGTGCCGCCAAGCGTTTTAGCGTTCCGGCGTGTAGAAACCGATTAGGGGTATGGGTTGAATTTACACTGCTATAATACCCCATCCAAGTTAGCCCGCTACCATCTTAGATTGCATCGTCACTTACCATCAGGTGAGACGGCAGTCAAGGGCTATCTTGTCATCGAATAAAAAAATTCATGTATGCATTCTTATACGTTCCAAATTAAAATCAGTTGTAATGAATTTGTGACTTTAACTTTTTACAAATTAGGTTCATTTTACTTTGACACTAATGTCATCAAATTCTTATACAATCAATCGAATTAAAACTAGGTAGGTACTATTAGGTATTCTGTGTTTAAACTAAGACCAGGCAGACAGGGTAGGTAGTAGGTAGACCATGACAGTTCGTAGAGAAATTGGTGCCTCTGGTAGCTCTGGTAGGTACTACAAGTGTTCATGGGCGGCGGTAATCACTTTACATCAGGTGACCCGCCAGCTCGTTTGCCCGCTATTCATATAAAAAAAATCTAAGTAGGTAAGTACGATCTTTATCAGTGATATACACCTATTGGTTATAACCTCCCTGTATACACCAGGTAGGTACTTAGGTAGGTAGGTAGGTGGGTAGGTACGGTACGGTAATAAATCCGTCGGTCCTGCGCCTGATCTCTTTCAAGTCACATTACCACCAAATAAAAGTAAAAAATTGATGGTATAGAGTGAACACATTTGAGCAAATTATACTTGTAATACTTACCTAATAATGTCCTTCCGACCGAATCCAATCATGGTGGCTTCCTTAGAGGCTAGCCTTCTGCGCGAGAGATAATAGGTATAGTGTACAAGTGTGTGCTATATATCGATGGTGTGTGCGCAAACACAGATGTACTCTCTATTCCCTCACTCTCATAGCCCGATGGGGCGGAAATCTGACACGACCGGAGAGAGATCAGGCGCAGGACCGACGGCTTTACATGTTCTTCGAGGCATGGCGGTGGATCACCGCCAACTTTCAAACTGCGGGCTAATAGCTAGGTACCTACCGACTGCACATTTCTTGACAGAAAAATCCAATAAGTAGGTACATTTTGTGACCTGACCCGAGAATCGAACCTCGGACCTCGTCTACATCACAACGTCACACATCACAGGTGCTGCGCTATGCGCTAGAAATGTATAGGTAGGTATTACATATTATATTATTATGTAAGTATAATAATAATACATAAAAACCTAAGAAAAAAACAAAGTCAAAATTTTATAAAAATACAAACCTTCCTCCTCGATTTTGATAACCCTACCTCGGTACGCACTGTACGGATTCCACTATCGACATACAAATTCGCGCGTAAAATAAATTGAAAAAAAAAATTGCGCCGAGAAGCGTCCTTCCTCCTTGAAAGCCCGAATCGGAATGAAATTGGAGGGCTGGCGCTGTCTATTATAACGCTGCCCATACTAATTTATAGGAGAGTTTTATGATTATATTTTTCATTAAATAATGAAAAGATGTAAGTCTAAAATAAAAATTGCTGAATATACTTTGATTCCTTTACTTTTCAAAAAGAAATTATTTTTCTGGTTTATATCAGTAGAACATTTCACTCTCTTAGGAATTCCACAAGTAGTTTTTCTAGTAAAAGTGAGTTCTTAGTGATATTTGAATTTTTTTTTCTCAATAAGTATTATACTTGTATCATATATAAAGTTGTTGAATAAACTTCAACTATCGAAATAGCTACACAAATTTTTTTTTCTTAAAAATATATCTGTTTACTGGGTTAAACTATGGTAAGCAGAGAGCGTGTTTGGCGTAATGCCCCGTTAACTAAAAATTTTTGTTATTTTTTCCGTTAACGGGTACCTACTTACCGGGTTCAAAAGACTCAGCCCCCTCTTTAACCCAGCGTTGGGCACGACAAAGTCGCTGGCATGTTGATCCAACGCCATCGCGTCCAACACTGTCGTGTGGATGTCAAACGGCGTGGTCAACACATGAGCGTTGGCTTTGAGATTAGCCAACGCGTCGGGTCGCTCCCTTTTCAACTTTTCCGGCAGAACGATGGACATTAGTGGCATCCGTTCGTCTAATTTACCCTGACGGGTGGCACGCATTGGTCCAAATCTATAACATAGGGTTAAGTTGACAGTCGACACCTGTTGAAATTATCTAAATATTTTAAAGAATTTTCGTTACGATCTAGCTTGAGTTCCCAAGATATACGGAACACAGATAGTATACCTACTGTAATCATTCAAGAAATGAGG
The DNA here is from genome assembly GCA_038048805.1 of Hipparchia sbordonii. Taxonomy (NCBI): domain Eukaryota; kingdom Metazoa; phylum Arthropoda; class Insecta; order Lepidoptera; family Nymphalidae; genus Hipparchia; species Hipparchia sbordonii. The sequence goes on along the minus strand of CM076117.1, from coordinate 929,708 downwards.
TATTTCTACATGCCATTTGGATTAACTCCAGCTAATGGCATGCCCCATTGAAAGATTTATTTTTGTACAAACCAGGAATAATACAACCCAATAGTTGCTGTGGCCCAACGGGGTTCCAATTTAAAAATAATGATGACTAAGTTAGTTCATAAGAATCATTATAAATACATATTGGAAATTGGAATGCAATTAATAAATCAATATGAACCCCGATTAGGACCGGTTAACCCTTTCGAAAGGGTTACCGATTGATTTGGGTTACCATATCCACAATGCTACCTCTCATTCCTCTAACCTCTCCTCTAGGGTAAGTGAAAGGGGTAAGTAACCCTTTCAATATCTTAGTCATGCTGTGCGACCCTATAGGATTACAATAAGATTTAAGTGTAATTTAATTAAGACCTTAGGTTAAATAAATAATTATTGTTATCTGTTTGGTTTGCCTAAATAAATAAACTTAATCAGTGGGAGGTGTTCCTTTCATCGAGGAATCCGATTGAAGAGGTTACCCTCTTGATAAGGTTTTCTACATGACATCGTACAGGAACGCTAACCGCTTACCTCGGCCCATGGTCCCCCATAACAACGAGCATGGTGTCCTCCAAATACCCTGAACCCTTGACATGGCGTAGGAACTCCACCAAGTCATCATCAGCCGTGGATATCCTATAGAAGTCGTCGTGAGATATGTCCGCTATGAAGGTGAAACAGAAACGCTTGCCTTTCACTTTCATGAACTGAAATTGGAACAGAAAAAGGGAAAAAATTTAAATAGAAAAGCGTAAGGTAAAAAATTTGCAAAAACCGGCCAAGTGCGTTACCATTTTTATTACCATCCATTCAAGATTTGACACTGTGTAAGGTACTTAAAAATTTAATTTTTAAATTTTTTATTGTTCGTTGTTATAGCGACAACAGAAAAGAAATATACATTCTCTGAAAATTTCAACTCTCTATTACACATTTTTTTTACCTATTACGGATCACGATCCGTACCTAATGGGTAAAAAATGGGGTTCCGTCGGTTGTCTTCGGGTACTGAACCCTAAAAAGTGAAAAAATTAAAAACGAAGACGTATGGCCACGCGACGAGTTGGATGGCTCTACCGCTGCATTAACTGGATACAAGCGGCGCAAAATCGTGCTCAGTGGCGACACTTGCAAGACTTGTTCAGTCATGGACGTCAATTTTTTAGACGAAGACGGAAGTCCTAGCTAATTATTTAATTAGATTACGGAATCACGCCTGTGGACACTCGGGTTCCCCCTGAAAACCAGCGCTGCACTTGCTGTGGCTTTGTGCTGAGTGGGGTGCCTTATTTTTCCATGGCCACTTATATTTTTTGAATTTTTTAGATTTACTTACTTGATAAGCGAATTTCTGTAATTGTTTCGTGGAAAAATAAAAGACATTATCTATCTATCTATCTATCTATCTATCTATCTACCTACCTGCCTCAGTAGGGCGAGCATGGGCGGGAGAAGTTTTATCCCCGGGAAAAGGATAAAATGTTTATCCCCTTATCCACCCGTCGAGCATGGGCTCAGCGGTGGAAGAATATTGACAGTGGATAAAATGGGAGAAAATTTATCCCCGCAATTATTGCCATTATAAGAAAATCATGGAAGCAGGAGGTACAAATACCTAAGGGAGGTAATAATACTTCAAAATTTATGTCAATTCGATCTCAAAAAGTCATTATTTTTATCTATACTCGTGATTTTGACAGTTAATAGGTGATTCGTAGGTGGTTTTTGTCTGTGGTTTTTGTTTTCGTTTGACCCTTTCAAAAGTCAAAAAAGGAAAAGTTTATCCCTTTCACTTGTCCCCATGCTCTATCCGGGGGAAGTTGCTCCACTTGTAATGTCAAATAGGGATAAACTTCTCCTTTCCCCTGTCGCCATGCTCTAGCATAGGGAAAAGATAGGTTTATCCCCTGTCAGTGGATAAAATCGGGGGATAAAGCTTTTATATCCTGCCCATGCTCCCAGTGCAGGTACAGAATAGCTACCTGTCTGGTCAAATCCAGCAGAAGCAGAAAAGACGGCTTGTCTCCAACGCAGTATCTCCCTTTGATGCCTCGATGCCACTTTGAACCCTGGTTTGACTCCTCCATGAAGAATGACCTGCGAATACTAGTCAATGACGACCTCCCTGGCGCAGTGGTATCATAACTGCGAGCTCTCGGGTTCGATTCCCGGCAGGGGCAATTTGGGATTTCATAATTTCTAAATTGTCTCTGGTCTGGTCTGGTGGGAGGCTTTGGCCTACCGTCAAAGACGTGCCGCCAAGCGATTTAGCGTTCCGGCACGACGGCGTGTAGAAACCGATTAGAGGTATGGCTTGAACTCTGCCATACCCCTTCCAAGTTCGCCCGCTACCATCTTAGACTGCACGTTGACTTACCATCAGGTGAGATCGCAGTCAAGGTCATTCAAACAGACCCATGCAATGAACTTTTGTTTTTGCTCGATCTGAATAATAGCTGGGTGTTAAATCTTCTAAATTGTCTCTGGTCTGGTCTGGTGGGAGGCTTTGGCCGTGGCTAGTTACCACCCTACCGTCAAAGACGTGCCGCCTAGCGATTTAGCGTTCCGGTAATAAACGGTAAACGGTAGCCTATGTCGCTACAAGTCCCCAATTATACCCATGCGAATATCATGTCAGTTCGTTGCTCCATGGCGGCGTGATTGAAGGACAAACCAGCAAACAAACGCACTTTCGCATTTTGTAATATTAAGTAAGAATAGTGAGCATCTTCGATACTGACCTGAGGTAGTGATCGGCCGGTCGCTTGTCGAAACCATTGTAGCGGTACTGGAAAGAACCTATCCAGGGCATATCCTCGTAGTAAGCCGTGTGGTAGCTGCAAGGGATGGACCACAAGTATCAATCCTACTTATATTATAAACTAGCTGATTCCCGCGACTTCATCCGCGTGGAAAAAGTTTAGAGTGACTTGCTACTATCCGCGATAAGTTATGTCCTCTATCTCCGATAATATTTAGTAATATTTGGTCTACTACTACTAGATTTAGTAGTAGACCAAAATTGGACAAAATATTAATAATAGTAAAACATAATAGTTTATATATAAAAAATATTAATAATTTACAGTAAAGAAAGAATTATCAAATTCGGTTTAAATGGGACGAAGTTATGGAGAAAATCAACAAAAACTTTCATCCCCGATCCCGGATAAACCTAATGTTTATCAGGATAAAGAGTATCTTATATATTGATCCAAAGCATCAGCTACTACTATACCAAATTTCATTCAAATCCGTTCTTAGTTTTCGCGTGATGCGCGCACAGACAGACAGAATTTTATTTTTTATTTTTTGTCTGTCTGTCTATCTGTGCGCACATCACGCGAAACAATTCCTTTTTCGAAGTTGGTTAAAAAAGTAGCCTAAATTACGACCGATAATATCAGCTATCTACCAGTGAAAGTCCCGTCAAAATCGGTCCAACCGTTCCGAGATTAGCGGCAACAAACAAACGGACAGACAGACGAAAATTTTATTGTTTTCTTGTTATAAGTAGGTACCGTATATAATATCGATGGTACCGTATTTACTTTCGTAAGCACTTAGTAAAAAGCTGTCCTTTGATATTACAAACTTATTTTTATAGATGTATAGATTACCTACCCGTCTTCCTTGGCGTGGTGGAAGATGAACAGGTCAGGGTTGAAGAAGGTGTTCTTGGAGAGCCGCTGCCGGGCGTAGGGGTGGTGCTGCAGCTCAGTTCTCCCAGACAGAATGGGCAGCAGAGCGTCCGGGGTACCGTCACCCACTATGTTGTAACTGGAAGTAAGAAGCAAGAAAGTTGTCGACTATGGGAAAATGAAAATATATACAACGTGTAATGAAACTCCGAAAGAATACTGAAGGAGGTGAATGTGCTCATGAAACTGAACAACTTTCCCCAAGGAACATAGGTCGAACTGTGAAAAAAAAATGTGGACCTCCCATACAAAATTGACGATCAGCTAATTGATTTACTATGGGAGGTACAAATTATTTTTTCATATTTCGACCTATGTTCCTTGGGGAAAGTTGTTCAGTTTCAGGAGCACATTCACCTCCTTCAGTATTATTTAGGAGTTTCATTACACGTTGTATATAAATATTTTTTTTTTTTCGATGACAAGATTGACTGCGTTCTCATCTTATGGTGAGTGGACGAGTCTAGGATGATAGGGGGCTAACTTGGAAGGGGTATGGCAGTATACATTCAGGTAGGGTGGTAAATAGCCACGGCCAAAGCCTCCCACCAGAGCAGACCAGAGATATTTCAGAAATAATGCTCGGATAGGGGTAAAATAAAGACGTGTGGCACTCGGGGACTGCCGCGGTAAAGCTATTGCATAGCAACGCCATCTAGCGGCTCACCGTAGAGGAGTCCCGTGTCAGGTTATTTTCGTTACGGAATTTCTGTATTCGGTCTCCACGCTCAAGGCCCGCGATAGAAGCTATGCAATAGCTTAATAGGCGTTCGCAAAATCTAAGTAACGTGAGCGAAGCCGCGGGTTACTGCTAGTGTAATAATGCCTTTTCTAAAAGTCTACTAACCCTTGAAGCACCACAGCGCCTAACTCTTCAGTCAACACCTTGTAACTCTTAGGCAGTTTGAGCATAAAGCCGCTTCGAGCTGCAGAGTCGAAGCCCAGTATGACAACGTTTATAGTGTCATTCCGTTTTGGTGAGCACGCTGGCGGCTTGACAGGTCGTACGCTTGCTTTGTACCCGTGCCATCTTGTCGCCATGAGGCCGAAGCTAGAGCAAAGAATGGTTGAACGAACGAATGAATGAATGAATGAATGAATGAATGAGTGAATGAGTGAGTGAGTGAATGAATGAATGAGTGAATGGATGAGTGAGTGAATGAATGAATTAGTGAATTGATGAATAAAATGCTCGCGGTGGTGTGACAGGTCATACGCTTGCTTTGTACCCGTGCCATCTTGTTGCTATGAGGCCAAAGCTAGAGCAGGAAGTGTTGAGTGAATGAATGAATGAGAGAGTGAATTGGTGGATGAATGCACTGCGTAAATGAATGAATCAATTAATGAATGAATGAGTGAATTAGCGGATGAATACACAACTTGTGGTGGCGTGACAGGTCGTACGCTTGTTTTGTACCTGTGCCATCTTGTTGCAATGACTTATGAGGCCAAAGCTAGAGCAAAGAATGATTGAGTAAATGAATGAATCAATGAATGAATGAGTGAATGAATGAATTAGTCGATGAATACACTGCTTGTGGTGGTGTGACAGGTCAATGCCCTTTTGTTGATATGAGGCCGAAGCTAGAGCAAAGATGGATAGAGTGATCGAATAAATGTATTAACGATCACATGAATGAACCAAAATTAAATGAACGAATACGCTTCATGTGGTGGGGTGATAAGTCTAACGTGTATCAGTTTAAGCTTGTTAATCGAAATGAGGGGAAAAGATTATATGAGTGAGTGAGTGAATGTGGAATGAATGAATTAATAATTCAGGTGATGTGACTTACCCATTTTTCTCATAACCCATACAAGAAACCTTGAAGGAATCGCTTCTGTTGAGGACGTATATCTCATCATTAACTAGTTTGACTGCCTCTGCTACGATATACTTGTGATCGTGAACGTATATTATGTCCTTGTAAAAACACACAATGTCCTTGAAGGTGTCGAGTATTTGTTGTGTAACTTTACATTCTGACATCTAAAAGTAGGTAAATTCATCTATTATCAGTTATCACAATGTTTGCACATTTTTTATCAACGCCATCTAGCGGCTCACCGTAGAGGAGTCCCATGTCAGGTTATTTTTGTTACGGAATTTCTGGATTCGGTCTCCACGCTGGCACGCGATAGAAGCTATGCAATAGCTTAAAAACACACTCGAATCCCCTTGTGAAATGTCATCATTTTCAGGTTAACTTACTTTAGATTGCATGGTACTTACCATCACATAAGATCGCAGTTTTTTCCTGCTGTGAAATTCTTTAAAATAATTGCTACAGAACAGCTGAAGCAAAGCAGATACTTATGCCGAGATCTATAGAGCGTAAAACGAGACATAAATCTGTCTCGTTTTAATTCTATGTTGAGTCTAAGTTGAGTGGGAGTGCGATCTATAGATTTCAGACTATATCTGGAGGGAGGCTTTGTCCGTGGCTAGTTACCACCCTATCGTCAAAGACGTGCCGCCAAGCGATTTAGCATTCGTACACGATGGCGTGTAGAAACCGATTAGGTGTATGGGTTGAATTTACACTGCCATACCCCTTCCAAGTGAGCCCGCTACCGTCTTAAACTTCATCTTCACTACCATCAGGTGAAAAAGACTTAGTACTTACATTACACTCAACCCAGTCATGTCCCTCGCAGACTACTTTCGGCCACTCCACGTTGTACTTCAGCGCTAATTCCGAGTATGGATTCACTTCCGGAAACACGCAGCCTACATTCGAATATTGTTGCAAATTCACTTTTATTCTGGACATATCCAAAGTATATTATTAGTGAAGCCGCAAAAAAACTACATCCATTAAAAAAATATATACCTATATTGGCCGGCGGGACCGGATTCGGTCGGGAGCATATTATTAAAATTATTAGGCTTTATTAATTAATGAATGAATGAATAAATGGATGGATGGATGAATAAACAGATAAGTAAAAGAATGAATGAATTGATTTATAGATGAATAAATGAACGAATCAAGGAATGAATGAAGGAATCAATGAATGAAAGAATGACCGGACGGTGACTCTAAAGCCAACATAATAATTATAAAATACCATTCATTTATTACTTAATTCACAAATAATAATCGCTGGCCTACTGGGTATAGATTTCCTCTAGAATTAGAAGGGCCTGGGCCAGCGGTTCACTCATTCCAATCTTTGAACTAATGTAGATACAAATGATCTAATGCGTTTTTGCCAACTCTAGTACAAACTTACGGGACAGTGGACTCATCCCTAAGTATTTGACCCAACCGGTACCAACTCCAGAAGTACACGAAAAACAGGAATACCACAGCAGCGATGGTACAAACGTATTTTAGGTTAATTTTTGACCAGTTGATGGCTCCCTTCATGTCTGATACGCTCTGAAATAAACCAACATCCAACTGCACTGGTAGCATGGGCAGGCGATAAAAGATTTATCCTCCGATTTTATCCACTGACAGGGGATAAGTTTATCTTTTCCTATGCTAAAGCATGGCGACAGGGGAAAGGAAATAGTATATACTATATTCCTATAAGAATATCCACTGTGGATATTATTTCCACCGTTTTGCTCATGCTCGACAGGTGGATAAAAGAGAGCGAGGGGATAAACATTTTATCCTTTCCCCGAGGATAAAATTTCTCCCGCCCATGCTACCAGTGCTGAAGACTAGTAGTAGGGTTAGTATGAGTTTTCATTCGATTGATCGTATTCAAATTCGATGACATAAGCATCAAAGTAAATTGAACCATAAAAACATAGAATCAGAGCTCAATTTCGTGTATGCATTCTCATACGTTTACGTATAGATACGGATACGATCAATAGAATTAAATCTTAATCAGACAGACCCACGGACACACATAACACCCCTCTGTTTCTGTAGGAGGTTAAAAATAAATTCTATTTTCTGCATAAAATTCAAAGACATTAATAAAAAAATGCATTGATTGTGCTTACCTTTCGCAAAGAAAAAAGTACTATAGATATTATTTTGTTTTGTATCTTCATTTTTTTTTATTAATTCTTACCACTAAAGTTTCAATTAATTTCCTCAACTATTTTAAAATAATTTTAACATAACCTTTAAATGCGCAAAAAGCTTTTTTTTGGCTTTTTTATTACTTTGACAGCGACAGTCATTATAACTTTCTTTTTAAAAAACAATAAGTAAAATTCGTTGAGGTTTTAATAATATTATTATTTTTTTCTGACTTTTTTCAAAAAAGTTTGTATGTACAATGTGCATGTGCTCAGTCGTAAGCCAGGCAATACACGTCAGGTTTTTTCATCCGATTGTCTGATCCGGTAGCCTGATCAGGCTACCGGAAGGCGTTGAAGCCATTACTTTGTATGAACAGTCAATACACGTCCGATCCGGTGGCCGGATCGGACGTCCGAGTCGGAAACGGGCGCGAGGCGTTTCCGATTTTACTGTCGGTCCGATTGTCTGAAGGCGCGGTCTACATACTTCTAGTATGAGACAAAATAGACATCCGGTTACTCCTTCCGATTTTGCCAGTCAGGGTTCCCAACTTAGGGCTTTTAGCCCCAAATTTAGGGCGGAATTTTGCTTATTGGGATTTTCTAGGGCCCAAAAAATCTAGCGCTGACACTGTGTGGACGCATCGTTGTGGTTCGAATAATGGGCGAAAATTATGAAAAAAAAAAATAATAAAATAAAATAATTTTGATGTTTTAAATAGAAATGACTCTCAGTAAGTCTTGTCAAATTGATTGGACGAATCCAGTAGCGACGTTTTTTCTTCTTTCTCTTTCCTCTCTTTAAAATTTCTGTGGTGGTGTCGTGTGGTGCGGGTTGTTACGTTCCCTCAAATATGGTTGAGCGAAGCAATGGCTGGATCCTGCGTCATGCTCGTGAACGGGTGCCACCAACGGGAATGGGTCTGCTTTTGCCTGCCTGTCTTAACATGTTTTGCATTTTTGAAACTTTATTGTGGAAACACTGTATACATAGCATAGCATTGTTACCTATTGTAAAAAAAATTTTTTTTGAAAAGAGCGACCGCCGAGTTTATTGCTGGCTCTTCTTGGCAGGAACGGCATTCCGAACCAGTGGTAGATTCATTGACGATTCAAAAGTACCTACTTGTAAAAGTTTATTTGAATAAAAAATATTTCTATTTCTATTAACTCGTCATCCATCTTCTTTTCTTCTGCTTTGCTCCAAACGCAAGCACTCGGGATGATAGCTCGGGAACGACTGAGTTCAGAAAAAGCCTGACGGAAAAATCGGATGTGTATCGAGTAAATACGATCCGGTAGCCTGATCAGACAATCGGAAACAAAATCGGACGTGTATTGCCAGGCTAAAGGGTACAAAGTTTTTTATTTACATTTTTTCCATGTTCTACTTACAATTTTTTTTTGTGTTTATTTCAACACAAGAATCCTGATCGTTAATATGATATTGCCATTTATTTATTGACCCAAGGAGCTCATGTATAAGGAGAAATAAAAAAAAAACAAAAATTTTACCAATGAGCCAATTTCGCAGTTTATAAGTGATGGGCACATTGTATAAGGTTTATTTCAAAAGCTAAATATTTGAAAATGAAATTCAATGAAATTGAAAGAAATGAACAGTTTATTGTACACCAGATAAAAAAATGAATCTTTTATGTACTTGTATCTTCTTGTATAAACTTAAAAATAATAGCCCACAATAGGTACCTAGGTACTTAGATATTGTGAATCAACTTTTTAGTCTTCAAAACAACCAACAGAATTTATGCTAAGTTTAACAATATAATCGGCCACAGCATAAATCGGTTCGTTCATTTTATGAAACGACAACGCTTTCAGATTACGCAAATCGGCTTTCTTATCAAAAACAAATTTGTATTTATTATACACATATAGACCTTTGTCCGTACATAAATAGGCTTTAGAATAATTATCGGTTGCTATAAAACTCGCTACATGACTTTCGTGTGTATTTACAGCTTTCGTACCAAGTTTTATTCTGTACAGATTCTTGTTTTTCGTAAAAAATATGTTGCTATCGTCGTCGATTATTAATCTGTCAACTTTAACTCCTTCTAACTCGGGTACTGGATTAGCGAAACCATCTACAAACTTGTAAGCTTCATTCCTTCCATTAACGAAGTACAAACCATTCTTATAATGCATGGATATTATTTCATCTTGTATAGGTAGTTTCTCCAATACTTTTTGTTCATTAATTTTGTATAAACCATCGGATCCTCCGACGAAGATTTTGTTGTTGAAATTGTCGATTGCTATCGCTGTAGCGTTCCGTATTCTATCGATGATCTTTGCAACTTTCGTCTCAAGATCTATGTGGCCTAAACGTCTTTGAGGAATCTTCTGCGGAAAGAAAAAAATAGTCGCTCTTAGTATGTCATAAGTTTAGAATAGCAAAAAGGCCTTTTTTTGGTTTGTCGCGGGAACTCTTTGATTTTCCGGGATAAAAAGTACGCCACTCTCCCGGTCCTAAACTACACCAACCATGCAAAAATCAGGTCGAGCCGTTTATTTTTTGCGGCGTAATTGAAGGACAAACCAACAAACAAACACACTTTCGCATTTATAATATTAATAGGTACCTACTTACTAAGGACTCGCTGATACTTGCGACCTCAATCACACAATGTTCGCGTGGATTGAGTTTTTTTAATTCCCGCGGGAACATCTCTTATTACATTGTAACATTAATTTTTTTTTTTTTATAAAAAGTGCAACTGCCGAGTTTCTTGCCGGTTCTTCTCAGCAGAATCAGCATTCCGAACCAGTGGTATTCTTGACTCTTGAGTCTTGACGCAAATATTTTTTTTTTTAATTTTTTTTTGATCTGCTGCAGTGAATGAATGATGAATGAGTTACCTCTGCAACGTCTTCAAAGGTGAAGTATACGGAATTATCGTTCCTGTTTACGGCTAGATCGTGTATGTGGCTAATTCCGTCTCTGATAATGTTGAGGTTGTAGTATTTATCGTCGAGGTACACGCCGGTACAATGCTTATCTCCAGATGTCAAGGCTAACGTCGCCGTTAAAATTATTAGAAGCTTCATTTTATCTGGAAATAAACTTATGTGTTAGACAATAATATGTAGATAGCGGGAGTAAAATTAAATTTTTAGGCCCATGGGAGTTTTCATTTCTTTCTTCTGATTGGTCCGCGTTCGTAAGGCTTATTACTACTGCGTTCGTTGCAGAAACCTGTCGATCGTTCATTCCGTTCGAAATTCAAAAATGTTTGAGAAGCTGTTGTCTTCGATAAGTCACAACTTTCAATATAGGTAATGTCTATACATAGTAGGTTGATACTACTAGCTTTTTCTCAAAGGTAATGATGAAAAATAGTGTTTGTCACTCTGTCACTCGGAGCCAAAATATTTTGTTCTCGGGAGGCCTGTATTGTATCCTTCACTTCGCTCTGAATTCAAAATAACGCCCTCCGGTAACAAAAAACTTCTTTGACCTCATATGACACAAATAACTATAATTATTTCGTACGGCAAAGTTATCCGCACGAATTGTTCTAATAATAAGGTCATTAAAAACCTTAAAAGCACATTTCGGAATCTCCTACGTTTAAGAGTTCACTTTTTCCAATTGAAAGTACCTACTTGTTACTGTGAATTAGAACTAGTAGTTAGGTACTTAATGTTAACTTACCAATCTTAACTTCTTAACCGTGGGTTTATATAACACGTCATGTGTAGACGGTAAACAAAATACACTAACTTATTTATGCTAAACTAGGGTCCGGCGCGCGACGTGAATCGAATAGGTAACTATAATGCGATTTAAATGACAATAGGAATGTAAGGAATGAGAAGCCGCCATTTTCTGTTTCTATCTCACTCAGTGTTAACCGCATATGAGCAGGACAGACATATAAAATGGCTGATTGGCAGTCCTATTCTCATTTGAACCGCATTATAGTTACCGACAATCACATGTGCAATCATAGTACGGTTTACAATGGTCAATGATTTTATTCTTTTATTGTGCGGTTAGGACAGGTCTATGTAGTTCATCGAATGATCGATGTATATTCTCTTTTTTTTATTCGATGACAAGATAGTCTTTAACTGCGATCTCACCTGATGGTAAGTGACGATGCAGTCTAAGATAGCAGCGGGCTAACTTGGAAGAGGTATGGCAGTGTACATTCAACCCGTACCCCTAATTGGTTTCTACACGCCATTGTGCCGGAACGCTAAATCGCTTGGTGGCACCTTTTTGACGATAGGGTGGTAACTACGCACGGCCAAAGCCTCCTACCGGACAAAAACTTCTTTTCTTCTTCTTTAAAAAAAAAAATTTACCAAGCTGAAGTTGATTAATATCCTCCTATCCCCTCCAAATAAGCGGAAAGCTTGTGCTATGAGTGGGTACGACAATAGTGCAACGGGTGGGGTTTGAACTTGTGACCTTTCAGTTTTCAGTCTACACCTTTAACTGTTGGACTATTGAGGCTTAATTGTATATAACGGTCTGAACAAAGTAAATAGCGTATGTAAAAGTTTGTAAGACCAATTTAAAAGAGCTGATGATCTTAAAACGCCTGAACAGATCTCCATAGACTATAGTTAAGCACCATCTCGATCACATTAGCTTTCAAACAGAAAAACATCATGAAAATCAGTCCAGTCAAGGAGCTACCAGGGAACAGACAGACATACATATACACATTACACACATTTATAATAAAATAATACTTAGATTATGATTTGTTCAGTCTTCAAACGACAATAACAACCAATAACCGGTCAAATGCGAGTCGCGAGTCGGACTTGCATACGAAGGGTTCCGTGCCAAAAAACGCCGAAAAAAACACGTTTCTAATTTATTTTTATTAATTGTTGTTATAGCGACAACAGAAATACACATTCTCTGAAAATTTCAACTCTCTATCTATTACAGACCATGAGGTACAGCACGCTGACAGACAGACGGACGGACGGACGGACGGACGGACGGACGGACGGACGGACGGACGGAAGGACAGCGGAGGCTTAGTAATAGGGTCGCGTTACTAAGCCCTTCGGGTATGGAAGTCTAAAAAAATCATTCGAAACATCGATATAGGTAGGTATTCAATATTATGTACAAATCAAACAAAAATGTACGACACTAGACTTGTGCACTAGACACTTTGTTGATATTGTATAGTGTCGTTCACAGATAACTGTGTCGTTCACTGATTCATTGAGTCATTGACGAACGAAAACAAAACAAAAAAATAAATTACAGTGTTGCCAGCTTAGAGTTGACTCCTTTATTTAGGGCTTTTTACATCCAAAATTTTCTTTAAGCGCTATTTTAGAGGTATAAAGTAATAGGCTCTACTAAATCAATCTGGCCAAAATAAGCAAAAATTGAGCGTGTTAAGCTTGAGTGTGCGATTCGTGTTAAGGTGGTTTGATCCGGTCAGCGGTCACATCAGCGCCAATAGATGGCGTAGATTTTGTAATTAGACTTATTTTATTTTTTTTTATGAATGAAAATGTGAATACTTTTTTATAATAATATGGTTCCCGGTTGTAGCGGTATATTTGTAATATATCCAACTACGTTTCAGATGTATTTTAATTTTCAAAATACTTTCATTTGTCCTGATATAAATAAAGTATATTGAGCAGCAGTGCTGCTACCACCGCGTGATTATCAGTACAAATGAAAGTATTTTGAAAATTAAAATACATCTGAAACGTAGTTGGATATATTACAAATATACCGCTACAACCGGGAACCATATTATTATAAAAAAATATTCACATTTTCATTCATAAAAAAAATAAAATAAGTCTAATTACAAAATCTACGCCATCTATTGGCGCTGATGTGACCGCTGACCGGATCAAACCACCTTAATTGATAAGCGATATGCGTAAGAGTGAGCCACATTACACCCCGTTCTCATTTAGTTTTGATATTTTGTCAGGTTACAAAACACGCGGATTCTTCCGCTATCTAGTTACCTACCTATTGAATTATCAATGGTATCAACTATCAAGTTGATACCATTGATTATTCAATAGGTAGGTAATCAAAGAATTTACTCGATGAAAACGTAAAACTAATTTAAATATCAATTTAATTAGACATAGGACTTATTTGATATTATATTATGTGTGATGTAGAGCTTTACTGTGACTTCTAATTATTATTATTGAGTTAAGGAGTTTTTAGGGGTGATTCATCTTATTAGTTTTTGTGGTAATTTTTTAGGGAGGCGTTAACACTGATCAGTGAACTGTCACTTTGACAAGAGCAACTTATAGTACCAACATTGTGGTACCTACCTCTGTGGAAATCTTAACTCGCGAAAAACAATCAATTTTCTAGTGATTTTATAATTTGCTAATAATTTTCCATCAGTGTTATTATGCGCTTACTATTTTATGAATTTAATTTTTAATTAATGGGTGTCAACGCTGATTCTTTCACAATTTAACTGTTAGTTTTAGATTTAGTAGGTAGTGTTTATTTTTAGTATAATAAATTTTGAACAAGATATTCAATGAAGGTAAGAAATTGAGAATTATGTTTTTAAAGGAAAAATTACATTAAAATTGGATTTCTTTATTATGTAGGTAGATATCATATACCTACACAGCTAAAACTGTCCAGTTTTTAATTTTCTATAGAATATAGTGACACCGTAATTTTAGAGTTAACTAGTTTCGGGCTGAATTTAAATATTTACCTATTTACATTATTACATTATTACTAAGGTAGGTGTATGATTTTAAAAGACTTAGTGTTAAAAAAGTCTACAACTCCATGTAGATCACAATACCTATAACTTGGATACCTTTAAATCAAAAGTAAATAGGCATCTTCTAGGCAAGCGCGCTCCATCATAGGCTGCATCTTCACTTAACATCAGGTGAACTTGCAGTAAAGTTAAGCTTGTAAGCATTTAATGTGTATTGTGGTTTTTTTAATTCCTGTGGGAACTCTCTTATTTTCTGGGATAAAAAGTAGAAAGCCTATGTGTTACACCAGACTGCAATCTATCTCTGTGGCAAATTTCAGCCAAATTGATTCAGTCATTGTTGTGTGATTGAGTAACAAATATCCATCCATACAGTCAAAACTGCCACATTTATAAAATTAGGATTTTTCAGCATACAATATAATCTGGGTCTGCATACCATACTATAAAAAAAGTCCTATAAAAAAAACTATAAGTCTATCAATACTAATAAAGCTCCTATAAAGGTATTGTATTAAACTCTTTTACTTATAATACCATTTCACATGCACAAGTAGACTAAGTAGATTATGAGATCGTTATAAAAATAAATGCTCCTGGAACTACACCCAAATCCACCTTTAAAGTATGCTGCAAGTATTTTTTAAGTGTAAAAAAAGAAAGAAAAAGAACATTTCGCTACTTAGGTAGCAACTCTATATCACAAAGTGCAGTGCAACTTAAGTGTTAATGCTAATCACACTATCACAATAAAATAATAATATTATAAAGCTGAAAGTTTGTAAGTGTGTGTGTGTGTTTGTAACACCTTTACGCCACAACGTATATACCGATTTGGCTAAAATTTGGAATGGAGATAGCTAATAACCAGGATTAACACATAGGCTACATTTTATCCCAGAAAATTAAAGAGTTCCCGCGGGAATTTTAAAAAATCTTAATCCAAGCGAACGAAGTCACGGGCAACATGTAGTAAATAATAATATGCTCCACCATTGTTAAGGATAATCTTACACTTATCTTACCATTCGTAAGCACCACACTCAATACAAACCATGACATATATTTACATGAAAATAAACATCGTTTAAATAATACAAACACATTATTCATTGTTATGCAATGCCATTACAAATTCAAAATTATTCATTTGTTTAGACAAAATTGTTCATTCATTTAATGATAAGTCGAGACTCTACCGACGGTCCAGAATAGAATTAGTGAAGAAGAGCCGCCAATCTGAACCGGTACAATTTACATGAAAACTGAAAAACTTTTCAAAGTTACATCTTTGTATTTAAGTTAGTATTAAGTTAGATAATTTTTTTTGTTAAGTCATGTATGTATTGATGGATATGCCAGCTGGTAAAACACCCCAAAAACTAGAGTAAGAAGAAAAAAAATATTTTTTTTCGACAGTAGTGCAACGGGTGGGGATTTAACCTGCAACCTTTAAGTTTTCAGTCCGCACCTGTAACCTTTGAGCTATTGAGACTTAAAATTTTGTAAAAGTTTATTTCAATAAAAACTTCTATTCTTTTTTTTTTTTAATTTTTTTATTAAAATGTTACTCTACACTTAAAGGAAATAGCCTAATAGATTCAAAGTCAAAGTCAAAGTCAAACATTTTATTCAAAGTAGGTAAGTAATTACACTTTTTGAAAGTCAACAATTACAAAATGTCATTAATTAATTAATTAAATAAAAATAAAATAATAATAATAAAGATAATACTCCTTGAGACGGCACACATTGTGAGGAGGTTCCTCACTCTGGAGCCCTGACCACTGGCTGCTTGGGTCCCTATCCCGCAGCAAGTGGGACCCATTCGTTTTATTGTTTTTAATGATGTTTTTATATTTATATTTGTATATGTATATTTGTAAACATTTTAAAAAATAATAGGATGAATGTGTATGAAAATAAATGAGAGACATAATAAAGATAATATTAATAATGCAATGTCCGATAGTGATAATATTAATAGTAACAATCATTTTTTTAGAGGAGCTGTCCAGGCATCCTTATCCGATAGGTAATCATCCAAACGGTAATAGCCCTTTTTTTGCAGGGTTCTTTTAATGCAACACTTAAATTTCCCCTCTGGTAAACTTAGCACTTCCGAAGGGATTTTATTATAATAGCAAATACTGTTGCCCAAAAACGACGAACTAACTTTCTTAAGTCTGAATCTCTGAGTTTCTAGTCTATTTTTATTTTTATTCCGTTCGTGAATGTATCTCCGTTTCTTAAAAAGATTTATATTTTTGCGAACATACATTATATTTTCGTATATATACTGGCTCGCAACTGTTAAGATATTACTAGTTTTAAAGATCTCCACTAACGATTCCCGGGGGCCTAAGTTATAGATAGCACGAACTGCTCGTTTCTGTAGGACAAAAATAGTCTTAATATCAGCTGTTCGACCCCAAAGAAGGATACCGTACGACATTAAACTGTGAAAATAACTAAAATAGACTATTTTCGCAGTCGATTCATCGGTCAACTGTCTAATTTTTCGTACAGCATATGCAGCAGAGCTCAATTTTTTAGCAAGCTTACGTATGTGACCTCCCCACTGAAGTTTGCAGTCAATGTTTATTCCAAGAAACACAGTTTCCTCCACCAGTTCCAACCTGTCATTACCCAGATAAATTTCATTGTCTACTTGGTGTACGTTAGGAAGTGTAAATTTCATACATTTTGTTTTTTTTTTGAGTTTAATAAATAAGATTTATAAATACACTAGCTGTGCCCGCGACTTCGTTCGCGTGGAATAGTGACTTTTCGGGCAGCATATTTTGAATTACATATACCGTCGACGCTCAGGCGCGAGGCGTGTAGTACGTACTCTGTACGTTAAAAATGTTCGCCGTGATTCTTTAAATTGACATAACTTTATTTATGAACCGATTGACATGAAATAAACACTAAATGTTAAGTGAAGCTTACTACAATATATTAGTGAAAACCGTATCTAAATCGAATAAGCCGTTTCTGATATTAGCGTGCACAAACACACAGACAAACAGACAATTACAATTTCGGGTTCGGCATCGATATAATAACAACCCCTGCTACTTTTTTTTTATATATTTCCATTGTACAGACACCATTTTTCTACAATTTTATTATATGTATAGATATCAAAAATTCCGAGACCGGCGGGATTCGAACCCACATCTCTCTGGGAATGGCGCCCGAGTGTGTTAACCGTTACGCTACGGCCAAATTGAACCACACTTCATGAATTTTTGATATGTATTAATAAATCTATTAGATATTTCCTGTTCTATTCTATTCTATTGTTACAGATGTCACTGGGAATGACAAAACGATGGTACCGTTCGAGGAGGAACCAAGTTATCATCGTAGCTGTCATCATATTCAGCATCTTGTACTATATATCCCTGAATAGCCCTTACAGGGAACCTGACTTGGATATTACTAGAAGGTAAGTTATGTTTAAGTATTGCATGCAACTTGGCTTGTCAATGACTAGAATAGAATTTATAGTTTAAATTGCATAGATTTTGAGTATTAATTTAGAATGCATTCCCTGGCTGGTAATCCTCATTATTTATTCATTAGTTATAGGCCATTGCGATCGTTACACTGGTACAATAATTTTTATTCATATTCGTATATAGTATGTTAGACAAAACAAAAAAAAATGTAATGACTTTTGTAAGTACGCTCTCTTATGTGACATGTGCACTTAATAATATTTTTATCATCGAGGTTTTTAATTACGGTGATTATCAATTTTAGTGCTAACAGTTTGTTGATAACAGTTTTTAATGACCAATTAAATTACATTTTGTACGAGTATTTTACCAAACATACCTATACTTTTGTTAATTTATCTTTTAAAAAAGTTTGTCGTCAACTCAAAATTATTTACCTACTTACAGTTTAGTAGCTTAGATAGTAAAAGATTCATAATTTATTTTTCCCTTTTTAGTTGCTTCTATCGTCTGTTAAATTTTTTGTAAAAAGTAATTATTACTTAATAATAATAATCTATACCTACTAATATTATAAAGCTGAAGAGTTTGTTTGTTTGAACGCGCTAATAGAATAGAATAGAATAGAAATATTTTTTATTCAAATAAACTTTTACAAGCACTTTTGAATCGTCAATGAATCTACCACTGGTTCGGAATGCCTTTCCTGCCGAGAAGAACCAGCAAGAAACTCGGCGGTTGCTCTTTTCAAAAATAAAAAATAAATTTTACAATAGTTAATGAAACTATGCTATGTATACAGTGCTTCCACGATTAATTTTCCCGAGTACAATACAAGTAAAAATAAATACAATACAAATACAAATAAATACAATTCAATACATGTCAAAACAGGCAGGCAAAAGCAGACCCATTCCCGTTGGTGGCACCCGTTCACGAGCATGACGCATGATCCAGCCATTGCTTCGCTCAACCATATTTGAGGGAACGTAACAACCCGCATCACACGACACCACCACAGAAATGTTTAAAGAGAGCATGACTACTCAGGCTACCCATGTTGAGGCATCGAATTGAGTATCAATATTAAACTATTCATTTTGAGACATGATTGAGACACAAATAAAGTGGAAACACCGTAGAACAGAATACAATAAATTCATGTTACATAGGATAGTTATCACTGTCTCATGAATCACTGGAGCGAATTATATCCACGCTTTTTTATCATTTATGTAGTCTTCGATTGTATAATATGCTTTTTCCATGAGAGCGGATTTAATTGATTTCTTAAACTTGTGTAGAGGCAAGTCTAAGATTGACTGTGGAATTTTATTGTAGAACGTCACGCCCATTCTCACAAATGACTTTTGGACCCTCTTGAGGCGCAGCCCAGGATACATGAGCTTATTTGGATTTCTACTTGGTCTATGGGATAAATCACCCTTTTTTTTGTAACTCAAAATGTTTTGTCTGACAAATATTATGTTGTTGTAAATATATTGTGAAGCTACTGTAAGAATGCCTATTTCTTTAAATCTTTCTCGAAGGGAATCCCGCGGTCTCAAATTATAGATTGCGCGGATTGCCCTCTTCTGCAATACAAAAATTTTTCCAATATCGGCTGCCTTACCCCACAGTAAGATTCCGTATGACATAATACTATGGAAATATGCAAAATAAACAATTTTTGCAGTTTCTATGTCAGTCAACTGTCGAATCTTCCTAACAGCGTAAGCAGCAGAGCTAAGTTTGCCAGCAAGCGTTGCTATATGGGTGCCCCATTGTAGCTTTGAGTCCAGGGTTAATCCCAAGAATACTGTGGATTCCTCAGTTTTCAAAGGTTCATTATTTATCTTTAAATTCTTACTGACCGTTCTCGTGTTAGGTAATAAAAACTCAACACACTTGGTTTTTTTAGCATTTAAAAGTAGATTATTTACCGTAAACCATTCAGAAATTTGAGATAATGCACTATTTACATCGTCAAAATTGTCTTTCGTCCTATCGACTTTAAAAATCAAAGACGTATCATCAGCAAATAGTACAATATCGCAAGTATTTTGGACAAAATGTGGTAAATCATTTATGTAGACTAAAAACATGAATGGACCTAGAATAGAACCCTGGGGTACACCCATTATTGAGGCTGATCCGGATGATTTTACATCATTGACACATACTCTTTGGACTCGGTCACTGAGATAAGACGCAATGAGACTGAGTGCACAATCTTTAATGCCATAGTGGCTTAGTTTAAACAAAAGAGTCTCGTGATCAACGCAGTCGAATGCCTTTGACAAATCACAGAAAATACCAATGGCATTCTGTGAGTTCTCCCATGCATCGAATATGTGTTGTAACAGCCTTGCGGCTGCATCGGTTGTTGATCGACCCTTTGTAAAACCATACTGCTCAGAGTGGAGAAGTTTATTTAGATTAAAGTGTAAAAGCAGTTGTTTGAGCATTATTTTTTCTCAGGAACTACTGGTTCGAATTGAAAAATTATTTTTGTATTGGATAGTCCATTTATCGAGGAAGGCTATATGTAACATCACGCTGATCATAATAACAGAAATTCTACGGTATTTACATTCAGGCGAACGAAGTCGCCGGCATCAATTAATAGATTTTGATCAATAAATAAATAAAAATTAATCTAACAGCTGCTTTCTATAGACGCGTGCCAATAAGTATCACTCTAAAGTACTCTAAATTAAGTAACTGTTGCTATCACTTTATCATTGATGTGCCATTCATAAATCAAAAATCACAAATGCGATAACGTTATATCACCCTAATAATAAATCATTACAGACTTGTGATAATGTATGATTTAATACTGATATGATATCTTTACGATAGATTATTTGTTTATATATAGAAAGTTTATCTCACGACGTTACGGGCGCTTTACCTGTGGTTACGTCATGTACATGCACATTGCGTAAGTGTGCGTGCCTGTCAGGAGCCTAGGTGGGAGCGGGCAAGCACGAGCAAGCTCTCGCTCACACTTATACAGATACGACACACACACAACCATTAGCCATGTGCCCTCGTGAATTGAAAGAACTATACCTCAATACAATTTTTTATGTCTGCATCTTTTTACGTATTTATTTCCTTATTATGTGCATATTTATTGGTTTTCCATGGTTTTCCTGTTGGCTCGAAATAATGTCAATTATGTATATTTTTGCACACCAATTATCTGCATAGAGTTTCCATCATGCAATTCTGGCATGAATTTGTTTCTGAAAAATGAGTTTGGCACACAGAAAATTAATATCACACTACCATACTAATATTATAAAGGTGAAAGTTTGTATGTGTGTGTATGTTTGGTACTCCTTCACACCACAACGAAAGAACCGATTTGGCTGAAATTTGAATCTAGTTATGCATATTTCTAAGGGGCCGGATCATCTTTTATTTTTCCCACACGGCAGTTATAAATTGTTGTATAACATTTTTTTGTTAGATAACATTCTATAGCAGACTCGCAAAGTTTTTGGTTGTTCATAGGCTGTTGCCTACATAAAAATAAACATAATTTCTAATGAGTTGATAGAAGATGCTATATAACATGTTAAAAAGTTTTATTACTGTGGGACCGTAAACATAACATCTAACAAAAAGTAGTAAAATATAACTTATGTTAGAAAATGTTATATATCTATAAATGCATGCTTTTTTTTTGAAATATTTTAACTGCACTGCAATCATTTGTTTTTATACTTTTAAGTTAATAGCTAGTTTTGCTTGTTTTCTCACCTTTTAGAGTAGTTGCACTAAATCCTAAAGTTGGCACTGCATATGCAAAGGGAACTAAGGTGACCAAGGTATCGGAATATTCACAGCCTACTAATATTAACGAAAGGTAATGGCAATGGGGTTGGGTTATGCATGTATTTATTATATTTTTAATTAATTATTTGCATTATCACAGCATGTAAAAATTATCATCAAAACTTGATCCGCTTTTTCATCATTTTCAACATTTTGATTTCAACTGATTTTTACGGACTAGTTTAGTGAAATAAGTTTGTTGGTCTATATGTATTTTCATCTCATTTTTTTGACTTATTTTTCACTATCATACATTTGAAAAACTCAATTTTTTTTTTAATTTTGTTAATGTTTGTTTTTTTTTTGGGAATTGGCATGAACGTATAACTAATGTTTGTTTTTGTTTTATTTCAGAAAATCTGTGATAGAGTAAGTAGACAGTTTTTCTTTAAACTTTTCTTAAGAATGCTCGGTGCACACTTAATTGCTTGACTTGATGAGAGCATGTTTGTGTCTCATTTTAACCTCTATCTTGAGTCTTAGCCGAGTCAGAGCACACTCTATAGATCTCAGCATTAGACCTAAGTCCTCTGCACATTTAAAAAAGAACGTATTTTATAAGAATGTATTGCATTTAAAACACAAAATATATTTAGATGAATGTGTGCACGTGTTTATTTACTAGATAACAAAATCTTTCATATTTAATTATTAGTATTTCATTTTTAATTATTTCTATGTATCTATAAGTGTCAAAAAAGTTGTTTTTAAATCCTTTTTCAAAAAGAACTATTTCTAAGTTTCTTAAAATATACCAAATAATGGATACTAAAGTTACAAGCCTTGTATAGGTATACGCATTTAGTCCATTTTATATTACATGATAGTTCTACCGACGTAGATATGTGCTATGATTTATACGTATTCGCAATTAGTCCATGTTATATTACATGCTAATTTTTCAAAACATGCTACATAACAATGTTATATTTCCTTTACTTATATGACGTGCTACTACTAGAAGCGCATAATATGGTTGTACTATCACTTATATTACTCAGTATAACACATCGAGATTTGAAAGGGGATACTCGGCTGTCTTATGTTGATTTTACAAATTAAAGTAGTAATTTCAAGTATTTTTTACTACAGGTATATAGAAAAACGTCTGGAGCAGGCGTTGAAACAAGACAAGGGGTCGGGGTGCGAGATACCAAAGTTAGACCCCTTCTCGAAAGAGGTCGCTCAGTTCGACAAAGAGATGCCCAAAGTTGTGTGCCAAGGGAAGGACTGGGTTAGGTGCTATGTAAGTATGTAATCTATAATAATATAGTAATGGCTAGTGATCCTCCCAACCGAATAAGACTAGATAATGCCCGCGGGAACTGTTTAATTGTCCGGGATAAAAAGCCTAAGTATTAATTCTGCCTATGAGCTATCTCCTTTCTAATTCGGTTCATTCGTTGTGTTGTGTTACTCCTCCACGCTGTGCACACACACACACACACACACACGCACGCACGCACGCACGCACGCACGCACACACACACACACACACACACACACACACACACACACACACACACACACACACACACACACACACACACACACACACACACACGATCGTATACACACACACACTTTCGCCTTTATAATATTAGTAGTTAGTGTCAGACTTATTTTTTTAAATTCGTTGACAAGATAGCCCTTGACTGCGATCTCATCTGATGATAAGACGTAACGATGCAGTCTAAGGTAGCGGGCTAACTTGGAACGGGTATAGCAGTATAGATTCAGCCCATACCCCTTAATCTTTTTCTACAAGCCATCGTGGCTGACTCTGTCCCGTATTTGAACTGTACTTCGTTTTTCATTATGACATCGATCCAAGTATTCACACACGCAACATTCGTAAAAAAGCGAGTTGATGACCGTTTATAATTACGATTATAATTGTATTAATTTTTGCATATATGTCAAAACGAATAAAAATATGTTTAAACTGACTCGATCCTCGGAAAAATATAAAAAAAATGACACTGAATAATTTTGTTTTTTATTTGTCCCGGGTAAAAAACTGAAATCCCGTATTTTTTTGCTTATTTTACCATTTGTCCCTTACTTATAGGCTAAAAAAAAATCTGGCAACCCTAGATACAAAGTAGGATGATGATATTTTTTTAATGTCTTTCAGCATTCAATATGCAGGGTGGTGCCGGAAATACTGAACAGCACGAAGGACATACAATGTGAATACAGCGACATATTGTATGAGAATGACTCCAAGTACACTATAGGTCCGGCTGTCAGTGTGCACGGGGACAAAACGTATGAACTGAACAGGAGTGACCATGTCAAAGTTAGATGTTCGGGGAAACACATAGACAGGTGATGCATTTAAATCCTTAATGATCCTTACTAATATTATAAAAGTGTGTTTGTTTGTTTGTTGGTTTGTTCTTCAATCACGCTGCAACAGAGCTACAGATCGAATTGGTTTTTTGCGTGGGTATAGTTGAGGATCTGGAGAGTGACATAGACTACTATTTTATTCAGGAAAATTAAAAAGTTCCTGCGGGATTTTAAAAACTAAAACCACGCGGACGAAGGCGCGGGCATCAGCTAGTAATAAATAAATTATAATAACGTAAAAATTCTTTTTACAAAACCGACTTCTAACGCCACTACAAAGTATATCAATTGTGCCTATAAAATTTGAAGAGCTCCCTCGATTTTTCCAGGATCCCATTATCAGATAAAAATACCCGACCAGACCCTTTCAAATAAAAAACAGAATTTTTCAAATCAGTCCAGGCGTCTTCGAGTAATCGGGGAACATACATAAAAAAAAAGATTCCGATGAATTGAGATACTTCTCCTTTTCGGAAGTCGGTTAAAAATTGAAATTATTCTAATTATAATTGATATTTTCCAGTGTTCTCCCATCGAAATGGATTGGCCACACTTTAGGGTTCCGTTCCTCAGTCCGCCCGAACGCTTTGAAACCTGCGGAACCCATAAATGTCCTGATCATTGGATTCGATTCCACATCCAAAAACGGTTTCATACGACGCATGCCAAAAAGTTATAAGATATTAACTGAGGAATTGGGGGCTACTGTGTTGAATGGGTAAGTTGGAGATATTATAGTGCACATGTGTGTGCGCAAACACAGGTGCACTCTCTATTCCCTCACTCTCATAGCCCGATGGGATGGGAAATCCGACACGACCGGAGAGAGATCAGGCGCAGGACCGACGGCTTTACGTGCTCTCCGAGGCACGGGGGTGACTCACCGCCAACTTCCTAACTCCGGGCTGGTACTGAGAATTTCTTGACAGAAAAACTCAAGTTTTTAGCGCGACCCGGGAATCGAACCCGAGACCTTGTCATCCGTAGTCCAACTTGCTAACCACTAGACCAACGAGGCAGTCATATAGTCGTATGCTCTATATAGGTTCTTCAAAACTGGTTCAGCTTTTTTTGAGCGATAGATTTGCGCTTGATGACAATTGATGATGGTTGGAGCGCGCTTGCTTAGAAGTTGCCTAGTCACTTTAGCCTTAAAAATACTCAAGGAAACACGGACGTCGAAAGGTCGTTCCACATCTAAACGATTCGTTTCAAAAACGTTAATTTAAAAGCGGTTCGTGCGGTCGTGTGCTCACGATTTTTCTGGAGATGGTAGATTTAAATACATTTGTTTGTATACAATTTAATAATGATATTGTCATGGCCTACATATCGTATTATAAGGGCCAATATTTTTTATTTGGGGTACACCAAGGTGCTCCATTGAGACCAAATCTTTTTCGTATGTATATTATTGACAATATCGACGTTTTTCAGATACAATATAGTAGGAGACGGTACTCCGGCTGCCCTGTTCCCGATCTTGACCGGACAGACCGAGTTAGAGCTACCAGATGTAAGGAAACGGATGAAGAACAATGGTACCTTAGATGCTTCGGTGTTTATATTTGACAAGTTAAAGGAATATGGGTAAGCGTTTTGAAAAACACTTTTTAATTTAATTTGTTCCTATAAACTTTATTTTGTTTGCCGAAACAATATAAAAGGCCGATATTAAAGAAACTGCATTTTGATAAATTAATTGATATAATATTAATATTTACAAAATCTCAGAATAACGCTCAAGCAAACAGGTTGCCCAAGTGATATTTCATTGCGTAAGACAAACTCCAAGAAGATTGAATATGAAAATTGAAGAATTTTTACGCAGAATTAAAGGAGAATTATCAATAACTCGTTGGTTTGGGATGAAATGTTGATTTTCTTCTTCTTTTTCTCTGTCACTTGATAGACATCCACTGGACAAGGACATTGCATGGACTTACGCAGGTCTCGGCCTTGCGCCGCCTGTATTCAACGGCTTCCTGCTACTCGTCTGATGTCGTCGATCCACCTAATGGGGGGTCTGACACTGCGCTTTTCGGTACGGGGTCGCCACTCCAGCACATTGGGACCCCTCGACCATCAGCTCTTCGAACTATGTGTTCCGCGCATTTCCACTTCAGTTTCGCAACTCGCAGAGCTATGTCGGTGACTTTGGTTCTGCTACGGATCTCCTCGTTTCTCATATTCATATTCATATTCATTTATTTTTTGCATTCCAATGTCATAGGTACAATGATTCTTAAAACTAGAGACCACCTTTTACATCAGAACCCCGTTGGGGCACAGCAAATTATTGGCTTAGTAGAGAGACGGACGCCAAGTTACTCATTAAGGAAGTCATTAATTTTATAATAGGCTTTATCTATAAGAAATTTTTTTAGAGAATTGATAAACGCCGTATCATTCTTAGTTTCTTTTATTTTACTAGGGATTTTATTATATATTTTAACGCACATCGGGTTAGGACCGGTACTGTGGATCTTCAGATTGGAGCTTGGTATGACTAGATTATGTTTACGTGTGGGCCGAAGTTCATAACATCGTGGTACATCTTGAAGTTTTGTGAAATTTTGTGGTTGTTTTCTAACGAATTTGGAAGCTTCTAATATGTAGATGCAGGGCAGGGTTAATAATATGAGTGATTTGAAGTGATTCTGATTTGATCTCGCAGGGATACTCCGAGCATAGCTCTCTCCATCGCCCGCTGAGTGATCCTGAGCATTCTTATGAGGCCCATAGTTAGCGACCCAATGACTATCAGTTCTTCGTTTCCAGTTACCGGACCGCGTATTTCGAAGACATGCCCTGGATAGGCACGTTCCAGTACCGGTTCAATGGCTTTAACCGGCAGCCGGCCGACCATTACCTGAGGGACTTCTACCTGGAGGAGTCCGGCAACGGCAAGAAGTGGAACAACAAGAAGACGCGGTATTGCGTAGGCGACCGGCCGCAGTACAGACTGATGCTTAATATCACTGATCAGGTACAACAATTTTAATAGCATACTTAAAGGTGCTCGCACACAACAGTTATATAACGTTATAAAACATTGTGTTGCACGATAACATTTAACAGTATGTAACATTTTGCTACTAATGTTATCCTACTAATATTATGAACGCGAAAGTTTGTAGTATGGATGGATGAAGTTTGTTACTCAATCACGCCGCAACGACTGGCTGTTTGGCATAGAGATAGATTATGGTCTGGAATAACACATAGGCTACTTTTTATCCCGAATTAAGAGTTTCCGCGGGAATCACAAAACCTCAAGATCCACGTGTACGAAGTCGCGGGCATCAACGCTTCCATACTGGTTCAACTATAACATAACATCGTATAACATTCTGCAACCAATAGTTTGGGATCCACGCCCTTCTGCTAACGTCCCGCTGTCGCTCGCATGATGTTATACAACAAAAGTTATAACTTGTTGTATCATGTTGTAATTAGTTGCATAACATTTTATGAATGCTCTTCTATGCGAGGTGACATTTTCGAAGTGCATTGTGCTGAACTGGCACTAAATAAAGCCAGAAAGCTAAAACAATAACATTTTATGAAGTTGTATAACATCACTAACAATTTATAACTTTTGTTACAATTTGTTAAAAAAATTAGATAACAACATTGTTGCAACATTCTCTAATGTTATATAACTGCTGTGTAGGAGCATCTTTAATTTAAAATGTGTTTATTTTAATTAAAATTTATTGCAACTGGCACAGTCAAGTTAGTTTTTAGGGTTCCATACCCGGGGGCGAATTGGAAATTATAAATTCCCACATTGCCCCCGTCGAGAATCGAACCCAAAACCACTCAGTTTTAAGACCACAGCGCTCATCGCTGTGCGTCAGAATATATTTTGGTTTGAGATACTTAATCAGTATTATCTTAATAAATTCCAGTTCCTGAATCTCGATGGTAGAAGATTCTGCTTCACCTTCATAGCAGACATAACTCATGATGACTTCAACATGATCTCGACAGCTGATGACGACTTCGCCCAGTTCCTGTTGGACTTCCAGAAGCAATTCCGGGAGGAAGACACCTTGCTGTTCGTTATGGGGGATCACGGGCCAAGGTACACTGGTATCCTTTGTCATACCTACCACTTCTTTTTGTTCTTCTTGATCCACTGCTGGACCTTCTCTTCATGGACATGTCTCTTGCATGGACCTGCACAAGCGGTCTTGCGCCGCCTGAATCCAGCGGCTCCCTGCGACTCGTTTGATGTCGTCGGTCCACCTAGTGGGGGGTCTGTACTGCGCTTCCCGGTGCGGGGTCGCCACTCCAGCACCTTGGGACCCCATCGACCATCAGCTCTTCGAACTATGTGCCCCGCCCATTTCCACTTCAGTTTCGCGACTCGCTGAGCTATGTCGGTGACTTTGGTTCTCCTACAGATCTCCTCATTTCTAATTTGATCTCGCAGGGATACTCCGAGCATAGCTCTCTCCATCGCCCGCTGAGTGATCCTGAGCCTTCTTATGAGGCCCATAGTTAGCGACCATGTTTCGGATCCATAAGTCATCACTGGCAACACGCACTGTTCCAAGACTTTAGTCTTCAGGCACTGAGGAATTTTGGACGAGAAGACATCTCTAAGCTTCCCGAACGCTGCCCAGCCTTACTTTTATCTACGAGTATGTTCAGTTTACATGTCATTTTGTTGGTTCTCCAAATACCAACCAACCAACAGGACTCTATTACTAAGCCTCCATTGTCCGTCCGTCCTTCCATCTGTCTGTTAGCAGGCTGTATCTCATGTCCCATAATAGGCTACGAATAAATAAAGTAAGGAAGTCTAATTCAGAACAAAACCCACTCAAAAAATGGCCCTACTTCAAATCAAAACGGCGTATGATTCAAAATACGAATCATGTGAATCACTTCCGAGGTTACAGATAGACATGCTTGGTGATTGGTTCAAATTCAGAACGAAAGCAATGATTGGTTCGCGCGCGTGCTGCTATGTTTGCTATGACAGCTGAGTCATTGGACGATGTTATGAAAATTTGACGTGCAAGAAAAATGACCAACGGTTGACGTGCTATTTTTGTTTTTAATCCCCGCCTCCAAGGGCTTAATTTTAATCTCCACCCACCTCGGCGCAATTTTTGTTGGGGCCATTTTTTAACGCAGTTAGACTTCCTTACTTATTATTTATTCGTAGGTAGACAATTACCTCAGCCTGTATTTTGTTTCAGATATGCCAAAGTTCGCGACACCTTCCAGGGTAAACTGGAAGAACGTCTCCCCCTAATGGCCGTCAGGTTACCCAACCTGCTAGTCAAGAACAACCCAGAGATGCAGGACAACCTGCAGAGGAATGCCGACGTTCTGACCACACCCCACGACATTTACGCCACCGTACTGGATGTGCTGGATTTGAGAATGTTCTGGAACAAGTACAAAGTCGCCGGTGCCGATTTGACCAGGGGACTGACTTTGCTAGAGCCGGTAAGTGGAGTTATTTTCTGCAAGTACAAAGTCACCGGTGCCGATTTGACCAGGGGACTGACTTTGCTAGAGCCGGTAAGTGGAGTTATTTTCTGCAAGTACAAAGTCACCGGTGCCGATTTGACCAGGGGACTGACTTTGCTAGAGCCGGTAAGTGGAGTTATTTTCTGCAAGTACAAAGTCACCGGTGCCGATTTGACCAGGGGACTGACTTTGCTAGAGCCGGTAAGTGGAGTTATTTTCTGCAAGTACAAAGTCACCGGTGCCGATTTGACCAGGGGACTGACTTTGCTAGAGCCGGTAAGTGGAGTTATTTTCTGCAAGTACAAAGTCACCGGTGCCGATTTGACCAGGGGACTGACTTTGCTAGAGCCGGTAAGTGGAGTTATTTTCTGCAAGTACAAAGTCACCGGTGCCGATTTGACCAGGGGACTGACTTTGCTAGAACCGGTAAGTGGAGTTATTTTCTGCAAGTAGAAAGTCACCGGTGCTGATTTGACCAGGGGACTGACTTTGCTAGAGCCGGTAAGTAGAGTCATTTTCTATAAGTACAAAGTCACCGGCACCGATTTGACCAGGGGACTGACTTTGTTAGAGCCGGTAAGTAGAGTCATTTTCTATAAGTACAAATTCACCGGCGCCGATTTGACCAGGGGACTGATTTTGCTAGAGCCGGTAAGTGGAGTCATTTTCTTTTACCGAAAATTGCAGGCGAGAAAGGGTCACTAATAGAAGTGTAATAACCCTCAACAATTGGGATTACGTGCTGAGAGATGGCTGTCCATCTTTCCAAATACTAGTCGACAACAACCCAAAAATGTAAGGTAACCCACAGTTAAATGCGAATAAAAGAACAGGTAAGAAAATTCTTTCTTAATTCATCCGAAAGAGCTGGAATCTCACCCCTTCCATTATGTGAATAATGGAAGGGCTTTGCCCTATAGTAAGATTCCGACTGAAATCGACTGTGGAATTTTATTATAGCACGTCACGCCCATTCCCACAAACGACTTCCATACTTTCTTGAGGCGTAGTCGAGGAATCTCAATTGCCCATCGTTATCTTCCAGATCCCGAAGAACAGGTCGTGCAGCGAGGCCGGCATCGAGCCCCACTGGTGCACGTGCTTATCCTGGGAGCAAGTGTCGCAGGCCGACCCGCTCTACGCCCGTGCTGCCCAGGCCTTAGTGGACTTCATTAACTCGCTTACGGAGGCCGTCAGGTGTGATGCCCCCTTTTGAATTATACCTAACCTAACTTTAAAATTAAAGCGAGGAAAATGAAAAATTAATGCGGGTTGTTACGTTCCCTCAAATATGGTTGAGCGAAGCAACGGCTGGATCATGCGTCATGCTCGTGAACGGGTGCCGCCAACGGGAATGGGTCTGCTTTGTCTTCCCATGTTGACATGTGTTAGGTTATATATATTGCATTTTTGAAGCTTCACTGTGGAAGCACTGTATACATAGCTTAGTTTGGTTACTTATTGTAAAATTATTTTATTTTTTGAAAAGAGCAACTGCTGAGTTTCTTGCCGGCTCTTCTCAGCAGAATCTGCATTCCGAACCGGTGGAAGATTTATGACGTGTCATAAGTGCTACAAGGTAGCCTACATGAAATAAATAAATTTTGAATTTGAATTTGAGTCCGACTCTGATTTTACCGGTTATTTTTTTTTTAATTTTTTTTTTTGTAAATCAATTCATCGTCTTAACATGTGTTAGGTTGTGGTAGGTGTGCATTTTTGAATCTTCTTTGTGGAAACACTGTGTGCATAGCATAGTTTTGTTACCTATTGTAAAAAAAAGAAATTTTTTTTGAAAAGAGCAACTGCTGAGTTTCTTTCCGGCTCTTCTCAGCAGAATCTGCATTCCGAACCGGTGGTAGATTTATGACGTGTCATAAGAGCTACAAGTTGGCCTACATGAAATAAATAAATTTTGATTTGATTGAATTGAATTTAAAACTGATTGAAAAAAGTAGATACATATCACTAATTTCGTGGCAGACGTATGGTTCGGCCGTGGTGTAGCGGTTAACACACTCGGGCGCGATTCCCAGAGAGACGTGGCTTCGAATCCCGCCGACCTCGGAATTTTTGATATGTATTTATAAATCTATTAGGTTATTTCCTTTAAGTGTAGGTTAACACTTCAATAAAAATTAAAAATTGATTTGATTGATTTGAAATCCCCAGGTCGAAGTGCGTGGTCCGTACGCTGACGTCAGTATCGTGGGTGATGCGCCAGCGCGCCAACAGCGGGGTTCTAACCTTCGTAGGGGCGAAAGACGCCGACGGGTACGTGGGGAAGTTTGGCCGAAAAGTGCAGCCCCTGACCGAGAATTATCAAGTTAAGGTATGAATCAAATGAATGAGCGCTGTGGTCTTATAACTGGGAGGTCTCGGGTTCGATTCCCGGCGGGGGCAATTTAGGAATTTATAATTTCTGAATTGTCTCTGGTCTGGTCTGGTGGGAGGCTTTGGCCGTGGCTAGTTACCACCCTACCGTCAAAGACGTGCCGCAAGCGATTTAGCGTTCCGGCACGATGGCGTGTAGAAACCGATTAGGGACATGGGTTGAATTTACACTGCTATACCCCTTCCAAGTTAGCCCGCTACCATCTTAGACTGCATCGTCACTTACCATCAGGTGAGATCGCAGTCAAGGGCTATCTTGTCATCGAATAAAAAAAAAAATGAATAATCTTGGACAATGGATATCAAAAGTTACGTAGGTTGTCACCACAGGTTGTACGCTTCGTGGACATGAAGGTAAACACTCTATTCCCTCACTCTCCTGAGAGGGAAAGCCAACATTAAACACCTTCGTAATGTGGTCATAAATAATATATATTTAACTAGCTGTTGCCCGCGACTTCGCCCGCGTCAATTTCTGTTATGATGATCGCGATTAAGAAGTTTTTAAAAGAATATTATATTTTAAATATGGATAATTTTCCCCGTTTTTGCGACATTTTTCACTGATGCTTCGCTTCTATTGGTCGCAGCGTGATGTTATATAGCCCAAAGCCTTCCTCGATAAATGGACTATCCAACACAAAAATAATTTTTCAATTCGAACCAGTAGTTTCTGAGATTAGCGCGTTCAAACAAACAAACTCTTCAGCTTTATAATATTAGTATAGATTTTTATGTCTTCTCTTACAGTTATCGGTGGGTCCCGGGAACGGGGTGTACGAAGCCTCGCTGACGTTTGTCGTCAAGGAAGACAAGTTCCTAGTCGATACTAGGGATATATCCCGGACCAACGCGTAAGTTTTTTTTTTTATTCGATGACAAGATAGCCCTTGACTGCGATCTCACCTGATGGGTAAGTGACGATGCAGTCTAAGATGGTAGCGGACTAACTTGGAAGGGGTATAGCAGTGTAAATTCAACCCATACCCCTAATCGGTTTCTACACGCCATCGTGCCGGAACGCTAAATCGCTTGGCGGCACGTCTTTGACGGTAGGGTGGTAACTAGCCACGGCCAAAGCCTCCCACCAGACCAGGCCAGAGACAATTTAGAAATTATAAATTCCAAAATTGCCCCCGCCGGGAATCGAACCCGAGACCTCCCAGTTATAAGACCACAGCGCTCACCACTGCGCCAGCGAGGTCGTCAAAAGTACACCCGTTATTAGGGTTCCGTATCCGAAGGGTAACCAACGGGACCCTATTACTAAGCCACCGCTGTCCGTCCGTCCGTCCGTCCGTCTGTCTGTCAGCGTGCTGTATCTCATGATCCGTAGTAGGTAGAAAGTTAAAATTTTCAGAGAATTTGTATTTCTATTGCCGCTATGACAAAAAATAATAATAATTATATAAATAAGGTAATTTTTTCGGCGACTTCTTTAATTCTTTTTTTTTTAATAAAGAAAAATATTCTAATAGATTTATAAATACATATCAAAAATCCTGAGGCCGGCGGGATTCGAACCCACGTCTCTCTGGGAATCGCGCCCGAGTGTGTTAACCGCTACACCACGGCCGAACCATACGTCAGAAAAATATTTTTCTTCTTTATTAAATATTTTTTTTAATAAAGAAGAATAAGTAGAATATTAGTCAAACTGAAGTTGACTAATATTCTCCTCTCCCCTCCAAATAAGCGGAAAGCTTGTTCTAGGAGTGGGTACGACAATAGTGCAACGGGTGGGGTTCGAACCTGCGACCTTTCAGTTTTCAGCCCGGACCTATTGAGCTATTGAGGCTTCTACAACTTTTTAATTTTCTGGAATAAAACGTAGCCTGAGTGTTAATTAAAAGCTATTTCCATTCCAAACTTCAGTCAAATCGGTTCATTCGTTGTGGCGTTATAGAAAATAGAAATATTTTTTATTCAAATAAGCTTTTACAAGCACTTTTGAATTGTCAATGAATCTACCACTGGTTCGGAATGCCTTTCCTGCCGAGAAGAGCCAGCAAGAAACTCGGCGGTTGCTCTTTTCAAAAAAATAAATTTTTACAATCGTTAATGAAACTATGCTATGTATACAGTGCTTCCAGGTAGTAAGTTAAGGAGTAACAAACATACATACACACACAATCTTTCGCCTTTATAATATTAGTGTGTTTTATTTCAGTTACAACAACGAGCCACATTGCATCAGCGAATCGCTGCCCGCTCTCAACATGTACTGTTATTGTAACGACTGAGTTTATAATACTCTGGAACAGTATTGTAAAAACCACCTTAGAATACTTCGCTTTTAATAATAATATTACCCGCGCGTAATATTATACAGTTGTAATATTACCATCTGGTAATATTACCAGCGAATAATACCGTACGTAATGTGTGTGTAAGTGGTGTAGAAGACGAATGCGGTAAATTGCATATATTATGATTTTTTTTTAGTTTTTTGTTCGATTTCTTTGATTTTTGGTGTACATTTGAGATTATTTGATTCCGTAATTCATTCAGTTATTTTTCACGGTTAGATTGTTCGTTTGTGTTATTAATTTTAAAAAAATCCTATATAATATATAATCTTTCGGAATTCGTAAAAGGAGGGGTATCGATAAACTAAGAAAATTGACCCCAATATGGCAAAAAGTTTAATTTTTTATACATATTTCTTAAAGACACTGCATTAACTTAACGTTATAGTAATTTAAAAATATAAGTCACTATGTTTTCTTATAGAGAAAAATCGAAAAACGAAGGTCAAAATGTCTTGTGATTCAGAAAAATATTTTTCAAAAAAGTTCAAAACTCGATTGATTTGCACTTTCATAAGTATAATATTATCTTCTAAACCATCTAATAGTATAAGTTACAAATGCACAATAGAAATAGCGAATGATATTTTCAGTTTTAATATTACCAGAGTGTAATATTGACAGTTAGCGAATTTTATAAATTACTGTAAAATTATCATCTAGTAATATTACCAGTGAGTAATATTATCAGTTGGTAATATTACCAATACTATAATATTAATTTCAATAACTATACTCTCACGCAGGGAGTGAATTACCGGGAAAAATTGATACTCGTATTAGTGATATTATTATGACGTTATATCAAAATGAAAAGCGGAAAGCGGGTGGAAAACCGGTTTTAAAGATCTTTCAGCGATTGTTCAATTCCGTCATTCACGAGGGTACAACGCCGGAAGCATGGCACAGGAGCGTGGTGGTTCTGTTCTTCAAAAAAGGTGATAACACCTTGTTGAAGAATTATAGACCCATCTCGCTGCTGAGTCATGTTTATAAGTTGTTCTCGAGAGTCATTACGAATCGTCTCGCCCGTAGGTTCGACGACTTCCAGCCTCCCGAACAAGCCGGTTTCCGAAAAGGCTTTAGCACCATAGACCACATTCATACGCTGCGGCAGGTTATACAGAAGACGGAAGAGTATAACAGGCCACTTTGCTTAGCGTTTGTGGACTATGAGAAAGCCTTCGATTCGGTGGAAACCTGGGCTGTATTGAGGTCGCTGCAGAGATGCCGTATTGACTACCGGTACATTCAAGTGTTGAAGTGTTTGTACGAAAACGCCACCATGTCAGTACGTATACAGGACCAGACTACAAGGCCAATCCAATTGCAGCGTGGAGTGCGGCAGGGAGACGTAATCTCCCCGAAGCTCTTTACCGCTGCGTTGGAGGACGTCTTTAAGCTTCTGGATTGGAACGGACTTGGCATCAACATAAACGGCGAGTACATCACTCACCTTCGATTTGCCGATGACATAGTCATTATGGCAGAGACTCTGGGAGACCTCAATACAATGCTCAATGACCTCAGCAGGGTTTCTCAACAGGTGGGCCTTAAAATGAACATGAGCAAGACGAAAATCATGTCTAATGCTCATGCTCCACTCCACCCAGTAATCGTGGAGAACTCTGCACTCGAAATTGTAGACGAGTATATATACCTGGGACACACAGTCCAGCTAGGTAGGTCCAATTTCGAGAAAGAGATCAACCGCCGAATCCAACTCGGCTGGGCAGCATTCGGGAAGCTCAGAGATGTCTTTTCGTCCAAAATTCCTCAGTGCCTGAAGACTAAAGTCTTCGAACAGTGCGTGTTGCCAGTGATTACTTACGGATCCGAAACATGGTCGCTAACTATGGGCCTCATAAGAAGGCTCAGGATCACTCAGCGGGCGATGGAGAGAGCTATGCTCGGAGTATCCCTGCAAGATCAAATCAGAAATGAGGAGATCCGTAGGAGAACCAAAGTCACCGACATAGCTCTGCGGGTTGCGAAACTGAAGTGGAAATGGGCGGGGCACATAGTTCGAAGAGCTGATGGTCGATGGGGTCCCAAGGTGCTGGAGTGGTGACCTCGCACCGGGAAGCGCAGTGTTGGCAGACCCCCCACTAGGTGGACAGACGACATCAAGCGAGTCGCAGGGAGCCGCTGGATTCAGGCGGCGCAAGACCGAGGCTTGTGGAGGTCCATGCAGGAGACTTATGTCCAGCAGTGGACGTCCATTAGTTGAAGAAGAAGAAGAGAAGAAGATATCAAAATGATTTGCATTATCATGCATTTTCGGTATCAATGGATAAGGGTACCAATAAATGGTTTCGGTTAAATAACGTTACCGTTATATTATTACATACTGTTTGGAATTCCGATGCTTCATTTCGCTATTTCGTAATACATACTTTCATTCAATTCAAGCGGTATTCGTCGTTATATATTTCTCTGGCGTTACGTGGAGCGCAATCAAGATCTTGATTTTCGATACCGAAATAAGATTTCGGTTAACTAACGGTATGACTTAAAGGGTTGACATAACGGTAAACGATAATTTAACTGTTTAAATAAGCTTATTTTTCTACCGCACTCAGTCCCTGTTCTTACGGAAACTCGATCTTTAAGTATATATAATAACTAGTAGGGCGCGTGGGTGCGCGGCTCGCTAAAGCGAACCGCGGTTTTTCTGGCCACCAAGTAGACCTTCGGGTCTTGATTATCTTTTTCTAAAAAACCACTCTTCTATCTTTTATACTCTCTGAGATAGACACCGTCGAAATTTGTATGGCCGCCATCTTGAATCGGCCATTTTGAATTTTTTTCAGCTCCCTGCCAATTGGATGAGGTTTCGAGTGATGTTTGTTTGGGCACCCTCAACCTATCTTGAATACACTGACCGTGCTCCTCACCCGTCTCCGAAATCCTCAATCATCAGCTCCCTCCATATTTTTCATCCAAATGAATTTTTGTCCTCTATACGAAACCATCAGCGGAAAGGAACGTATCAAAGTCATGCACACATTTTATATGAAAAAAAAAATCCGCCATCTTGAATTTTTCTCTATTCATCACGTAGACCATCGGGTCTTGATTATCTTTTTCCGAGAAACCACTCTTCCATCATTCATAGTCTCCGAGATAGACACCGACGAAATTTGTATGGCCGCCATCTTGAATCCGCCATTTTGGAGATTTTTTTCAGCTCCCTGCCAATTGGATGAGGTTTCGAGTGACTTTTGTTTGAACACTCCCCACTTATCTTCGATACCCTGGCCGTGCTCCTCACCCGTCTCCGAAATCCTCAACCATCAGCTCTCTCCATATTTTTCCTCCAAATGAATTTTTGTCCTCTCTACGAAACCATCAGAAATTTTGAAAAGGAACCGTATTAAAGTCTTGCTTATATTTTGTATGGAAAAAAATAAATTCCGCCATCTTGAATTTTTTTTCTGTTCTCCAAGTGGACCTTCGGCTCCTGATCATCTTTTGCCAAGAAACCACTCTTCCATCTCTTATACTCTCCGAGACAGACGCAAACAAAATTTGTATGGCCGCCATCTTGAATTCGCCATTTTGGAGTTTTTTTTCGGCTCTCTGCCAATTGGATGAGGTTTCGAGTGACATTTGGTTGAACACCCCCCACCTATCTTCGATACCCTGGCCGGTGCTCCTCAGCCGTCTCCGAAATCCTCAATCATCAGCTCTCTCCATATTTTTCCTCCGAATGAATTTTTGTCCTCTATACGAAACCATGCGTGAAAAAATTTTTTTCCATACAAAATTTTACAGGAGAGGTGATCAATGAGTCAGTGAGTGAGTGAGTGAGTGAATCAGTGAATCAGCACGAGTAGCTATATATATATTAATATTATAATGATTACTTGTGTATAATGACGTCATTGGTAAGTTTATTACATGTGTAATGGCTTTTTACGGATATTAAGTGACTTTAAAATGGACTGACATAAGTTACCATAGTATTATTGTATTATAATATAGTAATTCGATTTAAGCTACGAGCATTTATTAGTTTTTTTTTAAATTGTAATACTTGTTAATAATAATCGTCTCTCTTGTTAAAGTTTCTTGTTAATTTTTTGTTAAATATAATTAATGTTATGTAAATACATTGAGAATATATTTTCTTGTGATAGTGAATTAATTATAACATTGTCATCGTCTCAAACCATAATATCTGTCTAGTCAAATGTAAAAAAATCTTAATTTGAAATTGAAACTCATAGTATATAAGTTGAAAATCAATAGTAAAAAAAATAATTGTTAATATTAATTTATTTGTAGTGTGAATGTAGACAATAAAAATATAATATTGAAAACAGTCATTCGTTTTATTTTTATTTATCAAAAGCATAATTTATTATATTTACAATAATACTGGGCGAAAATAGAAAAATATACAAAAATAATTATTAATAATAATATATAAATCTAAAACAAGCAAATTTTTAAAATAGAATAAAAAAACCCGACTGCTCTAAAGAATATTAACTGAAAATTTATAACTTTGAATTGTCGTAGATCGTAAATGGTCATTTGAAATTGAAAATGATAAGGGAAATTTAACAATGATTTTCAAATACCTATTCAATAATACTCCACTTAGCATATTTCGTTGACTTCCAGTTTTTTCTTTTCCACAATATGGCGTCTGGTGGTCGCCATATTGGATTTTGATTAATGCCACGTATAGCGTGTCCTCTTCTGTGGTTAGCGAGGGTGTTTGCGGGGTGAAGTGTGCGGGGGGCGTTACCGCGAGCTTATTGCTCCCGCGCGGCCCGTTAGTTGGTTTCCGTACATAGCTCACAGCTGTCGCGTCGCGTGTGCCTACACGTTCCCGCGTTTTTACGCTATGTACCTTGTGTGTCCTGATTAAAGAGTTAAACCTGACCAGCTCGTATCATTCACGAACCCAGGCTGCCCCAGCCACACACGTCTTTTGTGGCACTAATCAAAAATCATCAACATCGGCCCACGCGTTTGGTCTCCAGAGCGCCAATACATACATACATAGACTGATAAACACTACACACTCTTGCCTCGCGCAGTCGGGTAATAATTTGGTGTTACTGGCCATATTTCTTAATAAATTTAAACATTTTTATTATACAAAAGTTACTACAAAAGTAGAATGTAAACATCAAAAGTTTCTACAAAAGTAGAAAGTAGGTTTCAAAAGTTTATTGGTAAGTAAATAACTTAAAATAAATAAGAGCTATTCGAAATCCGTTAACGTAGCGAAGTCGTTGGTATAAAGCTATTGTAATGCCAGTCTTACACCAATAAGTTGTAAGTAAGTAGCTTCAACTAATAATGTCGCTCATTTGCGTCAAGGGTGACATAAATCAAAATTCACCAGTTTTAGTGTCGAAAATTTACACTTTTTGCTATAAAAACAACATTACGCTAAGCACAAAATATAAGAGCGAGAGAGATTGTGACTTAATGCTCTGTCGCTTTGTTGGCCGCTGTGTTGTTTCGAGACCGCAGCATCCACAAAACATTACTCTCTAACGAGAGAATTCTCTCATCCTTGATTTTGAATTATGTCACCCTTGTCGCAAATGAGCGATGTGTTCATTTTCTTTATCGTAACCCTTCCACCTAAGCTACTTACGTGACTATAACTTACAGGTGTTGGAATGGCCTTACATTAAAATTACATTTCACAGATATAACAATTTTATATATAAAAAAAAAGCATTTTGGATGCTGCAGACAAGTATTTTTGAATTATTTCCTTATGTGTGAGCTAAAAATCGATGACACGCTGTCCCATTCTTAAATAAATAATTTTTGTGTATGTTTAGTGTAAATTTTTTTTTGTTAGCAAATTTGAATTGTTGCAGCCCCATATTTTTATTATCTTATTGAGAATTCTGTGGCAGGTACTATAAATATTTTTTTAGGGTTATTTTCATCTAATAGGGTCCATTTTCATACTGGTTGTTGCTGTAACCCTGAGCGTTTCTGTCGTAACCTGCGTTCGCGCCTCGACCTGTGTCTTCATATGAAATACGTGGTTTGTATCCTTCTAGGTCAGCTTCGTATTGTACGGTCTGCAAAATAGTACACATATAGTAAAGCTCTATATAAAATTATAGTAAAGTCTAAAATCTCTCTATACAATTATAGTAAAGCTCTAAAGAGAGCTTAGGTATGTAAAGTGAATATATACAACGTGTAATGAAACTCCGAAATAATACTGAAGGAGGTGAATGTGCTCATGAAACTGAACAACTTTCCCCAAGGACCATAGGTCGAAATGTGAAAAAAAAAATGTGGACCTCCCATACAAAAGTCCCTCCTTTAGATTTATTTCGGAGTTTCATCACACATTGTATATTTGTTAAGAGATTTTATGATTTTAGGAGCGGCGATCGCATTTTTGCGTTCGAATGCGGCATTAAGCTTTCGAAAACCAAATAAAAATCGCAAAAACGCTGATCGTCGCTGCTAAAGCTGCTGAGAGCGAGATAACGTGGCTGTAAGCTACATTTGTAAAGTTTGCACGTGTAAGATGATTCCGAATGAATTGGTAGATTTACCGTTACACAAATTTAAACAGTTTGTAAAGACACATTTAATAAGTAGAAGTTATTACGCAGTTAATGAATTCCTTGACAAATTCGCTTCATTCTAAAATATTAAATCAAAGCTTAAAAAACGACTAAAATGTATGAAAAAGCCGAAACACTCTTTTTGGGTAATATTTTCTGTAACTTACTATTTTTTATCACCTAAATTTTATATTAAAATAAAGTTTATATCTTCTAGTAAGTATATAAATACATTTACAATTTGTCGGAATCTGGAACTTTTTTTTTCGAGTGTATGAGGGACGGAAATTAAGCCTTATCAACCCCTTTGACTCGCGGGTGCAATAGGATCTCGTTAGGATTTCTTACATGAATTTATCGTTTATCGGTATTTTTATTGAATATTTTCGATAATTATCGCTAGTAAAAATGAGCCGATTACCGATAAATTATCGATTATCGGTTTGCATACCCTGCTACTGAAGGAGGAGTCCGCCCCCATATGGAGTATTGCTCTCACTGAGAGCAATTCTCCATATGGGGGCGGACTTGCGCTTTATAGAGTAGGAGCCTGTGCTCGGGCACAAAGTGCCGCTTTGCTCTGTTGAGCACCTAGAGCTTTTTCGAAGCTAATTTAATCACCTGTTTCCGTCCGTCGGGTAGAAGCACGTAGTACACTCCCTCGGCGCGGTCGCCCTGCCGCGCCTCGCGGTGCCCAAAGTCGTTGCCCGAGTACTGATCCAGCACCATGTATTCAAAGCTGTAATTCGCGGGCTCCTGGTTTAATAATAAAAATTTCCTATTAATATTTAAAGTTTGGATTTATGGATGTTTGTTACTCAATCCCACTGCAACGATTGAACCAATTTGGGTGAAATTTGGTACAGCGATAGATTATAGTCTGGAATCACACATAGGCTCAATTTTAATGCCGGAAAATTCCCGCGGAAAGTAAAAACCTTAATCTACGCGAACGAAGTCGCGGGTATCAACTAGTATAAACATAAAAAATCTTATTACAAAACCGACTTCAAACACCACTACAAATTCATACTTCAATTGTGCCTGTAAAACTTGAAGAGTTAACTCGATTTCTCCAGGATTCCATCATCAGATCCTGATGATGACAATGGGATCACCTGGGAAGTGGGAAGTATACCCTTTCAAACAAAAAAAAACCGAATCGGTCCAGGTGTCTTCGAGTAATCGGGGGTCATGGTTATTACAAAGTTAGTGACTTTCTTAATGACAAAGTTGCATGGAATCAATCGGCTTGGCATCCAGCTACCCACAAGACAGTGTGATAAGTTATTACATTGTAATATTATGTAGCTATACATTAATATTGTAATATTTTGTTATGAAAAGAGCAACTGCTGAGTTTCTTGCCGGCTCTTCTCAGCAGAATCAGCGTTCCGAACCGGTGGTAGAGGCATGACGTGTCATAAGAGCTACAAGTTGGCCTACATGAAATAAATAATTATGAATTTTGTTTTTTTTTTAATTTTTGAGGTACTCACTCCATTGCTGCCGTCATCATAGCCCCCTCTGCCTCCTGGTGGAAGATACTGCCTGCTTTGGCTCAAGTCACCCCCTCCAAGCAAGCTTTGACTGCCTCCTGCAAACATTGAAAGTGTAAGATAAAATTGGGCATTTGACTGTTGACAAAACGTAGATTTTAATTACAGTCGAAAATATAAAATGTAAGAATAAAACATTTGTAAAAACAGAAAATAAATCGGTCAAAAGACTGTATCCATCTCTTTCTATGGATAATGGATATGGAGCTACTGAATCGTGACGTCATGCTGCAATAGCGCTCTCTTTTTCTAACAGGAAACTTAAAAGCTATATAGACTAGTGAAGATATAAAAAAAAATGACATGTGTAACCAAAACGATTGCCAGCGAGTCTTTTAAAAAATGAGATACTTATTAAAGTAGCAGTAGTAAGTAGTATGAAATAGATTGAAAATACCTCTTCCTAGACCAGGTAATCCATATTCTTGTGATGGTGCGACATAAGAACCAGCAGATCCTAAACCTTGATTCGGTAAACCATACTGAGATGACGGTGCTCGGTATTGGTTTGCTGGAGCTCGGGAAAAGGATGCTTGGTTCAGGGAGGAGCGGGCTTGGTACTGGGAATTGGGTGCTTGGTATAACGAGGTTGGTGCTCGGTATTGGGAGGTTGGTGCTTGGTATTGGGATGTTGGCGCTTGGTAGGAGGAAGCGGGTGCTTGGTATTGATTTGATGATCGAGGAGGTATGTATTGGTTGGAGAGGGATGGAGATCTGGATGGGGCACCGTATGTTGAGGAAGGAGTTCCTCTGTAATAAAAATAAGTATGTTAGTTATCTGTCTTTCCACTACAAATAAACGTAAAGATTTTTAAGGTTCCAATAAAAATGGAAACATTCGTTGTCCGTCTATTTGTCAGTGTGCCAAGGCCGTTTTTCTCAGAAATGGCTTGAGTTTGATTCTGATTACAAAGGTCAATAGTCTCTTAATGTTGTGAAAATTTCAAGTTTCTAGTTTAACTCAATGAAAAGTTACAGCCTCTCAGCCGTATTTTCATACAAAATGTCTAGTGACATTTTTGCTATTAATTTAAATCTAGACGAATCTAGAAATGACGCGATTTGATAACCAATTGATAACTAATAAACGACGTTTTCATATGACTAGGCATATCAGAAACTACAGCAGTAAGGTAAATACCAATTAGACGCATCGAAAGAGAATTTTTTTCTAAGTAAGATAGCATTAAAAAATCGCATTTAGCCAAGTGTTGGTTAACGAAGTTATAGCTTGAGGAGGGCAGTATTTAGGTACTGAATCTTACCTGAACCCAGCACCATTTTGCCTTGGAGCTCCAAAGCCCGGCGCACCGTAAGCTTGGGATGGGGAAGAGCTGATCGTTTGTGGGGGAAGATATCTGTAAATAAAATATTACTGTAAACTTCAATTTTTTTAATACATTCTTTTAATATTAGTCTGTCGGGAGGCTTTGGCCGTGGCTATAGTTACCACCCTACCATCAAAGACGTGCCGCCAAGCGATTTAGCGTTCCGGCACAATGGCGTGTAGAAACGTATTAGAGGTATGGGTTGAATCTACACTGCCATACCCCTTCCCAAGTTAGCCCGCTACCATCTTAGAGTGCATAGTCACTTACCATTAGGTGAGATCGCAGTCATGGACTATCTTGTCATCGAATAAAAAAAACTTACTTTTTACATCCTACTAATATTATAAATGCGAAAGTTTGGATGGATAGATGGATGTTTGTTACTCAATCACATCGCAACGACTGAAAGAATTTGGCTTTACACAGAGATAGATTATAGTCTGGAATAACACATAGACTACCTACTTTTTAGCCCGGAAATTTGGAGTTCCCGCGGGAATTAACAAATCTTAATCCACGCGAACAAAATCGCGGGCATTAACTACTTATGTATTAGGGTATAATTTTTTTAAATTAAAATAATTAATGTACTTACCTGTTATCGAGTGGAGGTTCCGCTAACGTGGAAACTATGAAAATGAGGCATACCAATAGGCCCTGGAAAACGAAACGAAATAAGAAATTAAAGACCACATTAGACAAGTCACAGGAGACATAGATACAAGCGGCGCATGATCGCTACGTGTGGAAGTCTCTACATTAGATCTAGATTGGCTACGAATACAATCTGTACATTAAATATATTTTGAAAATTTTAATCGGAGAATGCTTTATTATCGATA
This sequence comes from Hipparchia sbordonii, assembly GCA_038048805.1. Taxonomy (NCBI): domain Eukaryota; kingdom Metazoa; phylum Arthropoda; class Insecta; order Lepidoptera; family Nymphalidae; genus Hipparchia; species Hipparchia sbordonii. Next base: position 885,087 of record CM076117.1, on the reverse strand, counting down.
CTGAGCCCAAAAATTTTTTTTTTTGAATTTTTTGTCTGTATGTCTGTCTGTCTAACTAACTACTGAACAGATTTGAATGAAATTTGGTATAGTGATAGCTGATACTCCGGGTCAATATATAGGATACTTTTTATCCTGATAAACAATAAGGTTTTTCCGGGATAGGGGATGAAAGTCTTTGTTGATTATGCGCCACAACTTCGTGAAATCTAAACCGAATTTGATAATTCATATTTTATTATAAATTGTGTACTATTTGAAATATTTTGTCCAATTTTGGTGGAGATCTACTAATTATTATCGGAGATAGAGGACAAAACTTCTCGCGAATAGTAGCAAGTCACTCCAAACTTTTCCACGTGGATAAAGTTGCGAGAATTAGATAGTCTTAAATATATAAAAGGCAAAGGTGACTCACTGATTGACTGACTGACTGATTGACTGACTGACTGACTGATCTATCAACGCACAGCTGAAACCACTAGATGGATCAGGCTGAAATTTTGCATGTAGATAGCTATTATAACGTAGGTGTCCGCTAAGAAAGGATTTTTGAAAATTTAACCCCTAAAGGGATAAAATAGGGGTTGGAATAATCGAACTTAACGTGAGTGAAGCCGCGAGGTAAAGCTAGTAATTTAATAAATGTTTATGAGTGTGGCAGCCACCAACAGGAATGGGTCTGCTTTGACTGCCCATCTCGACATGCGTTGGATTGGTGTACCTACGTAGGCATTTTTGCATTTTTTGAAGCTTTATTGTGTGTATACATAGCATAGCTTTGTAAAAAAAAAAAAAATTTTTTTTGAAAAGAGCAACTGCTGAGTTTCTTACCGACTCTTCTCGGCAGAGTCTGCATTCCGAACCGGTGGTAGATTTATGACGTGTCATAAGAGCTACAAGTTAGCCTACATGAAATAAATTAATTTTGAATTTGAATTTGAATTTATTAATTAAATCATTTACCTTCATTTCGTCTTTTTTATTTCTTCCTCTATCAGTTGGAAAAATGCACTATGTATCTAAGTATCGACATATAACACGTACTCAGATGGTGGTATGGTACTTAGATGGTGGTATCAATTGGGAGGATGTTCTGCGAGTGATGGTGAATCTCCAAACGAGCCTATATATACCGAAGAGGCTACATACAGCATCCTGAACGCACGTGAGATGCCTGCGCGAGATGGACCTTACGCGCCGACTGGCGAGATGCTCTACTTGTAATAACCACTAATATTACAAGCTAATATTAAAAAAATTAAAAAACACGACTGCCCAGCCAAAAAACGGACTAAAAAGTTAAATACCACAGTCATTACCTTTGGAATATTATTCACATTTTTAAATGATATTTTTTTGTGAATCACTGGATATAATTGAACTATAGTGTTATATATTTTTGGAATCTACTCATCATTTTCTAGAGTACTTACTCATATTTTCGTTTTTTTTTTCAACTTTAGCCTTTGCGAGACCATCACTTTTTTTTAATTTTACTAGCCTATGTCACCCGGAATAAGCTAAGGATTCTAACGATAACTCACTCAACAAAATCGGTTCAGGCGTATAGAAGTTATGGTGGAATATAGACACATACTCACATACATACATACATGAATCCTGAAAACATACTCTTATATACTACTCCTTTTTTTTCGTATAATAAATATAGAAGTGTGTTTGTTTATTGGCAAACCATGCACCTGACTTAAAAAATGTAAGTTTTTGACTTTTGTTTTTGTTTAATTTAATTTTTGAGGTTATTTTTATGTTATTTTTGTCATGTCTGTTTTTAATTGTCTTAATTAGTGTGATTAGAGGTTTCCGTACTAATTATTAAATAATAAATAAATGAATAAATTGGTTTGTTCCACAAATTATACAGATCCAGCGCGCGGAACATGAAAGTGCCGCCAACTAAAATTCGAGTGTGCGTGACAGCACTATCTGAACACATGCATCAGTGTGCGTGAAATGTTGCCCGACTAATGAAAAAAATGCCAAATTAATGAAAAAAAGCTACTAACCGATTTCAACGACATTTGGTAACAGAACAGCTTGTATCCTGCAAAAGGTGATGTGCATACGACTGTGGTGGTACGCTGGCTACTTGGAGCTACACTGAGTATTTTAGCGGTACGACGGTGGTTTGTTCAATCAATTCACTTCAATCACTGTAACAAGATCGACGATCGATCGGTCGTGGGTCCTCCTTTTTTCAGGCAGTCGTATAAAAAAAAATCGAAGTGACCTGCGTAGAGCATAGTCCTTGTCGAGGGCAGCACGATCACCTAAGGCGGTGAAGTGAGGCGTGCTCCAGTTAAAGCCTTCGATAGATATTACGAGCTTTATCACTTACCTCACGTACCCGTCAATTTGTAAGCTCGACCACTTTTACAAATTACAACCTTATTACAACTAATCGCTCATTCAAACATGGTCTAACTACGGGCCACATGAGAAGGCTGAAGGTTGTTCAGCGAGCGATGGGCTTCTAGAATAGAATAAACTAGAATAGAATAGAATAGACTAACCTCTAACTACATGTTCCCTCTAACTGTAATAATTTGGGTAGGTACCTTCAAATCAAGAGTGAATAGGTATCTTCTAGCCAACCACGTTCAGTCTTAGGCTGCATCTTTACTTACCATCAGGCGCGGATGTAGTTATAGCTTTGACAAGGGGGGGGAGGGGGGGGGGGGGGGCCAAAGTAAAAAAAAAAACAGAGCTCTAACGCCAATTAAATCTATCATTTACAAATTAAATATTGCTTGCGAGTATAGTCGCGGGTAATTTTTAATATTTATCGTTTTCTACAATCGGCGCGGTGCATGTAATTTTTTTCTGTTGGACAAATAAGATGAATATGAATGGGGGGGGTCCGGACCCCCGAAACCCCCCCCTTATATACGTCCGTGCCATCAGGTGAGATCGCAGTCAAGCGCTAGTCTATATATTAAAAAAAAGCGAGTTACAACGCACATAATTCCGAATATAAAGTCAGAATTGTGTACTCGGAATCGAACCCCAGATCCTACGAAAAATATATCGTTTAAACCACTGGGCTATCTGCCACGCGCTCAGTGCACTCTGAAAATCTATAACTAGATATTTATCAAGTACCTAACATATAATCAAGGATCGAAATATTTTGAAAAGGTGTTATTAATTCATCCCAAACAATAACTTCTAATTACATTAAGGTCAATTATTGAAGATAAAAAATCGATATAGGGATGGGCGGATTATTATATAGAAATACAATTATTGTTATCGATGAAATGATTCTTGTATTATGACGATAATTATATTATACAAATGTTACAATCAACAATTTATGCTTCACTATTAGTAATTACTAGAACTAAATTTTCAAAAATAAAGTTTTAGAAATAGGGTTTTTGCCTTGTAAACGCTAAGTCCCGAATTCTGTTCTATATAAATATACCTATTCTTGCACTTTCTAATAGACAATCTAATGTATACAAGGAAAATGTGACTGACTGACTGATGACTGATTGATCTAACAACGCACAGCTCATGTGCACTATTTTTTCCCCGTAGGTTCGCTCAAGCTTGTTAAACTTCTATTTTACCCCCTTAGGAGTTGAATTTTCAAAAATCCTTTCTTAGCGGATACCTACATCATAACAGTTATCTCGGTCCGTTCAGTGGTTTGAGCTGTGCATTGATAGATCAGTCAGTCAGTCAACTTTTCTTTTTATATACGCAGATTTGCTTGTCTGTCATCTAATAAAAATTGAAAATATCGATACACGTAGAGCTTCACTATAGTGTTGTAATCACTCACGAATTATGACAATCGGTAATGAAACGACCGCCCGATTTATCGATCAGACATCTATCTGGAGCAAGGTCAGTTCGCAAATACCTAGTGAGGATGGGAGCTTTTCAATTTACCTCGTGTAAAGCCACGCGAAATAATTAGCAGTTAGTTAGTAAGTAAAGCTGGCGCTGTAGTCTTATAACTGGGAGGTCTCGGGTTCGAATCCCGGGGAATTTATAATTTTTTTTAAATATTCTTAGCGAGCAAACGAGCAGGCGGGTCACCTGATGTTAAGTGATTACCGCCGCCCATGAACATTTGTAGCACCTGAGGCACCACCAATGCGTTGCCGGCTTTTCAGGAATTTGTTGGTCCGCCCCTTGAATAACCCTATTTTGAATTTCTGAATTGTCTCTGGTCTGGTCTGGTGGGAGGCTTTGGCCGTGGCTAGTTACGACCCTACCGTCGATAGTTGCCACCCCAGCGTGAAAGATGTGCCGCTAAACGATTTAGCGTTCCGGCACGATGGCGTGTATAAACCGATTAGGGGTATGGGTTGAATCTACATTGCCATACCCTTTCCAAGTTAGCCCGCTACCAGCCCTTCTGCATCGGGTCCTAGCAGATTCTGCTCTAGCTCATGTAGCGCCCGTGTGCAATCAATATCTTGACGCCCTCTAGTAGACGCACGGCCAAAATGGAATACTTACAATACAAGAATACCGTTTGACTTACAGTTATATTTTCACCAGTGAAAGGAAATTCAGGTGCCAAAAATGGTGCAATTATAAATGATGTCGGCAGTGGCGTAACTATAGGGTGGCAAGACGGCAAAATGCCACGGGCCCCCAGCCTGAAGGGCCTATCTCATTGGTAGAGCTTCTTTATATTGGGGGAGGGAGGGCCCCATCCGATGAATTTGCCACGGGCCTCAAACGGTGTAGTTACGCCACTGGATGACGGGAAGCAAGCAAGCGCGGCTCGGCGCGGCGCCCCCTACAACCCTGCGCCCGTGTGCAACGCACACCCTGCGCCATAGGTAAAGCTAGTCCCGAGTTCCCGCGTGATTTTTAAAAACTAAATCCACACGAAGTTTGGGCATCAAATCAAAAAATCATATAAAAAAACAACTTCACTTTATTGATTTGTATCGTCGTACTACATTTCTCTGGTACACAATTATTATGTACATATAACGCGGCTGTCAGTCGGTGTTCGGTTGCTCAATGCGAGTCGTGATGTGTCTCGCTGCAGCGAATAGCGATTAATTATATTTATGCGCCTCAGCATGAGAGGTGAGCGATTTTATAAAACCCATCTGTCTATGCCAACCGCTTAATTTTTAATTTATATAGGTATATTTTTAGCGAGCAAACGAGCTGGCGAGTCACTTGATGTTAAGTGATTACCGCTGCCCATGAACATTTGTAGCACCTGAGGCACCAAAAATGTGTTGCCGGCTTTTTAGGGATTTTGTTGGTTCCCCATGTTGTAATTTAGTGGGAACACCGTCGCAGGAAGTTGGTTCCACAGTTTCAAAGTACGTGGAAAAAAGATCTGGATGGTCGAAGTGCTCCAGTCACCCAGGTGGCGAGGGTGAAATTGTGTTCGGTGGCGAGCGGTGCGGTTGTAGAAGGAAGACTGTGGAATAAGGTCAAATAGCTCAATTCGACAGATTGTCTAATTTTATCTACTCATCGTACTAACATCTTTATGTAAATAACACTTTAATGTAACAATATTATCACTTTAGTGACAATATTAATCAATTACCATCAATTGTCACATTTGTAACTAACGTTTATCTATTCCAAGCTCCAGCATCGAAACGTTCCAATTTCGAATTTGACAGCTGAATGGAAATGAACCCGTCCCGTCAATCTTTCGGGTTTGCTTCTCACCACTTCTTACCGAAGTGACTTGTAGAGAGTTACTGATTATTTCGACTCGTAGAGGGTTAAGATTTTGAGTAATGGAGGTTTAGGAACTTGAAGGGGAGGAAAATATATTTTTCGAGTTTTAGAGGTTTTCGACTTATCGAGTTTCGACTTAAGAGGTTCTACTGTAGAATACGAGACGTATCTCTCATCCCTTGTACCACACTCAGCACACCTACACAACGCAATTTTCCAAATGCACGAATTAGCGATCGGCTCAACGCTCCAAATTCATATCTAATGATAGCGGGCTTCAAAGCGTGCGCAGATTTGCATTCTCAATGATACACTACCTACCCTCTTTTTATACATATACTATACTAGCTTTTTGCCCCCGCGACTTCGTCCGCGTGGAATTAGATTTTGGGGTGGAATTTTCAAAAAGTGTGACACACGTACTTCTTTATTTTTAACTGAAAGCTCAAATACCAACTTTGATGGAAACAGCTTGAAAAATGACGTAGTTTCATATAAACTTCCATCCCCTATTTAAACCCCTTAGGGGTGGAATTTTCAATAATCCTTTCTTAGTGTGCGCCTACGTCATAAAAGGAACCAACTGTAAAAATTTCAAGTTTCTAACTTCAGTAGATTAGGCTGTGCGTTGATATCTCAGTCAGTCAGTCAGTCAGGACTTTGAATTTTATATATATAGATTATAGCTACCTCCTCCACACTCGAACCCGTGATACCTGCTACCCGTCCTCGTCAGGTTGGCCGTCGTTGACCGTTACAAAATGACGTCATATCGTACCGTTTTTTAAGCTATTGTATAGCTTCTATCGCGGGCCTTGAGCGTGGAGACCGAATCCAGAAATTCCGTAACGAAAATAACCTGACACGGGACTCCTCTACGGTGAGCCGCTAGATGGCGTTGATAAAAAATGCTATGCAATAGCTTTACCGCGGCAGTCCCCGAGTGCCACACGTCTTTTTTTATATTCAGGATGTCCCCTTTCATGGAAAGAGATTTTGTTATCATATTTTTGTTTTTCATTTTGTTTATATTTTTAACCTTGTTGATATTTTATTTTAAGCGTAATTTTCAATTTGTGTCAATTTTTATTAATCTTAATAAGGTGCGGTCAATCTTCGAAGCTTGGAGTACGGAATAGCATATCGTACCGTTGACAAGAACATACCTAATAATTGTATTTTGTACTGTAACCACGACTGTGACGAAAGATTTCTTCCCTGGCAGTGCTTTTCATGGCAATGACATCTTGAAAGTTGAAAGGCGTAATTTTTAATTTCTCATTTTTTTCCGCTTGAAAAAAGTCATTAATTAAAGTAATTAATAATGCAAAACTTTTCCTTTTTTATTCATCGTAACGATACGTTAAGAATAGTAACCAAACAAAAATAAATAACTAATTTAAAGTTAACAAATACATTCAAAATGTAGCAATAACAAAACTTTGAAATAATTTGGTAGTGACAATTGAAAGCGGTACGTTGCTATCTGTACTAAGCTGGTCTGACTTGAGGTGCGGTGCGGGGAAGCGCGACGCGAGGTAGCGGCCAACTGGACGTGGATGTATTTACTCGTTACTGCTCGTTACTGCGCTTAAAGAGGTCATTAGAAATAGAAATAGTTTTTAATCAAATAAACTTTTACAAGTGCTTTTGAATCGTCGATGAATCTACCACTGGTTCGGAATGCCCTTCCTGCCGAGAAGAGCCAGCAATAAACTCGGCGGTTGCTCTTTTCAAAAAAAATTTTTTTTTACAATAGGTACCTAATGAAACTATGCTATGTATACAGTGCTTCCACGATGAAGTTTTCTAAGTCCAATACAATACTAATACAAATAAATACAATACAGATACAAATAAATACATACAATACAAATAAACACAATCCGATTAGTTTCCCGTAAGTTCATGGTGAAGCCATGATAGTGCAGTGGTTAGGATGCGGTCTCCTAATCGGGGGGTCACGGGTTCGATCCAGGGCAGGCGTCTTTGATGACTAGTTTACACGTTGCAAGCCAGCGTGCGTGTCAGCCCGCTGACTGCAGTGCAGTAACTCGCACCGTATAGACATAATATCTTACGAGATAAATTACAGATTCTCGTGGACGAAGACACGGGCATCAACTAGTTTTAATATAAATAAAATAAGAATCCATTGGTTTTCCATGTACTTTATTTCGATATCTATTTGAATCACAGTCTACAGTAAGTAATTATAAGATCACAATAATGATTAATTATTAATAATTAATATTTATTTTATTATTTAAATAATACCGCAGCTTATAGACGTCTATCAATTGTTACAATTAAATTATTTATTTAATACACCAATAAAGTATAAAAAAAATAGGCAGACTCGGTACAGTTAGGGCTCTTCACACGGGCGGTAAAAACGCGGCGTTTATATTTAGATCACACAATAAATCTAATCCCTTACTTTTTAACCGATGAAAAAAGAAGGAAGTTCTCAAGTCGACACGTATATTTTTTTTTAATGTATTCTGTGAATAATAACCAGTGATTGCAAAAAGGAGGCGAATTTAATAAGTGTAAATACACTTCTCGGAACATAGTCAAAATTAGGAGACTTCCATAACAATTTTGGTCCAAAAGTGAAAGTGCCAAGAAAAAAGTATGCTATATTTTGTTAGAACTAGTACTCCCAAACATTTTTTATGCTGTAGAACCATTGACGTTGATTTTATGTAAGTTTAAAAATCTGTATTTTTTCCTGTATGTTATGAAATATTTCGAAGCCATTTTTACTTTTTTTGGTTTTGTTAATTGTAAAAGAAGGAAATTAACTGTTCTAAAAAATACTACAAAAACAATAATTCCGCAACTTGTGAGGAAATGTCGGATATATGCATACAATATATTTCTTAATACGTCTGTATTTATATTTTGTTTTATAAAAAAGATAAACCCCAAAAAATTAAAAAAAAAATGTACTTGAATAGCTTAGTAATATTTCATTTGGTAGCAAAAATACAGATTTTAGAACTCAAATGAAACCAATATTAATTTGATAAGAAATGTTTAGGTGGACAAGTTAACCTTATTTTTTTTCCATAAACTAAAATAATATCCCGGATTGATCCGGTTTGAAAACCGGATAAATCTATTCGGTTTAACTAAAACAAATCTAGTCTTAAAGAAATCTCTAATTATTGAGTCTATTCCAAGATAATAATGTAGGTAAAGCTCTTATGTTTTACGTGTTATCAAGAATCACTGGTAATACTAAAATCAATTCTGAAATAGCAAAACAGAATTAATTACAGTTCTCATTCAATTAAGGAAAAAAAAATCTAAAAAGATTACAATGTTAACTTAAATCTTTTTATTCCTGGGAAAATATAGAATCCGTTATCATGAAATTAGATCTGTAAAATAAGACTACGCTTGAAGTACAGTAATACACTTCTATAAGTTACAAGTATATACTGGCAAAGATATAATTTTTTTCATAGACGTCAAAATAATTTAAACGAATCATGTCGCACTACATTTTTTATTTAAAATCGTACTGAGTAAGTGTCAAAATATACTCGTATAAATACTTTTTTCTGGTGTAACTAATACTTTCAATGTAACTTATGAAAGTGGTAACTGCTCTTTATACACTACATATATTATTTTAAACTTCATTATATTTTTCTTAGAATTATGCAATGAACGCGATATATGTATTATATTTTTTTCAACATTGAATTACATAACATTTGTACTTTGTTTTTCTTTGATATAAATTTCAACTAATACAAGTAAAAACAATAGTAAAGAAAATTAAATTTGCTGTATGTTTTTTTCGGACCAGCCGATGTTTTTTTAATTAAATATTAAGTAGATATATAGGTACGATACGCCTAAGTTGACCGGCCAGAAATTAATCACGATTGCGTCACATTCTTGTTAATAGGTATTTTGGTAACAACCTTTGAATAAGAAATTAGAGATTTATGAATCTACACTTCTATCAAATATAAAAATTTCTATAATAAAAAAAATGGTCAACATATTCTGTCTATAAATTTTATGTTTATATAGATAAGATATTATTTATTATTATTAATATTTATACTACTGTGCATTATTTAATATTTTGCTTACATTTTCAATTAAATTCACAAAAGATAGTTCTTCTTCATTATAGAGCTATTTCGTGATCTTATAAAGCGTACATGATACATAACATGCGACGCAAAGTGAATTCGCTTTGAGAGTTCGATTTCGCCTTCAGCTAACTTCGGCAGGCCAAGATCGCGCAATCTGTGTAATGGTCAGGGCAGACAAGACTCTTATAGCGGCGGAGATCGGCGTTTTTGAGATTTTTAGTCGCTTTTAGAAAGCTCAATGCCACTTTCGAAAGCATAAACGCCGATCAACGCAATTACAAGCAACGTGTCTGCCCGGGCCGTAATGTGGTGACATTTAACCGCGGCGTGACGCGTCGCGTGTGAAGCACTCTTACAATCTTAACTAACTAGCAACAGGAACTCTGGTTTACTCGATGCTCTTATTCTTGTTTGTCTGTCTGTTTCGTTCACCTGAAACGAAAAAATAATTATTGTTAAACACTAATATATATTTTTTTATATTTTATTTTATATGACAGAGAAGTTATATTTTTTTATTTTTTTTTACTAGTACTGTAGATTTAATGATATCTCCTTTTCACTCCCACAAGAAAGAGATGCAGTATAGCGATGTCAAACAAGATAGAATGAGACACAGCTATGTCTATATCCATCCCTCACTGCGTGCCACGTTTTGAGTTGTTGCTCACAATACATTGTATGGTGATTGTGAGCAACAAGACGTACAAGAGTAGGTATTTCACAGTGTTATGCTATCCCTTTCGGCGACACGCTTGGTAGGATTCTAGAGGATACTCATTCTACGGAACATTGAGACAGAAACTCGCTCATTCACTCATTCTCCGGATAAACCACTGACCTATATACATATGGACCGGCCCTATTTACAAAATGAGCGTGACTACCTATGGCACTTAAGGCCCAAGACACGGAGCTACCCGCGAAATTCAAATTTAATTTGGTTTTTCGCCATTTATAAACGAATACGACAAAGTAGGCTTATGGTATTCAAATTGCGATAATGGCAGTATCATCTTCACAGGTTTATATACTAATCTTAACGTGAAAGTTTCCAGTTTAAGAAATTAGTCAAAATAATCAGTTTGACGTGAGTTACTCACAAATTAGTCATTATTTTGATTAATTTCTTAAACTGGATACTTTTACGTAAAGATTAGTATATAAACCTGTGAAGATGATACTGCCATTGGCGCAATTTGAATACCATAAGCCTACTTTGTCGTATTCGTTTATAAATGGCGAAAAACAAAATTAAATTTGAATTTCGCGGGCAGCTCCGTGTCTTGGGCCTTAAGATGGCTATTTCTTTACCATAGACTTTACTTCCAGATAATACTTATACTCTTGGCGATTAAAATGGCGTCCGCGCCGGTAAATATCCGGTCACGCTCATGACGTCACACGTTGTGCTGTGATATCACAGCCTGTGATAAATAAGTACTCAGCAAACAGATATTTGTCTTTCTTTGCATATGCAGGTGTCGTTTACTTAAAAAGAGACTTACTATTACTATATATATAGCTACTCGTTGATATATATTTGTATTACATATTCTGCTATAGTAGAATAGGGCCTCTCCATAGGTTTCTTATCTCGATGGGATAAACCGAACGAACACAATAAAAAGTCGTTCACTCACTCACTCGCTGGATAAACGAACGTGTTGATATCCGCGCTGCCGAACAGGTTAGTGGCGCGGCAAGTGAACTCGCCCATGTCGCTCCACCGCAGCGGCGATATCACTAGCTCGCCCGAACGAAGCACCTACAAACAGATCAAATTAATTATTATTATTACTTAAATAAATAACCTGCCGAGCTACGAATAAATAATAAGTAAGGGAGTCTATTTCAGAACAAAATCCACTCAAAAATGGCCCTACTTCAAACGAAAACGACGTATGATTCAAAATACGAATTATACGAATCACTTCCGAGGCTACAAATGAGATGCTTGGTGCTTGGTTCGAATTCAGAACGAAAGCAGGGATTGGTCGCGCGCGTGCTGCTATGTTTGCTATGACAGCTGAGTCATTGGACGATGTGACGTGCAAGAAAAATGACCAACTTTTGACGTGCTATTTGTGTTCATAATCCCCTCCTCCAACGGCTAAATTTTAATCTCCACCCACTTCGGCACAATTTGTGTTGGTGTCATTTTTTTAACGCCGTTAGACTTCCTTGCTTATTATTTATTCGTAGCTGCCAAGTGCAAGTCATACTCGCGGACTGAACCTTTCGGATTCAAACCGAATCCGTGCTCTGTCTGACCTTGATTTAAACGAACTAAATCCCATGAATTGCGCTAGATGGCGCTATACTACAAATATTTACAAATACGTTTTGGAAGCTGAACTTTTCACTGAGTTAATATTATGGTACTTGAAATTTTCAGAGCATTACGGGACTATTGCAATGGATTTCTGGAAGTGATCGCTAGTGCAAATCTTTATCAGCTACAATATCCTCACTATTCCTACGATCCTCACCTTCATCCTAGGGTCACTGCTGACATCTACGCCATTGTTGTTCTTCCAGGTGACGTTGGGTCGCGGGTGACCCCTGACGCGGCATGGAAGCACCACGTTGTTGCCTATAATGTCCACGAACACCTTGTACGAGACCAGGATCCGTGGAGCGAGCGGCACCAATTTCGAGCGTTCCGACGTGTCTGTGCTGCCATCTAGTGACGAGTAGAAAAAGTTGTATAAAATTCAAAAAATTAGACCAGTGCGATTGACTAAAAAAATTGCATCGGTCACGATCACAATCACCTTTGATTGGATGAATTTATGTCATCAGTACATTTTAACCAATACGAGAGAGTTCCGGCTAATTAAAGTTTATTGCGATTGTCGGAAATAATTATTTCTACAGTGAGACAGAAAAATTTATAAATTTTAGACAACTCCACAGCAGGAAAAAACAAGTGAAAACTATGTATTGGTTTATATATTTTTGACATTTCCAGTGGCAATGGAAAGCAATGTAAAGTAGCCAACTAAGAACTGAGCACTGTCAAATCCGCAGTTCTTAGTTAGCAACTTTTGACAGAGAGTATAGAGACTGGAGATAACTCATACCCAGGATTAACATATAGGTTACATTTTATCCCGGAAAATTAAAGAATTCTCGCGGGAATCAAAAACTCTTGATTCGCGGGGACAAGTCCAGGCTGTGCCTAGCAAAATGACAGCTGATTCTGTGTCAATTTGAAGCGCCCTCTATGAACGTAGTGGGAACTAAATTCTTACATCCGAGAAAAACAAAGGTAGAAACCTATTACGCGAGATTTATTAAAAACCTATCTCCACGTGGACGAAGTCACGGGAAAGCTAAATAAATATTGGAAATAGGTCAAGGAAGCAAGATTATTTGTCTTCGAAAAAAATTCTTTGTTATGAAACCCTGCAGTAATAAGAATAAGAATAACCATAATGCTTTATGAAGCGCCTTAACGTGAAATCTTGTTTACTTCCTGGTGTGCGTATTTGCTATTTGAGTTTTTGTAGGTGTAACATTAAAGGAGATTAGGTTTTATACAACGTGTAATGAAACTCCGAAATAATACTGAACGACATGAAAGTGCTCATGAAACTGAACAACTTTCCCCAAGGTACATAGGTTGAAATGTAAAAAAAAATGTGGACCTCCTATACAAAATTGACGATCAGCTGATTGATATACCATGGGAGGTAAAAATTTTTTTTTCATATTTCGACCTAGGTTCCTTGGGGAAAGTTGTTCAGTTTCATGAGCACATTCACCTCCTTCAGTATTATTTCGGAGTTTCATTACACGTTGTATATCTATTACCCTCCTCTGCGATGCTGATGATGACATGGAAAGGTCACTCACCCGTGCTGTAGACTATGGTGGAAGCCCGGGCAGTGCCCGGACCGGCCACTACCAGGCACGTGTACTTGGCGGGCGCATCCGTCCGGGATATCAGCAGCGTTGACGTCACTCGCGCCAGGGATGATGGATTCGAGTCTATTATCTCACTTGAATCCTTATCGTACTGGAAAGAACAAATAAATGAAATAGAAATGTTTTTTATTCAAATAAATTTTTAGAAGTGCTTTTGAATCGTCGATGAATCTACCACTGGTTCGGAATGCCCTTCCTGCTGAGAAGAGCCAGCAATAAACTCGGCGGTTGCTCTTATCAAAAAATTTTTTTACAATAGGTAATAAAACTATGCTATGTATACAGTGCTTCCACAATGAAGTTTCGTAAGTCCTACATACAATCCAATGCATGTTAAGACGAGTAGACAGAAAGCAGACCCATTCCCGTTGGTGGCACCCGTTCACGAGCATGACGCATGATCCAGCCGTTGCTTCGCTCAACCATATTTGAGGGAACGTGCCAACCCGCACCATACGACACCACCACAATGGATTATTCTCAGGTGTATTAGATACTTATTCATATAATCGGTCGGTTCCAATAACCTTTCTAGTATACCAATAGCCTTCGACCATTTAGCCAGGACGCGCCTTTACGCAGATAAGTACTGAATATATTCTGCCACTTTCTGCGGTGAGGTGGGGTAATCACGTACAGCACGCATTTACTCACTTCCGCACACTCTTGTAAATACTTAATGTCTCTATGAACACACACTAACTCAAAAGCTGTCACACTTACAAGATGAACCGTACGTTTGTACATGTACTTCGGCAGAGGGGAATGCGTGCGCTTGCCACGTAGCCAATAGCCATTCTTTAATGTTGATTTTATACGAACACCTACCTCGTAAACGGGCGCGTCGTTCTTAAACCAGTGCACAGAGGGCGCTGGTGCCCCGATGGCTTCGCAGGTCAGCTCTAACGTGGTGCCAGGGTGGTGCGCCTTGCGCGGCGCCGGTCTTCGTATTAGAGTTATGAACCTCTTTGACGTTGACGCCGGGACTGCTGGAAAGATATGGAACGATTTAAGAAAAGATCACGAGCGAAGTGGGCGCGTTTTTTTATCGTTTGTTGCAGAATAAAAGTTAATGCTTTTATACATATCTAGCTTTTGCTCGCGACTTCGTCCGCGTGGAGTTAGGCTTTTAAAACTATGTCATCTCTAGGTTCTCAAAAACCCTTGCAAAAATGTTGTCGAGAAGTTTTTTTTTATATTTTTAACGAGCAAACGAGCAGGCGGGTCACCAGCAGGGTTAGCATGGGGAGGAGATAAAAATTTTATCCCCCGATTTTATCCACTGACAAGGGATACAATTATCTTCTCCCTGTGCTAAAGCATGGCGACCGGGGAAAGAAAAAGTAGGTATATTCGTATAACAATATCCACTGTGGATATTGTTTCCACCGTTTTGCTCATGCTCGACAAGTGGATAAAACTGAGTGAGGGGATAAACATTTTATCCTTTCCTCGGGGATAAATTTTCTCCCGCCCATGCTGCTGATGTTTTAAGCGATTACCGCCGCCCATGAACACTTGTAGTACCTACCAGAGGCACCACCAATGCGTTGCCGGCTTTTTCAGAATTTGTTAGTCCGCCCCTTGAATAACCCCATGTTGTAGTTTAGTGGGAACACCGTCGCAGGAAGTTGGTCTAACTATGTCATCGCAAGGTTCTAGGAGAAGTTGGTAAGGGATTGTTCTCACCGTGAGCTTCTATGTGGTTGTCAATGTCGGCCAGCAGCTTCATGTGCCGGTTGACACTCGCGCCGCCCGCCAGCGCCGCCAGCGCCGCCGCGGCCAGCACCAGAACTAAATAATACATGCTTGGTACGGGCTGAGATTCTTGGTAACGGCTATCCTGAAACAACCACAAGAACTTTTTTTTTCTAAAAAAGAACTAATGTTTTTTTTTAAATTTGTATTTCTATTGCCGCTATAACAACAAATAATAAGAATTAGGTAGGTATATAAGTAAGGTGATTTTTTCGGCGACAATTCTTTTTTTTTTTAATAAAGAATATTAGCCAAGCTTAAGGTAACTAGTATTCTTCTATCCCCTCCAAATAAGTGGAAAGCTTGTAGTAGGAGTGGGTACGACAATAGTGCAACGGGTGGGATTCGAACCTGCGACCTTTCAGTTTTCAGTCCGCACCTTTTAACCGTGGGGCTATTGAGGCTATTATTATGTAATTAGCTTTTTCCCGCGGCTCCGCTCTCGTTATGTTCGATTTTTAAACCCTTGTTTTAAACCCCTCAGGGGTTGAATTTTCAAAAATCCTTTCTTTGCAAATACCTACGTCATAATAGCTATCGGTATGCCCAGCCCAATCCGTCCAGGGTTTGAGCTGTGCGTTGATAGATCAGTCAGTCAGTCATTCCCCTTTTCTATATTTAGGTAGAAGATATATAAAGATATGAATATAAATTTTACGAATCAGTAATTAACACGGACTTAAAGAAAAGAGGTGATAGTCCTTAAAAAGCTAAACAGATTTTCATCAAACATAGCTTAAAACCATCCCAGTTAAACGCGCTTTCGAATAAAAAAGCTGCATTCAAATTGGCCCATCCGTTTGAGCGCTACGATGTTTCCCACAGACAAACAAAACTTCTAACAATCCTCGTTTTCCCTAGAGTTTCAAAAAATATACATTGCTATGGCCTATGGATCTTATAAATAAGCGCGAAAATTTAAGAAGCTGGTTAATAAAATGGATAAAAAGTATTGTGTAAGTAGATCAGTGCAAATTTTTTTTAAATCTGTTGCAGAAATTTCAGTGCGGAAGATTGTTGCAGATCTGAGCATGTGACGTCACATCCCCATTTTTCCGCGCGTTTCATTTTTTTAACATTTCTTCCACTGTTGTATATATAGATTATGATTGTGAATTTAATTCATTATAATAACAAGACAACAATAATGAGAAAATATCTCGTGTTTTTAGGACAGTTTATTATTAATTTATTTTGCTTAATATATAAATAGTTTGATTGAAATCCAAACAAAAAATGCAAAAAAAAAATTGTGAAACCATTAAAATTATTTAAAATATCGACTAACATTTCTTTCCTACCCCTCCAATTAAACTACTATAAAATATCGACTAACATTTCCTACTTTAGCAAACACGCAAGAGTTATTCTATGAAGTTGAACCAAAGAGATAAAAATAAAGGGACTAACCACACTCAACTAGGTAACAGCTAGTTTGGATTGCATCATCCTTTATACCATAACTAAAGCCATAACTCACAGGTAAGCGTTTAAAACTAAATGGCTTTAACTAAATAGGCTTATAGAAAACACATTGAAACTAAGTAATTAATTTAAGTAATTTATTTATTCATAAATCTGTCTAAACAATATCACTAAATAGAGAATTTATTCACGAATAATGTAAACATAGCTTATGATCAAATATATCTTGTGATTTTGCAAGTAGATTTGAATGTAACGTGGTCTACGTTACATTCAAATCTACTTGCAAAAATTGACAAAAATTCCAACCGAAAAAGGGGTTGATTCTTTTTCTAATAAATAGGAATAAATATTACCTAGTTTATAGAAAAGGTACACAAACATTATTTATTATTAGAAGATTATTTATTTTTGCGAAAGAAAAAATAAATAGAAAAAAAAATTACCTTTAAATTCAACCGCGAATGTTTTAATTCACGCGCGAAAACCTTGCAAACCTACACTATAAAAAAATAAATAAAAAAAAAAAACACTGTACTAAACGCGCACTTCTTTTTATTGCAAAAAACTAGATTTCAAATCACAGTTTCTGTCTTAATTTCTGAACGTAACTCGTGAGTGAATGAAAAAAAATATAAACTCGTTCTAAATTCGAACGCACTTTTTTTAATTTAGACGCCCACACAGGAGCATCGGACGGGACTAATGTGCGGTAAAGTTACGCGGCATATATATAGGCGTCGAAGTTCTTGAATTCCAAATTGAAAAATGCACGCATAGGACGCTATTTCATAAGGGTTTTGTGGCACGAGGGCGATAAGATATTATGTCTTGACGTCGCTTACGATATATTGATGCTATAATATTATTATTATTATTCACTAGTCCCTACTTAATATTATAAATGCGAAAATCGCGGAACCACGTAAATTTTTGTACGGTTATGACTTTTGCCCGAGATTAACGGGATAATTTTTACCCCTGAAAAATATTGTTCCGCAGGATTTGTGAAAAACTAACTTAACGTGAACGAAGTTTATGGCTAAAGCTAGTTTTTTTATATAAATATTTGTATACTTACTACAAATAATTAAATTCATAAAATTGAAGTATCAGTCGCCTATTACGAAATATCTATTTTATAAAATCCAAAAAAAAGCTAGCATTCCTTATCCATACCCAAAAGATACCCAAAGCTCCTCTGTAAGTATTACGTTTTTTTTGTTTGAAACAGTTCAACCGATTTTGGGATTTTAAACGATCTTGCACGGAAAAAAAAAATTTTAAAAATTCTATATTCATAACCAAGTTCGCAATAATTTGATGTTACCAATACCAAAACAAATAATGACTTCAATACTTCTACAATAGAAATAAAATTAAAATTGAAAGTAAAATTGCGTTGAAGTTGCCGTAAGCTTCTAATAGGTGGCGTTAGTGGTACTTTCATTCGTCAAAACTAGGTACATGAAAATGTAGAGTCAAAGTTTGCTGAAATATCAACAGTTTTCCCTTAAGAGGACGTAAGTTTCAACGACCTCTTTGGCGCAGTGGTGAGCACTGTTATCTTATAACTGGGAGGTCTCGGGTTCGATTCCCGGCGGGGGCAATTTGGGAATTTATAATTTCTGAATTGTCTCTGGTCTGGCCTGGTGGGAGGCCACCCAACCGTCAAAGATGTGCCGTGCCGCCAAGCGATTTAGCGTTCCGGCACAATGGCGTGTAGAAACAGATTAGGGGTATAGGTTGAATGTACTTACACTGCTATACCCCTTCCAAGTCAGAGCGCTACCATCTTATACTACATCGTCACTTACCATCAGGTGAGATCGCAGTCAAGGACTATCTTGTAGTCAAATAAAAAAAATGCTGGGTGTAAAGGCACCCTTACAATATTCTCGGTTAGCAACTGCAGTCGGAAGTGCAAAAGGATAAAAGCGTGCAACGATGACAAACGATCGATTAACGACCAATTGATCGATATTACAGCTTCATAGGCTTGTTCTTGCTATTAAACGGAGCGCCCTGTACTAGTACATTCGAAAGACTCGAACTCTTTTATTTCCCGGGATAAAAAGTAGCCTATGTCCTATTCCAGACTATAATCTATTTCAGCCAAATCGGTGCAATCGTTGCGGCGTGATTGAGTAACATACATCCAAACATCCACACTGTCACATTTAAAATATTATTAGGATAGGAAATAGGATAGGATTTGTAAGAGTGTACTATAGTTCAGGCTTATACAACTATTATAACAGTAGTTCGATATTACAACTTCCATGGGCTTCTTACTCAGTCACTAAACGGAGCGCTCCGCACTAGTACATTCGAAAGACTATACTAGTTCGGACTTATAGTATTACTATTAATATAGTTCATCGATATTAGGTACAGCTTCGTAGGTTTCTTTTTGTTGGGTCACTAAAAGGAGCGCTCCGTTGTATGTAGTACATTCGAAAGAATGTACTAGTTCGGACTTATTGTACTACATACTTGTAAGACTGTACTAGTTCAGGCTTATAGAACTATTATAACAGTAGTTCGATACTACAGCTTCCACAGCTTCCATAGGCTTCTTACTCAGTCAGTAAAAGGAGCGCTCCGCATTAGTACATTCGAAAGACTGTACTAGTTCGGACTTATAGTACAACTAGCTTTTGCCCCCGCGACTTCGTCCGCGTGGAATTAGATTTTGGGGTGGAATTTCCAAAAACTGTGACACACGTACTTCTTTATTTTTAACTGAAAGCTCTAATACCAACTTTGATGGAAACAGCTTGAAAAATGACGGAGTTTCATATAAACTTTCATCCCCTATTTAAACCCCTTAGGGGTGGAATTTCCAATAATCCTTTCTTAGTGTGCGCCTACGTTATAAAAGGAACCAACTGTAAAAATTTCAAGTTTCTAACTTCAGTAGTTTAGGCTGTGCGTTTAGGGTTGCCAGGTCTTCAAACCGAAAAGCCGGACAGGCCAGCCAGTTTAGCCGGACATTTGTGTAAAAAGACCGGACACCCTTATTTTTTAGACCTAGTACAAAATGGCAATTTTTTTTAAAAGTCCGCTTGCGCAAGCGCAGCGATACAAGGTGAGGTGAGTGCAGCGGAGACCAACACATGACAAATATGTAGAAAAATCGTTAAACTTAAAAAGCTTAACAAAAGTCAGATAGGCCGGACACCGTCTAATTTGGCCGGACACTCAACCAAAAAGCCTGACTGTGTCCGGCTTTATCTGGACGCCTGGCAACGCTATGTGCGTTGATATCTCAGTCAGTCAGTCAGTCAGTCAGTCAGTCAGTCAGTCAGTCAGTCAGGACTTTGAATTTTATATAATATATAGGTTAGTACAGTATAGTTCGATATTACAGTTTCATAGGCTTTTACTAGTTAACGAGTAATCCGAGACTAACTTTAAAAAAGTAAAAATTTCATAGCAAATGACTTAGATACCTACTATTAATATTGTGCACATGTTTCTAAGTACGCATTATATTGTGAAATGCAACTACGGAATCCAACACTTCATTGGCTGACACGCGATTGGCCATTTACTTTTTTATGAAACTAATATTATAGATAGATAAAGACTTTATTGCACACAAGAAAGAAACAAAATTGAATACATCTTAAAACTACGCATGCAAAGGCGGCCTTATTGCTAACAAAGCAATCTGTACCAGGCAACCATTGACAGGCAACTCTGACAGACGGACGGACGAACGGACGGACAAGTGCAAATTCACTCAAGTAGATTCAGAGATTTCGCTTCGCTCGGTCAAATACTGTAAATATTAATAAATATTATAATTGAATACTAGAAATAAAAAAGGGTCTAAGTGCCAAAAATTTCGTTTCGGTTTTTATTACTTTATTATTTAGTATATTCCCTCGCCAATCACCTAAAATAAGGACTAAACGACTAGCGTTGTAAAGAATTTTATTGTAATAATAACCATGTGAAGTTTAAAATAAAAGTAATATGTTGTTAAAATTATTTATTATTTGAAACAAAAATTCCTGCTCTTTTTTGTTTTGGCACTTAGACCCTTTTTTATTTCTGGTATTCAATTGTTATAATTCCAAAAGCTCTGCTAGATATTATCATAAACACATTGTAATAAATTCGGGTCAAACGCGAGGAGATGTGCAGACGTCGCGAATATTTGCAAAGGTAAACAAACTCGCGACATTTACTGTTTGGGGGGCCTCTCACCTGATGGTAAGTGACGGTGCAGTCTAAGATCTATAGAGCTTCCTCTGACTCAGCTCAAACTCAAGATAGAGGTTAAAACGAGACACAAAATATGCTCTGATATAAATCTGTCTCGTTTTAACTCTGTCTTGGGTATGAGCTGAGTTAGTGCGGTCTATAGATGTTAGCCTAAGATGGTAGCGGGATAACTTGGAACGAGTATAGTAGTGTACATTCAACCCATATCCCTAATCGGTTTCTACAAGCTATCGTGCCGTAACGCTAAATCGCTTGGCGGCACATCGTTGACGGTAGGGTAGTAACTAGCCACGGCCTAAGACTTACACCAGACCAAACCAGAGATAATTCAGAAATTATTAATTCCCAAGTTGCCTCCACCGTGAATCGAACCCGAGACCTCCCAGTTATAAGACTACAGGGCTCATCACTGCGCCAGGGAGGTCGTCAAAAGAGGTCGATATAAAAGTCAGAGATTTACATAGAGAGCGAAGGAGTTGAACCCGCGATCGAAATCGAAATAATCGATAAGCGCTGACTTATGCTGAGATCTATAGAGCATGCTCTGACTTGCCTCTTTGACTTCGCCTCCGCCGGGATTCGAACACGAGACCTCCCAGTTATAAGACTACAGGGCTAACCACTGCGTCAGGGAGGTCGGGAGGAGTTTCTGATGATGATGCTATAATTAAAATTATATAAACGTAAAAATTCTTTTAAGAAAACCGACTTCAAACGCCACTACAAAGTATATCAATTGTGGGTATAAAATTTGAAGAGCTCCCTCGATTTCTCCAGGGTCCCATCATCAGATCCTGACCTGATGAGAATGGGACCACCTGGGAAGTGTACCCTTTCAAACACAAAAAGAATTTTCCGACTCAGTCCGGGCATCTTCGAGTAATCGAGGAACATACATAAAAAAAAATCCGATGAATTGAGAACGTCCTCTTTTTTTGAAAGTCAGTTAACAAAAAAAAAAGATACCGGCCGAATTAATAACCTCCTTCTTTTTGGAAGTTGGTTAAAAATGAAAATGGTAGATATGTTGAGATTTTTCCTTTATAATTTAGTGTGTAAAACGTAGACAGATTTTAAATTTAAAACAGTTCCAAGAATTCTTCAAGGCTCTGGTTACATGAGGATAAGAAAAAAAATGCTAAATATGCCCTCAATCGGTTTCCAAATGTCATTGAATTTCATGTTACCGAATAATAATCGGTTATATCCATTCAGGATTTTCTCTTGGTGAAAATTGTGTTCTAGAAAGTTGAAATTTCATTGTGGAAGCACTGTATACATAGCATAGTTTTGTTACCTATTGTAATTTTTTTTTTTTATGAAAAGAGCAACCGCCGAGTTTATTGCTGGCTCTTCTCGGCAGGAAGGGCATTCCGAA
Organism: Hipparchia sbordonii; assembly: GCA_038048805.1. Taxonomy (NCBI): domain Eukaryota; kingdom Metazoa; phylum Arthropoda; class Insecta; order Lepidoptera; family Nymphalidae; genus Hipparchia; species Hipparchia sbordonii. Next base: position 862,533 of record CM076117.1, on the reverse strand, counting down.
CCAGTTGTAGATTCATCGACGATTCAAAAGCCCTTGTGAAAGTTTATTTGAAAGAGCAACTGCTGAGCTTCTTGCCGGCTCTTCTCAGCAGAATCTGCATTCCGAACCGGTGGTAGATTTATGACGTGTCATAAGAGCTACAAGTTGGCCTACATGAAATAAATAAAATTTGAATTTGAATTTAATTTTGAGATCTCTCTGGCGCAGTGGTGAGCGCTGTGGCAATTTGGGAATTTATAATTTCTATATTGTCTCTGGTCTGGTCTGATGGGAGGTTCATTTTACTTTGACGCTAATTTCATCAAATGCGAATGCGACCTATCGACTTAAATCTTATACTAACCCCACAGATGTTAGCTAGTGACCGGAAATCGGATCGAATAGATTTGAATCTATTAACACACACCAACTATTCGTCAAACGTGCTCTCAAATCGGTCCAGTACTTTTTGAGCCAATTCGTTACACACATACTTACTTACATACAAATCTTTCTTCTTTATAATCTATTATATAAAAATAAGTCGGGTTTTCCTTCCTGGCGCTATAACTCCAGAACGCACGAACCGATTTCCACAGTTTTGCATTCGTTGGAAAGGTCTCGGGCTTCGTGAGGTTTATAGCAAAGAAAATTCAGAAAAAATTTCAACAATTTAAGAACGCGGACGAAGTCGCGGGCGTCCGCTAGTATTAGTATAGATTTATATATGTATTTGGATATGTATCCTTACTAAAAAAGAAAAATTTGTTTCATTAAAAAAATTTAGTCCATTCCCTAAAATCAGCTCACAATTAATCTTACACTGATTTAGTGATTACTAAATCAAGCTGTTAGTTTTGTTTACGATATCTTTCAACGGCACATGCGTATTTTCCGCTTGAATGTAAACAAATTAGTGTAAATATTTTAGTTTTTGAGAAAAATAGACTTCTCTCGTTGAGAGATTCTGCGATACGTCTGCGGGGCAACGTGTAAGCATTGATTTGGTAATTGATTGGGTTGGGCCCATTAAACGGGCGTGGGCATAAGCGCAGCGGGAGCGATAGCGGGTACAAATTAATGAACTGAAGCCTCAATAGCCCAACGGTTAAAGGTGCGGACTATTATGACGTAGGTATTTGCTAAGGATGGATTTTTGAAAATTCAACCCTTAAGGGGATAAAATAAGGGTTTTAAAAATTAAACATAACGAGAGCGAAGCTGCGGGAAAAAGCTAATTACATAATAAAAGCCTCTTATCCCACCCGTTGCACTACTGTCGTACCCACCCCACTAGCACAAGCTTTCTAATATATATCTTTGCTTTGCTAATATCCTTTTTATATAAAAAAATGCCCTCCTGACAGCGGGCGCTGTACAGCGGCTACGCATGAAGATAGTATTCCTTACTTCCTAAGAAATAATATGTTTATGTACGCGAGAGATATGTGCACGTAAGTGTGTGCGAAAGCCATTGGGTTTTTCTATCAAGAAATTCAGTAGGTACATTTTTTGGCCCGATCTGGGAATTGAACCCGAGACCTCGTCATACTAGGCTACTTTTTATTATCCCGAGAAATTATAGAGTTCCCGCGGGATTTAATATAATGAATCCACGCAGACAAAGTCGTGGGCATCAGCTACTTTCGTTAGTTGACGATACGAAAGCACTTTGTAAAAGTTTATTTGAATAAAAAACTATTCTATTTTATTCTATTCCAGCTTAATCCATATACCTACTTATCCTAAAAATTTTATTATTAAATACTTATAAAACATTATGGTAAATCTGCCAATTTCGTAGCCCCGTTCAATATATCGAGAAAGTTAAAGTTTCCATTGAGTTTGAAATTCTAAATCAAGAGTTTTGCGGTCAAGATGCTGTAGATTATGGAAAAAGCCATTTATCCAAAACTTTATGTGGGTTTGAAATGGTATCTACATGAACAAGCAAATTATTAAAATAGATTAAAAAACCTGACTGCTTTAAAGAATCACTAAATTTTGAAAATAAGGAAAAATTATTATTAGTAAATAAATTCTAAATTACAACCAAATTTTAAATATAAAAAAATAAAAGCTTTATTAGAATAAAAATATCAACTGAAAAATAGCCTTGGGAGCTTTATAGAATAAATATCAACTGAAAAATAGCCTTGGGATGGTGTAAGGATTCTGATCACACTAGATATGTTCAAATCTGTCCAGGCATTGAGAAGTTATGTGTGGGATAAAGAAACTCGCATACATACATATAAAACGAACCTATAAAAAAATTCAAAAAAATCAAAATTATTTATTTCATGTAGGCCAACTTGTGGCTCTTATGACAAGTCAAAAATCTACCATCGGTTCGGAATGCTGATTCTGCTGAGAAGAGCCGGCAAGAAACTCAGCAGTTGCTCTTTTCAAAACAAAAAATGTTACAATATGTAGCTTATCTATCTTGTGGACAGCTGAAGCAAAGCAGATTGGTTCCAAGCAACTTTGTCATTAAGGAATTCAATAACTGTGTAGTAACTTCTACTTATTAAATGTGTCTTTACACAATGTTTATAAATCTACCAATTCTTTCGGAATCAAGTTATAAAAGCGTATACTCGACCTCACAAACTGCACTTCACGCAAGAAGGTATGGTGTTACTAGTTTATGATGGTGTTTAGTAAATACTTCATGTCACCTCATTGTTTGTAGAGATGAATATTTAAACATCACACTGCTTTTTTTGGGCAGTCGTGTAAAAATGTAGATATGACACCGGACACAATACCTGCACATAGGCGGACTTCACAAACCTTTGAGAACCTATGTGGAGAACTTTCAGGTATGCTGGTTTTCTCTCAATATTTTCCTTCGCCGTAATTTAATTCCTTAAGAAGAAATGTGGGTGGTCTTTTCTCCATGCAAACGCATTCGCCTGTTTTTTTTCTAGTTTATGAAATTATGACATTCAGTCAAATACCAGATTCCACCAACGCCGTTTGAGAAGGAATGTTGTTAACTCACTCGATACCCTCCTGGCAGCTTCCTGGCCTATTCATGGGCCCAGGTATTACAATTACGCACCGAATTAGAAAGCTATGCGATATTTTCAAAACAACGCCCGCATTTGAAACGATTCAAATAGACTTAAGGGAATTTGTTTATTTGTTTTGTGATTACGAGCAACTTTACAATGATTTTTTTTTAATTCTTTGACAAGATAGTCCTTGACTGCGATCTCACCTGATGGTAAGTGACGATGCAGTCTAAGATGGTAGCGGGCTAACTTGGAAGGGATATAGCAGTGTAAATTCAACCCATACCCCTAATCGGTTTTTACACGCCATCGTACCGGAACGCTAAATCGCTTGGCGGCACGTCTTTGACGGTAGTGTGGTAACTAGCCACGGCCAAAGCCTCCCACCAGACTAGACCAGATGCAATTTAGAAATTATAAATTCCTAAATTGCCACCGCCGGGAATCGAACCCGAGACCTCCCAGTTATAAGACCACAGCGCTCACCACTGCGCCAGGGAGGTCGTCAAAACCTCCACGGAGATTAGCTGTATGCGCCGGAGATGATATAGTGCACAGATGTGCATTTCGACGACATCCCTGGTGCAGTGGTGAGCGCTATGGTCTTATAACTGGGATGTCTCGGGTTCGATTTAAATAAGCGGAAAGCTTGTGCTGGGAGTGCGGTTTGAACCTGCGACCTTTCAGTTTTCAGTCCGCACTTTAACCGTTGGGCTATTGAGGCTTCAATTGGGGCCTAGTTTAAGGCATTGGGGCTTCGTTGACAAGTTACTAGGCAGAAGACTCCCGAAAAAAGTCCACACTAAATATTTAAGAGCTTTGCATGTAAAAACGTATTTTTCAAAGTTTTTTCGTAGCTCGGTATACGGAAGGGGCAATTTGTTACGTTCTCGTGATGTTTTTCAGCAGCCTTGACTTGTCTAGTCAAAAGATTTCGGGAAAACTACATAATTCAAGACGCATCTTCTTGTTGGTCACGATCGCACGCTTCATTTATTTATTAACTGACTTCCAAAAAAGGGGGAATTTCTCAATTCTTCGGAATCTTTTTTTCAATCAGTGTGTCGATTCTCTAAAAATGATTGCATCAGTGTTGCGATCGCAATGGCCTCTGATTGGCTGAATTTACGGCGTTCTTGCTGCATCAATGCATTTTAACCAATAGCGACAGGGTACCAGCCAATTAGAAGTCATTGCGGTCGTTACACTGAGGCAATCATTTTTAACCGACTTCCAAAAAGGAAGAGGTTCTCAATTCGTCGGAATCTTTTTTTTTCAATTTTTTATATGTACGTTCCCCGATTACTCGAAGACGCCTGCACCGATTTGAAAATTTCTTTTGTTGTTTGAAAGGGTTTATACTACACAGGTTTGTGTTTATACTACACAGGTGGTCCCATTGTCATCAGGTCAGGATCTGATGATGGAATCCTCGAGATATCGAGGATTTAGGCACAAATTATAGGCACAATTGATATAATATGTACTTTGTAGTGGCGTTTGAAATCAGTCTTCGAGTAGGTAATCGGGGAACATACAAAAAAAAAAAAGATTCCGATAAATTGAGAACCTATTTTGGAAATCCGTTAAAAATACGAGATGTACCCTTTTCAAAATTGCCTATTCAAATAAAAAATCGGGTTTTTTGTATTTACCTAGTGCTAATGTATGGAATCCAACGATTCTGCAATTTACATCTACAGTATTTCGTCTACTGTGGGAAACAAAACAATGTAAAAAATGTCTGACTACGTTACTATGATCAAAACATTATAAAAAATACCAGACAGGTGCGAGTCACTCTAAGCATAGAGGGTTCCGTCCCTTGCAATTTAAAGTTAAGTTGAAAAGTATACTTACTAATAATATAAATGCGAAAGTGTGTTTGTTTCTTAGTTTGTTGGTTTGTCCTTCAATAACGCTGCAAGAGAGCTACGGATGGACGGTATTTTTTGCATGGGTATAGGCTGTTGAGGACCGGGAGAGTGACATATGTTACTTTTTCTCCAGACAAACGCTCTCGCCTGTTTTCTCCCTGGTTAATGACCCTAGAAAAATATTATTTACAATTAAAAAAATGTCTTCTATGCCTCTGTTTCCTTTTTGAAGATACGTTATTTTTCTAAGCACTAGGACCTACACAAAATGCTCAAAATTGCCTATTTTAAGCCGCTGTCCATAGAGACCATGTGTACAAAGACAAGAAAAAAGGAAAACATAGGAGCACAGTATATGTCCTGCATATTCAGTATACTAGCTTTTGCCCCCGCGACTTCGTCCGCGTGGAATTAGGTATTGGGGTGGAATTTTCAAAAACTGTGACACACGTACTTCTTTATTTTTAACTGAAAGCTCTAATACCAACTTTGATGGAAACAGCTTGAAAAATGACGGAGTTTCATAGAAACTTCCATCCCCTATTTAAACCCCTTAGCGGTGGAATTTCCAATAATCCTTTCTTAGTGTGCGCCTACGTCATAAATGGTACCAACTGTAAAAATTTCAAGTTTCTCACTTCAGTAGTTTAGGCTGTGCGTTGATATCTCAGTCAGTCAGTCAGTCAGGACTTTGAATTTTATATATATAGATTTTTAAACTAGTCCAATATTGGAGGAGGAAACAGTAGAGAGCCAAACCTCGAATTATGCCTTTTTATGTAGGCTAAACACTCGAATCTGGATTTTGTCCCTATCGCGCCCGGACGCCCTCCGAACTTTCGTAGAGCGACGGCCTAGACTTTATTCAAATACCTATTTTTTTTTCAAAAGAAGACTTTTGAAAACTTTTCGGAGAGATCCGACCGCATTTCCTCCTAACGTTGTGTTCTATTGCGTTAAATTAACGTTGTTTTTAACCGACTTCCAAAAAGGAGGAGGTTATCAATTCGGCCGGTATCTTTTTTTTTTTTTTTCTATGTATGCCTACCGATTACTCCGGGGTTTCTGGACCGATTCACGCTTACCTTATTGTGACATATAAGAGACACGCTTATTGAAATCGGGTGAGCATCGCGTATCGGTTTCATCGTTTCTATTTAAGTCGCCCGACTTCAACAAACGTGTACAAAATAAAATTATTTTTATACTTTGTAGTGGCGTTTGAAGTCGGTTTTTTGAAAAGAATTTTTATCAGTCAGTCTTTTCCGGGACCCTAAAGTGATTATTCTTTCTAAGTTATACCTACACATGGTTATACAATATCTAGGTCAAAAGTACAACACAAAAACATTGATAAAAAAATACACAAAGTTTACAAACATATTCAATGTTTTTGTTGTGTTTTGTTTTGATAAATGCGTGCAAAACTCCGCTTATATAATAATGTTTATTACAATTTTTATTTTATTCGATGACAAGATAGTTCTTGACTGCGATCTCTTCTTCTTCTTATTCAACTTATAGACGTCCACTGCTGGACATAAGTCTCTTGCATGGACCTCCACAGACCTCAGTCTTGCGCCGCCTGAATCCAGCGACTCCCTGCGACTCGTTTGATGTCGTCGGTCCACCTAGTGGGGGGTCTGCCCCACTAGGTGGACCGACGACTAGGACGACTGCAACACTGCGTTTCCCGGTGTGGGGTCGCCACTGCAGCACCTTGGGACCCCATCGACCATCAGCGATCTCACCTGATGGTAAGTGACGATGCAGTCTAAGATATGCGTAGCAGCTGGCTAACTTGGAAGGGGTATGGCAGTGTACAGTACATTCAACCCATACCCCTAATCGGTTTCTACACGCGGTTTTCTAGGGGTTTGAAAAATCGAAATTAACGGGAGCGAAGTCGAGGGCAAAAGCTAGTAAGAAATAAGAAGAATTTTTTTTTAATTGGATGACAAGATAGTCCATGATTGCGATTTCACCTGATGGTAACTGACGATGCAGTCTAAGATGGTAGCGGGCTAATTTGGAAGGGGTATGGCAGTGTACGTTCAACCCATACACCTAATCGGTTTCTACACGCCATCGTGCCGGAACGCTAAATCGCTTGGCGGTCTTTGACGGTAGGGTGGTAACTAGCCACGGCCAAAGCCTCCCATCAGACCAGACCAGAGACAATTTAGAAATTATAAATTCCCATGAGAAGAATCACGTCGCTCTGTCACTGCATGATTGAAGGAATACCAAATGTGATACTGGGAAGAGAAAATTACGACATTTCTAAGAAGAATTCCCCAAAAGCACTTTAACAAACTCTTATCTTTAGATCAGCCATCCAAAGAAGGTAGGTACCACAAACGAGGAGTCACTTCAAAGCTCAAAAAATCTCCTCAAAATCTCGGAAATAGTAAAAGCTAGCCTAGTAACTGATAAAGAACAGTTTTTTCTACCTGTAGGTCTAGTACGAGTTCGAATATCTCGAAAACTTTGGTAGACACACCCCCATACAACACTATAAACAAGATAGACAACCATAACCTTTAACTACATAACAAAAACAACTACAATATAATATACCAAGTTAGCCTACCATCTTAGGCTGCATCGTCACTTACCATCAGGTATAATCGCAGTCAAGAGATATCTGTCATCGAGTCAAAAAAAAAAATAATATCGAATTAATTCCGGATTTATTTTATTTGATAGCACTAGATGTATGCAAAACAAGGGACTTCAGTCAATTTGGCTAGTCTTTCAGTCGATTTGGCTCTGACTTTAGTATTATTTGCTCGAAAACTATGAACTTGTCGAGATGTGTAACTCTTACTAAGAGAAAACGAAAAAAAAAGGGATGAGTAACGATATTGAACGTAAAAACTGACGCCCTACATCCAGTAGTTACGCGCGTTTCCACTGTCACATGGCAACAGACTTTCCCTATCTCTATCTTCTATCTATACTAATAAATAAAACTGAAGTGTCTAGAAGAAATAGTTATTTGTGTTATATGGGGCCAAAGAAAATTTTTGTTCCCCGAGGGCGCTATTTTGAATTCAGAGCCAAGTGCAGGATTCTATAGTAGAATCCCGAGCGCTGCGAGGGATTCTAAAGTAGAATCTTGAGCGTAGCGATGAATTCAATATACGCCGCCCGAGAACAAAAAATTTGGCTCCGAGTGACACACACTATTTTTCATCATTACCTATGAGAAAAAGCTAGGAGTATCAACCTTCAGCTATGATCACGTGACTTATCAAAGACAGAACAGATGCTCAAACATTTTTGAATTTCGAGTTTTTTGAATTTCTGCAACGATCGCAGTAGTAATAAACACATACTAAAGCACGAACGCGGACCAATCAGAAGAAAGAAATGAAAACTCCCATGGGACTAAAAATAAAATTTTGCTCCCGCTATTCTCTGAAGCCAATATTCGTTTTTCGAATAGGTAAGTATGATGAAAAAGAATTTTCTGTAGCAGCGTCTTATGCAACGCACGTCAATCGAAAAAGGAGGAGAAGGAATTGTGTTTTTCTACCTATGTATATCGATGTCTCCGTGATTTCTAAACCGATTTGCGTGAATCTTTTTTTAATCGGTACAAATACTTTGCGAGATGCTCTCATAAAATTTTCGGGTTCCAACTGCTGCAGGGGTACTGCTAGTTCAGGAACTGTGGGGATTTAGGAACTATTATTATTGTAGTATGTATTTATTTGTATTTGTATTGTATTTATTTTTACTTGTATTGTACTCAGGAAAATTCATCGTGGAAGCACTGAATACATAGCATAGTTTCAATAACAATTGTAAAATTTTTATTTTTTTGAAAAGAGCAACCGCCGAGTTTCTTACTGGCTCTTCTCGGCAGGAAAGGCATTCCGAACCAGTGGTAGATTCATTGACCATTCAAAAGTGCTTGTAAAAGTTTATTTGAATAAAAAATATTTCTATTTCTATTTCTATTATTGATTATGAATAGTTATTGTAGGTACCAAGTAAAGACTACATCGTTGAATTTCAGGACCCAACTTCTCAATCCTGATGCTGTAGGGGTTCTGCCCACCTAAATTGTCGGGACTGCCGATTGTGAAATGAAGAAAGATCTCTACTAAAAAAAACAACGTTGCACACATATTTGTTTATGATTGCATTTATCATAGGCATGTCATTAATAAGTTTTATTTTTCAATGTATATTAGTACTTTTGTTATGTTATCAATTAACACTCACTCGGGGACTGCCGCGGTAAAGCTATTGCATAGCATTTTTTATCAACGTCATCTAGCGGTGAGAGGCGTCCCGTGTCAGGTTATTTTCGTTACGGAATTTCTGGATTCGGTCTCCACGCTCAAGGCCCGCGATAGAAGCTATGCAATAGCTTAAGAATCATTACTTGCCATTTATAGCAAGTAATGATTTTAGTTCTCTTGTATCTAATAATAAATATGTATCTTCCGTGATAAAACCCGTGTACCCGTTACTGTGCCGTCTCTAACAATGGAAACGCATTCTTTTTTCGGATACGTGACAAACTGCACGGACAGACGGGCGGACGACTAGACAATTAACATGTTCCACTTTAACAATTAAATTTGAACTCTAGAACCGTCGCTTTAGAGTTGAAAATCGGTTAAAGTATTTTGTAAGCACTTGCACTAGCCAATTAACGTGTTGTACTTTAACAATTGAATCTGAACTCTAGGTTAATTATTTTAGAGTTGAAAATCGGTTAAGGTGTTTTTTTAAGAACTTGCATGGGATTTTTCCTGCATCTTTGGATGATGCGATAATTTTAAACTGCATTGTATGTTTCAAATGCGTCAGTCTTTAAGATGATGGACTTGGGAAGGACTTGGGTATTCATGGAAGATTTGGCGACATAATTCAACAACATAATATCAACTTCAGCAATCCTTCATCTGCAACGTCATTTTTTTTTATATTTTTAGCAAACGAGCAGGCGGGTCACCTGATGTTAAGTGATTACCGTCGCCCATGAACACTTGTAGCACCAGAGGCACCACCAATGCGTTGCCGGCCATTATCGATCGATCATTACCGATCATTATCGATCTCTGGTCTTATTTTTTTTCGACGTCAAGATAGTCATTGATTATAATCTCACCTGATGGTAAGTGACGATGCAATCTAAGATGGTAGTTATCATCCGCTACCATCTTGTACATACATTGTACATTCAACAAATCAACACATACCCCTAATCTGTTTCGGGACGCTAAATCGCTTGGTGGCACGTCGTCATGGAAACGTGGTAACTAGCTACGGCCAAAGCCTCCCACCAGACCAGACCAGAGACAGTTTAGAAATTATAAATTCTCAAATTGCCTTCGCCGGGTATCGGACCCGAGACCTCCCAGTTATAAGACCACAGCGCTCTGATTGATTGATTTTTTTACAATCTCCCTGGCGTAATCTTACCTACTTGATATTTTTTTAATTCGTTGACTAAAAAAAATATCAAGTACGGACTATCTTAGTCCTTGACGGTGATCTCACCTGATGGTAAGTGACGATGCAGTCTAAGATGGTAGCGGGCTAACTTGGAAGGGGTATGGCAGTGTAAATTCAACCCATACCCCTAATCTCAAAATCCTCAATAGCTCAACGGTTTAAGGTGCGGACTGAGAACTGTAAGGTCACAGGTTCGAATCCCACCCGCTGCACTATTGTCGTACCCACTCCTAACAAAAGCTTTCCGCTTATTTGGAGGGGATAGGAGGATATTAGTCAACTTTCGGTTGCCTAATATTCTTTAAAAAAAAAAACTGTTTTTACACGCCAAAATGACTGTAGTCTACAGTCATTTTGGTTAATTTTGGACATGACTAGGATTTATCAAGTCATTGTAGTGGTGTATCCGATAGCGATACCAATACAACACGTACGTACCTACTACGGTGATACGACGTAGTACGGCACCGTATACACGTGTACGTGAAAGGATATACGTTCACCACGGTATCGGCTGTGATGATCACGCCATTTGAATAGGGCTGCCTATTGCGACACAAGTTTTCCTTAATTCATTACACAAATCACATCACACTAATATTATAAAGCCGAAAGTTTGTATGTGTGTGTGTGTGTGTGTGTGTGTGTGTGTGTGTGTGTGTATGTGTGTATGTGTGTGTGTGTGTGTGTGTGTGTTTGTGTGTGTGTGTGTGTGTGTTTGTTTGTTACTCCTTCACGCCACAACGAATGAACCGATTTGGCTGAAATTTTAAATGGAGATAGCTCACACCCAGGATTAAAACATAGGCTACATTTTAGCCCGGAAAATTACAGAGTTCCCGTGGGAATTGAAAAACTATTTCTTGATCCACTAGTCACGGGCATCGTCTAGTAAACAATATAAACGTAAAAATTCTTTTTACAAAACCGACTTCAAACAAGACAAAGTTTTTAGTACATTCAAAATTATTCATTTCATGTAGGCCAACTTGTAACTCTTATGACACGTCACGACTCTACCACCGGTTCGGAACGCAGATTCTGCTGAGAAGAGCCGGCAAGAAACTCAGCAGTATTTTAAACTATAACTTATTGATTCCATGCATTCCATTATCACCTCTATTTATTGTCATATATCAGATTCAGATTAGTGTACTGCATGATGCATCATACAAAGAATAGCGCTGACAAGAAAAACTATCACGCGAGTGACAACTAGCGTTGCCAGACGTCCCGTATTTCCCGGGACATCCCATATTTTAGGCATAATTTAAAATGTCCCGGCGGGACAGGCTATGTCCCGTATTTGAACTGTACTTCGTTCATTATGAAATCGATCCAAGTATTCACACACGCAACATTCGTAAAAAAGCGAGTTGATGACCGTTTATAATTACGATTATAATTGTTTTTGATTTTTGCAGATATGTTAAAACGAATAAAAATATATGTTTAAACTGACTCGATCCTCGAAAAAATATCAAAAATAAAAGACACTAAATAATTTTGTTTTTTATTTGTCGGGTTCGGGTAAAAAACTGAAATCCCATTGCATTTAATCATTTGTCCCTTATAGGCTGAAAAAAAATCTGGCAACCCTAGTGACAACCCTGTATTCACGACAATGTCACTAATCCAGCGGTTACTCAGTTCATGATCAAAAAGCACTGTTCGTGGATATGTACCTAATATAAGCTAATATAAAATACTTAGCTGATTCCCGCGACTTCGTCTGCGTGGAAAAAGTTTGGAGTGACTTGCTAGTTGCTACTATCCAATAAACTTAAGTCCTCTACCTCAGATAATATTTAATAGATCTTCACCAAAATTGGACAAAATATTTTTAATAGTACACAATTCATAATAAAAAAAGAATTATCAAATTCGGTTTAGATTTGACGAAGTTATGGGACAAAATCAACAAAAACTTTCATCCCCTATCCCGGATAAACCTTATTGTTTATCAGGATAAAAAGTATCCTATATATTGACCCGGAGTATTAGTTACCGCTATACAAGATTTCATTCAAATCTATTTAGTAGTTTTCGCGTGATGCGCACATAAACAGACAGACAGACAAAAAATTCAAAAAACAATTGTTTTCGGCTCAATAACAATAATAAAGCATCCTCCCAGTAAAATTTTCAAAATTTTATATTAATGTACAGAATTCGTCCCGTTACAGTTTTATTATAAGTATAGATATAGATATAGATAATATGTAGATTGCAGGTAGTTTTATCTTTACTACTTAACATAAAGATAAACCTTCACGGGGCAATCACCTGCTCGCAACGGAATGCATAAGCAATCGGACATTGATGTGATTGGAGGACAAACCAACAAGCAAACACACTTTGACATACGAGTACTTTGACGACCTCCCTGGCGTAGTGGTGAGCGCTGTGGTTTTATAACTGGGAGGTCTCGGTTTCGATTCCCGGTGGAGACAATTTGGGAATTATAATTTCTGAATTGTCTCTGGTCTGGTGGAGGTTTTGGCCGTGGCTAGTTACCTACTGTCAAACACGTGCCGCCAAGTGAAACGATGCTTAATAAGGCTTAAATAGAAACGATGAAACCGATGCGCAACGCTCGCCTTCGGATGGCACATGAGAGAGCAGTTTGTTAAAGTCGGGCGAGCATTGCGTATCGGTTTCATCGTTTCTTTTTAAGCCTGCCCAACCTCAACAAACGTGTACAAACTAAAATTATTTTTACAATTTGTAGTGGCGTAAGAAGTCGGTTTTTTGAAAATAAATCTTTATTCTACAACGTGTAATGAAACTCCGAAATAATATTGAAAGAGGTGAATGTGGTCATGAAACTAAACATCTTTCCTCAAGAAACATAGGTAAAATGTGAAAAAAAACATGTGGACCTCCTATACAAAATTGACGATCAGCTGATTGATTTACTATGGGAGGTAAAATTTTTTTTCACATTTCGACCTATGTTCCTTGGGGAAAGTTGTTCAGTTTCATGAGCACATTCACCTCCTTCAGTATTATTTCGGAGTTTCATTACACGTTGTATAAAGATTACAAATGTAGAAATTCAAGTTGAAGACATACAAGTTGTAACATGTATAGTGATAAGCGACCGTGCCCCTAAATCTTATCACTTATCACTTATCAGAGAGCTGAGAGAGCTATCAAATTATGAATTATCATATCACGTACCTAGCTACCAGTATCAGCTATTTGCCGACCATACAGATAGGTACATGAATAAAATAATCTGACAGAGGTAAAGCTTCTAAAGAGAGTGGATTTATACCTATTTATACGACTGTCTGAAAAAAGGAGAATATTATTTTCAGGGTTCTTGTATGTATGTATGCGAGAAGGGGTATGGCAGTTTACACTTCTTTTTCAATAAAGAATATTAGCCATGCTGAAGTTGAGTAATATCCTCCTATCCCCTCCAAATAAGCGAAAACCTTGTGCTAGGAGTGGGTACGACAATAGTGCATTGGGTTGGGTTCGAACCTGCGAACTTTCAGTTTTCCCGTTGGACTTTGAAACTGTGGAACCAAAACTTCCTACGACGGTATTCCCACTAAATTACAACATGGGGTTATTTAAGGGGCGGACCAACAAAGTCCCAAAAAGCCGGTAACGCATTGGTGGTGCCTCAGGTGCTACAAATGTTCATGGGCAGCGGTAATGACCCTGTTACAAATATTAAAAAAAAATGTTGAAGCTTTTTTTTAAAAAAAGAATATCAGCCAAGCTGAACTTGACTGATGTTCTTCTCTCCCCTCCAAATTAGTGAAAGCTTGTGTTAGGAGTGGGTACGACAATAGTGCAACGGGTGGGGTTCGAACCTGCGACCTTTCAGTTTTCAGTCCGCACCTTTAACCGTTGGGCTGTTGAGGCTTCAACATTGTCTCTGTTAGGTTATTTACTCGTTGCGGAGGCGCGGCGCGGGAGCTCCTTTTTACTACGTGGAGAGATCGTACGATGTTGCCACGTGTTTCCTGCCAATGAGGTGACCATGAACTTTGTAGACAGTGGGATAGCTTTGAGAAAGTTTCATTCAAATTCAAATTCAAAATTTATTTATTTCATGTAGGCTACCTTGTAGCTCTTATGACACGTCATAAATCTACCACCAGTTCGGAATGCAGATTCTGCTGAGAAGAACCGGCAAGAAACTTAGCAGTTGCTCTTTTCGAAAAATAAAATAATTTTACAATAAGTAACCAGACTAAGCTACAGTGCTTCCACAGTGAAGCTTCAAAAATGCAATACATGTCAAAATGGGAAGACAAAGCAGACCCATTCCCGTTGGTGGCACCCGTTCACGAGCACGACGCATGATCCAGCCATTGCTTCGCTCAACCATATTTGAGGGAACGTAACAACCCGCACCACATGACACCGACACATTTCAGTGGGTCTTGTATAACTTTCAAGTTTTTGACGTGAAACGTCTTTAAAATCACACCAAACATACGGGCACCAGTCAGAAAAATGTACCGTAACGAAAAGGTCTTATCGTCTTACCTTAATAACTACATAACTATAAGTCTTAGAAACATGAATCCAATGTCATTATTTATATTATACGCTGTGTTATTTTATTCCCCGTAAACCCTGAAGGAGGTGAATGTGCTCATGAAACTGAACAACTTTCCCCAAGGAACGTAGCTCGAAATATGAAAAAAAAAATTGGACCCTCCATCCAAAATTGACGATTAGCTGATTGATTTACTATGGGAGGTCCAAAATTTTTTTTCATATTTCGAGCTATGTTCCTTGGGGAAAGTTGTTCAGTTTCATAAGCACATTCAGCTCCTTCAGGGTTTACGGGGAATAAAATAACACCGTGTGTAGTCATCTCACTGCTGAGGCCTTGAGTTTGCATCGGGTACGGGCAGGGCGGTGGGGGAGGGGCACTGCGTAGAATAACCGAAACTCGCAGATATAGTAACGTTTACGTTAAAACCAACGGCCGTGTGCACCGACACAGCTCCACCCGTCTTTTTTATTATTTACTAGCTTTAACCCGCGGCTTCGCTCACGTTAGGTTCGATTTTTTAACCCCCTATTTAACCCTCTTGGGGTTGAAATTTTCCAAAATCCTTTCTTAGCGGATGTCTACGTCCTAACAGCTACCTGTATGCCAAATTTCAGCTCGATCGGTCCAGTGGTTAGAGCTGTGCGTTGATAGATCAGTCAGTCAGTCAGTCAGTCAGTCAGTCAGTCAGTCAGTCAGTCAGTCAGTCAGTCAGTCAGTCAGTCAGTCAGTCAGTCAGTCATTCAGTCAGTCAGTCAGTCAGTCAGTCAGTCAGTCAGTCAGTCAGTCAGTCAGTCAGTCAGTCAGTCAGTCAGTCACCTTTGCCTTTTATATATTTAGACTATCTGATGCCTTATGCTGATGGTTTTTTAATTTTTAAAACTGTCTTATCGAATTAAAGTTTTTCTTTAATTCAGCAAGGTCGGTGATAACTGATAGCGTGAAAATAATTTTAATTGGAACACTCTAGATTGCAAGTGATCATAACGTAACGATTGATAAAGACCGTTGCAAATCTATGATGTCACTGATAAAATAATGGGAACTTCCAAATCCGTTAGATTTCCGTTACAGTTATCTTTGTAGATTATGTAGGGACGATGATATTGGATATTTTATTGTTATATGAATAGCGGGCAAACGAGCTGGTGGGTCACCTGATGTTAAGTGATTACCGCCACCCATGAACACTTGTAGTACCAGAGGCACCACCAATGCGTTGCCGGCTTTTCAGGAATATGTTGTCCGCCCCTTGAATAACCCCATGTTGTAATTAAGTGTGAACATCGTTGAAGAAATATAAAATTTCTTAGGACCGATTTCACCAATCGTACTAATATTATAAATGCGAAAGTTTGTATGAATGAATGGATGGATGTATGTTACTTAATTACGTCGTAGCGACTGAAATTTGGCTGTTTGGCACGGAGATAGATTATATTATAGTCTGGAATAACACATACGCTACTTTTTATCCCGGAAAATAAGAGAGTTGCCGCGGGAATTATAAAACCTCAATCCATTTCAACGGTGTTCGTTACCCATGTCACTACCACTGGTAACACATAGTACAAGTATACATATACATATATTTGTACAACGCGGAAATAAAATTAGTAACCTAATGTAATTATTTCATCAGTGTCCCAAGTTTATTTTGTACTTATTAAATAAATATAAACTGCATTACTTGTAATAATATTTGGATTTTCCTTAGTAAAATATTGAAAGTGTTTTATCTAAGTATATAATGAAATACACTGTCGGTATGTTATTACGATTCATGACATAGATGATTTGAGATAAAAATCACGAGCCTGCTTGGTGATTTATTTTGCAACAGTACGTGGTATTGTATCAATAAAATAATAAATATTTGATCTAAATATTAAATAGGCTTCCGAGATTAGGATAGTGAAATAATATTTTACAAGTCTCTGATTAATTAATATTAATTTAATTTTTATTATTTTTATTGCCAATATATTGCGAATATATTGGCAATAGGAATACAAACGCTGTGAAAATTTGAACTGTCTATCTATTACCTACGTTTTATGAGACACAGAAGGATAGATGGATGGACGGACGGACAGAGGTGTCTTAGTATTAGCCATCTGTGCGAGAGATGTTACACTAGTGCACAAGTGTGTGCGCAAACAAGGTACACTTTGTGTTCCCTCGCTCTCGTAGTCGATGGAAATACGACACGACTGTAGAGAGGTCAGGGGCAGGACCCACGAAATTTACATGCTCTCTGAAGCATGTCCCGCCAATTTCCAAACTTCAAGCTGGCATTGATAATAATAATATTTTCACAAAAAAAAAAAAAATCTTTTTTTTGCCAACCCGGGAGTCGAATCTAGAATTCAAAGTCTAAGTCGAACATGCTAACTAGAAGACCAACGAAGTAGCAGTTACTTTCATGATAAGGAATGTTCATGAAAATGAAAATAAATTATGAAATAACGAAATGTTATTTTTCGTGAAATATAATATTTATTTGGTAATATTCCATTTATTTACATACTCGCAATTCGTATCTTATAAATCTCATATTTAAATTATATCAGCTACCTATTTATGTACCCAAGTTATTTATAAATCACTATGTAAATTATAAAGTCAATAAACTGCGTATAATTTTTATTGAATAATATGATTAGATTTTATTAAAAGACTATTTATCGCATTTATCGTGTGCGCTGGTGATAATTTGATTATTTTGACTTCCGGGTTATTTATACAATTTTTGTCTATAATAATATAAGCTGAAAAACCTTTTTTGCAAAACTGACTTCAAACGCAACTATAAAGTATATCAATTGTGCTTATAAAATTCGAAGAGTTCCCTCGATTTCTCCAGGATTCCATCATCAGATTCTGACCTGATGACAATGGGACCACCTGGGAAGTAAACCCTTTTAAATAAAAACAGGATTAACCAGAAATGGTTAGAATTATTTTGCTATAATTCGCCAACTAAACTCTTCATTTGTCATATACGTGGCGTGAGTGTGTGTGTGTGTGTGTGTGTGTGTGTGTGTGTGTGTGTGTGTGTGTGTGTGTGTGTGTATATATGTGTGTGTGTGTGGTTAATGATGATAATGATGAGGAAAATTATTTTTTTCATTTACATATTTTCATGACACAGCCGGGTCAAGGACTTAGTCTGAGATAAAATATTGATAAACTGAAAATGCTAGAATAAATATTATTTATAATTAAACAAACAAACTATATATAAGATAATAATAAGCTACTGATATCCATTTGTGTGTTTAGAGTTAAGACAAGTACCTGTTAGGTAAATATTTACCACTTTGTCTAACGTATGTCTAGCGTCTACTTTTCAGGGTAGAAATGCAAATATGTCAAGTCAATGTTTTAAACAGATTTTTAGAATAGTTCAAGTAAGTAGTTATGTTGAACTCCGGTAGATTGGGTATTTGATTAAATTTTTTTATATACTTAAAATAAGGATTTTTAATATTATAACACACAAAAACACAGTTTTAGAAACGGGATACAGTCGCAATAAAACAGCTTGTAACTTATTTGTTTTTGACGGATTTATTTCATGTTTTTACAAATGTTATGTTACATTTTCGATTGTAATTAATGAATATCAACATTTTGGCAACAGTGAAATACCCACTTCTATTCCCTCAATTTTTCCGGGACAAAAGACAGTATGTCATTCTCTAATTCTACTATACCCAAACAAAAAATTACGTCGATACGTTGCTCCGTTGCTGCGTGATTGAAGGACAAACCAACAAAGGAGGAGGTCGCGGGCACCAACTAGCGCTGATGCCTATTTTAAATAAATAAATAAACATTTATTCAGTTCACACATAAATAAAAGATTAAGAAAAAAATATACAGAGTAATCCTAAGGCTCGGTTGTTATCGTTACATATAAATAATATAAATAAATAAAATAAAAAGCCTTTATTCTAATAAGTAGCAAATAATCAACATATATAACATTTCATTTCATATATCTTCTAGCGTCAAATAATAATACTTACAAATAAAAGTTAATACAATTAATAATACATTAATATTGCTAATTCCAATTTATTTAGATTATAATTATGTCAAAAATAATACATTAATATTGCTAATTACAAGTTATTTAGATTATGTTCATGTCAAAAATAATATAATTATGTCAAATCAGTGTTCTCTTAAAAATTACAATTTAATGTCAATCAGCAATAATAAAATTATAAATCTAGGATATTTAAAAATACGTATTAGTCGCCTTAACGGCGTAGGCCTCCCGTTATCGTTACATACATTAGTTAAAATGGTTTTCTTTGACATCTTGTTTCGTAAAGCAATGTTTAACGGTTACGTATCTGTTAAAATTTGCTGAAGCAACCGTGCCTAAGTCTATATTACATAAATTGGGTGTGTCTTACTTAAAAAAAAATCATACCGTTAAAGCGACTTGACTTGTAATACTAACCGCGTGGTCACCGTCGCCCATTCACAGAGCGGGCGGCGGAATGGCCATTTCCTACATACGTCACAATGGCCATTGTGTCCGTCCGGTCGTCCAAAAGGACTCGCGGTTTTTTGACACAGCACAGGCTGGGAAACCAGGAGTCCCACATATCCTTCCGAGAGCCGTGAACTCATCTTCTATGCCCGTCTTAATATGGATTGTAACATGCAAATGTAGGTCTTATGCATTTTTAAAACTTCATTGTGGAAGCACTGTGTACATAGCATAGTTTTGTTGCCTATTGTAAAAATTTTTTTTTTTGAAAAGAGCAACCGCCGATTGCTGGCTCTTCTCGGCAGGAAGGGCATTCCGAACCAGCAGTGGTAGATTCATCGACGATTTAAAAGCACTTGTAAAAGCACTTGTAAGTTTATTTGAATAAAAAATATTTCTATTCTATTCTATTCTATGGCTTCTCGAAAGGAATGCGTAAAAAGCATATACCTTTCATGTGTTTATATATTAAAAAGATTTTGAGCTACTGAGGGGCAAAAGTGGCTCTAAATGGTTCGTGTAATATACACACGGGCGCGTCACCAGTTTCTTTCTTTTAGCTTGAACTTGGTTTGAAACGCTACCGCGTGTCTTGATTTCCACCAGCGGAATAAATAAAAAAACTGTCTAGACTCTAGACAGGTGGTTGCGTCGCAATTTAAAGCCTCAATAGCCCAACGGTTAAAGGTGCGAACTGAAACTGAAAGGTCGCAGGTTCGATCCCCAATTCCCCACCGGCCAAAGCCACCCACCAGACTAGACCATAGATAATTCAGAAATTATAATTCCCAAATTGCCCCCGCCGGGAATCGAACACTCCCAGTTAAACCTAAGACGAAGAAGGAGGAAGTTTCGACCAAGAAATACTTGGTACACAATTATAAATTAATCACAACGGATAATGGCAATTTATTGAACGATTTGATTCTAATTATTGTCTAGACGTTTAATTACGTGTAATTAATACTCCGAAGGTATTGGAGCTTCCTGTAGAGACCCTAGCTATGCTCGGAGCATCCCTGCGTCTCCGTATGTGAGGTTTTGTTCCTAACTTCTAAATGTCTGAACAGATTTGGATGTAAGTACGGGTTATCGATAGAATCCTTACAGCATCCTGAGTGAAACTGGCTATTTTTCAGTTGACATTCTTTTAAGCAGTGTCGACCTCCTTGGCGCAGTTGTCAGCGCTGTAGTCTTATAACTGAGAGGTCTCGGGTTCGATTCCCGGCGGGGGCAATTTGGGAATTTATAATTTCTAAATTGTCTCTGGTCAGCCTGGTGGGAGAACGTGAACGTGAACGAAGTCGCGGGCTTCGCTTTATTTTTTTCGATGGCATGATAGTCCTTGACTGCGATGTCACCTGACGGTAAGTGATGATGCAGTCTAAGATAGTAGCAGGCTAACTTGGAAGGGGTATGTGTCAGTGTAGATTAAACCCGTAACCCTAATCGACTTTTACACGCCATCGTGCCGGAACACTTAAGGCCGCTGCATACATAACGTGCACGGGACGGGACGGGACGTGGACGGGACGGGACGTGGAGTTTTGGAAACATCGTTTCATAGAAAATGTAAGCGACTGTGCATACGTCACGGAGCACGGACGGGACGGGAACGTGCCACGCGCGGAACGGGAAAAATATCGTCGGCGACGATGTTTAGCACGTCTCGTCCCGCACGTGCCCCGTCCCGTGCGTGATTCCGCTGCGTATGCACAGTCGCCCCGTTCGCTCCGGAGAGCTAAGTAGTGATGTTTGTGTATTTACCTACGAAGCAAAAATGGACGAATGGAAAACCTAATTGAGTGTGTACGATCATTGAAAGTATTTAGACACCAAATATAAAAATTATCTGTGGCGTAAAATTGCAGTCGAACTATCACTCACTGAAAACGGTCAGATTTATTTTATTAATTTATTGCATTGGTATCTCTACTTATATTTTAATATGTACCGTAAAACTACTCAACAATAGTCCAGGGCCTCAACTATAGTCCCGCTCATCTTCAAACAAAATCCCAGTGGCATCAGCTTGTAGCGACACCTAGGCTTGTAATTCCGTACTATTTTCTTAATTTACCGTATAAGGCTACTAGTTTCAAGTTTTATTGTTAGATGGCGCTTTAAACACACTTTATTCGACTTATTGAAAGAGTAACTAGTTTAAACGTGTTAAGCGAACTCTGCATACTTTTAGTTGGGAAAATTGACTGAAGTGAGAAAAACTGTCTGAGTTACATTTTTATGGAAGGTAATGTTGCTATCAAGTATTTAACGTATAGTTTACTGTGTGATTGTAGCAATAAAAAAAAATGTGGATTTGTTTTTATAATTTGGTACTTAGTTTTCAACTATAGTCCTAACGTTTTTTTGGACCATAATTAAAAACTAACTGGTTTTCTTCTAGAAAATGATGCCGCGAGGTAAGTATATGAAAAGGAAAGTTGGAGGGTGGGCATATAAGAGCTGTAGTGATCGCCAAATGGAACTTTGGAACTTTGTTTCATTGACATAAGTAACAAAATATTAACTCAGCGTCCAAAAGGCGTCAAGCTTCTGAAAAATATAAAATTCCAAGACGTTCACTAATTTTGAAATTAAAAGCGTTTCGGAAGAACAAAGTTAGGCAGCCAAGTCGTCAATGCGTCTTTTCAGCAGCCAAAGAGGATGCTTTTATCCAGCATGCAATAGAAATATCTAACTTTTTCCTATAACAATTTTCGATCTAAGATGCATAGCGAAAATGTATCTTGATAAAAAACGGACGTAAAATTGAGCAATTTGATCAATAAAACCTGGTTTAATCTCATGTTTTTCTGTTTTTTCGTTAGAATAGGTAAGTAAGTATATTATGTTTTTTTATTAATTTGATTTTTTTTAGTTTCGATCCAATTTCGATCCTATTTTTTAGTGTTTTTATTAAAAAATATAACCAACCCAAGGAAGATATAACCACTTCGTTCAACAGACAATCACGTATAGCATCCAACTAGAGTCTAATGTGTCATAATATGCGTAACGAGTATAATTTGTAATCTGGATTATAGTTGGCAACATGTCATACAACAATGGTCCAAATTTAACTTAAAAAAATAATAATCAATTAATGGCCATACTATATTTTGACTTTGAAATCCTATACTACTATATTCTACTATTTCTAAAAACATTAATAGGTATTCAATATGAAAATCTATTCTTTAATGAAACAAGCACAAATGTGAAACCTGTCAAATCTGGACTATAGTTGCGTAGTTTTACGGTAATAATAATTACAGTTGAACTTTTTATGCTCAAATCAATAGGTATATAGTATCAACCTTTGACGACCTCCCTGGCGCAGTGGTGAGCGCTGTGGTCTTATAACTGAGAGGTCTCGGGTTCGATTCCCGGCGGAGGCAATTTAGGAATTTATAATTTCTAAATTGTCTCTGGTCTGGCCTGGTGGGAGGCTTTGGCTGTGGCTAGTTACCACCCTACCGTCAAAGACGTGCCGCCAAACGATTTAACGTTTCGACACGATGGCGTGTAAAAACCGATTAGGGGTATGGGTTGTATTTACACTGCTATACCCCTTCCAAGTTAGCTCGCTACAATCTTAGAAAAATCCATCTTTCCGTGTTCACATCACTAGCACGTTAGTTCTGAGTTATTGCCACGTTGCGTATGCATTAAAAATTCCCGTCCGTGTTTACTAACCACGTCCGGGCCACGTCCCGTCCACGTCCCGTCCCGTCCCGTGCACGTTACGTATGCAGCGAGCTTTAATCGCTTGGCGGCACTTCTTTAACGTTAGGGTGGTAACTAGCCACGGCCAAAGCCTCCCACCAGACCACATTAGTGATTTAGATCATTTAGTATTTTAATACTCGTAATTTGATTGTTTCTTTTATCTCTTCTCAGCAGAATTTGCATTCCGAGCCGGTGGTAGAGTTATCATAAAAGCTACAAGTTGGCCTAAATGAAATAAATAATTTTGAATTGAATTGAATTGAATATCCCTTTCTTTCCAAAGAGTTAGCGTAACACGAAAGAAAAGCACCTAATGTACCAACACCGTCCGATCATACGATGTCGACGTAACGCCATGATGCAATCTGATTTAGAACACCTCAGCATTCTATATGTATCTACTGCAATTCGATACATACCGTATGCCTCTATGCACTGAAAAACTATATCTTTTAAATCGGCTTTGCTAGAGTAAGATACTCTATGTAGCTTATGTATTTTGTGGACAGATACATAAGCTACATAGAATTAAAAAAAACCTAAAAAAAGGAAAAAAAAATCAAAGAAGACGGATCACAATCTATACAAAATTACCCCACGTCCTATAACACGTCACAAAGTGACGTATTTCGAAAAAAAGATAAAAATGTATAAAAAAATATGCCATACTCACTAACTTCATTTTTTTACACCTTCGTATGGAAAAATTGTTTTAAAAATAGTTCAGTGTTATGAAAAATTCGTTTGTATGAGTATTTATGTACCGATTTTAAAAATTCTTTTTTGTTTGAAAGGGTGCCCCAGGGTAGTCCCACTGCTATAAAATCAGGTCTCTGGTTTCCAGGATCCTGGAAAATGTAAGTAAAATCTCGATCATAAAAAATACTACATGATACCCGCGACTTCATTCGCGTGGATTAAGGTTTATTATTCCCGCGGGAACTCTCTTATTTCCCAGGTTAAAAAGTAGCCTATGTGTTATTCCAGACTATAATTTATCTCTGTGCCTTTCAGCCAAATCGTTTCATTCGTTGCGAAGTGATTGAGTGACAAACATCCATACATCCAAACTTTCGCATTTATAACATTAATTAGGTAGTTATTAGGATTAAAGAAAAAGAAAAATTTATTTTAAAGAATTTTAAAGGATATTAGCCAAGCTGACCTTGACTTATATTCTCCTCTCCCCTCCAAATAAGCGGAAAGCTTGTGCTGGGAGAAGGTACGACAATAGTGCAACGGGTGCAAACAATTTTGATTTTTGAATTTTAACAGAACTAGCTAGTAGGTATTTCCCGACTTTCGTCCGCACGTCCGCATTTTTGAATATTTCTCAAAGCATACATTTTGTAAAACATGAGTAACTATTGACGACCTCCCTGGCGCAGTGGTGAGCGCTGTGGTCTTATAACTGGGAGGTCTCGGGTTCGATTCCCGGCGGGGGCAATTTAGGAATTTATAATTTCCAAATTGTCTCTGGTCTGGTCTGGTGGAAGGCTTTGGCCGTGGCTAGTTACCACCCTACCGTCAAAGACGTGCCGCCAAGCTATTTAGCGTTCTGGCACGGTGACGTGTAGAAACCGATTAGGGGTATGGGTTGAATTTACACTGCTATACCCCTTCCAAGTTAGCCCGCTACCATCTTAGACTGCATCGTCACTTACCATCCGGTGAGATCGCAGTCAAGGGCTATCTTGTCATCGAATAAAAAAATTAAAAGAAAAAACTATCTGTAAGATCCAAACCGTATCTATGAGTAAGAAATAATAATTAAACACACCATCAAAAATTTTTTATGCTTCAAAAATAATAATCAGAAAAAATCATAGGGCCTTTCATTAAAATTAATAATGGCTTCTACTCGTCGACTAAAATGCGTTTCCAATTCCAACTCTATCACTAAGGTCCTAAAGTATATTTTTGTTTATAGTTTGAATTTGTAACATTGTTACTTAATTTGAGCGATGTTTTTAGTATGGGCATTAGAAACAAAGCAAACCTAGTGATTATGTAGGCCTCGAAATTATCTCTAGTGATGTGCCACACTGCAATTTATCGATAAAAGACTAATTAATTATTTTTTTATTCCGGAAAGAAAAACATCTTTATGAACTTTTGCCTGCTGATTGTATTCAATATTCTTACATGGATATACTTAAAGAAATAGCGAGTGCCAAAGAATACTTTCTTCTGGAATAAAAGGTCTGGATTTCATAATATCGCGATTTAATTTTTCACTTTCCATCCATCACTTTCCATGATATCAACTATAATCAAGCAAAAATCATATCGACCGTTTCACCATTGCCTCGTGTTTGAAAGACAAACCACATTCACTTTTGTGTTTTCTGATATCAGTAAGGAACTTATTTAAAATAAGAATTTAAGTAATAACTATTAAAATGCTGCTTTTTATTTTCAGATCTAACTTTTTGTTTCACGGTTGCTGCGTGATTGAAGGTCAAATAAACAAATGTTCGCATTTATAACAAGCTTTTTAAAATAGGAAAAAATCCCGTAAAGAAAGAATACCAAATGAAGATTTTGTAGCCAGTGTCACTTCAGATGATGTAAAGATTCTAACAACACCTCATACATCAAAATCTGTTCAGATATTTCGAAGGTATGGTGGAATTAAGAAACTCGCATACATACATAAACGCTGGAAACATTACACTCCTTTTTTAGATAGTCGTGCAATAAAATATGAAGCAGAGATGATATTTTTTTATTTTTATTTATCGATAGAAAATAAGCACAAATTCGAACAACACTTAACTACCAAGTTGCTAAGCAATTAGAGACAAATCTTCTCTTCGAGCTATTTTCTCAGTGCTGCGTATTATTATTCTAATAGTTATTTTATTGGAATTTATATTGGTAAAAGTGCTTACACTGAATCGAACTCGACAAAAGGTATTCGTTAATTACAATTTCTAAATTTAAACATTTTCATTAAGATTATAAAAGCAATTTTGTACGAAATACCAATTCAATTAGTTTATAAATTAAACGCCTTAATTTAGTTCTATTAATAAAAAAATCGGACATAATATGGTGCCCACTAGACATTATATTGTGAAAAAGAAAAAAATGAAAGTTGGTGAACTATGTTAAGTGGGGTATCATTGAATAGGTATTTGAAAATCATTGTTAGGTTTCTTTGATCATTTTTTATTTTGAATGACCATTTCTTCTTCTTTATCTACTACTACTGATAGACGTCCACTGCTGGACATAGGTCTTTTGCATGGACCTCCACAGGCCTAGGTCTTGCGCCGCCTAATTCCAGCGGCTCCCTGCGACTCGTTTGATGTCATTGGTCCACCTAGTGGGGGGTCTGCCAACACTTCGCCTCCCGGTGCGGGGTCGCCACTCCAGCACCTTGGAACCCCATCGCTCTTCGAAGAATGACCATTTACGATTTATAGCAATTTAAAGTTGTAAATTTTCAGTTGATTTCCTTTAAAGCCTCTTTTAATTGCTTGTCTACATTTTCGATTGTAATTAACTTTGGTATAGTTCTTGCAATGCGCATGAGCTTTACTTGTGGTTACATCGTGTATATGCACATTGCATAAGTGTGCCAGTCAGGGGCCTAGGTGGAAGCCGTCAGGTGCGAGCAAGCTCTCGCTCACACTTATACAGATACGACACGCACACAACCATGAGTCACGCGCCATCGTGAATTGCAAGAATTGTAATTAATGACTTTTGAACAGTAAAATACCCAATTGCGAAACAAAGGTGGCAATTAAATACCGGAATGGTAATCTCACACCGGAAAACGTTTTCTTGGTAGGCCCAACTAGTTCATTTGTAAATGTGACATTATCTGATATATTTTTTTATACGAAAGAGCAAGCTCTAGCTCGCACTGGGAATAAAATCCACGCGATATTTTTAAGCTATTGCATAGCTTCTATCGCGGGCCAGCGTGGAGACAGAATCCAGAAATTCCGTAACGAAAATAACCTGACACGGGACTCCTCTATGGTGAGCCGCTAGATGGCGTTGATAAAAAATGCTATGCAATAGCTTTACCGCGGCAGTCCCCGAGTGCCTCACGTCTTTTTTTTCGTAATTGGGTATTTAACTAAGTTTTTTTATATGCTTAAAATAAAGGTTTTTAATATTATAACACAATGTCGTTTTTCTTTTTTTTACTAGTTTCAAAAATATAGAGCTTTAAAGTTTCCTGTTGGAAAAAGAGAGCGCTATTGCAACATGACGTCAAGATTCAGTAGCTCCATACACTCTCCATATAAAATTTCGTTTAAGAAAAAGACCGATACAGTCGCAGTAAAACAGCTTATAACTTATTTGTTTTTTGACCGATTTATTTTCTGTTTTTACAAATATTATTCTTACATGTTACATTTTCGATTGTAATTAATGAATATCCACATTTTGACAACAGTTAAATACCTACCCAATATCACTTGAAATCATAATATGGAGATACCCGCAGTTGCGTTTTAAAAACCGCATGGTATCAAATAGATTCTTGCGATTTTTTTTCGTAGTGCGGGCTAGGTCTAACCGAGTGAGTCAATAATTCTAAAAAAAATCATGGCGGACAGCAAAAAAAACGCTGCAAAAACGAGACAGCAGGTGTGCTCCGAAGGACGAATGCCGATGAAAGTCGTCTTGGCGATTTTAAAAGTTTAGAGATACCCGAATGTCACGTGTAAACCTCTGCTGATTACCTGCTCGATGCTAAAAATAAGTTTAAAGCAATGTGTGACCTAAACCCGCGTATAAAATTCAAAATTATTTATTTCATGCAAATTGTGTCTCTTAGGAGTCTCTTAAAAAACGAGAATAACGTCGTCCATAGGACTGAAACTGGGACCAGTGGCGGATTTTCCAAAAGGCCGAGTAGACAAAGGGGCCAAAATTTTTAATTATGTCTTATAGAAATTAAAATGATATTTCTGAATTGATATTATATAAGTAACAAGTATAGACTACTGACAACTCAAAAACGCTGAAACCCAATGAGTCTCTGGAAGAGACTGAATTCATAATGTCAAACCCGCTGTATTTATACCCACAGTTCAACTCGGCGTCAGTCGGACGCGCCAGACGGGCGCCTACGTCATCAACAAAGTCAAATATCGATTTTATCAAACTACCTTCAATACATTAAAGTTGTATATCTTTACTAAATCAATATTTCGCTAACACTACGTAGTGACATAGTGCAATCATAAACAATTTCCCGGTTTCGGTCGACTTCGGTGGACAACACTGGTGAAAATGTAACTGTAAGATCGCGCGCCTACTAAAGGGTGCTAGGCAAAGGGTGCTATTTAGGCTAAAGACAGCCCTGATAGTCGAGTTGTAAATACGTCCTTTCAAATAAAAAATATTGAAATCGGTTCAGATTTGACGGAGTTATGTAGTAACATCGCCAAAAAAAAAATACGCGTCGAATTGAGAACCTCCTCTTTTTTTGAAGTCGGTTAAAAATGATTTAGCACAAAATTGTAGAGATCATTTGAGTAGCCTACGGGAGGACTCCGGACACCCGGAAAAGAAGAGTATCAACAAGTTTTAAGAAATATATAATCGAAAAATAACCAGATATGACATACCTACTTTGAAACTGAGTAACTGCATTCAAAATTTCGTCCCAAGTCAGTTTTTACATACTTTTTTACTACCGAATTCGCGGAACCCGTTTCAATTTACAACTTATTACATTTAAACTTTTACGACACTGGGCCGACGCGACTTTATTTGAATGCATTAATATAAAACTTTAAGCTCTGAAATGAAAACTTTAAAGTTGATTTTTCTTTGCCAAACAACGAAACCATTGGACTGTTCCAAAAAAACATCGAAAAGCATTTCTTTTCGAGCGTTAATTCATTTCTTCAACAAAAAAACTGCAAAAAAATGCCAAAAAATCCACAAAAAAGTTCAGTGGTGTAACATGACGTAAGCCTCCAAAACAGGTTCCAATTTGACCTTCTCTTTTCGATTTATTTTCGTGTATTTACATACAATGTTCGTACGTCTGTCTGCAATAAAGAATTTCCAAAGTACGTACTAAGTCTATGACATTGTATATGTATAAAAGAGGTGGATATGTTATAAGGGTGCGGTAAATGAAGCGCGTAATGGCAGATAGTTGTCGTAATTTGTCATGTCATTTAACAATGAAGTACTCTATTATACTCTTTGTCGTTCGGAACAAATTTTTCGCTTGTTTTACTAAGTATGATTTTTATTTTTAGTTTTGACAACTTCCTATGGCAATGGTGATCGCTGTGGCATTTTAAGTGGGAGGCCACATCATGTCAAAAAAACAAAATGACGGATAGAATATCCAATTTTCCATATAGTACGTTTATCTCACGAAGAAGAGAATATAAGTCGAGAACTTGGCTAATATTAAAAAAAAAAAAAACTACGTACCTATGTAATATGTATTGATTCGACGACGCACAGTTAGTTAGTTAAAGTAAACTTTTTTCTCGTTGTATAGACGGAAAATCTCCGGCCAAAGTTCCAGGACTCAAATATAACTCCATTACCTTGATATTGACCCTCTTTTAACTTTTTTTGCGGCAACCCGACACCTGCCCACTTAAAAAATGGTCGGCACATCGCAACTTATGAGCGACACGCACGAGAGAAGACCTTTTGAAAGGAAAGTGTTCCCACTTAATTACAAAATGGGGATAAGTGGTCGAAATTCCACGATCTCGCACTCAGCGCTTTGTTTCCTCGACCCTAACACGCACCGCAAAAAGGGATGCCCTTTCGGCTTCCATTTTTCCAACTAACTATAACTTGGGTGTCTTTAAATCAAGAGTGAATAGGCATATTCTAGGCAAGCGCCAACTGTGAAACCAACTTCCTACGACGGTTTTCCCACTAAATTACAACATAGGCTTATTCAAGAGGCGGACCAACAAATTCCTGAAAAGCCAGCAACGCTATGGTGGTGCCACTGGTGCTACAAGTGTTCATGGGCGGCTGTAATCACTTAACCCCACGGATCGAGATTTCTTGTATCGGTATAGTTAAGGACTTGGAGAGTGACATAGGCTACTTTTTATCCCGGAAAATCAAAGAGTTTCCGCGGGATTATAAAAACTAAATCCATGCGGACGAAGTCGCGGGCGTCGGCTAGTTGTAAATAAGTGAATGAATAATTAATATTAAGTAAATTTATTCTAAATGAAAATTAAAGTAAATCCAGAATCAATGTCACTGCAGCGTGGCATAGTACCCAAGATGCTGGCAGAATTGTCCCTTTAGATGGCTTAATTAATTATTTGGCCCAGATAGCTGCCAGCTCTTGGATCCTCGGTTGGATTTTTGCAAAACCTAACTCCACGCGCATGATGTCGCGTTAAAGAAAATCCAGGCAATCTCCACATTCTTTGACCCATTGGTCCAGTAACTTGGCTTGGCTAAACTTGCATTCATCGTCTCTCCACGTGGGTTTGCGTTGCTTTTTGAGACTTTTTCAAAAAAAAACTACGATGATGTAACGAAATATGACGTCATTTCCGACATTTCTGCTAAGCGATAATCCTTTTTACCGTGCGCGTTTTTGTGTCATTTTTTACAAACGAAATAAGTAATGAGTGTAATTTTTTACACAAAAAATACTTTGCCTCTTTTTGGTGAATCATTACTCATTTGATACTTGATATACTTGACTGGGAAATAACAAGATACGATAACTGGAAGGTCTTAGTTTCGATTCCCGGCGGGGCCACTTGAGAAATTATATTTTCTAAATTGTCTCTGGTCTGGTCTGGGAGGCTTTGGCCGTGTCTAGTTACCACCCTACCGTCAAAGACGTGCTGCCAAACGATTTAGTGTTCCGGCACGATGGTGTGTAGAAACGGATTAGGGGTATGGGTTGAATATGCACTACCAAACGCCTTCCAAGTTAGCCCGCTACCATCTTAGACTGGATCGTCATTTACCATCTGTGATGTTATGACGTGGCTAAAATAGATGTTGTGACGTGGCTAAAATCTTTGCGATTTTATTTTGAGATGTTGCTACCGACTATCATAGCAAGTAGAAGTAATGTGTCATAATAATATGGGTGTGATTTTTTTAAAGAATATTAGAGAATGTTCCAAGATCTACAGCTAAAATCTTAGACTGCATCGTAACTTACCATGTGGTGAGATCGCAATCAAGGACTATCTTGTTAGCGAATAAAAAAAAATCACCTTTGTACCACCGAATCTGCACCGCTACGTGATTGAAATTCCATGATCTCTTTGCTTCCTAGTCCCTGATGCGCACCATATTTTAATGACCTTCTGGCTTCCTTTTTTACAAGTAACTACTACCTTCAAATCAAGAGTAGTTATCTTCTATGCAAGCGCGCTCCATCTTACACGTACCATCAAGTGAGATTGCAGTCAAGCGCCAGTTTATATATTTAAAAAAAAAAACATATCGACAGTGATGGAAAGTGCAAAACGATTAGTATTTATTAATCCAGTGACGTCAGCGAGAGCAGCATGGCTACATGGCAACTACTGGAAGTGGGTCAGTCGTGCACTCGTGAGAGTGCTTTGCATCTGCGTCAGAGGGATCTTATGCAGGGACAAGAGAAACTGTGGATTTGCTCAATTCTGGCTCAATTAATCAAATGCCGCAAATATACTCAGCCATTTCTAAGGACTACATTTTTGCGGCGCTTGATTTTGAGTCTCTGGGCCCATGGTCATCGGACACTGACTTTTATGAATGTCGTATCCCAAAGACTGATCCACGCCTCAGGTGACCAAAGAGCTGGCGCTTATTTAGCCCAACGGCTAAGCCTCGCTATCCAACGAGGGAATACCGCCAGTGTTTTGGGCACCATGCCCAAAATGACCATTTGGATGGCGTGTATTTTTTTTGTAAATATAATAATAATTAGTGGTAGTTTTAGTTTATTTAAGTTATTTATTTAATTTTAATGTGAGAAAACTTTTTTTATTGGTACTGTGGATTTATGATTCAGTTTGCAGCGGCGACAACCTAGCGGCAAAGATTTGTCGCTACCAGCTTATCGACGGCTCAATACCACCGCGCTGGCCTGATATATTTTTTTTTAAAGAATATTAGGCAACCTGAAGTAGTTGACTAATATCCTTCTATCCCCTCCAAATAAGCGGAAAGCTTGTGTTATAAATAAATCGCTTGGCGGCACATTTTTTACGGTAGGGTGGTAACTAGACACGGCCAAAGCCTCCCAACAGACCAGACCAGAGACAATTTAAAAACTTTAAATTCCCAAATTGCCCCGTCGGGAATCTATAACCCGAGACCTCCCAGTTATAAGACTACAGCGCTGACAACTGCACCAGGGAGGTCGTCAAAACCTTGCTTCGAAGGCCCAAGCCGTCCACCAGACCAGACCAGAGACAATTTAGAAAATATAAATTCCCAAATTGCCCCGCCGGGAATGGAACCCGAAACATTCCAGTTATAGAAGCTCACCAATGCGACAAGGTTGACAAACTTTGAATTTTTAAGATTTCTTTTAGTTTAGATTTTAGTTAAGTAGTTTTATTCTATTCTAGCTTCAAGTCCTAGGTTCGAATTTGTCGTGTGACCACTGAATACAATTAACATACATGTGGATCCGTTATCTTATCACTCGGTGATAACTGATAAGCGTTATTTAAGCAGGTGAAACGGTATCCTAACATAATCGCATAGAATACATTAAATATAAGCCTTTTTGACTTGCACTCTTGTAACTTGACTCTCCATTGCTCCAACTTAATTGGTTTAGAATTCTTCCTACTGAATATTATAAACTAGCTGATTCCCGCGACTTTGTGGTGAGGGTTGTTACGTTCCCTCAAGTATGGTTCAGCGAAGCAACGGCTGGATCATGCGTCGTGCTCGTGAACGGGTGCCACCAACGAAAATGGGTCTGCTTTGTGTCTACCCATCTTAACATGTGTTAGGTTGTGGTAGGTGTGCATTTTTGAAACCTCTTTGTGGAATCACTGTGAGCATAGCATAGTTGTGTTAACCATTGTAAAAAAAAACATTTTTTGAAAAGAGCAACTGCTGAGTTTCTTGCCGGCTCTTTTCAACAGAATCGGCATTCCGAACCGGTGGTAGATTTATGACGTGTCATAAGAGCTACAATTTGGCCTACATGAAATAAATAAATTCTGATTTAATTGATTTGATTCGTCCGCGTGGAAAAAGTTTAGAGTGACTTGCTACTATCCGCGAGAAGTTATGTCCTCTAGCAAGTCACTCTAAACCTTTTCCACGCGGACGAAGTCGCGGGAATCAGCTAGTTTTTTTTTTTTTATTCTCTTAGAAGATAGCCCTTGACTGCGACCTCACCTGATGGTAAGTGACGATGCAAAGATGGTAGCGGGCTAACTTGGTAGGGGTATAGCAGTGTAAATTCAACCCATACCCCTAATCGGTTTCTACACGCCATCGTGACGGAACGCTAAATCGCTTGGCGGCACGTCTTTGACGGTAGGGTGGTAACTAGCCACGGCCAAAGCCTCCCACCAGACTAGTAATAAATAATTTTGAATTTGATACATTGTAGAGCCGTTCATGTAACATCACACGATCACCGCTATGACTGTCTCAATTAATAGCCTAGTTAGTGGCATGTGTCTCCAATTAAATCATTACTGGTTACAGGAACCAAGTATTTCCCATACGTATACATTAGTCAGACTAATCGGTTATAAGGAAAAATTGTATACAGTAATAATTACATCATTTACGCTTTATAATTAGGTACCTACTCGTAGATAGAATATAACCATAGGTAGATTGCATTTTAAAATAAATATAATTGATGTATAACATTAATCTAGTTATAATAAACTAGCTGATACCCGCGACTTCGTTCACGTGGAATTAGTTTTTCAAAATCCCACGGGAACTATAATTTTTTTCGGGATAAAAAGTAGTCTATGTTTTAATTCAAGTTATAATCTATCTCCATTTTAAATTTCAGCCAAATCGGTCCAGTAGTTTTTGCGTGAAAGAGTAACAAACATACACACACACACACACACATACATATACA
This sequence comes from Hipparchia sbordonii, assembly GCA_038048805.1. NCBI lineage: Eukaryota > Metazoa > Arthropoda > Insecta > Lepidoptera > Nymphalidae > Hipparchia > Hipparchia sbordonii. Next base: position 828,359 of record CM076117.1, on the reverse strand, counting down.
AACTTTCGCCTTTATAATATTAGTTATAATCTATCTCCATTTTAAATTTCAGCCAAATCGGTCCAGTAGTTTTTGCGTGAAAGAGTAACAAACATACACACACACACACACATACACATACTAACTTTCGCCTTTATAATATTAGTAGGATGTAACGGGATAAATTTTGTACATTTATATTTGGAAAATTTTAATCGGAGGATGCTTTATTATCGATACTGAGCCCAAAAAAACTTTTTTTGAATTTTTTGTCTGTGTTGATTTTGCTCCATAACTTCGTCAAATCTAAACCAAATTTGATAATTCTTCTTTTATTATAACACAATTTATACTATACTATTATAAATATTTTGTCCAATTTTTGTGAAGATCTACTGAATATTATCGGAGATAGAGGACATAACTTCTCGCGGATAATAGCAAGTCATTCTAAACGTTTTCCACAAGGAAGTCGCGGGAATCAACTAAAATATATCTATACTATTATAATAAAGAGAGAGCGCGAATTTTGTGAGTTTGTATGTATGTCCGGAGCAAACTTTGGAACCACCGCACCTATTTCAAAAATTCTTTCACCATTTCAAAGGTACATTATTCCAGATGGTTATAGGCTATATTTTATGCGCATAAATGTATTAGGCTAGATATTACGGGCAAATTTGTTAAAGAAGTCGGAAAATTTTTTGACTCTCAAACTATTCCAAGGCGTGCGCTGGGTCATATACTGTTATTGGATGAAAATGATGTATGGCTGAACTGTTTCTCGCAAAGAGTTCTAAAAAAAAGTTCGCGACAGCATATGTCTATCTTCCAAGGATAATTTACTGTAACCATTTCTATTTTTCAAATTTTGATTAAAAATAATGAATTATTTTCGAAGGTTTTTTAACCGATGTGATGTCAATCTATATCTAAATAAATATGTTTATTATCGCAAGTGTTTAATTTAGAACATATTTGCCCTTTACACTATACAATTTAAATTAATATCTTAGGAGTTATCGGAAAATTAATATTTTCGCGCGACAAAATAATAAAATGGTGCCGACCGGTGCGGCGGTGAACGGTGGCGGGTATCGGCAGGCGCGAATAATTCCTGTGGTTCCTGTGATGATCTTATTTACAATCGTCTCCTATAAGAAGCACTGTACGGTCAGTCCCGTAAAAACAAATATTTAATTTTTCAAACCGGACGAAGTCGGGGCGGGTCGCTAGTATAAAAATAAATCCCTATTTCCCTTGATCACGACATCACGCGTGAACGTGTGGACCAATTTCGCTAATTCGGATGTTATATACAATTTTCCGTGGTCGGGTTATAGTTTTGAAAGGTTTTTCTCGTCCTCGCTGCAACTGGTGTGATGCAACGCTCCAAAGTCCATGGAACGGTCGCAAGCACTCCAATCTACTATACTGTCGCCATGCCGTCTCTTGGAGAGCATTTATTGCACTCGCACAGAGCAAACTCACCACAGAGACAAGTTAATTATCCCTCAATCTGAATAATATCCTATCCTCCTATATTTGAACGAGCGAAGCGAGTTCTCTGAGTCAACTAGGGCGCTTGCCTACTAGACAGAGAAGTGTGTCCGTCTAAATGTCTGTCAGAGCCCTATAACTTCTGAATTACTGAATATTAGAACGTGAAACTTGGTTGAAAATTCAGTTATATCCTGTACTTGAACAACAAATACTAAAATTAGATAAATGTTATAAAGAAACGAAATTATTTAATTTTAATGCGCCATCTATTAGCATTATTGTGAAGCTAATAGCTTCACTATAATGCTAATAGATGGCGCTGTGTCAGTAAAACAGTTTTATGTCAACTATTATTTTTTTTATTGCGTCTAATGTTAAAAGTTAATTATTACAATATATAATTAAAACTTTTGGGAATTATGGGATATCGCGAGGTCTCAGTTCGGGGCGAACCACTAGTATTATTAATTAGAAGAAATGGAGATAGGTGAATCTCTAATGCTACTGCTCTACCTGCGCCGTAATGCGTAAATTAGCACGATAATAAAGGCATTACGCAGATGGGGCCAAAATTTTAATGCGTTAAATGTGTTGTAGCATCACGAATGACGTTAGACACTAAGCGATAACTCGGATGGCGGTTTTTTTGACACATTTTAGGATTTTAATGCGTTGAATAACGCACCAAACTTTGTTGGCCACATTAGCGCGGTCTCATTCTGTGCAGCGCATGTGCTGGGAGGACGTTTGAATGTGATTTTGAAGGCACTATTACTCCAGTTATCGTACTAATTCATGAAAAATTACTTTTGGCAGCATCTTTTCTTTTAATGTAGCTACTTTGTTTAACGCGTTATTTTGTAATGCTCTAATTAAGGCCATTTAAGCGCAGCCGTTAATACAGATGGAGCAGTAGCATAAAAAAAAATATCTTCCACTTTCCCTTGAAAGTGAGTAAAATGAAATTATAGAGTGGTATTACATACTACCTGTACCTCAGCATAATACTAACTTAAAAGTTAAATTCTTATAAATCACACTTTATTACTGGTAATAATACTACTTGTAATAATAAATAATTTACTTACATAATTTTATTGATAAAATAGTTTGAACCTTGAAATCAATTCATTGCCCGTTCGTTGTCAAAGAATTTAAAGAATTTGAATGCAATTCTCAACGCCATATTTGATTCGGTCGGCGCGAATAATTACTGGTAGAGCAATTTTAACTCATTATACGATGGAAATGGAACATTAACTTTTACATATTTGTCATCATACCTATTTGAAAAACAAATATGGGCTTTAGAGAATAGATAGATATAAAATTTAATTTTTATGGGAGTTTTCATTTCTCTCTTCTGATTGGTCCGCGTTCGTGCTTTAGTAAACTTGAAAGGGGTATGGCAGTGTACATTCAACCCATACCCCTTATCGGTTTTTACACGCCATCGTGCCGGAACGCTAAATCGCTTAGCGGCACGTTTTTGACGGTAGGTTGGTAACTAGCCACGGCCAAGCCTCCCACCAGAAATCTATACTATCTATACTATTATAATAAAGAGAGAGCGCGAATTTTGTGAGTTTGTATGTATGTCCGGAGCAAACTTTGGAACCACCGCACCTATTACAATAATTCTTTTACCATTTCAAAGGTACATTATTCCAGATGGTTATAGGCTATAATTATGTTAATAAATGTATTATGGCTAGATATTATGTGCAAATTTGTTAAAGAAGTCGGAATTTTTTTTTACTCTTAAACGTTTTCAAGGCGTGCGCTGGGTCATATACTGTTATTGGATGAAAATGATGTATGGGTGAATTGTTCCTCTTAAAGAGTTCTAAAAAAAAGTCCGCGATAGCATATGTCTATATTCTAAGGATAACTTACAGTAACCATTTCTATTTTTCAAATTTTGATTAAAAATAATGAATTATTTTCGAAGCTTCTTTAACCGATGTGATGTCAATCTGATCTAAATAAATATGTTTAGTATCGTAAGTATTTAATTTAGAAGATATTTGCCCTTTACACTATACAATTTAAATAAATATCTTAGGAGTTATCGGAAAATTAATATATCCGCGCGACAAAATAATAAAATGGTGCCGGCTGGCGCGGCGTGGCACGGAGGCGGGTATCGGTGCGGGATATTCGTGTGGTTCCTGTGGTGATCTTATTGACAATCGTCTCCTATAAGAAGCTCACAAGAACAAATATTTAATTTTCAACCCGGACGAAGTCGGCGCGGGCTTCTAGTAATATTATAAAGCTGAAGAGTTTGTTTGTTTGAACGCGCTAATCTCAGGAACTACTGGTTCGAATTGAAAAATTGTTTTTGTGTTGGATAGTCCATTTATCAAGGAAGGCTTTAGGTTATATAACATCACGCTGCGACCAATAGGAGCGAAGCATCAGTGAAAAATGTTGCAAAAACAGGGAAAATTATCCATGTTTAAAATATATTCTTTTAAAAACTTCTAAATCGCGAACATAATAACAGAAATTGACGCGGATGAAGTCGCAGGCAGCAACTAGTTATAAATAGAATTCACAATGTAGGTAAGTTTGAAGCTAAAAGCTGTCGCAACTGCTGTCTCTGGGGTCAAGTGGTCTGCGTGTGTACGTGATTGGCAACGCGCGAAGCTCGGTGGTCTGGCTGATCAGCGTAAATTGCTTTTATTGGCTGCTCATTGCGCACCAACTTGTGAGCGACATTGGTTAAAGGTGCAGGGTTGGTTCAAACTGTATCCAAGGGGGCCCGTACACGGTCGAACATGTTTGTCAAACAAACGGAAACGGAGGTGTTTGATTGGATGACCTTGACAAACATGTTAGACCGTGTATGAGCCCTCTTATGGGGCCCATACGTCAAACGTGTTTTTAAACATTTTTTTTTACAGACGTGTAACTTTTTTTTTTTATTCGATGACAAGATAGCCCTTGACTGCGATCTCACCTGATGGTAAGTGACGATGCAGTCTAAGATGGTAGCGGGCTAGCTTAGAAGGGGTATAGCAGTGTAAATTCAACCCATACCCCTAATCGGTTTCTACACGCCATCGTGCTGGAACGCTAAATCGCTTGGTGGCACGTCTTTGACGGTAGGGTGGTAACTAGCCACGGCCAAAGCCTCCCACCAGACCAGACCAGAGACAATTTAGAAATTATAAATTCCTAAATTGCCCCCGCCGGGAATCGAACCCGAGACCCTCCAGTTATAAGACCACTGCGCTCACCACTGCGTCAGGGAGGTCGTCAGAACGTCATTTTTACGTGTTTGTCAAATTATTTGATAGTCTGTGGTCGTGTTTGTCAAACAAACTACGTGTTTGGCAAACAGACACGGATGGAGTTTGACCGTGTGCGCTGGTGTTTGATGACCTTGTTCAAACAAAATCGTAACAAAAACGTGACATAAAAATTTTACGTGTTTGACAAACATGTTTGACCGTGTACGGGCCCTCTAACTGGTAGGGTATGAGTATGCTACGTTTATTAAAAAAAAACTTGAAGTTGAAAAAAAATTTAGGGAGCACGCTATCGCAAAGATTGTAAAGAACTTTGACCTCTACTTATAGTCCATTGACTTTATGAATGACGTTTTATACTTTAAAGTTATCATTTCTAATAGTAGGTATGACCTTTGGCTCTCTTAAATCATTTTTTAGTGAATTCAGAACATTTCGTTCTTCTACTATCTCTTGGTCACTTTTGACCGTGTGGACGGAAATACCTAATATTTGAAAATCTATTTGGTGTCTGGGATCACTCTTTTTATAATTGTCTACGTATCTGTGAAAGCCACATCAAAATCGGTTCATCCACTCCGAAGATTAGCCCAGAGAAACAGATAGGTATAGAAACAGACAAATAATCGGCTAAACTGTGGGATTTAGGAACTGTTGATTGTAAATTTGAGAAGCAGATGAAGTCGCGGGCGTCCGCTAGTAGTAACATATTATGTAGACTAGCTGACGCCCGCGACTTCGTCTGCTTCTTCAATTCACAATCGACAGTTCCTAAATCCCCACAGTTTAGGTGGGCAGAACCCCTGCAGCATCAGGATTGAGGAGTTGGATCCTGGAATTCAGCTATGTGGTCTTTACTTGGTACCTACAATGACTATTCATCAGCGACAGTACCTAAAATCCCCATAGTTTAGGGGGGTAGTACCCCTGCAGCGTTAGGATTGAGGAGTTGGAACCCGAAGTTTTTACGAAACCATCTCGCAAATATTTTGTGTCGATAAAAAAAGATTCACGCAAATCGGTTAAGAAATCGATATACAGAGGTAGAAAAACACAACTCCTTCTCGACGTAATTCATTACACGTATAATTATTCAAGTCATTACTTTCGTATAATTAATTTTCATGCAATAAACATTTAATTCAATGAATAAAAGAAACTCCTCCTGGTTTTTCGAAAGTCGGTTAAAAAAGTAGCCTATATTACGGCCGATAATATCAGCGATCTACCAGTGAAAGTCCCACCAAAATCGGTCGAGTCGTTCCCGAGATTAGTGGCAACAAACAAACAGACAGACAGTTAGACAAAAATTTTAAAAATTGTTTTCTTGTAATAAGTACCTACCGTATTTACTTTCGTATGCAGTTAGTAAAAAGCTGTTCTTTTGATATTACAAACAGACAATTAATTATTAGCCGGATTGTCATTGCGATACGTTCTTGCGAAAAAAAATCATAACCACCAAGGCTGTGGCGGGAGCTGCGCTTCGCTATAAATCAAATGGGCTACGCCAGAAGACTCGCTCCGTCGCCCCTTCACGAGCTTCTGGCTTCGCGCTTCATAAAAACACTCTACGGGTAGGGCAGACAAGACTACGTGGAGTAGAACGTATCGCAATGACAAAATTCAAAATTCAAAATTTATTTATTTCATGTAGGCTACCCTGTAGCACTTATGATACGTCACAAATCTACCACCGGTTCGGAATGCAGATTCTGCTGAGAAGAACCGGCAAGAAACTCAGCAGTTGCTCTTTTCAAAAAATAAAATAAACTAATTTTACAATAAGTAATAAAACTAAGCTAAGTATACAGTGCTTCCACAGTGAAGCTTCAAAAATACAATACATATAATCTAACACTTGTCAGCATGGGAAGTCAAAGCAGACCCATTCCCGTTGGCGGCACCCGTTCACGAGCACGACGCATGATCCAGCCATTGCTTCGCTCAACCATATTGACAATCCGGCTAATCGTTGAACTGCCGCATTTCAAAACGGCCCTGTTTTTGATAACAGCTAGCCGTAATGTTATACGGCGGATTATACGATGTGACTGCGACATATAGATAAGTAAGAAATTGGTCATACAAATGTATGATGCGCGTGTCACATATAATTATGTATGTCGGGGACACTGTACACGTCATTCGGACGCAGCGCATCGACTGATTACATGTATTGACGTATCATCTCTGTAATTCATGCTGATACGTGCAGTGGTGACTGCGGCCTCCCGTTCGGGAGGTCACGAGTTCGATGTCACGCACCTCTGGCGGAGTTATGTGCGTAGAAATATCACATGTTTCAAGGGTTAGGGAAACCATCGTGAGGAATCCTGTATACCTGAGAGTTATCGATGCATGCGGGTTGTTACGTTCCCTCAAATATGGTTGAGCGAAGCAATGGCTGGATCATGCGTCATGCTCGTGAACGGGTGCCACCAACGGGAATGGGTCTGCTTTATGGCTGCCGTCTTAACATGGATTGTAACGTGCAAATGTAGGTCTTAGGTCTTTTTTTGAAAAGAGCAACCGCCGCTTATTGCTGGTTCTTCTCGGCAGGAAGGGCATTCCGAACCAGTGGTAGATTCATCGGCGATTCAAAAGTACCTACTTGGTGGGAATATTACTCACTAGCTGTTGCCCGCGACTTCGTCCGCGTCAATTTCTGTTATTATGATCGTGATTAAGAAGTTTTTAAAAGAAAATATTTTAAATATGGATAATTTCCCCCGTTTTTACAACATTTCTCACTGATGATTCGCTCCTATTGGTCGCAGCGTGATGTTATATTGCCTAAAGCCTTCCTCGAGAAATGGATTATACAACACAAAAAGAATTTTTCAATTCGAACCAGTAGTTCCTGAGATTAGCGCGTTCAAACAAATAAACTCTTCATCTTTATAATATTAGTATACCTAGATTGTGAAGTTTCATAAAAATCCGTTTAGTATTTGCGTGAAAGAGTAACAAACATCAAAAACTTTCGCATTTACAACATTAGTAGGACTCTCGCATCATCGCAATCAAGCGCAAACCAGTTATGAGATGACAATAAAAAAAAATTGCACAATGAGAAAAGCGTAGGTCAAGTGATAGCAACCGGAAGCTGTGAGATTGCCCGCTCTGTGAATGAGGTCGATGCTTGAATGAGGATTAGGTCATGCTTTCCAGCATCTTTTTAATATACGCTAACAAGATAGTCCTTGTCTGCGATTTCACCTGATGGTAAGTGACGATGCAGTCTAAGAAGGTAGTGGGCTAACTTGGAAGGGGTATGGCAGTGTGCTCATACCCCTATTCGGTTTTTACATGCCATCGTGTCCGAACGCTAAAACGCTTGGCGGCACGTCTTTGACAGTAGGGTGGAAACTAGCCACGGCCAAAGCCTTCCACCAGACCAGACCAGAGACAATTCAGAAATGATAAATTCCCAAATTGCTCCCGCCGGGAATCGAACCCGAGACCTCCGAGAGTTCCGTAGAAACCGATTAGGGGTAAGTATAGGTTGAATCTACACTGCCAAACCCCTTCTAAGTTAGCGCGCTACCATCTTAGACTACATCGTCACTTACTATCAGGTGAGATCACAGTCAAGGTCTATCTTGCCATCGAAAAAAAAAACATTTTTTGTCCCCACCCGGTACCACGTCATCGGAGTAAAACCTTCTACCCACTAGACAATTGAGACAGTTTTATGTAGAGTGTACCCAACTAACAAAATGTTTTTTTTTCTCTTTCTTTTTTTACACCACTGTAAAGGTGAATTTGGGCGTAATTACAGGAGCATTTGTCTCTATACCGATCTTATAATCTACTTATAGTCTAGTTGTGCTTGTGAAATGCTGTATAGGAGCCAATGTATACAATGCCTTTATAGGAGCTTCATTAGTATTGATAGACTTATTATAGTCTTTTTTATATGACTACTTTGCTAGTTGGGTGCCTACTGTAGGTGGGTGTGGCTCACTGAGTAGTGATCAAGATTTATTGACAGCTGCTTCCTCATCCGGCACCGTGGCCTTGCAATAACAATACGGGAGGCACGACTATATAGCCACGTAATACAACAGTAAATAACCCAACAGAAAAACAAACTAAACTATGTTTCGCCAGAATTAGATGAATAATTCCCGCGGGAGCTATCTCGCGTGGGAGTTATCCAAATCGGTTCATTGGTTGTGGCGTGAAAAGTAGATTGAATCTAGTATTCAAGAAAAATAGGATGTCACTTTTTTTGGAGGTAACAATTTATTTATTTAGTTTTCTTTTTGTTTAAAAGGTGAATTAGTCGGGAGGTTTCTTAGCTATGTTTGATGAAAATCGGTCCAAGATGGCCGCCGCCACAAAATGACGTATGTATTACATATTTTTTCACAACTCACTCAATATGGGTATCAAACAAAAAGGCTTGACTAGTAGCATACTTATACATTACTAGCTGTTGCCCGCGACTTCATCCGCGTCAATTTCTGTTATCATGATCGCGATTAAGTTATGTTGATAAAACTCTTTGGCAAATAATTGGCAATGATGCATTAATTTCGACCAAATTTGATTACCATTACCATATTATTTTTTGGGTAACTTGAACCGTTTACGCAGCGCACGCAATGGAGGCCCTCAAATATGGATAATTAATTTTCCCCGTTTTTGCAACATTTTTCACTGATGCTTCGCTCCTATTGCAGCGTGATTTTATATAAAGCCTTCCTCGATAAATTGACTATCCAACAAATAAATAATTTTTCAATTCGAACCAGTAGTTCCTGAGATTAGCGCGTTCAAACAAACAAACTCTTCAGCTTTATAATATTAGTATAGATAATTTTAAAATCCAAGATGGCCACCACCACAAAATGGCGAATTACATATTTTTTAAATTTCACATGTCGGGGGTGTTATACATTTTCAATTGACATTTGTTCAAGTAAGTTAGTTACAAGATAATAATTGAGGTAGGTAGTAAGTAGGTGTCACCGATATCTAGGTATCTAATATCATAACGCAAGTGTTTGTATGGGTCACAAGCATAACACGTTGAAAAATCGTATGATCTTTTCGCTGAGCCAACAAATTCCAGTTAGGCACTTACGTGCTTCCAAGAAACTAACCTAAGACAAAACTGTGACCCACTTTATACGTACGTATGTAAAATGTAATCCTATTTAATGTTATAAATGCGAAAGTTTGTATGTTTGTTACTCAATCACGTCGCAACGACTGAACCGATTTTTTGGCTGTTTGGCACAGAGATAGATTATAGTCTGGAATAGCACATAGGCTACTTTTTATCCCGGGAAATAAGAGAGTTCTCGCGGGGATAAAAAACCTCAATCCACGCGAATCATCTAGTCTTCTAAATATATAAAAGGCAAAGGTGACTGACTGACTGACTGACTGACTGATCTATCAACGCACAGCTCTAACCACTGGACCGATCCAGCTGAAATTTGGCATACAGGTAGCTATTAGGACGTAGACATCCATTAAGAAAGGATTTTTGAAAATTCAACCCCTAAGGGGATAAAGTAGGGAAAAATCAAAACTATGGTGAGCGAAGCCGCGGGCAAAAACTAGTATTCTTATAAAATTCTTTTTACAAAACCGACTTCAAACGCCACTACAAAGTACTTATATCAATTGTGCCTATAAAATTTGAAGAGTTCCCTCGATTTCTCCAGGATCCCATCATCAGATCCTTACCTGATGACAATGGGACCGCCTGGGAAGTAAGTATACCCTTTCAAACAAAAAGAATTTTCCAAATCGGTTCAGGCGTCTTCGAGTAATCGGGGAACATACATAAAAAAAAATTAACGATATGAGAACCTCCTTTCTCTTTTGGAAGTCGGTTAATAAATGCGAAACTGTTTACTTGTTGGTTTGAAAGTATGGATGGATGGATGCTTGTTACCTACTCCTTTACGCCACAACGAATGAACCCTGGCTGGGAATGAAGATGTATTAAGATTAGCGTTGCCAGACGTCCCGTATTTCCCGGGACATCCCGTATTTTAGGCATAGTTTAAAATGTCCCGGCGGGACTCACTCTGTCCCGTATTTGAACCGTACTTCGTTTTTCATTATGATATCGATCCAAGTATTCACACACGCAACGTTCATAAAAAAGCGAGTTGATCACCGTTTTAATTACAATTATAATTGTATTGATTTTTACAGATATCTTAAAACGAATAAAAATACCTATGTTAAAACTGACTTGATCCTCAAAAAAATATCAAAAAAAAAGACACTAAATAATTTGGTTTTTTTATTTGTCCCGGGTAAAAAACTGAAATCCCGTATTTTTTGCCTATTTAACCATTTTGTCCCTTATAGGCTGAAAAAATATCTGGCAACCCTAATTAAGATACACGCGGACAAAGTCACGGGCATCATCTAGTTGTTAAAAAAGTCACAGAATAAAGAAAAATTACCCATTTGGCACGCGCCAGCATTCATTCATATCTAAAAAAATCAGTTACATTGTATTATTCACGCTTATTTTACAAATTTACCATAAATCATACCTAGCAAGAGTTCAAGATTTGCATATATGCCAATATTTTACTACGCATTTATAAAATTTGTAGTACCTACTTCCAGTAGTACTTACTTCAATTCACCTAATCAACTTTATTTGAAAACTAGATAAGAGATGTCCGCGACTTCGTCACTGCATGTATTGGTACTTGCCTTAACCCTCTTCTAGGCAAGCGCGTTCCATCTTAGGCCGCATCTTCACTTACCATCAGGTGTGATCGTAATTCGTAGCCAAGCGCTAGTCTATATATTAAAAAAAAAAAGATGTATGGCACTCGGGGACTGCCGCGGTAAAGCTATTGCATAGCAATTTTTATCAACGCCATCTAGCGGTGAGAGGAGTCCCGTGTCAGGTTATTTTCGTTACGGAGTTTCTGGATTCGGTCTCCACGCTCAAGGCCCGCGATAGAAGCTATGCAATAGCTTAAAAAAAATTCTTCTGAGTCGTAAGCTCATTTTGTCTCTTCTTGCTCGGTCAGAGCTTTCTTTTATTTTTAGCGAGCAAACGAGCAGGCGGGTCACCTGATGTAAAGTGATTACCGCCGCCCATGAACATTTGTAGTACCAGAGGCACCACAATGCGTTGCCGGCTTTTCAGGAATTTGTTTTCGTTTCTTTCTGTTGGACTCTGAGGTGAAAGGAGTTTTTGTCAACCTCCCTGGCCGTGGCAATTTTTTTTTGACGTGCCGCCAAGCGATTTAGCGTTCCAGCACGATGGCGTGTAGAAACCGATTAGGGGTATGGGTTGAATTTACACTGCTATACCCCTTACAAGTTAGCCCGCTACCATCTTAAACTGCATCGTCACTTACCATCAGGTAAGATCGTAGTCAAGGGCTATCTTGTCTTAGAATAAAAAAAAAGAAAGTGCTAATATGCAGTTTTCTTCTGCGAGTTAAAGGGAATACAGAGCTCGCTTCGCTCGCGGTGGAAACGCCACTTAAATGTATACGTGATAAAGCCCATGTCAGGTCCACAGTGCACACGCCTTTACCTTAAGTAAACGCTATGCAAGGCCGAGACTGCACTCAGGGCTGACGCTTTCACACTTTAATCGCATTTAATGAGATGAATGAATGAATAAATGAATGAATAATTGAATTATGTCATCGTCATGATCAATAATTGTTGAATGGTATCCAGCTGGATTATAAGAAAAGGTTAGTTATTTCGCTATAATCCGCCAACAGAAAAAATCTGTATGGTCAAACATGCAGTTAAAAGCTAAGCACCGCATATTTCCCCAACCAAGTAAAAAGCAAAGTTCAACTCTAACCTGTTCTTGCTAATCATGAACTTCCACAAAGTAACGCCTGATTCTATCCAATAGTTTAATAACTTATTACATCGTATAATATTATGTAGCTATTACATTGATATTGTAATATTTTTTTATGTAAAGAGCAACTGCTGAGTTTCGTGCCGGCTCTTCTCAGCAGAATCTGCATTCCGAAACGGTGGTAGAATCTTGACGTGTCATAAGAGCTACAAGTTGGTCTATATGAAACAAATAATTTTGAATTTTGAATCATTCATTCATCTCATTAAAAAAAATTAGAGAACGGGCTAACTTAGAATGTGTATGCCAGTGTACTCATGCCCCTAATCGGTTTCTATATTCCATCGTGCCAGCACGCTAAATCGCTTGGCGGCAAGTCTTTGACGGTAGGGCGGTAACTAGCCTTGGCCAAAGCCGACCAAACCAGACCAGAGCCCAATTGCCCAAATTCCCCGCTGGAAATCGAATCCGAGACCTCCCAGTTATAAAACTAAAGCGCTGACCGCTGCGCCAGGGAGGTCGCACTCGTCATGCTTGCACTAAAATAAAAAAATTATTAAACTATTTACTCATATGTTTTGTTATTTTTTTTTTCACGCAATAAAGTTGTATAAACTAGCTTTTTCCCGCGGCTTTTTCCAACCCTTATTTTATCCCCTTAGGGGTTGAATTTTCAAAAATCCTTTCTTAGCGGATGCATACGTCATAATAGCTATCTGTATGGCAAGTTTCAGCCCGATCCGTCCAGTGGTTTGGGGTGTGCGTTGATAGATCAGTCAGTCAGTCACGTTTGCCTTTTATATATTTGGATAAATAAAGTGTTGGCAACCCTAAAATGAATTAAAAAAGGTCGTTGCCCGTTCGACTGCTGGAATCAGTTCACGGCCACACTTGACCGCCGTATTCCTTCTAACCAGCCGTTAGGGTGCTCGTCCACTGCGCGGCCAGTGGAGTGAATCTATACATCTTTACGTTGTTACGTTCCCTCAAATATGGTTGAGCGAAGCAACGGCTGGATCATGCGTCGTGCTCGTGAACGGGTGCCACCAACGGGAATGGGTCTGCTTTTGCCTGCCTGTATTAACATACGTATGGGATTGTTTTGCATTTTTGAAACTTCATTGTGGAAACACTGTATCCATAGCATAGTTTTGTTACCTATTGTAAAAAAATATTTTATTTTTTTTGAAAAGAGCAACCGCCGAGTTTTTTGCTGGCTCTGCTCGGCAGGAAGGGCATTCCGAACCAGTGGTAAATTCATCGACGATTCAAAAGTACTTGTAAAAGTTTCTTTGAATAAAAAATATTTCTATTCTATTTAAATAAATAAAATTGAAGTGTCTGTTTGTAATATCAAAAGAACAGCTTTTTACCAACTGCATACGAAAGTAAATACGGTAGGTACTTATAACAAAAAAACTATTTTTAAAATTTTTCTGTATCTTTGTTTGTTACCGCTAATCTCGGGAACGGCTGGACCGATTTTGACGGGACTTTCACTGGTAGATAGCTGATATTATCGGGCGTAATACAGGCTACTTTTTTAACCGACTTTCAAAAAAGGAGGAGAAGGAGTTGTGTTTTTCTACCTCTGTATATCGATATCGCCGTGATTTCTTAACCGATTTGCGTAAATCTTTTTTTAATCGATACAGAAACTTTGCGAGATGCTCCCATAAAAATTTCGGGTTCCAAATCCTCAATCCTGATGCTGAAGAGGTACTGCCCCCTAAACTGTGGGGATTTAGGAACGGTTGATTGTAAGTTGAAGAAGCGGACGAAGTCGCGGGTGTCCGCTACTTTTTAAATATATAGGCTAGCGCTTGGCTGCGATCACACCTGATGGTAAGTGAAGATGCACCCTCACCCAAAGATGGAACGCGCTTGCCTAGAAAATGCCTATTCACTCTTGATTTGAAGGTACCCTTGTAGTTAGAGGGAAAAACGGAAGCCAGAAGGGCATTCCAAATTTTAGCGGTGCGTATCAGGAACGAGGAAGCGAAGCGCTTAGTGCGCGTCCTTGGGATTTCAACCACGTAGGGGGGCAGACCAGGGCCCCAAGTCTGCTATTTTACATGTCATTGTCATTAAATCGCAATACAATTACAATTCAATTATCATTGGTCCAAAATTTCGTAGTCTACTAAATTCACAATGGTCGTTCGATTTCTTATAATTGGATTGTAATTCAATGATACCTCGGTATTGCCATTAGCTTTGATTAGCGTTTGCCGAAATGAATTTAAAAAAAACTACATATTAAAAACGTTTATTTAAGCTAGAATCAAAGCTAGATGTGTCAGTGGCAAACCATCGGAAAACAATTGTGACGCCATTGAATTAGTAGACTACCAAAATAGCTAAAAGTAGCAATTGGGATGTCATTGTTAGACAATTGAACTACAATTGCAATAGCAGACTTGGGCCCCTGTTCTGTGCCGCGCGTTTCGATGGTAGAATGGCGATGGTAGAATGATCGCATGTGACGTCACGCGCCTACTTTCACACAGTTGTACGCAATCTTTTGTACACAATCAACAATCTCTAAACCAAATGCACATTTTCTAAGTCGTGTTTATCCTTTTCTTGAGGGATAATTCTAATAATTTTGTCTTAAAAAGAGCAACTGCCGAGTTTCTTGCCGGCTCTTCTCAGCAGAATCAGCATTCCAAACCGGTGGTGGATTCTTGACTAGTCATAAGAGCCACAAGTTGGCCTACATGAAAGAAAGAAACGAAAGCGCTGTCTTTTATCAGTTTTAGTTTTCTTGTATACAACCAAAGTACCAGTGTTTTGGTATAGTTCTTTCAAATCACGAGGGCGCGTGGCTCATGGTAGTGTGCGTGTCGTATCTAAGTGTGAGCGATAGCTTGCTCGCGCCTGACCGCTCCCACCTAGGCTCCTGACAGGCACGCACACTTACGCAATGTGCATGTACACGACCTAACCACAAGTAAAGCTTACGCGCCCTCGTAAATTGCAAGAACTATAGTAAAGCTATTTAATTGACAAATCGATATCGTAATTAATTCTGGTACACAATCTCTAAACTTAACTATTTTAAATGGACACCAGCTATCTAGGTATTCATAACAACAGCTAATTTTTATCTCTACAATCCTATTTTATTCTACTTACTAGCTTATGCCTGCGACTTCGCTCGCGTGGATTAGTTTTTAAAATACCGCAGGAATTCTTTAATTTTCCGGGATAAAAAGTAGCCTATGTCACTCTCCAGGTCCCCAACTATACCCATACAGAAAATCACGTCGATCCGTAGCTCTGTTGCAGCGTGATTGAAGGACAAATCAACAAATAGACTTTCGCATTTATAATAGTAGTAAGGATATGAAGCATAAATGCTTTTCCTGAGGATGGATGAATGGATGGATAGATGGATGGATGGATGGATGGATGGATGGATGGATGGATGGATGGATGTTACTTACCCCTTCACGCTAGGTACCGATTTCGCTGAAATTTTGAATGTAGATAGCTCATACCCAGGATTAACACATAGGCTACATTTATCCCGGAAAAATAAAGAGATCCCGCGGCAATTAAAAAAACTTAATCCGCGCGGACGAAGTCGCGGTCTTCATCTAGTATTTATACTATAGTAAAGAAGTAATGACGGATCCATTATGAAATTACATCTCTAGATCATTTAAATCGATACACGTGGACAGAATAATTTTCTTAAGCCATTACAATGTATCCTACTAGGTTTTATACAAGGTTATTTAACAACCGGCCAAGTGCGAGTTGGAGTCGCGAACGAACGGTTCCGTATCATCAGCGATTGTCAAGGTCGAACAAAAAACGGCGAAAAACCAAGTTTCTTGTATGGGGACCCCTTATTTTTTTAATTATTCCTTGTTATAGCTACAATATTTTACATATTCGGTGAAAATTTCATGTATCAGTTAGATATTTGAAAAATTCAAGTAGGTAAGTAGGTATTAGGTATGTACTTGAAATTTTCAAACTTGGTCAATTAGTAACGGGGTCCCGGTAAGGAACTCTAAGAATTATTAAAAAGAAAACGTATTTTGTAAATGTAGTCATACAGCAGTACAATACACATATTTTCTTTGAAGAAATACATATTGATAATTTCACTTTTAGCCAAACCGCACACGCAAAAACAATTCCTATTCCAATGGCATAAATCTAAAATTCTTATAAACTACTACTTACCTACTTATTATTTTAAGAACTCCTTCAAACTCGATGCGCTCAGTTAGATTCTTGGCGTTTACTTTATAGCAAAATACAAATAATATTGTATTTGAGACACATATAACATTTTTTTTTTAGAAAAATCAGTTTTTACTGAACACCGCGTGGTCACAGAGTATACTTGTCACAGAACGCGCGAAAGTCAATTAAAAAAAAACTTACAAGATGGCGGTAAGTTTGAAAATCGAACGCGGGACGCCCGGAATGAAAATAGTGACGCGTGCACTCAAAAAACTCAGGATATCGATAGTTAGCTTTTTTAAATTCGGAAAGTAAAAAATAAACGTCTATTATTCGCGACCGCGGTTAGTCGAATGCGGCGTCATGTACCGACTCGGAAGGTACTTTATCAGTGGTTTATGGCCTTTTAAAGAATTATATTATATCGACATTATTGACAGTAGTGTGGCGCGGTCGCACGCCCTATCGATTTTCGATTATTCGGCATTATCGGAATTCGACTGCGAGTCTACACAGTCGATATTAATCCATCCATTTTATTATATTGTAAAAACCCGATTGAATGTGCCGACTGATTGCAACAGCCCGATTCGGTGAGTTTTGATGTTTTAATTTTAAGGTTACTGTAAAATTGTTAATGCATTTTTAAAAGTTATAACTAAGATTTGCGAGAGTTTTTTATGCTCTTTTTATGGCCATAATTTTGGGATTTTATTGGTTTCGAACTCTTTCCGTTCATTTAAAATTTTATTACGTTATTTATAGATACACGATATAAGCTTTCAGTTTTGGCGAACGTTCGCTTAAATATAGTTTTTGCGAGAACATTATGTTGAATGTTTAATTTTTGATTAAGTTTAAAAATATGCAAATTATTAAACTAATTTATGCCAAACTAGCTGATACCCGCGACTTCGTTTGCGTGGATTGAGATTTTTAATTTCCGCGAGAACTTTCTTATTTGGCGGTACAAAAAGTAGTCTATATGTTATGTTACCGATTTGGAAAATTCTTTTTGTTTGAAAGGGTATACTTCTCACGCGGTCCCATTGTCATCAGGTCAGGATCTGATGATGGGATCCTGGAGAAAACAAGGGAACACTTCAAATTTTATAGGCACAATTGATAAAAGTACCTACTTTGTAGTGGCGTTTGAAGTTGGTTTTGTAAAAAGAATTTTATAAGAATACTAGATTATTCGCGTGGATTGAGGTTATTTATCCCCGCGAGAACTCTCTTATTTCCCGGGATAAAAAGTAGCCTATGTGCTATTCCAGACTATAATCTATCTCTGTGACTTTCAGCCAAATCGGTTCAGTCGTTGCGGCGTGGTTGAGTACATACAGAAATTCAAGCTATGCAACTTCGTTTCTGTATTTTTTAATTTTACTTTTCTGTTTACTTATTCCTCTATCTTCGCACTAATTTCTTTCAATCTGCCCACATCAATAAAGGTTATTTATTACTAGAAGAAAACATAGAACTTTAGATATTAACTTAGCCTTTGTACATTATTATCATATTATAGTGCAATAAAGGATTTAAAAAGAAAAATATCTTGTTATCTAATTATCTATACTAATATTATAAAGCTGTAGAGTTTGTTTGTTTGAACGCGCTAATCTCAGGAACTACTGGTTCGAATTGAAAAAATTCTTTTTGTGTAGGATAGTCCATCTATCGAGGAAGGCTTTAGGCTATATGCCATGACGCTGCGACCAATCAGCATCAGTGAAAAATGTTGCAAAAACGACTTCAAACGCCACTATAAATGTTTGAAGTCGGTCGGTCTAAAACATACGTAGAAAGGATGTATACTAAGATACGTATACAAACTTGAATTATTTTTAACCGACTGCAAAAAAGGAGATTCTCAATTCAACGCTTTAAAAAAAAAAAATTATACTTTGAAGCGTTTGAAGTAGTTTAACAAAATATATTTTAAGCTTTTTAATGTAGCTTCATAGGATCACTCTCCATATTCTCTGATCGCAAGCGAACGTTTTTCCTGCCACTTACAATTTGAGTACCTTCAAGGCAAGAGTGAATAAGCATCTTCTGGGCAAGCGTGCTCCAACCTAGACCTCATCAGTGCTATCCAGTACTGTTTGTTGTCAAGCGCAAGCGGGTAAAAAAAAAGTTAGCCCGCTACCATCTTAGACTGCATCGTCACTCTCAGGTGAGATTGCAGGTGAGGCTATCTTGTCATAGATTAAAAAAAAGAAAAAAAAAGTGGTTAAAAAGTTATCGACTACAATATTTTTTTTTAAGACAAGTCAACAACTAAATCACAGGAAACGTAACGAGGGAAAAATGGCAACGTAAAGTTGAATGCCGTTCGTGAATTACCGTAATAGGTCACTAGCCCAGGCCGTCCAATTACGTTGTCTTTTTTTTAGGGTTCCGTACCCAAGAACTATTCAATTTAGTTCCTCCATCACCTTTCTACCACCGAACCGCAAGGCATCGTACGAATCTGCACCGCTACGTGGTCGAAATTCCACGATCGCTTCGCTTCCTCGTTCCTAATACGCACCGCAAAAAGGAATGCCCTTCCGGCTTTCGTTTTTGCAACAAACTATAATGTGAGTTTCTTTAAGTCAAGAGTGAATAGGCAATCTTCTAGGCAAGCGCGCACCATCTTAGGCTGCATCTTCACTTACCATCAGGTGAGATCGCAGTCAAGCTTCGTCTATATAATTTAAAAAAAACCCCCAAAGGGTGCCAACGGAAGCCTGTTACTGAGCCCTTATTGTTATTGCACACCATTAGATTGGTTAATCTATACTTAGGTATAATAAAAGTGTAACGGGGACAAATTCTGTACATTACATATATTTTGAAAATTTTAATCGGAGGATGCTTTATTATCGATACTGAGCCCAAAACAATTTTTTTTAATTTTTTTGTCTGCCTGTCTATCTGTGCGCGCATCACGCGACTACTGAACGGAATATATAGGATACTTTTTATCCTGATAAACAATCAACAAGGTTAATCCGGGATAGGGGATGAAAGTTTTTATTCATTTTGCTCGATAACTTCGTCAAATCTAAACCGAATTTGATAAATCCTTTTTTATTATAAATTATGCACTATTAGAAATATTTTTGCCCAATTTAGGTGAAGATGTCCTCTCGGCCGAATCTCCACAGAAATTAGCCATCTGCATGAGAGATATATACGCGCACATGAAAGATTCCGTACCATCTAAAGCAGTGGTGGGCAAACTTTTTTAGTGGGGGGCCACAAACTTTAAGAAATTCTAGAGGAGGGCCAAAATTATAGAAAAAATCCACTTTAAACTGCTCGACCGTCAAAACGTAATTGTAGCGGGCCATGGGGCCATGTACTATCCATGTCGATAAACCCTCGGCGGGCCATATTATACTTTCGCGATCTAAAGAGTAGATCGTACGGAACCCTTGTGTGCGCGTCCGATTTGCGCTTGGCCAGTTTTTTAATCATACCTACATAGACGTCGGCGACCTTATGAGATATGAGTTATGACATAAGTAGGAAGAGACTGGTAAAGTACCTCTAGGTAAGCCATTTACCTAGAGGTACTTAGAGGTACTAGAGGTACTTAGAGGTACTAGAGGTACTTAGAGGTACTAGAGGTACTTAGAGGTACTAGAGGTACTTAGAGGTAGAGGTCTGTTGTAATAACCATGTAGGTATCACACATCAAATCACATCACACTAGTATTTAACCTCAATAGCCCAACGGTTAAAGGTGCGGACTGAAAACTGATAGGTCGCAGGTTCGAGCCCCACCCATTGCACTATTGTCGTACCCGCTCCTAGCACAAGCTTTTCGCTTATTTGGAGGGGAGACGAAAATATAAGTGAAGTTCAGCTTAGCTAATATATATATTTTTTTATTCGATGACAAGATAGCCCTTGACTGCGATCTCACCTGATGGTAAGTGACGATGCAGTCTAAGATGGTAGCGGTCTAACTTGGAAGGGGTATAGCAGTGTAAATTCAACCCATACCCCTAATCGGTTTCTACACGCCATCGTGCCGGAACGCTAAATCGCTTGGCGGCACGTCTTTGACGGCAGGGTGGTAACTAGCCACGGCCAAAGCCTCCCACCAGACAAGTTATTTTTTTAAAAAAAAAAGTTAGTTTATAATACTAATGAAAACAGTATCACTGGTAGAGATATTTTGTACAGATAAGTGTTTGCTTATCCACCATCCTTTTTTTTCTTGTTTTAAAAGTGCTGTTTTTGTCTGAATCTATTTCACAACTTCGCTCACGAACAGTAAAAGGTCTTTATTCGCGGGATTCCGTACATATACAGAAACCGTGAATATGGAATGGTAATTTATATGGGATTATAGCGATATACGTTCCTAGGTGACAAAATAAGAACAAATAAAAATAAAAAATAAAATTAAGTTTTTGACCATATTTGATTCATTATTATTTTCAGGAATTTTGTAATTTTTTTTTGCTTGACGCTTTTTAAAAGCTCCTTCAATTCAGGCTGATATTCAACAGTGGCATTAGCAATTTGCCTCTTAAAAATTTCTTTGTTCTATAGACGTATCAGTTTTCATAAAAAAATCACAAAGCTCCTTTGCCATTCTTAAACCTTTACCAAGATTTTTCAAATAGGTATTAGTCCATTTCACGACGCGTTTACAAAGAATATTGGGCTTGATACCTATTGGAATCCTTTTTGGCTTTTTATGTATGTACCGATGTACCGATTAGATCCGCGAATAGAGAAATCTAGTCGCGAATATAGTCGGAATTGGGTCGCATTTTTTTAATCCGCGAATAGTGAAAACGCGAATGAAGGAAGCGCGAATAAGGAGCTTTTACTGTACCTATAGTTACTTGTAGGTTTGGAACCCACTCACCCAATCCCTTTAGAAATTGAATTAAAAAAAAATCCCTTCATAGTTTACCTATATACGGTACTAAAGCAATATTACATCCAAAAGATAAATAATGGGTAATTTTATATAGGCCTCGTACTCAAAAATGTAGCATTATGAACTATGTCGGCTTTTGTTGCCATAATGTAGTAGTTTATTTAAACCTAAGACAGCTTGTCTGAATTCACGAACTGTTTTTTCATAACAATCAATCCCTTAATTAGTGTAAACTATTCTATCTAAGGTCGAATATTTCTTGAGTGATATTTAATTACAAATTTCAATCAAATCGATGCACTTAATTTCAACTAAGCGACGTTTAGGCTGTGCGTTATCTCTAGTACTAGTAATAAGTCAGCTACCGTAGTGCAGTGAAAGTGTAACTTGCCATTGCAATTCCAACAACTTTTAGTGATAAAACTAAGATAATAAAAAGTTAATGGACCGGTTAATGTGTCTCCCCATTTTTGATAAAATATCATTATAAGTTTATAATTATTGTACACTACGCTTGCCTCAAACATTAATTTTACTAGTTGATGCCCGCGACTTCGTTCGCGTGGATTGAGGTTTCTTTATTCCCGCGGGAACTCCCTTATTTTCCGGGATAAAAGTAGCATATGTGTTAATCCAGACTATAATCTATCTCTGTGCCAAATTTCAGGAAAATCAGTTCAGTCGTTGCGACGTGATTGATTAACAAACATCCAAACATCCATACTTTCACGTTTATAAAAAAAATATTAAGTAGGATAATAGGATATATATAATATAATAAAAAATAAAAAATGATTAATTGATTAAATAGAGAACAGAGGAAAAAGTTATCACACAATCTCACCAATTCAATCAGAAAACTTCTCCATTTACGTAAAATAAATCGTCATCGATACTTATATCGATTATCGTGTCACGACACTAGCGCGGGCTCGCCACGTGGGTGTGTCATCTCGTCACAGTGTACTTGAAGTTTATCTCCAGAGATAGCGAGTAGCAAACGCCGACAGGCCAGCTTCCACTGACCTGCGTCTTTAATCTATGGTTAACACGGGACAGGCTGCTGTGAGACTTTTTTGAATTGGCGCCATTTCGGATTGGCGCCATTTTGGATTTGATTGACGCCATCTTGGCATTGTAAGCATAGATATGAGTGTCTCTGGAACTAATAACATTGATACACGTATGATATGATTCTCGTCGCTTACGCTTTTCTGTTAGAAAACACTAATAAATAATTGTTTACGGTTTAATACCAATGAAGAACATGCGTAAATTGAAAATTTAAAACACCCTCGACATGTGAAATTAAAAAAATATGTAATTCGCCATTTTGTGGTGGCAGTCATCTTGGATTTGGAATTTATCGTATCTTACTAGTCAAGCCCTTTCATTTGATACCCATATTGGGGGAGTTGTGAAAAAATAATATGTAATCCGCCATTTTGTGGCGGCAGCTATCTTGGACCGTTACATAGCTAAGCTGTGTATTTTTTTTGTTCTATTGTAGATATTGTGACTAACAAGATTCTCCTACTACTGCAAGTAAAAAAAAAAAATTATCGTCAACTTTTGAACCTCTCCTCTGTGGCTCTTCTATGCAACGTGACATTGGTGAAGTGCATTGTGCTGAACTGGCACTAAATAAAGCCAGAAAGTTAAAACAACAACAACTCTCGACTAATTCACCTTTCAAATAAAAAAACAAAATCAAAATCGGTTCATCCGTTCACACACACGCACACACACACGCACACACACACAGACAAACTTATAACCCTATATGTATAAAAATAGATTGTAAAAGAATAAATAACGAAGAAGAATCGCTTGTCATGCGCAGCCTTAATTACCTACATCCTACTTTCTTTATATATTACTGTTTAGCCTTGTGACACACAGACATAAATGAATGTACTGAGTATACCGGAAACACGTTCATATATTCCGTGTAATAAAATGTACCATTCACATTCTGCGAGATAAAAACTTGACAAAAGTCAGCCAAGTGCGAGTAGAACTCGCACACGAGGGGTTCCGTACCATTGTACGAAATTGTATTGTAAGAATAAAACTGGTGACCTCTCCAGCCTCAAAAACTACAGACCGATTTCCCTAGGCACTACTATAGGCAAAATACTGGAAGGATTAATTTACCCTGATATAAGTCAGAATATTAGGATTGATGATGCACAGTTTGGTTTTCGTCCCGGGCTCTCAACAGACTCGGCTATATTTAGTCTCAAATCGACGGTCAGCTATTACACACATAGAGACACATCAGTATACGCTTGCTTTTTAGATCTTAGTCGAGCTTTTGACTTAGTAAATTACCAATTTACTAAGTCAAAAGCTCAAAAGGAAAAAACTTATTACGGCTAATGTACCGAGTAGAACAGTAGATCTGTTGAGATACTGGTACGAAAACCAAACAAATTTTGTGAAATGGGGCGACGCCGCTTCTAATGATTATTATAGATTAGAATGCGGCGTGCGTCAAGGACGGCTAACCTCTCCGGATCTTTTCAGCCTGTATATTAACGATCTTATTGAGAGACTTAGAAGTGCTAAAGTTGGCTGTCATATAGGTGCAACATGCATAAATAATCTCAGCTACGCTGATGATATGGTGCTTCTTAGTCCCTCAATTAGAGGTCTTAGAAAGCTGCTGAGTATCTGTGAACATTATGCGAAGGAACACGGCCTAAAATATAATGTAAAAAAAACGCAGATTATGGTATTCCGTGCAGGTAAAGGTCCGGAGCGGATCCCGTCGGTTTCCCTAGATGGGGTGCCTATAGAAAGGGTGGAGCAATTCAGGTACTTGGGACATATTTTGACTGAGGATTTGCGCGATGATCACGACATAGAACGTGAACGAAGGGCTCTTGCTGTTCGGTGTAACATGCTCGCACGCCGGTTTGCGCGGTGCAGTGTTGAGGCAAAGCTGACGCTGTTTAGAGCATATTGTCAATGCTTCTACACGTGTCAGCTTTGGATCCACTGCACCAAAAAAGCACGAAGCAGCATCAGAGTTCAGTATAATAATGCATACCGAATTCTGATGAGACTGCCTAAATATTGCAGTGCGTCGAGCATGTTTGCCGATGCAAGAGTCCCCGATTACTTCGCGATCATAAGAACGCGGGTTGCGGCCTTTTGGTCTCGCATTCGAAATTCCACCAATGAAATCCTCAGTGTATGTTCTGAGGGCCCGGAGAATTCCATCGTAAGGTACTGGCTTACCGTACATCGCGACAAAAACTGTAAGTAAACGAGCCCAATTTTAGGGTAATTTTGACTAATACTTGACAGTACGTTATACTTTTACACTTGTATATTTTTAATTTCTTTTATATTATGTTATTTAACTTCTTTCATGTTTGAATATTGTTATGGGTAATTGCCTGAAATAAACAATTTATTATTATTATTATTGTACAAGATATAACGGCAACTATTAGAATAGAATAGAATAGAAATATTTTTTATTCAAATAAACTTTTACAAGTGCTTTTGAATCTTCGATGAATCTACCACTGGTACGGAATGCCTTTCCTGCCGAGAAGAGCCAGCAATAAACTTGGCGGTTGCTATTTTCAAAAATATTTTTTACAATAGATAACAAAACTATTAGAGCAAAATCAAAAGTTTATTGTATAGACAGAGGGTCATAAAGGGAGTTTCTAGTAGTGGAGCCTCTTTATTTTTTTACTTTTTTTATTATTTATTGTTATCAGCGATTTTCTATTTCTATTTCTATACAATTTGACACGTTTTGACTGGCGGCGCTGCCGGCGTCGCTGCCACGGCATCCTAATGAGATAGGGCCCATAGCGTCGGCCTTTTGGGTACGGAACCCTAAAAAATGATTAAAGTATGTGACAAACTGTCGACTTACGCTGTCTTGTATATATACTTACTTAAGATTCTTCATACTTACTTTTGCCCGCGACTTACCTGGTGCAGTTTGTGATCGATTTTTGGAACCTCTATTTTACAAAATTAAGAAAAACTTTTTAAAAAATAAACTGAGTAGCTGGCTACATCATCGGAACCAAGATATCATTTTTAATTTTTTTAGTTGACTACAAGATAGACCTTGACCGGACGAAGTCGCGTGTGTCCTAGTCAATTTTATAAACTGTTACTTCACAAATACATGAGATGATTGAGATCGATTAAAATAGGTGTATCGAGACAGTTGCCACATCTAGTATTTGAATTAAGCAATAATTAATGTTGAAATATTATATTTGATTATACACCCTGCCACTGATATTATAAAATCAAAGATACAAACTACCCGTTTATTAGTAGTATAAGTTAGCGGTCGTCGATCGTTACAAATTGACGTCATACTACTACCGTTGATAATAAAATAACAATTGTATTTTTCACTGTTTTTTTTTTGTTTGAAACGAAATACTTCCCAGGTGGTCCCATTGTCATCAGGTCAGGATCTGATGTTGGGATCCTGGAGAAATCGAGGGAACTCTTCAAACTTTATAGGCACACATTAATATACTTTGTAGTGGTGTTTGAAGTCGGTTTTGTAAAAAGAATTTTTACGTTTATATTATTGCATAGATAAAGTTGAGGACCTGAATATTGACATAATTTTACTGTGGAAAGCAAAGGTGTCCCGCGGGATTTTTAAGAAACTTATCTGCGAGTGGACGAAGTCGCGTACTTAATTATTGTGAAATAATTATATTATATGTATTAATTGAAATAATTAAATGTATTAATTACTAGCTAATGTCCAGGGCATCAGCTTTCGTTCGCGTGTATTTAGTTTTCAAAAATCCCTCAGGAACTCTTTGATTTTTCGGGATCGTTGCTCCATTGCTGCGTGATTGAAAGACAAACTAACAAACAAACACGCTTTCGCATATATATAATATTCGAAAGGATAGTAAGAATAGTAGGTAAGGAAGTAAGGATTGTAAGGATTAGTAAGGAAATAAGTATTATAACACTTTGTCCAACACAATATCTTTAACTTGCCTGCTTAAGTATATCATTGTATTGATATATTGTATTTAATAATATACCAGAGGAAAATAATCGATATAGGTCTTATTCGTACATTTTTAGGGGCGTGGTCGATTGAAGTGTATCGATATTGAAATATCGATATAGTGACGTTTATCGATATCGAAATGATAGCTAATAGCGTCTAATAGTCCGGGCGGTGGCTAACGTATTAATTTTAAACACTCAGTCATAGCATTAGATGGCGATATATAAATCTGTTGGTAAATAAAAATTGTGGCTCTTTATTTGACGCTTTCTTTGGAATATTTTGTGGCTATTATAAAAAAGTTAGTGAGTTAGTTTATTAGAAGCTTCATCATTATCCCGTGGCTAAGTTATAAAATTAAAGTACCTAATAAGTAATAATCATTTATTTGCCAGAATGTTTGTACAATGAGATGATAGGTAACAAAGTATATTGTCAGTAGGAGTCCAGAACATTCAACTAAATTAATAGTATGTAAATAATCTTCTAAATATATAAAAGGCAAAGGTGACTGACTGACTGATCTATCAACGCAAGTTCTAACCACTGGACGCATCGGGCTGAAATTTGGCATACAGATAGCTATTATGATGTATGCATCCGCTAAGAAAGGATTTTTGAAAATTCAGCCCCTAAGGGGATAAAATAGGGGTTGTAAGAATCGAACTTAACGTGAGCGAAGCCGGGGGGTAAAAATTTTAAAAATATATAATAAAAGCTAGGTTTTGTGGCAAAAAAAAAATTCTGCGGCTCGACTTATCACCTATATCCCAGAGTGCATACATTACCTATTCGATACTTAGGTATTTCTTTTTGTGCATCCTTATCATTATGTTATGAAAATAATTAATTTTATCAATGAATTTATGTTACTTTCTTCGAAATTATAAAAATAACTTTATTCAAGGGGAAAGCCCCATCTAGATATATTATATTTAGCTAAATACCTAGTAGAAAATAGACGGATAAACTCCTACATAAGGATTTAAAGACGTTAATATTCTAGTCTATAACAACTATAAACTAATTTTGCCCGACCCACGCTTCTAAGGAAATTTATCTTATCCAGCGATTTCTGAGTATCCAACTAAACTTAGAAAATCGATCATAGGAACCCTAGACTTCCTTCTAATACCTATTACTTACATAATAATAACTAGCTGTTGCCCGCGACTTCGTCCGCGTCTATTTCTGTTACTATGATCGCGATAAAGAAGTTTTTAAAAGAATATATTTTAAAAAATATGGATAATTTTCCCCGTTTTTGCAACATTTTTCACTGATGCTTCGCTCCTATTGGTTGCAGCGTGATGTTATATAGCCTAAAGCCTTCCTTGATAAATGGACTATCCAACACAAAAAGAATTTTTCAATTCGAACCAGTATCAGTAGTTCCTGAGATTAGCGCGTTCAAACAAACAAACTCTTCAGCTATATAATATTAGTCTATAATAAATTCGACCTATACGTAGAATAGAGTTATATATGATTATGGCACAAAATTTTTTTATTGCATTTTTAAGCCTAAAAAGATCTCTAATATTTACTAGTGAAATCAAAATTTTAAAAAGTTATGTAGATCCAAAGATACCAGTCGAATAAAGGTACATTTAATTTATTTCTCCAAAGAAGAAGGGCCCGACAGCACAAGTGTCAGTATTCACTGTCCAGATCAGCGCGATCGGAGGGTCCCATCTGCAGTTGTATTCATGTTCTCCGAAATGATAGTGTGCACACGCTCACACTTTTATCTGCTATTTTCGTGTTAATTTTGTTATTATTTTTTACTATATGTGCTCAAACTTAAAAATACACACTCAAAACATATGATCTTCCCTTCGTTAAAGCCAAAAAAAATTGAATATAGTAATACGACAAATGCCGTGGAGATAAAAAAAATGGAAAAATGAATGTTCCAGGTAAGTGAATGGAATTTTCTTTCTTCAGCTTTGTAATTATATTACATAGATTGCTCTTAGATAGTTGTATATAATAATTTTTACAGATATATATTTTTAAAGCTAAATAATTAAGTTAAACGGTTCCACATTCATATAGAACATTATACCTCGGAATGTTAGATTTTACTACAAAAAACAATCAAAAAAAAAATATATCAATTCATTACACCTATTAAACATTAATTCATACATTTTAATAAGTAATCAATAATATTAATTATTTTACCATACTACTTTATTATTCGGAAATCATGTAAAAAATATCGGGACAATGTACACAAGTTACTTTGTTCGAGGGAAATTATTTTGAAATTATGAGGTATATGTGTATATATTCATTTATTCTTGGTTTGACATTGAGATATATATCCTTATTCAACTGAAAACTACCATAAAAGCCAAAAATTAATAATTTTTTTTATGTTAAGTATTTATAAAAAAACTACATAAAACTATTTAGACCTGTTTTCTGTAGTTAATTGCTTTAACGTTTTAATGATGTTAATTTTTGTTTTCAGAAAATGGCAGTGTCAGTAGTGGAGCTTTTACAATAACAGCACTACCACAGGGAGCTGAAAAAATTAGGCAAGAGGTCCCTGATATATGGGAAGATTGATATATCAGATGGAACTGTAAGAGACAGTCGATTATCTATACTGCAGCCGGCATATAATGATAAATACCAGTTTTTGCTACTGACAAAACTAGCCATAAGGCTGCACCATGTTGCTGAAAATTCTATAAAAGATAATAAATAATGTCTACCGTCGCCTGCAATTGCAACAACTAGACCTAACACTTTTAACTCGGTCCAACTTTGAAAATTCCCCTGCTGTTAGCTTTGGGAATTTGTCTTGAATATCATCACCAAAATGTGTACCGACTCCCATGCCTTCTCCGTTAAATACGCATAAATTGTCGTGATGCCTTTTATTCTAACCATATATGATGATCACTGGACGCAATCACCATCTACAACTAACTAACTCTTACAGTGCACCTAACGACTCTAGAGATGATGATGTGCCGCATCTTCTTTACAAATTCATTATTTTGATTAATTTAAAATTTTCATTTTGCGCGGTACCCAGTGGATCTCTGCCACTACAATATTATTTTCTTCGTGATTTAAAATATCTATTCAATTAAAATATTAATATTATAGACATAAATAACTTAGATATGTTACACGTTGCGATCGGCAACGCAACGATCAAATCCTCGGCAGGCTCAGTGTCCGTGACATCGGAGATAAGCTGCAAGAAGCCCGTCTAAGATGGTATGGTCATGTAGCACGGAAACCACAAAGCTACGTCGGTAATAGATGTCTTAACATCGCCGTCCCTGGAGCTAAATCTCGCGGCCGTCCAAGAAAGCGCTGGCTGGACCTCGTAGGCGCCGATATGAGAGCCAATAAATTAAGAAAATTGGATGCACAAGACCGGGCAAAGTGGGCAAAAGCATGCCGGAAAGCGGACCCCACCTAGTGGGATAACGCTCAGTCGAAGAAGAACTTAGATATGATTGATTTCTTATTGATTGCCAATAATAAATCGCACAGAAAAATTGTGGAAAATAGACAAAATATTTTTAAACCTTTTTGTTTGCCAATATTCGGTTGTACTATTTTTAAAACTCCTGAAAGAACTTATATATTGTCCTTGTAGCAATTTTATTTTGTTGGTTTTATTCGAGTTTTCTATAATAGGATTATTATTAATGTAAATAATAGTTCCTAATACGTTATTTATGTTTATGTTTTATATTATTTATTTATTAGTTTCATTTTGAGGTTTCTATAGTAGGATTATTAATACATTCTACTTACATATTTACACAATAGTTCCTAAATTTAATTTCCTAAATATATAAAAGGATAAGGTGACTAATTGACTGACTGACTCATCATCATCACATTGCTCAAAACACTGGATAGATCGGGCTGAAAGACATACAGATAGCTATTATGACGTAGGCATCCGCTGAGAAAGAATTTTTGAAAATTCAACCCCTAAGGGGGTAAAATAGGGGATTGAAAAATCGAACTTAATGTGAGCAAAGTTGCGGGCAAAAGCTAGTATTACCTAAAATACAAAGTACTTTCAGTTATTTTATTATTAATTTTTACATTTTTTTGTAAGACAATTTTATAGTAGGTACATGCTTAGTAATTAAAAAAATTAGTCAAATTATGTTGAATTTTTTTTACTAATACATGTGTTATTATGAAATAAGAAACACTGTTTATTTTGTATTTATATTTCATCCTTTACAGCAAATAAGACCGTTTGAAGATTAGTATTTCCATAAAAAAAAGTTATATATAGACATGGTACGAACACTTTTCCCAAGTATAAGGTTACATATACATATAGAACATGGAGACATCCGCAAAAAATCGTCACATATGCATATAGAAACACCTAAATTCCAAATTATGGGTTTTGCATTGAGTTTATTGATAGTAATCAATGCATAATAATGTTCCAAAAGTATACTATGAGAATCAATTCTCTAGAAAAATAACGAAAAAAGTTACAGGCAAGACAAACTTCAAATCGCTCTCCTGTAAAGTAGGGATTTTGCAGAAGTAACTCTATTCTGCGTATAGGTCGAATTATTCATACGAATGACGAGGTCCCGGGTTCGATTCCCGGGTCGGGACAAAAATGTATTGGGTTTTCTGTTAAGAAATTTTCAGTACTAGCCCGGAGTTAGGCAGTCGGCGGTGAGTCACCCCCGTGCCTCGGAGAGCACGTTAAGCCGTCGGACCTGCGCCTGATCTCTCTCCGGTCGTGTCGGATTTCCGTGCCATCGGAATATGAGAGTGAGGGAATAGAGAGTGCACCTGTGTTTACGCACATACTTGTGCACTACAATGTCTCCCGCGCAGACGGCTAGTCATTAGAGAACATTATTTACCAATACTTACCTATTATTTACATGTAGAGTAGCGAGATCTTTCTAGTTTTTACTTTTTTTTTTTTAAGAATATTAGCCAAGCTAAACTCTACATATATTCTCGTCTCCCCTCTAAATAAGCGAAAAGCTTGTGCTAGGAGCGGGTACGACAATAGTGCAACGGGTGGGGTTCGAACCTGCGACCTTTCAGTTTTTTTTGTATTGTTTATTAACTTCGATTCTGACTTACAAAAGCGCTTACGAATGTCAAAAATGTTAAAAAAATCCCACAAAATACAAAATCTACCACGTACAAAATCTAAATATATAAAAGGCAAAGGTGACTGACTGACTGACTGACTGATCTATCAACGCACAGCTCAAACCGCTGGACGCATCGGGCTGAAATTTGGCATACAGGTAGCTATGATGACGTAGTCATCCGCTAAGAAAGGATTTTTTTAAATTCAACCCCGAAGGAGGTAAAATAGGAGTTTAAAAAATCGAACCTAACGTGAGCGAAGCCGCGGGTTAAAGCTAGTACTTAATAAAAATAAACATCAATTAATTTAATGTCAAAAAAAATTTCAGTCCGACCTTTAACCGTTGAGCTATTGGGGTTTTAACTTTGTGCTCTCACAAAGTGAAATTTCCCAGAAACCCTGTAATAGCTGCTTGGCAACGTTTGATGGCAATTTCTATACATTCGCTGAGGGATAAGCCGCAGCCAATCAGGGAGATAATGTGAGTATTAATTAACTAAACATAGCCTGCCACTTATTAACAGTCGGTTAAAGCTATAATTATTACATTAATCTTCGGCCTACGTAAGCCTACATAAGGCTGATCGAGGACTTGCATTGGATAGGTACTTGCAGTGGTAGATTCATTGACGATTCAAAAGTACTTGTAAAAGTTTATTTGAATAAAAAATATTTCTATTCTATTCTATTCTAATAGAAACAGGCGCTACTTTGCGGATTTCCATGAATACTAAAAGAATATAAACGTAAAACTTATTTTTTTTTTGTTGACAAGATAGTCCCTAACTGTGATCTCACCTGATGATAAGTGACGATGCAGTCTAAGATGGTAGCGGGCTAACTTGGAACGGGTATGGCAGTGTAGATTCAACCCATACCCCCTACAAAACCGACTTCAAATAAAGTATTCAGTTGTGCTCATAAAATTTGAAGAGTTCCCTCGATTTTTCCAGGATCCCATCATCAGATCCTGACCCGATGGCCATGGGGCCACCTGAAAATACCCTTTCAAACAATAAAAGAATTTTCCAAATCGGTCCAGGCGTCTTAGAGTAATCGGGGAACATACATAAAAAATAAAAAAAGATTCCGACGAATTGAGAACCTCCTCTTATTATAGAAGTCGGTAAAAAGTAACATTTTGTGCACGTAGCGCCACGTGTTGGTGTTGTGTTGTTTTTGTGTTTCTTCTATTCTGGAGAAATGACGGTGTACGACGCGGGCGGCGCGTGATGCCATACAGATTTTTTGTGATTTGGCGGATTACAGCAATTTTTTTTAAATATTAGCTAGAACTTATAGACAGTGAAGTAAGAAAGAGTTAGGTTTTTATAAATCCCGCGGGAACTATTTTTCCGACATAAAAGGTAGCCTATGTCACTTTCCAAGTCTTCAACTAACGGCACCTACTTATGCAAAAAATCGATCGATGCTGCTGATTGAAGGACAAACCAACAAAAACACACTTTCATATTTACAATATTGTTAGGAAGCACTGTATACATAGCATAGTTTCATTAACTATTGTAAAATTTTTTTTTAAAAGAGCATCCGCCGAGTTTCTTGCTGGCTCTTCTCGGCAGGACAGGCATTCCGAACCAGTGGTAGATTCGTCGACGATTCAAAAGTTTATTTGAATAAAAAATATTTCTATTATCTTCTATTCTATTCTGAAGTAAGGATGTCCAAATCACTAAAATTATGCTTGAATTAAAAAATCCTAAGACAAAAATGTCTTAAGATTGCAAAGTCTAGTCTGTAAGACCCCTAATGGAATGGGCTTATGATTTCCTCTAACTATGGAAAAATAGAAGGCCAAATGAATTATGAGATACTCGTTTATGCTCACGACTTTGTCCACAAGGGTTTTTATTTGATGTATTTATCACAATTACAATATCTAGTAAATCTTCACCAAAATTGGACAAAATATTTCTAATAGTACACAATTTATAATAAAGAAAGAATTATTAAATTCGGTTTAGATTTGACGAATTTATGGAGCAAAATTAACAAAAACTTTCATCCCCTATCCCGGATAAACCTTATTGTCTATCAGGATAAAAATTATCTTATATATTGACCCGGAGTGTCAGCTATCACTATACCTATTCAAATCCGTGTAGTAATTTTCGCGTGATGCGCGCACAGACAGACAGACAGACAAAAATTCAAAAAAATTTGTTTTGGGTTCAGTATCGATTAAAATTTTGAAAATATTCTTAACTAGCTGTTGCCCGCGACTTCGTCCACGCGATTTAGTTTTAGAGACCGCCCTCGACTATCAACTCACCGCATCGCATTGTTAGCCCACGCTATTTTTAATTTTTGGTCAGCTTCTAAGAGTCGTACCGAGATTTTGAATAGCCTATAACCTTCCTCAATAATTGGGCTATCAGATACAAAAAGATTATTTCAAATCCGACTAGTAGTTTCAGAGATTAGCGCGTTCAAACAAACAAACTCTTGCACTTCATTATATTAGTATAGATTATTTAATCTACAGAATAAAATAATTATTTAATGTACAGAATTCGTCCCGCTACAGTTTTATTATAAGTATAGATATAGATTAGTATGGATGGAGGATTCTCTGAATTTATCATTACATATTTTTACCCGGAAAATTGCTAATATAAGCTCATTGAGGCTCTATAGGAGGCAATAGAGAGTCGATACATCTGAGTTGACTCATTAGAGGTAGTTTAGCCAATAACACCACCACGGGGGGTAATTTGAGGCTAGTTAGTATCTGATTACACTGATCTTGGACTTGAATAATTTAAACGTAGAAATTCTTTAATAAATAGAATTTCTTACAAAACCGACTTTAAACGCCACTACGAAATATATCAATATAGTGCCTATAAAATTTAAAGAGTTCCCTCGATTTCTCCAGGATCCCATCATCAGATCCTGACCTGATGACAATGGGATTACCTGGGAAAAAAGAATTTTCCAAATCAGTCCAGGCGTCTTCGAGTAATCGGGGAACATACATAAAAAAAAGATTCCGACGAATTCAGAACCTTCTTCTTTTTTCGAAGTTGGTTAAAAAAAAAAATTCCGACGAATTGAGAACCTCCTTCTTTTTTGAAAATCGGTTAAAAATTGAGCGTCGCTAAGTTCTAAGTTGAAAAGTCACGACTTATTTTCAGTGAAAGCTAAGTTTAGCTTTTGAATTGTGAAGTGAAGAAAACTTTTGAATGGATCATAAAGGAAGTTAATTTTCATTTCCTGTTTTGGTCTTACAACAATCTAAATATTTTTTTTTATGGAATGACATTATAGTCCTTGACTGCAATCTCACCTGATGGTAAGTGACGATGGAGTCTAAGATGGTAGTGGGGTAACTTGGAAGGGGTATGGCAGTGTACATTCAACACATACCCCTTATTTTCTACACGCCATCGTACCGGAACGCTAAATCGCTTGGCGGCACGTAATGATAATGTCCTCCCGACTGCGGCCAATCGCGGAGATATTATAGTGCACAAGTGAGTGCGCAAACACAGGTGCACTTTCTATTCCTTCACTCTCATAGTCCGATGGGACGGAAAATGCGACACGACCTTTACCCGTTGCGCCATTCAGACCTTTTAGATGTTGATGATGATGAATGATGATAAATAAAATGATATAATAATGATGATTTTCACCGAATGTCCTTGACTTATTCAACTTAGTCCATTTTTTATCTGGATCGGATTATCGTTCAGTTTTGTTTCACATTAGAGATCGCCATCGGACCACATTAGGTGATTTATTTTCAAAATAATATAAACGTAAAAATTCTTTTTACAAAACCGACTTCTAACGCCACTACAAAGTATATCAATTGTGCCTATAAAATTTGAAGAGTTCCCTCGAGTTCTCCAGAAATAAAAAAAAAAACCGATTTAGAACCTCCTCCTTTTTTGGAAGTTGGTAAACAATTATTGAGCGTCGCGTCGCCAAAAAACCAGTTTCGAAATATGAGCAGATTTAGGTTTTATCACTGTTTCAAATGTATGACGAAAATTGTTAAAAAAATTAATGAAAGTGTGAATATATTTTATTAGCTAATATAATAGTTACATATTACTTTTTGTCACCTAATTAATAAAATTACCGAATCAATTGACTGGCGCTACGGTGGAATATATTTAAATACATACATACATAAATACCCTTTCCTTCCTTCGTCCCTTCCTTTTGACTTCCACAGAGTATGATAAAAAATTGCACTGTGGTAAAACCCAAGCCTGTATTGGAACTGTCCCTTTTCGGAAACCAAATGTTAAAGACATCTGGCAGTCTGGTATTTCTGATGATAAAGCAACTAACTACATTATCAATAATTCTCATAGGGATTCCTTGAATTACATTTCTTGATTTTGCCTTTATAATGTTACTAGATGATTCCAGCGACTTCGTTCGCGTGGATTGAGTTTTTTTATCCCCACGGGAACTCTCTTATTTACCGGGATAAAAAGTAGCTTATGTCCTATTCTAGACTGTAATCTATCTCTATGGCTAAATTTCAGTCAAATCGGTTCAGTCGTTGCGACGTGATTGAGTATCAAACATCCACACTTTCACATTTATAATATTAGTAGGAAGTAGGATAAAAGCTAAAGTTTGTATGTTTATGTGTACCTATACTAAATGATGCTTGCGACTTCGTCCGCGTGGATTAAGGTTTTTCAATTTCCCAGGGAACTCTTAATTTTCCGGATAAAATGTAGCCTATGTGTTAATCTTGAGTGGAAGCTATCTCCATTCCTTTCAGCCAAATCAGTTGATTCTATGTGGAGTGAAGGAGAACCAAACATACACACATACGCAAAAGCTAATGTTATATGTGAATGCGAAAGTGTGCTTGTTCGCTAATTTGTCCTTCAATCACGCTGCAACAGAGCTACGGATCGACGTGATTTTTTGCCCGGATAAAGCTGAAGATTTGGAGAAGTGACTTCGGTCACTTTTAATCCCGGAAAATCAAAGAGTTCCAGAGGGATATTAAATACTAAATTCACGCGAACGAAGTCGCGGGAATTAGCTTGTTCAGCATCAGAACCAAACGTTCTGAGAAGCGTGCGAAAATTCTAACGTAAAGTCCGAATAGCGTTTTATTATATTCATATAGGTACCTACTGTACTTCAGTGATAATAATTTTTTTTGTGGATTTTAAACTAGTTATTTCACACTTTATGATTTATGTGTTAAGGTTTAAATTCGTTTGGTAACGTTGGTAGAATGTTTCACATTTTTTTTTTCGATGACAGTTGACGAAAACGTTCTCGGAAATCTGCGCTAGCGCACGTGTCAACAGACGTTAGACTAGTTACGAATAAGCTATCATTTTTTCGTTACGAGTTATGACGAATAACTAAACTAAAGATGTATAATGTATTATTATTCCATTGCATAATAATTAAATAATTAATTATTGATATTGTTCAAGAATAGAATATGTTTATTTGCAAACATATGGGTAACTAGCTTTTGCCCCCGCGACTTCGTCCGCGTGGAATTAGATTTTGGGGTAGAATTTTCAAAAACTGTGACACACGTACTTCTTTATTTTTAACTGAAAGCTCTAATACCAACTTTGATGGAAACAGCTTGAAAAATGACGGAATTTCATATAAACTTCCATCCCCTATTTAAACCCCTTAGGGGTGGAATTTCCAATAATCCCTTCTTAGTGTGCGCCTACGTCATAAAAGGAACCAACTGTAAAAATTTCAAGTCTAACTTCAGTAGTTTAGGCTGTGCGTTGATATCTCAGTCAGTCAGTCAGTCAGGACTTTGAATTTTATATATATAGATAATAGATAATTTAAGCGTAAAAATTATTTTTACAAAACCGACTTCAAACGTCACTACAAAAAAAGTTAAAGTACTTATATCATTTGTGCCTATAGAATTTGAGGAGTTCCCTCGATTTCTCCAGGATCCCATCATCAGATTCTGACCTGATAGCCATGGGACCACCTGTGAAGTATACCCTTTCAAACAAAAAAGAATTTTCCAAATCGGTCCAGGCGTCTTCGAGTAATCGGGGAACATACATAAAAAAAGATTCCGACGATTTAAGAACTTCCTTCATTTTTGGAAGTCGGTTAAAAAATGCAACTAAATATTAGAACCTACCCTAGAATATACAAAACCAACATTAATAGCCGTGTGAAACCTACACCCAAAAGATTCAGTTAGCGAGTGAAAGGCTTCTAGGAAACATTTTCCGAAAAACAGTTAAAAAAGTCGTATTCCAGTAATAGACATAGACTATTCATTATTTATCAACAGACTAATTTTATCCCGGGATTGAAACAAAACCC
Source organism: Hipparchia sbordonii (assembly GCA_038048805.1). Lineage (NCBI taxonomy): Eukaryota > Metazoa > Arthropoda > Insecta > Lepidoptera > Nymphalidae > Hipparchia > Hipparchia sbordonii. The sequence goes on along the minus strand of CM076117.1, from coordinate 790,223 downwards.
TTAATACACGTGGACAAAAGAAAACAAGCGTTTTATTGACTTCTAATTTGAACGTAAACATAAACCCTATTACACATACCGTACACATTAAACGTATATATATGTATTTGTGTTATATGGAGCCAAAGAAATTTTTCCTTCCCCGAGGGCGTTATTTTGAATTCAGAGTGAAGTGAAGGATTCTAAAGTAGAATCCTGAGCTTAGCGAGGAATTCAATATATGATGCCCGCGACTTCGTCCGCGTGGATTAAGGTTCTTGATCCCGCGGGAACTCTCTTATTTCCCGGGATAAAAAGTAGCTTATGTGTTATTCCAGATTTTAATCTATTTCTGGGCCTTTCAGCCAAATCGGTTCAGTCGTTGCGACGTGATTTAGTAACAAATTTCCAAACTTTCGTATTTATAATATTATATATACTAGCGGCCCGCTCCGGCTTCGCACGGGTATAAAATATATAGCCTATGTCGTTCACTGCTAATGGATGTTATTATGCATATAAACCTTCCTCTTCAATCACTCTATCTGTTAAAAAAACCGCATCAAAATCCGTTGCGTAGTTTTAAAGATTTAAGCATACATAGGGACAGAGAAATCGACTTTGTTTTATACTATGTAGTGAATAGGAAATAGGATAATAAGTTAGGATTGAAATAAAACTCTAAATCCACATAGATACAATCACGTACATCAGCTATCAGATAGTACTATTTACCTAAATGCAAGCGTGTATTCAGTCTTGTACTCTATTACAGATATCCCCACACTATTACATCATTCGTTCTTTCACAGAATCGTTGGACGAATTCCATTCATGACTCATGTGATTTTTTCAATTTGTGTGACTTAAAGTGAATGGATTTTAACTCATTGACCGATCTTACGATACTGACGTAGTAGATACGCAATTGAAGGAATTGATTTCCTTATAGTGTTCTACTTTAGAATTCGTCCGCATCATAGAATCTATTGATACAAAATAATAATTACTTATTTATTTATGGTTGTATTATTTTTGCCAAAAGTTCGTCGGCGATTTAGCGTTCCAGCACGATGGCATTTTACAGCAGACGCAAAAACGACGGAGTGTTATTTGACGTGACTGTGTGCGTGTATCAAACATAGCATGTTTGATGAAAATCGGTCCAAGATGGCCGCTGCCACAAAATGGCGGATTACAATTTTTTTCACAACTCCCTCGATATTGGTATCAAATGAAAGGGCTTGACTAGTAGAATACTATACTCTATGGTACGTTTCAAATCCAAGATGGCCGCCACCAGAAAATGGCGAATTACATATTTCACATGTCTTGGTGTTTTAAATTTTAAATTTTCACTTGTAGCCATGACCTCTGACCAGATAAAAATAGCTGAAAATCTTCTGTCATTTTTTTTTACAATTTTCACTATGTTCTTCTGACCTAGGTACGTAACTAGGTCACAAGAACATAGTGAACTCATAGTGAATTCATTAGACTGAACTAAGGACAGTTATTGGGCTGTAAATTAGATATAGAAATTAATAATCAGTAAAAAAAATGTTACTTAGACTACAATGACTAGAACCAAACATATCTAGTATCAATTACGGTTTCAATAGGTTTCAATACCTACTTTGTATTCTGTAGTACACACGGAGAATTATATTTTTGTCCGTGTTCCACGAAACGGCGGAATTCCTATCGAATGCCTACGTCACCTATTTCCGAACACGTACGTTGCCTTTGTTTGCTCCTAATTTCAGTTCGATATATCATCGACTAAACAGGTAAAAGCTGGTTTTACCTGAGCCAAAATTTATTTTTACAAAAATCACAAAATTAATAAGTATCTATCTACTATTAAAAGTTACACATTATTAATTAATTTGATAGAAAACAAGTTGATTACTGAAAAAATCCATATATACTTATATTATATAAAGACGATTCTTATAATGATTAATTAGTTTTTAATGTATAGACGTTATAAGCGGTGACAGCATATTGGTTAAGACCTGGATCTCCTTTTTGAGGAGTCCTGGGTTCGATATCAAGCACGCATATCTAACTTTTCGGAGTTACGTGCGTTTAAATATAATATAATTAAATATCACTTGATTTAACGGTAAAAGAAAATATCTGAGAGTTCTTCATAATTTTTTTTTAATAAAGAATATTAGCCAAGCTGAACTCGACTTATATTCTCCTCTCCCCTCCAAATAAGCGGAAAGCTTGTACTAGGAGCGGGTACGAGAATAGTGCAGTGGGTGGGTTCGAACCTGCGACCTTTCAGTTTTCAGTCCGCACCTTTAACCGTTGGGTTATTGAGGCTTTTTGTAATAATGTTCTTGAGGGTGTGTAAAATCTGCCTATGTGACTATGACCTAAACCTTCCTCATTCGAAATCTTTTCCCAGCAGTGGGCTAGCGATGAATTGAGATGAGTGAATGAATGGATAAAGAATGAGAAAAAAAATTCGCTATAGTTATTAATTTTTTTTTTAATTTATTTATTTTATCTGTTATGTCAAACTGCACACGCAGTTTGTTGGCGAGTTTGCACAGAAACATTATATCACGTGCACTACACTAAATATCCGTTTTTCCAACTAACTATAATGTGGGTGTCTTTAAATCAAGAGTGAATAGGCATCTCCTAAGCAAGCACGCACCATCTTAGGCTGCATCTTTACTTACCATCAGGTGAGATCGCAGTGAAGCGCTGGTCTATATATTTAAAAAAAAAAAACTCAATTGCCATCTATTTAATTATCTAATAAAAAATCATTGATAATTATTTTGCGAAAAATAACAATAATTATCCGTGAAATAATCATCAATTTTGACTTAAATGAACAAATTAATACTAAATATTGTAAATTGATAAATTAATATTTGCTCAGAGAACCCTTATCTTATAAAACAACGATGATGAAAAACCGCGTAGTGTGAACCGAGCGTTTGCGAGTATAAAAGGGATGAATTCCTTCGAACCAACGTATTCTAATCATAACTTTATCCCAGAACACATCTAGGATAGAATTATTAACGCACTAGTCAAGTAATAGTACAGTGTAAAATAAAATACAAATATAAAAGTTCTAATATTTAAGTGATTTTTTTTCTAATCTCTTAGTTATAAAAGTGATTGAGTGATTGCATTTAAGGTATGTTAGTGTTCCGTATTTTTTTTTTTTTCAGTGTACATTTTCGTTACAGATTTATGTGGAAAATATTTGGTTGCATTTTTTCTGGATTTTTTTGTAAATTAAGGGCTTATCTCTTCTTCGTTAAGCAAAACTTTATTAATTGACCGACATTTTGACTGATTGTCAGTAAGAAAACTGCTAACTGTAACGAATTGACCGATATTTTGACAGTAAGGTTTAACTGACGAATAAAGTTGACATTTTGACAGATTGCCAGTAAGGAAACTGTCTACTTTATTCGTCAGTTAAAGCTTGCTTGGAAGTGAAATAATCGTCTGTCTATTCGTTTGTACGTCAGAGCCATTTTTTCGTCATAAGTGATAAGACCGGCTTTGCCTCGCGAAATTCAGTACCTATATTTTATTAGTCTTTACTAATAAGTATTAATAAGTGTGTCTGTTCATTGGTTTGTCCTTTAATCACGCAGTAACGGAATAAAGAATTTATTTGTATTGATGTCTTGGACGTAGCGACATAGGCTACGTTTTTCTCGGACTTTTTAAAAATTTAAATCCGCGCGGGCGAAGTCGCGGGCAATAGCTAGTTGCGTATACCTAATCAGCTAGAAAAGCTGAGAATAAGAAATTCCAAAATTATTTATTTCATGTAGTCCAGCGTGTCATAAGAGTATGACATGTCATAAATCTACCACCGGTTCGGAATGCAGATTCTGCTGAGAAGAGCCGGCAAGAAACTCAGCAGTTGCTCTTATCAGATCAAAATGATATTGTAATCATTAATTTATTATCATAAGGTAGTGTAATTACAATGTAATAAATTAGTAAAATATCTTGTGGGCAGCTGGATGCAATGCAAGTTTGTAAAGAAATTCGTTAATTCTCCATAGATATCTTGCTTTTTGTAATATAAAAAATCTTTTTTTTTAAACCGGGAAAAAAAATATCTTGTTTTATCGATGAAGGGAGAAATCGTGAGGAAAGCTAGATACCTGAGAGTTTTTCATAATTTTCTCAAATGTGTGTGAAATCTGCCCATAAGCATTTATCTAGATTGGGGGACTGTGGCCTTAACCCTCTCTCTAAAGCCTCAATAGCACAACGGTTAAAGGTGCGGACTGAAAACTGAAAGGTCGCAGGTTCGAACCCCACCCGTTGCACTTGATGACCTACCTGGCGTAGTGGTGCGAGCGCTGTGGTGTCATAACTGGGAGGTCTCGGGTTCGATTCCCGGCGGGGGCAATTTAGGAATTTATAATTTCTAAATTGTCTCTGGTCTGGTCTGGTGGGAGGCTTTAGCCGTGGCCAGTTGCCACCCTACCGTCAATGACGTGCCGCCAAGCAATTTAGCGTTCCGGCACAATGGCGTGTAGAAACCGATTAGGGGTATATGGGTTGAATTTACACTGCTATAATACCCCTTCCAAGTTAGCCCGCTACCATCTTAGACTGCATCATCACTTACCATCAGGTGAGATCGCAGTCATTAAGGGCTATCTTGTCATCGAATAAAAAAACTATTGTCGTACCCACTCCTAGCACAAGCTTTCCGCTTATTCAGAGGGGATAGGAGGATATTAGTCAAGTTCAACTTAGCTTATATCTATATATATAAAATTCAAAGTCCTGACTGACTGACTGAGATATCAACGCACAGCCTAAAATACTGAAGTTAGAAACTTGAAATTTTTACTGTTGGTTCCTTTTATGATGAAGGCGCACACTAAGGAAGGATTTTTGAAAATTCAATCCCTAAGGGGGTAAAATAGGGGTTTGAAAAATCGAACTTAACGTAAGCAAAGCCGCGAGCAAATGCTAGTTGTTTATAAAAAAAAATCTGTAGAATCTCAAAGCGTTGCGGCGGTAGTAGGTAATTCCAACCAAAGCCCACGGGCGCCGCAACGCGAAATATAGCATTTTTCTAAGTAAGTGGAAAATGAATTTCCTGGGAGGGGCGTTTACACCCACATTTAACCTTCGCTCTGACCAATGAGATGAGATGACGTCATGAAACACGTCATGAAACACGTCACAACACACTGTCACATCACATCACACATATTTTATAAAGGCAAAGTTTTTAATTGTGTGTATGTTTGTTACTCCTTCACGCAACAACCACTGGACCGATTTAGCTGAAATTCGGAATGGAGATAGCCCATACCCAGATAATATGATAATGAACTGATTTGGCTGACAGGCACAGGCATAGAGTATAGTCTAGAATAACACTTAGGCTACATTTTATCTCGTAAAATTAAAGAGTTCCCGCGGGAATTAAAGAAGCTATCATCAACTAGTATGTTATTAATTTTATTAAAACTCTATTTTATAGTTTATAGGTTTTTGCTGATTGTTTCAGGTTCGTTTTTGTTTCGCCCACTAACGCCATCTATCGGAAGCCGAGATGATCAATTTAACTCCGCTACTCGTCGCCGCGGCGCTAGCGTCGCTGCAATGCTCGACGATCTGTTCGGCCTACGCACAGATTGACGACTCAAAACTCGAACTTGATAACAGACTAATTCCTGGTAAGTTTCATAATAGCAGTTAGGTATTTATTTATTTTTCTTTTCTCAGACCTTTGTTCTGGACGGACGCATTTGGAACTCTTGTAACTTTATTTTTAACTTATTAACTTATAGTAAATAATTTTCCAAGTTATCGTTAAAACTTAAATAATAATATTGTACGTAGGTATGTAAATTTTACAGCTTGAAAAGTTAACTAACTGTATATAGTCGTAACGATGATTTGAAAAGTTGCTATGTCATGTAGGAAAATACTTCCATGAACTAACTGTTCTTGACGTCCAAATGCGATTGGGGACAACATATTATATTATATCATAGTTGAGGGCCTATTTCATAATCCGCCAAATAAAGTTGATGTTGTCTCAGATTCCAAATACAAAACTATCAAGTTTTACAAAATGTAACAGTTTTTTTTACTTTGCGGGAGTGAAATAGGTCACAACCTAATAAGAATAAATACTCTCTCTCTCTCTCTACTAACCCAATGATTGCTGTGCCCCAACGGGGTTTCAATGTAAAAATAATGATCTCTAAGTTATTTATAAGAATGCAATTAATAAATGAATATGAAAAAAATTTTGGCACCTTGGAATTTGTTTTGGGGTGAAAGTGAAACTATATGAAATGAGTTTATTTTTCCAAATGTGAGTAAAAATAATAGGTACAATGGTGGATAGTAAAAAATATAGTCTGTCACATTTTAAAATACATTTTATTTATTCGTGAAAATGTCTATAATTCGGTTAAGCTTAAAGCGTTATTAATAAATTACTACGTGCATTTCTACACGGAACTTTGGATTCCAGAGGTTGTGCTGTAACAAAAACGTTCAAAAATCTGCACTGACTTTCTAATGTCTCAATTCCCAAACCTTATTGAACCATCCCTGCCTGACATCATCGGTATTTCAGCCGACAGTGATTTATTCGTATCAGCTGAAAGGCGCCATTGTAATTCATGAGTCCATGACTTCCTTATACCTTATATGAATCGTAAATTTTTATTATAATTCATATCTACACCCACTTTAATATCGTCTAAGTTATTTTCCAAAGCTGAAATACCAGCGCAATATACCTACGACGGCATGCCTATGAATACATTTTTTTCCATTCTTTAACACTTTATAATAACATACATTAACCAAAATCTACAAAGCATTGCACAACACAAGAATTTTTAAAGTTAACTTTTGATTTTTAACCAATTCCAAGAAAAAGATTCACCAAAATCGGTCACCTTTAATAGTATTGCAAAATAAAATGAATAAAATAGTACGCGATAGATTATTCGGAATAAATTGCACATCTGGTATACCGCTATTGAATTACAAACAACCAGACTTGGATTGGAGGACAATCATAAAGTATAATGGACATTTTCACGTAAAAAACTGGAAATGATGAAAATCGTTAAATCTATTCAATAGACAAACATTACAATCTTTAGCTTTTGATTTAAGGGGGGTGATAATTAAAGGCAAATGAGTGACAGAAATGTTTTGAAAAGAACAATTGAGAGTCTTGACATAAGGGACTTGTCATAAGAGCCACAAGTTGGCCTACATGAAATAAATTATTCTTATATTTTTTTTATTTTGTCTTCCTTTTTTTTCTATAGTAAATAAGTAGTTTTAGATTATAAATGAATGCTCTTTTTTGTAATACAATTTTTTTTAAGTATGATAATATATCATTTGTGAATTGCCCTCTTTTGTAATACTTACAATTTTTTTTCACTACTTGTATTAAGTTCTAATGAGAGGCTGTGGTCGTGCTAGCGATTAATGACATCCATATTGTGAAAGATTGAGATACTCACACGCTATGGCTATAGTTGCGGAAAGAACGCGAAGAATTCCGCAAATCACCACAATTGAGACTGTAGCAATGATTCCGACAAAGCCTTTTCCTTTTGGACTATTTTCTACATTCCTAGCCGAACATGCTTTCCTTACAGCACGTTTCTCTCCCATTCTCTCTAGGTACCCGAGCTAGTGGAAGAAAATTTATTATTTTGCTTGAAATAATTTAATTTTTTCCTTATTACAGAAATACCAGTGCCCATCCCGAGTCCCAAACGCCGTGTAATAGGCAAATACGTGAAGATTTCTCTCCCCCCGCCGGAGACGGCCCGGTTCGTACCCGGCACGGCGCTCGTACTGACTTGCGAGATAATGGGAAACCCGGCTCCTATAGCTGGCTGGATGAAGAATGGCGTACCGGTTTCTGACGTGAGTAGACAATAGACGTAGAATAGAACAGATTTCTTTTTAAATTTAGTTATCTGAATTTGAATTATATATGTACTAGATGATGCCCACGACTTTGTCTGCATGAACTAAGGTTTATTGGTTCCCGTGGAAACCCTTTAATTTTCTGGGATAAAATGTTGCCTACGTGTTAATCCAGGGTATAATCTATCTCCATTCCAAATTTCAGCCAAATCCGTTCAGTAGTTTTTACGAGAAAAAGTAACAAACATCCATCCATCCATCGATTAATCCACGCTTACAAACTTTCGCATTTATAATATTAGTAAGATCATCTCAGTAGTTTAGGCACTACGATGGAGCATGCATAAATAGACATATACGTACATAGATGCTAAAATGATAACCCTGCTTTTTGGTTTTATCATATTCAGATTTATAGTGCTTTTCAATAAAATTATGTACATAAAATACACTTTTAAACAAAAATTATTGTGTCTACTTATAAATAAAGTTTTATTTTAAATAAAAATTTATTAAACACCACTTTAAAAATATATGTATAATGTACATAAAATACATTTCAGTTTTCAGCCTGTACCTTTAACGCTTGGCCTATTGAAACACAAACATATTGAAGAGTCCCTCTTATTCTTCCAGTTTGAAGAAGACACCAACGAAATCTTCTCCATCAGCCCACTCAGCCCCGCTCTCTTGATCAGCAAGTTCGTGATCCGCGCAGCATCCGACGGAGATGTATTCACGTGTGTTGGCAGCTCTGGCCTCAGAGAAGAGAGTGCTTCCACCACAGTTTACGTTGAAGGTACGTAAAGTACCATGCCTTTTTTTAAATTCGATGACAAGATAGTCTTTGCGATCATACCTGATGGTAAGTGACGATGTAGTTTAAGATGGTAGTGGGCTAACCTGGGGGGGATACCCTTAATCGTTCTCTACACGCCATTGTACCGGCACGCTAAATCGCTAGGCGGCACGTCTTTGACGGTAGGGTGGTAACTATCCACGGCCAAAGCCTCCCACCAGACCAGACCAGAGACAATTCAGAAATTATAAATTCCCAAATTGCAATCAAATTACATTGAAAAAGATCTGAGAATTGAAAGAGTTCCCTCGATTTCTAAAGGATCCCATGTTCTGTAGAAATCGAGGGAACTCTTCAAATTTTGAATGAATGAATATACTTTTATTGTACACCACATATATTATAAGAACAGATACAAAGAGCTTAATAAATAGCATATAGCAATTGATATATTTTGTAGTGGCGTTTGTAGACGGTTTTGTAAAAAGAATTTTTATGTTTATATTATTATTAAAAACTCATTTTTCCAGGGCCCGGATCAGATTCTCTCCTCAACCAGATAATGCCATCGAAGCCGATCGTGACGGCTACATACAGAGACCTCTTCCAGAACATTGGCACCAGCGTGACCCTGCCCTGCAGGGTGAACAGCCCCACGAAGACGCAAATCATGTGGATGGACAACAATGACCAAGTTGTGTACGGAAGCAATAGACTGAGGGTGAGTTGAATAACATTTTTAGCGGTAGGGTGGTAAAGAGCCACGGCCAAAGCCTGTTTTTTTTATTCGATGACTGCGATCTCACCTGATGGTAAGTGACGTTGCAGTCTAAGATTGTAGCGGGCTTACTTGGAAGGAGTATGGCAGTGTACATTCAACCCAAACCCCTAACCTAGACGTCATCATGACGAAACACTAAATCGCTTGGCGGCGCGTCTTTGACGGTAGGGTGGTAACTAGCCACGGCCAAAGCAAAAAAAAAAAGAAATTATGAATTCCCAAATTGCCCCCGAACCCGAGACCTCCTAGTTATAAGACCACAGTGCTCACCACTTCACCAGGGACGTCAAGGGAATAGAGGTCTGGTGACCATAAGGACTTATGTACTCATATTTTCTGCAGGTGTTGCCATCCGGTGATCTCCACATCTCGGTTATCAGTTGGGACGACATGGGCGTATGGACATGCACTGTGAAGAATGCGTACGGAAGGGATATGGCGGAAACCTTCCTCTATCCCCTCAAAGCGCGTTGAGCAAAGGTAAGCTTGGCTATTTAGGGCGTAAATAATCCTTACGAATACTATGAACTAGGTAGCTAATGCCCGCGAGAATAGAGAAAGGTGGAAAAGACTGGAGTAGGCCTTCGTCCAAAGGGCGTACTGAAAAAAAAAAAATGTAAAATACGTTAAGGATAGGATTATATTTTAGCAAATATCTTTTTCAGTAAATGAAGGCTATATTATATTATTATTACTATATTATATTAATGCCCGTGACTTCGTACGGGTTTTAGTTTCCCGCGGGAACTCTATCTTTTCGAGATAAAATGTATGTGCCTATGTGGTAATCCTGGATATGAGCTATCGAAATTACAAATTGGTTCATTCTTTGTGTGAAGGAGCAACAAACATCCATCCATGCACATATTCGTCTGCACAAACTTTCACATTTATAATATTAGTAGGATAGGATGTGAGAGTGTGTTTGTTGATATGTTGGTTTGTCCTTCAATTACGCTGCAATGGAGCTATGGATTGACGCATTTTTTGCACGGGCATAGTTAAGAATCTGAAGTGTGACATAGGATATTTACTGATCTAGTTACTGACGCTAGTATACAAAAAAACCACAACCATTTTTTTCATCAAAAAAATTGTCAGTTATTTTTTTATTCTTTCCCGTATCTCAAACAAAAAACTATACTTTATTTTTTTTTAATTACAGACAATTAAATGATGCAGCCAACCGACAAACTGAGTTACCCGCCGACGATATTTCGATGTTCCTACTTTTTAAATAATAAGTATAATTAATAAAGATAATAATATTATTATGTATTTGTAATTATAAAAATAAATTATTTTTAGTTAAAATTAAACTATGCTCATTTCAAAGGCCTATTTTTAAGGAAAACTGTACTTAATTTATTTATTTTTCGTTTTAGAATTAAATATTATTAATTTTATTAGCACCACTACACTAGATTATTTTTGTACGCATAATTTTTTTAGGAACATTTAAAGCTGTCTGTTGGCGAGAAATAGTTCATCTACTCGGCAATAGATGGCGTTAGGTGTAAATATAGTATTTTGTTGTGATGAAGTTGTACATAATTATTATAATAATAATTATTTTTTTTAAGTTTTGTTTAGTTAGTATGTAAGATAAAAATAATTTTATATATGTCTATTTTGAAACAAAAATAGTGTAACATATTTTTTTTAAAATAGTTTTTTTTTATAGCTACCCACAGAACGATTCAAAAAAATAATAAAAGTATAACAGTAGGTAATAAACATGAAATTAAATTTTTTCATAAATTGAGCTGATATTTCATTGTTCTCAGTTATTTACTCAATTAATTTTTAGAATTACTTACATATTTTTATCAAAATATATTGTATGTATTGTACCTACCTATAATCTCTAAAATCAATAGATAACAAAGTGATTGAATAATTACTTACCTACTTCGTTTTTCAAAATTTCAAATGTTTTTGTTACAAAAGGTGAATTAATTGCAAATTATTATTATTATAAAAAAAATATATATAAATTGTTAATCAGCGTAAATAAATGTTTTGATATACAAACCTACTTTTTGACTTATTATTTAAAAATATCCTTCAATATAAGGTAGGAAGGTACCTACCTACATCAAACAGTTTGTATGTGTGTATGTGTTTGTTACTCTTTCACGCAAAAAGTACTGGACGGATAAGGCTGAAATTTGGAATGGAGATAGCTCACACCCGTGATTAACACATAGGCTACATTTTATCTCGAAATGAAATAGTTCCCGAGGGAAATAAAATCAATTATCCACTCGGACGAAGCCGCGGGCATCACCTATTATATAAAGCCTCGAATTCGAACCTGTGACCTATTTATAAGGATCCACATGCCATCACGATTCGGAATAATATTTTAATACGTCCATTAGATACAGTATAGAATAAATTATTATCCTCATACATTATTCCTCGACCGCTTAGAATTGTTCTTTCAAAATTGACACCGCACTAAATTGCATCGTAAATTATTGTAAATTCCGCAAATTTTGGCGTATTATCCTTAAATATGACTGTAATAAGTAATAACCGATAATGGTAACACGAGTTTAAAATATAGACGTGTGAATTATTTGCGAAATTTTATTTCACGGGATTTTAAACTCTATTCCTTTGAAAATAAAGCACAGTTACTGCTCAATAGATTTTAATATTAGAGCATACTTAAAGTTTATTTGCCATTGGAATTTAAACTTTATTCACAAAGAAATAAGGGTTATGTGTTTGGATGTGTTAAGAAGTGATAAACTTAACCTTTGTCAAATGTTAACCGGTCGAATGGAAGCGCATGCTTTAGGAATAGAAAACGAATGGAGTCGATATTTTTTTTATATACAAAGGTTATAAATATATCTATAGCGGAACCAAAGTCACCGACATAGCGCAAAACCGAGACCTGTGGAAGTCCATGTAAGAAACCATTGTCCAGCAGTGAACGTTTCTCGGTTGGTAAAGACGAGGAAGAAAGTTGGTTGCAACCACGCTCTATTCTGAGTAGAGCTCTCAAAAAACTCATTCTTCATTCGTAGATTCAAAATCAAAATCCAAAATCAAAATCCATTGCTGGCAAAAATCATGCGCATCACTGATCGCTTTACGAGGTACAAGAATACCAACCAATCACCACCAACTTCCTAACTCCGTGATGGCGCGCGACCTACTGAAAATTTCGTGACAGAAAAACCGAATATGTTTTTTTATATACATGAATAATTGAATTATTATACATATAATTGAAAAATTGAATTTATGGCAAGCTGAACTTAATTTATATCCTCTCCCCTCTAATTAAGCGAAAAGCTTGTACTAGGAGTGGGTACGACAATAGTGCAACGGGTGGGGCTCGAACCTGTGACCTTTCAGTTTTCAGTCCGCACCTTTAACCGTTGGACTATTGAGACTTCAAAACCAGATCCGGGTTCGATTCTCAGATTCGCATAGGCAAAACCCCTAATCATCGCCGCTAAAAGTATCGTATCAGTAAGTTAGTAAGGTCTAAGAATAGAATAGAATAGAATAGAATAGAAATATTTTTTATTCAAATAAACTTTTACAAGCACTTTTGAATCGTCAATGAATCTACCACTGGTTCGGAATGCCTTTCCTGCCGAGAAGAGCCAGCAAGAAACTCGGCGGTTGCTCTTTTCAAAAAAATAAAAATTTTACAATTGTTATTGAAACTATGCTATGTATTCAGTGCTTCCACGATGAATTTTCCTGAGTACAATACAAGTAAAAATAAATACAATACAAATACAAATAAATACAATTCAATACATGTTAACACAGGCAGGCAAAAGCAGACCCATTCCCGTTGGTGGCACCCGTTCACGAGCATGACGCATGATCCAGCCATTGCTTCGCTCAACCATATTTGAGGGAACGTAACAACCCGCACCACACAACATTCTAATAAATAAATGTCGGCTCCACACATTTGCTGTTCAAGTGTAACAGCATAGATCGTGCGCGTCACCTTGAGCTGATGCATCGCTATGCCTTTTCACCTGTATTCCTCATTTAGGCCTATTTACTTATTACCCGACTGTGGCACCTAAAGTAGGGTAATGTGTTTATCAGTCTACTAGACGATGCCCGCGACTTCGTCTGCGTGGATCTAGGTTTTTCGATTCCCATGGGAACCCTGTAATTTTTCGGGATAGAATACACCCTATGTTTAATCCTGGGTATAAGCTATCTCCATTCCAAATTTCAGCCTAATCGGTTCATTCGTTGTGGCATGAAAGAGTAACAAACATACACACACACACATACAAACTTTTGCCTTTATAATATTAGTGTGATAGTGTGATTGTCTCTGGTCTGGTCTGGTGGGAGGCTTTGGTCGTGGGTAGTTAACAATCTACCGTCAAAGTCGTACCACCAAGCGATTTAGCGTTCCGGCACGATGTCGCGTAGAAATCGGTATGGTTTGAATGTACACTGCTATACCCCTTCCAAGTTAGCCCGCTAGCATAGACTGCATCGTCACTTACCATCAGGCGAGATCGCAGTCAAGGGCTACCTTGTCATCGAATAAAAAAAAATTTACTTACAACAATACATAACCTTGCGTCGAGAGAACAAAAAAACCCCATAGCCATAGGTTTGATCTAAAAATGTCTTCATCATCTCCGTGATATGGCGGACCTTGGTGTGAAATATCAAATAACATCTCATTTATATTACTCGGTTCGGATTCTGTACGGTTTGATTGTTTGGAAGTTGCCAATTATTTTCTCACCTCGTCGTAAATAGATAAACCAAATTGTATCTGTGGTGCGGGTTACGTTCCCTCAAATATGGTTGAGCGAAGCAACGGCTGGATCATGCGTCATGCTCGTGAACGGGTGCCACCAACGGGAATGGGTCTGCTTTGTGTCTACCCATGTTAACATGTGTTATGTTATGGTAGGTGTGCATTTTTGAAACATCTTTGTGGAAACATTGTGTGCATAGCCTAGTTTTGTTAACAATTGTAAAAAAATTTTTTTTTGAAAAGAGCAACTGCTGAGTTTCTTGCAGGCTCTTCTCAGCAGAATCTGCATTCCGAACCGGAGGTAGATTTATGACGTGTCATAAGAGCTACAAGTTGGCCTACATGAAATAAATAAATTTTGATTTTGATTTTGTATGCTATTTATTAAGCTCATTGTGTCTATTCTTATATTATGTCTGGTGTACAATAAAAGTATATTCATTCATTCATTCATAAACCTTTATTAATAACGGGCATGTAGGTCTCTCGTAGGAATTTTCGCAGTCTCGCGTCTAGAGATTAAAACTTGTGTGGATTCTCTAAAAATGATCGCATCATTCCGCTATTAATTAAAATGCATTGATGCAGCAAGAACGCCATAAATCCTTTTTTCACCTCACTAGCTCAAAAAGGGCGCCTTTGCTGTCTAAAACCAGTGAGCAAAAGTCGTTTTTGCTTACTAAGTGAGAAGAAGCGTTGTCTCAAGAAAAGATCAACACTTTTTCTCACTGAGGGAGCAAAAACGACTTTTGCTCACTGGCTTAAGACAGCAAAGGCGCTCTTAAAATTAAAAATTATTTATTTCATGTAGGCCAACTTGTGGCTCTTTTCACTGCTGAATGCTGATTCTGCCGAGAACTTCCTTTTTGAACTAGTGAGATGAAAAGTTGTATGTATCACACGATAGCAACGTTTTTGTTTCTTGTACCTTTGAATCGCTCACTACACTCAGGATTCTATTATAGAAATCCTTCGCTCGGGGTTCAAACTAGACACTCGCAACAAATATGAACTTTGCTATCTTGTTCAACAAATAACTATTCTGTCCTGTTGGCGGATTACAGCAAAATATTACTTTTTCTTTCAGTATTATCATGGAATTCCACAAAGTAAAGCCTTCTTCTATCCAATATTTGTTTTTTTTTTTTTCAAAAACTCCTAGACGGTTCATATTGGACCACTTCTATGCAAGCAGACCGTATATAATTCGGTTCGCATTCCTAACGCAGATAGAGTACGTATTTACACGAATTACAATAACCGAAGAGGATGTTAAATTGTATCTCATTAATTGAATCTTTTTTAAGTCTCACGAACTTGGGAGTTCGGAGAAAAATTTCAAAATGTCAAACCTCGAAATTTTTTTACAAGATTTTATTTAACACTAGTTTTTGACCGAAGCTTCGCTCACGTTAAGTTCGATTCTTCAAACCCCTATTTTAGTCCCTTAGGGGTTTAATTTTCAAAGACATCCGCTAAGAAAGATCTTAGCGGATGTCTACGTCTACGTCGTAATGGCGGCTCTTCACCGGAATTGTTGGCAACTTCTGTGTTTGCAACATTTAGGAACTCTACTAAAAGTTAGAAACTTTTGTTTCACTTGTGTCTCCACTGAAACGAAAAAGTCGCCAACAATTTGAGAAACATTTTTAGTCCACAACTAGCTGTCTCCCTCAGTGACATTAATACGTCCAGAGTCAGACATGTTTCTGTTTCAACTAAATGTTTACAACAAGCGTATCCACCGAGCGCATGAATGTTGGCAACACGCTTTCTTTGATGTTTACCGCCAAAAACGGAAACACGGTTCCCGACATTTGTTTCCGACAAATGTTGGAAACACGTCTCCACCAAGAAAAGTTGTCAACTTTTGTCACCAACACGTGTTGGCAACACAAAAGTTAGCAACTTTTCTTTGGTGGAGACCCGCCATAATAGCTATCTGTATCCAGCAGCGGCAGGCCTAAATAGAAACGATGAAACCGAAACGCGACACTAGCCCGAGTTCAACAAACGCGTAAAAACTAAAGTTATTTTTATACTTTGTAGTGGCGTTTGAAGTCAATTTAAAAAAAAATAACTTTAAGATAAAGGTATTGTGCAATTTGGGTCTCTCGTGTATTCCATTTGTAAAGTGGGATCTTTAAACCTTGGGCCGTCCTATTAAGCACTCTAATCATTTGTTCAACTAGTAATTTGCTTTCTGAGTTATTAGGTCTCTGACGTATGGGTCAATGTCAAATTATATTATTATTTTTTTAGTCTATGTGTAGTATGTAATTTGCATCGAACTATAAAGGTTAGAAGCGCAGTAGTCGATGCGGTGGATGTCTCTTTTAGTAAGCCTATAAAGGCTGACTACGCAGTATCGTCGCGTTAGTACGATGAGATTATTTAAAAAAATTTCGCACCTAGTAAGTCGGTTTTGTTAATAAGGATTTTTGAATCAATAACAATTGTCACAATCCAAGTAAAAATTATTATAATCACAAAAAAAAGGAAAAATGAAAACAAGTAGGTAGGTAACTTTCATCTTTTACAATACTGTTTGTTTTCATAAAAAATAATAAATAAAACCTTAATTCCTTAGTATTAAACTAAAAACCTTAGGTATTAATATTAGATACGCGCAAGTGTGTTTGTTTGTTGGTTTGTCCTTCAATCACGCAGCAACGGATCTACGGATGGAAGTAATTTTTTGCATGGGAGAGTGACAGGCTACTTTTTATCCCGGAAAAAACGGAGTTCCCGCGTAAATTTTTAAAAACCTCTCTGACGCAGTGGTGAGCGCTGGGGTCTTATGACTGGGAGGTTTTGGGTTCGATTCCCGGCGGGGGCAATTTGGGAATTTATAATTTCTAAATTGTCTCTGGTCTGGTCTGGTGGGAGACTTTGGCCGTAGCTAGCACCCTACCGTCAAAGACGTGCCGTCAAGCGATTTAGCGTTCCGGCACGATGGCGTGTAAAAACCGATTAGGGGTATGGGTTGAATGTATACTGTATCCCTTCCAAGTTGGCCCGCATCGTCACTTACCATGAAGTGAGATTGCAGTCGAGGACTATCTTGTCATCAAATAAAAAAAACCTAACTCCGCGCGGATGAAATCGCGGGCATTCGCTAGCATCTACACAATATGGACACGCACGCCATTAAATATCTTGAACGACAAGTCAAGGGCGTAGAAAGGAAGTATTGTGTTTCGAGACAATGGTCCGATATGTGTGTTTGTCTGTACCATTGTAGTGTCGCAACCCGACGCGCGACCGGTCAAGAACTGTATCGAGATGAGCGGAAAGAAATCACTGTATTGTTCAATGTAGGGCAAATCGGATTATAGGCTAGGAGCCAGTGGACAGTTTTGTGAAGTCAAAAATCAAAATCAAAATCAAAATTTATTTATTTCATGTAGGCCAACTTGTAGCTCTTATGACACGTCATAAAACCACCGGTTCGGAATGCAGATTCTGCTGAGAAGGACCGGCAAGAAATTCAGCAGTTGCTCTTTTCAAAAAAAAAATATTTTTTTACAAAACTATGCTATGTATACAGTGCTTCCACAATGAAGTTTCAAAAAATTCATACGAATATAATAAAGATCTCAATAATGAAGTTCTTTTGACTGTTAAAATTAAATTAAATTAATTTATTCTGCAACTCAGTTAAACCTATAACGTAAACATATTAAGGACGTGCACCAGGAAAGCTTATCTCTACGGATTAATCCTGTTCCTGAAATGATAAAATAAATATAATTTTGAGTGTAGTACGTTTATCTCACGAAGTTACGGGCGGTTTACTTGTGGTTACGTCGTGTACATGCACATTGCGTAAGTGTGCGTGCCTATCAGGAGCAGTGAGCTCTCGCTCACACCTACACAGATACGACACACACAACCATGAGCTACGAGCTCTCGTGAATTGAAAATATCTAAAAATTTCAACTGTCTACGGATCATGAGTTACAGCCCGCTGACAGACAGACAGACAGACGGACGGACGGACAATGAAGACTTAGTC
Source organism: Hipparchia sbordonii (assembly GCA_038048805.1). Lineage (NCBI taxonomy): Eukaryota > Metazoa > Arthropoda > Insecta > Lepidoptera > Nymphalidae > Hipparchia > Hipparchia sbordonii. The sequence goes on along the minus strand of CM076117.1, from coordinate 771,937 downwards.
ATAGGGTCCCATTAGATACCCTAAAAAGACCGGGGACATTTTGAAATTGACACTTAAAGAAAGATTCAATTAATGAGATATAATTTAACTCGTCTTCGGTTATTATAATTCGTAATACCCTTCGGGTACAAACCCCTACAAATTAAACACTTACTATTATATATTAATTAAACACTAGTTTAACTTCTCAGCACTTAGCTCTTTGACTATTTTGTGTTTTATAGAGCGAATACATACAAAGTGATTATAGAGAGGTCAGAGATTCTCTGCCTATTGAATGTTATGTAATTATTTCACTCAAATACACAATTTGGAAATTATAAATTCCCAAATTGCCCCCGCCGGGAATCGAACCCGAGACCTCCCAGTTATAAGACTATAGCGCTGACCACTGTGCAAGGGAGGTCTGGACTGGTGGGAGGCTTTAGCCGTGGCTAGTTACCACCCTAACGTCACTTGCCGCCAAGCTATTTAGCGTTCCGGCACGATGGCGTGTAGAAACCGATTAGGGGGTATGGATTGAATCTACACTGCCATACCCGTTCGAAGTTAGCCCGCTACCATCTTAGACTACATCGTCACTTACCATCAGGTGAGATCGCAGTCAAGGATCTTGTCAACGAATAAGAAAAAAAAAACGTTGGTGCGATGTGCAGTCAACGGGATACCTAACATCTTTTTCTCCGGCACCACATTCCAAACGCATCGCAAATTATGGTTGAGCGAAGCAACGGCTGGATCATGCATCATGCTCGTGAACGGGTGCCACCAACGGGAATGGGTCTGCTTTGTCTGCCCGTCTTAACATGTATTGGATTGTTTTGCATTTTTGAAACTTGTGAAAACACTGTATACATAGCATAGTTTTGTTACCTATTGTAAATTTTTTTTTTGAAAAGAACAACCGCCGAGTTTATTGCTGCTGGCTCTTCTCGGCAGGAAGGGCATTCCGAACCAGTGGTAGATTCATCGACGATTCAAAAGTACTTGTAAAAGTTTATTTGAATAAAAAATATTTCTATTCTATTCATCAATTCTGGAGAGAACGCGTTTTTATTACTTAAGTAGAAACGATCAATCATTCAATAAATAGGTGTGCAGAGGTAAAGGTTTATGTAAGGGAATTTTAATGGTAACTTTACCTACTAATAAAATATCACCTCGGGTACAGAGTGCCAGTGGGCGCAATTTTGTTGCCACTTATTGGAACAAATCCCATCCATTACCCATCCATTCTCAAATAAGATTTGCAGCACACCAAAGACAAGTCTTCTTATCTTCAAAATCTTGTAGCTCTTATGACACGTCATAAATCTACCACCGGTTCGAAATGCACATTCTGCTGAGAAGAGCCGGCAAGAAACTCGGCAGTTGCTCTTTTCAAAAAAAATAAAAAAAAATTACAATAGGTAACAAAACTATGCCATGTATACAGTGTTACCACAAAGAAGTTTCAAAAATGCATACGTAGGTGCACACAATCCAATACATGTTAAGACGGGCAGACAAAGTAGACCCATTCCCGTTGGTGGCACCCGTTCACGAGTTCACGACCATGACGCATGATTCAGCCGTTGCTTCGCTCAACCATATTTGAACCACTACCTCAGTGCTAGTACTGAGGTGCACAGAGGTTAATCTGTGTGTCCTTCCCGTCTACACCTACGGCGCTGAAACGTGGATACTGACAAAGGGCTTAAACCACCAATTTAAAGTCGCTCAGCGAGCTCTGGAGAGGGCGATGTTAGGAGTTTCTCTGAAGGATAAAATTCGCAATGAAGAGATCCGTAGGATAACTCGGGTCACTGACATATCCCAAACCATCATTGAGCTGAAGTGGCAGTGGGCAGGCCATGCTTGTCGCAGGAGCGATGGCCGCTGGAGCCGGAAAGTTCTGGAGTGGAGACCGCGAACAAGCAAGCGTAGTGTGGGGCGCCCTCCAGCAAGATGGACCGACGACATAAAGAGAGTGGCGGGAAGTGGCTGGATGAGAAAGGCTGAGGACCGGGTGTGGTGGCGCTCTTTGGGTAAGGCCTATGTCCAGCAGTGGACGTCCACAGGCTAAAATGATGGTGAATGCCGTAATAGCCTAGTAGTTCAGTGCGGTCTGAAACTGAAAGGTCGGCGGTTCGAACCAACTTGACGTGACGTTGAAAAAATACGATTTGTTTCTTCTTTCGCCAAACATTTTGTCTGACGACAAATCGAAACTGTAATCTCAAGATGTCTTTAAGGCCCAAGACACGGAGCTGCCCGCGATATTCAAATTTAATTTGGTTTTTCGCCATTTATAAACGAATACGACAAAGTAGGCTTATGGTGTTCAAATTGCGCTAATGGCAGTATCATCTTCACAGGTTTATATACTAATATTTACGTAAAAGTATCCAGTTTAAGAAATTAATCAAAATAATGACTAATTTGTGAGTAACTCACGTCAAACTCATTATTTTGACTAATTTCTTAAACTGGATACTTTCACGTTAAGATTAGTATATAAACCTGTGAAGATAATACTGCCATTATCGCAATTTGAATACCATAAGCCTACTTTGTCGTATTCCTTTATAAATGGCGAAAAACCAAATTAAATTTGAATTTCGCGGGCAGCTTCGTGTCTTGGGCCTTAAGGCAACTTATCTTAGCATCGGTACCGATTCATTTCCTCGAAACCACTATCATTTGACCTGCCAATCTAATTCATTGTAAGCGAGTTTAATTCTTATTTGTTTAAGATAAGGTTTAATTTAGTTTTCAGAGAGTGCGTGAGAAAGTCCATCGTTTTATCTAAATCGTCTATTAAGTTACATAAAGCAATGGTCAAGGAACGGGACGATCTTTTCTGTCTTGTTAACCGACTTCCAAAAAAGGAGGAGGTTATTAATTCGTCGGAATCTTTTTAAGCTATTGCATAGCTTCTATCGCGGGCCTTGAGCGTGGAGACCGAATCCAGAAATTCCGTAACGAAAATAACCTGACACGGGACTCCTCTCACCGCTAGATGGTGTTGATAAAAAATGCTATGCAATAGCTTTACCGCGGCAGTCCTCGAGTGCCACACGTCTTTTTTTTATTTATGTTCCCCGATTACTCGAAGACGCCTGGACCGATTTGGATTTTTTTTTAAAGGATCTGATGATGGGATCCTGGAGAAATCGAGGGAACCCTTCTTTATAGGCCTAATTGATATAGTAATTGATAAAGTCGGTTTTGTAAAAAGAATTTTTACGTTTATATTATATTAAAAAAAGTCTACCTAGTGAACACCGTTCCGGGTTCAAATCCGGACATCAACATCCCTAGTAAGGTAAAAGAAGTACATCCTAGATATGCGTAGGTCGCCGCCACGCCTCAATTATATCCTGTTGGGTAAAAAAATACACATTAACATGAAGGAAAGATGACAAGGTGGCGTTTATATGAATAATAATAGCTCGTCGCCATCCAACTGTTACTATTAGAACAGAAGTTTCTAAGAAAGTTCCACTTCTAAAAACTTAGGCTCAAAACAATCAATTGCGTGTGAGTGCCATGTTTTTATTTTCTAAATAATAAGTAAATAAATAAATTAAAATATTTTATTTTGACCAACTAGTAATGATAAATGAAAAACTAAACCTATTAGGTTTAGGTTAGTATGAATATTAAAATCTAAAACTTAACCTAAGACGGGACCGATTTGTCAGCATATAAACCATATTACAGTGGTTCAAGTACAGACAATCGATCCTGTTAGCAAATCCCCTCAGGACGCTATTGGCGTTGGCGCGGACTCTGCGCGACAAGTGACCGGACTGTCGCATAGTGGTGTAGAAATAGTCTACATGCGCGTCAGCGCGTTGGTGGAATCGGGGCAGCCCCAACAGCATCCTGAACTGTTCTGGGGCCCAAGTCTGCTATTGCAATTGTAGTTCAATTGTCTATCAATGACATGACAATTGTTATTTTTAGCAATTGTCATGTCATTGATAGACAATTGAACCCCTGGGCCCCAAGTCAAATTGCTAAAAGTAGCAATTGGGATGTCATTGATAGACAATGTAACTACAATTGCAATAGCAGACTTGGGCCCCTGTACTGGCGCTGATAATTACGCTTTTGATGGTTATTGTGAAAAAATATCCCTTTCACAGCACAGTAGGTACGTTGTTTTTTAATAATTTTCTGCGAGCTCGTCGTACTAATGCAACGATACTGCGTAGTCGGTCTTTAAAGGCTTACTAAAATGGCTTATCACCGCGTCGACTATTGCGCTTCTGAGCGTTATAGTTCGATGCTCGTCGCCATTTTGAAATGACCTGTAGTTATTTCCTTTTTCGGATAAGTACAGACAGGTGCGCTGTATGTATGAGTGCATTGACTACTATGTTGCTTGCACGATATCCGATGCAAGGTCACTGTTCTTGCGCTTTTGGACTCACAATGAACCGATTTGGCTGAAATTTGGAATGGAGATAGCTCATACCCAGGTTTAACACATTACTTTTATTATTAGCCAAGCTGAACTTGACTTATATTCTCCTCTCCCCTCCAAATAAGCGAAAAGCTTGTGCTAGGCTGTTTATCTCGGAAAAATAAGGGAGTTTATTGTTGGTTTATGAACGAGATTTTGACAGGAATTTATTTGTTTATAATGGAGATTTTAACAGGAATTTATTTATTTATGATAGAGATTTTGATAGGAATTTAATCGTTTATGATGGACATTTTTGGAGACCCTAATTCAACGCTCAATGATCTCAGTAGAATTTCTCAACAGGTGCGCTTTATGCCAGTGTCATACTCATAAGTCTAAGGTAGTCATTTGACGTCAAAGCGCGCATAATTTATTCGTCTCTGTTATATTAATGAAGAACATGATTTATTTTGCACCCAAAGTTCAGGATGGACTAATGAGTTGTCAATCCTTAGTACGGTCGACAGAAAAATGTGTTGCAAATATATAGACGATAAATTAAAATAAGAACATAGATGTCTATTTTTGCATTTTTATTTTTGCATTGCAGTTGATAGCTGAGTGCTTATTACATCCTAAGTACGTCTAACCTTTCGGAGTTATGGTGCATTTTAAGCAATTAAATATCACTTGCTTTATCAGTGAAGAAAAAGCCTAAACTTGTATGAGGGTTTTCCTTACTGTTATCAAAGGCTTGCGAAGTCTGCCAATCCACTTTTGGCCAACTTTGAATATGGCAAATAGCATTTCCCTTAAAAAACAAGCCAATATTATATTGTAATATTAGCTATACATTAATATTGTAATATTTTGTTACGAAAAGAGCAACTGCTGAGTTTCTTGCCGGCTCTTCTCAGCAGAATCTGCATTCCGAACCGGTGGTAGAGTCTCGACGTGTCATAAGAGCCACAGGTTGACCTAAATTGAATAAATAATTTTGAATTTTGATTCTTTTGAATTTTCAGATAGTCATAATTTCAAGCATTATTCCCAACACTACTCCCCTCTCCTCTAAAGAAATGGTTATCAACAATCTACATCCCCTGAAGATGTTCTAGTGTGAAACGTACGTAGAGTGAATTTTGAAAGGTTTATTTGGTGTTGCGTTGTTCCTGCGCTTCCTCTACTACTGGATGCGGGGCAATGTACAGCGCGAGCGGCGCGTTTCACACACACACACTCTTTTCCTGACACACACTTTTCCTGGTTTGACGGCAATAGAATTTTATTCCTATTTAATTTTATACCTTGTTTATTCTCATTTCCAGGCCATTGTCCAAATATTGAAAATATACTCAGCATATAGCATTGCAGCATTGGCAAGTTTTCAATATTTTTTTGTTGTCGCTACATCATCATTAAGTACACCGCGGCCTCGAGACCGCTGCAACTGGGTTACACTCTATTCGTAAAATGTGTTATTTTATTGAACTAAAAAAAGTAAATTTTGAAGATTATCCCCACTATATACATATGTCTGGTCTGGTCTGGTCTGGTGGAGGCTTTGGCTAGTTACCACCCTACCGTGAAAGGCTAATATTCTTATAAAAAAACTAGCTGTTGCCCGCGACTTCGTCCGCGTGGATTTAGTTTTTAATAATCCCGTGTGAACGCTTTGATCTTCCGGATTAATAAATAGCATTCGGCTCGGTTCTTGTTCGGTTCTCGTCGGGTGACCGCCCTCGACCACAGACTTAACGCATCGTATTGTTCGCCCGCGCTATTTTTTCCTTTTGCTCGGCTTTTAAGAGTCGTGCCGAGAAATTAAATACCCTATAACCTTCCTCAAGAATTGGGCTATCAGATACAAAAAGAATTTTTCAAATCCGACTGATAGTTCCAGAGATTAGCGCGTTCAAACAAACAAACTCTTCCACTTGATTATATTAAGTACAGATTTAGATACTCGTATCTACTGTCGACTTAAAGATGTTGGTTAAAATATAATTAATAAGTTTATTTACTTGTAGCTTACTTGTAGGCGTTCAAAACACACATAAATATGTCGCTCGCGAATGATGCATTGGCGAGACCTTTTATGTCAATAGGCTTGGAATATGTTGATTCAGGAACGTGGCTAGATGTTAATTAATTAATTGTAAACTTGCTTTTACCCGCGTCTTCGTCCTTCTTCTTCTTCTTCAACTTATAGACGTCCACTGCTGGACATAAATCTCTTGCATGGACCTCCACAGATCTCGGTCTTGCGCTGCCTGAATCCAGCGACACCCTGCGACTCGTTTGATGTCGTGGGTCCACCTAGTGGGGGGTCTGCCAACACTGCGCTTCCCGGTGCGGGGTCGCCTCCCCAGCACCTTGGGACCCCATCGACCATCAGCTCTTCGAACTATGTGCCCCGCCCATTTCCACTTCAGTTTCGCGACTCGCTGAGCTATGTCGGTGACTTTGGTTCTGCTACGGATCTCCTCATTTCTGATTTGATCTCGCAGGGATACTCCGAGCATAGCTCTCTCCATCGCCCGCTGAGTGATCCTGAGCCTTTGACGTCTTCGTCCACGTCAGTTAATTTTTTTTTGTTTAATATAATTATACTTATAAATATTTTGAGTAACCAAAAAAAGGGCTATTTAAACCATAAGCAATTAAGAAATCCAAATAATTCGTGATTCCTCGACTACGCCTCAAGAAAGTTTGGAAGTCGTTTGTGGGAATGGGCGTGACGTTCTATAATAAAATTCCACAGTCGATATTAGACTTGCCTTTACACAAGTTTAAGGAATCAATTAAGGGTATACTATAGAAGAAGGCATATAGGCAAATGAAGATTATATAAGTTAAAAAAGCGTGGATATAACTCGCTCCATAATATGTAATGTGAATATTAATTGTAAATTGTACGCAACATGATATTGTTATTACAATATTGTATATATTTTAAGCTATTGCATAGCTTCTATCGCGGGCCAGCGTGGAGACCGAATCCAGAAATTCCTTAACGAAAATAACCTGACAAGGGACTCCTCTACGGTGAGCCGCTAGATGGCGTTGATAAAAAATGCTATGCAATAGCTTTACCGCGGCAGTCTCCGAGTGCCACACGACCGTCGAGTTTCTAGCTGATTCTTCCCGGTTGGAACGGCATTCCGAACCAGTGGTAGATTCATTTGACGATTCGAAAGCACTTTGTAAAAGTTTATTTGAATAAAAAATTATTCTATTCTATACTTATGTCATACACATTTGTTACTATACTCGTTAAATTATGTTATTTCAAATGATGTATGATACTCAGATGATACCCGTATGAAATCGGAAAATAACAAAAATTGCTCATAAATAGCAAATTACACAGGTTTACATCTCTTTGCGATGTATTACTTATGTCTTAGTAACCTACAACTAGTGTTGCCAGACGTCCCGTATTTCCCGGGACATCCCGTATTTTAGGCATAGTTCAAAATGTCCCGGCGGGACTGACTCTGTCCCGTATTTGAACCGTACTTCGTTTGTCATTATGAAATCAATCTAAGTATTCACACACGCAACGTTCGTAAAACGTACGGTTTAATTGTGTGACTCGGCTCGGCTCGAGCGACTGTGTAGTGTGAAGTAACTTGCACTTGCCGCCCGCATCGACCAACGACAGTGTTAGTGTCAAAATGACAATGTTATTAAAATTGACTCGATCCTCGGAAATATATAAAAATAAAATAAAAAATGACACAATTTTGTTCTTTATTTGTCCCGGGTAAAAAACTGAAATCCCGTATTTTTTTTTTGCCCATTTAACCATTTGTCCCTTATAGGCTGAAAAAAAATCTGGCAACCCTACCTACAACAAGCTTACAGACTAAATTGGTTAGCAATTTAAATCAAATTACCATCTTTTTACGGTTCTGAAAATATCGGAATCCTTACAGAATCGCTTTGTTGCCCGTCTGTCTGTCCTTGTGTCTAGATGCTTTTTCTCAAAAGCGGCTTGAGGTACTAAGTTGGTACAGAATTAGCTTTTAAGCTATTGCATAGCATCTATCGTGGAGACTGAATCCAGAAATTCCGTAACGAAAATAACCTGACACGGGACTCCTCTACGGTGAGCCGCTAGATGGCGCAATGCTATGCAATAGCTTTACCGTGACAGTCCCCGAGTGCCACACGTCTTTTTTTTATTCGATGACAAGATATTCCTTGACTACGATCTCACCTAATGGTAAGTGACGATGCAGTCTAAGATGGTAGCAGGCTAACTTGGAAGGGGTATGGCAGCGTACATTGAAGTTTCAACCCGTATCCCTAATCGGTTTCTACACGTCACCGTGCCGGAACGCTAAATCGCTTGGCTGCACGTCGTAGAGTAGTAACTAGCCACGGCCAAAGCCTTCCACCAGACCAGACCAGAGACAATTTAGAAAGTATAAATTCCCAAATTGCCCCGCCTGGAATCGAACCCGAGACCTCCCAGTTATAAGACCACAGCGCTCACCACTGCGCCAGAGAGGTCGTCAAAACAACAACGAGTAGCAATAAAACGCACAAACCTCCTAGATGCCAGCGCTTCAAACACACCTCTATACCTTATTGGGTAAAAAAATTCACTGCATACATTATTATAATTTCACTAGCTTTAACCCGCGGCTTCGCTCACGTTGGGTTCGATTTTTTAACCCCCTATTTAACCCTCTTGGGGTTGAAATTTTCCAAAATCCTTTCTTAGCGGATGTCTACGTCCTAACAGCTACCTGTGTGCCAAATTTCAGCTCGATCGGTCCAGTGGTTAGAGCTGTGCGTTGATAGATCAGTCAGTCAGTCAGTCAGTCAGTCACCTTTGCCTTTTATATAATTAGATTACTAACTATTGAGTGTGGATAATAATCGGAAGGGCGCGAAAGGTCAATAAAAATGACTGCTAACTGTTCGTTAATTATTCGAATACAATGCGAAGTATATCCGTGTAATTATGTACGGGTAATTGCGTATAATCATAGTTCACATCTTAGTTATGGGATGCTGGAAGGCAAAATTTAAATCATTTATTTCATCCATACATCTAAACTTTCGCATTTATAATATTAGTAGGATAGTAAGATCTACAAAGTAAACTTTTTAATTTAAAAAAAATAAATATTTAATGTATTTGCTATAGTTCTTTCAAATCAGGAGGGCGCGTGGTTCATGGTTGTGTGCGTGTCGTATCTGTATAAGTGCGAGCGAGAGCTTGCTCGCGCCTGACCGCTCCCACCGAGGCTCCTGACAGGCACGCACACTTACGCAATGTGCATGTACACAGCGCGGCGTAACCACAAGTAAAGCTCACGAGCCTTCGTGAATTGCAAGAACTGTATAAATCACTAGCTTTTGCCCCCGCGACTTCGTCCGCGTGGAATTAGATTTTGGGGTGGAATTTTCAAAAACTGTGACACACGTACTTTTTTATTTTTAACTGAAAGCTCAAATACCAACTTTGATGGAAACAGCTTGAAAAATGACGGAGTTTCATATAAACTTCCATCCCCTATTTAAACCCCTTAGGGGTGGAATTTCCAATAATCCTTTCTTAGTGTGCGCCTACGTCATAAAAGGAACCAACTGTAAAAATTTCAAGTTCCTAACTTCAGTAGTTTAGGCTGTGTCTTGATATTTCAGTCAGTCATAGTCAGTCAGTTAGTCAGGACTTTGAATTTTATATATATATAGTTAAGCTAGGTATTATTATACAAACAAATAATTAATTATGATCTCGATGCTGTACTGTAGTCATCTGTACGCAATTCACTGTAATCGGAATGCGTTGCTCTGATTCACAGTAACATAAACTTTGTAAATTATAGGTGTACTGTATCAAGTTACAGTGCAATAACTTACGCACTCATCTGCAGTAAGTAATTTACTTAGAATAACGAATTATTATGTACCTTATCTAGTCCATAATTATACGTCTCCGTCACCTAAGTTATGTAGCCGATTAGAATAGAATAGAATAGAAATATTTTTTATTTAAATAAACTTTTACAAGTGCTTTTGAATCGTCGATGAATCTACGACTGGTTTGGAATGCCCTTCCTGCCGAGAAGAACCAGCAATAAACTCGGCGGTTGCTCTTTTAAAAAAAAAATTTTTTTACAATAGACAACAAAACTATGCTATGTACACAGTGTTTCCACATTAAAGTTTCAAAAATGCATACCTACATACAATCCTTTGTCGACCAAAAGTGTATTGGCGTTTTCACTCCCGTGTGTGTAACACCCCCGTACGCACACTTACGCAATGTGTATGTACACGAACTAACCACAAGTAAAGCTCACGCGCCCTCGTGAAATGATAAAACTTATACAGTAACGTACCTACTATGTAAGTAATGCATATTATATTTTTCTTTTTATCGTCTAATGATCCGTCAGCGATAATTTTAATGATCGCCAATCAACATAATTTAATGATTAACTCGATAAATCACAGTTTATTCACATAGTGAGTATCTCTCTAAATGATTTATTACATTCTTTTGATCGATGATTTTACAAATGCTTTACAGTCATTCATTAGTTACGTTAGTTATTTCGGGGGCATTAATTAGTCGTAATTTAATCAATTAACCACGTACCTATTACGTTCCAGAATGAATATTATTAGAATATTTCACAAATTCAATTTTTTATCAATATAATTTTTAATATATTTTTTATTTTTAAAGAAAAGATTTTTTTTACACAACCTTAATATCTGAAGAATATTTAATTATATAAAAAATGTAATTTTATAGGTTTATGTATTTATATGTATATGTGTGTTTGTCCACGCATTTCTCTGAAACTATAAATCGGATTGTAATCATTCTTTTATCATTTACTTCGATTTAGAGAACACTGACGCTTTCATCAAAATCAGTCCAGTAGTTTTCAAAATATAGACACTTTTTTTCCCTTTTCATAATTGAAAAAATAAAAGAATAATTTCTTTTCCGGTTTAAGTTTTCTTAAATTATCAAGCAATTAACCCCCGACGCAATACGACGGGGTGTAATAATTTTGACGAGTCTGTGTCTATGTGTGTGTCTGTCTGTTTGTGTGTGTGTGTGTGTGTGTGTGTGTGTGTGTGTGTGTGTGTGTGTTTGGTTTTTTTTTTTAAAGGTGTATTAGTCGGGAGAGTTCTTAGCTGTGTTTGATGAAAATCGGTCCAAAATGGCCACCGCCACAAAATGGCGGATTACTTATTTTCATTTTAACGATTACTGACTAGCGATTAGGCTGCTGTAACATGTCAGGGGTTGTTTAGTTACAGCTTGTTTTTCATTCTATTCACCGAATGTTGTCTGAGTCACAGCCTCCCGAATCTCTTTGATTTCATGGCGGGATGACGTCACTACGCTATTATGTTAGCGAGCGTGTACAAGTGTCATTAATAATGCTCATTGCAATTATGACAAATGCGGTGGGTGGAGATTGTTCTGAGAGTCTATTGTATGTACCTACACATCTTTCGCCCACGTAGAGGAAGAATGAACGTCCTTGACCTGGAGAAAACTATTTTAAAATGATTTAAAAAGAACAAAGGAATCTGAAACTTTGTGGTTTTTACCAATTTTTTTAACCCTCGACGCAAAAACGATGTGTCTGTGTGTGTGTGTATGCGTGTGCGCATGTGCACGCGTGTGTGTGTGTGTGTGTGTGTGCATGCGTGTGCACATGTGCGCGTGTGTATGTGTGTGTGTGAATAAAGGCGAAAAGTCGGGAGTGTTCGGTTGTGTTATGTTTGATGAAAATCGGTCCAAAATGGCGGATTACATATTTTTATTTTAACGATTACTGGCTAGCGATTTTGTAACATGTCAGAGGAGTTTTAAATTTTTAATTTACACTTGTTTTCAATTCTCAGGGTTCTTTAACCAAAGGGTGTAAACGGGACCCTATTACTAAGTACGGAACGAACCCTTCGTGTCTTTTTTTCTCTCTTCGTTGTGACGTCAGGACAAATCCAATATGGCGGACACAACACAAGTTGAGATCAATTCATTGAGCTTGTCAAATCTTTTTTATCAACCGATAGCATTCCTAATGCATTCACAAGATAAGAACCCTAATGCTGAGATCCATATAGTCTGATTTTTAATTCCGTGGAATTCTGACGTATCTTAATGTTACCAGAGATTTAAAAAATCCCACAAAAAAGATAATTAATTGAAACTTATACAAATAAAAATCAATGGCCGCACATAGATATATGACAAATGCCTGACAGACAGTTTGGGGTAAAATCAAGGTACAGGTGGTAATACTGTTTTTCATACAAATAACTCGCTCTATTTATAAAATGACATCTGTCAGAATTCCACCGAATTAAAAATCAGACTTATAGAGCGTGCTCTGACTTAGCTCAGACTCAAGATGAGAGTTAAAACGAGACACAAATACGCTCTGACATAAATCTGTCTCGTTCTATTTTTGTCTTGAGTCTGAGCAGAGTGAGAGTGCGGTCTATAGATTTCATCCTAAGTAAACTGTACGATTGCTAAACCGTGAGCTACTAGCACTTTGGATCCTTCGGATACATCATACAGTGCGTCTCATATTCCTTGGACGCATTGCAAAATTGTATCGTGTTACTCTTGTATGCTTGATATTGCCACAGTCTAGCAATCCTTTAGTTGGAAAACGACTCGAGAAATTGATGTTTTAAATAAAGACAAAGTTCTAAAACTTAATAGTCTTCTGTGACATAAACTGTGGAAGTTTGAAGACTATTAAGATTCTGTATACACGGTATAATAATAATATAAATAATAATTTTTGTCCGTAGATTTAGATGAGATAATTGATTAAATAATACCTTGATATTTTTTATAACTAGCCTCACGTTCAGACGGTGGTTTATCTGTCGTCTGAGGTCAGGGGCCGCTAGGCAGGGCGAGTGGAGGCGGCTGTAGGTAGAGTTTCAGCGTTTTAAGAGATGAGTTCTTTAGAAATAGAAATAGAAATATTTTTTTTAGAAAAAGAAATATTTTTTATTCAAATAAACTTTTACAAGTACTTTTGAATCGTCAATGAATCTACCACTGATTCGGAATGCCGTTCCTGCCGAGAAGAGCCAGCAATAAACTCGGCGGTTGCTTTTTAAAAAAAAAAAATTTTTTTTACAATAGATAACAAAACTATGGTATGTATACAGTTTTTCCACAATAAAGTTTCAAAAATGTAAAATAATCCAATGCATGTTAAGACAGGCAGGCCAAAGCAGACCCATTCCCGTCGGTGGCACCCGTTCACGAACATGACGCATGATCCAGCCATTGCTGCTTTTAAGGTGTAATAATTCCCGTTTCTGGACTTTGGCTAATAACTGCTCTTTAGAAGCCATGGTGAGCCCAGATGCCTATCATCCACCCCTGGACATCTCGTGTAGTTTCGACACACCGTCTCGCGATGATCGGCTAGAGCCTGCTAATATTAACAGGTCCAAAGATTGGAACTTCAAAAAGTGCAATTATGAATTATTATCGCAGTTGCTCTCTGAAACTTCTTGGGATACAGTCCTTAATTCCAGTGATGTAGACATTGCGGTGTCTAATTTCCATGAAATGCTTTATAGTTTGTGTGACATTTATTTATTTATTCATCTAAAGGAGATAATCAAAAGTTGGAGTATGGTAAGTCAAAAGTTGCAATATGGAAAAAGGCAGATTTTGACGATGACTACATAAGATTTTCCAACATAAGATCTGTTCCTAACTGTATGCTTGCCACACTGCTGCATCAAGTTAGCAGTTAGCTATAATTTAGCATAATGCGTCGATGTACCAGGAATGTGAGACCTACTGTATCAAAGTACTAGATATTTACTAGATTTATCGTTTTCCTACAAGTCGATGTGACCTTTACCTGTGATATACTCCTATTTGTACTACAATGTAATATAAGTAGGTAACTAATCATTACTATCCTTACTTATATTATAAATGCGAAAGTGTGTTTGTATGTTGGTTTGTTCTTCAATAACGCCGCAACATAGCTACGAATCAATGTGATATTTTGCACGATAATTTAGGGCTTGGAAAGTGCCTGAAAAAATAGGCTTCTTTTTATTCCGAAAAATAAAAAGTCGCGGGCGTCATCTAGTACTGAATCGTAGAATTTATTTATTCTTTATTGCACCACAAACAGAAAAAAAAAATCATGTTTTCTGTGGAAAGACGTACAGAAGTTCTTTGCAGGGTTGGTAGGTTTGGCTAGTCTTTTAAACCGACGCGACGTCCAAAACAAAAAAAGGATTAGGTTCTCAATTCAGCGGAATCTTTTTTTTTTTATGTATGTTCCTCGATTACTTGAAGACGTCTGGTCCGATTTGGAAAATTCTTTTTTTATTTGAAAGGTTATACTTCCTAGGTGGTCCCATTGTCATCAGGTCAGGATCTGATGATGGGATCCTGGAGAAATCGAGGGAACTCTTCAAAAGTTAAAAAAGACCATTGACTTTCGCATTTAAAGGCGGTCACTGAAAATCAGCGTTGGGACAGCTGGCTCCCACAGCTTTGAAACTTGGCGGCTTCGCCAGTTTTGGGTCTGTGAGGCTAGGAGCCCCAACACAAGCTGAGTGACTCACCTTTTGGTAGCGTTGCACTGCTGTACAAAGTAACGATATCTAATACCTATAATTGCTGTGTTTTTAATTTTCATTTATTTTGTATATTTTTGCGTTTATTGCTACCAATAAAGAGATATTTCTATTCTATTCTATAAATTTTATAGGCACAATCGAAATACTGTGTTTAAAGGTGCGATGTACGTATTCTGTGGTTTTCTATCCAACGAGAACAGTCTGTATGTTAATCTCATCAAACAGGACCTGAATATAATACATTCCACCTCTGATGTGGAGCTGTAACAATGGTTTAATTCATCAAACGGATGATTGACAGCCAAAGGTCGCGGATTCATTCCCAGGCGAGCTACTTTGTTAGAAGGACACGGCTTTTAGAGCGTAGGAATGTCGTACTGATCGTTCTGTTACGACAGAACTACTGTGCTCCGCATCACTTGTAAAGAGATTTTTTTTATTGGATGAAAAGTCATTGACTGAGATCTCACCTGATGGTAAGTGACGATGCAGTCTAAGATGGTAGCGCGCCCTTTATCGGTTTTTACTTTTTACACGTCATCTTCCCGGAACGCTAAATCACTTGGCGATACATCTTTGACGTAGGGTGGTAACTAGCCACGGCCGAAGCCTCCCAACAGACCAGACCAGAGACAATGCAGAAATTATATATAAATCCCCAAATTGCCCCGGCCGGGAATCCAACCCGAGACCTCTCAGTTATAAGACCATAGCCCTCACTACTGCTACTAGGGAGGTCATCAGTGAAACAGATTAATCTCTGTAAATAAAGAGGCGACACACTTGATCTATTAACTAGACACCGTCATAAACTATTAACACCATCCTGTTGTCTGCGTAAAGTGCAGAAGTCCTTTGTGGGGTCGAGTACACGCTTTTATAAATTGATTCCGAAGGAATTATTAGATTTTCCATTACACAAAAACAGTGTGTAAAGAAACATTTAAATAAGTAGAGGTTATTACATATACACATTTAATTCCTTAATGACAAAGATGCTTTGAAGCAATCTGCTTTGCTTCAGCTGTCCACAAGATAGATAAGCTACATATTGTTACATTTTTTGTTTTGATAAGAGCAACTGCTGAGTTTCTTGCCGGCTCTTCTCAGCAGAATCCGCATTCCGAACCGGTGGTAGATTTTCGATTTGTCATAAGAGCCACAAGATTGCCTACATGAAATAATTAATTTTTAATTTTTTGACAGGTTCCAATACTTCTTAGCTTCACAAGCGTCAAGCACATCGTTCATCGCAAAAATGAACTATGAACGGTGCACCGTCTAATTTGGCCCTAATGTCATAAACTTGACAATAATGTGTCATAAAAAGCGGCAATGGGCAATGGTGATGGATGACAAATGGCTATTTATATTAATATAATAATTAATTCGTCGTCATTATCGGTCACCGAGTAGGACGGTGTTATGTTGAAGAGAACCAAATTAAATTAAATAAATGAGGAGCCTATTCCGCCGTCATCGGTAACTAAACTTGCAACTTGACAGATTTCAACTACAAAAACTGTCAAAATTTTAACTTTATTCGTCGACTAAAAAGCGTCTGATTATAATATACCGTTGAGACATAAAATTATGATCCAAAGGCAAACAACATAAAAACAAAAAGTTAAAAAAAAAATAACATATTTTCTAGGGGAGTGCCAAAAAGCAAATTGGAGAGTAGAAAACTTTTTTCACTTGATATAGGCTGGTGGGGTCAATCGAGTATTTTAAACTAATTACATTTAATTTCACATCGTCTTAGATGTTTCTAAAACCGAAAACTTGCCATTTCTTTTGTTTCGTTTTTGGGCAGCAGTTAGCAAATACGATATCATAGATGGATGCGAGTTCCTTTTTTATGACCAACAACATACTAGACGGCAGATCTATAGACCTCATAAGTCCTTACAAGGCTTAGGGTCATTCAGCGATTAATTTGTGAGGCACATTCCTAAAAAAACTGATGGTCATTGGGGTCTCAAAGTGCTGGAGTGGCGATCTCGTATTAGAAAACGCAGTGTTAGCACTAGAAGTCTAGACATCAAATGAGCTGCAAGGGAGCTTCTGGATACAGCCGACACAAGACCAAGACCGATTAGTATGGGTTGAATTTACACTTTTATACTCCTTCCAAGTTAGCTCACTACCATCTTAGACTGCATCGTCACTTACCATCAGGTGAGATCGCGGTCAAGGGCTATCTTGTCATTGAATAAAAAAAATAAAACTTGTAGACGTCCAACAAGAGACCTTTTGTCCAGCTGTGGACACCTATCGGTTGATACAGAAGATACTCCTACTGTATCAACATTGCATAACACCGTTCTTCAAACGATTTGTCCTAGACCTCTAGTTAGGACAAAAACGCTCGAACCTTACATCATTGATGTCCTAGCTGGCAGAAAATCCGTCTGGACCATCAAGGTCTTATTTAAGAAGGTCACCTCACAATATTATTAACATTATGTAATTTAGAAATTCGGTGTAGTCTGCTTAGAGTGTGGGTCCTGTGTGGGGTCGAGTATACGCTTTTATAACATGATTCCGAAAGAATTGGTTGATTTACCGTTACACAAAAAACAGTGTGTTAAGAAACATTTTATTTATTTATTAAAGAGGCACACAAAACACGTTGAGACTAAAAATTGTACAAAATATAAATACATACAGCTTATCGAGAACCAAGTAATAACCCTTAATATGATGCACACAGCATGATTGAATAAATTAATTAACGAGTCAGAAAATTATAACATAAAATTAGTACCTAAATGAATGACATAAAATTAAAATATTGACTAAAAATATTGACTATTGATTAAAATATTAGGTTGAAAAATAAAAAAAAATAATAAAAAATAACGTAATTAGGTAATAAAATAACTTATACAATTAAACACCAATAGTGAAAGCAATATTATGAAAACTATTACAAAGAAAAACATGCAAACTACATAGTCGATGATGGAGATAAAAGTCGATGATGAATTTGTTTTCTAAAAATATTTAAGTTATTGATATCAATATTACGATCATTTAAGCTAATATCAGCATTTAATAGAGGCTATTACCCAGTTAATGTTGCTTGGAAGAAATCTGCTTTGTTTCAGCTGTCCACAAGATAGAATGTAACATTTTGTTTTAAAAAGAGCAGCTGCTGAGTTTCTTGCCGGCTCTTCTCAGCAGAATCTGCATTCCGAACCGGTGGTAGTCTCGATCTGTCATAACTACCTCGTTGGTCTAGTGATTAGCAAGATCGACTGCAATGACGAGGTCCCGTGTTCGATTCCCGGGTCGAACTAAAACATGTCTCAACTTATTTTAAGCTCCTCCCTCGACTTGTAAGGCTCCCTGTGGTAATATAACTTTTTAGTTCGTTTTTTGGCTGGGCAGTCGTATTTTTTAATTTTTTTAATTATAGCTTTTTGAATAAATCTACTATATAAAAATAAGTCGGGTTTTCCTTCCTGACGCTATAACTCCAGAACGCACGAACCGATTTCCACGGTTTTGCATTCGTTGGAAAGGTCTCGGTCCGTGAAGTTTATAGCAAAGAAAATTCAGGAAAAATTGGAATCTAATTCCACGCGGACGAAGTCGCGGGGGCAAAAGCTAGTGAATTCTAAATTTTATATTCTCCGGTTAAACGAGCTCTTAAAAACCTTTTAACGCATCGTAGCCTATAGGGTTTCAAACTCAAACTCAAAATTATTATTTATTTCATGTAGGCTAACTTGTGGCTCTTATGACAAGTCAAGAATCTACCACCGGTTCGGAATGTTTTGAGAGCATTATTACGAAAAAAGTACTAATTATTACGTTGTCTGCGCAATACGGTAATTTCTGGGTTAAGATTATAAGATGTTGAAAAGTTTATAGTCGTTTTTAAACGTATAGTTTTTGAGATGATTATGGTTGTGGTACCTGTTAAAGATGATTTATTCAGAAAACACTTGCAAAATTCCCAATTAGAATTTTAGAATAATTAACCTTGTTGTGAGATGTATGTAAGTAGTCATTACCTATGTCAGTACGAAATCCTTTATTGTTAACTAGTTGATGCCCACGGCTTCGCTTGGATTTAGTTTTTTAAATTGATTTTCCGTGATAAAAAGTAGCCTGTGATAATATAGATAAAAAGTGAAAAAAATGTAGACCTCCCATACAAAATTGAAGATCAGCTGATTGATTTACTATGAGAGGTAATTTTTTTTTTTCATATTTCGACCTAGGTTCCTTGGGGAAAGTTGTTCAGTTTCATGAGCACATTCACCTCCTTCAGTATTATTTCGGAGTTTCATTACACGTTGTATAGTTAAGTTATTATATAGTTAAGGCTCTATTGACTGGAATAAAATTGTTTATCCGAATGTGACTTACACAATAATCTTCCTTAATCACCTCTTTAAGATAAGATAAGATAAATACCTAATAAAATATGCATAATTAATATAAAGATATAATAACAGAAGATGATATTATTAATAATTATATTAACATTTAATGTCGGATACGTATACAATTACCTGTATAAATAATTACATTTAATTATTAATAATGATATTTATTGCGTTATGCGTTTAAGCGTAGATTTAATTTGATCATTTATAATAATAATTATTATTATTAAACTAGAGGGTATTAGTGACTTTGTCCGTCTAATTCAAATTCAAAATTTATTAATTTCATGTAGGCTACTTGTAGCTCCTATGACACGTCATAAATCTACCACCGGTTCGGAATGCAGATTCTGCTGAGAAGAACCGGCAAGAAACTCAGCAGTTGCTCTTTTCAAAAAATAAAATAATTTTACAATAAGTAACCAAACTAAGAAATAGAAATAGAAATATTTTTTATTCAAATAAACTTTTTACAAGCACTTTTGAATCGTCAATGAATCTACCACTGGTTCGGAATGCCTTTCCTGCCGAGAAGAGCCAGCAAGAAACTCGGCGGTTGCTCTTTTCAAAAAAATAAAATTTTTTACAATTGTTATTGAAACTATGCTATGTATTCAGTGCTTCCACGATGAATTTTCCTGAGTACAATACAAGTAAAAATAAATACAATACAAATACAAATAAATACAATTCAATACATGTCAACACAGGCAGGCAAAAGCAGACCCATTCCCGTTGGTGGCACCCGTTCACGAGCATGACGCATGATCCAGCCATTGCTTCGCTCAACCATATTTGAGGGAACGTAACAACCCGCACCACACGACACCACCACAGAAACTTTAAAGAGAGCATGACATACTTAGGCTACCCATGTTAAGGCATCGAATTGAATACTAATATTAAACTACTCATTTTAAGACATGACTGAGACAAATATAGTGGAAACACCGTGGAACAGAATACAATAAAATCATGTTACACAGGATAGTTATTACTGTCTTATGAATCACTGGAGCGAATTATATCCACGCTTTTTTATCATTTACATAGTCTTCAATTGTATAATATGCTTTTTTCATGAGAGCAGATTTAATTGATTTCTTAAACTTGTGTAGAGGCAAGTTTAAGATTGACTGTGGAATTTTATTGTAAAACGTCACGCCCATTCTCACAAATGACTTTTGGACCCTCTTGAGGCGCAGCCCAGGATACATGAGCTTATTTGGATTTCTACTTGGTCTATGGGATAAATCACACTTTTTTTTGTAACTCAAAATGTTTTGTCTGACAAATATTATGTTGTTGTAAATATATTGTGAAGCTACTGTAAGAATGCCTATCTCTTTAAATCTTTCTCGAAGGGAATCCCGCGGTCTCAAATTATAGATTGCGCGGATTGCCCTCTTCTGCAATACAAAAATTTTTCCAATATCGGCTGCCTTACCCCACAGTAAGATTCCGTATGACATAATACTATGGAAATATGCAAAATAAACAATTTTTGCAGTTTCTATGTCAGTCAACTGTCGAATCTTCCTAACAGCGTAGGCAGCAGAGCTAAGTTTGCCAGCAAGCGTTGCTATATGGGTGCCCCATTGTAGCTTTGAGTCCAGGGTTAATCCCAAGAATACTGTGGATTCCTCAGTTTTCAAAGGTTCATTATTTATCTTTAAATTCTTACTGACCGTTCTCGTGTTAGGTAATAAAAACTCAACACACTTGGTTTTTTTGGCATTTAAAAGTAGATTATTTACCGTAAACCATTCAGAAATTTGAGATAATGCACTATTTACATCGTCAAAATTGTCTTTCGTCCTATCGACTTTAAAAATCAAAGACGTATCATCAGCGAATAGTACAATATCGCAAGTATTTTGGACAAAATGTGGTAAATCATTTATGTAGACTAAAAACATGAATGGACCTAGAATAGAACCCTGGGGTACACCCATTATTGAGGCTGATCCGGATGATTTTACATCATTGACACATACTCTTTGGACTCGGTCACTGAGATAAGACGCAATGAGACTGAGTGCACAATCTTTAATGCCATAGTGGCTTAGTTTAAACAAAAGAGTCTCGTGATCAACGCAGTCGAATGCCTTTGACAAATCACAGAAAATACCAATGGCATTCTGTGAGTTCTCCCATGCATCGAATATGTGTTGTAACAGCCTTGCGGCTGCATCGGTTGTTGATCGACCCTTTGTAAATCCATACTGCTCAGAGTGGAGAAGTTTATTTAGATTAAAGTGTAAAAGCAGTTGTTTGAGCATTATTTTTTCGAATATCTTGCTGAGAGTTGGCAAAATTGAAATAGGCCTATAGTTATTCGGGTCACTTTTGCTTCCCGATTTAAAAAGCGGTATTAGTTTACTACATTTCATAAGGTCTGGAAAAGATCCAGAATCTATTGATTTATTAAAAATTAGAGCAAGATACGGCGCAATAATATCAATTATGTTATGAATTATTTTGACTGATATCCCCCATAGGTCTGCTGTTTTCTTATTTTGTAATGATTTAAATGTTTTGATTATGTCATATGGGGTAACGTGTTCAAACCTAAATAACTTATTGCACTCAGAGACATTGCTCCTTAGAAGACGATAGGCTTCTGCTGACGAGGAATTCAGAGAACTGGTTGTGGTAATTGGAATATTTTTGAAAAAGTTCTCAAATGTATTTACAATTTCTATATCGGAGTTAATTACATGATTATCTATTTTAAGCTCCAATTTATTATTATTATGCACCTTATGTTTACTCGTTTCATCGCTAATGATGTCCCATGCTGTTTTAATTTTATCATCAGAATTGACAATTTTTCGTTTTATGTGAAGTGACTTTGCTTGTATGCATACATTTCTAAACAATTTAGAATAATTTCTTACATATTCAATAAACGCGGGGGAATAATTATATTGTTTTTCTGCATACAAGTCAAACAGCTTATTTCTACTTTTATAGATGCCTGCAGTTGCCCAGTCACTAAACTTAAGATTTTTAGACAGTCTTTTCTCTATAACCTTAAAGATAGAGTTATATTGTGAGCTTAACAAATCAAAAAACTCTGTATAAATTTCATCCGGATCATCCTGTGCAAGGTCAAGCGTCGGCAACATAGCTGAGATGTTTTGTTTGAAATGCTTTACTTTTTTAGTGGTAACTGGCCTGTATTTTATTACTTTTGTTATATTCTGTTCACTGCTTGGAATAGATATCATTTGACCGCAATGATCAGATCTGAGATAAGTTACAATAGATTTTTCAATAATGTTACAATCACAAAAATTGTTGTCAATACAGGTAGCTGAGTTTGCAGTTACTCTTGTAGGTTCATCAAAAATATTCTCTAAATTAAAGCTTTTAAATAAGTTAAGTAGCCTACCAGTAAAAGGAGTGTGAAGCAAAATATCAATATTAAAGTCTCCACAGACCACTATTTTTTTTGATGACCTACATAGCCGCCTTAAGGCATCCTCCATAACCTCCTCAAAAACAACAAAGTCGCCCGAGGGTGGGCGGTACACGCAAACTACAATATATCGGTCCAGCTCAACACAAGACAGCTCAATAGTGCGTTCTATAGAAAGGCTAACAATGTCTTTTCGCTCTTTGTAATTAATATTGTTTCGCGTTATAATCAAAGATCCCCCACGTATAGCAGTCTTTCTTGAGAACGCACTTGACAGTGAATAATTGTCAAGGTGTACAATTAACTGATGAGTATTGAGCCAGTGCTCAGTGAAGCATAATATTTCAATATCAAATTCTTTAATAAAAAGCTCAATCTCATGTTCTTTGCCAGATAAGCCCTGTATATTTTGATGAACAAGATTAATTTTACACTGCTTATCTGTTGTCTTATTACCTAGTTTAAAATTTTTAAATTTTCACAAGTATGATTTTTACTTGGGTCCAAATTCACAAAAGTGGAATTAGTACTACTACTAATTATGTCTATATTATTAGTACAGCATGTACCTTTGTCAATAGAATTAGACTCATTTATATGAGATGTCAAAATACTTAAATTAGAAATACTACTAATTGAGTCAACATTATTAGTATATGTACCAATTTCATTCAAGCTAAAAATAGCTGAATCTTGTATATTATAAGCTACTAATGTAGCTATTTGTTTCCTATATCTAATTGGGAGATACACAGTATCCCTTGTTAATATTAATTTTTTAATAAATTTATTAGTATTAAACAAATGAAAATAGTCTCTATGACCATAAGTTAAATTATACAAGAGCCTGTTAAGTTTATAAATACGACTATTTTGTGCAGGGGTCAATGTGTCAGAGTAGGGAAAAGCGCAAAGTATAAACTTGCAACCTGACTGTTTCTGTATAGTTAATAAATATTCAAAACTTCTAAGAACATCTTTTTTAAGTATTTTCAAACTGTCCCCTATTAACAGAACAACTGTACTATACTTATTTAAGTCATTTTCTTTAATATTTTTAATGATGTATTCATAAGGGGCCCCTGGGTTACATATGTTAAGGACCTGTTGCTGTAATTGGTTACTAAGTAAATAGCCAAAGTCCTTTCCCAACTCATCAGAGACCACAAATGTTTTTCGCTGCGAAGTATGTAAAGAAATATCTCTATTTTGTGAATTCCTGCACTGACTATCCGCTTGCACAACTAATGGAATATTTTTTGAACACTGGCATTTATTTACCAGGGAGTCGAAGCGGTCCATATTATAATTACTTATGGTTAAGAGTTCATCAGCAGCCTGTATTTGCTCACCAATCTGTTTCTGTGACAGCTCATACTGATTAGATACATTTTTCAACGAATCTTCCAATTTCAAAATTTCATTATTAAGACATAGAACGTCAGATTCATATTGTTGTCTCATTTCTTGTAATGAGGAACAATATGTATTTAGTTTTATTAACAATTCTGAGCGTTCTTTCCGCAGTACAATGTTTTGACTACTTGTCTTTTGTGATTTAATTATTTTTTTTGTTTTTGTAATAAATTTACTAATTTTTATGTATTTTTTATTTTTTTGTGACTTTTAAATCTAAGAGATTCTGGTTGCAACTTTTTGGTAACACAAGGGCTGTCACAAGTCAGATCAATGGTCATCACAGGCGCTGTAGAAGATGAAGCGAGCAGTTCGTTATATAAATTATTTGTTTGTTGAATTTCATAAGTTTTTAATTGTGACTGAAGGTCATCAATTGTTTTTTGTGAGCTGCTCAATTCATCCTCCAACACAGTAATCTTTCCCAGAGCTTCCTCATAAGTTTGTATGCACTGGTCGAATGAGCTGACTGCGTCCTGAAGTTGATCACGTTCTGCTAGCACCAAACTGTAGGCACTGTTCAGGCTGGCCAACTCGGTCTTCAATTGCGAATTTCTGGCAATAATTTCTCGCATTTCGTTCTCATTGTCATCTTGTTCCTTCAGTAGTTGCTCATTTAGTTGTTTAACTGATTTTAATTCATGTAGGGCATTTTTTAGTTGTTGCTGCTGTTCCAATGCAGCTGCCCGTCTGGTTTGCATAGTTGATGCCAATGTGCAACTGTTTTGCCTGAAAAACACAGGTAATATATGTGAGTGAAGCGAACAAGGCCACTTAGAGTTACCGACTGAGGACTGATTAGGTCAGGGATATAAAGAACAACCTGGACTGGAAAAGAAGACTAGTGTTGTGTTATTACGGCTAAGGTTAAACAGTCTATATTAATAATATTTTCAAAGATTTATCTACCTACTAGGAATTAAAAAGTAGGTACTTGCATTTAGACTGTTAACTGTTAACTTTGATCTGTCTAAAGCAGTAAGCACTAAGCTATGTATACAGTGCTTCCACACTCCACAGTGAAGCTTCAAAAATTGCAATACATATAATCCAACACATGTCAACCCGGGAAGACAAAGCAGACCCATTCCCGTTGGTGGCACCCGTTCACGAGCATGACGCATGATCCAGCCATATTATCTAGTTTTTAAATTGTCCTATTATTGTCGAAACTGACAGTAATTTTAAAGTAAAATTAAAATTACATATAGTAATTACTAATATAATCTTATCTTATAAAAAGTTGTAAAGCATGACACATCCGTTGTTCCCAAAACTAAACTGCAGAGTTCAACGAATAAAATATATCATATATTATAATTTTTCAATCCTGTGATTTTTCACCTAAGTATACAATTTAAATATTTTCTTCATAAAACTATTTTTAATTAAAAATGAAATATTCAAAAAACCACTGGAATTAAATGTTTCTCCGGAATAAACTATGTCACTCTTTAAGTCTACTAAC
Source organism: Hipparchia sbordonii (assembly GCA_038048805.1). NCBI lineage: Eukaryota > Metazoa > Arthropoda > Insecta > Lepidoptera > Nymphalidae > Hipparchia > Hipparchia sbordonii. Next base: position 746,198 of record CM076117.1, on the reverse strand, counting down.
TACTACAACTAAAAATAAAAAAAATGAAACTCGTGCGAAAAATCACATCGATTAGTAGCTCTGTTGTGTGATTGAAGGACAAACCAACAAACCATCAAACCAAAATTCAAATACACTTTCTATTTAATATATTATTGAGTTTACAAACTTTTTTTACTAGCTGATGACCGCGAATTCGTCCATCGTTTAGTTTTTAAAATCCCGCGGGAACTGTTTGATTTTCCGGGATAAAAAGTAGCCTATGTCACTCTCCCGATCCTCAACTACTTATAACCATGCAAAAAATCACATCGATCCGTTGCTTTGTTGCGGCGTGATTGAAGGACAAACCAATAAACAAAAACACACTTTTGCATTTATAATATTAGTAATAGATTAGTTGCAAGTTGTATGAACATATTCTGAATATACAGAAGGAGAGCTGATTGCGATCGCCAATTATTTCAAGACAATCGCACAACAGTTGTAAAACCTATTTCCTATTTTCGTGATCCTCTTAAACGAGAAAAGCGATCGAAAAACCCCGGAAGCGATCCCCCCTGAACATCCTTGTAATGCCGCAGGACTATTGTATAAAAGTACCGACAGCCTTTCACGCCGCCAGTCGCGCGAATATACCCCCGTAGTGTGTGTGTGTTTAGTGTAGCTAGTGTTTAGTGTCGCACTTGTGTCGAGGTGATTGTTTTTCATATTTTCTCTGGTGAAAGAAAGGAAAATTTTGCGCGCGAGAGGTAAAAATGTTAGAGCGAAATTAAGTATGAAAGAAAATCTAGCTAAATCACAAAATTCAGTACAACAATTTATTAATAACTTTAAAGCGTGAAATTCAATGAACGGCATTCATCCCCTAATTTTTAGAGTTTGAATATTTTTTTCAAGTTTAAACTATTTTTAATAAAAAATAAAATATTCAAATTATTTGTTTTTTCGTAATTTAAAGTTAACTAAGTCACTCTTCAGGTTTCAGCTAAGTACACACATGCTAAAAATTACGTTCGTAGTGTAATGTATGTGTGTCTAGTGTAACAAGTGTTTAGTGTCGCACTTGTGTTGAGGTGATCGTTTTTCGTATTCCCTTTCGTGTGTTTAGTGAAAGAAAGAAAGATTTTGTGCGTGAAATGTGGAAATGTGAGAGCGGAAAAATGTATGAAAGAAAAATTCAAACCGACCAACTTTTTTATAATTTATTTCTATTATATCAACACAATCTTATTTAATTAAATAATTATTATCTACTTAATTAAATAATTATATAGCACATTGTAAATTTTATAAAAGTTCTTAAATTAGGAATTTCTTTTAGTTATTGAGGGTGTGAAATTCAGTAAACAGGATTCATCCCCTAAATACTCGACCTAATATCTTATCTTTAAATAGGATTAGAAAAATATTAAAATCCGTTAACGATATTGTTTGTCATGGTTTGAAAATGGTTATATACCTACTCAAAGGAAAAACTAACTTCGAATTAAGAACCCATAAGAAGGACTTTTTTTAATCGTTTAACACTTTTGACTTTTAGTGAGCGTCTTCTTAAATCAGGACGCGTTTAGAACCCTTGTAATTTAAGTTTAAAGTTAATTTAAATATTTACCTGTCTCCAACATACCTACTTGTAAGATTAAGCTATTGGTAGCGCTATCGCCTAACATTGTCTACGTTAAAAAAATACAGTAGAATTAGGAGCCCTTTCTTTTATTGAAGTCGGGTAAAAGTACGTATTAAATTAAAACAGTTTTCAGGCTTTTTATTCAATTTAATTTTGGAGTTTCTACTCCGCATTCAACCCACACCCCTAAACGGTTTCTACATACCATCGTGCCGGAAAGCTAAATCGCTTGGCGGCACGTGTTTGACGGTAGGGTGGTAACTAGCCACGGCCAAAGCCTTCCACCAGACCAGAGACAATTCAGAAATTATAAATTACCAAATTGCCCCCGCCGGGAATCGACCTCGAGACCACCCAGTTATAAGACCACAGTGCTCACCACTGCGCCAGGGAGGTCGTCAGTTATTGTCTTTGTGAAACATATTCAGAAATTGTAAATTCCCATATTGTCCCCGCCGGGAATCGAACTCGAGACCTTCCAGTTATAAAATTACAGCGCTCACCACGGCGACAGCTAAAGTAAAAATTTTTAAAATAAACTTTTTTTTCGGGTCGGATTGAAGTTTTCAAACTTATTTTTTTCTTGTTAACATAGGCCAGGACATTTCAATTATCCGACTAGTTAAGAGGTATACATTTCAATCAAATTTCAACAAACTGTTGGTATGTAAACTGCTTAGCGTGGGAGTATTTCGAAACGAGATAGTTTGCAAAATTACGCTTTGTCTAGTCGACTTTAAAAGATAGAACGGCGTACATAAATATGCAAAATATTAAAATTCGCATGCGAATTCCCACGTGTTTTACTCATGAACTTTGAACGCGAGAACACTTTTGAGTTTTGATAGCCTCTTAAATTTTACGAAACACCTAATGAAATCGAAAGCATATTGTTTAGATTAAAACCCGGCAATGTGTTCGTACAAGATTTATTATAAATATGTAGTTCAATTCACGAAAATGCGCCCCACTATATTTCGTGAGGGTTACTTACGTATATTTCCATCATCAGCTCCCATGCATCCACTGTTGGACATAGGCTTCTTTTAAGTAGCGCCAACGTTGCTTATCCTCGGCCTTTCGCATCCAATCGATGCCTGCCACTGTCCGGATGTCATCGCTCCATCTAGCCGGGGGGGCGCCCTATACCCTGTTTGTCGAGACGCGGTCTTCACTCGAGGACCTTACGACCCCAACGGCCATCAATTCTCCGACAAATGTGACCAGCCCACTGCCACTTCAACGTGCTAGCCCTAAGAGTTATGGCAGTCACTTTAGTTCTTTGGCGAATTACTTCGTTTCGGACTTTGTCCCTCAAAGAAATTCCGAGCATAGTTAAGAGTCCATTTGTCCATTTGTCTTTTTTCTTTCTTTGAATCTCTATGTTTTTAACTTGGTGTGCGTGTGCTCACATCTCTACAATACGTGCGTAACGATAGAACTCACACTAGCAGTACATTACATACTTGCACTATAAGCGATTGGGACAACAAGAAGGGTGTGTCATCGTGGATTGAATTATCTATAACATCAGCTAAGACACTTTAATCAACTAGGAAATGAGCTGATGCTCTTCAAAGGCCTGAACAGATCTTCAAGGCTAAGCTAAGCTAAGAACCATATCGATTACGTCAACTTTCAAGCAGAAAAAACTGCATCAAAATATGTCCATTCATTAGGCAGCTATGAGGGAACAGACATACACACAGATAAGCAGATACAAAGATAACACGTTAAACTTTTAACATCCCTGTTTTTGCGTCAGAGCTTAAAAATATAAAGATAGATAAAACATTCTTCGTAACGGAATTGACAGGTCTACCTAGTCAAAGAATAGCTGCTAATAGATAACAGAAAGATATTAGATAACTTTCTCGCCCAAATTGGTATAACAAAGATAGAAGATTGAAGATTCTTTCGACAACAATAAACCAATTAAGAATTACGTATTTGTTATAGGAATGTTTGTTATAATATAAATCGTGACTTAATAAATTGAGCGTCGAAATTGATAGATAATATTAGTTAGTTATGTTAATTGTAGGATTGTTTGTTTTTCTATCGATTTATAGTGGTTTAAAAACTGTAATCCGACCACGGAAAACTTGATGTAACACTCGTCATATCGAATTAGTTCGGATATTGAAATACACTCTGTGAAAATTTCAAGTATAGTACGTTTATCTCACGAAGTTACGGGCGCTTTACTTGTGGTTACGTCGTGTACATGCATATTGCGTAAGTGTGCGTGCCGCATGCTCTCGCGCATACTTATACAGATACGACACGCACACAACCATGACCCACGTGCCGTCGTGAACTGAAAGAACTATGCGTTCCTACCTATTACGGTTCATGAGACAGACAGACGGACAGACGGACAGCGCAGGCCATTCCCCATCATGTCCCATTGAGTACTGGAACTCTAAAAATGAATGACACGTTGACTGCATCAAGCAGACAGTTCGTGTTTGACCTTGAACTTACATGTCAAAGACCTTGCAAAAACCGTAGCTACAAGATCTTTGCAACTGCCGAGTTTTTTGCTGGTTCTTCTCGGTTGCGAAAATCCCTTCGCGAGAAGTTTAGAGATATTGGTATACTTACGGTGGCTTCACAGTATATTTATAATTGTTAGGGGGGTAAATGGGGGACGGATTCTTTAAACGGCTTTCTTCTTTTATAATTCTTTATTTCTTATTAATATAAACACACATTACAGATACTAAGCCGCGCGCCATCACGCCATAGACAAGAGAACCACATTCGTCTTTATGACTATACCCAAGTAGAAACTCTGGGTTGCTAGTACATACCTATAATAATAATGTAGTCTTTGTGAAAATATAAAATAAGCTGTTGCGCGCGACTTCGTCCGCGTCAATTTCTGTTATTATGATAGCGATTAAGAAGTTTTAAAAAAGAATATATTTTAAATATGGATAATTTTCCCCGTTTTTGCAACATTTTTCACTGATGCTTCGCTGCTATTGGTCGCAGCGTGATGTTATATAGCCTAAAGCCTTCCTCGATAAATGGACTATCCAACACAAAAAGATTTTTTCAATTCGAACCAGTAGTTCCTGAGATTAGCGCGTTCAAACAAACAAACTCTTCAGCTTTATATATTAGTATATAGATTCATATCTACAAACAAAGAGGTGACACACATGAAGTATTTACTAGACACCGTCATAAACTAGTAACACCATACTGTCGTTTGTATAAAGCGCAAAAGTCCTTTGTGGGGTCGAGTATACGCTTTTATAACTTGATTTAAGAATTGGTAGATTTATCATTACATAAATTTAAACAGTGTGTAAAGAAAGACACATTTAATAAGTAGAAGTTATTACACAGTTAATGAATTCTTTAATAACAAAGTTGCTTGGAACCAAACTGCTTTGCTTCAGCTGTCCACAAGATAGATAAACTACATATTGTAACATTTTCTGTTTGGAAAAGAGCAACTGCTGAATTTCTTACCGGCTCTTCTCAGCAGAATCAGCATTCCGAACCGGTGGTAGATTTTCGACTTGTCATAAGAGCCACAAGTTGGCCTACATGAAATAAATAATTTTGAATTTGATTAAGAGTAGATTCATTGACAATTCAAAAGCACTTTGTAAAACTATTCTAAAAAAACGATTTTTTTTTCTATTCCATTTAAAACCGTTCCGATTTGAAACCTAGGTAAGGTCTAAGTCCCAGACTAGCCTAGACTCTAGAGTCTAGAGCAATTAACCGGCGCATGCCTTCACACGGCCTTCTCTCGCATCACGAGTTTGACATATCAAATGTATGCAACTAATGCACAGTTTAGGGAGAGGGCACACTGGCTACTTTTAGCGGCCGCGATCTGCGTTTTTATAGCTCTTTGCGTCTGCATCGCGTTTTCGAGATTTTTATCGCTGATATCTGAGATTTTCGATCGTAAAAGCTATAAATTATTATTATTATTTTACTATTTTTAATTGTACCTACTTATTTTTTTTATTTTTTTTCATTAATCGTATATTTTTTGCTACTTTTATGTATTTAATGCGAAAGTTTGTAAGCGTGTATGGATGGATGTTTGTTACTCTTTCACGCAAAAACTACTAGACGAATTTGGTTGAAATTTGGAATGGAGATAGATTATACCCTGGACTAACACATAGGCCACATTTTATCCCGGAAAATTAAAGCGTTTTCGCGGGAATCAAAAAACCTTAGTTCTCGCGGACGAAGTCGCGGCCATCATCTAGTAGTAGGTATATAATTGGAATCCTGACCCCTGAACTAGGAAAGCCCCACAGGAAAGCCCGTATCGCCCGTATCTTAGGGGTCAAATTTGCGATTCGCTGAGCTATGTCGGTAACCTTGTTCCCCTACGGATCTCCTCATTCCTGATTTGATCTCGCAGGGATACTCCGAGCATAGCTCTCTCCATCGCCCGCTGAGTGACCCTTTATCCTTTCCTTGATTTCAAATTAAAAAGAAAATACATAAACTAACCTTAACCGCAACCTTATTACATGTAATCTGTCCTTACTCTGTGCTACAACCAGAGACAACAGGAGTTCTATAACCGTCTGAAATGGAGCCCTTGTAGAGTTCGATTACTTGCTCAAAATCTTACTTTCGCTTTACTCTACTTTTAATGTATTTTTTTTATTATTTATTGATCAAAATCTATTAAAAATTTAATACATTTTTAATTATTTTATCGGCCATCCTCTAAGAATCTTTACGTTTATGTTCTGTATTTAATTTACGTAGTCATTTCCAAACGGATATTTTAATTAAAAAGGAAATAAACCACAGACGTGTTACATAGATACAAAGGAATTTACATCCGAAAACGTGAAAATCCTCGTTTTCGTAAGCGCATTAACTTTACGAGCGAATTATCGTAAAGTTAAAGCCGTTTAAGTTGAATTAAGTGCACTTTGCCCTTTATTTTAGTGCAAAAATATAAATAAATGATAAAATTGACCGATCGAACAGGCCTCTTGGGCTATTTAGTTGAATTTGCACTTGTTTGTCTGCCTTTCTGAGTATTTGTCAGGGCCACTGACATCTTTAATCTATGATTAATACTGGATTGGTTGTCCCTAAGTATACAAAAGAGAGTAAAACTACGGATCAATTTGAAGCGCCACATTTGACATACGAGTTTCTCTGGAACTAATAATATTGCAAATGGCGCACAAACATCTATAATTAAATAAAGAAGTTGGTTATGAAATCATAGATTAATTATAGAGTTTGGTGCGCCATTTCCAATATTATTAGTTTCAGAAAGACTCGTGTCTCTGGAACTAATAATATAACTCGTACATATTTAATCTATTATAACCTCTATAATTAATCATGATTTCATATGAAATCATCTTTCAGCCAAATCTTTTCATTCATTGTGGCGCTAAGAAGTAACAAACATCCATACATTCATACAAATCCATCTTCACAAACTTTGGACCTTTGAAAAAAAAATACTTGAAATATTGACGATAAGTATGGGGGGCTAACAAAGTCACATTTTTTTTACATATCATAATATATCAGGATTGCTACATTTGAATAATTTCATGTTAATTTCGTCCTTTATTGGAGATCCAAAAAACACTTACTATAATCGTCACGGTCACGGCCCTCAGTAATAAGAATTACGACAGAGATAAGGCTGACGAAAATCGAAATTGGCAAAAACCTATTTAAAAATGGCAAGATAAAAGTTACTCAAAAATATGTATTTGTTGCGTGGGTGTTATTTATGTAAACTACTAAACTATTAAAATTTTAACCATTAAATTTTAGATGTTACAAATATATAACAGGCATAAAGACGTCTAGAGCGATTTTTATTATTGAATAGTTTTATCGTATGCCAATTTGTTAATATGATTTATTGTATCAATAATTGGACTGTTAGAAATATTTCAGTCAATATTAAGTAATCAGTAAGTGCTAGGAAAAATACATTTTTGGATAATTTTCGTGAACTTTCACTTTTATAATATTGTAGGATTATTTTTCTATTTTTTTTTTTTTAAATTTAATACATAAACTTATAAAATAAACTAGCTAAGTAGATTTTTGTAAATCTCGCGGAACCTCATTTTCCGACTCGTACAAAAATCACATGCGTTGCTACGTTGCTGCTGATGATTGAAGGACAAACCAACAAAGAAACACCATTTCGTATTTATAATATCAGCAAGGGTTCCTTGGTTAAAATAAATAAATAACAATTTAAGTAAGTGATTAATATTTATTAAAATACTGGTTTTAATTTTCAGGTCTAGCATAGAAGAATATGAGCTACTCATCAAAAAAGGTATGTGTTTGTGTAACTCTATTTTTTTACCGACAAAAAAAGAGGAGGTTCTCAATTCTTCGGAATCTTTTTTTTTATGTAGGTATGTTCCCCGATTACTCGAAAACGCCTGGAATCCAATCCCTGGATCGATTTGGAAAATTCTTTTTTTGTCATATTAGCTACCTGGGGCCCAAGTCTGCTATTGCAATTGTAGTTACATTGCCTATCAATGACATCCCAATTGCTACTTTTAGCAATTTTGGTAGTCTACTAATTCAATGGCGTCACAATTGTTTTCCGATGGTTTGCCACTGACACATCTAGCTTTAAATCTAGCTTAAATAAACGTTTTTAATATGTAGTTTTTATTGAAACTCATTTCGGGAAACGCTTTTTAAGCTAATTCCAATACCGAGGTATCATTAAATTACAATCTAATTATAAGAAATCGAACGACCATTGTGAATTTAGTAGACTACGAAATTTTGGACCAATGATAATTGTATTGTAATTGTATTGCGGATCAATGACAATGACATGTAAAATAGCAGACTTGGGGCCCTGTATGCTAAACAGCCCGATCAGTCAGTCAGTCAGTCACCTTTTCATTTTATATATTTAATAGAAGATTTAAAGATTTTAAGAAAGAATTAATTTTTCATTATTTTTTTTTTTATTTAAACACTAGGTGATACCCGCGACTGAGGTTTTTTATTGTCTTATTGGGAACTGTCTTATTTCCCGGCATGAAAAGTAGTATTCCAGACTATAATCGGTGATAGGCAATGGGCTTCAAAACATTTACCTCTTCTTTGAGGGGTTGGCAGTTTAAATATCAGAAACGCACACAATTGGAAGAAAAATCTAGTTTTATTTAAAACGAGAATAATTATTTTTTGCAAAATATAAAAAAAAACACAGCTACTAAAAAGTTCATTTCACTTGATTTAATATTTTTACGATACCTTGCACTTTCTTCACCGAATCGTTTGGTGAGTTTTTATGTGATTCTTAAGCGTTATTGTTGAATTAAGGCTGAATTATGGCGGATTAACTTTTGTTGGTATGTGGAGCGAAGGTGATTTCCAAAATTTATTGTGAAAGGTAAAGTAAGACGGGTATTCGCTTAGAGCCATACTCTATACAAACGAAGTTTTTTATTTATTTATTTATAAGTAATCAACAGCATTTATACAACTTAATATCACAATGTTATTTTTAAATCACATCACACTAATATTATAAAGATGAAACTTTGTATGTTTATGTATGTGTGTGTGTGTGTGTGTGTGTGTATGTGTTTGTTGCTCCTTCACACCACAACAAATGCACTTATTTGGCTGAAATTTGGAATGGAGATAGCTCATACCCAGGACTAACACATAGGCTACTGCACATACCTATGTCCCAGGTATGCACCTGCATACCTGGGATCGAACCCGCGAACCCCGAATCGGAGAACGCAGCTCTAACCACCAAGCTATCACTGCTCTAAAAGAAAAAAAAAAGACGTGTGGCACTCGGGGACTGCCGCGGTAAAGCTATTGCATAGCATTTTTTTTCAACGCCATCTAGCGGCTCACCGTAGAGTAGTCCCGTGTCAAGGTATTTTCGTTACGGAATTTCTGGATTCGGTCTCCACGCTGGCCCGCGATAGAAGCTATGCAATAGCTTAAAAGCTTAAAAAAATACAGACGGCTAGTTAAGTTACGTAAGCGTTTCCTGTTTGCAATTGTTAGTATTATTTAGCTGGTTATGTAAGCCGGTAATACACAAACAAATCAGCTAATGTCGGTCAGTCAGGACTCGGGGCGCAATTACGGTAATGGCCGGTCACTGTGTCGGAATAGCCCGCGGTCGTCGCGAACGCATCTTGCCTGTGTACGGTCAGCAAAAAACAAAACAAGAACAAGTGTAAGTTAAAAATCGAATTAAATCATTTATTTGCATAAAAAACACACCCGACATGTTACAAAGTCCTTCAACGATTCAGTAATCGTTAAAATAAAAATATTATGTAATCCGCTATTTTGTGGCCGCGGCCATCTTGGACCGATTTTCATCAAACATAGCTAAGAACACTCCCGACTAATTCACCTTTCTAACAAAAAAAATCAAAATCGGTTCACCCGTTCGAGAGCTACGATACCCAGACAGACAACACACTACCTAAAAAGACGTGCCACCAAGAGATTTAGCGTTGCAATACGTTGATATATAGAAATGTTTACCTATTGAAATGAAATGAAATTTAATGAAATAAGGTCATTAGTACAATGATCCATCTTTTGTTAGGTTGAAACACTGCTGCCCAAGATAAGTTCAGAACTTGTAATATAGGCACCAGTTTTCTCACCTTACATTATCCATATGTGCTAACAATATAATGAGATTATTAGAGGGTATTTGTTTAATTATTATTATTGAACTGTATACAATCTTAGATAGCATCGACACTTACCACCACGTAAGATCACACTTCGCAGTCATCAAAAAAAAAAAAAGCTGATGCTCAGTTAAATATTGGTATTTAATATTTTAAATGATTATATTTTTTTGTTAACCTTACTCAACAACCTTACCTCAGTAACGTATATAGAACTTAACATTTTACTACATTTTTTATACACATTTTTCTTATGGAATTTTGTAGGCAAACTAGGTGTTATCTCGTACTATATATTAATGATATTACTAGTTTCCTATTAACGTACCTATGCTGTCAATTATTCTATTTTATTACTTACCTACCTGGAATTTTCCGGGATAAAAAGTATCCTTTGTTCTTCCTATTTCGTTCCTTAATTTGGCCGAAATCGGTAGCAATTTATTAAGCGTGAAAGGGCAGACATGGATTATATATTATTTTACCATTGTTTATAATCCGACACAATGCATTGGCTGTACAATGTTACACGTTGTATACAATGTTACCTTGACCCGTGTTTTTGTTCTATCCATTATAATTATTGGTATGTAGGTTATGATAATTTTATGTAATCAATTTTGACTTGCAGTTCACATTATATGCTAACAGATTAAGGTCTTATACGAACTTGACGTTGATAAAATGACCCATTTAAAAAAAGTTTTATAGGCTGCACGTAAAGTGATCTCTGCCTAATAAAAACTTATGAAAAAAAAAACAAAAGAAATGGGAAAAATACCATGATTGAAAAATGCAATAAATGCCCAATATTGAGTAGATAAGGGGGTAATATTGGGACCTAAATGTGGGTAAAAAGCCAGTTAATTATATTAAAATTATAGAAACATGCAAAAATGTTAAAAATCTCTAATAACTAAGCACACACAGTACACACCCACGGAAGATCGAAAAGATAAAATTAATACCTAAATTACATAGCAAATACACAAAACATTATTCAAATTTTACCTACTCACTAATTAAAATAACATAATTATGTCACATAATAGGTATCACGCAGTAAAACAAAAAACAAAGCACAGATAATAATCATTTCAAAGCCCAAAGGTCAACCTACTAAATAAATCGTTTTGAAAATAGGTAGGTAATTCACCGTGAGAGTTTCGTTGCGTTGGTTATAAAAAGTAATGATTATTTAATTATAGTTTGCAGGCTGAATGACTGCATGCATTTGTCTGTGGACGCCATCTTGAATTATGTGTCAAAATTAAGGCGCGAATCTTTTTATTGTAAAGTTAGATGCACACTAGGTACATAAAAATAAAAAAGTAACTTGGGGTAACTTTGCTTTTCAATCAATTATATTGCCTACTATTGATGACCAACGGAATATTGTTAGGTATTTTATAAGTATGTGATCATTAACAAACTCAATTTATCCGTCCGTCACTATAAGTGTTACTGTGTCCTTGTTTGTTAGATGATGATGATATTTTTGCATATCCTCATTCATTTTTTTATTTTGTTCATTTTTATGTATTTTATTTTACAAGAAATAGTAGATAGGCTAAGGCTATATCAGTAAGAGTATTTTTATTGCAAAAGTTTGTTAATCTATAAATAATGGGTGAGCCTCTATTTACAGTTTCTCTCATATTATAATGATTATTACATACAGGAGTACATGAAATATGAACTCTTCCTAGTCATTAGGTAGCAAAGTAGGTCTTTAGGTTATTTTTGTTTACAAGATACATAAACTTGCGCACTACTATTTCTCTTTTACTTTAAAAGTAGGTATTTCAAGCCACTAAACCCATAAAATTAAAAAAAACTATTGCGACAAGCAATAGCCTCAATAGCCCAACGGTTACAAGTGCGGACTAAAAACTTAAAGGTTGCAGGTTCGATTCCTTCCCGTTAGTAAGTGAAAACCAACTCCAAATAAGTGAAAACTTGTGTTAGTTGTATCCACTCCTAACACAAGTTTTCACTTATTTGGAGAGGGAGGAGGGGAGAGGAGAACATCAGCCAAGTTCAGCTTGGCTGATATTCTTTAAAAAAAATAGCAGGGTACTCATCCTCAACTACTAACTAATAGTTATGTAAGAAAATAGCGTGTTAAAATCGATTAGGAGTTTTACTAAGACTGCCATACCATTTTCCAAGTTGTAATCTTAGACTGCAGTCACTTACCATCAGGTAAGATCTCAAGATAGCTCTTGGCTAAGCCATTATGCCAAGATCTCATAAGAATATAAAGTATGTATTTTTTTCGTTCTGATCTGATGAGAGACGAAGCCTACTTACAAAGATTAAAGATAACTTTTTTTTCATAACTTGAATTTTGTAACAATAAATTGTACAGGATTTAAAGTTTCTCTTGTTTTTACAAGCTTTAATAGGTACCTTTTCTCTCATTAAAATAAAATTTTGACACAATAAATATTAATTATCAAAATTTTGCTCAGAATAAATAATCTCTTATATGGTAATATGGTCCGCAAAAATAAAAAGTTTTTTATGAATTTTATAACACCTCGAACTCTGTGCCCATAAATTGTTTGCAATATCTCGGTTCTTTCACTTTTTTATCAAATATGTTGCTTTTAAAAATTAAAATGTATTTATCTCTGAAAACATCCCATAGGTTTGACGACCTCCCTGGCGCAGTGGTGAGCGCTGTGGTCTTATAACTGAGAGGTCTCGGGTTCGATTCCCGGCGGGAGCAATTTGGGAATTTATAACTTCTGAATTGTCTCTGGTCTGGTCTGGTGGGAGGCTTTGGCCGTGGCTAATTACTACCCTACCGTCAAAGATGTGCCGCCAAGCAATTTAGCGTTCCGGCGTGTAGAAACACATTAGGGGTATGGGTTGAATTTACACTTCCAAGTTAGTCCACTACCATCTTAGACTGCATCGTCACTTACTACCAGGTGAGATTGCCGTCAAGGACTATCTTGTCATTGGATAAAAAAAAGATGCATACTTTCATTTTTTACAAAATATTTTTGTGCACATAAGTTTTTTTTGCTTTTTTTTTTTTTTTTTTTTTTTATATTTTTAGCGAGCAAACGAGCAGGCGGGTCACCTGATGTTAAGTGATTACCGCCGCCCATGAACACTTGTAGCACCAGAGGCACCACCAATGCGTTGCCGTTGCTACGTTATATTATGTATATCAATCTATACTATTATAATAAAGAGAATTGTTCCTCTTAAAAAGTTCTAAAAAAAAGTCCGCGATAGCATATGTCTAGCTTCTAAGGATAACTTACAGTAACCATTTCTATCTTTCAAATTTTGATTAAAAATAACGAATTATTTTCCACCTTCTTTAACCGATGTGATGTCAATCTATATCTAAATAAATATGTTTATTATCGTGTTTTGTATTATCGTGTATCGTGTAATTTAGAACATATTTGCCCTTTACACTATACAATTTAAATAAATATGTTAGGAGTTATCGTAAAATTAATATTTCCGCGCGACAAAATAATAAAATGGTGCCGGCCGGCGCGGGCGGTGCACGGTGGCGGGTTTCGGCGCGGAAGATTCCTGTGATTCCTGTGGTGATCTTATTTACAATCGTCTCCTATTAGAAGCTCTGTGCGATCAGTCCCGTAAAAACAAATCTTTAAATTTTCAACCCGGACGAAGTCGGCGCGGGCTGCTAGTATAATATAAATGTATGAATGCCCAATAAATATCATGCAAAAAAACTCCAGATCTATTGCTGCGTGATTGAAGGACAACCCAACAAAAAATATATATTCGCATTTACAACTAAGTTTTGCCATTGTTTGATTTTTTTTATACATTTTTGATAAGAATATATTGGTAACTAGCTTTTGCTAGCAACCCCTATTTTCAAAAATCCTTTCTCAGCGGATGTCTACATCAGTCCATCTGTTCAGTGTCCAGTGGTTTGAGATGTGTATTGATAGATCAGTCAGTGAGTCAGTCACCTTTTCCTTCTATACATTTACAAAAGGATATATCATAAAAAGGGTGAAGACGGAACCCTCTTTCTGTGAGTTGGATTCGCTCTTGGCCGGTTTTATTTTTTAACAAAATACATATAGTATATATGTACGCCTCAGTCACTTTCCACAACTACCATATAAAGTGTAATCAACATACAGAGATACCATTCAGTACATTTGAATCCGGTTTGTTTTAAATTAAGATTATCCTTCCGACTTGTTTGAGTACCGGACTTTCGTAAACTCGCATAAACGATAATCTACGAAATAGGGGAACCGGTATAGTTATTGGCCAGTTAATTTTATTTATTTATTTTTATTATTCATGTGCAAATAAATAGTTACATAAAATATTATTAGAAGTGGACACAGATGAAGCTTATCTCTAAGAAAGGAATTTCTTCCAAGTTCCAACTTCCCTTGAAAGTGAGTAAGATGAAATTGTAGAGTGGCATTCGGTCTACAGTGTATCTACATCACTACAATATTGCTTAATATAAATATGTAAATATGAAAAAAAAAAAATTTGGACCTCCCATACAAAATTGACGATCAGCTGATTGATTTACTATGGGAGGTAAAAATTTTTTTTTTCATATTTCGACCTAAGTTCCTTGGGGAAAGTTGTTCAGTTTTATGAGAACATTCACCTCCTTCAGTATTATTTCGGAGTTTCAATACACGTTGTATAAAATATATACTGTGAAGCTACCATAAGTTGATATACCAATTTCATTAAATTCAAAAAGAGATTGGCGCGATCCGAGATTATAGATTGAACGGATGGCTCTTTTTTGCAATATAAAATTGTTCCAATATTAGCTGCTCCGCCCCACAACAATATTCCATAGGACAATACACTATGGAAGCAGGCGAAGTAGACAAGTCTAGCAGTTTCCTCATCGGTAAACTATCTAATTTTCCTGACAGCATAGGCAGCTGAACTGAGTTTGCCTGCTAGTGTCTCTATGTGAGCTAATCTGATAGTGAAATAGGTATACTGTATAGTGTGCTTCTACCTTAATTCCCTAGTAAAGTAATCAGTTTTAATTAAGTTGTCAAAACAAACGCGTAGGCAATCGCTTAGAGATGATTTGTGCGCCGTTATTTATACACCGTTTTTATTTATATTGCGAAAAAGGAGAATGGCTTTTTGCGTACCTACCGATATTACGCGTTATGAAACTAAACTTTCATAAATCCAATGGCTTGTTAGCTTGAAAAGTTCAAACATTTTACAGAACTCAATATCTATGGAACAAATGTAAATTAAAAATTTAAAACACCCCTGACATGTTCCAACATCCTAATCACTAGTCAGTAATCGTTAAAATAAAAATATGTAATCCGCCATTTTGTGGCGGCGGCCATCTTAGACCGATTTTCATCAAACACAGCTAAGAACATTTAAAACACTAAAATTCAAAATTATTTAAGTATTTTATTTCATTCAGGCCATTTTGTGGCTCTTATGACAAGTCGAAAATCTACCACCGGTTCGGAATGCTGATTCTGTTGAGAACAGCCGGCAAGAAACTCAGCAGTTGCTCTTTTCAAAACAAAAAATGCTACAATATGTCGCTTATCTATCTTGTGGATAGCTGAAACAGAGAAGTTTGATTCCAAGCAACTTTGTCATTAACTTTGTCACTCTCGACTAATTCACCTTTCAACATCACTTTCAAACAAAAAAAAAAAACAAAAAAATCAAAATCGGTTCCTCTATTACCTTTCTACTACCGATCCGCAAGGCATCGCATGAATCTGCATCGCTACCTGGTCGAAATTCCACGATCTCGCACTAAGCGCTCTACTTCCTAATATACGCACCACAAAAATTTGGAATGCCTTTCCGGCTTCCGTTTTTCCAAATAACTCGGGTATTTGTAAATCAAGAGGCATCTCCTAGAAGCGCGCACCATCTTAGGCTTCAAGAAGTAGATTTATATTTAGTGTAGATTAGACTTTAGACATTGCGTACAACAAAGTTAGCCGCATCTTCAGAGTAAACAAAGTCATTCTATAAAGTAAATACTGTATGCCATAAAAAATAATGGCAATACTCTATGTCGAAAGACCATAGACCTTAAAAATAAGTGACCCCGTACACAAAATTACCTATCTCAAAATCTGCCCAATTACACGCCAACGAAGATGTATCTTTATAGAGACGTATGTTACAAAAATGGTATATCGTGTTATGTAATACAGGTTAAATATTCAAAGTGTAATACGGGTCAAGTACATTAGATTAGATATTATAAAATTATACCTAATGCGAAACTGTGTTCATGTTTTTGTTGATTTTTCTTCAATCACGCAACAACAGAGTAACAGTGACGTGAGTTGATGAGTTAAGTTGAGGGAACACCGGAAGGGTGACATAGGCTACCTTTAATTCCGAAAAACCACTTAATTACAACACTCCACTGAATTACAACATGGGGTTATTCAAGGGGCGGACCAACAAATTCCTGAAAAGCCGGCAACGCATTGGTGGTGCCTCTGGTGCTACAAGTGTTCATGGGCGGCGGTAATCACTTAACATCAGGTGACCCGCTTGCTCGTTTGCTCGCTAAAAATAATAAAAAAAAAAAAACAGAAAGTTTCCCCGCGGGATTTTTAAGAACCTAACGCCACGAATTCGCGGGCAAAAGCTAGTAAATAAATCTCGGTATCACGATGTGATGTGATGTGATGTGATGTGATTACCTGATTAATAGATAGTTAACCAACAACATTTCAAAGTGACCGTATCAGTATTAGACATCTTTGTCTAACACAAATACTGTTACTCTAAAATATTTTTAACTAGCTGATACCCGCGACTTCGTACGCGTGGATTGAGGTTTATTCGAGTCCCGGGGGAACTCTTTTATTTTCCGGGATAAAAAGTATTCTGTGTGCTATTCCAGTCTATAATCTAACTCTGTACCAAATTTCAGCCAAATCGGTTCAGTCGTTGTGGCGTGAACAGACTAAACTAGATACTAGACTAGATAATTTTTAATTAACTATTTAGGTTTTGACTTGGCAGATTCTAGAACCATGCAATCGCCCGCATAATGTCACATTCGATAGCTTTATTCTTTATTGAAACGTTCCCAGACGCCTAAGAGTAAATAATTAAATACCAATCTAGATTTCTTAAAGTTTAGCGGACATTTTGACATTTCGCGTCGCTAACCGCGGAATGCGATTCACGATCGTCGCAATCGCATTCCAGTAGGCGTGGCCCCGCACGATGCCAGAGCGAAATGTTATTTGCGCTTTAATAAATAATTACTTCTATTACCAAACCTTATGATAGGATGGGTCACGGACGGCTCGAAAAAAAAAACAAGCTATAATAAAAAAAAATTACGACTGCCCAGCCAAAAAACGAACTAAAAAGTTAAACAATACGACTGTATTGTTTAACTTTTTAGTAATGACTATTACCTTTGGAATCTTATTCACATTTTTAAATAATATTTCTTTGTGAATCGCTGGATATCGAACTATAGTGTTACCTACATATTTTTGGAATCTACTCATAATTTTCTAGATGATGATTATATCCACGGTGTTATTTTATTCCCCGTAAACCCTGAAGGAGGTGAATGTGCTCATGAAACTGAACAACTTTCCCCAAGGAACATGTCAAACAACAACAGGTCGAAATATGAGAAAAAATTTTGGACCTCCCATAGTAAATCAATCAGCTAATCGTCAATTTTGTATGGAGGGTCCAATTTAAAGTGCAAGAGTTTGTTTGTTTGAACGCGCTAATCTCTGGAGCAAAATTCTTTTTGTATCTGATAGCCCAATTTTTCAGGAAGGTTATAGGCTATTCAAAACCTCGGTACCGGTCGGTTAGAAGCCGATTAAAAAGAAAAAATAGCGCGGGCGAACAATGCGATGCGGTAAGTCGGTGGTCGAGGGCGGTCACCCGACGAGAACCGAACCGAAGGCTATTTAATAATCCGGAAGATCAAAGCGTTCCCACGGGTTTATCTATATATATAGAATTCAAAGTCCTGACTGACTGACTGACTGACTGACTGACTGACTGACTGACTGACTGACTGACTGACTGACTGACTGACTGACTGACTGACTGACTGACTGACTGACTGACTGACTGACTGACTGACTGACTGACTGACTGACTGACTGACTGACTGACTGACTGACTGACTGACTGACTGACTGACTGACTGACTGACTGACTGACTGACTGACTGACTGACTGACTGACTGACTGACTGACTGACTGACTGACTGACTGACTGACTGACTGACTGACTGACTGACTGACTGACTGACTGACTGACTGACTGACTGACTGACTGACTGACTGACTGACTGACTGACTGACTGACTGACTGACTGACTGACTGACTGACTGACTGACTGACTGACTGACTGACTGACTGACTGACTGACTGACTGACTGACTGACTGACTGACTGACTGACTGACTGACTGACTGACTGACTGACTGACTGACTGACTGACTGACTGACTGACTGACTGACTGACTGACTGACTGACTGACTGACTGACTGACTGACTGACTGACTGACTGACTGACTGACTGACTGACTGACTGACTGACTGACTGACTGACTGACTGACTGACTGACTGACTGACTGACTGACTGACTGACTGACTGACTGACTGACTGACTGACTGACTGACTGACTGACTGACTGACTGACTGACTGACTGACTGACTGACTGACTGACTGACTGACTGACTGACTGACTGACTGACTGACTGACTGACTGACTGACTGACTGACTGACTGACTGACTGACTGACTGACTGACTGACTGACTGACTGACTGACTGACTGACTGACTGACTGACTGACTGACTGACTGAGATATCAACGCACAGCCTAAACTACTGAAGTTAGAAACTTGAAATTTTTACAGTTGGTTCCTTTTATGACGTAGGCGCACACTAAGAAAGGATTATTGGAAATTCCACCCCTAAGGGGTTTAAATAGGGCATGGAAGTTTATATGAAACTCCGTCATTTTTCAAGCTGTTTCCATCAAAGTTGCTATTTGAGCTTTCAGTTAAAAATAAAAAAGTACGTGTGTCTCAATTTTTGAAAATTCCACCCCAAAATCTAATTCCACGCGGACGAAGTCGCGGGGCAAAAGCTAGTTAAAAACTAAATCCACGCGGATGAAGTCGCGGGCAACAGCTAGTCTAATATGTAATGTGAACTCATAAATTAATCGTGATGCAAGTTTACAGCGTAATTACTTTCGTAGCCAGTGGGAATTTACATTATTATGAAAGTTTCACGCCGCTTTATTTCTCGGACGAAATTAGTACCTAATGGAATATAATAAGTCGACCAACAAAATTTATTTTTTGGCATCAAAACCTAGCTTCTAATTTAATAACTCAGCAACGGGAAAATGATGAAGCTTCTAATATACTAACTCGGCTTCTTCACAATGGCCACAAAATATTCCAAAGAAAGCATCAAATAAAGAGCCACTATTTTTATTATTGTCCACTGCCACTGCACGATTTGGTGCGAGTGAGATGGATACGACTGGCCATTTGCACGATTTCGTTGGTGCGAGTGAGACGGATGCGACTGGCAATTTGCACGATCTCGTTGGTTATGGCTATTTGCACCAATCAGAGAGCGCCATTCAAAACATGCATTTGTTTTTTTTGTTGTTCTGTTGTTAGTGTGTTAATATTGCAATTATTTTTGTATAATTTTTTCTTTAAACTAAAGTTAGGTTAGGTTAGGGTTATACATGAATATTCAGGTGCCCGGCCGAAGGCCGGGCACTTAGGTTCTGTTGGGATCGTAAACCTACCTAAAACTAAAAAAAAAGTTGAAAAAAAAATTGATTTTTTTTTTTCAAAAATGTTATAATGTTATGTGTAGGTATTTATCTTGAGTTAAATTTAAAAACAATCATTTTTTTAATTTCATTTTATCAAAAAAAAAAGTTTTTTTATTTAGTTAGAAACATTTTTTTATTTCATTTTTCTCACAAAAAAAAAAAATTAAAAATGTGGTTGAAGATTTGGTGTATTATTTGATGCTAATATTTAAGTATTTTAGGAGTTCACGGTTTGAAGCTAAGTTATAAATATAGATGCTAAAATTATATTTTTTAGAGGCTCACTAGTTGAAGCTGACTTAGTAATTTAGAAGCCAATAATGGTATTAAATAGAAGCTCGTTTAATTACATGCCGTACCTAATTACCCAATGTACCTACGATCTCTAGATCGGAAACGTTGCAAATATGGTTCACAGAATGAAACAATGGGCTTGGAAACGAAATGTTCTGTACTTAAGTAGTGGTATATTCTGCGAGGATTAAGATCAGCTTTTCTTCGTGAGTGCATTTTATTTATTTATTTATACAACTTTATTGCATAAAAAACAAGAACAAAATACATAAGTAAATAAACAGTGCAACACAAAAGGTGACCTTATCACTAATAGTGATCTCTTCCAGGCAACCTGTACGAGAGAACTTAATGTAAGTGAGAGACGGGATCGCAATAAATACATAGGATTATATATTATTACTAGCTGTTGCGTGCAACTTCGTCCGCGTCAATTTCTGTTGTTATGATGTTTTTGCAACATTTTTCACTGATGCCTCGCTCCTATTGGTCGCAGCGTGATGTTATATAGCCTAAAGCCTTCCTCGATAAATGGACTATCCAACACAAAAATAATTTTTCAATTCGAACCAGTAGTCCCTGAGATTAGCGCGTTCAAACAAACAAACTCTTCAGCTATATATTAGTATATAGATTATTACATAATTTTACAAATACTACATAATAAATACGTAATATAATAAATAATAAATACATGATATAATAAAAACATTTATGTATTTTAACCGACTTCAAAAAAGGAGGAGGTTCTCACTTCATCAGATTTATTTTTTACGTATGTTCCCCGATTACTCGAAGACGTGTGGACCGATGTGGAAAATTCTTTTTTTAATCTACAATACCGATGCAAAAAATCAATGATCAATTTCTGACACACTTGTGCACTATAATATCTTCTGCCTAGTTGACAAGTTGTAAGCCGTAGCTGAATCCGTCATCCTTTCTTGATTTAATTTTTCGCAAACGATTATAACTATTGTATAGGGCTACTGTTGGCCATCTTAATTTCTCACGCAAATTCGTACATCATAATTGAATTTGAATCACATTACAAAGAAGCCCAGATAATAATCGCAAAAACATTGAATATACAATGGTACCATCCCACAGAAATTACCATATAAATATAGTGACACGAGCTTTTGTCACAGGCTTCGCTTACCTAAACAAGAAACAAGGAAAAGTATTCCCTCTTCATTTCAATATGGGGTTATTCAAGGGGCGAACCAATAAGTTCCTGAAAAGCCGGCAACGCATTGGTAGTGCCTCTGGTACTACAAGTGTTCATGGGCGGCGGTAATCACTTTACATCAGGTGATCCGCCAGCTCGTTTGCCCGCTATTCATATTAAAAAAAAGTAAATTCCCAAATTACCCCCGCTGGGAATATGAACCCGAGACCATTTATAAGACCACAGCGCTCACCACTGCGCCCGAGAGGTTGTCAAATTTGCCAGCTTCTCCGTATTTTATCTTACTGATCTGTACTTATAAAATGACTTGTCTAAATATATAAAAGGAAAAGTTGACTGACTGACTGACTGATCTATTAACGCACAGTTCAAACCACTGTACGAGTCAGGCGGTTTGGCATACAGATAGCTATTATGACGTGTGAACTGTGTACCTATTATGATTCATGAGATACATCTCCCTGACAGACGGACGGGCGGACGGACGGACGGACCGACGATCGGACGGGCGGACGAACGGACAGCGGAGGCTTATACTAAGCTACGTACCTACGTAGGCAGGTCCCGTTGGCACCCTTTGGGTACGGAACTCCTAAAAAACTCCGCCATGACATGACATCTTAATTTAAATACACGGGTAAATACATACTAAATAACTACGTGATATTAAGCGTGAAATATTTGTAATGGCCGAAACGTTAGAACGCGTAGGACGCAGAGGTACCTACCTCGTGTACGTATTTAAGATGTATTTAAACAATTCTTTTGTTTACATTTTCCCATTCAGTAGGCACGGGTGGTGTGACACAGAATGCTGGAATCCCAGAATACAATACTTGAGAAATGTAGCGTCAGCAGATAACATTCATTGTAATCCCTATGACACGCAAAGAATTCCATGTTACGTGACTATAACATAACATAATCTTTCCGTAATTTTTTTTTTATTCCTCGACAAGATAGCCCTTGACTGCGATCTCACCTGATGGTAAGTGACGATGCAGTCTAAGATGGTAGCGGGTTAACTTGGAACGGGTATGGCAGTGTAGATTCAACCCATTCCCCTAATCGGTTTCTACAAGCCATCGTGTCGGAACACTAAATCGCTTGGCGGCACGTCTTTGACGGTAGGTTGGTAACTAGCCACGGCCAAAGCCTCCCACCAGAACAAATTATAAATTAATTTCTACAAACTCCTTGTAATTAGATTAGTAATTTATATATGTTATACGATATGACGTTTCTACATATTTATTGTACTTAGTATAGATAGAAAATATACTAGAAGATACACCACATAAAAACTGTTAATATTATAAGATTTTCTACGCCATAAAATATGAACACTTTGTATCTGACCTATTTACATTTCAAATAGATTAGTCGTCTGGAGTAGGTGTAAGAACTATATCTTGATAACATACATTTGACACGAAGTGACCACGCCCAAAACCCTTGAACTTTGAATACAAGCTTTATAGTAAAAATAACAAGTTCATTTTATTTGCTGTCGCTACACGAATGCATTATAGTTTGAACAATGCACGATCGATAGTGCAAGGTCGTACGTTCATCCATAGTCCGTACGTCATGTACAGATTTTGTTTATAGCCTCAATTCTTGATATTGGATAGAAGCAACGCCTGCTTCTATCCAATATCAAGAAGATAGAAGCAACGCCTGCTTCTATCCAATATCAAGAAAGCAACGGCTTTACGGATTTCCACGATACACAAGGGAAACAAAATTCTTTTGCTATAATCCGCCAAACCAGAAAAATCTGTACGGCACGACGTGCCGCTCGCACTGTAGGTATACTGCCGATGATACCGTCACACATCAAAGACGTGCCGCCAAGCGATTTAGCGTTCCAGAACGATGGCGTATAGAAACAGGTTTGAATGTGTGTGTCCCAGTACCATCCCGGAGTAAGTCGGTGGTGAGTCACCCCTGTGCCTCGTAGAGCACGTAAAACCATCGGTTCTGCGCCTGATCTCTTTCCGGTCGAGTAAGATTTTCCATCCCATCAGACTATGAGAGTGAGGAGAGAGTGCACCTGTGTTTGCGCACACACTTGTGCACTATAATATCTCCCGCGCAGATGGCTAAACTCTGTAGAGATTGGCTGCCGAGAGGACATTATTATTATTACATATTCCTGCTATAGATTTTCACGTTGGGAGTGTTTTACATTTTTCAACTTACACTTGTTTCCTCTCAAACCTTTAACCGTTGGGCTCTTGAGGCCTTCTTCGGACGGTATTTTGGAAGGTTCTAATGATTCGATTTGTCTCTTTTCAGATGTGGGTGTCGTACTGTGTTGCCAGTTGTTTAGTGAGCATAGCGTTAGCAGCAAACGGGTACCTTCCGCCCAGCAAAGGATACAACTACGATGTCCCCAAAATACCCTTTCCTACCAGGGTAAGTTTAAATCTTTAACTCGCTTTTGTCTGAGACTTCGACATCGTAGGGTTAGGTTTTTAAATATCCCACAGGAAAGCTTTATTTTCCCGGGATACAGTTGAGTCAATGTATAAACAAATCAAAATTCAAACCTCCCCCGTATTTATAATTGAATCCATCCATAGGTTGTCTTTTATTGTTAAGTTTCTTGTTCTTTTAAGTTATTTGACTATACTGGGCAGGCAGCATTTTGGGTACTGCCGCGCTGTGGTGACGTCGTTGAGGAATTAGATTTATTTTAGTTTTATTTGTAGAAGTAGGTAGTTTAATGTTAATTTTTAATTTAACATATCTATAAAAACAAAAATTAATTGCTATTCGTTGATAAGGATATTACTTGAAAACGGAAATTTTCTATTCCACGGAAACTGAAAGAGTAGTGTTTTTTGTATGAAAATCTCAATTTATCCATTAATTAATTGCATCCGTGTGAAGTTGGGGCGTGTCGCTAGTTAATGATATAAGTAGAATTCTATTCATTAGCATAATATGAGTAATATTCGGTTCACATAAGACACCCAAAATCCAAATTCACGGTCATCATACGAGGGTCTCTTGAAACAGTTTCGACGGTTGAATGTGGTTGACCAAGGCTGCACCAGACAATTGTTCTCTATACAATGTTAATGGTCTTATAAGACAATCGGCCCGTTTTTACCATTTAAGCAGGTGTCATGGACCTAACAATGGTTAGTATTCTTGCTAACAAGCGATTGTATTGAGTTATTATTGGCAGAAGTGATTAGGGTGTGAGTATTTGTGCTGACAGGTTTGTGATTTGTAAGTACAGTCATTATCATCATGACAGTAGCCTGTGAATGGTCATGTGTTGCTGGGAAAAATGAGTGCCAGAACACGCAGTCCTCAATCTTCCATATCCAGTCGCTTATAGTTTTTTTTTTACTGAATTAATGCTTTATTTAATACAAAAGCTCGAGGCAAACTTGTCAGATTATTTGTAAAAATTGGCGGAAGGTTTTTTTTTAGAACCAACTAGTTGATTCCGTTTTTAAAAATCCCGCAGAATTTCTTTGATTTTCCGGGATAAAAAGCAGCCTATGTCACTCTCCCGCTCCTCAACTATACCCGTGCAAAAAATCACGTCGATCCGTTGTTGTTGCGATGTGATTGAAGGACAAAAAAACACACTTTCACATTTGTAATATTAGTAGGAATTAATTTGGTCAAAAATCAATATTCTAGTTCATTCTATGTCAATGGGCGTATATTGTGTCTGTGTAGCTCATTTTTTAAAGTATTATATCAATGTATTAACCACTAAGCTATAACAGTTAAGCAAAGTAGACTAATATGACGTATTGTATATTACAGACTCCCGCCCCCCCGCCTATAAGACCAACGCCGCAGCCGACGAGACCCAACACCTATGTACCGCCCCAACCGACACCTACAGAAGTAAGTATCGCCTAGGGAGTAAAACCAAAATCAAAATCAAAATTTATTTATTTCATGTAGGCCAACTTGTAGCTCTTATGATACGTCATAAATCTACCACCGGTTCGGAATGCAGATTCTGCTGAGAAGAGCCGGCAAGAAACTCAGCAGTTGCTCTTTTCAAAAAAATTTTTTTTTTTTTTACGATTGTTAAAAAAACTAGGCTATACACACAATGTTTCCACACAGAAGTTTCAAAAATGCACACCTACCACAACCTAACACATGTTAACATGGGTAGACACAAAGCAGACCCATTCCCAGCAGCAGTAGGTAGTAGATACCCCTACAAGTAAAGCCACTAAGGTATAAAAGCTACATTTTTTTAAATATTGTACAAAAACAGGCGTTACTCTTGGGAATTCCATAATATTTAAGCAAAAACAAAATTGTTTTGCCAAATTCGAAAAAATTGTATGGTACATACAACGTGCCGCTCGCGTTGTACACTACCTCTCTTCCAGAAAAACTGCTCTCGAATCGTATATTGAATCTATGGCTCTGACCAAGATGAAAGGAATAAAACTCAATTAAGTATTTAAATAATTTATTTTTTTACATTATTATTAAATATCGTCTATATAATGGTCTGGCATTTTCCGAGGTATCGGGGTGCTGTACACCTTTGGTACTGGGACTATTTCTGCGAACAAAATTTGGATATAGGCCAGAGGCGTAACTATACCGTTTGAGGCCCGTGGCAAATTCATCGGATGGGGCCCTCCCTCCCCCAATATAAAGAAGCTCACCCAATGAGATAGTATTTTTTATTTTTTCATAAATCACTACGTGAAGTAGGTACATACAAACGCAATTACAATTACTTGATTTTCTAATAACCTTTAAGTCGGAGCGTATTGTATTTATACTAAGTGCCGTAAAGTAATATTACGGCACTTAGTAGTCCGTTCTTAGCACCTACAATAACAACGTAAAAGCGACATTTTCGCGAGCGAAGCGAGCGCGAAATTTTTTAAGATTGCATTACGGCACTTAGTAGTCCATTATTGGCATTAACAATAGCAACATAAAAATAACGAAATTTTTTGTGATTACATTACGACACTTAGTAGTCTATTCTTGGCACCTACAATAGCAACATAAAAGTGACATTTTCGCGAGCGAAACGAGCGCGAAATTTTTTATGAAAACATTACGGTACTTAGTAGTTCATTCTTGGTACCTACAATAGCAACGTAAAAGCGACATTTTCGCGAGCGAAGCGAGCGCGAAATTTTTTATGATTGCATTACGGCACTTAGTAGTCCATTCTTGGCATTTACAATAGCAACATAAAAATGACATTTTCGCGAGCGAAGCGAGCGTGAAATTTTTTATGATTGCATTACGGTACTTAGTAGTCCATTCTTGGCACCTACAATAGCAACCTAAAAGCGACGAAATTTTTTGTGATTACATTACGGCACTTAGTAGTCTATTCTTGGCACCTACAATAGCAACGTAAAAGCGACATTTTCGCGAGCGAAGCGAGCGCGAAATTTTTTATGATTGCATTACGGCACTTAGTAGTCCATTCTTGGCATTTACAATAGCAACATAAAAATGACGAAATTTTTTGTGATTACATTACGGCACTTAGTAGTCTATTCTTGGCACCTACAATAGCAACATAAAAGTGACATTTTCGCGAGTGAAACGAGCGCGAAATTTTTTATGAATACATTACGGTACTTAGTAGTTCATTCTTGGTACCTACAATAGCAACGTAAAAGCGACATTTTCGCGAGCGAAGCGAGCGCGAAATTTTTTATGATTGCATTACGGCACTTAGTAGTCCATTCTTGGCATTTACAATAGCAACATAAAAATGACATTTTCGCGAGCGAAGCGAGCGTGAAATTTTTTATGATTGCATTACGGTACTTAGTAGTCCATTCTTGGCACCTACAATAGCAACGTAAAAGCGACGAAATTTTTTGTGATTACATTACGGCACTTAGTAGTCTATTCTTGGCACCTACAATAGCAATATAAAAGTGACATTTTCGCGAGCGAAGCGAGCGCGAAATTTTTTATGAATACATTACGGCACTTAGTAGTTCATTCTTGGCACCTACAATAGCAACGTAAAAGCGACATTTTCACGAACGAAGTGAGCACGAAATTTTTTATTCTGCACTACACCATATCTAGTCCTGTACTTTTGGCGCTTGAGACACTACGCTTGTATGCGCCGCACACTCGGCATCGTAGGTAAAGTCGGCCCTACCAACTATTTAGTTATTGTTATTGGGGTTATTTTAAAATGTGTTTGTGGACCTAATGACATTTAGGTATTACAAATATGTATCTTTTTAATTTCTGTAAGACATAAATAAAAATTTTGGCCCCAAATTCGCCGCCCCTAAAATCTGCTGCCCTAGGCTCTAGTCAAATCAGCCATTTGGTAAATTTACCACTGTGCGTAACCTTTCTTGTCCCAAAGAGTTTAGTTTATATCAATTTTTATTTTGAAAATGATCGCTCGGCACTAGCCGTAGTCACAGGAATGGCTATAAATGTTATGATCATCTTGAGCTTCCGGCCCTCTCTGACCAGGGGCCCCTGCCGGCTGGGGCCCGTGGCATTTTGCCGTCATGCCACCCTGTAGTTACGCCTCTGATATAGGCATTACTTTGCGAAAGAATAAAATAGAATAGTTTTTTATTCAAATAAACCTTTATAAAGTGCTTTCGAATCGTCAAATGAATCTACCACTGGTTCGGAATGCCGTTGCAACCGAGAAGAACCAGCAAGAAACTAGGCGGTTGCATTTATAAAATATTAATAATATATTGTAATAACAAATTCTATATATATCGATACCCAAGGAAAAACGAATTCTTTTGCTATAATCCGCCAAACCAGAAAAAACTGTATGGCACGACAAGCCGCTCGCACTGTATACTGTCGCACTTCCAGTAATAATAATAGGAGAAATGCAAATAACATATTGGATAAAAGCAGCCGTTTAAGGAATTCCACGATTCTAAAGGAACCAAAATTCTTTTGCTATAATCCGCCAAACATTTACTCCCTTAAGCTTAATTAAGTAATACAGTATCTGCTTATATTGCTTGTGTGCTAGTTGGGGGGCGTCTTAAATCGGGGAACATCACATCACATCACATCACATCACACTAATATTATAAAGGCGAAAGTTTGTATGTGTGTGTGTGTGTGTGTGTGTGTGTATGTTTGTTACTCCTTCACGCTTCAACGAATGAACCGATTTGGCTGAAATTTGGAATGGAGATAGCTCATACCCAGGATTAAAACATAGGCTACATTTTATCCCGGAAAATTACAGAGTTCCCAAGGGAATTGAAAAATCTTGATCCACGCGGACGAAGTCGCGGGCATCGTCTAGTACATAAAAAAAAAGATTCCGATGAATTGAGAACCTCCTCCTTTTTTGGAAAAAATAATTTAATGTAATGTCCTCCTGAATACTGTCTTATTTTAATTTAAGAAGGGCTTTCATTACCTGCACTTCCAGAAGCTTTCTGTGATAATGGTTCTTTTTGTTCTGAAAATTTTAAATCAAATGCGTAAATTATATTATACACGTAAAAGCAATTATAAATAGGTAATGTTCATAAAATTATACGAATAAACATTATGGTAATTAAACGATTATTTTTTGCACGAAGTTATTATTAAGCTATTGCATAGCTTCTATCGCGGGCCTTGAGCGTGGAGACCGAATCCAGAAATTCCGTAACGAAAATAACTAAAATAACTCACCGCTAGATGGCGTTGATAAAAAATGCTATGCAATAGCTTTACCGCGGCAGTCCGCGAATGCCACACGTCTTTTTTTTCATTCGCATGTCTGTCCTAATACTTACTTCCTAATAGTTATCTATAAAATCTGGGTAACTTTGTAACAAGTGTAAATAATGCATCTTTTAAATAAATGCGTTCCTTCTAATTCCACATCATGACTTTCTATCAGGTATGACAGTGGTCTAAATTGAAAGCTTTTTCTTGGCTGTGGCTAGTTATAACCCCACTACCAAAATCGTGCGGCTACGCAATTTAGCGTACCAGTACGATGGCGTGTAGAAACCGATAGGTGTATGCGTTTAATTTACACTGTCTTACTCTCTCCAACTTAGCCCGCTACCATCTTAGACTGCATCGTTTTTTACCTACCAACAGGTGAGTTCGCAGTCAAGAGTTATCTATAAAAAACAGCTGGATACAAGCGGCACAAGATCACGTTCTGTGGTGATACTTGCAAGAGACATGTCCTCGGTAGTAGACGTCTATCGTTTGAGATGAAAATGACAACAAACAAAAATGCTTGATTACAAACGAAACCACCAACGGGAATGGGTCCACTTTGTCTGCCCGTCTTAACATTTGTGTTGGATTGTATGTGTAAATATTATACCTACGTTTGCATTTTTGAAGAAAGGAAGCACTGTATACATAGCATAGTTTTGTTACCTATTGTAAAAATTTTTTTTTTAAAAGAGCAACCGCCGAGTTTCTTGCCGGCTCTTCTCAGCAGAATCTGCATTCCGAACCGATGGTAGATTTATGACGTGTCATAAGAGCTACAAGTTGGCCTACATGAAATAAATAAATTTGGAATTTTGAAAACTAAAAAAATCATGTTTATTTTCGTTACCCTCATCTTCCTCGTTTTCCTGATCGATGTCATTCTCCACACCATCTTCATCATCCTGGCCGGGATCTTCCTCATTTTCTATATCTGGGCCATCCTCAACACTCTGTTCTGGACTTCCCTCATTTTCTTGCTCTTGATCTCCCTCATCGTCTTGGGTTATAGCATTTCCTTTATTGTCATTTTCATCTTTACTGTCATCTGTATCTAAATATTATATCAACAAAACGGGTAAATATTGTTTAACGAAAAAAAATATATAAAAACAACTAAAAATACCTACAATTATAATCAAATGTTTTCATAGATACAGGATGATATAAAATCAGTACATAAATTATTTTGTTCCTTTATATTTAACAACAATCTGAACAATCACTCGGGTGGTATTTCTGAAAATTATTTCTTACATCATAGCTCATACAGAAAATCAAATTGCAAATATATTTATATAAAGATGAATTGCTACTTGTATGAATTTATGATACAAAATTGATAGCTAGCTTTGGTCCACGACTTCCGTTTTTTAAAAACCTGCGGGAACCCTTTGTCATAAAAATGGCCTATGTCATTCTTAAAGTCCTGTTCCATGAGAATACTCACGTCAATATTTTACTCTGTTGTTGAGTGATTGAAGGACAAACCAGAAAACAAACACTTTCGCAATTATAGTATTACATAGTTCGAATAAACTTACCAGGAATAAATTGGCCCACTGAAATAAAAGTAAAAAAATAAATATATAATATGTAGGTACCTTTTAATTTTAACGACTAAACGTATTGAAAAAATTTCTTAAATGAAAGCACAAAAATTTATCAACCTATGAAAAAAAAGTCGACTAGGAAAAATTTAATTTAGAATCCGTCATAGTGATTTATTCGTATAAAATGTAGCCTATGTATGTCACCCGGATAATAACGAATCGATTGACATTCTTATTCATCAAAATATACTCGATAATTTCTTATAGACTTAATAAAAAAGGCGCTACAGTAAAACATACATAGACTGCTAAAAGCATAACTCTTATCCATTTAACTTAGCCGTAATCGGGTAATTAATAGTGTACTGATTTTGATAAAACTCACATTTGATAGGCTCATCTGTGGTACACCTAGTGGAAATTGTGATAGCGTTATCATTTGTGCCGTCATTGTTGTTTTCCTCTGTATTTGGATCCACTTTTCCACCTGAAAAAATGGATGATACATATGATATAAATCAATTTGAAGTACTTGTCTAACATAAATATTTTAATCGTCCCTAAACATTTTCAAGAAGATTTTGGAACATACCTTATATTGAAGTCATCTTTTTTAGAACATAAAAGGACCTAAGTGTTTAATGTGTGGAAAACTTGACAGTAGTGCGACGGGTGGGGATCGAACACGCTATCTTTCGGTGTTCAGTCCACACCTTTTATTGTTGGGCTATTGGCGTTCTAACGATAACGGTTTACGATAGTCACGGCAACGAACAGGTTTAAACGGTACCATAACACAAACACATTTTTAAAATTGCTGTACCGATTTGAATGGGTATTTTGCAGGTAATCATTGCTATTTTTCATCCCGGGAAAATAAAGTGTGTTACTTACTATTTTTTTGGGTTTTTTGTAAAATTTTGGACTAAATCGTGAAATCAAATACATCCGGTAAAGTATGGTAGGTAGGTACATACTCACTCATTTTCAAAGCTCCAGACAATTCTGTAAACAGGTTGTCTATACAAATAAATAAAATTGAAGTGTCTGTTTGTAATATCAAAAGAACAGTTTTTTACTAACTGCAAACGAAAGTAAATACGGTACTTATAACAAGAAAACAATTTTTAAAATTTTTGTCTGTCTGTCTGTCTGTTTGTTGCCGCTAATCTCGGGAACGGCTGGACCGATTTTGACGGGACTTTCACTGGTAGATAGCTGATATTATCGGGCATAGTAAAGGTTACTTTTTTAACCGACTTTCGAAAAAGGAGGAGAGGGAGTTGGGTTTTTCTACTTTTGTATACCGATATCTCCGTGATTTCTTAACCGATTTGCGTGAATCTTTTTTTAATTGAAACAAAAACTTTGCAAGAAGCTCCCATGAAAATTTCGGGTTCCAACTCTTCAATCCTGATGCTGCAGGGGTACTGCCCTCCTAAACTGTGGGGATTTAGGAACTGTTGATTATGAATAGTTATTATAGGTACCAAGTAAAGACTACATCCTTGAATTCCAGGACCCAACTCCTCAATCCTG
This sequence comes from Hipparchia sbordonii, assembly GCA_038048805.1. Classification (NCBI taxonomy): domain Eukaryota; kingdom Metazoa; phylum Arthropoda; class Insecta; order Lepidoptera; family Nymphalidae; genus Hipparchia; species Hipparchia sbordonii. Next base: position 713,754 of record CM076117.1, on the reverse strand, counting down.
ATGCTGCAGGGTTTCTGCCCACCTAAACTGTGGGGATTTAGGAACGCGGACGAAGTCGCGGGCGTCCGCTAGTTCGGAAATATTTTAATGACGACCTCACAAGATAGTTGTTGTAGAGTTTAAGTTTTCATTTAAAAGAGAGAATTAAGTAGAGTCATTTAATTTCATAAAAAATTTATTAGGTTTTTGTGATTTCCCAAAAAACAGTTTTTTTAAGCTATTGCATAGCTTCTATCGCGGGCCAGCGTGGAGACCGAATCCAGAAATTCCGTAACGAAAATAACCTGACACCGGACTCCTCTCACCGCTAGATGGCGTTGATAAAAAATGCTATGCAATAGCTTTACCGCGGCAGTCCCCGAGTGCTACACGTCTTTTTTTTTTTTAATTCGGTCAGTTTAATACTAAGCGTGTGACTTATAAAATCTGAATCGTACTTTAGCAGGTAGGTACTTACCGGAATTTTCAATACCTAAAAGGAATTTTTTGTATGTTTTACTCATTCTTGTTTTATATAAAAACTAGTTGATGCCCGCGACTTCGCTCCCGTGGATTTAGTTTTTGAAAATCCCGCAGGAAATCTGATTTTCCGGGATAAAAAGTAGCCTGTGCCACTCTCCCGGTCCTCAACTATACCCATGCAACAAATCACGTCGATGATTTGTTGCGGCGTGATTGAAGGACAAACCAACAAACAAACACACTTTCGCATTTATAATATTAGTAAGGAATATTACTCACTTGATAATCTTTCTCCGTACGCTGAAAATATGCGTGTTGTTAAAATTGGTTTCAGATATTTTTTTTTATAATATATCTAATATCAGTATGAAATCATAATATTTTAACCATTTTTTTTTATTTGTACACCCTATAATTAATTTTTTTTTATATATAGACTAGCGCTTGACTGCGATCTCACCTGATGGTAAGTGAAGATGCAGCCTAAGATGGTGCGCGCTTGCCTAGAAGATGCCTATTCAATCTTGATTTAAGGACACCCATATATAATTAATACAATACCTACCTACCATAATTAGGTATTCTTGATAATACCTACATAAATATAAATCTTAACATCCATCAGAAATTATTAAGATAATAAAATAATACCTACTTACTTACCAGGATCTAGAAAATGACAATATAAATTAATACCATAATATTGTAAAAAAAAAGACGTGTGGCACTCGGGGACTGCCGCGGTAAAGCTATTCCATAGCATTTTTTATCAACGCCATCTAGCGGTGAGAGGAGTCCCGTGTCAGGTTATTTTCGTTACGTAATTTCTGGATTCGGTCTTCACGCTTGCCCGCGATAGAAGCTATGCAATAGCTTAAAAGTACTGTTTTTTTTCTATACTAGAACGTGGAAATATCTTTGTTGCAAGTATTTTATAATATTGAGGCTTTGATACCTTATTGTACTAATAGTATTTTATGATGTAGGTACAAGCTTTTACCGCAACTTCGTTCGCGTAAAGTTAGATTTTAAGGATCCCACGGGAACCCTTCTTATCCAGGATTAAAAGGTAGATTAAAAATCCCAATCCTCAAGTATTCTACTCATGCAAAATATCACCTCGATTCGTTCTTCCGTTGCTGCGTGATTCAAGGACAAACCAACACACTTTTGCATGTATATGCAAATGTATGTATGTTTTGTTAAGATAAATAAATAATAATTATACTTCTTTTATACTTACAATTTTTGCGTTGAGTTTCTGTAATTTACAAAGGTACATAAAATTGGTTGATAAAAAATTATACTTATCTGTAAGTATTTAATTTTAAGTAGGTACTCTAGTATTTTCATGAACTGAAGTGGAAATGGGCGGGGCACTTAGTTCGAAGAGCTGATGGTCGTTGGGGTCCCGAGGTGTTGGAGTGGCGACCCCGCACCGGGAAGCGCAGTGTTGGCAGACCCCCCACTAGGTGGACCGACGACATCATACGAGTCGCAGGGAGCCGCTGGATTCAGGCGGCGCAAGACCGAGACCTGTGAAAGTCCATACAAGAGACCTTTGCCCAGCAGTGGACATGTATCAGTTGATAAAGAAGATGAAGGGTTTTCATTGTAATTCAAACTAAGTAGTAAATAGTTATAAGTTTTATAACTATTTAAATAATTATAAAAACTAACCATTTGGCTTTGTAGTCGTGCATTTGTACAAAGCTATATTTGTTAAATGTAGCTGGAAATAAAAATATTATCAAATTGAATGTAGTAAGTAGGTATAACCAGAACACAACGTTTTTAAAATTTTTGTTTGTGTGTCTGTTTGTGTGTCCTAATCTTCAATAAGCTAAATTACAGAAACTGTCAGAATACCCAATTTATTCTGTGGTTTGTGAAATCGGCACTTTTTTTATTCGATGACAAGTTATATGACTGCGATCTCACCTGATGGTAACTGACGATACAGTCTAAGATAGTAGCGGGCTAACTTGGAAGGGGCAGTGTATATTCAACCCAAACCCCTAATGTTTCTACACGCCATCGTGCTGGAACGTTAAATCGCTTGGCGGCACGTGTTTGACAGTAAGGTGGTAACTAGCAACGGCCAAAGCCTCCCACCAGACAAAACTTAGACAGACTTAGAGATGCTTTTTAAATAGCTGCCTTTGCTATCAGGAAAATAAGGCAGTTTACCAACGTTGAAACAGCTAGGCTCGTCTATTTTGCATAGTTCCACAGTGTAATGTCGTACGGAATATTACGGATATACGGGAGCTGCTGATATAGAAACTATATTTGTATTGCAAAAAAGGGCCATCCGATCAATTTATAAACTCGGTTCGCGAGAATCTCTTCGAGAGAATTTTAAAGATATTGGTATTATTACGGTGGCTTCACAGTATATTTATAACAATGTAGTTTTTGTGAAACAAAATATTCATATCTATAAACAAAGAGGTGATACACATGATCTATTAACTAGACACCGTCACAAACTAGTAACACCTTACTATCGTCTGCGTAAAGTGCAGAAGTCCTTTGGGTGAAGCCACAAGTTGGCCTGCATGAAATAAATAATTTCGAGTTTGAGTTTGAAATTAAAGAAGAGAGGTGAGGCCCTGAGAGCAGATGTTGGGGTATAGATACGTTACCAAAACATAAAGCAAAGCCTTCGTGCGCGTGTTAAATCCATTTTTAACGATACAATTGTCCGGCATGGTTCTCACTCGCACCGCGCACTGTTATAGCTATTGTGTTGTGAAATTAACGACGAAGGTCGCACCGAGCATCAAATTTTATGCTACGATAAAATTGCCTAAGCTAAGCGTTGCATAAAGTCCGCATCACATTTATCCGCTGCGATCCGCACTTATCTGCAAACGTGTAAGTAAAGTACTTTAAAAATACTGAAAGATATGTATGTGCATCTGATACAGACTCTGTTCTTAACAGAAAAACGCTATACATGTTTTGATTAGACCCCGGAATCGAACCCGGGACTTCGTCATCTGCAGTTGAAAATGTTAACAAACTAAAACAAACCGATTAAATGGTAGGTGACGTAAAGAAGGGGGATTTTTGTACATTATGACCATTTTCTTCCAGAAACAAAGATATAATCAAGGTCCAGAAAATACAAAATTAGTGACTTTCTGAATGATATAGGTGCATGGAAGCAATCGGCTTGGCATCCAGCTGCCCACAAAATTGTATAATAACTTATAACATTAATATTGTAATATTTTGCTTTGATAAGAGCAACTGCCGGCTCTTCTCAGCAGAATCTGCATACCACATTGCGATAGGTTGCATTGCGTACGATAGCATGCTACAGGAGCTAAAAGCATGCAATAACCACTAAAGATTTTAGACTTAATTCGTGGTTTAATGACATAATTGTAATAGAACTATACGAGTACGTACCACGGTGATTGCTTAGTTGGAATTATCGATATTTCGATCCAGTTGCATTCTATCTACCTGCCTTCTTGATAGATTCTTTTGATTTTGATTCAACTTGACGTCTCGCAACACCGCAGTCCCGTCGTGATCACGGTCCATGCAACTGGATCGAAATATCGACAATTCCAACTAACAACTAAACAATCACCGTGGTACGTACTCCTATAATTCTATTACAATTATGCGATAACCACGATAATCACAGATTTGGAAAGACTCACGATGCGTACCTATTATTCAACGGTTTGATAATATTCAAAGGTCCAAAACCATCCAGCTAAATGCGAATAGCTTCTGACAAATGTGACTTATCCCAAAAATTTTATATTTGCGAATTGAATTCAAGTTTACGATGTACATTTCATGGTACTTACTAAAATCTTTTTCTATGTTAGTATCTGCACTATGGCTGCATTTGAGAGAATGTAAGTACGCTCCATTAGATTCAACTATGAAGGTTCTAACTTGGGAGTTTACTTAATTTGTGTTCACGTCTTGGCATTTTAATAAATAATTAAGCAAAATAAAACACAACGTAACTACTTATCTATAAGTATATATAAAACGAATAATAAATTATCTCTTAACACTTTATAGTCCGATGTTTACATATATTTTTTTATCTATTTGTTTGTTTAAATCTTCTAATGTAAATATAAAGGAAAAGGTGACTGACTGACTGACCGGTCTATCAACGCACAGCTCAAACCACCTGACGGATCGGGCTGTTTGGCATACAGATAGCTATTATTACGTAGGCATCCGCTAAGAAAGGATTTTTGAAAATTCTAATATAAAATAGGTCTTCAGTCAGAACACTCCCCGTTATATACAACTTACAAAAGTGTGAAATAACCCTGAAGGAGGTGAATTTTTTTTTCGTATTTCGACCTATGTTCCTTGGGGAAAGTTGTTCAGTTTCATGAGCACATTCACCTCCTTCAGGGTTATTTCACACTTTTGTTACACGTTGTATATTTCGATTATTTAATTTAAAGTTTAAATTTTTTCCATTTATTCGCTTCCAGCACGACCACCACCACCACGAGGAGCACGAGCACCACCACCACCACGAGCCCGGCATGCCCTTCGACTTCGCCTATGCCGTCAACGAGGAGGGCAACGACTACAGCCACAACGCCAAGTCCGACGGTGACGTCACGCGCGGCGAGTACAGGATCGCGCTGCCCGACGGTCGGACGCAAATCGTCAGATATACCGCTGACTGGAAGAACGGGTACAACGCTGAGGTATGGGTAACTCTCCTTCTTACCAACCGATTCATGTCCACTTTACCCACTTTAAATCATTCATCAGCAACCCATCAAAGCCTCACTACTGAGTGCCGGTCTCCTCTCAGAGAAGGGTAGGTCATAGTCTACCAAGCTAGCCCAATGCAAATTGGCAGACTTCACATTATGGAGAACTCTATGGAGAACTCTCAGGCGTGCAGGTTTCCTCACGATGTTTCAACTTTCATGTTCTGCCACAGTTCTGCCACCTATTGGTGAAAATAAAATAAATAGTAAGCCCTGTTGCAGACAATGGGTACCTATTGTCTGTTATCAGACAATATGTATAAACTTTTCCCTAATAACTAGGACCCATAATATCCTAGAAATAAATATGATGATCAATATAGAATTTATGAGATGATAAAATCTATGGTACGAAATAGGATCCTATAAATAGTATAGTGTAATATGGGCTCTGGTAGGTACGATAACAGCTTATTAGTCCATAATTTTTTTAATCGTTTCAAACGAAAGACATAATAAAATCACAATAAAATATTTAGATACCTTTATAGGTATTAGTTAACTTATAATAACGGTCTTTTTTCAGGTGATCTACGAGGGCGAGGCGCGGTACCCTGACCAGCCCGCCCAGGGTGGCGGCTATCCTTCTGGACCAGGACAGCCCTACATCCCACCGAACCAGGGCGAAGGCTACCACTATTAAAATCCAAAAATATGACTAAGAAATGCCACTAGAATAATTATTAAAAAAAACTCGGCAAATATAAAATCTTTTGAGAAACCGACAGATGCTGCTAAATCTAAAAAGTTTAATCCTCTCGTTAATAGACAGCGCTAGTGGACCATTATTTTCCTATCACCAACAGATGGCAGTAAATGTAAAGTGTTTAAGCCTCTCGTTAATAGATGGCGCTAGTGCTACATATTTTCCAAGTGGTACAGTTTGATCTACTTGTTAATAGATGGCGCTAAAAGTACATATTTTTTCCTCTCACCAAAAGATGGCGCTAATGTAAAAAACCTCTCGTTCAGTGTTGCCATATATACAGATTTATCTGTATCTATACAGATTTTTCATCACCAATACAGATTACAGATTTAGCATAACTTTTATACAGATTTTCGTCATTTTCGCTTCCTCACATAATCTATGATGAAATGATTGAAAATGTATCTCTTTTTAGTGTATAATAATTTAGTTTTTATTTATAGCCTTCAACATTTTTTTCCCTGTGATGTGGATATAATGATTATTATATCCAACTCTTCTGCAATTTGTTACTGCTTTACTAAGTCTCCCTCATTCCAGTGCCGCGGTGGAAAGAATATTTGCCGCAGTAAATTTAATTAAAACAAAAACAAGAAACCATTTAGGCACTGAAACGATTGAGGGACTTCTTTTAACGAAACAACTTCTTAATGATGAACCCTGTTATAAACTCCAAGTTGATAAAAAAATGATTGTTAAAATGAATAAAAATATGTACAAAAAATATTTAATATTGTTTTCTTGAACAGATTTTGTACAGATTTTATTACAGTTTTACAGATTTTATACAGATTTTAGCGTTTTGCGTTCATACAGATTTTGTACAGATTTTTCGACCGTTCTATCCAGATTTCTCGATCTGGCGTGTGGCAACACTGCTCTCGTTATACACTAAATCCTCTCGTTAATAGATAACGCTAATTGCACAATTTCAGTAAAACTAAAAACTAAAATATTTCTGGTCACTTCACTTCATGTGATATTTTAGAAATACCACGAGGCGCGCTCTTTTAAAATCTGAGGTTAAAAGTCGAATTTATAAATTTAAGTTTTTCATGTTTCATAATCATTATGTGATTTTTCATGTACACATCTACCACACCTAGTTTTAAGTTATTTTAATTGGTTAACTGCATACGAGTATTATTTAAATTAAAAACAGCTTAACTACTTTGTAGTTACCAAGAGTTACCATTCAAATTACGATAAAATAAGAATCGGGATTCTATCATCTAAATTCATAACAAAAAACGAATAGCTAGTTCTAAGATCTTTATTTGTCACTGATTAAAAATTCTTAATGTTTTAAAATGAGAATGGAAAGCCGCCATTTTCTATTAAAAATTGTGAATGGCGGTAAAAAAATGGATATTTTCAGCTTCTTTAAAATAGTTATCCAATCTGCAGCTTAATTTTAGGGTTCTTTAATATAATAGTTATTATTGTTAAGTAATAAGTATGTAAAATACTCAATTTCACTGCCTTAAGTATATTTATTGTATAGTTATAATTGATATAAAAAAAAAGTGTAACTACTTATTACTATGGATATTTATCAGAATGGAGATTCATAAGTTTCCCTTTGTACCTTAACCTTTTTTTATAAATAAAACTTTTTATATAAAATTAAATCTGAATTTAATTTCTTACTCAACACTCACATTGCCTTTAATAGTTGCAAATAATTCGCAGCTTATTTTAGGAAGACATAATTCTGCCAAAATACTCTTTTCAAAAATGACATACTTAGGTATAAGTTGTTTCATTTCACGAGGGCTCGTGGCTCATGGTTGTGTGGGTGTCGTATCCTGTATAAGTGTGAGCGAGAGCTTGTTCGCGCCTGACCGCTCCCACCTAGGCTCCTGACAGGCACGCACACTTACGCAATGTGTACGACCTAACCACAAGTAAAGCGCCTGTAACTTCGTGAGATAAACATACTACGTACGTACATCTTTTTGTTATATGGAAAACAGACATAACTTTTCTAGGAATGAACCATCTTCATATGCCTTTTCAGCTCTTTAATCAAACCAAACTTTTTGTCACAAAGAATACAACATTGATTCTTTTCACTGTGACACCTCTTTATATGTTCTAGCCTACGTCCAGATGTTATGAACCTTTTGTCGCAAACTTCACAAGGGTAAGGCTTTTCACCGGAATGCAGCATCAAATGTTCCAGCAAGTTCTTTTTATGGATAAAGCGGTCTCCGCAAACCTCGCAAACTTCATTCCTAACATTTGAATGCCCTTTCTCATGTTCGACCAAATTTTTTTTATAATAAAATTCTTTGAAGCATACATTACAAACATGCGGTCTAACTTTCAAATGTGTTTTGTTTATATGACCTTGCAAAGATTGTTTCGATAGACTTCTGTAGTTGCAATGATTGCAACTGTGGCTAACTTTCTTCCGACTTCGCTTATGACTTTTCATATGAGTTTTGTACTTTTTATCGTTATCAAACAATTTGTAACATTTGGAACATTGAATTTCTTGGCTAAAACTATCTTCTAGTTTATTTGACAGAATATCATCATAGCTTTCATCGATTGTAGAAGATTCATAATTTTGGAAGTGTTGAGATTCCTGTTTCTTAACATTTGTGATTTTAGATAAATTAATACTAATATGTAGCTTTTCTAAGCTGCCAGAGCTTGGAATGTTATTATTATTAATTTGTTTATTAAAAGTGTTAATAATGTTAATAATAAACATCTTCATGATAGTATTTGTACGCATTGCAATGTACATCCTAGTTATCAGGTCTGAGCAATCATCACATGCTTTAGTTAATGTCAGCTCCTATAAAAGAATAATAAAGGTAAAGTATTGAACAAAAAAGTAACTATAAAATAGTGTCGTTCAGACTGTTTCTGGTTTCGGAATAATTGCCTCTTTTCATTGGTAGAATCACAAAGAGTGTGTATCTCAAACTCTTGAATCTTGATATCAGCTTCCCACCAGACCAGAGACAATTTAGAAATTGTAGATTTCCAAATTTTCCTCCCAGAAAACATAAACAGAAAAATAGATAACTTCGGAACTCCTGAAAATCAAAGAATTCCCACAAGAATCATTTCAAATAGGTAGTTCCAATAACTATCAAACTTGTTTTAAGTACTTACGAATGAAGGAAATAATTGAATAATCATATCAGCCAAACTTAATTTTTCCTGGAAAAGTTTACTCCTAATTTCTAGGTTAGAGCGAATATTTTGCGTGTTCAAACTTTCTTTGTAACATAAAAAGCACATTTCACCATCCACTGAATTCAATATAAGATGTATTAATTCCATTTTTATAAAAAACGAAGAGATAAATTACTGAAATTACAGCCAATTTGATTAATTTTCGTTACCTTTAAGTTTTGTTTACAAACCGTAAATAATAATATGCAGGGTTACCAACTCCTAAAAAAAATTAGCCCTAACATCAACATGAAATACCCCTAAATAACCCTAAATGCAATATTCAAAAGCCCCAAAAAAACCCCTGTATCTTGTTACCATTCAAGGCTAATGTTTAAATGAGTTTCCCGTTTTATTGAGGTAAATAAAAATAATATAACTTAATTTTAATTACATTATTCGGAATTCTTATAGTCATACAATAACTATGTTTACATTATAACTGTAACATTTTTTGGAGATGGAGTAAAAGTAACGCAAGATCCATCATCACGTTTTAAAATGAAAAGGGAATTATATATCGAAAGCGTGTTCAACGCTAATTTATTGAAATCTTTTCAAAACGCTAACGATAGCTAAAACGATTTTAATCATATTATTCCGGAATACCATAGACGTTTTGCTTTATTTACTCGTTTTGGTCAGTCAATTATGTGACGCTTGAAAATTTATTTATGCCCCTAAAAATAGCCCTAAATTTTTTTGGGCCCTGAAAAAATCCCAATAAGCAAAATTCCGCCCTAAATTTGGGGCTAAAAGCCCTAAGTTGGGAACCCTGATAATATGTCAAATTCAAACTGTGTTGCCAGATGACTGTCTGGTGTTCTTCCCAGATCTTCTCAGAAATACCCCCAAAATTCAGGTTTTGAAAGAAAAAAGCCCTGACTTATTATTTTTGCAATAGCGTCCATTGCTGGATCAGTGTCTTCACAAGCTTCATCAACAGCTCCGTACATTTTTTCAGCAGCATTTTTGTAGTTACTAGGTTTAAATTAAAATGAACACATCCATCCACCAACGTATACTTACTTACTTTATCCTCATTATCAGCTTTTCCCAAAATTAAAGTTTTGTTAGGTAATCCAAAATCCACGAATTCCCTCCAAACCTAGATTTTTCTCTCCAGCTATCTTCCATCGCTTAAAAACCCCCAATATTGAGGGGCTCCCCCCACCTGACATCACTGAATTCAAACACCAAACCATAGACTAGACCATGTACGACTACGATGACAGTTCGGTGGCAAACAAAAATGTTGAATAAGCTTAGCAAGGAATACTTTTTTAGCTTTTAATGCGTTTAGCCCTCTTATTCGACTGAAATAGTAAGCTGTCCAGCAGGGCGATTCAGACCTGTTCGATAACATACCGTGTCGATACGATTAGATATCTATCTCTTTTTGTCGTGTGGATTCCGAGCGAGCGAAATATATGTTAACAAACCGAATCGACAAATAAGTTATCGGGAAGGGTCTGAATCGGGGGGCTGGTCGTTTCAACATTATCAGTCGTTCATCGAACTAGTGGGCGGTGAGGGGCAATAGAGCATCCAAAAGGTGGCCTTGTAGGACATACGTAGTATCTATAATAATCTGTGGGTAGGACAGATTAGTTGGTAGTTAAAAGTAACGTTATGCTGGTAGACTAATTTTATTATCCTTATACTACGACTAGTACTTTTTATCCTGTTAAGTCAAATAGTTCTCCGGTGGGATTTATCCCGGGCATCAGCTAGTAGGAAATAAAAATGAAACAATCAGAATAGAGCTACAGATGATAAAGTTTATTACCTATATTTTTGCACATTTTTCAATCTATTGAAAATTGTGCTCTAAATGTTATGAAAGATACCTAGGTAACTATATAATTTATTTGTTTATAAGTTCTACAATAAGCTAAATTCAAAGTAATCTATTTTTGCTTAGCCAAGCTTGCAATATTTGGAATTTGCACAGACCCTTACAGTCTATATATTGGTGCTTGTATTGGTGCCATAATTCGATTGAAAACATAGCTCAAATAGGTCTAAATTAATGCTGACCTTTTTTACAAGTTTAGCTAATTCTATAAACACACACAATCTGTAAACAACTAAATTGACAGGTCAAATCAGTGCTTTCCCTTTCATAAAGCTCCTTGTGGAAAAGGATAACACTAGAATTTACCTAGATGAAGACCTGTCAGTTTAGTTTACATTATAAGATAATCTAATTGTGAAATGTGTGTTAGCCAGATTGTGAAAAGGACCACATTTAGTTTGGATTAGATTTTTTTTTAAGTGAAACATCAGCTTTAAGATCAATATTATGCATGTTAATAAATAACAAATTGGGAAAGTGAGGGTAATTATAAAAAAAGGAGACGAAACAAAATCTGGAACCAAGCTGATTGTAACAGAACTTTCATAAACTACATTTGTATGGACTCAAGCTTGAGAATTTCTTAAGACTTAGCTTAAGAAACTCTCAAGCTTGAGTCAATGTGTCTACAAATAAAAATATAACTAGTGTATGTACTTAAAAGGTGTAGTTTTTTTATGCAATTAACTATTACTATTATGAAACTTAAATATATACATTTTATATTGTAACAATTTCATATATTCAGGTTAGCTTATATTAATAATAGTATTTAAATCATATTTTACATCTTAGTTTATCAAGGTTGGTAGCACAATTAAGTTAAATAATCACCCACCTTCAAAAAATACATAGAAAAAAAACACATTTAAACAACAATTAACACAAAAAAAACAAAAATTAGCTTTTCTTTTCATAAATATACCTAAGCCAAACACTAGAAGAAAACTTGTGAATATCAAATTGCTACGTAATTCCCCAATAATAGATCTTTGCCATACTTTCGTTGATTTATTTTAGGGCCCATAACCTAGAGAAATTATAGTAAATGCTACATAGAGCTGTGCATTAGATTAATATGTGACTTGAGTTCAAGTTGACTAGGCAGCACCGATCTACAGAGCCTGCAAGAATATATTCCACCATGGAAAACCTTCATATGTTTCTTCATATGCAAGTCAGAATAAAATGATTGTTTGCAAACAGGACAAACATGAGGTTTTATACCTATATGCTTTCTAACGTGGACGACAAGACTCTTACGGCATTTGAAAGATTTACTACAAAATGCGCAGGATTCTTTTGAAAACAAACTGTGTAGCTTTTTATGACTTAACAGATTGGTTTCAGTGTAAAATTGCTTGTCGCACATGTCACATCCGTAAGGCTTTATTTGAAGATGCGTCTTATTTACATGTAGGGAGAGCTCGTTTTCGTTCGAACACGCCTTCTCGCAGAAACTACAAGTTTGAACATGTCTGTTCTTATAAGACTTGAATTTGACAGCATGTCGCTGCATATGGACGTCATAATGTTTTTGGGACATGAACAATTTGTCACACAGTTGACATTCTTTTATTGTGTGACTTTTCAGATGCGATTTAATCTTTTTCATACCGACAAATGTTCTACCACAAACTTTGCAGGTAATGAATTTGTTTAGTTTCAGTACATGGTTCATTTTCTTATGTTCAAAAAGATAGAATTTCGATTTAAAATTATTTAGACATATATTGCATTGTACTTTTCTTTGAACGTGTTTTAAAATGTGTTTTTTAAGGAAGTAATCCGAAATGAAATGTTTATTGCAAAACGGGCATGTATATCTACATTTGGATGTGCTTGTTGGTCTATGCACCTTCTTTCTAAATGTTAAGAATTCGCTACAAACGTCTCTAAATATGCTGTCCTCACAGTCCTTTTGATAACCGTTAAATAACTTCTTCTTACTATAAGTTTTCGTTGTATTTTTAGCCAGGTTATATAAAGGTTTATCATCGAAATCATTTGTAATATCACTTTCAGCACCATCGGAGTCAGATATTCTAAATTCATCTTCTAAAATCTCAACTTTTAAATCATCATCGTCATGTTTTATTTCATTAATTTCATCTAGTTGAAACATCGGTAGTATGGTATCCTGCGATATTTCTACCATTAAATTATTACTAGTAACATCTATAGTACTGAGTCTATCTAGCATACCGCTAACACAAGAATTTAACCGACTACGAACGTGGTGTATTTTGGCTATGAATATGTAAGAAGATATTGCGTGGTTGTAACATTTATCGCATATTTTTGTTCCCGTGTACGTGTCAAATTGAATCTGCAACAAAACAAAATGGCCGTTAAAATAAATAAGAAAAAAGCGGTTAACGAATGATGTGTAATAAATACATACATATGATTTCGAGTATTCTAATATTTGGATTAAATGTTAAGTTACGTGTATAATACAATAATAAATACATATACAACAGATTGTACCGTATAATACGTTATTAAGTCTGATACCATAACATATTGCAGGGGGACAAAAAATACATGATGATTCACAAAAAATTGGCAAAAAATAAAATTGTAATTGTGTTACAGTCAGTTTGTTCAAGGCTTGTTTTATTAATAAGAGATTAAAAAATAAAAATTTTTACGATTTACCAGTTAATTAATTGAAGAAAAAAACTTGCGATTTGCCCGAGATTTCTAGACTTCCTAGATTTTTTACGGTTTCCAAGCCCTGGTTATGTTTCTACTAATACTAATTTATATTTCATACTTTCACTTAGGTTATTTGAAATAGTGTTTGTACAGTTTTTGAATTTGATTGAAATCATTTATTATGAAGGAGATGTTTTACAATAATATTTTTTTTTAGCAAATCCCTAGTCTTATCATTACTCAAAACAATTTGCTTACATTATAAAATAATCTTATTTATACGATGTCGTAGCGATCCTTCTCAAAGCTCTTTTGGTGCGTCTATTTTTATGATCCTTAGGACCACCTGTGCCTGGATTAAATGTATAGGTTTGCAAAATATTTAGATTAGTTCCCATTGAAGCGTTATTGTTAGCTGTTGTTGCAATGTGTGGTCCCATTGAAGCATTATTGTTAGCTGGTGTTGCTATGTGTGAAAAATCTGTTACCAAAAAACTCTTTATTGGTGGATTATTATCAAAAGCTATATCCATTTCTTCAATATTTGTGTCCATAGTATATTTTTCCATATTAATTATACTGTTATTACTGTCTATGGCATGTTTTTTAAAGTTATTATCAATAAAAGGTGTTGTTTCTACATCCATTTTCAAATCCTCACTAACTTTAGTAGTATCTGATAAATGCAGACTATATTCTGTATTTGAGGTATGTATTTCTATGTTTTTCTTGTTAATGTCTATTTTAAAATCATTTTTTACAGTATCTTTTATGTTTTGCAAGAAAGTATAGTTTTCTGTACTGCAAGAAAGTATCTCTTTGCTCTTGTTAAGAGTTTCTGTTAAATTTGCATTCACATCTGCTGGAGAAGTAAATTCTTTTGTGTATTTTTTAGTGTTATCGACAAATTTCAATTCATCATTGGCAATTACATAATCTACTTGATTATTTACTTCAGAATGAAAATTGTGCTTACTGTCAGATATAACATGATTGTTTGTATCAGAACAGAAGAAGGAATTCCCATTTCCAAAAACGATATTTGCATTTTCTTTGGAAACGTTTTCTTCATCACAACAAATACATGTTAATCTATTATTAGAGTTATTTGATAGGCAAATTTTACATTCCCATACTTCTTGTTCTTTACCATCAAAAGTAGATTCTTTAATCCCAACAGTCTCATTTAAATCAATTTCTTTGATAGGTTCATTTGTTATGATTGTACATATTTTGTTATTGCGATCATTATTTCTGTTGCAATAATCACATTTTCCTGTATTCCCGAAAATCCAACAAAATTTACAATCGTCTTTTATAATAACATCAGACTCTGTATGGTTCAAATCTGAAGTTTTATTATTTAGGCAATTCTTACAGTTTGGATATTTAAAAATCCAACATATTTTACAAATTGTTTCTTGCGATGAATCATCAATATTAACAACTTGTTCCTCTTCTAAGCACATTTCTTTTGATGATGAAGATGAATTTTTGCCCATATTAAAAACATCAAACTGTGATCTATTTTTATCAAAAGTATATTCCAGAACTTGAAGTTCATTAGAATTTTTAATTGGATTAAGCAAATAAGGTTTTGTAAATGAGAATGTAATGGAACTTGTGAATTCAAAATTAGTTTTTAGCTCTAAATCTGGAGCAGCGAAGACAAATTTCTTGTTAGATTCTTGACCAACTAAACCTTTGTTCTCACTATCTAATTTTCTCTTTCTCAGTTTTAGGATTTTAGCCTGATGTGGGACCAGTAGTTCTTCATATTTGTATTGGTTTGGCTAAAACATCCAACATATTCAGTCTTAAACACTGAGCAATAAAAAACTTGTCATATATTTCATTTAACAAAATTTTACAAGACAGCTAACAATTAAGTTACAATAAAAAAACAAAATACAAGAAATCAAAACTTCAGCTTAATGTCCCACAGGTATCTTCTCCCTTTCTCTCAAAGGAAAAGAATAGAGATACAGAGCTTACTACACCATAAGGCCTACTAAATACAACAGCTGATAATTTTACACTTAAAGCTTAGGAAAGGGATATTCAGCTGATATTGGCGACAAAAAACAAGGTAGTAACAGCACAAGTATGAATGACAACAACAATACAAAGCAGAGGCTTTTTTATTATTATTATAAGCTGCCAACTTCATGCCAGATGGAAAGTAATACATTGGAGACTCAATTATCCAGACTTCAGTCATACGGAATTGTGATTGTCTGGACTGCAACCACACGGAATTTTGTTTGTCTGGACTGCAACCACACTTAATATCTTTGTACTTTAATCCAGGCATGCAAAACATAGTGATTATATACCTACTCAGTGGGCTTGCTATAAGATTGACGTGAGTATCTGTGTATCTGTCTGTTCCCTCATAGCTCCCTAGCTAATGGACCAATTTTAATGCAGTTTTTAAGCTATTGCATAGCTTCTATCGCGGGCCAGCGTGGAGACCGAATCCAAAAATTCCGTAACGAAAATAACCTGACACGAGACTCCTCTACGGTGAGCCGCTAGATGGCGCATTTTTTATCAACGCCATCTAGCGGTGAGCCGCTAGATGGCGTTGATAAAAAATGCTATGCAATAGCTTTACCGTGGCAGTCCCCGAGTGCCACACGTCTTTTTTATGTTTGAAAGCTACTGACATCTAGGTGGGTCTAACCTTTAATTAATGAAGATCTGCTCAGGCGTTTGAAAATCATCAGCTTATTTCCTACGTGATAAAAGGATCTAATAAAATTTCCCTGTGTACTTCAACAGGAAGTAGTTTAAGCAACTTACAGCAGATATTGTGTATTTGGGCTCATTAGAATGGTCTCAATAAGTAGGCGTAAGATAAATAGAAGGATCTAAAGTTGGAGCAGAAAACTTGGTAACAGTATATCCAGTGATGTGCACAGGATGTACTACAGGGTAGGTAGATGATACAAAATGGAAAAAATCTTCAGTGCGAATTTAAAAAAAGGGTAGGCATTGTACAAATTATACAAAGCCTACCTTTAAGTTTTTATAACTCGTACTGGCGATTTTCTCCATTTTATATCATTTTTCCGCATTATGCCTACCCTGTGTGCACGCTACTGAGTATATCATACACAGTCCGGACATCGATTTAGATAGCAGGGGGTGTTTTAAATTTACACTTGTTCTAGAATTATTATCAAATCTTCATACATTCAATTATGTGGATTTCGATTATTCGAATGACTTACAACAACAATTAGTCCAGTTGATCGAGTCTCCACTGTATAACGGTTAGTATGTTGTACAATAAATTAAAAAAAAAAAAAAAAGCAAAACTAGAATTTTAAATTTTTCTTTATCAACTGATAGACATCCACTATTGAACAAAGGTCTCTTGCATGAACTTGCACAGCTCTCAGAGTTGCGCTGCCTGCATTCAGCGGTTCCATGCAACTTATCTGATTTTGTCTGTCCACCTATGGGGGGGTCTACCAATCCTGCACTTTCCAGTGCAGGGCCACCACTCAAGCACCTTGGGATCCCAAAGACCATCAGCTTTTCGAACCATGTGTCCCATCCATTTTCACTTAAGTTTTGTGAGTTGACAACCTAGTATTATATCTAATTTGATCTCTGAGGGATAATCTGAGCATAGATTATAGAAGTATGTTACTATAAACAAAAATATACTCACGCCTGGCATAGTAGCAGTTAAAATATTGTTCATTCTCTTAGTCCCAGTCAATCCAGAATAACCTCCATGAAGATGAACAACATCATCCAAACTCATCAAACGGGAACTTTTATCCAAGCAAACCGTACACAACGAACCAACTTTCCGTTCAACCAAGCATTCCAACAATGACTTGAATTTATGCTTTTCGTTATGCTGCAAATGTTCTCCCAGAGTTTTATTGGTTGAGCCACATTCGTTGCATCTGAAATCATCTATTTTAATTTCTTCCGAATTCTCTTGCATGTACGTGTGTGTCTCTTTGGTATGTTTTCGTAATTGGGAACGTTTAACAAACGATTTGCCACATAATCTACAATGAAACCACATGCTTTTTGGATGGGAATTCTCGTGATTAACTAATGATTCTACGTTAGGTAGGATCTGCCAGCATTTTTGGCATTCAAGTTCACTCATTTTGTTATTGCTGCACTCAACTGAATAATTATTTGTTACATTAACAATATTTATGACAGGTTCTGCATAATCAATAACATTGTCGTGTTCGACATAAATAAAGTTATGATTTGGACAAAGTTTTCGTTTTCCTCTTTTCTTAACCGGTTCTACAGGATCTAGTTTTGCATGTTTTTCATATATATCGTCAAAACAGTTTCGTAAAGCTCTTTCTGCTCTATCACATTGTTGAGTGAATAAATAGCAACTTATTGCTCTGTTTACACATTCATTACATATTTTATTTGGAAAGTTTGGGTCTTCTGCAATCTGAAATCAGTAAAAATGATATTTAAACAATAGATATGTAAAAATTGGTTCCAAATATTTTGTACATAACCTCTAAAAAAACTAAATTGACAAATCTAAAAGTATACATAGTATAAATATAAAAATAGATACTATATATTTTTTTTAAATATATAGACTAACGCTTGGCTGCGATCACACCTGATGGTAAGTGAAATATTACTAAAAAGTAGACAGCCTGCAAATGAAACTCGGTGATTCCTGAAATTTGCAATTAGCTCGTATAACAATCGGGATGAAAGGTATAAGGTGGTTGGAGGTAAGGAAGAATTCTTTTAACTTAACTAACAGTAGATAATGAATTCTGGATCAAAGTTTTTCTGAGTGTTCAATAAATAATTCTAACCTGATAGTAAGGATTTTGGGGTACAAGAATCCAAGTGGTAATAAAAATGCCTGTAAAAAAAGTACCTACCAAGGACTTTGTCCTATAAAATTAAGGTGATTTACATGTTGCATCAATATATCGATAGAAACATTCAAGTTGAAATTTTTTATGACAAAATGTAACATTTTATTTACTACACAATGATATTGTAAAATTTTGTTCTGAAAAGAGCAACTGCCGAGTTTCTTTAGCAAGAAACTCGGCAGCATCTGCTCTCTGGACCGGCGTTGGTCTTGACATGTCATAAGTGCCATAGGCCTACATGAATTAAATAGTTTTGAATTAAATCATGAAAATTAGTAAAAATACCTTATAAGGGTGAAAGCTTGCAACTATATCACGTATAGTAACCTCGTGCAAGGCGCCGCTAACCGCCAATGTTAGTATCTCGTCAAATTCAGACAATTTATTCGTGACGTTCAAACAGTACCTACAAACTCTTAACCTCAGAGTCCCTTGTAGAAGATATTCAACAGCGTTCTTGGTACTTAAAGGCACTTTTAAATCGTCTTGCTTCTTTTCGTGATCACTAACTTTATTCGTTGTGTTAACAAGCCTCGAGTATGTTTTAGACTCTTTTATTTTTTCGGGTTTATGGTTCATCTTCTCAATCACAATGCAAGTTATTTTGTAGCTTAATGCATTGCTTAACAACAATTAAGAATAAATCTTAGTTCTTACACTGATTCATAGTTAAAGAAATTAGGAAATAAAATAAAATAGCAGAAAATAGCGGATTAACTATGGTTGAACTATGGCACAGATTACTATGATACTACGTATAACTATGGTTTCGTTTCGTTTAGTGACAGCACGAATCACAGATTAGGTATTAGTTACTACGCACGAATCACGAATCACGATTACTATCAAAGATACAGACTACTATAGAGTATAAAAATATATCTACCCGTCCACGTCAAGTTGGCCGTCGTCAACCGTTACAAAATGACGTCATACCGTACCGTTAACAAAAAAATAATAATTGTATTTTTTACTGTAACCGCAGCTAAGACGAAAATTTTCTTCTCTGGCAACGCTTTTCATGGCAATGACATCTTGAAAGTCTAAAGGCGTAATTTTTAATTTCTTATTTTTTTCCGCTTGAGAAAATGTCATTAACTATAATTAATTATAGTTATTTATTACTCTCCTAATTAATTAATAATTATTAGAGTAATAAATAGTCTGCACTACGCATAGCTTTTCCTATTTTACTCCTCGTAGAAGACGATACGACAAAAATAAATAACTAATTTAAAGTTAACCAAAAACCTTCAAAACGAGACAATAGGTAACAAAATTTGCAAAAAATTTGGTAGTGACAATCGCGAGCTATACGTTGCTATCTGTACTTAGCTGGTCTGACTTATGGTGCGGTGCGGGAAACAAGTAGGTAGCGGCCAACTTGACTGGACGGTTAATACGTGGACAGACGGTAGATGTAGATACCTACCTACTAGGTGACTTATACTCTATGGTCACTGTGACCATTTGATTTGTTTTGACATTTGCATATCATATTTGAAGTTTTGAAGCTACCTATTGAATGCCAACTAGACAAAGTCCTGTCAATTGCAAAAAATGCGATTTATTTACTGTTTACATCGGTATTTTCATAATATTTTGATGCCAAACGTTTGCCTGTAATATGTGGACTTAATTTCGCGTATTAAAAATGTCGTGGCTTAATCTGAACCAGAGTTTAAGCAGCTTGAAAGGGCAGATTACGAACTTTGCTACAGAAGTGTTATCTGAAGGATCCGTGCAGGATAACGAAGCAGAATCTTCTGGAACAGAATCCTCGGTAAAGGAGCTTGAAGAGAAATGCCGTAACCAAGAGCTTGAGGTGGGTTTTCGATGTAAAAACTTGCTTTATAGTTGAAATCTTATTTCATTTGACAGCTAGCTTGAAGGTTATGTTTTTCTCATTATTCAATCAATTTTGTGACATCGGCTGATTCTTAAACTACCAATTACCACTTTAATACGCCTTAATATCTATTCTATTGTGGCTAGAAATCTTCAATGCATGTTGCATGTTGTCCTGAGTTCATAATATAAAAAATTCGCCTATAAGTAACTTTGTTTATGAGATTTGAATAAATGTTTTAATTCAGAAATGTTCATGATAAGATAAAAACAAGATGTCTAAATATGCAATTAATGATCTATCATATTACTATACAAAATTGTATGAAAATGCATAGTTCCTGTCACACATTAACACAATTCGATGGTTAACAACCAAGAACTTCTATCTGACTATATTTTTCTTTTAATCATATCTGCACTCAAACAAAAAATATATAAAGTTTTTTACGCCTTGTGTAAACTTTTGAATTTTTTGAGTTAGGAAACCTTGGCTGCTAACCATAGGCTCCACAAAGCAACACAACCTTGCGGCAATCTTGTGTCTTCTTCGTTTTAATCTTTAGAAGTCCACTGCTGGACATACTAATGCCCTCCCGACCAAATCTGGCCATGGGCCAAACTCCAATGAGATAAGCCATCTGGGTAGGAGATATTTTAGTGCTCAAGTGTGCAAATATAACCACTAGACCCACTGGACTTCTGTGGACAAGCTTGATAAGCTTGTATCCAGCGAAAACCTACAACTCGTCTCAGCAGAAAGCGATTTGGTGAGAGGGGTTTTCTACTCCAGCACCTTGAGACCCCAACAACCATCGGTTCATAGAACTATGTGACTCTCCCATTGCCACTTCAACCTTTTTATATATTACGAATCACTCATTTGATGCAACAATGTTTTATCCTCATTTATTACCCTACTAGCTTTTGCTCGCTGCTTCGCTCACGTTAAATTCGATTTTTTAAACCCCTATTTTACCCCCTTAGGGTTTGAATTTTTAAAAATCCTTTCTTAGCGGATGCCTACGTCATAATAGCTGTCTGGATGCCAAATTTCAGCCAGATCCGTCCAGTGGTTAGGGCTGTGCGTTGATAGATCAGTCAGTCAGTCAGTCAGTCACCTTTTCCTTTTATATATTTAGAAGATTAAAACTTAGACACATTTTTTTATTTTTAGCTTTTTAGTGTAGATTCTTGAGATCAAACAAGGTATTCTCTGATCGCAAGCAATTTGCCCATATTTATTGAAGAGTTCCATCCTCCATCTTCACCAAAAACTGGGACCATCCTATGTCCTTTCAATTAGAAAAAAAAATTATTGATGTTGGTTCAGATTTGAAGGAGTTATGGAGTAGCATCACCAAAAAATTAATATGTGTCGAATTGAAAACTGTTATCAAAGTAAACCCAACCTAATAGTCTTAGGCGTTACATGCCTGTGGTCTACGTCTCTTTCCGTATTATATAACCACTGTGACTTGACCTGTGTTGTTGATCTTTGTGTACAAGCATTACTTGATAATTCTTTTTATCTTACTTCCTACTTTTATTTTTGCCAAACAATCATCAAGAACCTCCTTCTTTTTTTGAAGTCGTTTTTTTTTTATCCTCTCTCTTCTATCTGCGATCAGTCTGTGAACTATGAGCAGATCTGGGGGCTCTTTAATTGAAGTCGGTTACAAATCTTTGATTAAATCAAGCTTTGATGTAGTCTGGTAAAAATCGGAAGTTTTAATAAAACAATTTTCTGGGCAGAATGGAGATGTTTGGTTTGCGACCAGCACATAATATTATAGTCTACTAGATGACATCCGCGACTTCTTTCGCGTGGATTAAGGTTTTTATTCCCGCAGGAACTCTCTTAATTCCCGGGATAAAAAGTAAGTAAAAAGTAGCCTATGTCCTATTCCAAACTATAATCTATCTGTGCCAAATTTCAGCCAAATCGGTTCAGTTGTTGCGACGTGATTGAGTAACAAACATATAAACTTTCGCATTTATAATATTAATAGAATAATAGAATAGTATAGTAATCATTCCAAGTTAATTAATATTTTTTTTTTGTAAAAAAGAATATTAGGCAACCTGAAGTTGACTAATATCCTCCTATCCCCTCCAAATAAGTGGAAAGCTTGTGCTAGGAGTGGTTACGACAATAGTGCAACGGGTGGGATTCGAACCTGCGACCTTACAGTTTTCACACCTTTAACCATTGGGCTATTGAAGCTTATTAGGATGTAATAATTGTTTTTTCTGTAAATTATGTTATACCCACCCAAGCACAAGCTTTCCGCTTATTTGGAGGGGAGAGGAGAATATAAGTTAAGTTCAGCTTGGCTAATATTCTTTGATTTTTTTGAACGAGCGAAGCGAGTTCTCTGAGTCAACTAGGGCGCTTGCCTACTAGACAGAGAAGTGTGTCCGTCTAAATGTCTGTCAGAGCCCTATAACTTCTGAATTACTGAATATAAGAACTTGAAACTTGGTTGAAAATTCAGTTATATCCTGTACTTGAACAACAAATACTAAAATTAGATAAATGTTATAAAGAAACGAAATTATATAATTTTAATGCGCCATCTATTAGCATTATTGTATTCACTATAATGCTAATAGATGGCGCTGTGTCAGTAAAACAGTTTTATGTCAACTATTATTTTTTTTATAGCGTCTAATGTTAAAAGTTAATTATTACAATATATAATTAAAACTTTTGGGAATTATGGGATATCGCGAGGTCTCAGTTCGGGGCGAACCACTAGTTTATTGGATGACAAGATAATCCGTGACTGCGATCTCACTTGATTGTAAGTGAGGATGCAGTCTAAGACGGTAGCGGGCTAACTTGGAAGGGGTAAGGCAGTGTACATTCAACCCATACCCTTATCTGTTTCTACACGCCATCATACCGGAACGCTAAATCGCTTGGCGGCACGTCTTTCACGCTAGGATGGTAACTAGCTTCAGCCAAAGCCTCCCACCAGACAAATAAAATAAATGTTCTTAATATATATATTTAAATATAAATATTAAAAAAAAAATGTTTTCTTTTTTTTTTGAAGCCAGTAAAAATTGGAGCCAAGTATTTTTTTTTATTCTCTTTTAAAGAGCTGAGTCACTGGAGTGACTATGTTGCTCTCATAGGTATACAATGACATATTAACTAAATCCTACTAATATTATAAAGGCGAAAGTTTGTATGTGTGTGTGTGTGTGTGTATGTTTGTTACTCCTTCACACCACAATGAATGAACCGATTTGGCTGAAATTTAGAATGGAGATAGCTCATATCTGGGATTAAAACATAGGCTACATTTTATCCCGGAAAAGTAAACAGTTCCCGCGGGAATCAAAAAACCTTAATCCACGCGGACGAAGTCGCGGGCATCATCTAGTTTAGACTAATTATAACTAGTTATTAGGCCTATTTTTTAAATTATTTCTTACTACAAGTATTTTATAGCGTCACTAAAGCGGTCCGCTGCAGGTTTCCAATCCCAAAGCTAATTCTGTTATCTACCTGTTATCAGAGTGCAAACACAGATACCCTATCTACCCTACGTTGTACCAACGGCCATTCCGATCCAAAGGTGGTACACTGCTAACTGTATATTGCAGTGTAGGCTTGACTAGGGATATATTAATTTTTATTAGGGTTCCCTAGTGAAACGCACACAGTACATCTATACTAATATTATAAAGCTGAAGAGTTTGTTTGTTTGAACGCGCTAATCTCGGGAACTACTGTTTCGAATTGAAAAATTCGACCGTAGCAATTAACATTGTCGGATCTACATTTTAACGATTTTCATTTTATTGTCTTAAAGGTCTTAGAATAAGAATAGAAATGCCCCCACCGAGTATGAAATTTTTAAAATCAACCAACCATCTTTGGTTTTTGCAAGTGCAAAAAGTAGGTACATTGACTATTCTTC
Source organism: Hipparchia sbordonii (assembly GCA_038048805.1). NCBI lineage: Eukaryota > Metazoa > Arthropoda > Insecta > Lepidoptera > Nymphalidae > Hipparchia > Hipparchia sbordonii. The sequence goes on along the minus strand of CM076117.1, from coordinate 689,410 downwards.
ACTTTATACATATTTGAAACTTTAAACGGCCGTACTCTAAAGTACTGATTTTTCACATACGACTATGTTAATTGCTACGGTCGAATTCTTTTTGTGCTGGATAGTCCATTTATCGAGGAAGGCTTTAGGCTATATAACATCACGCTGCGACCAATAGGAGCGAAGCATCAGTGAAAAATGTTGCAAAAACGGGGAAAATTATCCATATTTAAAATAGATTCTTTTAAAAACTTCTTAATCGCGATCATAATAACAGAAATTGACGCGGACAGTCGCGGGCGACAGCTAGTTTGTTATAATTTAGTCTTTGTGAAACGAAATATTCATCTTCATAAACATTGGCTAACATAGCATAAACCACAATATGCTCTACAGTCTACACTATTATGGGATGGCACGTAAATGGATGTGCAAAGCCTAACGTTCCATTAAAGAACCCCAGATCTGCTCATAGTTCACGGACTGATCGCAGATAGAAGAGAGGACAAAAGAAAAAAAACGAAGAGGTGACACTCCTGATGTATTTAACTAGGCACCGTCATAAACCTATCGTCTGCTTAGAGTGCAGAAGTCCTTTGTGAGGTAGAATATACGCTTTCATAACTTGATTCCGAAAGAATTGGTTGATTTACCGTTGCACAAATTTAAACAGTGCGTAAAGAAAAATTTAAGAGGCTATTACACAGTTAATCCATTCCCAGCCAAAGCCGTTCTCCAAACAATAAGCTCGATCTTAATAATAAGTGGTGTTAAGTCTTGCACGATGGTACGGAATACTTCGTGTGCGCGTCCGACACACACTTGACCGTTTTTTATTATTTAGGACAGTGCCCTCTACACAATTCACCAATATTACTCAAGATAAAATCTGTGATTCCAATCCACGCTCCCATACCCAATGTAAATCGATTGTTTATGCAAAATTATTTTGGCGCCAATTTCTAGCTACCTGATGATTTGGTTCGTGGATTATTTCGACAGGGTTCTATGTTAGATGTTTTTCTATTCTGACATAGAACCTTGTAATAGTAAAACAAACTATTTTTTAACAAGTTACAAAAAGTAGACAATTCTTTTTTTTATTACATACATATAAAATAATTTATTAACAAGTCGGTTGTTGGTTGATTGATCGGCCGGTCCGATTTTTGAATATTGTTGGAAAAAACACAATCAACACAAAAATATCGACTGAAACGTGGACGCGGGCTTTTGAATTTCAAATCTGGAATGATTTAAATTTGGAATTGCTTATGCGAACCGCCAATAGGTCAAAGAGGAATGTATTCGCATAATTCTGTCTCTTTTGTTTGTTTGCTTGTCGATATTGTATAATAGGGGTGTTCCTAGGATTTTTTGATTTCTTTGTCTTCTAAATATTTATTAAAAAATCCATCCATCAATCCATCAATCTCCACAGAGATTAGCCATCTGTGCGAGAGATATTATAGTGCACAAGTGTGTGCGCTAACACAGGTAAACTCTATTCCCTCACTCTCATTTACTTTTTTTTTTCGATGACAGACAGCCCTTGACTGCGATCTCACCTGATGGTAAGTGACGATGCAGTCTAAGATGGTAGCGGGCTAACTTGGAAGGGGTATAGCAGTGTAAATTCAACCCATACCCCTAATCGGTTTCTACACGCCATCGTGCCGGAACGCTAAATCGCTTGGCGACACGTCTTTGACAGTAGGGTGGTAACTAGCCACGGCCAAAGCCTCCCACCAGAGAAAAGACTCTCATAGTCTATAGACGGAAAAGCCGACACGAATGGAAAGAGATCAGGCGCAGGACCGACGGCTGTACGTGCTCTCCGAGGCACGGGGGTAACTCACCGCCTACTTCCTAACTCCGGGCTAGAACTGAGAATTTCTTAACAGAAAACCTTAATACATTTTTGTCCCGATCCGGGATCGAACCCGAGACCTCGTCATCCGCAGTCGAACTAACCACTGGACCAACGAGGCAGTCCCACTCGTGGACAAACGAGTAGCGTGGTAGACTCTTTGTACAAGGGGCACGAAATCATGTGCTGAACCTTCCAAACGTCCACAGCTGAACATACAAGCCTGTGTCCAATTGTGAACGTCCACATCTGAACATAGCCCAATGTCCAACTGTGGATATCTGTCGGTTATGACGAAAGCGACGACTCAGTACAAAACGTTATCGAAAGTATTTAGGTAATTCTAAAACCTCGGCAACCCCAATGTATGCGCATAGTTTGCTCAATGAGTGAATAACCTAACAGAGATAAAACTAAGGCTGAAATCTATATACCGCTCTCTCACTCTGCTCAGACAAGACAGAGTTAAAACGAGACAGATTTAAGTCAAAGCATATTTGTATCTCGTTTTGACTCTATCTTAAGTCCGAGCTAAGTCACAGCAAGCGCTATAGATCAAATCAAAATTTATTTATTTCATGTAGGCCAATTTGTAGTTCTTATGAAAGTCATAAATCTACCACCGGTTCGGAATGCAGATTCTGCTGAGAAGAGCCGGCAAGAAACTCAGCAGTTGCTCTTTTAAAAAAAAAAATTTTTACAATAGGTAACAAAACTATGCTATGTATACAGTGCGTCCACAATGAAGTTTCCTAGGTCCTACATACAATCCAATGCATGTTAAGACAGGCAGACAGAAAGTAGACCCATTCCCGTTAGTTACACCCGTTCATGACCATGACGCATGATCTCCAGCCATTGCTTCGCTCAACCATATTTGAGGGAACGTAACAATCCGCACCACACGACACCACCACAGAAATGTTTAAAGAGAGAAATGACATACTTAGGCTAGATCTCAGGATTAGTCTGGGTTGTTCCTACGAAGCTAAGTCTCTGGTCGGCTATTTACTCATTTGGTTCGGTGACGCGTTTCCTCCTGTATAACTTATTCAAAACCTATTATTATCAGACAATCTCCTTCCTGTACGCAAGTCGCAACTAACCTGACACGGTACGTGACGTACTTACTCCTGAAATAGCACTAATTCTCCGTAACTGATAAGAGAAATAGGTAAGGTAGGGTGTTCGATAAGCAATCACTTCATATAAGATGGCTATTCGCCATTCACACACCTTTTTTTTTTCTAAAAAAGAATATTAGCTAAGTTGAACTTGACTACTATTCGTCTCTCCCCTCCAAATAAGCGAAAAGCTTGTGCTACGAGTGGGTACGACAATAGTGCAACGGGTGGGGCTCGAACCTGCGACCTTACAGTCCACAGTCTGCACCTTTAACTGTTGTGCTATTGAGGCATTCCCTTTGGAAACATTAGGGAGAATTCTGAGGCGTACAGATGTCCTCACGATGAATTCCTTCAACGTCAAAGCAATTGATATTTAGATACTACTGTTCATTTCAAGTTGGCCGTCTTTAACTGTTACAAAATGACGGTAGTACGGAATGACGGTACTTGAGATGCGGTGCGGGGAAGCGCAGGTCGAGGTAGTGGCCAACTGGACGTGAACGGTTAGTAATTACTCAAAACACATAAGTTAGCAGTTCCTGGGAGTTAAACCCCGGATTCTCATGATGTGTTTCTTTACAGATCGCAGCATTGAAGAAACTCAACGATGAATTGCAAACCACATTGCAATTTGAGGTAAGTTAAATTTTTAATTGCATCAGAGGTGTACGCTTTTTTTTTTTTATTATTTATTTATACAACTTTATTGCATGAATGCATGTATTTATGCATTAAGTATATATTTTATATATGTTATTATATATTTATTTTAATTGTATCATGTTATACGTGGCCGGAAATACAGACGCTGGAAGTGCGTTCCATACCTTAGACGTTCGAGGAATAAAAGCAAAGTTATTATAGGTATAACACAAAATCAGTGCCTTTTGAAAAAATCTAAAGTTTACATTCAAATGCATCGATATTAATCAGTGAATAAGTTTGTTCAGCTATTTGACAACAGTGCATTAACATAACATTTAAAAGGCATAAATATTTAGCACTTCCCGAGTCCCTTTTTTACGATCAAAATTAGTTATTTTGAATTTTGAAAGCCCACCCTTGTGCTCCACTTAAAATTCAAGCCTCTAATTATGAAGAAACTAGATTTCGCCCGCGACTCTGTCCGTGTCGATTCCTTTATCCACCATCCGCCAAATTGGAAAAAATCTGTATGGTACAACTTTTTTTTATTCGATAACAAGATAGTCCTTGACTGCGATCTCGCCTGATGGTAAGTGATGATGCAGTCTAAGATGGTAGCGGACTAACTTGGAAGGGGTATGGCAGTGTAAATTCGACCCATACCCCTAAACTGTTTCTACACGCCATCGTGCCGGAACGCTAAATCGCTTGACGGCACATCTTTGACGGTAGGTATCTAAAAGACAATCTGAAGCACATGTCATCAACTTACAGTCTTCCGACTGATTGCAGATTTAAGGGTGGAAAAAAATAATTATAAAGTTTCACCATCGCGATCTTTCTAAACTGTAGCCGGTCAAAACAAAGCAGTATCTAGTAGTACCCACTAGGTATGGGGAGATAAATGTATTGATCGATCTCAAACGGGGGGTGATAAGGGGGTATAAAAGCGATTGATAACAGACTCAGGGCTTTGTTTAGTGGACACCAGTTCTGGACGGTGGAGGTAAGTACTTAGTTTTAAGCTTTTGTTTTTTATTCTAGCTCAAACCTCCTTTACCTCACTATCGTGTGCGTAAAGTGCAGAAGTCCTTTGTGGGTTCGAGTATACGCTTTTATAACTTGATTCCGAAAGGTAGATTTACTATTACATTTTAAACAGTGTGTAAAAACACACTTATTAAGTAGAGGTTATTACACAGTTAATGAATTACTTAATGACAAAGTTGCTTGGAAGCAATCTGCTTTGCTTCAGCTGTCCACAAGATAGATAAGCTACATATTGTAAATTTTTTTTTTGTTTTGAAAAGAACAACTGCTGAGTTTGTTGCCGGCTCTTCTCAGCAGAATCAGCATTCCGAACACAAGTTGGCCTGCATGAAGTAAATAATTTTGAGTTTGAGTTTGAGTTTAGGCCTTTATCAGCGGTGATAGTCGCGTCTTGTCTTTTGCCAATGTAAGGAAGTTCATGAACACTCCATCCCCCCTCAAACATTGCTTCAGTAGGGACAGTCGGCCATGTTGTCTTGTCATAATATCACACTAATATTCCCTTCCGGCTTCCGTTTTCCCCTATAACAATTTGGATACCTTCAAATCAAGAGTGAATAGGCATTTTCTAGGCAAGCGCGTTCCATCTTAGGCTGCATCTTCGCAGCCAAGCGATTTTGATGAATGAGGTACCTACCATTAGAATCTTTAGCTTATTCCGGGTGGCATAGGGTAAAAAATGAATAGGGTGACCATGGTTCCGCATTAAAGAGTAAAGTTGAAAAAAAAAATCGAAAATAAGATTAGGTCATATAATAATCATCATCTAGGAAATGATGAGTAGATTCCAAAAATATATAACACTAATTCATTATCCAGTGATTCACAAAAAAGTACTATTTAAAAATGTGAATAATTTTCCAAAGGTAATTTGGCTGGGCAGTCGTGTTTTTTAATTTTTTTTATTATAGCTTATGGTGGTCATAACCCTGCCCTTGTTCTCAAGTTAGTAACAGGTAACTTGGTTACTTATTTACCATTCGTATTGCATATAATTATCGGGTTTCCTCTATAAAAATCCCATTAATTTATACGAGAGAGCAAAGGTTACGACGGATTGTATATATGTATGTTAACATTCTTGTATGTAAATTGTATGCATTGTATGCGCCTTGGCGTAAATTTTTATAATGGACTAGTTAAAAGACTTAGGTTTGCTTGAGTTACAGAGTTCAGTACATACCTACCCTGGGTATATATAAGCGTAAACTTTGATTTTGTACGGAATGTTTTATTCTCTTGGCACTACTTGTATGGTATTTTTAACTGACTTCAAAAAAGGAGGAGGTTCTCAATTCGTCGGTATCTTTTTTTATTTTTTATGTATGTTCCCCGATTACTCGAAGACGCCTTGGAAAATTCTTTTTTTGTTTGAAAGGGTATACTTCCCAGGTGGTCCCATAGTTATCAGGTCAGGATCTGATGATGGGATCCTGGAGAAATCGAGGGAACTCTTCAAGTTTTATAGGCACAATTGATATACTTTGCAGTGGCGTTTGAAGTCGGTTTTGAAAAATAATATACGCTTATATTATTCCATGGATTTAGTTGACGACTTGAAAAGTGACATAGGCTATTTAATTCCAGAAAATCAAAGTGTTACCGCGGGGTTTGAAAAACTAGAATCGACGCGGATGAAGTCGCGGGCATCATCTAGTTTATGATTAAAGCAACCAATCAGTCTACATGAAAACGTAAATTAAGTTTCTTTTGCTAAGATGACCACAAATTAGCATAAACATTAAACATATTTTGTCTGGTGGAAGGCTTTGGCCGTGGTTAGTTACCACCCTACCGTCAAAGACGTGCCGCTAAGCCATTTAGCGTTCCGGCACGATGGCGTGTAGAAACCGATTAGGGGTATGCCCGTTCCAAGTTAACTCGCTATTATCTTAGACAGCATCGTCACTTAGGTACCATCAGGTTAGGTACCATCGCAGTCAAGACTCTTGTCATCGAATAAAAAACATAGTTCAAAGAATAGTAGAAGATGGTTGCTGGGGTCCCAAAGTGCTGGAGTGGCCGAAATGCGTGGTTTAGGCAAACCCCACACTAGCTGGATACGGGCGGCGTGAGACCGAGGCATGTGGAAGTCCTTACAGGAGACTTGTGAGGACGTCTATCGATTGATAAAGAAGAAGACAAAAAATTCAGTCGGCAACAACAGAAACGAAGTCCACAACGCAATAACCACAAGTTTTATGACATGGCTGAAGTTTGACTATCTTGTTCTTGCACTTTTGTCAATGCATTTTCATGAAGGCTTCACTATTCTCTACGCACACCGCTGAAAACGTCCTTGTGTGGGTGGAGGCGTGTAAAACCACGCGCGCAGGCGCCGCCTTAACGCTCAGTTGACCCGCAGACGTCACCGGTTGCGGACGCGTCTTTTGTCTACACGATATTTATAAACTTTTTTTTTTGTGTTCAGTTCAAATAAGATTATCGCGTTTCTAGTGTAGGATATCCGCAAGAATTTTTTGGTGAGTCTTCAATTTTTGTTTGCGCATGCCATTTTTGTTCTTTTTTTTTGTAGCAACAGTGCGAGGTTGCACAGTTTAACTTAGGGATTCTTTTTTTTTTTTGTTTATTCACTTATTTTACTTTAAGTCACGGTGTTCTGTCAGTTTGTCGTGACAACATCATTTTTTACGGTTTGTTCCGTAAAAAATATGTCTTTCTTCAAGTTAAAAATTTTTTTTTTTTTGAAAATCACGTTTCTTGCTATGCCGTATCATTACTTTTTACCCAGTCAAGGATCAAGGTTTTTTGCTAATTATATTTTTGAAGATTTTTTATATGGTGGCAAATACCTTGCAGCAATCTCACCTGATGGTACGTGACGATGCAGTCTAAGGTGGAAATGGGTTAATCTGGAAGGGGCATGGCAGTTTAGCTAAATCGGTTTTTATGCGGTATCGTAGCGTTAAGTTGCTTGGGGTATATTTTTATTTGTAGGGTAGTAACGGCCGAAGCTTCCCACCAAACCACCAGGTATTAGATACTAAAAGGGTTTCAAAAATCATGAAATTGAGTTAGTTCAGACTAATTGTTGCCAAAACATTTACACTGAGAATTTATCTATTTTACGAACGTCAAGTAAACTTTAATTGACGAATATATTCGATGTTTTGACAGATTGCCAATTTAAAAACTGTCAAGTTGTCAATTTATTCAGTGAGTGTGTTATAGACCAAAGGGTCTATAAAGGCTTTAATTTTTTTCGACAGGAATTTTTTACCTATGTTTCTATTTTTTAATCTCGTAAATATTTTGTTTTGTAATTTTCAGTCTTTCTATTAAGTACTTATAAGTTACTTTAATCTATGGATCCCCTTAATTAAAAATTGGATTTTTAGCAATTTTGAATTATGTAAGTAATAGGTACATATTACTATAACTATTTACCTGATTAGCCTTTTAATTATTTCTGCCTGCCAACCAATAAAGTCTGATTCGGTAGGATTTCAGGAATTTTTTAATTTCTTCCCCTCTTTGTCGGCGGGAATAAAGACTTTCGTGGTCACCCTTTCAATTACCCACTTTAGGAAATAATTTGTTGTGCGAAATTAGGAGATATTTTTTAAATGCTTTCCGAGGATATTTTTTGGCGACATGGCGATAAAGTCATCCAACCAGACACCGACGTTGTAGAATACAAGCTTTTGCCCGGCTTCACTCGCATGAAGTTCGATTTTCAAATTTATTTGTTTTATTCACCAAAATGCAGGTACAACGTGATGGAATAGGGAAAATCGAGCCTTATACATTTTACCAGGATTGGTGTGTGAATATTATGCAATAATCCCTATATTATACTCTCATTGGGGTTGAATTTTCAAAAGTCCTTTCTTAGCGGAGTACTCAATCACGCCGCAACGACTGAACCGATTCGGCTGAAATTTGGCACAGAGATAGATTTTTTTTATTCAATGACAAGATAGTCCTTGACTGCGATCTCACCTTATGGTAAGTGACGATGCAGTCTCAGATGGTAGCGGGCTAACTTGGAAGGGGTATGGCAGTGTGGATTCAACCCATACCCCTAATCGGTTTCTACACGCCATCGTGCCGGAACGCTGTTTCGCTTGGCGGCATGTCTGTGACTGTAAGGTGGTAACTAGCCACGGCCACGACTTCCCACCAAACGATTATAGTCTAAACACACGGGCTACTTTTGGCTACTTTCTATCCTGGAAAATAAGAGAATTTCCGCGGCTATCAAAAAACCTCAATCGCGAACGAAATCGCGGGCATCAGCTAGTACTAAAATAAACTACTCTGTGCATTCGTGAAAGCTTGGATAAGATCCATTCAGCACTTTATGAGACACGTGTTTTCGATGCTCCATTGGAACAGTTGTGGAGCGAACACCCTCCCTTGCGCGACACCACGTCCGCGTACATGATGCACTGTAAATATGAGGTGCAGTTAAAATAACAATGCATATTTACAGAGAGCTATCGCGCCTTGACACCATTGTACAACCTACCACATAGGTACTTACTAGAGTTTCCAGATTTTTTTTCAGCCTATAAGGGACAAATGGTTAAAAAGGCAAAAAATACGGGATTTAAGTTTATTACCCGGGACAAATAAAATACAAAATTATTTATTAGTGTCATTTTTTTTTGATATTTTTCCGAGGATCGAGTCTGTTTTAACATATTTTTATTCGTTTTAACATATCTGTAAAAATCAATACAAATTATAATCGTAAAAACGGTGATCAACTCGCTTTACGAACATTGCGTGTGTGAATAGGTAGGTACCTACCTACTTGGATCGATTTCATAATGAAAAACGAAGTACGGTTCAAATATGGGACAGAGTCAGTCCCGCCGGGACATTTTAAACTATGCCTAAAATACGGGATGTCCCGGAAAATACGGGACGTCTGGCAACGCTAGTACTCACTCGAATAGTAGTAGTAGTAGGTACCTACTCGAACGAAACGCTTTAATTCAACGTTTCTGATAAGAACCGCTAAGGCGTGGAACACTCTTCCAGCATCCGTGTTTCCTGCCACTTATAATTTGAGTACCTTCAAGGCATGAGTGAATAGGCGTCTTCTAGGCAAGCGCGCTCCAACCTAGACCTCATCAGTGCTATCCAGTATTGATTGCAAACTAAAACTTCCCTCGCAAAGGTCTAATAGCCCAGTCATATTAGGTAAAAAAAGGGGTCAACCTCGGAATGAAAGATAATAAGCTGCAAATTGGTATGAACCTTTGTTTTGTCATTCTAAATGTTGTCTCAAAAGTCACAATCGTTATCGTGTCCGCGTCTCAAGATATTCAAGGTCAAAGGTCACAAAAATCGGTTTTTCGCGAATATCTGGCTTCCTATCAGTTAAATGAGATTTGCATTTATTATAAAAGTTGTAGGCTATAAAATTCCCTACAACTTTTGTTTAAACTTTTTTTTCATACGACCAACCGTTTTGAAGGTAGAGCGCGAAGAGTGCACATCGTACAGTCATATACGGCCTAATGCAAGGTCAAGCGTGAGTTATGGTTATCAGTACGTTATAAAGTCAATTATTTACTTGGAAATTATAATTATTAAACAATGCCTATTATTTATGTACTAACTATTAATTATTTATATTTAATTAAAGTAAGTAACTTGATTATTTATATATAATTATTCATATTTAACTATTTAAGTATAAAATATTATTAATTCTGGATTATATATTTTAGTTTTATTTTAAGTTAACTCATCAAATTTACAAAACTAAATAAACCTGTACAACTGTCAACACTTCCACCAACAAGTGTAGCAGCTCATCAACACATAAAACGTGTCTACTACCAGATTCAAACGTGGTTAGGGAAGGACTTAGAACCTCAAGAATGGGGCTGGATGCTTGAAAATGAAATCCTGGAGCCCATACGAACGTTATTACCTCCAGCACCAGCCGAACTACTAAACGTAATATTTTGCAATTGCAAAAATGGTTGTGGTTCCCGCTGTGGATGCAGAAAATCAGGGCTACAATGTTCTTTAGCTTGCGGCCAGTGCAACGGACAAGCTTGCCTCAACGCTTCACTGTATCCAAGTAATCCCGATGAAGAAAATACATATGATCCCGATATTCTGGAAGGTTTGGAGATGAACATGACAGATAATGAGGATGATGACAATGAATCGAACATTTTTGAGCGACAAGAAGAAGAAGACGACGAACAAGAAGAAGATAATTAGCTTCCATTTCCAATTTCATTACATTTAAAATCAACAAAGATACTTTTGATATTTGAACTCACATTTTGATAAATGTATATTATGCCGTATTTAATAATAAATAAAAATATGTGTAAAATATATACTCTTACTATCATTTTAACTTAAAATAAAACTAAAATATATAATCCAGAATTAATAATATTTTATACTTAAATAGTTAAATATGAATAATTATATATAAATAATCAAGTTACTTACTTTAATTAAATATAAATAATTAATAGTCAGTACATAAATAATAGGCATTGTTTAATAATTATAATTTCCAAGTAAATAATTGACTTTATAACGTACTGATAACCATAACTCACGCTTGACCTTGCATTAGGCCGTATATGACTGTACGATGTGCACTCTTCGCGCTCTACCTTCAAAACGGTTGGTCGTATGAAAAAAAAGTTTAAACAAAAGTTGTAGGGAATTTTATAGCCTACAACTTTTATAATAAATGCAAATCTCATTTAACCGATAGGAAGCCAGATATTCGCGAAAAACCGATTTTTGTGACCTTTGACCTTGAATATCTTGAGACGCGGACACGATAACGATTGTGACTTTTGAGACAACATTTAGAATGGCAAAACAAAGGTTCATACCAATTTGCATCTTATTATCTTTCATTCCGAGGTGAAAGCCCTAATATGACTGGGCTATAAGTCTTCTGCAGAAGACCGCTTTAAATTTTTAACATCACATAGCAAACTCTTGGATTCTTTTTTTTTAATTCGATGACAAGATAGTCCTTCACTGCGATCTCACCCGATGGTAAGTGACGATGCAGTCTAAGATGGTAGAGGGCTAACTTGGAAGAGGTATGGCAGTGTAGATTCAACCCATACCCCTAATTGGTTAGTGGTCTCTTTCATAAAACGATTTTTTTATCCAACTACGACAAAGTCAAAAGGAAGGGTTATGAGTTATGACCTTAGCGGTCTATGCATGTATGTATCAATGTTTGCCTGAATACATCTTAACAAATTACCTAGGATCCATCTCGATCGCGTCAGCTTTCAAAAAGAGAAAACCGCATCAAAATCGGTCCGTTCGTTAAGGAGCTACAAGGGAACAGACATACACACAGATACACACGTCAAACTTATAATACCTCTCTTTTTTCGCCTAGGGTTGAAAAGAAGTATTTTGCTAGCGTTTGTCATACATCATACGTGATTTACGGCGTTTCTGCCGATGAACCCATCGTCTGTAAGACCCTTACGATACTTAACAAAGGTTTATTTACTCGTTAAAGATATTTATAACTTTACTAAACATTAAATTTTAATAAAGTAACGTGGTTCGCGTCAAATGAAGGTTAATACTGTGTTATCTATATGTATAACTAGCTTTAACCCGCGGCTTCGCTCACGTTAGGTGCGATTTTTTAACCCCCTATTTAACCCTCTTGAAATTTTCCAAAATCCTTTCTTAGCGGATGTCTACGTCCTAACAGCTACCTGTATGCCAAATTTCAGCTCGATCGGTCCAGTGGTTAGAGCTGTGCGTTGATAGATCAGTCAGTCAGTCAGTCATTCAGTCACCTTTGCCTTTTATATATTTAGATATGAAAAACACAGTAGGTAGGCCCCCTAAAGATTTGAAAGGTTTTTAAAGAACCGTAGAAGAGATAACAAAATCTAACAAATAATAGTTCTCTGGAAAACTAGGTGCCTAACAAACATCCTAGGTATATTACTTAATAGTGTGCAGAATGCCAGAAAAAAATCTCTGCGATAGACGAAATAAAACATACCCTGCGAGAAGTCGTCTGCTTTGGCATCTTTTTGTGGTAGAAATCCAACCTACTCGAACGAAACGCTTTCATTCAACGTTCCTGATAAGAACCACTAAGGTGTGGAACACTCTTCCAGCATCCTTGTTTCTTGCCACCTATAATTTGAGTACCTTCTAGGCAAGCGCGCTCCGACCTAAACCTCATAGTGCTATCCAGTACTGATTGTCGTCAAGCGCAAGCCTATTTCGGAAAAAAGAAATACCCGAAACCTCGTGTGAAACGCGATGCTAGGCGACAGATGCTAGCGTCGCGAAGCGCCAAATATATTATGTATTCTAATAACTCGTTAGATATTATTATTTTTAAGCTATTGCATAGCTTCTATCGCGGGCCTTGAGCGTGGAGACCGAATCCAGAAATTCCGTAACGAGAATAACCTGACACGGGACTCCTCTCACCGCTAGATGGCGTTGATAAAAAATGCTATGCAATAGCTTTACCGCGGCAGTCCCCGAGTGCCACACGTCTTTTTTTATTTTAGTCATTGTTTTTAGTCATTGTTCCATGCTTTAGTACTTAAACTTAAAATATAAATCCCGCGGGATTTTTCAAAAATCTGGCCTTACATCTGACGCCTGATGACCTCTCTTTTAAACTACCAACTCTACGCTGTGATCCATCCATAGACCAATATGAAATATTTGAACAAAACATAGCAACGGCTCGCATTTACAATTCAAGCTATTTACTACCCTCAGCTGGTTGACATAAGGTTTATGTTTGAGTACCCTGCGCTGGTAATAGTTTGATCAGCTGGTCAGATGTAGGTATAATGATACTACCACCTGGTACAACATTGCACGTATTCTAGCATGTTATTAATTCTCTAGACATAAGTTAGGCTTAGTACAAGTTGGTACACCTCGATTCTCGATATCGTTGAATATTAATAATACTTCAACGGTCAAGGAAAACATTGTGAAAATACCTGCATGTATGAGAGTTCTCCAAAAAATTCTCGAAGGTGTGTGAAGTTTGCCCATTTGCATTGGACCAGAGTGGTGGCCTGTAACCGTTCTCTGGACGTGAAATCTATAGAAATAGAAATAGAAATATTTTTTATTCAAATAAACTTTTACAAGCACTTTTGAATCGTCAATGAATCTACCACTGGTTCGAAATGCCGTTCCTGCCTAGAAGAGCCAGCAATATACTCGGCGGTTGCTCTTTTCAAAAAAAAATTTTTTTACAATAGCTAACAAAACTATGCTATGTATACAGTGTTTCCACATTAAAGTTTCAAAAATGCAAAACAATCCAATGCATGTTAAGACAGGCAGGCAAAAGCAGACCCATTCCCGTTGGTGGCACCCGTTCACGAGTACGACGCATGATCCAGCCGTTGCTTCGCTCAACCATATTTGAGGGAACGTAACAACCCGCACCACACGATACCACCACAGGAATTTTAAAGAGAGCATGACATACTTAGGCATACTTATAGACTGCACTCTCACTCAGCTAAAACTCAAGTCAGAGTTAAAACGAGACAGATTTATGTCAGAGAATATTTTGTCTCGTTTTAACTCAGTCTTAAGTCTGAGCTAACTAACTTGCGCTCAGCAGCGAATCGTTGATGATGTTGTAATTCAAAATCTACAACTTGAAAGTCGAAGTTTTATATCAAATCGGTGAATACTTTATTACATAACTAGCGGCCCGCTCCGGCTTCGCACGGGTATAAAATATATAGCCTATGTCATTCACTGTTAATGGATGTTATTATACCTATAAACCTTCCTCTTCAATCACTCTATCTATTAAAAAAAACCGCATCAAAATCCGTTGCGTAGTTTTAAAGATTTAAGCGTATACATAGGGACAGTGAAAGCGACTTTGTTTTATACTATGTAGTTATTAAATCTTGCCCGCGACTTTTTCTGCGTGGTGATATTAGTAAATCCTGCGGAAATTATTGTCTTACCCAATACTTATACTACTTACTACTACTTATAATACTTACTTTCCAAAACGAAAAGTACCCAGCTTATGTCACTCTCCAAGTCCTCAACTTGCCCATGCAAAATAAGAATAAAAAAACTATTGAATTCATATTTCATAATGTTAGTAATGATGCAAAATAATAAAATAAAAATTAAATAGTGACTCTTCAAGCTCCGCCATCTTTACCATAGACAATTAAATGTGTCCCTCTTTTTTTTTCACAAATAGTATCTAGACAATGGTATCGCGTGTTTGCAGACAGTTGGCTATAATTCAATACAACATAACCGTTCTCGAGGTTTATACCTACTTAATTGAATTGTTTTACCTTGTTCAATGTCAATTTGTAGGTACCTAATCTTGACTCTTGTGTCTTGAGATGGAGAGTTGATAATAATGAACTTACATCAATAGCCGGTCAAGTGCGAGTCGGACTCGCATACGAACGGTTCCGTAACAAAAAACGCCGAAAAAACGCGTTCCTAGTACGGGAACCTCCTTTAATTTTTTTTGTTGTTAGAGCGACAGAAATACCTACACATTCTCTGAAAATTTCAACTATCTACCTATTGCGGATCATGAGATACAGCCCGACAGACAGACAGACGGACGGACAGCGGAGGCTTAGTAATAGGGTCCTGTTAGTTACCCTTCAGATGCGGAACCCTAAAAAAGTTTTAAATATTTTTTTAAAAGCCACTATAGCATAGCGATTAAACGTGCGGACTAAAAAACTGAAAGGTCCACAGCTCCCATCCAACCGCAATCAATCGCATCAGGACCGCTTTTGCTCGCAGCCAATACACTTCTCAGTCGAATTATCTTTATAACATAATTAACAGGAAACTTAATATATATCCACTAAAACTTCATAAATGTAAAGAAATAATAAATAAATATCTGCTGGCACTAAATTATGATGAAGTTGAAACTGTACTAAAACGAAATCTGTAAAAAAAAAAAACGACTAATGAAATTCTACTAAGCAATCACGCAAACACGCACCCGTACACACACTCCACACCCCCCCCCCCCCCACACACGCGCACATACACACACACACACACGCGCACATACACACACACACGCGCACACACATACGCACACACCACATGCAGGCACAGATGCTATTTATTGTATTAAGTTTAAATATTAAATAATTTTTATTTATTATTAATATACTTATGGAAGAGCGGAGTCTTCTAACACAGGTATTTCATACTAAAAAGAAGACTCCGGCCACTGTTCTTATTTGTATGTATTAATTAAATAAATAAATAAATCCAACGCATTATTGTCGTACCCACCAACAACACAAGCTTTGCGCTTATTTGGAGGGGAGAGGAGGATATTAGTCAAGTTCAGCTTGGCTACTAAAAATAGCAGGTACATTGTTCATCAAGGAACTAAACATGAAACGAACCCATTAGGTACTATACGATTCAACACCTAAGATTGTTTACCATCTTAGGGGTTGAATTTGCAAAATCGAACTTAACGTGAGCGAAGCAGCGGGGAAAACCTAGTAATATAACATGTTTAAGTACCTAGGTTTTCTGTAAAACACGTATCACCATTCTGTAGGTGTTTCGCGGCTGCAGTATTTTAAAGTATAACTTTGTCAAACTTAACAATCGCAAGTGAAACCTTCATGCATATTCAGCAAGTAGTTAACGATTCGAACCTATTTATCGCAACAGTGCCGACAGTGTTGTACCCCGCACTCGATTTTGTCTTTATCGATACTCGATAACCCCACTTAACAGTACAGACAAGTATTATGTATGTTAGTAGAATTGTTTAAAGAGTCCTTAGGGCTCTCTTCAGGAGACGCGGCACGTTGCGTAGTGCCTTGCGTTGTGCGATACGCCAAGCGATTCTCAGTTCATGGAGAGGCGTTGCAAGAATCGTAGCGACATCAGCGACTGGGCTCGCGTCGCTGGCCGCGGTTTCTCACGCGAAAATACAATCATATGGCGATATGTTTTCACGTCTACTATGACGCGGAGCGTTGCGCGCCGTGTGGTGCGGTGCGTGGTGCAATACGTGGTGACGCCGCGTTTTACACCAGTTAACAAGCAAACGCTTCTGCAAGAACGCCCTCATTCTTGACCATATGTTTGCGACGCTACGCAAAACGCTACGCGCAACGCGCTGCGTCTGCTCCATAAAAGAGCCCTTAGTTATGCTACTAAGCCGTTTGAGAAAATTGCAGCCTGGAGTTAAGAAGTTGATACACCCCTGTGCTTCGGAGAGCGCTAAAAGCAACTTTTTTTTTATATGAATAGCGGGCAAACGAGCAGGCCGGTCACCTGATGTTAAGTGATGATGAACACCCTGATGTTAAGTGATTACCGTCGCCCATGAGCACTTGTAGGACCACCAATGCGTTGCCGGCTTTGCAGAAAATTGGTCAGACCCTTGAATAACCCCATATTGTAATTAAGTGGGAACACCGTCGAAGGGAGATGAACCCACAGTTACACACTTGTTCATCGTTTAAGCAAATAATTAAAAAGAAACGTATGTAACGTCGCTGAATTTCAGTCCTACCACACCTCGATAATTTCATTTCGACACAAACACGTCACATCACTACGACCTCGGCGCCATTTAAAAAGTACTTCAAACCATTATCACTTGTCGGCTCACGCTTCACGAATTCCGAGTGCAATTAGAAAGAACAAATAGAGCATAGAGTTTACACTTACCACAGATAATATAGATAACAGGTGACGGTAAAAAAGGCGGGAAACTAATGCGTTGTGTTGTGACCCGTTATATTCTATCTGTTATCTCTGAGGTCACATACGGTATAGATAACTTTTTTTTTTTTCAATCTTTAAAAAGTTAACGCCTGACTACGTCAGTAAGAAGTGTAAGATGTCATCAAAATTCAAAATTATTTAACGGAGTGATTACATTCTCTTTGTTATTTAATGTATGACAAGTCAAGAATCTACCACCGGTTCATAAAGCAGATATTGCTTATATATGTATACTTTCCCTTGGACTAATAAACAACGGAAAAAATCAATAACATTAAGAGAAATGAGGTCTTTTCTCCATAAAAACGCTCTCGCCTGTTTTCTTTATGGCTTATGACCTTAAAGCAATGATTTTTTACAGTTGAATAAATATCAACCTCTTCTACATCCCCATGTTTTCCTTTTTGATGAGAAATTATCTTTATAAGCTCTAGAACACTTACAAAATGCTCAAAATTGCCTATCTACAGCGCTGTCAACTCCTGTTGTATTTCGACTACTATTAATGAAAAAGAAAAATAATGGGACACAGTGTATTATATCTTCATTATTCAGTTTATGAAATATCTTTTAAATTGGCTCAATATTGGAGGAGGAAATAGTAGAGAGCCAAACCTCGAATTATGACTTTTTAAACTTAAGCTCAAAATTATTTATTTTGTGCCAACTTGTGGCTCTTATGACAAGTCGAGAATCTACCACCGGTTCGGAATGCTGATTCTGCTGAGAAGAGCCGGCAAGAAACTTAGCAGTTTTTCAAAACAAATAATGTTACAATATGTAGCTTATCTATCTTGTGGACAGCTGAAGCAAAGCAGATTGGTTCCAAGCAACTTTGTCGTTAAGGAATTAACTGTGTAATAACCTCTACTTATTAAATTTGTAGTTGTTCTTATCGTACGAATATGCTTTATGAACAATTGCAGAGCGACAGCGATAATTTCTTCAAATAGGGTGATTTCGCCGGTTGGCGACCGATTAGCGGGATATTCAACTTTACGTCAATATTTAAGTATGTTGCACCCATAGCACATGTATTAAAGTTATATGACGGGGTCCTAGATATTGTCAAGTTATATTTAAAAGTAAAAAAATAAGAATTACAGTTGTGAAAACATTTTAAATTGAATAAATCTTAAAAACTATGTGAAATGCTAGTTGGCGACCACTTTTGCTAGTTGACGACTGCCCCCTTATCTAGTTGGCGACCTCTCGATTTGCTAGGGAAAACTAAATTTGATTAATTAAAAATAAAAAATATGAACGTGTTAATGTTTAAAAAATAATTATTATTCATGCTTTATTATTCATACATTATAATAAATTATTAAAACACATTTTTTCATGAGATCAAAGGTACACTTTAATATTCAAGCTTAAGCTTAAATGAATCTTAGCAAGTATAATACATTTTCCTACACAAGTATAAAATTAAAAATATCACTTTAAACAACAATTACAAAAGTTTAGAATCAAATCATCAGATCATCAGATCTCGGGATGTTATACATTTTACATTTCTTTGTAATACCGTGTCCTCCTTCTCTTATATTTTTAAAGCACATTCCAGATCTCTTTGGGAATAAGCCGGTGTTATTTTCTAATACGGTTTGTGGAGGACATCTGTAATGAAAATATTATATATTAAACACCTACATTATGCAAAAAACAGATAAGATTATAAGTAGTGATTGCAAATGGTCGTAAACCCACATATTAATTTGCTCATTTTTAGTTGGCGACCACTTGATACCCATACATTTTAAGATGTTTTATAATAATAATTTGGTGGTCGTAAACTAAAAGATACACGGATAAAAATAAACAAATTAAATTGAAAGTGATTAAATTCCGAATTAGATTTGTAGTCTATAAAAAATAAAAATAAATGTTTTTCTTTCTAAATGTCTATTGGCGGCCAGGTGGTCGCCAACTGAAGTTATTGGCTAATTCCAATTTCAGTTAGCGACCATTCAATTTTTTTACCTGATTTTGTATATTACATGTAATAAATATACAAATAACGTAAAACATATATATATCCACTTAATAGAACATTAAAAAATTTACTCAAATAAATACATCACGATCTACTTACCTCGAACGCATCACTTACTCACTATTTTTTTCGTTGTTTTGGGAACGTGTACGCGCCGAAAGTATGAGCGGCGGATTGAACTAAGATTTGTTTGCTTTCGGGTAAACACAAAGCTGCCAACTATTGTAGGTAAAACTAATCGGTCTATCCCCCTCTTTACTTAAGTGAATTTCATTTGGAAAAGAAGAATAGAATTCTTATTATTTTCGTTTTAATGCCGTAGGTCCTGTTAGTGGTCGCGTAACTGACCCTGGTCGCGTAACCGGCGAAGTCACCCTACCTAATTTTCAAAAGTCTCTTAATGAGTTAGGTACGTAACAATAAAATATACTACTCAATGAAGCGCCTCTATCAATTTAATTAACCGAAAATTATGCCGCCATTAGTATTCGCCATTTTGTTTTTTTTTTACAGCTATACCGCCATTTTATCAGTGCGTCAGGCGTCACGTTTGAATAGAAGGGTAGATAATGTTAAGTGTCTGTTTTTATGTATTTTTATGTATTCATGAAAAGTATCGTGACTACTATTAAATGTATGTAGGTAAATAATGTAAATACATAATATGTACATGTAAATGAAACTTTTACTGCGGAAAATTTTTGCTAGTTGATACTTAACCTGTTTCTTTTTAGATTATAAAAGAATATACTTACCAAATTAAAATGCAAATTTTACCTTAATTCGAAGTAATCGCCTAAGTTAGATTTTTAAAAATTCCGCGGGAACCCTTCATTAACCGACTTCCAAAAAGGAGTTATCAATTCAACCGGATTTATTCCTTAGTTAAAAGTGACTCGACGTTGGAAAAATTGTAGAATAAATTGGACATTCTGACAGTTTTTTTTTTTCTATTGAAAATCTGCCAAAATGTATTTACGCTTGAATAAGACTTATTTTTAACCGACTTCACAAAAGGAAGGAGGAATTTTATGTGTATTCCCCGATTACTCGAAGACGCCTGGACCAATTTGGAAATTTCTTTTTTGTTTGAAAGGGTATATTTCCCAGGTAGTCCCATGGTCCTAGGTCAGGATCTAATGATGGGGTCCTGGAGAAATCGAGGGAATTCTTCAAATTTTATAGGCACAATTGATATACTTTGTAGTGGCGTTTGAAGTCGGTTTTGTAGAAAGAATTTTTACGTTTAAATTATACTTTGGTGAAATCGGCCCTTAGCAGTAAAAGTAGGTTTAATCCATTACTAAGCACGAGTAAGGGATCAACAAACAAACATTCTCGGAAACCCGCGGTATCTTTGAAGTTACTTTACAAGCAATCTAACTTTTTACCTAAAACTTACCTTAACTCTATATCATTAAGGTCTCGAATTAAACGCTGACTGGTTTACATATGTATGAAATGGAAATATTCGAAAATATACTTTAGCGTTTTGTAATAAGGTGGAAAGTTAAATGGTGCATGTATTTATGTATAGGATAGTTGAGTCAGCGGTGTTGTATGTCTGTATAATTCTCACACCTTGGTTTTTGCTGTTTATGGGATTTTGTGAATTCCATATTTTCCGCGTTACCAGAGCAGCCTTCATAAAGCCATGGGCATATCAAGGGACATTCCGCGAACTAATTTTCTTCGACGCGCTCTCATAGAAACAATTCGGTGCTCTTTATAATAATGATTTTCTGCCACAAGCATAATATTATTAGGTATACTTTAAGGCAGAAAACGACGAAATTACTTTTTTTTTAATAAATAGACTAGCGCTTGGCTGCTATCACACCTGATGGTAATTGAAGATGCAGCCTAAGATGGAACGCGCTTGCCTAGAAAATGCCTATTCACTCTTGATTTGAAGGTACCCTTGTAGTTAGAGGGAAAAACAGAAGCCGGAAAGGCATTCCAAATTTTAGCGGTGCGTATCAGGAACGAGGAAGCGAAGCGCTTAGTTTTGTTTTTTTATTTTTTTATTCGATGACAAGATAGCCCTTGACTGCGATCTCACCTGATGGTAAATGACGATGCAGTCTAAGATGGTAGCGGGCTAACTTGAAAGGGGTATAGCAGTGTAAATTCAACCCATACCCCTAATCGGTTTCTACAGGCCATCGTGCCGAAACGCTAAATCGCTTGGCGGCACGTCTTTGACGGTAGGGTGGTAACTAGCCACGGCCAAAGACTCCCACCAAAGTGCGCGTTAGTGCGCGTCCTTGGGATTTCAACCACGTAGGGGTGCAGATCTATTCTGTGCCTTGCGTTTGATGGTAGAATGGTGACGGTGGAACTAAGTTGAAAAGACTTTAAAGTTTTTAAACTTTTGTTGTTTGAAGCTGGTTAATTAACTGAACGTTTACCATACCTAATACCTATACCTAAAAGTTTAATAATAACTCAGACGCAATGTAGGTACCGGGGGGTCAAAAAACATCGTTCTGACCCGTATTATATGTTAATACCACCACTTGGAAATTCGATTATAATTTCAAAGTGTCCATTTTGTATTCAAAACTCAAAACTGTTTTACGATACGTTGACCAAGATTTTTTCAGAACCTTTTTTTCCAGTTTTTGTTACAATCCTTTCTGTAGGGTGCCCACTGCCCACTGCTCAGAAAAAAGCACGATAGTAATGTATAGGCATGATAATCAATTTTGAAAATCTGTTGGATAATGTTCAGAAGTATCTACTATTTCGAAAAAATATCTTATTTCAGCAAAAAAATAAAGTTTGGTTGATAAAATTGCCAAGTTTTAAGTTTTTAAATTCACCAAGACGCTCGACGGTGTCATGGCGTCATTCGTGACACTTCTATGTTTTTTCATACGAGTTTGTCAAAGTTGGAAGATTAATATGTCATGTTTTGTTTTTATGCTCTTCATATAGGCGAATACAATAGGTGATAGAGAAATTTTATTCCCTATCGCAAACTTGAAATAGGTATCACGCATACCTATCTATTCGGCCAAAAAAAGTTGTTTGCGTAGTATTTTTCTGAAAGAGTACGAAGCTTTCTATCGAATACACTGTAAATAATCAATATCCGCGATGACGGTAAATCATTTTTGCATTAAATTTTTTTTTTTAATTTTTCGGCTTTTTAAGTTAACGCATACAAAGCTTATTTTGTCCGTCTAATTTTTAACTGATAATGTGTCTTATTTTGGGTTAATAACCCAAAACAGTTTAAAAAGAAAAGATGAGACCAACGAAAAAACGTTTTTGTTAGCTTTGAATCACCAAAATCAAATCCGAGACAGTTTACAGATTCAATGACCAAGTTTTTTCAGATCGTTTTTTTTTTCTTTACGTTTTCATCGTTACAAAGTGTTTGTTGCTCCTTTGCAATTCGTCTCGATTTGGTATTTTGATTTTTTTATTTCTGTATCGAGATTGCAAAATCTTGTGTAATATCGTTTTGTTTTGCTATTTATGCAGCGATTATATTATGGTAAGATAACTGGTAACTAGGGCTGCCAGATTTTTTTTCAGCCTATAAGGGACAAATGGTTAAATGGGCAAAAAATACGGGATTTCAGTTTTTTATCCGGGACAAATAAAAAAAATTATTTAGTGTCATTTTTTTTTTGATATTTTTCCGAGGATCGAGTTAGTTTTAACATATTTTTACTCGTTTTAACATATCTGTAAAAATCAATACAATAATTATTATAATCGTAATTAAAAACGGTGATCAACTCGCTGATTTACGAACGTTAGGTACGTGTGTGAATACTTGGATCGATTTCATAATGAAAAACGAAGTACGGTTCAAATACGGGACAGAGTCAGTCCCGCCGGGACATTTTAAACTATGCCTAAAATACGGGACGTCTGGCAACGCTATTGGTAACTGTCTTGTTGGTCTAGTGGTTAGCAAGTTCGGCTGCGGATAACGAGGTCGCGGGTTCGATTCCCGGGTCGGGTCAAAAAATGTATTGGGTTTTTCTGTCAAGAAATCATCAGTAGGTTTCAGTCTCAGGCTGGAATCTATAGACCGCATTCTCACTCTGCTCAGACTCAAGACAGAGTTAAAACGAGACAGATTTATGTCAGAGCATATTTGTGTCTCGATTTAACCTCTATCTCAAGTCTGAACTGAGTCAAAGCACGCTCTGTAGGTCTGAGCATGAGTGTACCTACGCCTCGTTATTGACTCAGTTGAGTCAACGCAGGACGCAGTGAGTTCGTGAGGGTCATTGGAATTCTACATCGAACCAATATGTCCTATTATTTTGCTTGTAGTTCTTTCTAGTTGAATCTGCTACCTTACCATAGTACCCGGCAGAGGCTGTAGATCTATAATCTAAATAGATTTATAAATACATATCGAAAATTCCTTTTCTTCTCGTCTTGTTGTTGTTCTTGGGTCTTGGAAAAAGTAGATCGACAACTGTAATGTGTCGCTACTAGATATCGCTATAAAACTGATTGAAAAAGTAGATACATATCACTAATTTCGTGGCTGACGTGTGGTTCAATTTGGCCGTAGAGTAACGGTTAGTACACTCAGGGAACGATTTCCGAGATATGTGGGTTCGAATCTATATCTAGAATCCGTATTTAGAATAAATAGACTTTAATTGTTATAAATACTACGAGTACGTACCACGGTAATTATTTTAGTTGGGATTGTCGATATTTCGATCCAGTTGCATGGACCGTGGTCACGACGAGACTGCGGTGTTGCGAGACGTCAAGTTGAAGCTGTCATGGGTAGAATCTATCTACCCGCCTTCTTGATCTTTTCGGAGGAACGAAAAAAATAAAGAATATCCACTAAAAATAAGTATAATTTAAGTTTCACTTGATATGATGTAAGGATTCTAACGATACCCCTTACATCCAAATATGTGGATATATTACTACTAACTACTGTTCAGGCATTTAGAAGTTATGGTGGATTAAAAAAACTCACACACATACATGAACCTTGAAAACATTACGCTCCTTTTTTCGGGCAGTCAGTTAAAAAAACTTTTTTTTTTAAAGAATATTAGCCAAGCTGAACTTGACTGATATTCTCCTCTCCCCTCCAAATAAGCGAAGAACTTTTGGTAGGAGTGGGTACGACAATAGTGCAATGGGTGGGGCTCGAACCTGCGACCTTTCGGTTTTCAGTTGTTACCTTTAACCGTTGGGCTATTGAGGCTATAGCAAATCGTGGTTCAATTAATACTGGTTGGCGAGTGAAACTGAGCGTTTAACTCCAACAACAAATTAACTAGATGCGGGCAAGCTGGCACAATGTTTTCTAGGATGTTTAGATGAGAGATTGTGAATCTTTACATACGCGGATTGAATTTCAACGAGTGTTTCTTTCGACACGTGCGATCGTATCGTAAACGAGAAATGAAATTTGGGTGAAATTGTTACGTTTACGTTCTACATGTTACAAGTAGACGTCGTTTGATTAGTTATGAATAGCGTTGCCAGATGTCCCGTATTTCCCGGGACATCCCGTATTTTAGGCATAATTTAAAATGTACCTGCGGGACTGACTCTGTCCCGTATTTGAACCGTACTTCGTTTTTCATTATGAAATCGATCCAAGTATTCGTAAAAAAGCGAGTTGATGAGCGTTTATAATTATTACGATTATAATTGTATTGATTTTTACAGATATGTTACAACAAATAAAAATATGTTTAAACTGACTCGATCTTCGGCCAAAATTAAAAAAAAAATGACACTGAATAATTTTGTTTTTTATTTGTCCCGGTAAAAAACTGAAATCCCGTATTTTTTTGCTTATTTAACCATTTGTCCCTCATAGGCTAAAAAAAAATCTGTCAACCCTAGTTATGAATTACGTTCTGCACAATGTTGACGTGTGTGTCTCGATAGTGGTGGACTATAGCCTATCCTCTTTTCTGAGAGGAGACCTTTTTTTATTCGATGACAAGATAGTCCTTGACTGCGATCTCACCTGATGGTAAGTGACGATACAGTCTAAAATGGCGGGCTAAGTTGGAAGGGGTATAGCATTGTAAATTCAACCCATTCAACCCAACGCTAAATCGCTTGGCGGCACGTCTTTGACGGTAGGGTGGTAACTAGCCACGGCCAAAGCCTCCCACCAGAAACATTTTTGAGAGAGGAGGCTTTTAAATATAGTTCACTCTCCAATACTTGTTTGACTTTGCCGGTCGGAAAGAGGGCTGTTTGCTCAGAGGTGTACTTTTTTTGTGGCATTGTTACGTGCCATCTCTTTAATGGGAGTTCCTCGCCCTACGTGCTTGGCATACGACGCCATTGATCGTTTCGAGATGCGGGCTTTTCTAACACCTGTCAAGTGTCACATGGACCCATTCTAGGATTCCGTACCTAAAATTAACAAGCTATAATTAAAAAACACGACTGCCCAGCCAAAAAATGATCTTAAAAGTTAAATACTTGTACTACAGTCATTACCTTTGAATACTTATTCACATTTTTAAATGATTTTTTTTTTTGTGAATCACTGGATATTGAACTATAGTGTTATATGTTTTTGGAATCTACTCACCATTTTCTAGATGATGATTATATACTTAATCTTATTTTCGATTTTTTTTTTTTCAACTTTAGTCTTTAATGCGAGACGATGGTCACCCCATCATTTTTTATTTTTTTTACTAGCCTGTGTCACCCTAAATAAGCTAAGAATTCTAACGATACCTCGTTCATCAAAATCGGTTCAGGCGTATAGAAATTATGGTGGAATATAGAAACTCACATACATATATACACATACATACGTCATACATCCATACATGAATACAAAAAATAATATACTCCTTTTTTCAGGCAGTCGTATAAAAAGTACTATTTAAAATATGATGTCAAATTTTGTAAATGTTAGTCCAAAAGACGAATTCGTGGATATATCAGCTAGTTGAAGTAAGCGTTCGTCCTATTTAACTACATACTAGTCATCCATTCATCTGCTTACCGCTTTCCGTATTTTGTCTGTGTCATCTCGGCTATTGTACTATTTCGGTGGCTTTTTGTTCTTCAACAGTTTCTTCGTTATGATAATTCGTATGCCAGCTCGTGACCTTATAGATTTATTTTAGTTTCTAATAATGTAAACGTAAAAATTCTTTTTACAAGAATTTAAACGCAAAGTATATCAATTGTGCCTATAAAATTTGAAGAGTTCCCTCGATTTCTCCAGGATTCCATCATCAGATCCTGATGTGATGTAATTTTTTTGGCGATTTTACTCCATAACTCCGTGAAATCTGGACCGATCACATTATTTTTTTTAATTTGAAAGGACGTAAGGAGCAAAACAAATAATCTAGTGAATTCATAAAATGAAACTACACAGAGCTACACTAAAAAGCTTAAATTATAATATAAAAAAAATATTTTTAAAAAACCGACATCAAACGCCACTTATTGTCTACTAGCTGTTGCCTGCGACCTCGTCCGCGTCAATTTCTGTTATCATGATCGTGACCAAGAAGTTTTTAAAAGAATATATTTCAAATATGGATAATATTCCCCGTTTTTGCAACATTTTTCGCTGATGCTTCGCTCCTACTGGTTGCAGCGTGATGTTATATAGCCTAAAGCCTTCCTCGATAAATTGACTATCCAACACAAAGAGAATTTTTCAATTCGAACCGGTAGTTCCTAAGATTAGCTCGTTCAAAAAAACACACTCTTCAGCTTTATAATATTAGTATAGATATGATTGTCTATAATGTTCTCAAACGTGTGGAAAGTCTGCTCATTCACTCTTGGCCAGGCGGGGTGGTCATACAAGCATAGACTGCAAGAATCATAACTCTTCCTTTTTAAGCTATTGCATAGCTTCTATCGCAGGCCAGCGTGGAGACCGAATCCAGAAATTCCGTAACCAAAATAACCTGACACGGGACTCCTCTACGGTGAGCCGCTAGATGGCGTTGATAAAAAATGCTATACAATAGCTTTATCGCGGCAGTCCCCGAGTGCCACACGTCTTTTTTGTTATAAGTCTGGTAAAAATTCACCCGCGCAGTTGTTTGATGGCATCCTCAACAAATAAGTATACAGACCTACCGCAATTATGTAACCGTCACAAAAGATGAGAAAACGATGGCGGGTAGATAAACAACAAAAGTGAAAGATTACATCACGCTACTACAGAATATTCTAGAATAGTGTGCGTTACTTGCGACAGTTGAGGTGATTTGAATTCATTTAAATCACAATAACACGCCATTAACTTGGTAATACGCTTCGGGTTACGTAGGGTTAAGTCACAAAATAGAACTTTGGTCTAGAACGGAAGAATCTATAAACCCAACGTTACTGGGAGAAGTTGAAAAAAATATATATTCATTTATTTTTGAGCGCACAAAGACATTGGTTGGACGTTGGAAACATAGGTTGTGGAATCAAACAGTTTGATAATTTACATGAAAACAAACAATTAAAAGAGATTACTACTACTACTTTAAAGGAAATCAACTGAAAATTTACAACTTTAAATTGTCATGGATCGTAAATGTTCATTCAAAATGAAAAATGATCCAATGATCAAAGAAACCAAGCAATGATTTTCAAATACCTATTCAATGATACCCCACTTTTAACATAGTTAGTCGACTTTCATATTTTTCTTTTTCACAATATACCGTCTAGTGGTCGCCATATTGAATTTTGATTGATGTCATGTCTTTAGTGACACATAGATTAACACAAATCGATTGACGGACATAAGTAAGTAACCAACTCTAATCCACATCATCTTTCGGAAAAATAAAGCTTGAACTATTAAAAGGTAAATATCAAAAGGATTTATAACGTTCTTAGAGTCGAAATGATTACATATTTATTATCAAGTCCAAAATGCTCAAAGCATTTTTTTTTTTTTGAGTGCAAAAATGCGGTTGGGAAAATTACCCAACACATTACGTCACTTCCATTGTGAAATTGTTGAAAAATGCGAACAAAATTATACAATTAATTATTCAAAAATTTAAAATTATTTATTTTATGTAGACCAAGTTGTGGCTCTTGATGAAAATTCAAGACTACCTAAAGCAGATTTTGCTAGAAACTCGGCAGTTGCTCTTTTTAACCAACTTGAAAAAAGGAGGAGGTTCTCAATTCGTCGGAATCTTTTTTTTATTATTTTTTATCTATGTTCCCCGATTACTCGAAGACGCCTGGACTGATTTGGAAAATTATTTTTTTGTTTAAAAGGGTATACTCCCCAGGTGGTCCCATAGTCATCAGGTCAGGATTTGATAATGGGATCCTGGAGAAATCGAGGGAACTCTTCAAATTTTGAATAATATGCTTTCTAGTGGCAGATGGTGGTAGATTCATTTGACGATTCGAAAGCACTTTGTAAAAGCTTATTTGAATAAAAATTATTCAATTCTTTTCTATATATTTAGATTTTATATTCAGGATTTGAAAAAAGACCAATATCGCTCGGATGTAAGAGCACCGCCAAAGGCTTATCATTCGCAAACACGTTCGAAAAGTAAACACGCCAAGTGGAGAAGGTATAAAAAAAAAACGGGGCAAAGGCCCACCCACCCGCATGGTTCGCACTTCCGAACACATCTCACGACCTCGCACTAATGTTAAACAAACGATGCATGCGAAATTTTTTGTGTCGATACCAGGTTGACTGCGATCCTACCTGATGCTACCTTGCTTTAATGCTTTTTTGCTGAGATCTATAGCTCTGACTCAGCTGTGACTTAAGTCAAAGTTCACCCAAGGTATTCATCAGATCTTCACCAAAGGATCTAGCCGTGTTTCCATAGGCAAACTACCCTCGATAGGAACCTCTATGCCATATTGTAGAGGAGGCTAATAGTAGTTGACACAGTAGATATTAGCTCTCTATCTTGGATAATCGAGGAGATATTAACAAAAAAGTGTCAGGCGTTGATTTTTTTTCAAATCGGTATAACTAAGTAACTTTTAAAGATAAAGAAATAAAACAAAATGGTGATCCTTTGGTACACTCTAAAGTTTATTTAACAAATTTTTTTGATGGACCAAGCTTGACTAAAACTATTAGAAAAATGCAAACAAAAAATGTATTTATCGATTTCTATCAGATCTAATTGAGGTTCCACTGTGAGGTCAAGTCAGAAATGAGCAGATCCGTAGGAGAACCAAAGCCACCGACTTACCTCAGCGTCGCAAATCTAAAGTGGATACGGGCAGGGGAAATAGTTCAAAGCGCTGATGATCGTTGGGGTCCTAAGGTGCTGGAGTGGCGACCCCGCACCGGGAAGCGCAGGTTGGAAGACCCCCCACTAGGTGGACCGAGGACATCAAACGAGCATAATATAAAACAATTCTGCTAATCAAACTGAAGCAAAAACAATATCAAATGTTACACTCCACTTTTGCATACAACATCGATCATTCAACTCTGGCGCACTATGTAAACAAGCGCGTTGCCTAGCAACCGATTCAACATGGCTGCTGCGAATGAGACCGACATTGTTATACAGGATGCGTCAATTCCTGAACCACAGATAACGAATTTCTAACTGTTTGAGCTTTATATAAGCTTTCCATTTTTATCAGACTACGGTAAAACCAAAAGAAGAAATGATTTTAGTGGTCTTTGTTTGTATGTGTGTTTGTATTTATGTATGTTTTATCGTAACCCCTAAATTACTCAGCTGATTTTGACTAATGAGGTGTCAATTGATGACAAGTGGCTTTTTTATAAAATATTACGAGTACGTACCATGGTAATTCTTTAACCGACTTCCAAAAAGGAGGAGGTTATCAATTCGGCCGGTATATTTTTTTTTTTTTTTTTTTCTATGTATGTCCACCGATTACTCCGGGGTTTCTGGACCGATTCACGCGATTTTTTTTAATCGACAGAGGAAGCTCGCGAAATGGTCCCATAAAAATTTTTACCTTCAACTCTTCAGGCCTGATGCTGCAGAGCTACTTTCCCCCTAAATTATGGGGATTTAGGAACAGTCATTAACGAATTGATATGCTTGGCCTAAGCATATACTAGGTCTTAGAGCTTCAGGTCCTACTCTTCAATCCTGATGCTGCAGGGTACTGCCTACCTAAACTGTGAGCATTTAGGAACTTTCGCTTGCAAATTGATATTGTTAGTATTAAGCAAAGGCTACATCGTGGAGATCAAGGTCCTAGATCTTCACTCCTGATGCTGCAGGGTACTGCCTACCTAAACTGTGAGGATTTAGGAACTTTCGCTTGCAAATTGATATTGTTAGTATTAAGTATAGGCTACATCGTGGAGCTCAAGGTCCTAGCTCTTCAATACTGATGCTGCAGGGGTACTGCCTACCTAATCTGTGAGGATTTAGGAACTGTCGCTTACGAATTGATATTGTTGGTACCAAGCATATACTACATATAAAATTCAAGGTTCTAACTCCTCAATCCTGATGCTGCAGGGTTGGAGGGATTACGAACTGTCGCTTCCGAATTGATATTGTTGGTACCAAGTATGGACTACATCATGGACCTCCTGGTTAATAAGTACTGTAGGTACCAAGTATAGACTACTTTAGTACCGTAGTGTTGGAGGGAGGGGAGAAAGGGAGCAGGAACAAGCTACACTAAAAAGCTTAAAATAAAAATTCTTTTCAAAAAACCGACTTCAAACGCCACTACAAAGTATAAAAATAATTTTATTTTGTACACGTTTGTTGAAGTCGGGCGGGCTTAACTAGAAACGATGAAATTGATGCGCGACGCTTACCTTATGGTGACATATAAGAGTCACGCTTATTGAAATCGGGTGAGCATCGCGTATCGGTTTCATCGTTTCTATTTAAGCCGCCCGACTTCAACAAACGTGTACAAAATAAAATTATTTTTATACTTTGTAGTGGCGTTTGAAGTCGGTTTTTTGAAAAGAATTTTTATTTAGTTGTGATTGTCGATATTTCGATCCAATTACATGGACGGTGGTCACGACGAGACTGCGGCGTTGCGAGACGTCAAGTTGAAGCTGTCATGGGTAGAATCTATCTGCTCGCCTTCTTGGTCTTTTCGGAAGAACGACAGGTTTTAAACTTTTTTTCGTTACGATTAAATTAATAATCGCCCCTCTTTTGCTTAGCTTGTTGTATACTCTTTTCTTTGAAATCGGTTTAGAGAGCATCCTGTAAAGTGCGAGTGCGAACGTGAGTGAGAGAGAGAGGCAAAAGTTTGTTACACGATAAAGGTAGTGCGCGGGCGCATAGTTCACGGTTTATTTGGTGTTAGGTTTTTATTGGACCGAGTTATTACTTATTACTTCCTTATAAATAGGTACCTTCAAGGCAAGAGGAATAGGCATTTTCTAGGCAAGCGCGCTCCAACCTAGACCTCATCAGTGCTATTTAGTATTGATTGTCGTCAAGCGCAAGCCTATTTCGAATAAAAAAAAAAAAAGGTGTGTTCTAAGGGCCATGGAGTCTAAAGAGAAGCTGACAATTTTCTTTAACAGTTTTACAAAACTTGGCTAAACATCATCAAGCAGATTGGTGCAAGACTGCCTAAATCAATGTTAAATAGAAAATACTTTATTATGTAGCTGATTTTGTAAAGTCGAAGAGGGGCATTGTTCAAGACCGCAATGTAACATTGTCGGTGCCACAAACTGCAAGTAGGTTATGCCCTGACATGAGTATATAATATTTATGTAGATTGTAGTTACGTGTCATAGTTATTACTTATTAGCTAGTTATGTTTCACCTTCGGAGTTATGAAGACCTTAAGTCTTCTTAGACGTGCCAACTTTGTTGCTGGCACATTCTAACTACTTACTGACTGGCTGCCATAAGCCTTACTATTTTTTTAATTTGAATAGTGAGCAAAGGAGCGGGCGGGTCACCTGATGTTTTCAGGGCCACCAGCTTGGAGTTACAATTATAACTTAAATAATTTAAAATGTTAAGTGATTACCGCCGCCCATGAGCACTTGTAGTACCAAAGGAACCACCAATACATTGCCGGCTTTTCAGGAATTTGTTGGTCCGCCCCTTGAATAACCCCATGTTGAAATTAAATAGGAACACCATCAAAGGGAGATGATTCCACAATTTGGAAAAAAAATTTTTTTTTACGCTTACTCGAAGACGCCTGGATCGATTTTGAAAATTCTTTTTTGTTTGAAAGGGTATACACCCCAGGTGGTCCCATAGTCATCAGATCAGAATCTAATGGTGAGATCCTAGAAAAATCCAGGGAACTCTTCAAATTTTATAGGCACAATTGATATTTTTCGGTTTTTAACCGACTTCAAGCGCCACAAGCGACTTGAAATGCTCTTCCAAGATCTGTTTTTCCTAACACGTACAATGTGGGTATCTTTAAAACAAGAGTGAATAGGCATCTTCTAGGTAAACGCGTTACACCTTAAACCACATCATCACTTTCCATCAGGTGTGATAGTGGTCAAGCGTGTGCCTATAATGTATGAAAAAAAAACTTCCAAAAAGGAGGAAGTTATCAATTCGGCCGGTATCTTTTTTTTTGTAAAAAGAATTTCTACGTTTAAATTATTAAGCATGCGGTTAGATACCAGGTCAGTTGGCGTGTAACATTAGCGTCTGAGGTGTACACTGTCTCTTCAGTGAGACACCAGATATGGTCCAGTGACCACATGATGATGATGCTGTGGTCCAGTCGAACTGACGTCCCCATCGCCCGGTGACCCGAGGGCTCCACCGTATTGGGTTAACGCGTCGGCTAAATAGACAAGCAAATTATTAAAATACTAGATGATGCCCGCGATTTCGCCCGTGTGGATTAAGGTTTTTGATTCCCGCGAAAAATCTTTAATTTTCCAGGGTATATGTAGGCTATGTGTCAATCCTGGGCATAAGCTATCTCCATCAGCCAATGTCACCATAAATTCTAAAAAATACAGAAACTCACGTGATTATACAAGTACTCCAATATATAAATGTAAAAATTCTTTCTACAAAACCGACTTCAAACGCCACTACAAAGTACCTATATCAACTGTGCCTATAAAATTTTTCCCTTGATTTCTCTCGATTTTCCCTCGAGTTCCCTCGATGTCTCCAGGATCCCACCATCAGATCCTGATAATGGGACCACCTGGGGACCTTTCAAACAAAAAAAAAAAAAGAATTTTCCAAATCGGTCCTGACGTCTTCGAGTAATCGGGGAACATAGGTCATATAAAAAAATAAAAAAAACCGGCGAATTGAGGACCTCTTTCTTATCTGGAAGTCGGTTGAAAACATTACACTCCTTTTTTTAACTTAAGCACGCAAGTGCTATTTAGTTACAGTGAATCAATGAAAAGGTCGTATTAAAAGCACGGGGTCGAACCTGCACCCGCCCAAACAAAGGACACGGCAGTCCTAACCACTAGTTTATCACAGCTCTTTAAACTCATTAACGACTGCCGTTAATAGTAATTAAAATAAACTTTCCGTGCAAATTATACAGTTATTTCGCCAATAACTGGGATGCTTGGCTGGCGACAGGTTATGAGAGCACTTCAACCTTGTAACAGTTGTCTTTATTGACAATTAGAGTCTAAGTCTAAGCCTAAGGCTAGACGAGTGGCGTTGTTCAGGAGCAGCGTCTTTTTATCGCCGCAAAAAGAGAGGAGAGGGGAAAATTCGGGAGTCTACCTGACTTGTACCTAACAGTGGTAGTGGTCAGAGTCGCAGAGAGCCGCTGGATACGGGCGGCGCAAAACCGAGCCCTGTGGGTAAAAATGTATTGGGTTTTCTGTTAAGAAATTTTCAGTACTAGCCCGGAGTTAGGAAATCGGTGGTGAGTCACCCCCGTGCCTCGGAGAGCACGTAAAGCCGCCTGTCCTGCGTCTGATCTCTTTCCGGTCGTGTCGGACTTTCCGTTCTATGAGTTGGTGAGTTCCGGGCTATGAAAGTGAGGGAATAGAGAGTGCACCTGTGTTTGCGCACACACTCGTGCACTATCATATCTCCCGCGCAGATAGCCGCCGTGGCCGGATTCGGTCGGGAGGACATTATTATAATATTCAGTACAATTTGTACTGTTATCAAACTTATCATGCAGGCGTAAAAAATTAATATCTGTCGTGCTCGCAAATTGCGGCGTGCATTGTGCATCTGTGGCTTTTATGCCGAGCGCCAAGGCCGCCGATGGTGGTTCGTGGGGAACATAAAACACGTTGCCATGACCGACTTGTCAATTTTCCGCCACGCACGCTATCGCTGGTTGGTTGTGGATTGGCTAGCGGTTGCCTCCGACTTCGGAAGGACAGTTAGATTGGACGTCAGGCAGCAAGACATTCAAAGAATAGGAAAAAGAATTATAAGTATTTTTTTAACAGTTAAGCATATTGCCTGCCATATACCTACCGCCAGTAAAAAAAAATTTTTCAAGAATAAGATTTTCTAGAGGCTATGAAGTGAAATATTTTATTTGCAAGAATATGAGTAACATAAAATCTTAAATCTTAAAAAAAGCCATATTTAGTATCGATCTGAAACAGTCTTCGATTGTCGGAGGAGAAAAGGAAGGAACATATTATATAAAAAAATAATCTTAAAAAACATGAAGGTGTCGCATATTCAGTCAGATGATAACTGACATAAAAATAATAATAAAAGAGTTACTTAAAACTAAAATTTAAAGTTTATTTTCTACAAAATCATTACAAAAACATCTTCGAGTATTTTCAAAAAATTCATTTAGCCATGTCGGCATATTTTTCTTTCTTTAATTATATTCATATTATGTCTGATAATGCCATAATGGCGGTAAAACTGAACCTCGAAGGTTCCTTCTTATAATAATAATACTTAATGATTTATTGATAAAATTCAAAACATAGGGATATATATTATGAATTTTATGGTACAAAAATTATTCTTAAAGCATTGTTGAAGAATCACGAGCCTATTTCAATTTCTCTTCCGCCAAAGCTTTCGCTTACCATCGTCATGTAAATCTTCTTTTATTTATAGTTGTCTCCATAAAATAAGGTTGATGTTTTGGAAATTATATTAAAATAGTGATTATAGCCTCTATTTATCTCTGCTTACCACCAAATAAAAATTCATTTTCACATAGCGTAATCATTAAAAAATACCTTCTTAAAATTTTACACGTTTCATACATTCCACCTTCAAACAACGGCGCGTCAATCACCCACCGACAAAGTGACATTGGCCCATGCACTGTGAATGGACCAGACTATAAATCATCCGCAAACGTCACAACTCCTACTCAAAGATTTCTATTATCAACTTTATCGTTATGTGTTTGTGGTTTAAAATCGTCTAAATCAATATTGCACTTAAGATTTTACTTTTCGTTCAGTCTTTCAAACATGTCATTAGAAGTTTTTACTGTTTCCTCAGCGTACAATGAGAGAACACGTCGTATGAGAATAGCCTTACTGCATTCGTACAATCCTTATCTAATTTAACACTAATATGCTTATTTTTATTGAAACTGCACTCTTTATTAAAAGTGATTGAGCTTAAAACCGATTGGCAATTTGATTCGTCATTACCTCTTTATTATTAGAATTCAAACTTTACATAGCTGATGTTAAGGTCGCATTTAGATTGTTAGTAACTTCGCACGCGACTCGTTCCGCTATTGCAGTCGTGAAGGACGCTAAGTCATGTGAAATTGAATCTATTTGATTATCTTTAACAAGTAATCGTAACTGACTGCGTGCTGTTATATAATAGTTATATTCCGGGTGCCAGTTTATCTCCCTGTGGAAATCCTCTGTTATAGTATAGCTTTGAGTTAAAACTACAATTATTTATTGGATTGTCGGTGATTCCTATAGTATTAAATGTTTGTTTAATGGTCTGTGCCCCGTTATTAGTCTCACCACCTAGTTAGTAGGAGCAGTTTATAATAAAGTTAATGAATTTTGTAATGACAAAATTGCACAGAATCAATCGGCTTTGTGTCCAGCTGTCCACAAGATAGACAAGCTACATCAGCAGAATCTCTATTCCAAACCGGTGGTAGAGCATTTACCTCTCATAAGAGCCACAAATTGGCCAAATGAAATAAATAATTTTCAATTTTGAGTTTGCATCTGTTTGTTAGTTGGGTATCTAGATTCGTAACCTTAAAAACAATGTACACCAAGGTGCATCATCTAATTCATTGATATCACATACAAATTACGACATCGTTGAGACAATAGTTATTATTCGTGCATTAAATAGTTTCATCTTGGTCCAGTCACAACATGAGAGCTTACAAAGGCTTGTTATGAAAACTAAACTCAACTGCCAGCTGCGAGCAGTACCCCGAACGGCCGCGTATTGTTCAGTGTTGGATATTTGAAAACTAGTGCCTGTGTTCTAAATGAAACTCAATGAAACTACGGATATAGATGAAGAATTAAAATAACTTAAAGCAAATGATGTGAATACTGATTGATGTGGTGTTAACAGTGTTTCTAAATTGGCAAACATTATAAAGTATAATAATCTCGCAATATTGCGTATTTGGGGTTAAGTTTGCAGTAAAGAAATCGGACAGGTTTAAAATTATAAAACAGGTTAAGACATACGTAAAAATACTACTACATAATTAATTTCGGAATTTATCCCTCAAATAAATGCCGAGCATAGCACAACAACATAACATTAGTACAAAATTGCACAATAGGTAATTATTAAGAACAAACAAAAGAAACAGAATAAAGATTTAATAACGAATCGAGTAATTAAAGAATTTGCTACAGCAGTGATTAAAATTAAAAAGCTAAGGTTAATAATTTAGGTTAAAACTTGGTTTAAACGAATGATCAGTGAACGTTGAAATAGTGATTTTAATGATGTTTACGATTCAAGCGATGCGTTCAGATAAAATGTGTCATTCGAAACCGAACACCGTGCAATGACTCTATATTACATCAATGTTATAATACGTATAGTATACAGAGCGTGATAATAACCATATATAAGGCATTTAGAACATCTCCGCCGTAAAACTTAGCAGCGAAATTGCTGAAACTCCAACTTGAGTTGTCCATTGTGAGACAGAACTTAAACTGGCTTCTCTAACGCAGGGGCATCTCTGAAATCGCGTTGGCAAGAGATTGATTTATAGTCAAATCCCTATTTTCTATCTATGTCTAATCTACTGTTGTACATTTGGGAAATTGCCTATGTTGAAAATAAATTATTTCCATACCGATTTTGAAATAGAAAGTCTTTTGCAATAAGTTTTGAGTGATAAGCATTTTAAATAATCGTTAAACTACAAAAAGTGCGTCAAATGTTGATTTTATACTAAGCACGCGTCGATATTAGTTGTTGGTTTGATTAGTTAGCAACATCCCTGGGAGATGAGTTATGCCAGAGCTTCAGCGGTTTCGCTATATATTCATTTTAGTCGAGGTCTGCTAGAGACCTAAATGTATGTCAGATGTTTTTATGTATACTTCCATAATAAAAATTGTTTATAATGATTATAGTGACAGTCCATCTGGTTAAAAGTAGAACCTCTTTATTTTAGAGTGACCCAGTTATACTGTTACTAGTTTTGTATACCATTAATATGTAAATAAATCTAGAAACAAGAAAAAACAATTTTGTGAACTCGTGAAAATGATGTTGAATCTAAAACGAAGATGAACGTTTCATATTGAAACCAACAAGATGAAATCTTTGCACGTGTTCTTCGGACTGTACCAGATGCTGCGAATATCGGTCTACTGTTGGCACTACAGAGATTTTGAGGTACCCGTGTCATAGTTTTTCTTATTCTCTTCTTGGTTTATAACTATTGTTAATGCACCATATCAGGATCTTGTTTGACGTGTGTTTAGTGATGAGATACAAGTATCGCGTAATTGGGAAAGTACCGTTAGTAAGCAGACTATAGTCTATACTATTCTCTTTCTGATGTATAGCATTATCTTTCTCGATGGAGTGGTACAGCTTTCGGGAGCTTTCCGATGTATCGAACCAATTCTTTGCTCCTAACTTCCTAAGCATCATGCAAACTTGTCTGCAAACTTGGTATGTGGCCACTCTTTGAGAACATTATGAAGAATTGCCAGCTATGCTGGTTTCCCGATATTGAACTCTAACCTAACCTAACTTTTGGATTCTAATCCCGAGAAGGAAGTTCCTTCTCTTCAAAGTTAGGCTGCATCGTCACCAGATCAAATCGCATCGTAACTTATCGAGTTTTTTTTATTCATTGACAAGATAGTCCTTGGACTGCGATCTCACCTGATGGCAAGTGACGATGCAATCTAAGATGGTAGCAATCTAACTTGGAAAGGGTATGGCAGTGTACTACACGGCAATCGGTTTCTAAACGCCATCTTGCTGGAACGCCACGGCCAAAGCCTCCCACCAGAGACAATTCAGAAATTATAAATTCCCCAACTGTCCCCGGGTATCGAACCCGAGATCTCCCAGTTATAACACCACAGCGCTCACCACTGGGCCAGGTAGGTCGTCAAATAAGCCACTCAGTTTAGGTTGATCCGCGGCGCCTTGACCGGGTTCCCGCAGTTTCTTCAAATCTCCATAACAAGTGACAGCCGCCGTTTTAGCATTGCGCAAGCGCATTGTCCGCGACGCGCCGCGCGACAAATCGTTACTGTTTAAAACGGTTAAACAAATACCTCCTACGGGGCTTAGGACAGCTCGTTACTTTCACTCATATTTCAAGCGAATGTGATAACAGTGTGTACTTATATCAACTCACAAAAACGCTGAAACCCTACCTAAAGCCGTCTCCAACCGCCCCTATAACGGCCCCTGTCCTCACATCTAACCTATTTAAACACTACACGTCAGACAAACCACCATCTAAACGTGAGGGTAACTATCAAACATATCAAAGTACTATTTAATTAATTACACTCATCTAAACCTACGGGTAATATTTATTCGATTAGGGCGCGATTGCTATCACAATCCCTTAATCAAATACAACGACCTAGACGCGAGAGCATCCAATAGCCGTATGAGTCTCTGGAAGAGACTGAATTAATAACGTCTAAAGCGCTGTATTTATACTAACGGTGCGGCACCAGACCGGCGCCTACGTCGTCAACAAAGTCAAACTACCTACTACTAGTTTTATCAAACTACCTTCAAAACCTACATTAAAGTTGTATATCTTTACTATTTCAATATATCGCTAACACTTATTGGATAGAAGAAGTACAAAAAAAAAGTAATATCATCCGTTGCTCCTGATCTTTTTTTCCACGTACTACCAAATTGTGGAATCATCTCCCTTAGACAGTGTTCCCACTTAATTACAATATGGGGTTGTTCAAGGGGCGAACTAATAAGTTCCTGAAAAGCCGGCAACGCATTGGTGGTGCCTCTGGTACTACAAGTGTTCATGGGCGGCGGTAATCACTTTACATCAGGTGACCCGTCAGCTCGTTTGCCCGCTATTCAAACAAAAAAAAATTTTTTTTAGCTGTTATCCGCCAAACCAGAAAAAAATCGTATGGAAGCACAGGAACACACAACACCAACCGATCACATCTATCTTCAAACTTTGATAAAATATTTACTCTGAAAAACATAGAAGTGACGTCACGAACGACGCCATGACACCGTCGACCGTTTTTGCGTGAATTTTAAGACTTGAAATTGAAATGGCAATTTTACCTACCAAACCTTTTTTTTTTTTTGCTGAAAGAAGTAATATTTTTCGAAATGGTAGATACTTTCGAACATTATCCAACAGTTTTTCAAAATTGGTCATCACGCCAATTAGACGCAGCGCACTCTAAACTACGCAGTGTTACTATTTGAACTGCGGCAGGTATGGGGTTATCTTATCTTATCTGTTATCGGTGACCGGCCGGCGAACTGGGCTTAGCTCAGGCTCAGCACCGGGTGAAGCAACGCTCGTAAACACAGCTTTTATGTTTTAGGGCCGCACCACCACACGGCCGCGCTACGCGACCTCGCGCGGTATTGCGAAGTACCTATTCCTATTGGTTCGTTGCTTTTTCGAGTTTTGTTTTTCTCGATTGTAAAATTGCCATCGTTGATTCTAATCATTTTTTATCAAATCAAATCAAAATTTATTTATTTCATGTAGGCCAACTTGTAGCTCTTATGACACGTCATAAATCTACCACCGGTTCGGAATGCAGATCCTGCTGAGAAGAGCCGGCAAGAAACTCAGCAGTTGCTCTTTTCAAAAAAAAAAAAATTTTTTTTTTTACAATTGTTAAAAAACTAGGCTATGCACACAATGTTTCCACACAGAAGTTTCAAAAATGCACACCTACCACAACCTAACACATGTTAACATGGGTAGACACAAAGCAGACCCATTCCCGTTGGCGGCACCCGTTCACGAGCATGAAGCATGATCCAGCCATTGCTTTGCTCAACCATATTTTTATTTTTAAATTTAAAAATCGATTGTAATACAAGATCAAATCATTTCGCTTCGAGAATACAACCATTAAAGTTCCACCGTGTATATATGCCTTCTCCAATAGGGTATGGAACCCTAAAAATCATTGCTATTGTGACGCTTTGAATCGCCTTTGATTAGCTGATACTTATGGCTTCGACGTAGTCGGTTAAAAACTTAGGGTCTTTGACCCGAGCGACCTTAAGAAATTGAAATTCCATTCCAGGGCATTTTCCACAAAGGTTTTTAATGAATAGTGGCACACAGGGTCACTTGCCTCAACTAGGAAGTGAACCCTGATCCCGTCGCACTATACACCGTTTTATTGGCCATTGTTGACGCACGGACTGGTTTATGGCACCTGTTGTAGGTACTATAGAATTAGATGAGGAATAATCTACGTGTAAAGTTCAAGTAATTACTAATTATTCTACCAAAGATTAAGAACTAATTTAGCTGGTGGGAGGCTTTGGCCGTGGCTAGTTACCACCCTACCGTCAAAGACGTACCGTCAAGCGATTTAGCGTTCCGGCACGCCGGCGTGTAGAAACAGATTAGGGGTATGGGTTGAATGTACACTGCCATACCCCTTCCCAGTTAGTCCGCTATCATCTTAGATTGCATCGTCACTTACCATCAGCTGAGATCGCAGTCGAGGAATATCTTCGATAAAATTAAAATAAAAAATCTTCAAATCAAGAGTGAGTAAACATCTTCTAGGCAAGCGTGCTCCATCTTAGGCTGCATCTTCACTTACCATCAGATGAGACTGGTGAGATTGCAGTCAAGCGCTAGTCTATATTTTAAAAAAACCTACTATCTAAGTTTCTAAGTTTGAATTAAAAATAACTTATTTAGATTAATTATGCCAAAACTTGGTGTGTAAAGTTAAATTAAACCACAAAGAGAATAGTTGCTATGAGAATTATCGCTTTTTCACGCATCGCTTGCTTAAGTAGGAATTAAAAAAACTCGTTTCCATAAATAAAGTGTCACCTACTATAATTAGTAACTTAAACTATCTATATATTATACATTTACCTACATAGAACATTGAGTGTTCGTTTAAGAGGCCACTATACCCAGGTTCTAATTTTGACGCATCTTGGAACTGGCTTCAGGTATTAAAAAAAAAAATTTTTTTTTTTTTTAAAGAGCATCTGATGAGTTTCTTACCGGCTCTTCTCAGCAGAGTCTGCATTCCGAACCGGTGGTAGATTTATGACGTGTCATAAGAGCTACAAGTTAGCCTACATGAAATTAATTAATTTTGAATTTGAATTTGAAATTTGAATTATTATTGTAATTCTTAGTGTGTCAGGATTCGTAAAACACTAGATTGTGTGAATCAATAACTTTTTATTAAAATTAATTAAGTTACAATAACTTATTAGGAGCCGTAACCGCGCTTTTTTCTGTCGCTTGATGTCATTATGAGTGACAGTTGGCGAGTGTCGCGCTTGTCTATGGGACAGATGACGAAGAGCGGCGCGTCCGAGTCATAGAGATTAACATCTCTATGGCCATTCTTTAAGTTGATTTTACACGAACAGTAATTAAAAAAAAATTACATTCTAAGGATCGAACTCTTCTCAAGGGAGTGTTGAGAATAAAATTTTAATTTTATAAAAAAAATGTGTTCAAATCACAATTCTCGTGAAAGACGTTCACGATTTTTACGCTTTTGGGTGAGATTGCGAGTCCAAAAATATTCGTCAAAAACTTTGATAGGCAATTTATAAAAAATACCACTAGTATAAACACATTCTCTATTACGGAGTTTTGAGGCCAGTTTTTATATGTTTCATACATTATAAGTAAATCAAAAACGCACCTAACTCCAAAATGTTAAGAGGTGCGTTGAGAGGTAATGATTCTCGTAACATAGGTACCAAAGAGTAAGCGACAAGCGCCAAAGCGCCAAGGACAAGATATCGGTTGTACACTCGGCCGCGTGTTTTATTAAAAACCATTAAAACCTACCTATGCGTATGAAAGTTATACAATTCGAGATTATAGAAAAAAAAATCACTCGAATAGGTCTAGAAATCCCGGAGAAAATGGTGGAGCTACATAGAAAAAAAAAGATTTGTCTGGCTTAGGCCGTGGCTAGTTATCACCCTATCGTCAAAAACGTGCCGCCAAACGATTTAGCGTTCCGGCACGATGGCGTGTAGAAACCGATTAGGGGTATGGGTTGAATCTACACTGCCATAGCCCTCCCATAGTTAGCCCACTACCATCTTAGACTGTATCGTCACTTACTATCAGTTGAGACGCAGACAAGGACTACCTTGTCATCGTATAAAAAAAAAGATACCGACCTAATTGAGATCCGATCCGAGACCGATTTTTTGGAAATCTGTTAAAAATGGCCGAAATGCGTGGATATAACTCACTCCAGCAATGCATGTACACAACATAATATTGTTATTTCAATTTTATAGGCACAATTAATATACTTTGTAGTGGCGTTTGAAGTCAGTTTTGTAAAAAAAATTACGTTTATATTGTTCTACTTACTTAGGTTATATTTGCGATTCAAAATGACATGTAATTATAACTAAAATTTACATACAATTCTCTTTCTTTTTTTTTATGAGAGTTTTATCAATACTGACAATGTCGACAACTTAAAACATGTTACAACAAAGTTGTGTAGTTATTACGATGTTTTTATCACGCACTGTACTTTTATAATTTGCATCAGCACGTAATTAGCAAATTAACATTATTGTAATCAATGCCAAGACTTTGAATACTGGCATTTTATTTCACCGACTCATAAATAAAAGATGTTTTCAATTTTAATAAAGTAAATTGAAAATTTAAAATACCCCCAACATGCAGTGGCGTGCACAGGATGTACTACAGGGTAGGCAGATGATACAAAATGGAAATAATCTTCGGTGC
This sequence comes from Hipparchia sbordonii, assembly GCA_038048805.1. Lineage (NCBI taxonomy): Eukaryota > Metazoa > Arthropoda > Insecta > Lepidoptera > Nymphalidae > Hipparchia > Hipparchia sbordonii. The sequence continues at coordinate 645,672 of CM076117.1, read as the reverse complement.
GAATTTAAAAAAACTTAAGGGTAGGCATTGTACAAATTATAAAAAGCCTACCCTTAAGTTTTTATAACTCGTACTGGCGATTTTCTCCATTTTATATCATTTTTCCGCATTATGCCTACCCTGTGTGCACGCCACTGCCAACATGTGAAATATGTTTCTCGCCATTTTGTGGTGGCGGCCATCTTAGATTTGAAAATCATAGTGTATTGATATCCATATTGAGGGAGTTGTGAAAAAATATTATGATGAAGGAAAAGATTAGAATTAAGGAAGTCCGTAGGGGAACCAAAGTCACCGACATAGCTCAGCGAGTCGCGAAGTGTCAGCTTCTCCCACGACAAGATTTATGCTTATTTGGAGGGGAAAGGGGAATATTAGTCATGTTCAGTTCAGGGTAATATTTTTTTTAAAGAAACTGGCCAAGTGCGAGTTGGCCTCGCACACGAAGGATTCCGTACCATCCTTTTTTTTTATTTGATGACAAGATAGCCTTTGACTGCGATCTCACCTGATGGTTAGTGACGATGCAGTCTAAGACGGTAGCGGGCTAACTTGGAAGGGGAATAGCAGTGTAAATTCAACCAATACTCCTAATCGGTTTCTACGCGCCATCGTGCCGGAACGCTAAATCTTGCATGTCTTTGACGGTAGGGTGGTAGCCACGGCCAAAACCTCCCACCAGACAAGACACGAAAGACAAGACAAGACAAGACAAAAATCGTAACAGTGATTGTTAAGGTAGAGCCAAAAACTCCGAAAAAATCAGGTTTTTTGTATGGAAACCCCCTTTATTTTTTATTCTATTTTTATTATTGTTGTTATAGAGGCAATATGTATATAAGTTCTGTGAAAATTTCAAGTATCTATCTATTACGGTTCATGAGATACAGCCCGCTGACAGACAGACGGACGGACGAACAGACAGCGGAGGCTTAGTAATTGGGTCTCTTTAGCACCCTTTAGATACGGAACCCTAAAAAAGTTTGATTTGCAATTGATCAGTTGACAGACTAAGGGAAAAACCTATACGATACCTATATGTATGTATGTGTTTTAGTTCGCCTGTAACGCGTTAACAATGTGTTACAAACGTGAGTCAGGCTATAAAACGTAGATAACGTATCGCGTACAAACAGACGGGACGTGTACCGTTGTATCGTGCTATTTACAACCCTAACTAATAAGTAATAGAAGTTATTTTTCATTAAAAACCAAATACATCATTCATGAAATAAGTGCCTGCTAGGTATATCTGGTGACTAAGGTATATATAGAACTGTATTTCTGAGTACAATCGGCTACAGATGATTAATCGATGGTGTCAGAAAAAGTATTCAAATTTCAAAACACAAAAATTCAACAATTCTGTTACATCCCCGTGGTAGATTTCTTTGACGAATCGAAAGCATTTGTATTTATTTTATTAAAAAAACATTATTCTATTCTGTTTCCCGACAACTCATATAAACACGATAGTAAGCAATACTATGTTTATGATACAAACGAACTTATTTTAATTTTTAATTTTTTATTGAAGTGTTAACCTACACTTAAAGGAAATAACCTAATAGGTTTATAAATACATATCAAAAATTCCGAGGCCGGCGGGATTCGAACCCACATCTCCCTGGGAATCGCGCCCGAATGTGTTAACCGCTACACCACGGCCGAACCACACGTCAGCCACGAAATTAGTGATATGTATCTACTTTTTCAATCAGTTGCTATCAACTGTTAGCGACATCTAGTAGCGACACATTACAGTTGTCGATCTACTTTTTTCCAAGACACCATATTACTATACCTATAGTAATATGGTGGTATAGTACCTATTAGGAACTTATTTTAGTTAACGTTAGACTTAATTTTAAGTTAAAGTTAAGATTAAAGTTTGGTAGATATATGGCTCGACTTTCTGTATTTACTATTATTTAACAGATCATGATCTTCTTTTTTTAAGAATATCAGCAAAGCTAAACTTGACTAATTAATATCCTCCTATCCCCTCCAAATAAGCGGAAAGCTTGTGCTAGGAGTGGGTACGACAATAGTGCAACGGGTGGGGTTTGAACCTGCGACCTTTCAGTTTTCAGGCGACACCATTAACCGTTGGGCTATTGAGGCTTTTGATAGAAGCAGGCGGAATTTTATTATATTTTGCGGAATTCAATGATATTTATTGTAATGAACACATCTTTCATACATTAGTACTGGTAAAATGTATTAGACGCGATTTTCTTTGCCATCTTATTGTACCTTCATTTTCGTGAACAAATTATTATCTATCTATCCACCAAACAAATAATTCTAGTTCTTCTTACTTAATCAACCAATTTATATAATAAACATTTATATTCATTTGACACAATTTACATTTATTTCCAATGGCAATTTTTTATCATTTCCACGTCTTGTCGACGTTTTTTCCAGCTCACTGTACTTATCAGCAATTTAAATATTATCAGCGGTTTTAACACCAGTTATTTCACATTACTTTAAAAACAGGTACTTACTATCGACAAAGACAAATGTGTATTGTGTACATTTATAATTATTGTACCGACAGCCGACTAGCGGGTGTTACTTGCCACTGAATCTGCTGCGTGTGTATTGAATCGGTTATTTTTTCTTCGATGACAAGATAGTCCGCCACCATTTTAGTCTGCATCGTCACTTACCATCCGGTGAGATCGCAGTTAAAGGCTATCTTTCTCTTACAAGTATCGCCATAAAACACGAACTTATGCCGCTTATATCCTACTTCTGCCAGCAACTCGCATGTGATTACCCGTCCACCGATTTCCCAAAGATGCTCAAAAGCACTGCATTTTCCAATTTAGGCAGTCTCACAACATCAGATGTTGCTGGATACAAGCGGCGAAAGATCGGTATCTGTGTTGATTCTTGCAAGAGACCTATTTCTAGCAGTGAACGAGAAAAAATTTATTTTTACCATGTACCGAGTTCTACATTCAAATTCAAAGTTATTCAAATACTAAATTATTTAATTCATGTAGGCCCATGTGGCTCTTATGACAAGTCGAGATTCTACCACTTAATATTCAAATTCCTATAATTAATTCTATTCTTTACGTGTATTTTAATTTACCATTTCCTTCTTTACAGAGAGTCTCACGAAAAAATGGCCTCAAAGAAGAGGAATCGAGCTGGTACTGGGATCCACCATCACAAACCTCAAAAAGTGATCATGAAATCGAAAAGCAATACAAGTTGCAAATACAAGCTTTACAAAGCGAACTATCCGCCTTGAAAGACAGGGACATGACCGATCATGTAATGGATAATGATGAGGAAATGAATAGACTAAGGCAAGAGAATAAAAACCTAACATGCAGCCTGGAAGACTTAGATAACCAACACCAAGTAGCCATGGAAAGACTGCTATCACTGAAAAAAGAACTACAGAAAAACTTTGAAGTTCTCAAACAAGAACACCAAGACTTGAAAAACAATAATGATGAATACGCGGGGCAAATTAAAGCTTTAATACAAAAAATAGGTGAAAGAGATCAAGAAATAGAAAGGCTTAAATCGGCACATCAGGATCATGACACTCTACTTCATAAGTACCAGAATTTAGAAAGGATACATAGCCTGTTAAGGGAAAATGCTGAAAAATTCCAAGAAGAAAACCAGGAATTGAATGAAGAGGTGTTCAAACTACAAGAACAAGTAACTAAGCTAGAACATGAAATAGAAATTGCCAATAAACAAAATGAAGTCACACAAATGGTGCCAGTAGACAAATATGAGCAGTTGTTAAAAGAATTAAATAGTTTGAAACACAGTCGTGACTCAAACCAAATACATTTAGACGAAATAAATATAGACGATAATGCTAAAAGTGTGATAGAAACCCTAAAAAGAGACATTAATGAACTAAAACGGAAGTTAGCTCAACGCGATAGTGAACTACAAGAAACTACAGAAAGTAAAGTCATAAAACCAGATAAAATAATGCAGTTATATAATAGATACGTAAACTTTGAATTACCTGTAGATTACGTTGGGGAAATGCCATCAGGAACTGAAAACGTGGTTATGCAAAAACTTGAAGGTGTATTTAAAACACTAAACTCATTTAAAAAAGATGTTGATGCACTCGAACATAAACTTTCAGAAAAGAAGCAGACTGTAAATCATTTACAAGCACAAGTTGAAGATGTTACTACAGAAAATGAGTATTTGACATCTGATATACAACATCTTGAAAGAGAGTTGGAAGAAATGAAGAAAAACAATGATTTCCTTATTTCTGAAATAGCCGCATTGAAAAATACATCAAAACTGGAACCAATAATAGAAACTCATGAGGATAATCTTGCAAAATTAGAAACAGAACTTGCTGAAACGAATAGAATGAATAAAACTTTTGAGTCAGAGATTAAAAGGATAGAAAATGAGCTGAAAGACGTTCAAAACGAAAAAAAAATATTACAAGAAAGTCTTAATGACATGAAAAATAAATATACTTCAATGCTTAACGAGCTTAAAATGTGTAAAGTTCAAACACAAGCTGTACATGAACTAGAAAATAACTCTAATGTTACACATAACGTTAAGTTACAGGAAGCAGTGGACAAAATAGATAATTTACAAAAACGGTTACATTCTGCTAACTCTAAAAATGAACAACTTTTAATTGATATTCATATCATAGAAAACGACAAAGTTTTACTCACTAAACAAATAGAAGACTTAAAACAAGAAAAGCAATCTATGTGTGATGAACATAAAGAATTAGAATCTAAAAATAAAACTTTGGACAGTAAAATACAAGATCTTGAGAGGAAATTAGAAGAATCTATTAAAGATAAACAAGATTTGGTCATCAAGCTAAGTAATCTTGAAAGTGAACTAGATGAAGCTAATAAAAAAAGTAGGCGAATTGAATCTGAAAACATCAAATTAAAGGAGACTAATGAATCAACTATTTCGTCTGTGACTGACATTGAAAAAATTGCAAATGAAAAAATGCAAATGGTCAGTAAACTAGATGAAATATTGCAAGAAAATTCGACGCTTAAAGAAAAAATTAAATCATTAACAAATGAAATTATAAGTCTTCAACATCAACAAGAAGAGTTAATCAACGAAAGTAGTTTGCTAAAGCAAAAAAGCCTAACTGACGCCCATAATACGACTGAGCTTCAGGAAACTATTACTGAATTAAAACTAAAAGCAGATCAATTTGATGCTACTAATAATGAATTATTATCTCTTAAAGAAGAAAATAAAAAGCTTTTAGAGAAAAAATTACAACTCGAGATAGATTTATCTTCTACCGACAGTAAAATTGGACAGTTACAAGAAGAATTCGAGCAACTAATTTCTGACCTCAATGAAAAAGATTCTCTTATTGATAATTTGAATATTACATTAAACCAAAATAAGGTTGAACTTGAGAATCTTCATCAGAATACTTCTGATCTTGAAAACACTGTCCAAATAAAAAGCCAAGAAATTGAAAGGTTGGTTAAAACTACTGAGGAACTGACACAAAAACTTAATACCACTAGTCTTAGTTCTAACCAAAGTCATGAAGAGTTAAAAAAGTTACATTTTGAAAAGGAAGAAATAAGCAAACAAATATACGGCCTCAATGACGAAATTAATCACAAAAACACAGAGCTATCTAGAATGACGCATCAATTGCAAGAATTAGAAAAATCGTATTCCGAAAGTAAAACAATAATAGATTTTAAGGACAAAGAAATAAAAGAATTGAAGCAATCTATTGTGGAACTTAGAGATAAAATCAAAGCTTCTGAGAACACGACGCAGCCAAATGATGAGTATGCTAAATTGTTAGAAGAGAAACAAGCCATAGAAAAGATAACAACTGAACTGCAAAGCGTCTTAAATACAAAAGAAAAAGAATTATTAGAAATGCAGAATAAAGTAGTGTCGTTAGATAAAACGTGTCAAGAATTTAAAGCTGTCATAGAAAATACGACTTTAGAAAAAAATGAATTGATTAATTTGGTGAATTTAAAGCATAACGAAAGTATACAATACCATAATGAAATTCAGAGGTTAAATCAAGTGTTGCTTGAACAGAATAATGAGTTTAAGAGAATAATTGAAGAAAAAAATTTATTAATCGCGAATAATTCTGAAAGTTGCTCTAATTGTGAGACAATACGACTTACTTTGAAGGAAAAAGACGAAATAATTATGGCTTTAAATCAAAATGTTAGTGATCATGAAAGGATAAAATCTGAACTGGTCAATGCAACTGAAGCAAATAAGAATCTAACGAAGAGATGTGAAGATCTAGAAAAAAGTTTAACAATTCAGTTGGAGACTGTAAAGAGATTGACAGCAGAAAATGTTCAGGTATGTGTAAATCTTTAGATATTTATATATGATAAATCATTAGATTACTTTTAACTAGTTTATATACATCTGTGGCGTCACCCGGGTCACAGCCAAAATGAGCGCCCCACTCTGTATGTGTGTTTGTGTTGTGTATTTGATGTGCGACATTACGTACATCTGTGTTACGGGCAATTAGTGTTACGTTACTTTGTTTGTCTGTGACACTATCAGTCATCACTGAATAAAGTTTTCATTTTTCCTTTTTGAAACCGTATGTAGGTATGCGGGAAAAATTGCATTATTTTGGCCTCATTTCATAATATTTAATAGAAAATTAGATTATAATATAATCGTTGATAGATTTAAAAATTAACTAAGATTGGTTAGAACCTTAAAACTGGCATAAACCAAAAAAAATATGGTGAATATGACATCTCGTTTAATGAGCTATTTTTTTCCAGTTGTCAGAACAGGAGCAGAATTCCTCTCGTGAGCTGGAAAGGCTGCGACACCATCTCATGGAGTTAGAAGAGAGCTACACACAGGAACTGATGAGCACCGAGCAGAAGCTCAGCGAGTGCCAGGCCAGGCTGCACCAGGTTGAGGAGCGCGCCAAACAGACTAGCACTGTGTATACCAGCAATAGGTACGCTAATATAGAGATCCTAAGTAAAGTCTTTTTTTTTATTATTCGATGACAAGATAGCCCTTGACTGCGATCTCCTGATAGTAAGTGACGATGCAGTCTAAGATGGTAGCGGGCTAACTTAGAAGGTATATTCAACCCATACCCCTAGTCGGTTTCTACACGCCATCGTGCCGGAACGCTAAATCGCTTGGCGGTACGTCTTTGATTGTAGGGTCGTAACTAGCCACGGCCAAAGCCTCCCACCAGACAAAAGTCTCTCGGAAACCAAGTAAAGCGGTCGGTCCTGCGCCTAATATCTCCGGCCGAGTCGGATTTCTGTGCCATCAGACTATGGGAGTGAGGGAATAGACGCACCACCTGTGTTTGCGCGCACACTTGTGCACCATACTTTTTCCCGCGCGGATGCTTAATCTCTGGAGATTGACTTACAGAATTTCTCACTTCGAAAAAAGAAGTGAGAGCTGAAAATGTATACGTGGTGCAATCCCTTCGACCGCGTGAAATTCGACCGCGTGAAATCAGATTTTCTAAAATTCCCACGGAAACCCACTGATTTGCCGGGATAAGAGGTAGCCTAAGTTACCGTCCAAGTACAAGTACTCATGCAAAAATCACGTAAATACGGCGATTAAAGGACAAACCAAAAAGAAAACAAAGGAAAGAACGATATTTTTAGCAGCTTTTAAATTCACTTTTTTAAATTTCCACAGCATCCGAGCCAATCAAGAGGTAGAGACGCTAAGGACGCAGATCAAGCTATTAGAGAAGCAACGGGAGGAGGTACAAGCCAAGCTGAGCGAAGCGGACGACGCCCGGAGTCGAAGCGAAGCTGCCGTTACTAATTTACAAGTGGTGTTGGAGCAATTCCAATTAGGTGAGTCTTCTTCTAAACAGACAACCATCTCTAGTTCCAGAGAAGAGATATCATTATCATTATAATCATCGTCATCATTCTCTATCACGCCTTTATGTAGTACACTAGCTGTTGCCTGCGACTTCGTCCGCGTCAATTTCTGTTATTATGATCAGCGTGATGTTATATAGCCTAAAGCCTTCCTCGAGAAATGGACTATCCAACACAAAAATAATTTTTCAATTCGAACCAGTAGTTCCTGAGATTAGCGCGTTCAAAAAAACTCTTCTGCTTTATAATATTAGTATAGATTAATAATTTTATTATATCCAAACTTATGCGTGCCTTTATAAAAAAATACTTAGAATCCATAGTCTATTTTACTTTGTTGTCATTTTTTGGGAACTCTTTTATCTTTGGCAACACAAACACTCGTCAGAATTCCACGGAATTTAGAGTTGAGTTAAATTTTGTAAAGCTGTCACTCTTTGACAAGTTTATTTCAGAGTTAGCAAGAAAAAGACAGTACAAAAATTTTACTAAACTTTTGTAACGGAATTACCTAATAGGACTTTAAGCAAATTCTTAGCATCTTGTCGGCTCTTCTCATCAGAAGCTGCTTTACGAATCGGTGGTAGAAGCTTGACGTGTCATAAGAGCCATAGGTTGACCTAAATGAATTAAATAATTTTGAATGTTTGTTATAATCAAACATTACAGATAAAGAAAGAGACATCGACTGTGCAACAGAGAAAATAAGAAACAAAATGGAGGACCTCAAACGTCAAAACGAGGCGTTGCAGCAAGAAATAGCCCGTCTGAATGGCAAGCTAGAAGAATCTATAGCCGGGTTGAAGGCTGCAACCAGACTTGGCGACCAAGTTGAGACTAAGACTGCCCAGATCAATGATCTGAAGGAACAAGGTTAGTGTGACGATAACCTTATAGAAGGAACAAAAAGCTTATTTAATTTTTACTAAACAATAATGATTTTATTTAGTAAAAATTAAAAAAAAACTGGTTTGAATCTACAATTTTACGGTTGGTAGGACAACCGTTCGTAGTCACAAAAATCTTATGTCTAATCAATCATAAAAATTCTATCTATGTTACATCAAAGTAGATATTTTTTTTTTACTATACGTTACGCTATAGCATGGAACTATAACGCTTAGAAACGGAATAATCGACGCGGTCATAAGTCATTTTTAATAAGTCTGTAAAGGCCGACTACCCAGTATCGTCGCGTTAGTACGACGAGCTCGCAGAAAATTATAAAAAAATTACTTACTGTGCTGTGAAAGGGTGTCATAATTAAACATCATAACCATCAAAAATGTAATTATCAGTAACAGTACAGAAAATAATCACACGGCACTCACACATTCATTGATTGTTTTGAGCCTATACGTATGGAGCGGACTTTTGTAAAAAATTCTGTTCTAAGCGTTATACTTCGATGATACATAGATATTTTATAGCTATTTCTTGAGAGAATGTTTGATTTTCTGTTGTAGGTATTAATATGCACTTTTAAAAATCTGTAATAATAAACCTTGGTCAAATAATATTATTATTAATTGGAGGTCGATTGAGATAAAATAACAATATTTTTTTTTGGTAACGTAAATAAATTTTTCCGAATAATTATTTTTTTAATTTATTCGGATATTCTCTTTAAGTGTAGGTTAACACGTTAATAAAGACTAAAAAAATTATGTCTGTACTATGGTTGATGAGATAAATTACTCTAAATATTATGTCCTAAAAGTTAGGTCATACCTACATGTACGGAATTATAAGATTTCGTAATGAAATAGTAAAAAAAAAATTAGTAGTATAAGTACATTTATCTCACTAAGTTACGGACGCTTTACTTGTGGTTACGTCGCGTACATGTACATTGCGTAAGGGTGCGTGCCTGTCACGAACCTAGGTGGGACACACACAAATAAGACACGCACACAACCTTGAGCCACGAGCCTTCGTGCAATGAATGAAGTTTAGTAACAAGTTTATTTGACCAAAGTTGAATTTTTGTTCGTAATTAACTAGATTAGTTATTTTATCTGCGAAGTTTGTATGCAGTAGCGTAAAGTTCGGAAACTGGTTAAATATCAGCTGGTAATTCTGGGGTAAGTTACCCCCAGGCTATCAGTTGGTATCACGCCGGACTCCGCACTGCTCCGTAGAGTTAGCAGACACACGTGCTCAAACGAGTAAGTTTTGTATGTCACGTAGTTTTTGACGTTGTGTTGTAGTCTTGCTTTGAACGTGTGTTCTGCGAATACTGGAACGTTGCTTGAAGGTGTCGCTAACAGTTGCTAAAAAAAACTGTTTGAAAGGTAGATACAGAAAATATCACTGTTTGGTTCGACTTGGCCGTAGTGTAATGGTCAACACACTCAGGGCGCGATTACCGTGAGTTGTGGGTTCGAATCCCGCCGGCCTCGAAATTTTTGTCATTTATTTAAAAATTTATTCGGACATTCCCCTCAAGTTTTATTTATTTATAACTTTACCATTTTCGGTAGCGTTTCAGTATTCGAATGTTAGTGTTGCTTTTGAAAACTGTTTTGTCTTCTTTTTTAATGTGCGTCTTGACTGATTAGTAATTTTTTTTTTGTTTGTAATTTTTAGTGATTTTATTTTTGACAGCATATCGCTATGCAATGGAATTTTATAGACAAATCATAGTTTAGCAATCTTACAGTTGGTGTTGTTTACGAGGGAAGATGTCTTGGTGTTTTTTAATGTTTTTATCAAAAGTTACTTTGTTGTTCAATATCTAAAAAAATTATAAACCGTAAATTCACTTAACAATGAATAAGATTTATTCTCTACCTACACGCTCTATTCTATTTTACCATGTTTGATAAACGTGCCGCCAAGCGATTTAGCGTTCCAGCACGATGGCGTGTAGAAACGATTAGGGGTACAAGTTGAATTTATACTGCTATACCCCTTCCAAGTTAGCCCACTACCATCTTAGACTGCATCGTCACTTAACATCAGGTGAGATCGTAGTCAAGGACTATCAAATAAAATACTCATCAAATAAAATAAAAAAATATATCGAATCAAAAAAACGGTGTATCAAAATAAATGATCAAAATCAAACACAGATCTTGCTAATCAACCACCTGATAACTAAACTGTGTCAAAATTAGTATCGATAACAAATAATGCATCTTCATGCATCTTCCCTATTGTAAATTGTTGATAGCTAAACTGTGATAATAGGTACTATTAAATTATTGTTTTAATAATTAAGCTTAAGCAGCATTCAAGATTCAAGCTTTAACCTGCTTCGGCCTAATCTCATTTGGTAACTGTGAGACTTTGCGACGTCGCGGCGCCGCTGTCACTGACATTACCTGTCACTGACATTACCTGCCACTGTCACTGACGTGGAATGTCACTGACAGGAGCTGTCACTGTCATGACAGCGAGCGCCGCGCTCAACTCAGATTACCATGTGGGGTTTGATCGAGGAATCTGGTACCACCATCGTGACGTCTTTTTTGTTATTTTTTTTTGCTACTATAAAGTATTATAAGCATGTATGATGACCTCTATATTTAATCTATGATTAACACTGGACTTGTCGCTGTAATTTATTTTTTACAGCGACAAAATGGCGTCAGTCAAGTAGGTGCTACTTCACTGAGATTAAGGTCGTCTTGCACCAATCTGCTTAATCATGTTTAGTTAAATTTTGTCATATGCTGTCACTTTTTGGCAAGTTAAGTTCAGAGCGAACAAGAAAAGGACAGGTATAGAAAATTTAACTTTAAATATATTTAGGGGGTTGGTGCAAGTGGACCTAAATATAGAAATCAGTGCTGTGATGCAATGCGGAAGAAATAGTTGAAGATGCTTATAATATTTTGTTTATTTTTGTTTGTGTCAATTTGTGTAGTGTCATAAATGGTAACTGTCAAAACTTTACTTAGTTCATTTCATTATGCTATGTTTTGAGACCTTTCTAATTATTCGGGGTATGGGTTGAATGTACACTGCCATACCCCTTCCGGGTTAGCCCGCTACCATCTTAGACTGCATCGTCATTTCCCATAAGGTGAGATCGCTGTCAAGGACTATCTTGTCATCGAATAAAAAAATAAAAAAAAAATTGTGCGCGGACTATAAAGTAGGTATTGACAGTAAGCATTTAAACACTAGCACTTGCGAGAACTGTTGCACCGATGTTGTTTTAAATGTTATTTTTTGTTTATGTTGTTGTTGTGTTTTATGTTTATTATGCTTCGAAAACATGTTCGTTATTCGTGCCAATTCTGTACTAAACTAACTAAAAACTAAACTAAACAGATAAATCTTAACTTAATTACGTGTTATTGTTATCCCTTTCGTAATTTTTGATACCTGAATCATCCCCTAAGTGGGAGTCTCTTTACATAGGTAGCTCCTAAATACAATCCCTTACCCAATGTATATTCACCTTTAGGCGTTCCCTATAGGTTCGTGAAAACAAATAACGATGGTGATTATATTTGTTAATTTAGTGTTAGTGTGACTACCGACTTTGAACACATACATAGTACAGGCACAGGAGATTCACTCCGCAAAATCATTTAAATAAATAGCAACTCTTGCTACCACATAATAAAGGGTAATTCAGGTTGATACAACGCTTACTTATCTACGGTTATGTTCATCTAAAAGTTTCCTCTCTTTCTATCGCATAACTCTTATCCTTTCGCACTACGTTAGCCCATTCAGTTGTCCCGTCGGGTCGGGATGACGCCAGGTATTTGTAGCTTTATACCTAAAATACAGAGTGTGCTTGGTCTGGTTTAGTTTAGAGATGTTGAACAACAGAATTGGGCACAAAATAAATTAAAAACTCAACCTTGATTAGTCCCATAAGGACTATCGATCCTTATACAATATAATGGAAAAAAGAGAAAAAGGCTTGACCGATTTTGATGAAACTTCAACATGTTTTCGAAGCATCTTTTTTATCCTTTTCTCCAATGCAGTAGAAGAAGTAGACCGAAGAACGAAAAGCCGCATTGTCTCTGAGTATTACTTCAGGTACTGGTGGAATATAGAAATGGGAACGAACTGCACTTTCGCTTGCTTTAAGACCAACCTGACTTGGCCAAGTATTTGGCCAAGCGTTTGGCCAACTATCTACTTAACAACTTGGCTCAAACTTTTCTTGTATTTGGTGAAACATGTTCAAGATTGAGTAGATAACCTCAATAGCTCAAGCTGTAAAGAGGGGAATGAAATCCGAAAGGTCGGCGGTTCTAATCCCACCACTATTGTCGTACCCATACCTTGCACATGATTCATGCATAATTGGGGGAGGGGAGAAAGTGACATCTTAATTAAATACAGCCTTTTTTACGCCAAGCGATTTAGCGTTCCGGTACGATGATGTGTAGACACCGATTAAGGGGATTACAATACCCCTTCCAAATTAGTCCGCTACCATCGTCACTCACCATCAGGTGAGATCGTAGTCAAAGGCGATCTTGTCAAATGTTCAACCAAATACATTTTCCATATTGGGTTAGGACAGTGGCGGTTGTCACTTGTCATTGCAAGTGTCAGTGTGGCGCGTTCCCTGCCCAGTGACTGAATAATACTTTGAGATCGTGCGAGCAAAGCAACGTGGTTTCACATGATTCGTCGTACCTGCACGGTGAGAGTAGATAACTAGTTATAGATGTTTTTTTTTTTACGATTTTTGAGTTTTTATTTTTGTAAAAAACGTAGGCAATTTGATATGTATTTTTTTTTCGTAGTTAGGTATTTTTATGTTGAAGTATTTTTAGTTTATAGGTAAATATAATATTTGCCTTAAAACGAGATTATATGTAGCGAACTTGTTTCGAAAGAAAGCAATCAAATATATACATATTAATCTTTAGATATCACTATTATTACTGTAAAATATATTATTATTATTACTGTAAAAAGTAAAAGCCGTTTGTGTCATATCGGACACCTAGATGAAAAGGGAGAAAACTCAAATAAGGTCTCTATTCGAGATGAAAATAATCGTTTGTTAGTAAAGTTATGAAAGCCAATTTTATTTCAGACTAGCTTTTGCCCGCGACTTCGTCCGCGTGGATTTAGTTTTTAAAATCCCGCGGGAACCCTCTTATTTTCCGGGATTTACAGTAACCTAATACATTCCAGGTCCTCAACTAAACCCATGCAAAAAATCACGTCGATCCGTAGCTCTGTTTTTGCGTTATTAAAGGACAAACCAACAAACAAACACACTTTCGCATTTATATTTTAGCAACGATAAGAACATAAAATAAAATCGAGTTTAATAATGCTATATTGTGAAACAGAAAAAAATAAAAGCCGGTGAACTATGTTCGGCTCTAGGCTCGAACTTGCGACCTTTCATTTTTCAGTCCGCAGCTTTAACCATTGGTCTATTAATTTTTTACCTGTTCCGCGCCACCGCAGTGCGCGCCCTGCAGGCGACGGTCGCGGCGGCGGAGGAGCGCTACTACAACGCGATATCCAACCAGCAGGACAAGGTCGATAAGAACCTGGTGAAGAACCTCGTCGTCAACTACGTGCTTACCGCCAGCCGGAGCGACCTCAACAGGTACAATTACAGCCGACGTCATCAAGCGAGTTGGATACTGGCGGCGTAAGACTGTGTACTGTGGAAGGCCATGCGAGAAACTTTTGTCTAACTTTGAACGTCTACTGCGTGCCTCCAACCGGAGCGACCTGAATAGGTACGATTGTGGCCATTTTGGCCGACGTCATCAGACGAGGTGGATACTGGCTGCGCAAGACCAAGAACTGTGGAAGTCCATGCAAGATATGTCAACAATGTGTGTTGACAATCCCAAACTAACCAATTCGTTGGAAAGCCTGGAGCACCGCAGTGATGTAAGCTCTCTTTGCGTATTCTATCGGCTATATAACGGGGAGTGTTCTGAAGAGCTATTTGACCTTATTCCACCCTCTATCTTCTACAACCGCACCGCTCGCCACCGAACACAATTTCACCCTCACCACCTGGGTGCCTGGAGCACTTCGACCATCCGATGTGCCAGATCTTTTTTTCCATGTACTTTGAAACTGCGGAAACAACTTCCTGCGACGGTGTTCCCACTAAATTACAACATGGGGTTATTCAAGGGGCGGACCAACAAATTCCTGAAAAGCCGGCAACGCGTTGGTGGTGCCTCTGGTACTACAAGTGTTCATGGGCAGCGGTAATCACTTAACATCAGGTGACCCGCCTGCTCGTTTGCTCGCTAAAAATATTTAAAAAAAAAAAAAAAAAATTACTGAAAAGCCGGCAACGCATTGGTGGTGCCTCAGGTGCTACAAATGTTCAAGGGCAGTGGTAATCATTTAACATCAGGTGACCCGCCAGCTCGTTTGCCCGCTATTCATATTAAAAAAAAACAACTCTTAATTCCAGGACCCAAATTCTCCGGATCCTCTCAACGGTCCTGGACTTCAATCAGACCGAATGCGAGAAGCTTGGTCTGGTCCGGTCTGCGAGCTCCGGGGACAGTTTGGCCGCGGAGTTCGTGAAGTTTCTCCAAAACGAGTCCAGGCCTCGAGCGGCCTTGCCCGATATGATGGGGTTGCAAGGGGGTAGGGCCACCCCCGCCCCTAGTTCGCGGAAAAGCTCCACAATTGGTAAGAGAAAGATTCTTATCTGCACCCTAGACAAGGGTTCTTTATTCAAATTCAAAATTTATTTATTTCATGTAGGCCACTTGTAGCTCTTATGACACGTCATAAATCTACCACCGGTTCGGAATGCAGATTCTGCTGAGAAGAGCCGGCAAGAAACTCAGCAGTTGCTCTTTTCAAAAAAATGTTTTTTATAATAGGTAACAAAAATGCATACCTACATACAATCCAATACATCAGACGGGCAGACCAAAAGCAGGCCCATTCCCGTTGGTGGCACCCGTTCAAGAGCATGACGCAAGATCCATTAAGACAAATACATATACAAAATTATTTTTGGATTGTTATAGGTCCAAACCCAGTCTTCGAAGTGAATCACAGGAGGAATCCATCTACAGGATCAAGTAACCTATTGTTCCAGAACCTGGATTCCATGGAAACCTCTTCCCAAATTTCCATAGAGTCTGAGACCAGAGTAATTCCATTCAACACTTTGGACACAGGCATTAACCAGACCAGGAATAATGAGGGCGCGATTTTGAAACATGTATTGAAGGATATGTGATATTATTAGTACCATATAATAGATACCACCCAGAACCTGGATTCCATGGAAACGTTTTCCCAGGTTTCCAAATAGTTGGATACTGTTACTTGGACATTGAAATAAACCAGAAGAGGAATAAAAAGACCGCCTTTTTGAAATACTTTTAAGGATATGTGATAGAATCTGGATTCCATGAACATTTCTTTCTAGATTTCCATTGGTTCCAATGCCAGAATAATTCCAAAAACATCTTAGACACTGGAATAAACCAGAACCGGAATGATAAGGGCACCGTTTTTAAACACGTTTTGATGAATATGTAATATCAGTAGGTACCATTTTAAAGATCTGGGCGCCATTTTTTAAGACTTTAAACGACATGTGATAGTATTACGTTTCAGCACTTGGATTCCAAGAAACATCTCAGGTTTCTATAGAATCTGTGACCAGAGAAATTCCAATTAACACTTAGGAAATTGGAATAGACCAAACCAGAAATAATTAGTGCGCCATTTTGAATCACGTTTTGGAGCAAAACGTGCCAAGTAATTCAGAGTTCCGGTACGCTGTCGTTTAGTAATCGATTAGGTGTGTAAAGTTGGAAAACTGCCTAACCCTATCAAGTTAGCCCGCTTCCACCTTAGACTGCATCAAAAACTTGAGATCGCAATTTATCGCTAGGATTTACTACCAATAAATATATTCGCTGTATATATTTTTACTAGCATAGCATTGTATTGTAATGTATTATCATAATTAAATAAAATATTCATTATAAACAATGAAATAATCATTAAAATTGTATTATTTATAATATAATTTATATTGCATTTCTAAACATAATTTATAATTTTTTTTTCGTTAGATATTGTGTTAGGTAGGTATGTATAATTTTATAAACTAACATTTTAAAAATATTGAAGATTTTCCTTCATATTTCTATACCCTTGGAATACGTAATTATAGTTTTTGAAAATTGATACGGAGTTTGTCCATACATCTAATACACGAATGTGAACAAGACAAAATACGGCAGTCTATTTTCTTTTAACGCTATAGTATCGAAAGTGACAAAATATCGCCTTCGAATTTTAAAAATTATGCTGGGGTAATGAACCTCTCAAACAGCAGTTATATAACGTCTTATAACACGATAACATAAGTTATACTGTTACAATTTGTTTTATACTCCCACGTCGGTAAAATTGTTATATATAGCATTTCTTGTCGTAACTTTGTTAAATTATATGATAAACATGTTATCATAGTAATATTTTTTTATAAAATGTTATCTAAAAATATTATACACCAATTTTCGTTTCGAAAATAAATTATTATTATTATTAAAAATAAATTATTGACAAAATTATAAAATGTGATATATATTTTTTTTGAACTCTGTCTTGTTTTCTTACTTTTCTTGCATCTTTTATTTGAAAAAGAAAACCTTTGTTGTAAAGGGGATTGGGTAACTTTGTATGGACCAGTGGCATGATTTTTTTTCTTAGCGGCCACTAATTTAATTGTTGCTAACATATCGGGTATTAACTAGTAACAACAGATCAAAAAAGAATTTTGCCGTAAGTGATATCGGAGCTGAGATATCTGATGTTGAAGTTGTAGAATTATGAGAGTTTTGTCATCAATTTAAAGTAAACTATCATATATTTTATTGTTAAAACTATTTATAGCGTTCTTTTTCTTCGTCTTTATCAACTTATCGATGTCCACTGCTGGACGTAGGTCTCTTGCATGGACCTCCACAAGTCTCGGTCTTGCGCCGCCTGAATCCAGCGGCTCCCTGCGACTCGTTTGATGTCGTCGGTTCACCTAGTGGGGGGTCTGCCAACACTGCACTTCCCGGTGCGGGATCGCCACTCCAGCACCTTCAGATCCCATCGACCATCAGCTCTTCGAACTATGTACCCCACCCATTTTCATTTCAGTTTCGCAATTCGCACAGCTATGTCGGTGACTTTGGTTCTCCTATGGATCTCCTCATTCCTGATTTGATCTCACAGGGTTACTCCGAGCATAGCTTTCTCCGTCGCCCGCTGAGTGATCCTGAGCCTTCTTATGAGGCCCATAGTCAGCGACCATGTTTCGGATCCATAAGTCATCACTGGCAGCACGCACTGTTCGAAGACTTAAGTCTTCAGGCACTGAGGAATTTTGGACGAGAAGACATCTCGAAGTTTCCCGAACGCTGCCCAGCTGAGTTGGATTCGGCGGGTGACCCCTTTCTCGAAATTGGATCTACCTAGCTGGACTGTGTGTCCCAGGTCTACAATTTCGAGTGCAGAGCTCTCAACAATTACTGGGTGGAGCGGAACATGAGCATTAGACATCATTTTCATCTTGCTCATGTTCATTTTCAGGCCCACCTGTTGAGAGACTCTGCTGAGGTCATTGAGCGTTGTATTAAGGTCTCTGAGAGTCTCTGCCATAATGACTATGTCATCGGCAAATCGAAGGTGAGTGATGTACTCGTCGTTTATGTTGATGCCAAGTCCATTCCAATCCAGTAGCTTAAAGACGTCTTCTAACGCAGCAGAAAAGAGCTTCGGGGAGATTACATCTCCCTGTCGCACTCCACGCTGCAATGTATTGGCCTTGTAGTCTGGTCCTGTATAAGTACTGACATAGTGGCGTTTTCGTACAAACACTTCAACTCTTCAATGTACCAATAGTTGATGCGGCATCTCTGCAGCGACCTCAATACAGCCCAAGTTTCCACCGAATCGAAGGCTTTCTCATAGTCCACAAATGCTAAACAAAGTGGCCTTTTATATCCTTCTATCTTCTGTATAACCTGCCGCAGCGTATGATTTGGTCTATGGTGCTAAAGCCTCTTCGAAATCCGGCTTGTTCGGGAGGCTGGAAGTCGTCGAACCTACGGGCGAGACGATTCGTATTGACTCTCGAGAAGAACTTATAAACATGGCTCAGCAGCGAGATGGGTCTATAATTCTTCAATAAAGTGTTATCACCTTTTTTGAAGAACAAAACCACCACGCTCCTTTGCCATGCTTTCGGCGTTGTACCCTCGTGAATGACGGAATTGAACAAACTCTGAAAGGTCTTTAGAGACGGTTTTCCACCCGCTTTCAGGAGTTCCGCTGTGATTCCGTCATCACCTGGCGCCTTGTTGTTCTTGAGTTGTTTGAGAGCCATACTAATCTCGTATAGCCTGACGTCCGGAATATCTTCGGTATAGTGTCGGGTCAGTATGGCTCTGGGGTCTTTGGTCAAATCTTCAACAGGTTTCTGTGTTCTGGTTCTTCTCGAGCTCTACCAAGACCTCAGCTCGAGAAGAAACGAGACGACCGTCGTCAGTTTGCAGTCGCGTCAGCTGGCTCTGTCCGATCGACAGATCTCTCGCGAACACTTTAGAGCCTCGGTTCCGCTCGATGATATCTTTAATGCACTCGGTATTAAAGTTCCGAAGATCGCGAGTTTTTGTCTTAGATATCTGCCTATTATTCTGCCGGTAGCCATTTATAGCGTTATGGATAGAATATTAAAAAATAAACAAAAATATTTAAAATCACTTTTTTATACTTAAAAATACCTACTATATGATGAGAGAAACGACAGACTAACGACCAAACAAACCGTTAGTCCCAGTGATTACTTTGTAGGAGTGAGAGTACATCGTAGTTGTCACTGAACTAACGTGGAAGCCAACATTTCTATGCCTAAACTAGACAACCAGGCTAACTAGCCTAGCCTAACTACGGTGTCCACCTCCCCTTATAGCCGTCCGTCACCAACCACGAAAGAAGACCCTAACAAATCTCCTTTCTAACTACATAAGCCATACATAGGCAACGACACTAAATGCAGAATCCAAACCAATACTGTAAATGACTAATCCTAACACTGACAGCGCTACACGCCACCGTACCGCCTGCGACCAAAGTCCAGTAAGACATGCTAAGTCGTGTGATTAAAATACTTGCTGGGTTCATCCTCGTGGCGTCGTGGACCGGCGTACCAGACGCGGTCGAACGCCTTCTCCATGTCAAGAAATACTACGACTAACTGCTCTCGCGTGTTATAGGCGGAAGCGAGGTATGTGATTAAAAACAATAGAAACAGAAACACTCGACACTAGTCACCAACTAACTCGGAGAGACGAGTGAAGTACGGTGCGCGGTGCGCCGGAGTTGATGCGCGGCTCAGGTAAACAAATCCTGTGCTATGATTGGTCGAGGCGATCACGCTCAGTTTTTGGGCTCATTAGAGGCTCCTTTGTTGTTGTTTATGACTAAAAGAAAAATAACAGGGAACCATCAAATATAATAAATAAAATAGACACAAAGTACCTAAGTGGCAACATGATTTTATGTATTTTTCATGTTAAAATATCTCAGCTCCGATACATTTTAGAAAGAAACTTTAATAGAATAAAATGTATGTATTATTGTGTACTTTCTAATAAAATAATTTTCATAAGTGGCCGCAAGAAAAAAAAATCATGCCACTTTTACCCAAACCCCTTTGTAAATTCTTTGTAATGTAATATAACATTAATTATTTCGTCCGCTTGTATCATAAACAATTATTATAACGCGTTCAAATTATTGTGATTAAATATATTATCATTACTATAAATATTATTAATATTGTATAATTACAATGGTTATTAACTAAGAATGTCATACGTGCTTTAAAATAAAGTTTTTATTTAAAAAAGTGAATGTTGTTTTACTTCAATAACATAAAGTATGCTTCATACCTGAACCAGACCATATGGTCTATACATGCAATAAAGTAGAAACATTAAAAATAATCACATAAAGTACTTAAGTTTAAGTATAGAAAATCTTTATCAAACGGTAGACGTCGAATGCTGGACAAAAGGTCTCTTGCATTGATCTCCAGTCCGATTTGGAAAATTATTTTTCTGTATGAAAGGGTATACTTCCCAGGTGGTCCTATAGTCATCAGGTCGGGATCTGATGATGGGATCTTGGAGAAATCGAGGGAACTCTTCTTTTATATTCAAATTCAAAATCCATCTATTTCATGTAGGCCAACTTGTAGCTCTTATGACACGTCATAAATCTACCACCGGTTCGGAATGCAGATTCTGCTGAGAAGAGCCGGTAAGAAACTCGGCAGTTGCACCTTTCAAAAAAATTTTTTTTACAATAGGTAACAAAACTATGCTATGTATACACATACAGTGCTTCCACAATGTCCACTTGTGGACATTACAATATGTCAGTTGAGATGATATCGTAACATAACATTGGAAATTTCAAAAGACCTGAAAACACGTGGAATTCGTAATACCTACGTAAGTATTCGGTCACCACAGATTCCTTATCTATAAAGGTTTTGATGTCACTAGATAACATCCCCCTGTATACAGGGTGTTCTATTAATTTGGGACAGCAGATGTATTATATCATATCGATAACTGCCTCTTATTAAGTTCATATGTTTATCTAGTAATTGCATGTTATGACACAAACACACTTTTTTAATGTTTGTTTATCTCTCGCTCTCATATACGGGCTAATCATCGAAACGATTAAACCGATTTTGATGGGACTTCACAAGAAATGACTAACGCTACTTTTTTAACCGACACGACGATCAAAAAAGTGTAGCATGTTTTTCTACCTACATGTAACTATATTGAGATTCCGATTATCTCCGAAACTTTTAGACCGATTACATAATTTTTACATTTTTTTTTTTAATATTTTTTGCGAGCAGACGAGCAGACGGGTCGTCTGATGTTAAGTGATTACCGCCGCCCATTAACATTTGTAACACCTGAGGCACCACCAATGCGTTGCCGGCTTTTCAGGGATTTGTTGGTCCGCCCCTTGAATAACCCCATGTTGTAATTTAGTAGGAACAGCGTCGCAGAACATAGAACTTTGTAGTTCTTAACAAAGTTAAGGGTTCTCACAGGATTTTATGAACCTAAATCAAGGCTTGTGAAGTTGCGGGCATCATGTAGTCTTAAATAAACTAGATAACACCCGTAATAGGCAATTCGGCGCAAAAATCGAACGCACTTCGCCATAATTAAAAAGGGCAAATTTATTCCACCCTCTTCATTAACTTCCACCCAACTTACCACCCTTTTACCACCCCCTTTCTTCGTATAACGGTCAGTAGTGTACAGACCTTCTTGCAAACCGTGTCGCCTTAGTAACTAAGTGCAAAACAAAAATAAACAAATTGCCTGCCCATTCCGAAAAACCCCCCAATTTTTTTGTGTAATATGTCGAATTTCGCTAAAGTGTGAAAAACTAAAGTGCAAAGAAAAACTTTCAAAAAAGTCTTAAAAATACACAAAAGCAACTTTTTTAAAAATAAAAACATTATAGTTTTGTGCAAAATGATTTTGAATACCAATTCTATCTAGTAGCAATAAAAAAACTAAGAAGTGACGAAAATGTTCGCTGAAAAATATGTCATATCGGAAAAAATAGTCAATTATTTCATGAAAATAAGCTGTTACTTTAACTCGATTGACGTTTTCAATTAAAAATGGCCTCCGTTATTTGTTTTCGCGCCAAAAAATCAATCATGGTGGCGAATTTGCCGGTTGTTTTCTACATTTTCAAAATCAAATTGAAATGACGTCGGCGAGAGAGCATTCTTGGAGGTGGCGAAAATGTGAACTGAATAGTTTTTCCATACTGTGTTTGTTATTAAAACTGTGTGTTTGTGTTTTTTATACATTTGCTGTGCATTTTGCCCTTGAAGGTTGGTATTACAGACTATTTTCAAAATATTAGCACACTTTTAATTCTGAAGCACAATCTCCTTTAAGTAGTGTTTTTTGGACATCCTGTATCATACTAATATTGTAAAGGCGAAAAATTGTATGTATGTGTGTGTGTGTGTATGTATGTTTGTTACTCCTTCACGCCACAAAGAATGTACAAATTTGGCTGAAATTTGGAATGGAGATAGCTCATACCCAGAATTAACACATGACTACATTTTATCCCGGAAAACTCAATAGTTCTCGCGGGAATCGAAAAACCTTAAAGGGCAGGGGAGAATATTAGTCAAGTTCAGTTTCACAAATATTTAAAAAAAAATCAGGAACATACTCATGTAATTACAGTTTACAGTTGTCATGAACATTTTGAATCATTCATGCCCTATGATTCATTACCGCAGGACCAATGAACTAATGACCTATAGGCACATAATGACACAATGGGACATTAGACTTAACTACCTTAAGGAAATAACTAAAGGTAATAAGAAATCGCAATAAACTACATGTATTCAGCGGAGGTTTAATTTCTTAATGGTCTCTGATCTGCCACCTGATTCTCTAAAAGCCACTGACATTTTTATTTGTTATCCATTGAAGCTTTACTATGAAATAGTAAATGACATTTCTCTTCAAGCCTTCAATGGATAAAAAATGCCTATCGGGTTGATAGGCACTGAGTTACAGAATCGGGGGGCTGGTCTGGTCTGGCTTTGGTTGTGGCTAGTTACCACCCTACCGACAAAGAACTGTCACCCAACCGTATAAAAAAAAGAGGCAACTCGGCTGGGCAGCAGCGTTCGGTAAGCTTCGAGATATATTCTCGTCCAAAATTCCTCAGTGCCTGAAGACTAAAGTCTTCGAACAGTGCGTGTTGCCAGTGATGACTTATGGATCCGAAACATGGTCGCTAATTATGGGCCTCATAAGAAGGCTCAGGATCACTCAGCGGGCGATGGAGAGAGCTATGCTCGGAGTATCCCTGCAAGATCAAATCAGAAATGAGGAGATCCGTAGGAGAACCAAAGTCACCGACGTAGCTCAGCGAGTCGCGAAACTAAAGTGGAAATGGGCGGGGCAGATAGTTCGAAGAGCTGATGGTCGTAGGGGTTCCAAGGTGCTAGAGGAGCGACCCCGCACCGGGAAGCTCAGTGTTGGTAGACCGTGTAAAAACCGATTTGATTATGCTACCATCTTAGACTGCATCGTCACTTAACACGAAGTGAGGACGCAGTTAAGGCCTAACTTGTCATCGAATACAAAAAACGTCGCCTTTGACGGTAGGGTGGTAACTATAGCCACGACCAAAGTCTCCCACCATTTCATTTATGAACTAAAAATCCTTTTGTCTCGACCACTAAGCTATCAAATTACTAGAATCCTATCAATTTGCGCGCTAGCGTCCCGCTATCCCATATCGAATGTACCAATCACGATGAAAAGCGTTTACCGTACCATATACCATGATTAATGGTGCGGCTGTAATACTGTAGAGTGTAATACTGTAGAGTGCAATTCATTTGTCTGCCCCACTATGTCTGCTGACGGGCCGAAACCGCTGATAGAATTTACCGTAAAGGTCATAGCTCACTTACACGACACCGCACGCATTCAGCACCCGCACGATACTTTAAAGCGAAGTGACCGAACCAGTGGTAGTTTCATTTGACGGTTCGAAAGCACTTTGTAAAAGTTTATTTGAATAAAAAAAATTAAAAATGAATGTCCACGCCAACTAGCAGTAAGCTCGCTATAAATTCGCGTAACAGCTACTGTGGGTAGACAAATTCGTAACCGCGCGATAACTCATTTACTGCAAAGGTCATAGCTCAGTTACACGACACCGTACGTATTCGCCCGCACGGCTCTACTTCAAATGGAAGTGACCGCTCGCTGTCTACGTCAACTAGAAGAAAGCTTGCAGAAAGAAGGCTAGCAGTAATCTCGCTCTAAATGCGCAGTCGATGAAGAGGCCGCTTTTTAACCAATACTGCAGACAAATTCGTGACCGCGCGATAACTCATTTTCACGACACCACTCCCACACGGCACTCGCACGGCTCTGCCTCAAATCGAAGTTGCTGTCCGCGCGGCGACAACGGTCAGCGAGCTTATTGCTAGCAGAAAGCTCGTTGTCCACGCGACGATGGCTAGCAATAAGCATTGTGACCACGCGCGTAGGTGAAGAAGCTGCTTGCATCCTCTCAGCCACTACTGCAGACATATTCAAGACCGCGTGCCGCGTTCAAGCAAGCGGCCCACGCGTTTACAGTGCCTATTGTCGCTATGGCATTATGGCCTATACTGGCTGCCCATTGTACTCTACTTTATTTACTTTTCATAGTGTATTTTTTTTGTTTACAATAAAGAATATTGCAGTCATTCATTTCATTCAGCGCCGGCCGCTTGCTTGAAGCTCGCTGTAACTTTGTAAGCGACACAATCATCAACCATTAAGTGGCTAGATTGCCACGTACTGTTTTTCTATTTTATACTGTCACTGTCAAGTGTATTTAAAGACCACGATCTAGAGTCTATATTTGAAAGTGCATTCATTTTACGTGCAGGAGCAGTGTCGTGTAAGTGAGCTACGACATTTACTATTATTTGTATAACTGATGGTACTTAATTAATTCATCGTTATTAAATACTCGTATAATGCGCTCCTATCAAGTATGAATCGTACTTTGGCTAGCTTGTTTTGAATGGCAGAACGGAATTCATTCGAAACTAATTATACTTCCAAATAGTTGTTCCAACTATTTGTAACTAATTTCAACTTAATATAAGAAACAACCACCTTGGGGTTACTTTAGTACCTAACTATATTATTAGTAGTTAAATTTAATAAGTGCTTAACTCGACCTTCGTTGGTGTAGTGGTTAACATGTTCAACAAGGGATGACGTGATTCCGGATTCGATTCCCGGGTCAGGCCTGTAATGTATTGGGGTTTCTGGCAAGAAATCCTCAGTCCTACTAGTTCGGAGTTAGAAAGTTGGCGGTACATCACCCCCGTACCGACTATGAGAGTGAGGGAATTTAGAGTTTACCAGTGTTGATGGCTAATCTCTGTGGAGATTGGCCGCCGTGGCCGGAATCGGTCGGGAGGACATTATTATTATAATAATGAAATTAGAAACATTTTTATATCTGTATAGTTACGATACATACCCAGTGTACCCACCTTCATAAAGTTGTGTTTTACTTTCAATGAAAAGTCGGTAATGGCGTCGCGACATGAAACCGAGAAAATAGCCTGTTTCTCGTTTAATTTTTTTTTTAGTGGTGGTCTGTACCACAATAATGGAGTCCACAATTTTTTTTGTGAAATAAATCAAAACATGAGTAAAATAAATAAATAAATAATTTCTAAACACACAAGAGATAGACAGGAATCAGGATGTTTCAAAAAATTTTTTAATATAATTATTTATTTCATTTAGGCCAACTTGTAGCTCTTATGACACGTTATGACTCTACCGCCGGTTCGGTAGGTACTCATTTTATTTCTAAGAATTAAAATATAAGCAAAATCAGATACAAAATATTATATTGAAACGAATGAAAATATTAAAAGAATTTTGCTGTAATTCGCCAAACCAGAAAAAATCTGTATGGCAACACGCGCCGCCCGCGCCATACACCGTTGTTTCTCAATATAAGAAACACAGGAACAACACAACACCAACACGCAGCGACACACAAACTCCTTCAAAACACACTCCACACACGTTTCGCTCCGACACCGGAGCATCATCAGATGTTAACTCGACAATACACAATTGCAATGAATTGCAAAGAATGAATTTAATAGTCAAATACTATACCAGGTAAAGTTACAAAATCTTTTGCCTAAATATTCAGTTACTTCTAAAACGCATGACTATTTATTTCCAAGTTCAATTAAAAAAAAACTCTTCAAAACCATCATAAAAATTACATGCTAGTGGATAAGTATGAATAATTTTGTTTGTTTCTTTGCAACGCTCCAAATACCAAATGTCTCAAGAAATTGCGAAAGATTGCGTTATTTAAGTGATTCCAATGATAAGTACATATTATTAAAAAACTGTTTGAGGGTTTTTAAGGTCAAGTATACTCTATTAGACCAAACAATCCTTACTAATTATAAATGCGAAAGTGTGTTTGTTTGTTGGTTTGTTCTTCAATAACGCTGCAACAGAGGCATCGACGTGATTTTTTGCATCGGTATAGTTGAGGACCTGGAGAGTGACATAGGCTACTTTTTATCCCGGGAAATCAAAGGGATCCCGTGGGATTTTTAAAAAGTAAATCCACGCGGATGAAATTGCGGGCATCAGCTATCAGCTAGTTTCTAATAATTTAAAACTCCCTCGACACATGCATCTTTTGTACGATATACCCGAAATCCTATTTCCCAGTTTTCTGCTCCATCATTTCAGATCCTCCTCCTGAATCCTCGGTCATCATTTATCTAACACTCTACTCATTGAGACCATTCTAATGAGCCCAAACACACTATAAATGCTGTAAGTTACTGAGAAGTTGGGTATCCCGCAAGATGCTGCCGCATCAGCTCAAGATTACCATTACTTGGAAATAATCCAAAGTATACTAAATTTCACCCTCTTCAAATTTAATTTTATAACAAAAGGTAGATTTATTTTTGGCAGGGACATACCCTCTCTAAGGTCCAATCTATTCATCAAAATGGTTCGGCGGTTAAGGTGCGAAAGCGTAACAAATAGACAGACAGACAAGTAAAGTTACTTTCGCAATTACAATATTACTTTGAATTTTGCTTATGTTTTAAGTGGTATACTTTGCAGACCGCAAAAAGATCCATTTTACAAGAAAATGTATTGAAAAAAATCTAAAAAGTCAACAGATGTTACTTTATGACCTTTTCAAATGGTCTGTAATCTATGTACCTCCCATAAAAAGAACGTTTGGAGGCTATCAGAATCGTATCTTTTGTCAATTGGCATTGGTCTCACTGGCGGTGTAATTCCGACAATGGAATAATCGCAGCCATTATCTGATTGATTGGAGTGTTCTTCACTGCTACAAACATATACACAAAGCCTCAATCCAACGGTTAAAGGTTCAGACTGAAAACTGAAGTGTCGCAGGTTCTATTCCCACCCGCCGCATTATTGTTATACCCACTAACACAAGCTTTCCGCTTATTTGGAGGAGAGAGGAGAATATTAGTCAAGTTAGAAAAACCAAGCTGTAAGCTGTGTCATGGACTTCCACAGGTCTCGGTCTTGCGCTGCCAGCGGATTTTAGCGACTCGTTTGAGATTGTCCGTCCAGACAGTAGGGGGTCTGCCAACATTGCGCTACAAGGCGCGGGGTCGCCACTCCAGCACCTTGGGACACTAACAACTATCAGCTCTTGCCCTGCCCTGCCCATTTCCACTTCAATTTCGTGTCTCGTTGGGCTATGTCGGTGACTTTGGCTCCTACGGGTCCACATTTTTGATATGATCTAACAGCTATACTCCGAGCATAACCCTCTCCATCGCCCGTTGAGTGACCCTCTTATGAATGGTCTTCTTATGAGACCATTCATAAGAGGGTCACTAAAGAGGGTTAGCGAAAATGTTCCGGAGACACTTTTTCTGAAATCTATAGAGCATGCTCTGACTTAGCTTGGACTCAAGATAAGGTTAGAACGAGACACAAATATGCTCCGATATAAATCTGTCTCGTTTTATCTCTGTCTTGAGACTGAGCAGAGTGAGATTGCAGTCTATAGATAATTAAGCCTCAATAGCTCAACGGTTAAAGGTGCGGACTGAAAACTGAAAGGTCGCAGGTTCGAATCCCACCCATTGCACTATTGTCGTACCCACTCCTAGCACAAGCTTTCCGCTTATTTGGAGGGGTTAGGGGAATATTAGTCAACTTCAGCTTGGCTAATATTCTTTTAAAAGAAAAAAAAAAAAAAAAAAAAAAAAAAAAAAAAAAAATAGATGCCTCTAACGAAACTTATCTCGTAAATGAACTGAAATTTGAAAGGCGGGGGGCATAAGTTTTTGAAAAAGCTTTGGCCGCGGCTATTTACCACCCTACCAGCAAAGGTGTGCCACCAAGTGCCTTAGCGTTCTGGAACGATGCCGCGTGGAAGGTAAACAGTCAGAGCCCTTCCAAGCTAGCCCATTTCTCATTTTCTTAAATTATAAGTAGTATAGTAGCACTGACCAATCGGTCAGCCTTGAGTTGGGGCAGGGATCGAACCCGCGATAGCCCGCAAGGACGCGCGGCGACCTTGTACTGAGCCGCCGGACTATGGCGGGCTTGAGTTACACGAGTCTTTAGCCTAAACTCCATTATTATGTCTGTTTCGTACACAAATTAGTATGGCTAACGTTCGATATACTCGTAGTCTGTTGGTGATAGCTTTGGCCTCTTGTCCAGGGTATCACAGGTTCCAAGACTAAGCATTTCTGACTTTTAGAATAGAATAGATTAGAATATCTTTTTAACCGACTTCCAAAAAAGGAGGAGGTTCTTAATTCATCGGAATCTTTTTTTTTTTTTATGTATGTTCCTCGATTACTCGAAGACGCCTGGACCGATTTGAAAAATTTCTGTTTTTATTTGAAAGGGTACACTTCCCAGGTGGTCTCATTGTCATCAGGTCAGGATCTGATGCTGGGACCCTGGAGAAATCGAGGGTACTCTTCAAATTTTATAGGCACAATTGATATACTTTGTAGTGGCGTTTGAAGTCGGTTTTGTAAAAATAATTTTTACGTTTATATTATTTTCTATGTATATTTCTATACACCAAATTCTCCAAGATTTCTGGACCGATTCACGTGATTTTTAAGCTATTGCATAGCTTCTATCGCGGGCCAGCGTGGAGACCGAACCCAGAAATTCCGTAACGAAAATAACCTGACACGGGACTCCTCTACGGTGAGCCGCTAGATGGTGCATTTTTTTTTAAAATGCTATGCAATAGCTTTACCGCGGCAGTCCCCGAGTGCCACACGTCTTTTTTTTTTAAATTAAGTTTTATCTTTATAATTGATTTAAAGTTGCTGTCTCGGATAATTAAGTAGGTATGTAGTAAGTACCTACTTACTTAGTTGTTGAAAAGAATGTGTGAATGAATAATGAGTAGCTAATGACCACCCCTCCCCCCCTCCACTGGCTGCACAGCCGCGGGTCGTAAACTATAAATTATTTCGCCATTTACTAAAGCCAAGGCTAAGAAAACTGTAACGTGAAACATCAAAATCGTCCGATGCCGTCATGTTAGCGAGGACCTCAGTGGCGCAGTGGTTCGGAGTGGGATCTTATAATAGAAAGGCAAACAAGAAAAAAATTTTGGTTCGCTATGATAAATTTGGAATGCCCTTCCGGCTTACGTTTTTCCTAACTATAATGTGGGTGTCTTTAAATCAAGAGTGAATAGGCATCTTCTAGGCAAGCGCGCACCATCTTAGGCTGTATCTTCACTTACCATCAGGTGAGATACTGTGATCTCAAGGGCTAGTATAGACTAGCTAGGCTAGATATTTAAAAAAATATATATTTCTTGCTAGGCCAAAATTCGGTCAGGAAGACATAATTATTAATTCTTTTTCATAATACTGACTAAAAGAGGCCATATGCAAAGCCGTTGCTTGGCAAATATAATTTATTCCATCCGAAGCAGAAAAAATTCCTGCATGTTCTACTAAGTGGGAATACTCAAGCAGTTTCGTACTAAATGTTTACGAATTCTCATTTTATTTGGCGCCACAGTGTTAGCGACAAAAGTATCTATATTACAAAATCCTACTAATATTATAAATGCGAAAGTTTGGATGTATAAATGGATGGATGGATGTTTGTTACTCAAGCACTCCACAACCACTGAACCGATTTGGCTGAAATTTGGCATAAAGATAAAATTATAGTCTTGAATGACATTCAGGCTACTTTTATACCCGGAAAATAAGAGAGTTCCCGTGGGAATTAAAATCTTCAAAGCACGCAAACGAAGTCGCGGACATCAGCTAGTTATTAAAAAAAATATTAAAAACTAGCTGATACGCGCGACTTCGAACGCGTGGATATAGGTTTTTTGGAAGTCCCGCGGGAACTCTTTAATTTTCCGGGATAATTCAATTCCGATCAGTGAAAAGATGTATTAGCATTTATTATTTGCTATCGTTTGACCGCGCCTTCGTTCGATTTTGCAAACCACTATTTTACCCGCTTAGGAGTTGAATTTTCAAAAATCCTATCTTAGCGGAAGCCTATGACATTATCTGTTGCAAAATTTCAGTTTGATCCATCCAGTGATTTGAGCTGTGCGTTGGTAGATCAGTCAGTCAGTCACCTTTTCCTTATGTATATTCAGATAGTCTTTTTAAAGTATAGATGAATAAGCCTGTACGTTGCCCGCTTGCACTGGCGCCGAACCCTACCGCCCCAACCCCTATTAATAAGTAATTCATATTTTGTCCCGACAAACTCTTGGCATTTATGTCACAGGTAATTAGCGACCCCATTACAAATACCGCTAAACCTGACCTGTCAACTAAAATCATTAGTACGGAAAACGATTCCAGGGAAAATAAATTAGAAACAAGAAAAATAAATAGGTGGCTATTTTGAAAACATTTTAAACTTTTATACCTGTATATCTATATCTAAGTATATAAAAGGCAAAGGTGACTGACTGACTGATCGGACGGATTGGGCTGAAAGGCATACAGATATTATAGCATTATGATGTAGGCATCCGCTAAGAAAGAATTTTTGAAAATAAACCCCTAAGAGGGTATAATAGGGGTTTGAAAAATCGAACTTAGCTTAGTGAGCGAAGCCGCGGGCAAAAGCTAGTAGAATAGAATGGAATAATTTTTTATTCAAATAGACTTTTACAAAGTGCTTTCGAATCGTCAAATGAATCTACCACTGGGTAGCATGGGCAGGAGATAAAAGTTTTATCCCCCGATTTTATCCACTGACAGGGGATAAAATTATCTTTTCCCTATGCTAAAGCACGGCGACAGAGAAGGCGATGTATATTTCTATAAGTATATCCACTGAGTGTTATTTCCACCGCTGTGCCCATGCTCGACGGGTGGATAAAGCTAAGCGAGGGCATAAACGTTTTATCCTTTTCCCGGGGATAAAATTTCTCCCGCCCATGCTACCAGTGCTGGTTCGGAAAGCCGTTCCGAACAAAGTAGTAAGTATTAGTGTAGTTAGCACTATAAAGTCAAAACATAATATTTGTCACAGCGGGAGTAAAAGAACATAAGTTACAATAAAAAATAAGGTTTTTCTATACAATAGCAGCTTAATACAGTGCAACCTTAATATAA
The DNA here is from genome assembly GCA_038048805.1 of Hipparchia sbordonii. Classification (NCBI taxonomy): domain Eukaryota; kingdom Metazoa; phylum Arthropoda; class Insecta; order Lepidoptera; family Nymphalidae; genus Hipparchia; species Hipparchia sbordonii. The sequence continues at coordinate 613,548 of CM076117.1, read as the reverse complement.
CATACCTCAATATAACGACTTCCTCGATTTAACAAATTCTTCGTAATCCCCTTGAATTGTCCATAAGAGTCAATATAAAATATACCTTTACATTGTGTCTCGACATGTTTCGACACGCTTTTGTTTGTAAAGTAATCATTGTTGTTTTGATGGAAAGTAATGTAAACACCTCTGCTCGTCACTATTGTTCTTTTACCTCTTTATAACGAATTTTAGACCAATCTAACCTCAACATAACAAACCTCAGTTCAACGAATTACTTGATATTACGAATATTTTCTTGTTCCCCTCCGATTTGTTATATCGAGGTTGCACTGTAAATTGTTCTTGAACTTTTTATTTCAAAACCAATGGTGCGTGCGAGGGATCCAACGCTTGACCGCCAAGGTGACCACTCAAGCGGTGGAGGCTTTATAATTTATACCTATTATTAATAACATAATAATTTACTTAACAAGAAATAATATAAACATAAAAAATCTTTCAAAAAAACTGACTTCAAACGTCACTATATAAAATTTGAAGAGTTCCCTCGATTTCTCTAGGATCTCATCATCGTATCCTAACCTGCAGGGCGATTTGACCATGGGACCACCTGGGTAGCAAAAAAACGAATTTTCAAATCAGTCCAGGCGTCTTCGAGTACGTAATAGGGGAACATAAATAAAAAAAAAAAGATTCAGACCAATTGAGAGCCTCCTCCTTTTTTCAAGTCGGTTAAAACGTTTCAAAATTGTAACCCAATAACATAATTGTATGTTACATCTGTCTTAAAAAATATTTTGATTTGATTCCTAAGTACTAAAAGAAAAAGTAATATTTTGCTATAATCCGCCAAACCAGAAAAAAATCTGTATGGCAACACGCGCCGCTCGCGCCCTACACCGTCGTTTCTCCAGAATAAAAGAAACACAAGAACAACACAACACCAACACGCAGCGACACACAAACAAACACAAAAAAAAAAAACACACTCCACACACGTTTCGCTCCGACACCGCAGCATCAGATGTTGACTCCACAGCGCGCAATTGCAATTCTATCCAAGATTTGACAGATGTAAAATGTAGCCTATTTCACCCGGACTATAATAACAAATAGATAATAGATTGATACTTCATTCATCAAAATCAGCTCATTAGTTTAGGCGCTACGATGGAATATACGTAAATAGAAACATACATACCTACACACATATATAGGCTGCTAAAATCATAACCCTTTTGCTATAGTCGAGTAAAAAGTGTGGTCACCCATTGTGTTACTTGACTTTACTGACTGACGCTGATTAGGATTTTTTGTTCCGAGAATAATCCGTGTAATTATCTCATTCATCATTTATTTTAAACAATGAATTGTTACTTATGTCGAAATTCTTCTTTTTCCTAAATTATAACAATTTTCATGACTAAATACCAAAATTCCGACTATTTCTCCATAACAATAACTACGTCACTATATATATTATAAAACAAAGTCCCCCGCCGCGTCTATCTGTCTGTTCACGATAAACTCAAAAACTACTGAATGGATTTGCATGCGGTTTTCGCCAATGACAGAGTGATTTATGCACATTATGATAATCATTTACACCATATATTATTTTAAATGAATATCTCAAGAGTTATCTCAAAATAAAAACAAACGCGCGCGAAAATAAATTCAAACGCCGCTGACAAGAAATTGATGTGACCCTACAACAGAAAAAAAATGTATAGCTACATAATTACATACATATTATGCTCTACTACCGATTATACATACATCTACATAGTATATCCTTACATATTATAAATGTGAAAGTGTGTTTGTTTGTTGGTTTGTTGGTTTATCCTTTAATCACGCCGCAACAAAGAAACAGTTCGACGTGATTTTTTGCATGGGTATACTTGAGGACCGGCAGAGTGACATAGGCTTTTTATGGACGCGAGCGAAGCCGCGGGCATTAACTAGTAATGTAATGTAAGCCAATGTATTTTTATCGTTGGTCGATTACAACTAAACCTCCCTGGCGCAGTGGTGAGCGCTGTGGTCTTATAACTGGGAGGTCTCGGGTTCGATTCCCGGCGGGGGCAATTTATGAATTTATAATTTCTAAATTGTCTCTGGTCTGGTCTGGTCTGGTGGGAGGCTTTGGCCGTGGCTAGTTACCACCGTCAAAGACGTGGCGCCAAGCGATTTAGCGTTCCGGCACGATGGCGTGTAGAAAGTAGAAACCGATTAGGGGTATGGGTTGAATTTACACTGTTATACCCCTTCCAAGTTAGGCCGCTACCATCTTAGACTGCATCGTCACTTACCATCAGGTCAAGGGCTATCGCAAGCAAGGGTAAGGGCGCAGTCAAGGGCTATCTTGTCATCGAATTAAAAAAAAAAACTTTCTCATTACAGGTACAAAACGAAGACATGAAATGTGAAAAATGGCGTTGAAACTGAAGTATACGGACGAGCACGGAATTCTCCACATCGACATGAGTCCATCCAGCAGCCCTGTGGATTCCACAGACCAGCCCAGCGACCCCAAGTTCGACACCATCAACAACAGATTCGGAAACTACGACCTTTTCGGCGGAAAATACGACAAGGAACAATACAACGACGGCGAAACGCAGTCGCTATTCCGCAGCAGATACAATAGCTTCGAAGAGGAATTCGCGAACACGCCGTACGCGTTCGCCACAGACCGATCTCTGCACAAGCCGCTACTAGACATCACTATCGACTCGCGCGCAGACGTGTCCCCTTCCAAAGACATTGAGAACGACCGATTCTTCGACCGATCCGATTTGTTCGGGCCGAAAATCGATCTGAAGACCAGCGACGCGTTCACGGTTACCCATTTGATCCACGCGCAGGACCGATATTTTGACTTGTCGACTAGGGTTGGTGAAAAAGGTGTCGTTAGGACTATAGCGGATAGTTTTGAAGTGAAAAGTGCTCCCAGTTCAGCCAAAAGGGTCAGAAGTGATAAGACTAGTGATGGGGAGGCGTTCAAAGTGTTGTCGGCGAACAGCTTGAAGGGATCCCGGGGGACTGGAGCTAAAGTGCCGTGAGTATCTTTTATTTTCCTTTTATCTATTATATAAAAATAAGTCGGGTTTTCCTTCCTGACGCTATAACTCCAGAACGCACGAACCGATTTCCACGGTTTTGCATTCGTTGGAAAGGTCTCGGGCTCCGTGAGGTTTATAGCAAAGAAAATTCAGGAAAAATTTCAACAATTTAAGAACGCGGTCGAAGTCGCGGGCGTCCGCTAGTTCGTAATATAAAACAAAGTAGGGTTTGTTCGAACACTCATAACTCTAGAACGGCTGGACCGATTTTCATGGTTTTTGATTTGTTGTATATTTCCGCTCCGAATAGCAGAACAACTATTAAAATATTGGAAAAATTCACGAAAAAAAAAATAATGAAAAAATTTCATTTTCTCACACATTTTGTATTGAAGGGTTTTTTGATGGCAAGGAAAGTGACTTTTTACCCCGGAAAAACAGTGACCAAGTCACGCGGATGAAGTCGCGTGCAAAAGCTAATACTAGTATAAAATGACGATGGTCGTGACTTCGTTCGCGTGGATTGAGATTTTTTCCCGCGGGAACTCTACTATTTTTCGGGGGAAAAAAAGCCTATGCGTCATTCCAGACTGTAATCTATCTCACTACCAAATTTCAGACAAATCGGTTTAGTCATTGTGGTGTGATTGAGTAACAAACGTCCATCATCCATCCAAACTTTTGCATCTTTCTTTTGCATTCTACGACAACATAGTCCTTGACAGCGATCTAACCTGATGGTAAGTAACGATGCAGTCTAAGTTGGTAGCAGGCTAACTTGGAAGGGGTATGGCAGTGTACATTCAACCCATATCCCTAATCGGTTTCTACACGCCATCGTGCTGGAACGCTAAATCGCTTGGCGGCACGTCTTTGACGGTAGGGTGGTAACTAGCCTCGGCCAAAGCCTCCCACCAGACCAGACCAAAGACAATTCAGAAATTAAAAATTATTAAATTATATTATCGATATTGTCTGTCTGTCGGTCTGTGCGCGCATCACGGGAAAACTACTGGACGGATTTGAATGAAATTTGGTATAGCTGATACTCCGGGTCAATATGTAGAATACTTTTTATCCTGATAAACAATAAGGTTTATCCGGCTTAGGGAAAAAATTTTTGTTGATTTTACTCCATAACTTCGTTAAATCTACACCGAAATTGATAAATTTTTTTTATTATAAATTATCTACTATTAGAAATATTTAATTCAATTTTGGTGAAGATCATCTAAATATTATCGGAGATAGAGGACATAACTTCTCGCGGATAGTAAGTAGCAAGTCACTCTAAACTTCTTCCACGCGGGCGAATTCGCGGGAATCAGCTAGTAGTTAATATGTTTGTGTAATACGTATTCAGAAAATAAAAATCGAACGAAAGTGAAACTCTAGATAATAAATAATTAGGTAACGAGGTAACGTAATAATTTGTAATCTTATTCCAAATACCTAGCTATTGTGGTCTCTCTAAATACCTACGTAGATACAATTGACAAACGTGTAAAGTAAACTTCATAAAAACCTTAAAATAACTTCAGTTACGATTACTGTTGCTTAACTCACGTTTATTTTCACAACTTTTACACAAATTGGTAGCAAGGTTTTATGTAAATTCGAATATTGTTTACAAAATAAACTAGGTAAGTACCTACGTATTACAAATACTGTTTCTAATTAAGCTAATGAAAATAGCTATAAAATCCGATATAAAGATTGAAATCTGAATTAAGTTAGTATGTAGAGTTTTGTAAATTTTTGCAATGCGATGGTGAATGACCTTAGGGGTACAGTGGCGATATAGCTTTGTTAACATAACGCCCCAGGTTCGATAGGTGTATGTTTAAAGAATTTATTTTCAGAAATTACTTAAAAAGATTGTTTACTTAAAGACAACTTAAAACTTAGTCCTACCTATTCAACAAGCTAGTAACAAAATAGAAAGGCTCTAGCTAAATATTTTTTCATAAAATGAAAAGGTATCTGATAAAGGTTGCACACCACTAAACCAAATAAGGCTGCCCGCCCACTGGAACCAGTCACCTTTTGGTTTTTAAAGTGCAACTACTTATTATTAAATTTATTTACACCGTCTAACTTTTAAAATATTACGTCATCATCTACAGTTGAGGTTTAGTGTGATTTACGCTTCTACTCGTTATTTTTCATTGTTTGAACAAAAAATAAAAAATAGAAGTTAGGTATTACAATACAAAAGATTTGCAAAGCTAATTTTATTAATGATAGCACTTATATCTCAATCACAAATACCCAGTGGCGGATTTACACACTTGCCAGTAGGCTTTTTTATTCGATGACAAGATAGCCCTTGACTGCGATCTCACCTGATGGTAAGTGACGATGCAGTCTAAGTAGGTGGCGGGCTAACTTGGAAGGGGTATAGCAGTGTAAATTCAACCCATACCCCTAATCGGTTTCTATACGCCATCGTGCCGGAACGCTAAATCGCTTGGCGACACGTCTTTGACGGTAGGGTGGTAACTAGCCACGGCCAAAGCCTCCCACCAGACCAGACCAGAGAAAATTTAGAAATTATAAATTCCTAAATTACCCCCGCCGGGAATCGAATTCGAGACCTCCCAGTTATAAGACCACAGCGCTCACCACTGCGCCAGGGAGGTCGTCAAAAAGGCTATTCAATTTTTGCCGTCCTTCCGATCTCTACAATTTTTTGTTAGTTTAGGGGCATACCCTGGCACCCTCTATAGTAGGCGCGACATCAAAATGGAAAACTTACAGTTATATGTTTTGCGAAGTCGCGGGTATCAGCTAGTATTTTATAAAATTTTATATGTATTTATGGACCTAATGACAGTTATGTAGGTACCTGTACAAATATTTCATTTTATTTACAATATTTTTTAATTTATATAAGACATAAATAAAAATTTTGACCCCTTTGCCGCCCCCCCCAAAAATCTGCCGCCCTAGGCTCCAGCCTACTCAACCTTTTGGTAAATCCGCCACTGCAAATAGCTAGACTATACTTGCGTATAAAATTTATTCTTTTATATATAAGTAAAACGTAAAACTTGAAATAACTCAACCGCACAAGATTCACTATCAAATTACAAGGTAATAATCTCAGGAAGCCTTACTCTTTATAACTTAAAATTATAATAATACAAAGATAAGTTGTAAAAACTGAATAAAACGGTCGGAAATTATGTAAGGATGTTTTTTGTATACCGCGCTTCAGTTAAATACCTACAAATAACGAGGTGATTTTTAGTTTTTAGTTTTACCATAAAATATCAACTGAGGTATAATGTATAGGCTATACCATTATACCTCAGTTGATTTTTAGTTTTTAGTTTTACCATAAAATATCAACTGAGGTATAATGTATAGGCTATACCATTATACCTCAGTTGATATTTTATGGTAAAACTAAAAACTAAAAATCACCTTGTTATTTTTATAAATATGATACTCAGGAATTCGACGGTACCAATTTTCATAAGTTTTATTAGTATGTAAAAGATAAGTAGGTTTTCCAACTTTTGAAAAATAATATTTTAACTTATTAAATAACTTTAGAGTATTAATTTCAAAAAAATATAATTTTACACATACATTCTAAGAATAAGTAAATTACTTGTATCGGATGTACCTAGGACTACACTACTTCTTATTACTATTTTGATATCAATTAAAAGATCCATTAGGAAAATTTTCTCTAATCCAAAATTTGACTTGTACCGTTAGTGCTTCGGAAAGATTAGGTAAGTATTCAACTTTCAAACATTTTGCATAGTTAACTCGAAACATCTGATTTTGGAAATGTTCGATTAATGAATTTGACTCACGATATGTACTAATAATAATGCCCCATTCAGAACATAGTTCCAGTGTTTATATTATTATTAATATTGGATAAGAATGCATACTTATATACCTACTTAATATATTATATAACATTGACACTGAAAATTGATATATTGGTATCAATTTAACATACGGTATTTATGTAATGCATGACAATGTATGTACGGTCGGGGACAGAAAATGTTTACCACTTTTCAAATTAGATTCTTCGTAACCCTGCATTCAGTAAGGTCTATAATGCTATATCAAGGCATTTGTTACATTATAAAAATTTCATGCATCGTTTTCTCAAAAAAAGTATTAATGACTTTTCTATACAAATATTAGCAATAAAACTCATTTCCTAAATTCAAGTTTGACACATTAGCATCATTGCCCTTGTAAAAGTGACAATTAATTATCAAAAATATTATATTTGTTACTTGAAATTTATTATACAAAATAAATGGCAAGCTTAATCTAATGGATTGTGTTCATATTGTGCATTGAATCATAATGATGCTGCTAGCATCCACAGTCAAAAACAGTCAAAAGGAGGTGGATGAGCTACGGTGATGCGTGGTGTTTCTGCAGTATTTTACATCGATGTTCTGCAGCAAAATTCCAACAACCTAAGTTCAAGATAATGCGCCGAGCTACTATTCCATGGTTCAATCTGCACCGTGGCAGTCATCTCGTTCAATAGCCCGCTCGATCTGCTGATTTGAAACTGAAAATTTATGGGGCTTAATGATTCAAAGCTGGGACTGTCAGAATCAAAGAAATCCTCAAACTCTTAGATCACATTGCACTGGGGTATGAGATGATATCACAGATGATATGAACTGACTTATCGCCTTGTCGCGTTTATGCGAGAGAGTCTACGTGTTGTCATAGCAGCGAATGGAAGCTAATTAAGCTAATTATTTATTTATACTAATATTGTTTAGTTTCTCAATAATAAAATTAAGAAATAAAGATTCTTTGGAATTTCATTAGATTATTACTTCCGTTTTCATATTTTGGTAACTCGTGTCTATATGAGATAATATATATTTATTAAAATTACTAGCTTTTGCCCGTGACTTCGTCCACGTGAAGTTAGGATTCTAAAATTTCCATGGGAACCTTCTATTTTTCCGGGATAAATGTCGCTATCCAAATCCCCAACTATATCCATGCAAAAAATCATGTGGATCTATTGCTCCGTAGCTGTGTGATGGAAGGACACACCAACAACGAACAAACAAACACTCACATTATTTTATAACATTAGTAAGGATTTTTTGTTCCAAAAAAGGTTTTCTACATCCAACCTATTTAGCAGTCAGAAGAGGGCAATCCGCGCAATCTATAATTTGAGGCCGCGGGATTCCCTTCGAGAAAGATTTAAAGAGATAGGCATTCTTACAGTAGCTTCACAATATATTTATAACAACATAATATTTGTCAGACAAAACATTTTGAGTTACAAAAAGAAGAGTGATTTGTCCGATAGACCAAGTAGAAATCCAAATAGGCTCATGTTTCCTGGGCTGCGCCTCAAGAGGATCCAAAAGACATTTGTGAGAATGGGCGTGACGTTTTACAATAAAATTCCACAGTCAATCTTAGACTTGCCTCTACACAAGTTTAAGAAATCAATTAAATCTGCTCTCATGAAAAAAGCATATTATACAATTGAAGACTATGTAAATGATAAAAAGCGTGGATATAATTCGCTCCAGTGATTCATAAGACAGTAATAACTATCCTGTGTTCAATAATAATTGTAAATTTTTTATTTTTTTTGAAAAGAGTAACCGCCGAGTTTCTTACTGGCTCTTCTCGGCAGGAAAGGCATTCCGAACCAGTGGTAGATTCATTGACGATTCAAAAGTGCTTGTAAAAGTTTATTTGAATAAAAAATATTTCTATTTCTATTTCTATTTCTATTAGTCACCTACTAAAGAGACCGCTAAAGGACTGTCTAAACACCGCTACATGTTAAAAAGTCTATGATCTATGGCTAATCAAATCACATATCGACCTTCTGACACAGATGTGTGCATGCAATTATGAATCTTAAGGTGGTAAACATTTTTTGTCCGCGACATGTATGTATTACATATCTGTCAAGCTATAATCTATTTTTCCTTACGGTAAACAAGTTTTTCTCGCAGAAAGTCGTAAGCGACGCGCTAAGCACAACACTTAAGACGTTCTTACATAATCCAACTTAAATTACAAAAAAGCTAAAATTACAGCCATAATAAAGCCGTCAATTGAAACCTTGTAAGGTCAGTCCAACGACATTGATTTTCTAAGAAATAAAAAAAGGTTTTTTGCCTCATGTTTTGTGACTAAACTGTAGTTTACGATATTGTTTGGAGTTTCCGTTTTTTTTTACTTAGGTACTATTAAGTTTATATTCCATGGAAAACAAAAAATAATACTTATATTGTATAATTTAATTTATAAAGACATTACACGTTGCGATCACACCTAATGGTGAGTGACGATAGACCCATAAGATATCCCTATCCGTGGCATATTTTGTCAAGACCTGTCATTGAATCAGTTTCTATACCTCGGAAATATAATATCCATCATGGACAATTGGACACACTTTTAATCCCGGAAAATTAGTTTTATATACTTAATACTAACTTCCGAATAGGAATCGCTTTTTTCTGTTCCATACAATAGCCGAAAAAGTCTTCTATTCTGCTATTCCGTACTCCAGGATTCGAAGATTAACCACACCTTGTTAAGATTAAAAATTCGCTTAAAACAAAAATATCAACAATTTTAAAAATATAAATAAAAAGAAAAACAAAAATATGATAACAAAATCTCTTTCCATGAAAGGGGACATCCTGCATTATCTTCTTCTTCTAAATATATAAAAGGCAAAGGTGACTGACTGACTGACTGACTGATCTATCAACGCACAGCTCTAACCACTGGACCGATCGAGCTGAAATTTGGCATACAGGTAACTGTTAGGACGTAGACATCCGCTAAGAAAGAATTTTGGAAAATTTCAACCCCAAGAGGGTTAAATAGGGGGTTAAAAATCGAACCTAACGTGAGCGAAGTCGCGGGTTAAAGCTAGTTTAATATATAAAAAAAACTTCCGAATAGGGGTTTGAAAAATCTAACTTAGTTAGGATTTTCCTGCAGAAAACCTCTGTTTTCCGGGATAAAAGATAGTATGAAAGTGCTCCAAATCCACAAAATTATGCCCATGCAAAAAAATCACGTCGATCCGTTGCCGCCTTGCTGCATGATTGAAGGACAACTAGCAGTCAGCAGACACGCTTTCCCATGTTTTCTAATATAGTAAGGAAGCTTTATGGCACTAGTGAAGTAATGCAACCGGAGGTTACTCCACCATAAACAATGGTGGTGTTTCAAGTCTGCTTAAGTCAAGTCATAATTTACTTTTCACTACATTTTCACGCTCTGTAAAGTAAAAAGTGGCGTAACTATTTGAGTTTGTTACTCGACCGAGCAAATAGGAGATTTGTTTTATGATTTTATATTTTTACTATTAACGAAGATAACATGCGTTTAACGTAAGACTTTTTGTGTTTGGGAGAATATAATATGTAAGAACTAGCAATGGCCCCCAGCGTTACTCGTGTGAAATTAGACATTGCCATTATTTCGTTTAAATCCTATCCCGAGGAAGTTGTCTACAAATCTTGAAAACATTTACTCGTATTTGAAGTCTCTAATAAGTATACCTAATAACAAAAATAATACTAAACTTTAAAGCGAAAATATGATTTTTTCTATTGTCTCATCCTGGGAATTTCGAAAAATTATTCTTTTTTTTTTATTCGATGATGACAAGATAGTCCTTGACTGTGATGTCTTTCTACGCGCCATATCGTGCCGGAACGCTAAATCGCTTGGCGGCACGTCTTTGACGGTAGGGTGGTAACTAGCCACGGCCAAAGCCTCCCACAAGACCAGACCAGAGACAATTCTGAAATTATAAATTCCTAAATTGCCCCGCCGGGAATCGAAAAAAAAATTATAAATGCGAAAGTGTGTTAGTTTGTTGGTTTGATAGTTTGTCCTTTAATCACGCAGCAACGGAGCAATAAATCGACGTGATTTGGTATGGGTATAACAATTGAGGACCTGAAGAATGTCATAGGATACTTTTTATCCCGGAAAACGTTTAAAGTTTCCGAGGTATTTTAAAAACCTCCACGCGGACGAATCTAGTAAATATCGATATTATAATATTATAATAGATTTTTTTTAAAGAAAATTAGCCAAGCTGAAGTTGACTAATATCCTCCTATCCCCTCCAAATAAGCGGAAAGCTTGAGCTAGAAGTGAGTAGGTACGATAATAGTGCAACGGGTGGGGTTCGAACCTACAACCTTTCAGTTTTCAGTCCGCACCTTTAGGCTATTGAGGATTAACTAGCTTTTGCTCGTGGCTTTGCTCACGTTTTTCAAACCCCTATTTTACCCCCTTAGGGGTTGAATTTTCAAAAATCCTTTCTTAGTGTGCGCCTACGTCATAAAAGGAACCAACTGTAAAAATTTCAAGTTTCTAACTTCAGTAGTTTAGGCTGTGCGTTGATATCTCAGTCAGTCAGTCAGTCAGGACTTTGAATTTTATATATATAGATAACTTTAATTAATTTTCAAGTATTGATAAGTCTTAGCATTAATAACTTTAGTCTATATAAGGTATACCTTGTAAGGCAAAGGCTGTGAAAAGCAGGTCGTTGACCTTGTGCCCACGCGGCCCGACTTTATATAAAAGGGCAACGAATTATACACACGCTCGATCAACGGCAATAGATTTATCCTACTCGTACCTAATTACCTTTTACCCAACTGCGCGACGTAAAGGAGGATAATGTGTTTATCTATTTATTGAACGAGCGAAGCGAGTTCTCTGAGTCAACTAATGCGCTTGCCTACTAGACAGAGAAGTGTGTACGTCCAAATGTCTGTCAGAGCCCTATAACTTCAGAATTACTGAATATTAGAACGTGAAACTTGGTTGAAAATTCAGTTATATCCTGTACTTGAACAACAAATACTAAAATTAGATAAATGTTATAAAGAAACGAATTTATTTAATTTTAAATGCTAATAGCTTCACAATAATGCTAATAGATGGCGCTGTGTCAGTAAAACAGTTTTATGTCAACTATTATTTTTTTTATTGCGTCTAATGTTAAAAGTTAATTATTACAATAAATAATTAAAACTTTTGGGAATTATGGGATATCGCGAAGTCTCAGTTCGGGACGAACCACTAGTTTTATTTATTTTACAAAAATCAGCAGCGAATTAGAACAATATTAAACTTAAGAGATAATGACAATTGTATGGCCAATTATAGATTTTTTTAAATTAACCACAGAAACAGATACATTTTTTGAGAGTGACTAAAATAACATATGTATGTGAATAATGTAATCATGTAATGTATGTATCTATGTGACGTATTATGGGCCGATTTTTGACGATTCTCACGTCAATCGGTTTGTGTTAATCTTGGAAGTGTCACTACAGACACGACATGACAGTAATCAAAATTCAATATGGCGACCAGACGCCGGACGCGTGCTGCGACAAAGGAAAAATGGAAGTCGATGAACTATCTTAAGTGGGTAATCATTGAATATGTATTTGAAAATCATTGTTAGGTTTGTCCTATCATTTTTATTTCGAATGACCGTTTACAATCTATGACAGTTTAAAGTTACAAATTTTCAGTTAGTATTCTTTAAGCAGTCGGGTTTCTAAATTGCAGGTAGGTATATTATGTACTAGCTGATAGCTGAAAGTTTAGAGTGACTTACTACTATCAGCGAGAATTTATGTCCTCTATCTCCGATAATATTTATTAGATCTTCACCAAAATTGGAGAAAATTGTTCTAATAAGGTTCTAATAGTACACAATTTATATTAAAAGAAGATTTATCATATTCGGTTTAGATTTGACGAAATTATGGAGCAAAATCTACAAAAACTTTTATCCCCTATCCCGGATAAAGCTTATTGTTTATCAGGATAAAAAATATCCTATATATTGATTGATTGGAGTATCAGCTACCACTATATCAAATTTCATTTAAATCTGTTCAGTAGTTTTCGTGTGATGCGCGAACAGACAGACAGACAAAAATTTAAAAAGAATTGTTTTGGGCTCAGTATCGCTAATAAAGCATCCTTCGACTTCTATGTTGTCCTTCGATTCAAATTTTCAAAATATATTTCATGTAGGTACAGAATTCGACCCGTTAGTTTTATTATATACTAGCGGCCCGCTCCGGCTTCGCATGGGTATAAAATATATAATCTATGTCATTCACTGTTAATGGATGTTATTATACATATAAACCTTCCTCTTCAATCACTCTATCTATTAAAAAAAAACCGCGTCAAAATCCGTTGCCTAGTTTTAAACATTTAAGCATATGTAGGGACAGAGAAAGCGAATTATTTTTTTTTCTATGTAGTGAAGTATAGAATATAGATATAGATGTAAATAAACCTGAGCTAACACTAACTTAAAACTTTTTAATTTTAATGACAAGTTATCACTATCGTCTATCACACTAATATTATTATTATAAAGGCGAAAGTGTGTAAGTGTGTGTGTTTGTATGTATGTTTGATAGGTTAATGAAGTTGCCAGAAAGAGCAACTCTTCAAAAAATGGCAAATATTACTCACAGCAGCACAGCACGTCGAAGATCATAGATAATATACGTACATATAGATCGTTAATTCTTTCAAGTATTCTTACGTTAGACTGAACTTAAAATGCGATCTAAAGTAATACAGCGCCATCTATGCGAACACCAAAGTACAAACAATCTATTATTTAAGAAAAACTAAACCGGCTTCAATACACCAAAATAAAGAATAACTGAAAAGGGAAAATCAGTTAAAAACATTAATTCTTTCCTAACTAGTAAGTTCTCACCATTTGTACGATGTTTGGTCTATATTTATACTTTGATTCTTGAATTTGAATTTTGATTTTGACTCTTTTTTTCTCAGAAAGATATATCTTCCAACTGAAGTAACTGAACCAATAAAATTCCAGCTATAAAAAGTCTATACTTACGATATTCTTTCTCGGTAGTCCGATAGCCCGGGACAAAAGTTTCAAACTATTTGATAGCTTCACTTCCGGGCGATTGTTAGTTGCTTTTGTATAGACCACAGTGGGTAAGAAGGTATATTTATATGGCATGTAATTAAACAGGCTTCTATTTAATAGCATTATTAGCCTCTAAAAATATACATTGTCCTCTAAATTACTAAGTCAGCCACAATCAATGTGCCTCTAAAAAATACTGTTTTAGCCACAATATATTGTGAATATAAGCTTCTATAAATACGAGTACAACTCGGCATCATAGGTGCAGCAACAGCAAATGACAGGTATCTACGTAACTAAATTTGAAAAAAAAAGTTTTTTTTTTTAAGATAAATGGAATAAAAAAGATGTTTCTAATATATACTTAACTAAAGAAAAAAAAAAGAAAAACTTTTTTTGAGGCAAATAAAATTAAAAAAATTATGTTGGAATATAGCAAAAATCCAAGTCTTTGGTACAATAGTCTGTGTTGTCTGTGGCTATGATTCATTCCAACACCCACTCTCTCGATCATTCATTTTTTTCATTTGTTTACCTACATTTCTTGTACGATGTGTTCTGAATTTTTATTCATTATAAAGCGGACAGTCGAACAGTGCACACGTCTTTTCTTTTCTCTTCCCTGCGACCCTATATATACCTACAGGTTATGGGCCCAGGCTACGTTGTTAAAAAGTGCTTGGTTCAAAAGTTAAAATCAGTGAGTTAAAATCAGTGTGTGTGAAGTGAATAGTGATTATTTCTTAAATATGGAGTCGCGAAGTAAAAGAAATATTCAACCGTTCAACGGAGATCGTTATAGCACGTGGAAGTTTCGCATAAGATCTCTTTTGGGTGAACTGCAAGTGTAAAATGTTATTGATGGAGAAACGCCGCTCGATCCGGACAAATAATGGTGAAAAATGGCGGTAACAGCAGCGGTAGTAACCAGCTAATTGCAAACACAATGATGAACGACAATAATCATACCGAGGACAGTTTCACTTTTATGCTTTCAAACTGTAAGTTTCTTAATTCTATTTCTGATACTAAAAGTATTTATTTTCTTTTAGATTCGGGGGCAACTGATCATATAGTAAATACCAAGGATTACTTTTCATCATATTCGGAATTCACAACCCCATTGAAAATTGGCGCAGCTAAAAACAGTACTAGCGTTCCTGCATTTGGTAAAGGAAAAATAAATGTTATTACTAATTTAGGTTACCAAGGTACAATCGAAAATATTTTGTATTCACCGGATGTTCCATATAACTTACTATCGGTAAATCGTATTCAAGAAGCAGGTATGACGATTATTTTTGAAAATGATCAGGCGCATATTTCCAAAAATAACAAAATTTTAATATCTGGTGTGCGTGATAATAATCTTTTTAAACTGTGTTTTCAAATTAATAAATCTCAGTCCTTATTAAATGTAACTAAGAGCTCCGATTCTTATAAGTTATGGCATAAAAGACTTGGACACATTAACGTACAGAAAAAAAAAATCAAAAAAAATAAATCAGAAGTATTTAAATGTTTTAAGGATTATGTTGCAAAAAGTGAAAATTTTCTGAACTCTAAATTAGTTAGTTTATACTGTGATAATGGCCGAGAATACCTTTCAAATGAGTTCAAAGAATTTTGTGTTGACAAGGGAATCATGTATCATTTAACGGTACCTCATACCCCACAGCAAAATGGTGTGTCAGAGCGCATGAATCGTACGTTAACCGAAATGGCTCGAACATTGGTTACAAGTGCGAAATTAAATAAAATATTTTGGGGAGAAGCTGTTTTAACAGCCAGCTATATTACAAATATGCTACCCACTAAAGCTCTGACAAATAAAACACCATATGAAATGTGGCATGGTAAAAGGCCGAAAATTAATCATTTAAAAATGTTTGGCGCTACTGCATACGTACATAACAAAACACGTAAAACTAAATTTGACGAAAAATCATTAAAGTCAATAATAGTTGGTTACAATCCAAACGGATATAAATTATTTAACGTTGATATTAACGAGGTTTTTATAGCTCGCGATGTTACATTTGATGAATTAAATTTTGAGCAAACTCGACCTGTACGTAGCATTAGTGAAAACATTGAAATTCCCACAAAAATTAGTAAACCTGACTTTGAATCGGTAAAGCTAATAGAAAGTCAACATCAAGATTCTTTGAACAAAAATCCTGCAAACCCCTCAATAGATAGTTCATCAAATAGTAATCTAAGGCGTAGCGAAAGAATTAGTAAACTACCACCTAAAGATTATATGCAAATGAACGACCCCGATTTATTTTTATCACTCGTATCTGTAAATTCGTTGCCATCGTCATTCAAAGATGTTTTTAACAGAACTGATACAGATAAATGGTTAAAAGCCATACAGAGTGAAATTGAGTCACTTCGAAGCAATAAAACATGGGATCTTGTTGAGATTCCTAAAGATGTTAATATTGTTAGTTGCAAGTGGGTATTTACTATTAAAAATAATGAATCAGGTGAACCCACACGGTATAAGGCCCGCTTAGTAGCTCGAGGTTTTACTCAACAGTATTTACAGGATTATGACGAAACGTTCGCACCAGTTGCTCGGATGACTACATTTAGATTTATTTTGGCTTTAGCTAATCAATTTGATTTACTTTTACATCACATGGATGTTAAAACCGCGTTCCTCAATGGTATATTAAAAGAAAATATTTACATGGAAGTACCAGAAGGAATTATCGCTAAAGATAACCAAGTATGTAAATTAAATAAAACATTATACGGCTTAAAACAATCATCCAGATGTTGGTTCGAACGCTTCGATCATGCTCTTAAGGATATGGGTTTTAAAAACTCTGAAGTTGATCCGTGTTTATATATTTTAGATCAACAATGCATGGATAAAAATGTATATATAGTTTTATACGTTGATGATTTAATAATTGCAACTAAGAATCCGGAAGTTTTACAATTTTATAAAAATAATTTAATGAAAAATTTTGAAATGTCAGATTTAAAAGATATTAAACTGTTTCTAGGTATTAGAATTCAAAGATCGAATAATAAAATCTCTTTAGATCAATGTACATATTTACAAAATGTCTTAAATAGATTTTCTATGAATGAATGTAATCCCTCAAAATCACCGTTTCCTTGTAAATTAGACTTTTTAGCATTAAACTCTGATATTCAATGTGATGCACCATGCAAAAATGTAATAGGTTGCCTTATGTATGCAATGCTATGTACGCGACCAGACATCTGTGCTGCTATTAGTATATTGAGCAGATTTCAGTCTAAAAACAATATAGATTTGTGGAAATGTTTAAAACACCTTTTACGTTACATTAAAGGTACAATTAATTTAAAATTGGTGTATGAAAAACGTGATTATAAGCAGGTAATTACTGGCTATGCGGATTCCGATTGGGGAGGCGATGAAACAGATAGAAAAAGTACAAGTGGCTATATATTTAAGGCCTTTGATAATTGTACAATTTCGTGGAACACGCGAAAACAAAATTCTGTAGCCGTCTCTTCAACGGAAGCTGAATATATGGCTTTGTTTGAGGCTGTTAAAGAAGCAGTCTGGATAAGGTCATTACTTAACAGCATCTCTTTTCAAATAAAGGGATCAATAACCTTATATGAAGACAACAACAGTTGTATCCGCATTGCTAATAACCCTGCAAATCACAAAAGGTATAGACGTTAAATATCATTTTATAAGGGAAAAAAATCGCTAATAAAATAATAAAGCTAGAATCTATTTCCACAGGAAACCAACTAGCTGACATGTTTACAAAAGCGATACCCTTCAAGAAATTTATTGATTTAAGAGAAAATCTAAATTTAAGTTAAATGAATGATTGTTATTATTAATAATTAAAATATGTTTGATTACTTGTATTTTTGAGGGGGACTGTTGGAATATAGCAAAAATCCAAGTCTTTGGTACAATAGTCTATGTTGTCTGTGGCTATGATTCATTCCAACACCCACTCTCTCGATCATTCATTTTTTTCATTTGTTTACCTACATTTCTTGTACGATGTGTTCTGAATTTTTATTCATTATAAAGCGGACAGTCGAACAGTGCACACGTCTTTTCTTTTCTCTTCCCTGCGACCCTATATATACCTACAAATTATAATTTTTTAACGGTGAACTGATGTTGCCGCCTATCTATCCCCTCCAAATAAGCGGAAAGCTTGTGCTAGGAGTGGGTACGACAATAGTGCAACGGGTGGGGTTCGAACCTGCGACCTTTCAGTTTTCAGTTTTCACCTTTAACCGTTGGGCTATTAAGGCTAATAAAAACTTACATAAAATAAAGAGAAATATTTTTATCCAACAGCAATTTCAATAGGTAGGTAGATATTATGGGAAAATAACTAAATAATACTCTTTCTTGTAACACAAAATTGAAACAAATCTTATAAATAAAAAAAAAGACGTGTGGCACTCGGGGACTGCCGCGGTAAAGCTATTGCATAGCATTTTTTATCAACGCCATCTAGCGGTGAGCCGCTAAATGGCGTTGATAAAAAATGCGCCATCTAGCGGCTCACCGTAGAGGAGTCCCGTGTCAGGTTATTTTCGTTACGGAATTTCTGGATTCGGTCTCCACGCTGGCCCGCGATAGAAGCTATGCAATAGCTTAAAAAGAAAGAGCTGAGAAGAGCCGGCAAGAAAGTCAGAAAAGTAAATAAAACCTAAATATTTTTAGTGCGTGAGTCACGTTACCTTATACCGTAGCAGGTGGGCAGGAGTGGGAAGTGATGGAATATCTGACACGGTGCTTCGCTGCATGGCGGCCTTAACCCGTGATTGTTCATTTTAATTAATAATTAATATTTAAAATATTTAACTGGGATGGTGCTTATATGGAGGTTTCCCAGTATAAAGCGTAAGTTTGTATGTGTGTGTGTATGTTTGTTACTCTTACACAAAGAATGAACAGATTTGGCTGTTAGGTTTAGGTTTAAGGCCCAAGACACGGGCCTGCCCGCGAAATTCAAATTTAATTTGGTTTTTCGCAATTTATAAACTAATACGACAAAGTAGGCTTATGGTATTCAAATTGCGCCAATGGCAGTATCATTTTCACAGGTTTATATACTAATCTTTACGTGAAAGTATCCAGTTTAAGAAGTGAATGAGTTTGACGTGAGCTACTCACAAATTAGTCATTATTTTGAATAATTTCTTAAACTGGATAATTTCACGTAAAGATTAGTTAGTAAGTTACCATCGAATAAAAAAAGAGGGTCTGGCGTTACGGCCCAATGCCGCCCTACAGTGACATCGATGAGGTATTAGTTTTATTTTAGTGTTAAGTTTAGGAGAGATTTAATATTAATTGTTAAAATCTATTTAATTGTTGTGAAATCAGTCATGTCTTAAAATGAATAGTTTAATATTAGTAGGTATTCAATTCGATGCCTTAACATGGGTAGCCTAAGTAGGTATGTCATGCTCGCTTTAAACATTTCTGTGGTGGTGTCGTGTGGTGCGGGTTGTTACGTTCCCTCAAATATGGTTGAGCGAGGCAACGGCTGGATCATGCGTCATGCTCGTGAACGGGTGCCACCAACGGGAATGGGTCTGCTTTGACTGCCCATCTTGACATGCGTTGGATTGGTGTACCTACGTATGCATTTTTGCATTTTTGAAGCTTTATTGTGGAAGCACTGTTATACATAGCGTAGCTTTGTAAAAAAAAAATTTTTTTTTGAAAAGAGCAACTGCTGAGTTTCTTACCGGCTCTTCTCAGCAGAATCTGCATTCCGAACCGGTGGTAGATATATGACGTGTCATAAGAGCTACAAGTTAGCCTACATGAAATAAATTAGTTTTGAATTTGAATTTGAAATAAATCCCATTTTCCTTTGGCGTATATCTATCTATAAGGTATTAAGTGGCGAGTGTTTCAGTTGATTGGTATTGTCGAGTCGGATTCGCAGCCATACCGTATACCGCAGTAATCGTTTAACTGCATGCCATTTACACGTCTTCCTACTGGAAGTACCTCACCCCAATGATTTCTACTAGGGATGAGTTATATATCACAAAATAAGCGAAAAATTTGTGCCGAATAAAAATATTTATTCGGCACAGATTCGTTTGAGAATAAAACTAGTGGTTCGCCCCGAACTGAGACCTCGCGATATCCCATAATTCCCAAAAGTTTTAATTATAAAAGTTAATTATTACAATATATAATTGTAATAATTAACTTTTAACATTAGACGCAATAAAAAAATAATAGTTGACACAAAACTGTTTTACTGACACAGCGCCATCTATTAGCATTATTGTGAAGCTATTAGCATTTAAAATTAAATAATTTCGTTTCTTTATAACATTTATCTAAATTCTAATTTTAGTATTTGTTGTTCAAGTACAGGATATAACTGAATTTTCAACCAAGTTTCACGTTCTAATATTCAGTAATTCTTGACATATGGCTCAAATTAAAATCTCCACTTTGAAAGCCCCCCATTTCGTCAATTTTAAGGGAAAAATTAAAAAAAAAAATATTTTTGTACTCTGATCAAAGTCGTCTTTAAAAAGATATATTGCAAGTCTATGTAACGCAACAAACAAAATTTTACTTCAAACACGCTTCTATGAGAGCCCCCCTGAAATAAAGCTTTTTATATTTTTTTATACAATGTTCGGCTGAATGCCATCAGTTTACATATTATATTTAAATTTGAAGTAATTACGTTCAGTAATTCAGAAGTTATAGGGCTCTGACAGACATTTGGACGTACACACTTCTCTGTCCAGTACAGACAAGCGCCCTAGTTGACTCAGAGAACTCGCTTCGCTCGTTCAAAAAAACATTTTGAAGAACTCTCAGGCTGCAAGTTGCCTTAAGATGTTTTCTTTTACAGCTGAAATATATGATACTTAATTGCTTAGCTATTATGCATATTGACAAGCAATACAAGTTGCAATATAATTGTTAAAAGTACGTAGGTAGTAACAGCTGCGTGTCAATGGAATAACAAAGAGGCATTCATTACATCTTAACCTTTCACTGAGTGCAATCGTTTGAGAGTCCATA
Organism: Hipparchia sbordonii; assembly: GCA_038048805.1. Taxonomy (NCBI): domain Eukaryota; kingdom Metazoa; phylum Arthropoda; class Insecta; order Lepidoptera; family Nymphalidae; genus Hipparchia; species Hipparchia sbordonii. Next base: position 592,475 of record CM076117.1, on the reverse strand, counting down.
CAAAAATTAATACCAAGTGTGTTTGACTTGAAGGAAAAAGTGAAAATAGTTTTCTAGTTTCTCAATCTGATGGACGTGACTCCTAAATCCTAGGAGGGCTAGTTCAGGGGGTAAAAATTAATAAATGCAATCTGTAAAAAAGTTATATTGAAATTCAAAATAATTAATTTCTTATTGGCCAACTTGTGGCTCTTGTGACACCTCGAGATTCTACCACCGATTTGGAACGTAGAATCTGCTGAGAAAAGCCGGCAAGAAACTCAGCAGTTGCTCTTTTCAAAACAAGTGTAAATAAAAATAAGCATTTTTAAAATAATAATAGAATGGAAATGTGTAAAGAAATAAATGAGAGATGATTATAATTATTGTTGTTAATATGCGGCTTGTATTATAGCGTACGGTATCAAAGTACTACTAGGCTTACTACTACTATATTTGGATACTAATAGTAATAGGTAGTCGTGCTACTACATTACGACGAGCGACTATAGGTAAATTCCCGTAGAAAAGAAATGTGTATCACTTCTATACATAATTATAGCTATTATTCTATGGAATATACAGATTGTTCACTTCACAATAACAATTAAATAACAAAATCTTAACTATTACAAAAAAAACTTATCCTAACGAGAAAATATGCCCAGAACGCTGGCTGCGTTACCCCACTGAATGGCCAAACTCATTATTGGCTGAGGTAATTTAACCATCCCTCCGGTCACCAGTGGACTCTATGATGACAGATCCTTAAAAAAGGATCTAGCATCCTCACCCCATGACCCCAGGGTTTCAAGTTTTAACACCAAATGGTACACATATGAAACTGTTCTCTACATATTTTGTCTATGGGTTCAACACTTAAAAAAGTTTTTCTACTAAGAGGTCGCTACTCTAGTCAGGTTGAGGAGCTATGCCCTTAATGACAGACAGACAATTTCTATGTTCGTCAATAAAGTCAGTGTGCTGTGCTTAACTCGAGGATGCTCCTGTGTTCACGTGCTCATCTGCGAATCTCTGAAGTGGGAGTTTTTCAAGGGGTAAGATTTTGAAAGTATCAAACATTTCTGAACTGTGAAATACTTTTTTGCTGTAGTTAAAAAAAAAATTCAAAGTGAGACAAAAGGGACAGACAAGAAAGAAAGAATTGCAAAGTTCTTTCTTGTATAACAGGTTGAAAGCAGTTCTATTACTTTTTTTTTAAAGAATATCAGCCAAGCTGAACTTGACTGATGTTCTCCTCTCCCCTCCAAATAAGTAAAAAACTTGTGTTAGGAGTGGGTACGACAATAGTTCGACGGGTGGGATTCGAACCTGCGACCTTTCAGTTTTCAGTCCGCACCTTTAACCGTTGGGCTATTGAGGCTTGTTATATTCAGTTGCCATAGAACTAAAATTTTTTTACATCCAGCGATAAATAATTCATAGCAAAAAATTGTAAATATGGAACTAATTTTCTTACATCATCTATCTATCTGTTTTTTTTTCTCTAATGACAATATTATTTTAAGCTGTTAATATGTTCAAAGGGTAAAAAGAACGATCCTGACTTTCACAATTCGCGCACAATTTCATAAATAGAATAGAATAAATCTCAGTGCTTCCAGGTGCTTCCAAAGTACCAACCTAAAACAAAAAACATTACAAACTCTTTTCTGGAAGACCTATTTACTCCAAAACATTGATTCTTTTAAAGAAATCGTTCAAAAAACCATATCACGGTTGGTGAACACACACACAAATTGCAATACATCACCGTCGGCGGACGCGTTCTCGTTATGACAATTAAAGTGATCTAACGCAGAAATTACTGTGATTTAGCGTTGCCAGGCGTCCGGATAAAGCCGGACACAGTCAGGCTTTCTGGTTGAGTGTCCGGCCAAATTAAACGTTGTCCGGCCTATTTGACTTTTGCTAAGCTTTTTAAGTTTAACCATTTTTTTTACATATTTGTCATGTGTTTGGTTTCCGTTCCGCTCGCCTCATCTTGTATCGCTACATTTGCGCAAACGAGCTTTTAAAAAATTTGCCATTTGGTGCTAGGTGTAGAAAATAAGGGTGTCCGGCCTTTGTACCCAAATGTCCGGCTAAACTGGCTGGCCTGTCCGACTTTTCGATTTGAAGACCTGGCAACCCTACTGTGATTTATATCTAATCTACTGATTAGACACAGTTAACGGTATAAGATTTGATTTTTATCTCGCAAAGTGGGTAGCTATACGAGTTTCCAAAATGTGGAATTCCTGCTAAGTAACATTATAAATGCGAAAATGCATTTTGCTTAATGATTTGTCCTTCAATCACGTAGAAATGGAGCAACGAGTAGACGTTGCTTTTTGCGATAATACCTAATAATATTGTCTTTCCGATCGAACCCGGCCACGACGGCCAATCTTCAGGGGAATCATCTGCACGGGAGATACTATAATGCACAAGTGTGTGTATACACAGGTGCAGTCTCTATTCCCTCACTCTCATAATACGACCGAAGAGAGTTCAGGAACAGGACCAACGCGACGGCTTTACGGGGGTGACACACCGCTATAACTCCGGGCTTATTTTAATTTAAAAATCCAATAATTTTTTTTACCTTCCCCGGGAATTGAACCCGGGACCTCGTCGTCTGCAGTCGAACATGCTAACCTAGCCTATTAAACTAGTGAGGCAGTTTATGAGCCCATAATAAACGATCATGTTTTAGGTATAAAGCTATACTTTAATATTGTATAATAATATGGAACATGTTGTTTTGAAAAGAGCAACTGCTGAGATACTTGCCGGCTCTTCTCAGCAGAATCAGCATTCCGAACCGGTGGTAGGGTCTCGACGTATCATAAGACCGAAAATTTTCGTCATCAGACCCTGTTTTAAACCTTGATTAAATTCAAATTCAAATTCAAAATTAATTTATTTCATGTAGACTAACTTGTAGCTCTTATGACACGTCATAAATCTACCACCGGTTCGGAATGCAGATTCTGCTGAGAAGAGCCGGTAAGAAACTCAGCAGTCGCTCTTTTCAAAAAAATTTTTTTTTTTTACAAAGCTATGTTATGTAGGTATACAGTAGACTTGCAACGAATAGTATATTCGGCAGTATACCGAATACCGAATATTCGGCGAGGCCCCTGACCGAATAGCCGAATATTAGGCAAAAGTATTCGGCTGGATTTTAGCGCCAAAAACTTATACAGACGTGATTGTTTCGCGCTCATTTGTTTTGTTCTAATTCTTAACTTGTTTAATACAGAAAATGATTAAATTATGTACCTGTTTTATGTACCAATGACTACTTAATAAATGATTATTAAAAAAATGAGAATATACATAGAGTCCTCCATTTTTCCAATTCAGAAGATGATTATGTACCTGTGTTATGCACCAATGACTACTTAAATGATTATAACAGAAATGAACATATGAATATATACTCGTACGTATCAATCGATTTTAATTTTTCATTTTACCAATTATTTATCTGTGACAAAACATATTATTTAAGTATTCGGTATTCGGCCGAATAATATGTAGATATTCGGTATTCGGCCGAATATAATAAAAGCAGCCGAATAGACCGAATACCGAATAGTAACCGAATATTCGTTGCAAGTCTAGTATACAGTGCTTCCACAATAAATCTTCAAAAATGCAAAAATGCAAAAAAATGCTAAAATGCATAAATTAATAAAATAAATTAATTAATATGAAACTGGTTTCTCGTGTACCAATTAGATTAATTTATGTATTGTAGGTACTTTGATAATAATAATTAAAAAAGTAAAGCCTCTTCAAATCCCGACATAATTACTATTGCATAATCTAATGATGTAAAAGTTTTGTAAAACAAAAATGCGATTAACGATTCGCAGTTATGCTTAGAGTGAATTATAACAATTATTTTATGTTACGAAAGCGTGAACTATGTGAGTAGCATCGAACTCTAACGGTTAGAAACGCAAAAGTCGGCGCGGTGATAAGCCATTTTAATAAGTACTTGTTGATTCCCGCGACTTCGTTAACGTGGAATAAGGTTTTTATTCCCGCGAGAACTTTGTGAACTTTTTGAGAGATTTGTGTCAATAAATTTAGAATAAGAATTATTTAGAATAAGATTTATTATAATATTAATTTTGCATGCCAATACCCGGCAGATTGCAGTGCCGTTTAAATATTATGTAACACCTATGAACCTATACTCAATCTATGCAAATAAAGATTTTGATTTGATTTGATTTGATTTGAACTCTCTTATTTTCCGGGTTAAAAAGTAACCAATGTGTTCAGACTATAATCTAACTCTGTGCCAAATTTCAGCCAAATCGGTTCAGTCGTTGCGAGGTGATTGAGTGACAAACATCCATACATCCAAACTTTCGCATTAATAATAACATAATAGGATTAATTTTATTATAGGCGACGACAATTGTCGCGTTAGTACGACGAGCTCGCAGAAAATTAATTTAAAAAAAATACGTGTCGAATTGAGAACCTTCTCCTTTTTTTGAAGTCGGTTAAAAATGAGGTAGGTACTATGTTGTGAAAGGCAGGCATCACAATAACTATCAAAAACGTAATTACCAGTACCAGAAAATAATTAATGGGCACTCACACATTCATTATTTATTTTGAGCCTGCGTTCGGAACGAAATTTTGTAAGAAAATTCCGTTCTAAGCATTATAGTTCATTGGCGAGTAGCGAGTATGTAACGAATTCGACTGAATTTTTGTAATTTTCACAAAATTCTTTCTATTTGGAAATAACTTGTAATTATTTATGTTCAGATATTTTTGTAATTGAAGACAAATACCTACGTTATGGGTACCATACCTAAATCAACCCTAGGGTCTCTTTACTAGGGTGGTTTTTGACTACCTCCCTAGCGCAGTGATGAGTGCTGTCGTCTTATAATTAAGAGGTATCGGGTTCGATTCCCGGCAGGGGCAATTTGGAAATTTGTAATTTCTGAATTGTCTCTGGTCTGGTCTGGTGGGAGGCTTTAGCGATTTAGCGTTCCGGCACGATGGCATGTAGAAATCGATTAGGGGTATGGGTTGAACACTGATATACCCCTTCCAAGTTAGTCCATTACCATTTTAGATTGCATCGTCACTTACCATCAGGTGAGATCGCGGTCAAAGACTATCTCTTCATTGAATAATAATAAAAAATTACAATCTTTACCCAATGTCATTTTCACCTTTAGGTGTTTCCTAAAGTTTCGGGAAAACTAAATTAACAGAAAGCGTCACCTAACTTAGCTTGGGTAGGTAGCCCGTAAAAATTAGGGAACGTTCGTAAAAACTGGCTTAAGAATGTACTCTGAATATATTTTTTTATATCAACAATTGTTGTAAAATGTCGCCAAATATTGTACTAAATGACACTGATAATGGGGTTATTCAAGGGGCGAACCAATAAGTTCCTGAAAAGCCGGCAACGCATTGGTGGTGCCTCTGGTACTACAAGTATTCATGGGCGGCGGTAATCACTTAACATCAGGTGACCCGCCAGCTCGTTTGCCCGCTATTCATATAAAAAAAAATAACAGGTGCTTAAATTGATTGAAAAAGTTTTGGATACTAATTTCGGCGCTAGCACGTTCGATCGTGTTCGTAGGTAGGTTGTTATAAATTCCCGAATTGCCCCCGCTGGGAATAGAACCCGAGACCTCCCAGTAATAAGACCACAGCGCTCACCACTGGAGATCGTCATTATCTGTCGTAATTTAAGATGTATTCTACGATTTAAGTTAATGACTAGATGGTTTGCGATTGGGCGTTAGCAAATATAAAAACACCGTTCATAATCACACGCAGCGATGGTGTCGAAAATGCGTGCCTTGCACATTATGCTTGGTTATGCAATCGCAAGACAATACATCTCAGGTGTGGGGAGATGTGGGATGCTGCGCAATTAGTCACCGGTTCCACGCGTGAAGGTGGATGTCGGATGATCAGAGATGGGTGGGAATTTAATATCTCTTCACCTTGTACTCGTTTAGGTCGTATACGCCTAAACTCAATGACGGAGTGAATCTCTTAATCAACAAATCTTTTTGCCCAGTCGTTTCATTCGATAGATGTCCAGTGCTGGACATACTCTCGCAAGTGACCACACGATTTTGCGCCGCTTGTATCCAGCGGTCCACTGCATCTTGATTACTTGAATCGTATATGTTGAAGCAACATGCTTAAATTTTGGTGAGTTTTTATTTGTCTACTAGTTGATGCCCGCGGCTTCGCTCGCGTGGATTTAGTTTTTAAAAATGCTGCAGGAACTCTTTCATTTTCCTCGATAAAATGTAGCCTATGTCCTCAAATATACCCGTGCAAAGAATCACGTCAATCTGTCGCTTTGTTTCGACGTGATCGAAGGACAAACGAACAAACAAAGGCAATTTCGCATTTATAACATTAGTAAGAATTGGATAATTTCTTGATGTTAAGAATCTAGGAGACGATGCAGTCTAAGACGGAATCGGGTAACTTGGAAGGACAAGGCATACTAACCCTTCCCTAATCGGTTTCTCCCCGCCATCGTATCGGAACGCTATAATAGTAATAATATATTACACGTTGAGGATAGAGTAAGTAAGTCGACAAAGATATATATTTTCTCGTCGATTAGATATATCTATCTTTTTTCTATAAGTTTATTTAGTATGAGACTTCGTCTGCATACTATTACCAAAAATTAAAATACACTTTCGCATTTATAATATATTTTAAAAAGCCCGTGACTTCGTCGGCGATGTCTCGCTTCGAATAAAACTTACGTTCTGGGCTTCAGTGAACCATAGCGCGTTGTTGAATGCGTGTGGCGCCATCTAGTTTCACATAAATAAACTTTTAATACTATTTCTGACCGACTTTATTCACGTACGTTATACGTTTCTTTAAAAGTTGAATTTACAAAATGTTGAATTCATATTATTAAAAAGTTTTTATAACGTTTAAATAGATCGAAGCGTAAACGTAATAAAATTTCCATATAAGTCTAGACTGCTTCATACAACTTTGTACAAGCAATGTATGAATGAACGTAAGATTTGCACCTACTTACCATACAAGTCCATGCGAGTACACATGCGTATATCCAAGATAGGTATCTCATTACACGCTGTTGCCAGTTAATTAAGGGCCACTGTTAGCTGTAAGACCTATTTTTATGAATCTCCATGGCATGAGATTATAGCGTCTGCAGCGTGAGTTATTGACGTTTTTCCGCGGCAGAACGATTTGCTCTTAGTATTACTTTCAAGATATAGATTTGAACTTAAAAATGAAAATGTTTTTGTTTTGAAATAATTAAAAAACTAGCTGATGCCCGCGATTTCGTCCGCGTGGATTTACTTTGTAAAATCCCTTGATTTTCCGGGATAAGAAGAAGCTTATGTCACTCTATAGGTCCTCAACTATAACCATGCAAAAATCACGTCGATCCATAGCTTTGTTACAGCGTGATTGAAGGACAAACTAACAAACAAATACACTTTCGCACTTGTAATATTAGTAAAGATATTCATGAACTCGTAAGCGAGAGAATCAACAATATACCTATTTTATAGATTTAGTAACAAAACAATCATATTAAATAACATATTAAAGCTTAACAAAAATGAAATTTTTAATATGCTTAAAAAGGATATGACCGAAGTAAATGACTAGCACTTTAATGGATAGATTTTTTTTCATTTACTTATGCCTTTTTTATTAAAATGTTACAATAAAACTTATAGCTAAACTAATCTAATTACTACACAAATCATGCCCGCGTGGAATGGTGCCAAGAATACATAGATATTTTTTTAGAAAATCATTGACAAATTTTTGAAAATAATCTTGAAAAGTATTCCGCTACCGCTTATGACGTGCCGCTTATGCAGCCGTGCGTAGAAGGCGAAAGCTGCGTGCAATAATTGTCGTACTATTATGGTCTCTACAAATCGTACCATATGGCATGTAGCCATGCTTTAAATTGCTACTTTGTGTTTGTAAACAATTGTATTGGTCATAAATTGGCAAACTAGGCCACGTTAAATAAGCAATTCATATTTTGTTGGTAGTTTTTTAACCTTGACGACCTCCCTGGCGCAGTGGTGAGTGCTGTGGTCTTATAACTGGGAGGTCTCGGGTTCGATTCCCGGCGAGGGCAATTTAGGAATTTATAATTTCTAAATTGTCTCTGGTCTGGTCTGGTGGGAGGCTTTAGCCGAGGCTAGTTACCACCCTACCGTCAAAGAGGTGCCGCCAAGCGATTTAGCGTTCCGGCACGATGGCGTGTAGAAACCGATTAGGGGTATGGGTTGAATTTACACTGCCTACCCCTGCCAAGTTAGCCCGCTACCATCTTAGACGGCATCGTCCCTTACCATCAGGTGAGATCGTAGTCAAGGGCTATCTTGTCACCGAATAAAAAAAAAACTTAACTTAATTACCTTAATTTCTAGGGTTCCGAAAAAAATGGGACCCTAATACGATCGCCTTGTTGTTCGTCTGTCTGTCCAAGGTACATAATGATAACGTAGATTTTCTTCGTATTAACTTAATTTTTATACGACTGCCCGAAAAAAGGAGTATATTGTTTTCAGGGTTCATGTATGTACGTATGTGGCGCTCTAGAGACCAAACGCTTGGGCCGATTTTGATGATTCTCACGTCAATCGATTTGTGTTAATCTTAGGAGTGTCATTATAGACATGACAGTAATCAAAATTCAATATGGCGACCACCAGATGCTATATTGTGAAAAAGAAAAAATGAAAATTAAAAAATGATGGCTATGTTGAGTGGGGTATCATTGAATAGGTATTTGTAAAACCATTGTTAAGTTTCTTTTATCATTTTTCGTTTTGAATGACCATTTACGATCTATGACAATCTAGTTGTAAATTTTCAGTTGATTTCCTTTAAAGCAGCCTGGTTTTTTAATTTCTGTTAATTGCTATTGGATAACAACAAATTCGAATTATAAGTGTTTTCGAACAGGACATCTCACAAGACCTATCTTTTTTTTAAATATTTTTGGCGAGCAATCGAGCAGGGTCATCTGATGTTAAGTGATTACCGCCGCCCATGAACATTTGTAGCACCTGAGGCACCACCAATGCGTTGCCGGCTTTTCAGGAATTTGTTGGTCCGCCCCTTGAATAACCCCATGTTGTAATTTAGTGGGAACACTATGTACCAGGAGGTATTCGAGCTCTACATACCTACAATGTTACCGTAGATTTTCTTCGCATTAACTTAGCTTCAACTTTTCAACAACAAATTACAATTCAAACGCCAAGGTTGCTGTTCTTGACTTAAATTGAGGCCACATGAAAAATCGCTGTCGGTGCGACGCCGGTGGAGTATTATTCATATAGAGAATTAACCTATTTCTGTTCTTGTGCACACTGGCTCGCTGTTCAAGGCTAAAATCGGCCCTTGCTTTAACTGCCTGCTCCAATTTCTGGGGTAGTTTGTAAAAAATAGGCCTAGCCAATGCCGTGTTCGAAAGACGCTTTCTTTTCTAACCGAAATTATGAAATGCTCCAAATGTTCATGGGCGGCGGTAATCACATAAAATCAGGGGACTGGCATGTTGTTTGCTCGCTATTTATATAAAAAAATTGTTTGTTCGCCATTTTAAATAAAAAGGAGAAGGTTCTCGATTTAGCCATTAACTTTTTTTATTGACTGTTATTGAGTTGTTTGACATGCGAAATAGTAATCAAGAGGTTACATTTCTTTGCAAATGTCTGTCTTTCAAAGGACTATCGCCTGAACCTTCATCCAATATGTGAACTGATACTGATTACCTACTTAGGTTTTATTCAGTGAAACCCCACATAACCCAATTTGTACCCCAAAAAGAATATATCAGAGACCCGATATGTCAGAGACATTTCGCTCCCTTTAACAAACTGGCATTTCAACTTCATAATCAGTAATCTTAAATTAAAGTTGAACAAGAAACTTACGATTTCTTACGATTTTTCAAAAGTCGACAAGAAATTAAATACATTTTTTATTTCATTTTCGTGTTAGGAGGTCCCATAGATTAAGTTTCGGTAGAGTTCGCTTTTATAAGCATCTCTCCCAGGTAGAAAAAAGCGATAGCTAAATTCGAAACCCTCTTGGCTGACCCCCTTCTAATGAAGGTCAGCGGTAGTTTTACGCACTTCATGGCGTAAAAAAATGAGGTTACGAAGCGGGGAGTGTTGTGATCGTGCTAATTATGACGTCAAGCCGTACCACATATCACGCACTAAGTGGTTTATTACATAACACCTTTACAATCACAGCAATCCCATTCGAATTAATCCCTTTTTTGTTTTAAAATTATAAATGCTTTAGTCATTATCATTCCATGCCTATTATTAAGACTCCGCTGTCAATCAAAGTTTTTATATGGATTAAAAAAATCACGCAAATCGGTTAAGAAATCACGGAGATATCGATATACAGAGGTAGAAAAACACAACTCCTCCTTCGAAAGTCGTTTAAAAAAGTAGCCTATGTTACTCCCGATAACATCAGCTATCTACAGTGAAAATCCCGTGAAAATCGGTCCAGCCATTCCTGAGATTAGTGGCAACAAACAAACAGACAGACAGGCAGACAAAAACGAAAAAAATGCTTTTTTGTTATTGTAAGAACCGTATTTAGTTTCATATGCATTTAGTAAAGAGCTGTTATTTTGAATATTATTTATGTATAGATTAGCATATAAATCTTATAATTAATGAAACACCTCCTGCTGACTTCTTATTTTTGTTTTTCTTAGCCATAACGTTGGGCTATATCCTTTAAGTCTGGAAGAGATCGCTTTTTAGCGGTAGCGCCTTCTATAAAAATTTTGTTTAAGTTTACTTTTTTCAATTTGTGTTGCAATAAAGAACAAATCTAAATACAGTCAAACCTGGATAAGTGAGAGCTCAAGGGACCGCGATCTCTTTTTCTCTTATAGAGGTTTCTCACTAACCCGAGTTTCTAGCTTACAGAGTTACAGTAGGGGTCTATCTCACTTATAGAGGTCTAGCCTAACAAAAAGGCTTTTGGAATAGAATATGAGTTCCTCGAACTTATAATAAAACAATAACAAATGCACATTTGGTCGTTCGAATACAATGTAAGTTCCTAAAACTATAGAAAACAATAACAGACGCACATTTGATAATTCAAATAGAATAAGAGTTCCTCGAAATTTAAGAATGAGTCATGAATAGCAAATGTTAAATTGGTTTAACTGTCGCTTATAGAGGTATAGGCAGGTAGAAATCTCACTTAAAGAGGTTCGCGCGTGAAAAATTAGTGTCACTTATACAGGTTTTTGTTTCTCACTTATAGAGGTTTTAGGAGGGCAAAATGACGGGACCTGGCAAATACTCTCATTAATAGAGTTTTCTCGCTTATCCAGTTCTCACTTACTCAGGTTTGACTGTATATAAAAGGCAAAGGTGACTGACTGACTGACTGACTGACTGACTGATCTATCAGCGCACAGCTCTAACCACTGGACGGATCAGGCTGAAATTTTGCATGTAGATAGCTATTATAATGTGGGTGTCCGCTAAGAAAGGATTTTTGAAAATTCAACCCCTAAAGGGATAAAAAAGGGGTTTGAAAAATCGAACTTAACGTGAGCGAAGCCGCGGGAAAAAGCTAGTAAATAATATTTTTACTCTCTTTCCAGTGCGGTGTCGACTTCGAAGAGGAAACGTGAGACGTCGTTCGCGATCATCGCCGAGCCGACCGCCTCCCGCCCCAGCAGCCCGCGCTCGCTGCCCGTGGAGATCAGAACCGGGAGGGTGTCGCCTTTTAAAGGTAACTAACTACATATAAATCGGAATTTTTACCACAGAACTTCGAGAAATCGTGAGCGATGGCACCCATGCGTGGTTGAAATTCAACCTACTCGCACGAAACGCTTCAGTTCAACGTTTCTGAAACGAACGGCTAAGGTGCAAGCACTTCCAGCTTCTGTGTTTCCGGCCACGTATAATCTGAGTACCTTCAAGACAAGAATGAATACGCATTTTCTAGGCAAACGCGCTCCAACCTAGACCTCATCAATGCTTTACATCATTGATTGTCGTCAAGCGCAAGCCTATCTCATAATTTAAAAAAAATCCCAAATTAACCAGCTCGCTGGAAAGCTTGGGACACCGCAGAGATGTAAGCTCTCTTTGCGTGTTCTATCGGCTATATAACGGGGAGTGTTCTGAACAGCTATTTGATCTTATTCCAACCTCTATCTTCTACAAACACACCGCACGCCACCGAACGCAATTTCACCCTCACCACCTTGTGTGACCATCCGTTGCTCCAGATTTTTTTGGCAACGCATTGGTGGTGCCTCTGGCACTACAAGTGTTTGCCCGCTTGCCCGCTATTCATATAAAAAAATGTAATGCCTCTATGCTACGAAATTGTACATTCTGTATGTTGAGATTCTAACAGCAACCGTTCTTTTTTTAGGTCGAGGCTTCAGAGAAGAAACCTCGCGTCACAACACACCAAAAACCTCAGCTGCCAACTCCAGATCTAACTCACCTTCAAGAAGAACCAACTCCTTGACAAGGATCGACACCATGGCGCAAGTGGCCACGTTGCCACCGCTCGGACCTGTTCACAGGCCTCCCAGAGACTTCCTGAAGGAGAACATGGAAGAAATAAGAGAACTTAGCGAGTTAAATAGGGAAAAGAACGAAGCAGAAGCGGAGAAACAGAGAAGAGAAGAAGAGATAGCATTATTGAAGGAAATGGGTGTCTTAAAAAGCAGCACCAACTCTAGAACAAACTCACGAAGTAACTCTCCCGGTAGAATTAATTTAAGATCTCGATCTAATTCCCCAGCAGCGATATTGCACTTCGAGAACATTCCAAGAAATAGCTCCGAATTTCTGAATAAAGAAGAAGCAGTGCCTAGACCTGTGGCGCATCGATCAAGAGTGCGATCGCTTTCAAAATCTCAGCCGCAATCAAGTAACGGTTCCCCCAAAAATTCCAAAATACCAAAACGCCAAAATTCTGTCTCACCGACAAGGAGTAAATCAAAACAACGTGAAAATAAAACATTGAATGGCAATCAAAGATACATGTCAAATAGTACAAGTAGTATACACGAAACTATAAGAATAGGAGGTCAGATGCACGATAAAAGAACTACTCAAAGTAGTCAACAGTTAAACGTTTCTCAACCTAACGTGAAAGGAAAGCCTCCGATATCACCTGGCAGAACTGGACCACCCCCTTCTAACAAGTCAATAAATGCCAAAAGGTTATCACCAATAGTTGGTACCCCAAACAAAAGTCCAGTTGATGATTTGAAACCAGGATCTGCGAAAACCGATGCAAAACCTACGCCAGGAACAAGAAAGCCGGTGAAAACATCTGGAAATACTCCTGCTACTTCTAGATTAAATTCTAGACAGACTAGCAGAACCACCAGTAGAGACCCCAGTCCCGACAAACGTAAACCAATAACTAAAACAAATAAGCCTGCTAACGGTATCACTAAGGCTCCAGCTACAAAAACTGCACAAAAACCTCCGATTTCGAACAAAGCCGAACCCAAAAAGTCCGTAAGCCGTACAAATAGTGTAAAAAATTTAACTAGAGTCCCAAGTACAAAGAATTTAAACGATAAACCTCCAATAAGCAGACAAGTTAGTAAGAAAGAATTATCCGCCAAATCAAAATCTACGACTAAATTGAACGAAATCACATCTAAAGCTGAAAAAACGGGAAAAACTGTGCCTAAAACTGATGAAACTAAGAAAAACGTTGAAGTTCAAGTTAAAGGAAAAGAAGCGGTAACTACAGCAGACGCAAATTTTGGTGACGAGGTTAAGACACAGGATAATGGGACCCAATACGATAAAACTAAAAGTGATAACGGAGATATGGTAATATTAACCAAGAAAAATGTCGTATCTATGACTACTGCTGCTATTACTTCACAGCCACTAGAAGTAGTTGCCACAGTTACCAATCAGTTACCAAGTGCTCTAGAAAAAGCTAGAGAAAAAGCTATGTTTGAGAGGTTAAGCTCCAAAGATTCTTTAGTTGGTAAAGAAGATGAAAAGGTTACAAAAGAAGCAATAGAAGAGAAGGAAAAAGAGGAAAAGAAATCTAAACCAAAAACCGAAAAGACTATATTCGCTGAAGATAACTTAAGACTTAGACCTCTCCAACCACCGTACAACAATCCTCAAGTAGAGAGAGTGAAGCAGAAAATAGACACTTTACTGAAGGAACCTGAAATTTCAACTGAAAATATTTTAGCTGCAGCAGCAGCTAAAGAAGCTTCCGCAAAAGGTATGTTCGAAAAAGCTAAATCATCTGTAAAAGAAACTAAAAATGATATGGAAGAAATAGTGACTGCTAAAAAAGACGAAATTGTCAAGCAAGGAGAAGAAATGACTTCTGAAATACGTTCCGAAGCTACTAAAATTGTTGACAGCATCATAACACCTGTTGAAGAACCTGAAAAGATAGTGGAAAAAGCAAAAGAAGATGTTAAAAAAATCATAGAGCCCGTAGTAAAAGTTGTAAGTGAAAAGAAAAAAGAAGTAAAAAGTGAAGTTGAGAAAATGACTGAGACATTAGTGCAGGGTGGACCGGAAATTGATGTGCAGAGTTCTAATTTGTCTACGCCCGGCGGCAAGATGGCGCTGAAACCGACCGGAAGTGCGTCGGATAAGTCGCACAGCAATGGCGGGTAAGTGCTTTATTTATAGGCAAGGCATTAACTACGATAATATTGTAAATTTTAAAAATATTCTTAAGAATAGTTCTTCTTTTCTGCGATAAAGAATATCATCATAAAAATCTCTGAAAAGTGACCGTAAAATTAACAAACGTAGAACATTTAACCAACAACAATAGTTTAATGTAGTACTTGATTGTAATATCATTATGCGTTGACGCATTTAAATGAATTTCTCTACTAATAGTGTTCAACTGTTCACCCAAAAAAAAAAAATCGTTTGTAATATTCATATTATAAGGCAGCTCTAGGATCCCCGGCAGATTCGACATTTTTCTAAAAAAAAACCCAAAAAAAAAAAACTCGAGGAAGCGACTCATAAATCATAATCGATTGATCTTCACTTATGAAGTTCGTTTGATCTCACATTACATTGGGTGCACCATACAAATGTTGTATGACATATTTATTTTATTTATCCTTTTTCACCATTGATTGGAGATTGATTGTCTAGAAGCTTAGACCGTTCGATTGAGTGCCCTAAACCTAGAAGAGAGCTTTAAGGCCGCCAAACTATATACATTGTTATGTTCTCTCTATGATATTCTACTAGGTATGAGTTTATATACTCACAAAACAAGCGAAAAATTTGTTCGAACGACGAAGAGTATAATAGAGTATTTAATTGTTAAATGACATGACAAATTTCTGCCATTACGCGCTTCATTTACCGCACGCTTGTAACATATCCACCTCTTTTTATACATATACTATATTATAGTGTTCTCTATGTAATTTATGTTATGTGGTTTACAATAAAAATATATGCATTGATTCATTCATGAATATCAACATGGCGACTTCAGTTTTCCTTTCATACAAACAATACGCATGTCCCCCGAGGGTTAGGTATAACTCATTATTATAAGCGTAGTTTTCCCCGCAGATTTCCATCAGTTTTCACTCGCTGATAGCGTCGGTGGTTTGCATAAACATTGCTATTACGAGTAACTAACTATGCGTTTTAAACTGGGAAAGTGTTAGGTAAAAGTGCGTTTTTATAACTCTCTAGTCTCAACTGATGTATGATAGTACCTAATTACAACTTTAAATATTTAAATATATGTATTTTCAAACAAATTTTCTATTGGTACACCTTTCTTATTTTCTAATCTTCTTCTATCTTCTAAATATATAAAAGGAAAAGGACTGATTGACTGACTGACTAATCTATCGACGGACGGATCAGGCACACAGATAGCTATTAGGACGTAGGCATCTGCTAAGAAAGGATTTTTGAAAATTCAATCCCTAAGAAGGTAAATTAGGGGTCTCAAAAATTGAACTTAACGTGAGTGAAGCTGCGGGCAAAACCTATTAAAAAAGAAAATTAAAGTGTATGTTAAAATAACATAGAGACAACCTTACAAAGTTTTTTGGAAGTCTTGCACTTCGGAAAAGTTTATTTGAATAAAAAATTATTGTATTCTCTTGTATTATATTGATTGTTGGTTCTTTGAACACAATTAACAACATTAATTATTGTTGTTAATTATAATTAACATAGACAGAAAGATTGTCTCGTGTAACTATGGATCGTACTTTTTAGAATTATACTTTTGTTTTAATTATGTTACGTAGCATTGTTTTGTATTCGTTAACATCTGAAACATAGGTTCTTAAAGTTCCAATGTGCTGATATTTTGAAAAGACCAACGAAACGATGATTGTTTTGTCCACTCCTATCGAATTGTTGTCACATCGGAAGACCAGCTGTGGGATTGACCAAAAATGATTGCTACAGTTGGACGATCGCAATCCTGGTTTATAGCGTTCTTGCTACATCAATATGTATTTTAACCAGTTTTTGACAGTACCAACTATATTTATTTCTTTATTAACGGCCAAGGAAAACATCGTGAAGAAACCTGCATATGTGACAATCACATCACACTATCACGTTATTTAATATTATAAAGTCGAAAGTTGGTATGTGTGGGTATGTTTGTTACTCCTTCAAGCCAAAACGAATGGACCGATTTGGCTGAAATTTGGAACAGAGATAGCTCTTATCCAGGATTGACACAAAGGCTACATTTTACTCCGGAAAATTAAAGAGTTCCCGCGGGAATTAAAATACTTAATCCACGCGGACGAAGTTCTCCATAATGTTCTCAAAGGTGGCCATAGGCAAACGTGGTGGCCTAAAACCTTTATTCGAGATAAAACCTGTATTAAGTAGTGAGTCAGCGATTGGTTCAGATCAATCAACAATATCACACATAGTCAATATCGATCAAATATATTTTACATAAATTAATGTAGCTTAGAATTAATTTAAAATGGATGAAGTATGTTAAAAGTTGGTATTTTTTTATAAAGGCTGGGTTGTGGGCTTACAACTTTGGGAAACTGTGAATTGAACTGTAGTTATTCTAGCCAATCTTATGCTGTGGCAATATAGTCCTTATGCGTATAGCAATAGCGTCTAAGGACCTCGTTTTGAAGTTCGGTCATCGTATCGAGCGGTGAATGGCGTGACCACCAAGCTATTAGCATACTAAATCAATAGGGTTGTCACATTAAGCTAAATATATTAAGAAATTTATAAACACTAGTTGATGCACGCGGCTTCGCTCGCGTGAATTTAGTTTTTAAAACCCCGCGGGAACTCTTTGATTTTCCGGGATAAAAAGTAGCCTATGTCACTCTCCTGGTCCTCAACTATACCCATGCAAAAAATCAATTCGAATTATATATTTAGAAAATTTTAATCGGAACATGCTTTATTATCGATACTGAGCCCAAAACATGTTTTTTGAATTTTTTGTCTGTCTGCCTGTCTGTCTGTGCGCGCATCACGCGAAAACTACTGAACGGATTTGAATGTTTGGTATATTGGTAGGTCAAATTTTATCCTGATAAACAACAAGTTTTATCCGGGATAGGGGATGAAAGTTTTTGTGGATTTTGGTCCATAAGTTCGTCAAATATAAACCGAATTTGATAATTCTTTCGTTATTATAAATTGTGTAGTATGAGAAATATTTCGTCAAATTTTTGTGAAGATCTACTAAATATTATTGGAGATAGAAGACATAATTTCTCGCGGATATTAGCAAGTCACTCTAAACTTTTGCCACGCGGGCGAAGTCGCGGGAATCAGCTAGTAAATAATATAACTCTATTCGTCTAGACTCTAGAGTAAATGGAATGACTAACACCGTTACAAATTGAGTGACACAAACACCTGACATGACTCACTATATAACCTTATAAGCGTTTTGAATGTTTGTAACCTTAAGTTGAACCGCCTTCGTTTTTAATCAAATTAACTCATAAAGAAAAACGCTGCTATTATTTTCGCATACAAAACACTAGCTTTAAAACCGTTGAGTTAGACTATGGAGTAGCAAACCTAATAAAAATAATTCAAGCAACAAAAATTATTACGAATTGCGATTCTGATTTATTTATCTTTCAATACACAATATACTTTTCATTGTTAAACCATTTTAACCCGACTGCGGGAAAGCCTAAATTGGTTATGATTTTAGCAGTGTTTGTATATTTTGTTTGTTTGGTATTTACATATGCCGAAGAGGCTAAATAATTGAGTCTATTTTGATGACTGAGTTGTCAATCGTTTCGATATTTTGATCCGGGTGACATAGGTTAAACTTATATAAAATTTTGATCTATTGTTACGAGGATTAATACTTTGTCTTATAACTATTTACTATCATTACTCACTTTCATTGTATCTAATTAGATTTTGGATAGAGTCAGGCGTTACTTTGCGGAAGTTCAT
Organism: Hipparchia sbordonii; assembly: GCA_038048805.1. Taxonomy (NCBI): domain Eukaryota; kingdom Metazoa; phylum Arthropoda; class Insecta; order Lepidoptera; family Nymphalidae; genus Hipparchia; species Hipparchia sbordonii. Next base: position 573,969 of record CM076117.1, on the reverse strand, counting down.
GATTAACAGAAAATGTTAGAGTTATTTTGCTGTAATCCGCCAACAGAAAAAAATCTGTATGGTCAAACATGCAGTTATAAGCTAAGCACCGCTTACCTCCCCAACCAAGCAATAAAGCAAAGTTCCCAAGCAAGCAATGCCACCACCACTCACATGCACCACCACACAAGACTTTAATACTACTCTCGACGCACGTTTCGCCCCGACACCGGAGCATCCTCAGGAGATATCGACTTTACAATGCTGTATTGTCTAGTCAAACAGACTAAACTAGACAATACAGCATTGTAAAGTCGATATCTCCTGAGGATGCTCCGGTGTCGGGGCGAAACGTGCGTCGAGAGTAGTATTAAAGTCTTGTGTGGTGGTGCATGTGAGTGGTGGTGGCATTGCTTGCTTGGGAACTTTGCTTTATTGCTTGGTTGGGGAGGTAAGCGGTGCTTAGCTTATAACTGCATGTTTGACCATACAGATTTTTTTCTGTTGGCGGATTACAGCAAAATAACTCTAACATTTTCTGCTAATTAGATTTATTCAGTTTGTTTTTTCCAAAATTTCTCCTTTTGGTTTATTACAAAAAGTACTTACATCCAATATTATTAACAAATCAATTGCTAATTTAAACTTTAGTTAAGTTAGTATTTGAGTTGATTTTATGGAACACTGCTTCTCTTGTAATAAATAAATGACAACTCTCTCGGCTATGCTTTCAAAGAATCTCCCTAACATTCTATCGTCGAAAACTAACATAGACTTTTCACAGCTACTTTCTATCGACTATCGATAAAATAGATAAGGCATTTTAGCATAATTTAGCCCGAATTACTTGTAATTTCCGTTGCGTATATTCCCCATTAGTTGGGCAACCCTAATACATCGTGCGGTCACGTTTAATACAGCTTCTGAAAAATAGCTTTGCTTAATTAAATAATTGTTTATATTAAGCTTGTTAGGTTAAATACAAATATTGATTGATTACTAGCTTCGGGTCGTGACTTCGTCCGCGTGGTGTTTGGTTTTTAATAGTTTCGTGGAAACCCTCTGCTTTTATAGGGATAGCCTGAAATATTCTGAATGTTTTGAAATTGTAATTGTGGATTTCCTTTTTTCTTTTCCCTAATCTTTTTATTTTTTTTGCAAGTTAAATTGAAACTAGTACCTAATTTAAAAACGTAATGTCCACTTAAACGTCTTATCTAGTGTAATTTGGGGTTTGCGTCGTTGACGCCACAATTAATAATATCTTGTCTATAAACCTGTTAAAATTAAGACGACTTGTGACGTTTTTTGTTAACCCAAATAACTAAATAAATAAATAAAAATAAATAAGTCGCTACGTCAGTTTCCAAGTTCTCAACAATACTCAAATATCATCATGAAAAGGCCCGGCCTGCTTCAGAAGCTTCCTTCATCCATCTTTGTCATTCCAACTTCTTATACCAAGACGCTTTCCATCGGGAACCCTAAACAGTTTTTCAAGAAATGCTCACATTTCAAACAATTTCTTCGCCTTACTTTCAAACAATTTCAGATCCTAATACATACCATGCATAGCATACCTCTGGCTTCAACTACCCATATAAGTAGTAACGACGAAGTTAAGGGAGGTCTTTTCTAGAGGCTAAGGAGGGACTCTTTGCAGCAATTTAGTTGCGATACAAGCCCAAAAACCCCACGATACAGTCGCGATACTGTCGCAGGTCGTAGGTACCTTCGCCCATGTGACCACGACGCTGCATCGCTACTATCGCGCGACAGCATCGATACAGACGCGATGCAGATACAATGGGCTGGAGCAGCTCAGTATCAACATCTTCCATTTGACCGGATTCAAAAGAGGGTAGTTCGGTGGATAATCCCAAATTTATCAGCTCGCTGGAAAGCTTGGAACACCGTAGAGTAAACTCTCTTTGCGTGTTCTATAGGCTATCTAACGGGGAGTGTTCTGAAGAACTATTTGATCTTATTCCGCCCTCTAACTTCTACAACCGCACCGCTCGCCACCGAACGCAATTTCACCCTCACCACCTGGGTGCCTGGAGCACTTCGACCATCCGTTGCTCCAGATCTTTTTTTCCACGTACTATCAAATTGTGGAATCATCTCCCCTCGTCAGTGTTCCCACTTAATTACAATATGGGGTTATTCAAGCGCTGGGATGTCTCGGGTTCAATTCCCGGCGGGGTCAATTTGGGAATTTATGATTTCTGAATCGTCTCTGGTCTGGTCTGATGGAAGGCTTTGGTCGTAGCTAGTTACCACCGTCAAAGACGTGCCGCCAAGCGATTTAGCATTCCGGCACCAGATATGTAGAAACAGATTAGGGGTATGTACACTGCCATACCCCTTCCAAGTTAGCCCGCTACCATCTTAAACATAAGCCTCAATAGCCCAACAGTTAAAGGTGCGGACTGAAAACTGAAAGGTCGCAGGTTCGAATCCCACCCGTTGCACTATTGTCGTACCCACTCCTAACACAAGTTTTCACTTATTTGGAGGGGAGAGGAGAACATGAGTCAAATTCAGCTTGACTGATATCTTTTTTTTTTTTTAATACCATCAGATGATATTGCAGTCAAGTCTTGTCATCAAATAAAAAAAAACCTCAGGAAAATAATAATAACGTCTAAGTTTACGTATAAGTTTACTCCATTAACAATGGAACCCTAAGTAGCCTCTTGCGTTTGAAACAATTCCTTCGCGTTAACAGATCGCATAGCATAGCACTCGATACAACCCCTGTACTAACGACCCTTGAGGAATTAGTTCACGCTAGTCCGACCTCGGTCGCCGATGACTCGTGTCGTTCTGAAAAGTCCTCAAACTAATGTATACCGCCTGAAAAATGGCGGCAAATAATTGTTTTGACAGTGACGTTACTGGGAATTCGTTATCTGTGACTCATACTGCTAATTAGTTTTGTAAATAATATGAAAATAACTGTGAAATTATAGTGCGAATTAACTTATTTTATACGGAAGGATCTTGCAACCCACCGCATTATATCCCAAGAAAAGCTCTTACCATTAGGTACATGAATAATGGAAAGGTCACTTTCAGCAATGAGGAATAAGTTGCAGAGATAGAGAGAGAACTTATAAGCAGACTAAAGAATAAATGCGTATTGCTAAAATACGTAAATAACAATCTATTCTGATTATAATACTGTGATTTCAGTGATCAAGTTTTTTTAATTAGGCAATGATCTAATAAGATACAGCCTAGGGCAAAAATAGAGGATATTAATTTAAGATCGCTAAAACCACTATCGTATAAAACCTCATAATTATTTTAATGATCATTGTATTCTGTTTTAATTAGACAGAGATTAATTAGATAATATAATCTGCCTATCAAAGAAATCTACAGTAAAAAATAAGAGAGCGGTCATTGTATTTTAGAAAAAAAAGATCCAGTTACACAGACTAAAAAAAAGATTTCAAAAGTGTTAAAAAAAATTAAAACATGACTCAAAACAGGACAGTTTATATTTTACCAAATGAACTATTACCAAAGCGGTATACGGATGAAGGGTAAACCGATTTTTTTACTATCATTACTAGCTTTTGCCCGCGACTTCGTCTGCACTGATTTTCCAACATAGAAGGTGGCCTATGTCACTCTCCAAGTCCTCAGCTACCCATGCAAAAATCACGATCCGTTATTCCGTTGTTGTGTGATTGAAGGACAAACACACTCTCGCATCAATCGACGTGATTTTATTCATTAGATTAGCAAGTTTTAGCACGGCCTATTAAATTAGGTATGATATTTGAGATTTACTCTGTGAGATTAGTTTAAGTAAGCCTCAATAGCTCAACGGTGCGGAATGAAAGCTGAAAGTTCGGCGGTTCAATCCCCACCCGTGGCACTAATATCGTACCCTACCCAAGTTTTACGTTTATTTGGAGGGGAGAGAGAATATGACATAGTCACATTCAGCGTGGCTAATTAATATTCATAAGAAGGCTCTCATAAGAAGGCTCAGGATCACTCAGCGGGCGATGGAGAGAGCTATGCTCGGAGTGTCCCTGCGAGATCAAATCAAAAATGAGGAGATCCGTAGGAGAACCAAAGTCACCGAAATAGCTCTACGAGTTGCGAAACTGGAGTGGAAATGGGCGGGGCACATAGTTCGAAGAGCTGATGGTCGATGGGGTCTCAAGGTGCTGGAGTGGCGACCTCGCACCGGGAAGCGCAGTGTTGGCAGACCCCCACTAGGTGGATACACGACATCAAGCGAGTCGCAGGGAGCCGCTGGATTCAGGCGGCACAGGACCGAGGCTTGTGGAGGTCCATGCAGGAGACTTATGTCCAGCAGTGGACGTCCATTAGTTGAAAAGAAGAAGAAGAAGAATTAATATTCGCTTTAAAAATTAAAAATAAAATGCTAATGGTAGCTTAATTTAATTTTTGAATTATCGACACTCAATAAAGCTAATTGTTTTGTTTAAGAACTTGACTAATATTCCCCTTTCCCCTCCAAATAAGTGTCAAACTTGTGTGAGGAACACGATAGAGCACGAGACACGGTCGGAAGTCGGAACCGTCGACCTTTCAGTCTTCAGTCGGCTCCCTTTTAACCGTTGGACTATTGAGGTTTATTTAACAGTAATAAGAACATTGGAACTAATTGTTTTAACCTACATATTATATTTGACCCGATGTAATCATAGGTTCCGCTTACTAATGTTTTGCCTACTTGAGTAGGTAGGTATTGTACATACTTTTCACAAATAGCGTGCATAGAGCGTTAGCTGTTCAAGGTAAGCAGGCGAAATTTCAAGAAAAAATTTTTTTTTCTTTGCTTCATTATTTCTTATTAGGTTATGGTTTGCTAAGGAGGTTAAACAATAGAATAAGTTAAACAATAGATTATTTTTTTGCTTAAAACATCAGACTTACATAGTTCTTTTTCATTATTTATTATAGATTCGAGGCTCCATCCAAATTGTTGAGGTAAAAAAGAAATTTTGGCAATATTTATTGAGTGTCGTGTGCATGATCGATGAAAGTGTATGGTGTGTTTTTCATTTTTTTTAAACTATGTCGAAAAACTCCTGAAAAGCTGAATAATATTCGGGAATTTTTCCATAGCACAATTCCCTGGGTTTTTATTTGCACCTCTAACTAAATTAAATAATTTAAAAATAAATTTAAATCTAAATTGATAAATACAAAAACTAAACCGCACAGCAGCACGGCATAGTACCCAAGATGCTGGCAGCATTGCCCCTTTGGATGGCCAAACTAATTCTTTAGCCAAAGTAGCTGCCAGCTTTTGGATCCCCGGTAGAGTCGATTACACTTTTTGAAAGTTCTACAAAAAAAATTACTTAATAAAAATTATAACTATATACATTATAGTTATATATACTATTTAACTAAACAATTACATTTTAGTAACTATGTATTTAAATAGAAAACTTAAATTCGTTCTTCTTTCTTTCAAAAGTGCTTGTAAAAGTTTATTTGAATAAAAAATATTTCTATTCTATTCTATTCTATTCTATTCTATTCTATAAGAATAAGCATGATGTCAGTAAACTTGAATCCATGAATCCATAAAATTATGAATTTTTCTCATGAAATAGGACTCATGGATTATAAAAAACGTATTTATTTATTTTTTTATCTTAAGCAAGATTGATATTTATTTTGATAAAATAAAACTATAGAGTACAACAATCCGCCATATTGGATTGAACACCAATCGGAGCAATACGTCACATCTAACTTTGACAAACTACTAGCACATAGAAGTGACGTCACGAACGACGCCATGACACCGTCGTCGGTCGTTTTTTGCGTGAATTTTAAAATTTAAAATTCAAATGGTAATATTATCTACCAAACCTTTTATTTTTCTGTAATAAGACAATATTTCAACAGTTTTTCAAAATCGTTTGTCATGCCTATTTTATTTCCGCAATTAGGCGTTGACCGTCTATTTTGCGTGAAAAAAAAAATAAGTAAATATCACGAAAAATGTTTTGGGTGGCAAAGTTGCATGAATAGTGATCCCATCGTGACATCTATTAAAATTCAACTAAGTACCTATTTTTTCTAGATTTCCGCAAAGCACGGGCACTACGCCCAAACCCCCACCGCGCGCACATCGAGCGAGCAAAGACAAACCCCCCACAGAGGGGTCAGAGCAAACTGACACCCCGTCCAAACCCAACATCTGTGTGCGACTCATGGGCAAATGCAAGGCTAAGTGCTGCCCTTGCTGCATGAAGAAAACACCAGATTCATTAGAAGAAGAGGGGGTAATAGACAGAGAGGAGGAGACAGAAGAAGATGGGAAGGAGAAGAGGAAGTTCTGGAAGAAAATGAACTGCTTTAAGAAGAAAGTGAAAGAAGAGGAGGTTGAAATTGCCGCGGGAAAAGCAAGTATTAATATCGCTTATCGCTTGCGATATCTACATAGTTTCAAACCTACATACAAATGTAGATAATATCAACTTTTTTATGGTAAAAAAATACACCACGCCTACATTACAAAAGTGTCAGAAAATCTAGCCTTGTATTACCAAGCCAACTCTACCCTTACCATTGTCACGTTGCTTTCAATGCAATCTAGAGATACGCCTACATTTATAGTTGGCTTACGTTAACGTTAAATTGAATGGTTTTAAAGGGAAAACGGATAGTTAAGAAGAATGAAGGAAAATCACTGGAGTTTTTGCTGTCATACCTAGCTTTGGACGTACTCGATTAACGCCATGTTGGATTTCATTGACGCCATTTTGGCGCTGTAAGCACTAAGCAAATACAAGTGTCTTTGGATAGGTAATATTGCAAATGGCGCACCGACCTCTCCTATTTTAATCTATGATTTCATTGTTGTTGTATGACTTCATAGATTAATCATAGAGGTAGTTGCGCCATTTGCAATATTTTTAGTTCCAGAGACACTCGTATGTCACATGTGGCGCTTCAAATTGATCCATAATTAAGCTGTCATTTGTACAGGGTTAGCCAATCCAGTGTCAATGCTAAATTAACTACAGAGATGATAGATACTGTAATCCACTCCATTTTTATAGTTTCTTAATTTACAGGGTACGACAATAGAGTTCGAAACGGAAACGAAACGAAAACGTAAACTGCGTGACGTGTTCTGCGCGTGCTGTCGTCGGAAACGCGTCGCCGACGTGTCGGAGCCGCCGCTGCACGCCGAGGTGACGGCGCCAGTGACGTCATCGGACGTCGTGAAGGAGACGGGATGCTGTGGGAAGAAGAGAGAAGCGGAGAGACGAGACAGCATCCTGAGCGACCACGCGCCGTCCACGTAAGGGTTTTATACATAACTTCACATCTGTGTAAAGATGTATGATTGAATATAATACGGATTTGACGCTCACTGCGCTCTAGTCTATATTTTCTCTCTGTTCGTTTCACGAAAAACTAGCTTTATCTCGTGACTATGTCCACGCAGAGTAAGGATTTTTTTTAAAATTCTGTGTAAATTTTTTAAAATTTCTGTGTAAAATTACATTATACTCAGTTTCCAGAAGGGCTGGCATAACTACTAATGAATCTTATAACTTTTGTTTCCCCATTTTCACGTGACATTACGAGAAAATGCGTAGATGGAATTTTCTCGTCCTCGATTATACCCATGCAAAAATATTACATCAACTCGTTGCTCATGTTGCTGTGTGATTGTATGACAAACTTTCAAGTTACCGAATAAATTTTGCGCTCGCTTCGCTCGTCGTGTAGTTTACTAAAGGTATACGTCAATTGTCAATGTGTACAGATGCTGCAACAACCGCCTATGTCGCTGGATCCGAGGGGCGTGCCGGAGACAGTCCACGGTGGCGGAGTCTGGCAGCAGGCGAACCAGCCTGTTCTCCAAGAACAAGAGCCTCTCCCCCACCCTACCCCCCGAGGTGAGGCGTAGAGCTTTTTTTTAATATTAGCCAAGCTGAAGGTGATTAATATCCTTCTACCGGTTGAAATTTTAATGGTTGTACTCCCTGAAATAGGTGAATGTGCTCATGAAACTGAACAACTTTCCCCAGGGAACATAGGTCAAAATATGAAAAAAAAAAATTGGACCCTCCATACAAACTTGACGATCAGCTGATTGATTTACTATGGGAGGTCCAAATTTTTTTTCATATTTCGACCTATGTTCCTTGGGGAAAGTTGTTCAGTTTCATGAGCACATTCACCTCTTTCAGGGAGTACAACCAATGAAATTTCACCGTGTATATATAGCGGAAAGCTTGTGCTAGGAGTGGGTACGACAATAGTGCAATGGGTGCGATTCAAACCTGCTACCTTTCAGTTTTGAATCCGCACCTTTAACCGTTTGGGCTATTGAAGGACGAACAAAGAAACACACTTTCTGTATTATGCTAGTACCTAATGCTAGGATTTTAAGGTTAGGTCAAGTTTTTAAAAAGCCCGCGGAAACCTTTTTATTTCTGGAGTAAAAAATTTGCGTAGGTATGTCACTCTCAAAGTCCTTAATCCATGCAAAAATCGGTTTGTTAATGCGTAATTAAAAAACTATCGAAACCTCTGACTCTAATGCTAAGATATATGGAGCGTGCTCTAACTTAGCTCAGACTCAAGACAGACTTAAAACGAGACAGATTTATGTCAGCGCATATTTTGTGCTTCTTTATGTGTGCTTGTTTTAACTCTATCTTGAGTTTGAGCTAATTTAGAGCTCGCTCTTATAGATCTCACCATAAGAGTGAACTTTATAAATTCAATTTCAGATTATATTTAAGCCTCAATAGCCCAACGGTTAAAGGGGTGGACTGAAAACTGTAAGGTCGCAGGTTCGAATCCCACCCGTTGCACTATTGTCGTACCCACTCCTAGCACAAGGTTTCCGCTTATTTGGAGGGGATAGAAGGATATTAGTCAACTTCAGCTTGGCTAATATTCTTTTGAAAAAAAAAATATTCTCGTCCCAAAGAATGGCAGACAATGGTATCTTAACCGTTAAAGCAACCGACAATTAATAAATTGAAAGTAAACTAGCGATAGAGCCTCTTTAAAGCCAAAGTAAAGACGGGGTTGAAAATTATATTTACCCTTTAGTTGATGTCGTCGGAGGAAAGTATCACGGAAGAATGTTACCTTGAAGTGACCGACAGCCTTTATTGCGTGTCAAACTGGTACCGTTGGCATATAAATAGAAAATAGCCACAGCACCCTTGTTTATGGGAAAATGCCACAAAATTTTAAAATCTATCTTTAAATCTATCTTTTTATGTTGTGGGCAGATGGACGCAAAAACGGCCGCTTTTATGCATTTCTGATATATATTAACTGGTATTAACGGATGAAACAATATATTCATGCCAAAGACAAGGGGAACACGGATAAAAGCATCGAACTATGCTTATAACTATATATGTATGTGCGCTTACTCGTAGAAGCGCAATTTTCTTCGTATAAATGAGTATTGGCTTATGTTACCCAAATCATACTTCTACCTGGCCTCTCAGGTTATTAAATGAATTATTATAATATTTATTTATTATTAGAACACTTCTTAATAAGAACGTGCGTGTACATATACCGTTAGTTTGTTTTTTGATAAAATCTGCTGACATTTATAAAATTATATTTTATGTTGCCTCGATATAAAAATATCGTTACACTACCAGTTTTACTATTATTCGTCACACAAAGTTTGTTGAACTAATCTAACTTTATAATTTGAAGCCCAAATTACTACAGCATAGTTTTGATTCCTGACTGAATTTGCATGACGAATCATACAAATTATCTGATGCATAATCCAGACTATTTTTTGGGCTGACCGTTATCTATCCCACTACCTCGTTTTGACGATATCTCTGGCGCAGTGGTGAGTGTTGTGGTCTTATATTGGGAGGTCTCGGGGTCGATTCCCGGCAGGGGAATTTGGGAATTTAAAGGAGGTGGGTTGATAAGGCCCAAAATCCGCCCCTCATACACTCGAAAAAAAAAGTTCCAGATTCCGACAAATTGTAAATGTATTTATATACTTGAAGATATAAACTTTATTCTAATATAAAGTTTAGGTGATAAAAAAAATAGTTAGTTACAGAAAATATTACCCAAAAAGAGAGTGTTTCTTTTACTTTTCTTACATTTTCAAACATTTTAGTCGTTTTTTAAGCTTTGATTTAATATTTTAGAATGAGGCGCTCCATGAACCAAAATAAATTAATACTCATATAAAAGCTTATAAAAAGGAGCATCATTATCAGTTACGTTTACCATGGTTCATGGAGCGCCTCATTCTAAAATATTAAATCAAAGCTTAAAAAACGACTAAAATGTATGAAAATGTAAGAAAAGTAAAAGAAACACTCTCTTTTTGGGTAATATTTTCTGTAACTTACTATTTTTTTTATCACCTAAACTTTATATTAGAATAAAGTTTATATCTTCAAGTATATAAATACATTTACAATTTGTCGAAATCTGGAACTTTTTTTTTCGAGTGTATGAGGGGCGGATTTTGTTGCCTTATCAACCCACCTCCTTTCTAAATTGTCTCTGGTCTGGTCAGGTGGGAGACTTTGGCCGTGGCTAGTTACCACCCTAGCGCCAAAGACGTGCCGTCAAGCGATTTAACGTTCCGGCACGATGACGTGTAGAACCCGATTATGGATTGAATGTACACTAACATACCGCTTCCAAGTTAGCCTGCTGCCATTTAAGACTGCATCTTCACTTACCATCAAGAAGGTGGAGTCCAACTTCTGGCATACAGAACCTACTCTTTCATATTCATAGCTATTTGGCTTTACTTTTGGCGAGCAAACGAGCAGGCGGGTCACCTGATGTTAAGTGATTACCGCCTTCCATGAACATTTGTAGCACCTGAGGCACCACCTATGCGTTGCCGGCTTTGCTGAATGCCGGCAACCCGTCCGGCTGAATGTTTGAGTTTATTGGCTTTCATATATCTGCGCTTACGATCGCGGGTTCAACTCTTACCCTCTTTATCTAAACCTTAGACTTTTAGTAATTAATTATATGGCATTTCTCAACGGTGAAGGAAATCATCGTGAGGAAGCCTGCACGCGTGAGAGTTGGCCATAATGTTCTCAAAGGTGTGTGAAGTCTGCCAATTTGCATTGGGCCAGCGTGGTGGACTATGGCCTGTAACTAGCGTTGCCAGACGTCCCGTATTTCCCGGGACATCCCGTATTTTAGGCATAGTTTAAAATGTCCCGGCGGGACTCACTCTGTCCCGTATTTGAACCGTACTTCGTTTTTCATTATGATATCGATTCAAGTATTCACACACGCATGACGCAACGTTCGTAAAAAAGCGAGTTGATTACCGTTTTTAATTACGATTATAATTGTATTGATTTTTACAGATATGTTAAAACGAATAAAAATATATTAAAACTGACTTGATCCTCGAAAAACTATCAAAAAACAAAAATTACACTAAATAATTTTGTTTCTTTATTTGTCCCGGGTAAAAAACTGAAATCCTGTATTTTTTTACCTATTTAACCATTTGTCCCTTATAGGCTGAAAAAAAATCTGGCAACCCTACCTGTAACCCATCTCTGATAGACTACGGAACCTACCTATAATGTGTGAGATAATTTTTTTTGCATATAAATGTTGTAAGGATTTGAAATCACTTGTGCTGGTTTACCTATTTACAAGGGCTAAGTAAACAATAAAAGCTGCACTATTGAACTTTGTAACCGTAGAATGGAGTGTTCTTTATTCTGGGGTCGTAGCCGCCATTCACACTGTACTGGCTTGCCCAGTACAACAACACACATAATGGATATGTAGAATACAGAGTTCACTCACACATGCCGCTACGCCGATGCCGATATAAGACTGCCACACCCACCGCATGGTGGCTGCATTTATAGTAACAATACAGTTGTATTGTTACTATCTACCCACATCTAGAGTCTGATGTTACGCGTCTAATATATTCGCTTACCTACAGATCTAGTATACGCTACATCTCTTCCTTGTTTTAATTTTATTTTTCATATTGCTTGTCATGTCAGCGGTCATTTGACAAAATAGTAATATGGATAAATAATCCAATGTACCTAGCACGGGTACTACTATTACTTAACCTTGATAGCTAGAAAGCCACTAACCTAATTACACATAGTCGCATCTACTGTGCTCTCTTCCTTTTCCTTTTTTCCCCGAACTGAACTTATTGTAACAAAATCTCAAAATAAGTGATCTCAACCAACGAAAATATTTAATGGATCTATCTGAACACTAAGTGCCTATAATTGCACTGATACAAATGTAATAATCTAAATCCGGAAGGAAAAATTATTACCTACCAACTATGCCATCCGAAATTATTCTAAGATTAACCATTTATAAATGCAAATAAAGTTAAAATGTATTTATTGAAAACTACCTTGAATTCTTTTAGGAAGTTTTCTATCGGATAGAATTATGCCTAATTCAGCCCAAGTACGTGAAATCTACAGAACGACCAATATTTATTGACCTGGTCATAAATATAATCACATATAACGGCCCCTGTCCTCACATCCAACCAATTCAACCACAACACTTCAGACAAACCGCCATCTGAACGTGAGGGCTACTATCAAACACATCCAAGCATCATTTAATCAATTACACTCATCTAAACCTCAGGGCAATATTTATTCGACTAGGGCGCGATTGCTATCACAACCCACCAATCAAATACAACGACCCAGACGCGGAAGCATCTAACAGCCGAATGAGTCTCTGAGAGAGACCGAACTCGCATCGTCAAATCCGCTGTATTTATCCCCACGGCGCGCCGCCAGACCGGCGCCTACGTCGTCAACAAAGTCAAACATCGATTTTATAAAACCACCTTCAATACATCGAAGTTGTATATCTTTACTATTCCAATATTTCGCTAACATTATATGATATATCGATTTGATTTTCGTTACAAAACAGATAGTTTGCAATTTTAAAATTCCATCATATTCAAAGCATGCCCCATTTAAAACCGCAGTGTTTTTTATACCCTGTGATTTAACGAAAATGCCCAATTGTCAATACTTTCAAATTCCATTTCAAACTAATGGTATCTTGCCGTAAGGAAATATATCGGCAACTGAAAATAATCTATTTTAAATTTGATCCTGTCAATTGCATGTAACCCAAGCCCTACAGACTGATGTAAGCTGTATCTTGATAAAGAATAATGCCAAAAATTTATGGAACTTTAACCTACTCACGTTTACAAGAATGAATTATGCATAGCAATATAATGATATTGCCAATTGTTTACCTAAGTTTTAAAACTTCTAGAACTTGCGGCTTTTTTGACTAATTCAAAGTCAAAGTTAGACTTTTAGGTTATTATGAAACTAAAATCGTGAATGGTTTATACTACACGAACGAGATGCAGTATACGTAGACGTATGACACTGACAAATGACATCGCACCACCGTTGACATCTCAAATTGACAACGGTGTTTCATTCAGAAAGCTAAAACAACAACAACAATGGCGTTTCATTACACGTTCCATTTCCTTTTCGTTTTTGATTTTTTTTTTTAATTTTTAGCTAATGTGCAGTTATCATTGGCATGTATCACAAATTTACAACAACCTACCAGCAATCAGCATCATATTCCCAAGACATTTTATTCAACACAGTTATTACTCAAAGAATATTTGACAGATACTTCGTAGTTTTAGCATTGCTATTATTTATCCAACTATGCGTTAACAATATTATGAATACAAATTCCTTAAATAATTGTGACACTGTATGAATTTAGGATAAAAATTCTTAAAATAATGTGAAAACACAATTGTGCTGACATACTTCAACTATATATATGTTATGCCTTTTTTTTTTTTTTAATTTTAAATGATGTAATTTTGTGATCTTGTGATTTGAAATAAAAATAAATGCCAAACTCGACGCTTATAAAACTGACACCTACACCCAGAAAACATTTGATTACTGATTTTAACATTTTATTACTCATTAATATAGGTAGCTAATTGGTACAAGCTTTTTAGTGCTAATAAAAATACCAGCCAAATTACTATAGTACTGGGTGCCTTTAACCTTCATTTTCCGAGTTTGTTGTTATTTAAGTTTCCTTTGTAACACTGATTGTAACCGCTTCCTAGAAGCAGGGATTACCTAACATTTTAATAGCATTTTTTCCAGTCCCTGATTAATATGGAACACTAATATTTTAATATCAGATCCAGGGATTAGTTTGAACGAAGTTTTCTCTAAAACCTATTTGGTTTTATTTAGCCAATTATACTCGGCTAAAACCAAGATGGTAATATTTATTCGATTGAGGTGCGATTGCTATCGTATCCACTCAATCATATCATATAACATGAAAGTTACTAATCACTTGAAACATGTCATCGTAATATCAGGTCAGTATTGTTGAGCCACTAACTTCTAAAAACAATATGACACAATACAAGGTCTATGACAAGAATATTATTCTTTTATTTAATTTTAGATTTGGACTTTTACTTTTAACTAGATTGGCCACTGTGCCAACTACCCGTGGGATCCAATCATATGATGGTCCTCCTGACCGAATTCGGCCACGAGATCAGCCATCTGCGCGGGAGATATTATAGTGCACAAGTATTTGCGCAGACACAAGTGCACTCTCTATTCCCTCACTCTCATAGTCCGATGGGACGGGGAAAAATCGACCCGACCGGAGAGAGATCAGGCGCAGGACCGACAGTTTTACGTGCTCTCCGAGGCACGGCATACAGTTACAGTTCCGATTTTCATCGCGAACTTACCAAATTTCCTTTTTTTTTTACTAAATTTCCTTTTTTTTTTTACCTTGCTGGTACAGTTCCGATTTGCATCGCGAACTTACCAAATTTCCTTTTTTTTTTACCAAATTTCCTTTTTTTTTTTTACTAAATTTCCTTTTTTTTACCTCGCTGGTACAGTTCCGATTTGCATCGCGAACTTACCAAATTTCCTTTTTTTTTTTTTACTAAATTTCCTTTTTTTTTTACTATCGGTATCGACTACCTCGCTGGTACAGTTCCGATTTGCATCGCGAACTTACCAAATTTCCTTTTTTTTACTAAATTTCCTTTTTTTTACTATCGGTATCGACTACCTCGCTGGTACAGTTCCGATTTGCATCGCGAACTTACCAAATTTCCTTTTTTTTTTTACTTAATTTCCTTTTTTTTTTACTATCGGTATTGACTACCACGCTGGTACAGTTCCGATTTGCATCGCGAACTTACCAGATTTTTTTTTTTTTTTTAGGTACCGTTCGATTTCTCGAACTACCTCCGTTACATTTGCAAAATCAATGCACATAATAGGTGACATAATAATCATAATAGGTCTAACATGTTCCGCCAAAGGCATATCCAACTATTTAACAATAAGAATTATAATTAATATTTTCATTTCGTCTCAGAAAGAATGATAACTATTACTCATCTAAATGGAATCTAAAGGCTAACTGGACAGGCTTTAAAAATGATATTAGTATGTATTCAAATCATAATAAATTTAGTCACCATTATGTACACCGATCAACAAATTTCGTGCTTTTATGCTAGTGCGTATACGGAATCCACAAAACCTTTACACATCTACATTTGTTTGCGTGGGTCTTAACCTACAGCCACTTCATCTTAGTCTTAAACCACGGCGCTTGTGGTCTTTTTTTTAAGGACACTATTAAACAATAACACGTCTAAGTTTCTAGATCTGGCCCGCCAGAATATATTATACACTGGTTTGCTATTCGTACCTTAAGCAATTTTACGAGTGTTACCGACCGGAACTAACCGTTAGTTGCCATGCCACACTAGTCCCGTCAGACACATATATCACATTCGGATTACAGATAGTTCCAGACAGTCTGATTATTTACAATTTACCATAATGAATAATAAAGAACCGATCTTATGTTGTTGTTGGCTTGTAGAACAACAAAAATCGTATCCAAATTCATAAGCGGAGTAGAAATCACAATTGACCCTACCAAAATTTTTGAATATGGACCCGTTCACTTCCATAGTATCGATTGAATTCTACATTTACGTTTACAACAAAATAACACTTTACTGGAATAACGTAACGCTTCTTTAGGTACCAATATTACAAGACCGACATTAAGTTCAAATAAATTTTACTGCAACGGGCATTATTCATAGCGAATTTTAGCTTAATAAGCCATAACTTCACTTCCATTATACTATCACGAATAGGTAAATTAAAAGTATTGACACACATGCATTGCTAGCAATAATTAATTAATAAAATTTTGTTCGATTACTTTGATCCTGGCAGGGTCGCCACTTGTACTGGCTTGCCCAGTACAACAACACACATAATGGATATGTAGAATACAGAGTTCACTCACACATGCCGCTACGCCGATGCCGATATAAGACTGCCACACCCACCGCATGGTGGCTGCATTTATAGTAACAATACAGTTGTATTGTTACTATCTACCCACATCTAGAGTCTGATGTTACGCGTCTAATATATTCGCTTACCTACAGATCTAGTATACGCTACACACACTTTAACAATACCTTATCAAAATCGATATAAGTAAACGCGATGATTAGCAGTTTTATTTCCCCTATAAAATTCAGTATCGGTTCCGCGTTATTGCCCTAAACTTGTCCAAGTTTTATTTTCATTTTTATAAATAATATAAACGTAAAAATTCTTTTACAAAACCGACTTCAAACGCCACTACAAAGTATATCAATTGTGCCTATAAAATTTGAAGAGATCCCTCGATTTCTCCAGGATCCCATCATCAGATCCTGACCTAATGATAATGAGACCTGGGAAGTATACCCTTTCAAACAAAAAAAGAATTTTCTAAATCCAGGAGTTATGAAGCAATTTTCACTTGCTAACGTGAACAAAAATAATCGCGAGCTAACGTGACTGACTGACAGTAGGTATAACCTAACCGTAGTTTTTTCAAACTAAATTACGCAGAATTTAAAAAATCACAATTCATGTGGTCAAAGTAATACATAAAGCGTAATAATTGTAACTGTGGTATAATGTCGATCTCCGTAACAAGTTTGGACAGCGTCCCGTCATCAGTGCACAGGCCCAAGATAATCGTCACTAATGGCCGGAAGCGCTCCGTACTCTTTGATGACGACGATGACGAGGTACCTACCTGCTGTAATTGAACCGTTTTTTGCTATTATAAATAAATAAATCCTTACTAATATTATAAATGCGAAAGTGTTTTTGTTTGTTGGTTTGTCCTTCAATCACGCTGCAACAAAGCAACGAATTAACGAGATTTTTTGCATGGTTATAGTTGAGAACCTGGAGAGTATTCGTAACTAAGGCTAGAGATCCCGCAGAATTTTTAAAAACTAAATCCACGCGGACATCAATAAGTAAATAAATAAAATAGCCATTTATTCCACTACCAATTAACAATGAAGTATTTTACAAATAGCTTACAACACAGTTATTAACATAATTACATAATAGGTATTAGAATATAGAGAAATTATTATTACAGTTCAGTATTATTAGACCTTGTTCCCATACTATAAGCGCGTTTTGACGTTTTTTGATTTTTTCGAAGTTTTTAGGTTAGGTACCTAGAATAAGCCAATATGTTATAATCTTATTGGTGTCACGGTTTTTTATGTATCTTAGATGTTTTATATACTGTTTTTTATGTAATCTTAGATGTTTTGTATACTGTTTGGACTTTGGGCCTTAATAAAAAAATAAAACAAAATTATTTTGACGACCTCCCTGGCGCAGTGGTGAGCGCTGTGGTCTTTACCCTACCGTCAAAGACGTGCCGCCAAGCGATTTAGCGTTCCGGCACGATGGCGTATAGAAACCGATTAGGGGTATGGGTTGAATTTACACTGCTATATGACTTCCAAGTTAGCCCGCTACCACCTTAGACTGCATTGTCACTTATTGTCACTTACCATCAAGTAAGATCGCACTTCGCAGTCAAGGGCTATCTTGCATTGTTCAAAATTCTATTGTGAATATTGTTTAATTTGGAAAACAATAAATAAATACATACATACATACATCAAATAAAAAAAAAACAAATTTATTTTCAGGATACCCGCAAGAAACTGGACCCGTCGCTCATCGAGCACACGAGCGTGATGCGCGGCGCCATTCCCGTGCTGCCCGCCGTTCTGGCCTACTTTTGCCTCTTCTGCAACATCGTTGTTCCCGGCTTGGGTAACTGCTGCTTCTGTTATATACATCACCATCACCAGCTACCAATCTATGGTTCACTACTGAGCGCAGGTCTCTTCTCAGAGAAGCGTTATAGGTAGAATCCGACCAAAGGAATATTTCTGACCAAAACCGAAGCCAATCGAATCGGCGATTTAATCGGCTATCGCCACATAAATAATCATAAAAAATTTCGTTCAAGATTGGCATTTTTTAAGATTTTTTAATTTTTATGTTGGCTTATAAGGCTGATAATGAAGATTTTTTAATTTTATGTTGGCTGCTCTGAATGTTGCACCCACGTTATGTCTAGTGAATTACTGTTTTTAAATCTGCCTTTTTGAATTCTAATATTTTTTTTAATAAATCGATTTTGCTATAGTAGGTAAGACTACCTACTAGGGCAAATTCATTTATCTGCGAAAAAATGACCAACAGCACATATTTCAGTTAGATACATTTAAAAAGGTTGCGTGCAGGTTGCGTGTGAGCGAAATGAGCCACAAGTTGGCTTATATGAAATAAATAATTTTGAATTTTTTTGAATTTTGAAAAGCAACGTAGCTAATCAAAATTTTATTAAGTAGGTACCTAAATATAGCTTTTACGATTTAATTAATATGTAATATGTAAAAGTGTTTCATCAGCTACATACCGGCTCGTTTCAGGAACAATCTTCAGCGGCATGTTTTGTCTCTGCTTTGGGATTCCCCGATTTGGAGTTCACGACGGAGCTAAGCACAGGATAGGTAAGTTTTATTGTTTTTCATCTAAGTATATATCTTTATCAATCGATAATTTATTATTAACTAGCTAATGCCCACGATTTCGTTCGCATTGATTAAATGTAGGTTTATTGATTTCCGTGGTAACTGTATGTAATGTAGCCAATGTGTTAATCCTAGGTATAAGCTATCTCCTTTCTGAATTTCAGCCAAAACGGTTCATTCGTTGTTGCTTGAAGGAGTAACAAACATTCATACATACATCCATCCATCCAAAGGAGGTGGGTTGATAAGGCAACAAAATCCGCCCCTCATACACTCGAAAAAAAAAGTTCCTGATTTCGACAAATTGTAAATGTATTTATATACTTGAAGATATAAACTTTATTTTAATATAAAGTTTGGGTGATAAAAAAAATAGTAAGTTACAGAAAATATTACCCAAAAAGAGAGTGTTTCTTTTACTTTTCTTACATTTCCATACATTTTAGTCGTTTTTTAAGCTTTGATTTAATATTTTAGAATGAGGCGCTCCATGAACCATGGTAAACGTAACTGATAATGATGCTCCTTTTTATAAGCTTTTATATGAGTATTAATTTATTTTGGTTCATGGAGCGCCTCATTCTAAAATATTAAATCAAAGCTTAAAAAACGACTAAAATGTATGAAAATGTAAGAAAAGTAAAAGAAACACTCTCTTTTTGGGTAATATTTTCTGTAACTTACTATTTTTTTTATCACCTAAACTTTATATTAAAATAAAGTTTATATCTTCAAGTATATAAATACATTTACAATTTGTCGGAATCTGGATTTTTTTTTTTCGAGTGTATCAGGGGCGGATTTTGGGCCTTATCAACCCACCTCCTTTTCGCATTTATAATATTAGTAGGATTTATTGATCTCCCAGGGATACTTCGACCATAGTTTTCGCCGTACTGGTAATATCAGAAACCGAAATTATTGAAACTTCTTCATTATTCAGGTTCCTTCATCATCAACTTGCTGGTGGGAGCGGGACAGCTGTTCACCGTGCTCTTCTGCCTCGTGGGCTGGGGATGGTCTATCTGGTGGGGCTACATCATGGTGAAGACTTCCCGTGAGTAGTATCTACCTACCTTACTTTTACACTTGTCTTGCTTAGACTTATATTGAAATCTATAGAGCTTGCTCTGACTCAAGATAGATGTTAAAACGAGGCGCAAATATTCGATAATGACACCTTAATTGACGGACATTTTTACAGTAAAGAAGTAATTTTGTAAATAATATGTACATACACCCTATTTTTACAAGCTTTTATTTAACTTGCAATGTTTGTAAATGTTTGTTCGGGTGAAATCTTGCAACTCAATTTTGAAGCAGATATCTTCAACCGATTGAGCTGAAATTTAGTATACACGTTTAGTTTGGATGACAATGCATGGTTAGCTGTGTGACGTCATTGTAAATCCAACATGGCGGAACACCCAAGTTGACGGACCAGTTATTTTTAAGGCACTCCTACAACATGGGTATCAAATGACAGGCCTTACTGAGAATAACTCGAAAAACAAAGTTACGTCACTCTAAACCCAATATGGCGGACTTCTAAAGATGGCGGACTAAATTTTTTATGCTTACCTACAATATGGGTATCAAATGAAAGGACTTTCTTTTTAGCACCATTAAATAAAAGCTTGTTCTTAAAAAAGTTTTTTTACTTTTAATTTAATATTTATTAATTCACCTTTTCCAGGCAAATACAGGAAACTGAGGGCGGAGGCGGCCGCGGAGGAGGCCGAGGCGCCGCCCGTCACCAACAACAACCACACACGCGCGTAGCACGCCACCGCGTAACGAACGACTTATTATGAAACTACCTGTAATAATATGTATAAAGCGGGATATCCACTTCAAAAGGGTAATGAGCGGGAAATGGCCATGCGAAACGAACTCTGTGTAGACGATAGTCTGTTCAAAAAGAACCGTCGCGGCCAAACTGAACTAACGCTATTTATTGCGCTACTGTATTACCCGGTAAAAAAAAAGGTAATACAAAACTGCGCCCTCCAGTCCCACGATGGTTCTCTTTTTTTTTTGAACAAACTCTGAAAACCAACTATAGCTAATAAAATAATCTAGGTATAAAACTTCCACTAACAAAGAATTTTAACAGTTGCCTTAACGCCATTTCCAAGCGAGTTCATTTTGACCCTTTTAGAACTTTTTTCACTACACTTTGTAGATGAAAGTGTTTGTATGCAGTTTTTCTGTGAAAACTCGAAGTGAAAACGCGGCTTAAACACTTTCCAGCTGCGAGATTGTCTAAAAATGATTGCAACAGACCGACTTATACCTCTTATACAGTCTAGACTGCCACCGATCTTAAAAACAGATTCTGCTAAGAGCCGGTAAGAAACCTGCTTGCTGTCAAAGTCGTGCCTATACCAAGCTCATAATTTCAGCTGTAAAATAATTGTATTACCAAGCCAAATCTGCTGTCACGATTGTCACGTCGCTTTCGTAATCTACAGATGGCTTTTATTTTGACAGCAAATCAAGGTGGCTTATAACGTTATTGATTTAATATAAGGGTAGGGTTGGTCCCATGTTGGGCGCCAGTCATTTCATTCACTGGTGCCAGTAAGTACCGTGAAAATTGGCGGCTAGTACATAAATTACGCTGCATAGCAATATTTCTTACGCAAAAATGTAAGTACTCTACGACTTCAATATTAGAAAATCTCATGATTTTCCAATAATTAAATTATGATAATGCATTTTAATTTTAAAATGTACTTACCTTAAAAATACTCAAAATCGAAAACAAGCAAAAAATATATACTTAGGTAGGTACCTACTTATTTTTAATTAGACAAGAAAAAAATTATAATGAACGCTTTTAAACATTATGAAAAAATTCTAGAAAAGTGAAGAATTGTATTGTTGAATTAAGGGTTTTGTTCGGCGCCGATTATAATGTATATAAAATCTGAGGCAATCGATTGTTATGTAAAAGCTTTGACGGAAATCGTATTTATTATTAGGTATTTAAATACCTAATACTTATTGACGTTTTTTACATAAAACAAATAATAAACGAACAATTTATTCTTGTTATTGTACAGTATTTTTCAAGTATTAATTAAAATTAGTAGAAATATTGCAAATTCAATTAATATTTGCAAATTTGAAATTACTAAATGAATAAAGCTGTAATATATTTCTGCTGGTCAGAACTCACGAGATTTTTGAGCCATGACATAATATCATGGTTTTTTACTTCCATACGAAGTTTTCCGACCTATTTAAAGGTCTTTTTTAAATCTGTAGTTTTTGTATAGTACCTAGTGGCAACACTGACCTGCGAGTACAATTTTTCTGTGACTTTAACGTAAAAGTGATGATTAACAACTTGTTAATGATGTCAATGACAAGGGAGATAATTAAAATATTTATTTAATTTAATAATCTAATAAATCGAACGAACTAAAAATTCTTTAAGTTTATTACGAATGAAACATTTCATCTTTTACAAAAGGAAAAGGAGCATGACAATTTCGAATATAGCAAAGATGCTGAGGGTATTTAAAAAAGCTTATTACAGATTACAGTGTTGCCACAGTGAAAATTAAGCCCCAAGTGCTTCTTCTATTATTAAATAATGTAAGAATTACATTAAGTAAATTAAGTAATCTATAAATGGTCAATAAAATGTACATCTACAGCATAAAAAATAAAAAAAAAACATAAAAATTAACAAAAAGACTAGACGCTTCGTATTTTTGATTGCTAAATGAATAATTATCTATTTAGCAATTTATATATGTATTTAAAAATATTGTAGATGTATATTTTGTCTTTCTTCGGTCACATATTGGCCAAGACACAAAAAATAACGCCACAATATGACACAATACTATGTTAAGATTTTATTACCTAATATTTAATAATTTTAACAATTTTGTATATGACCAAAATAATAGCTGTATTAGCAAGATGTTAGTTACGTTTGAAATTATATCTTATTTAAATATGGAAATTGTAGTGCGCTGCTCAGAAAAATATGAAACTGCGTTATGGGACTCCCCTTCCGACTTTAATAATTTTTTTGTTTTTTTTTGCAACACTAAGTGCAATCGCAAGACATGCCTTTGAGTTTGACGTTTAGGACACAGCATAGTACAGATTAAAATTGTGGTTCGACATTCGACACTGCCCTTTTTTCTTTTTAATAAATAACTACTTATGAGAAAAGCTACAATAAAATCAATCATGCCCAAAATTTTGGGTAATTCCCCTGCATTTTGGGGTAAATCAAAAATGCATTCTGGCAACATAATATTTAATAATAAGGATTGTGAATCAACAGATTTTTTTTTTGTTTGTAAAATATGGCGACACTAAACCAAACTTTGGGAAACATGACAAGGTTATTTATTTTTCTGGTCTGTAACATTAATGCGCCTACCCAATTTTGATATTATTCAAAGCAATACATAATTTGTCGATAAAAATGTTAAAACCGGGTTCTTCCAGTACAATTCGTTAGTTTTAACTAAGTATTTTACTTATTGTTATATTTAATTGTATATTGTTTAAGTTGAAATTATACTCTATACATAACAGTTGCTTTTAACAACGAATAATCAATAAAAAATTACATTTAAAATTGTGTTTCATTTCGATACTCAAGTGGAGTAAGCAGCCTTGCTTAGCCCTGAAAATGCCTCAGAGCCTTAAGATTAAAGTTTTTATATACATGTATTTTTTTCATCTGGAGCACTTGATCTCTCCGTTGGTATTTGATTGCCGGTCCATCGTACTATGAGAGTGAGGGAATAGAAATGTTAATTTGTGTTTGTTCACGCACTCGTGTAAGTACTTCATCTCCTAGCTAATTGTCTTACGTGGATTAGCCGAAATTGTGACAACATAATATTTAGGCACTGAGTTAATGAATGACAATTTTTATAGTTAGGTGAAAAGTAAAAATGCGTCAAAATTTCCCAAATGTCACTTTATTTTATTCATTACCGATGATTAAGAGTTACAATAAATAGGTAGATATAACAGGATACAGGGTATGTATATACAGACGAGTTACAATCATTGCGACTTATTGACTTCTACTGTGATCGTAAGGACTAAGTACTCGTACAAGTTAAAAAAAAAAAAGCTGTCACCGCGGTTACATCTTGTACTACATGATGTGAGATTGTCTAAAAATGATTGCTACAGTGTGACGATCGCAATCAAAGATTGGCTATTACTCTCTCGCTCTTGGTTACACATGTAAATTTAAAATTTAAAACACCCCCGGCATGTTACAACATCCAAATCGCTAGTCATTAGGTAACCGTTAAAATAAAAATATGTTATACGCCATTTTGTGGCGGCGGCCATCTTGGAATTTCATCAAACATAGCTAAGAACACTCCCGACTTATTCACCTTTCAAACAAAAAAAAAACCAAATCAGTTCATCCTTTCGGCTGCTAAGATGCCAACACACACACGCATACACTTCAAACTTATATATAATGCCCCGTCATTTCTGCGCCGAGAGTTAAAAATGCATTGACGCGGCAATAGCGCCATAAATTCAGACAACCAGTTGATTGCAATCGCCACATTGTAGCAATCATGTTTAGACAATCTATCAACCATCGCATTATCTGTGCATCGCTGTAAGCGACGCCCCTCCCGCTACCCCTTCACTTACCCCCGCTCGCCCCATTGCATTAGCAGTGTTGCAAATTTAGCGACTTTTTCGACTTTACGACAAAAAAGTTTTGTCGCCAAAAATGATCAAAACGGAGTTTAAAGAGCTGCTAATAGCAAAATATTAATAAAAAGCCTGGTTTGAAAACTGGTCATTATACAATGGTGCATAGATAATGTTGGGTTGTTATAGAAACACGATTCTTTCGCACTATTTTCACATTTTTGTAAATCATTGTGTTAACTAGAGTTGACATAATGTCCTATTTCCTACAAGCAAGTTGCGACCCATTTCTTCACATTCTATGCTCCGATATAAATGTGCAAATAAACACACACACACACAATCAGCGATACCATAATGTACATACGCCATTTTGTGGGCGGATTGTGTGTTTGGCCTAATTATAAATAAATAAATAACAATGCACTGAAACTAAAACAACTAAAAAGTTTATTTCACTCAATGATTTTTTTTTAGATTTGATATATATAAATTATTTTTACAGAAGGTAAAATTTAATCATCAGTTTTTAATTAACTCGAATTATATTTTTGTATCTCACAGCATCATCGACCGAATTTGCAGCACCTTCATATTGTTTAAAATAAATGTAAGATCTTATATGTTATAGTTCTTGCAATTCCCGAGGGCGCGTTAGCTTTACTTGTGGCTACGTCGTGTACATGCACATTGCGTAAGTGGGAATGCCTGTCAGGAGCCTAGGTGGGAGCGGTCAGGCGCGAGCAAGCTCTCGCTCACACTTGTATAGACACGACACACACAACCATGAGCCACGCTCGTGAATTGCAAGAATATTCTTGCAAATAAAAACATTTATTTTCTGGGCTATAGAGATAAATAATAATTATTTATTATTCCAACACAAACATCGATGCGGCCGAATCACGCTACTGACATAACAGGATATTAATTAATTATTAATTATTTATTATCAGTACTGAAAAACGCGTTGCGTGCACTTTTTAGTCTCTCGCGCATCAAAATAATAAAAAAAAACTGAGATCCTGACGCTTACCTAGAACGTGCAAGTATATTGTAATACATACCTATCTAGTTTAGTACAAAATTAAATAATTTGACTTAGGTATAATCTACATAATTTTCTTGCAATTCACGAGCGCACGTGGGCTTTATTAAGGCCAAATTAAACGGTTCATTTTCGAGATTTTTGCTTTCAGTTTCGAGGCTTCACCGATGAGTCATCGAAAATGAACCGTCTGAACACCGACCGTTCACCGTTCACAGGCGATTTTGTCTCCGCGACGAAATGTTCACTGGTATCGTGCACCGTTCATCGCAAAAGTGAACGATGAACGGAGCACCGTCTAATTTGGCCCTTACTTGTGGTGACTTTGTATCATAAACACTGCGTAAGTGTGCGTGCCTGTCGGAATCTAAGGCTCAGACTCAAGATATAGTTCTGTTTATTAAGCTATTGCATAGCTTCTATCCCGGGCCTTGTGCGTGGAGACCGAATCCAGAAATTCCGTAACGAAAATAACCTGACACGGGACTCCTCTCACCGCTAGATGGCGTTGATAAAAAATGCTATGCAATAGCTTTACCGCGGCAGTCCCCGAGTGCCACTCGTCTTTTTTATTTTATTTTATACAGAGTTTTTTTTTATTTTATTTTTAGCGAGCAAACGAGCAGGCGATTCACCTGATGTTCAGTGATTACCGCCGCCCATGAACATTTGTAGCACTTGAGGCACCACCAATGCTTTGCCGGCTTTTAAAGTTAAAACGAGACAGATTTATGTCAGAGCATATTTTTGTCTCGTTTTAACCTCGATCTTGTGCGAGCGGGCAAGCGCGAGCATTGCTCTCGCTCACACTTATAGGGTGGTTCTTCAAAAATCATGTTATTTATGCGAAAATTTTGTGCCACATCTTATTTAAAGAATTTTAGAATGATTTTTTAAAATTATATTGCACACTACCTTTGTCTATGCGATTCCGGCTTTAACTAATCAATATATTAAATATTTTTTCTAATAATCGAATTTTTGTTTTATTTGTGGGTTACGGTAATGAATAAGGTGTCACGGTATAAGAAAAGGTGTGGTCTGGGAATGACAATAAAATTATGGTAATGAATAAGTAAGTAAAATATGTGTTTATTACTAATTAAAGCACAAAGTAACAAGTATAATTAAGAAACAATATGCATATTCAACGGTCAACCTATGTATTAAAGATGAAAATATTCTCTTCTTCATATGCTTCTCTTTTTATAAATAACTAAAACATATCTCTTCTTCTTCTAACATATTTGAAGACTCCTCGGGAAAAACAATGAATGTCACTTTTTTCGTGAAACTGAGCCTTTAATGCTATCTGTTACTAAAATATAGAACTAAACTATATTTTTGATAAAGTCAAAGAACATGTTTAAATAGTAATATGTTATTTCAATATTTAAACAAAATGAGCATAAAATGAAAGAAATATAGATTTTGAAACTATAAAAAGTTGTTTTTCTCTTTTTAATCATCTTTTGACATTCATTGTTTTTCCCGAGGAGTCTTCATTTGTTCTTCTAACTTAAACAAAATCTTAGTGTTTACATAATTTTTATTTCTTAGCCTCAATCAGTCTCAAGATTTTGCAGCTTAATATTATTCAGTGCAGTTTTCTTTTATTTTTAAATTCAAAATTTATTTATTTCATATAGGCTAACTTATAGCTCTTATGACACGTCATAAATCTACCACCGGTTCGGAATGCAGATTCTGCTGAGAAGAGCCGGCAAGAAACTCAGCAGTTGCTCTTTTCAAAAAAAAATTTTTTTTTTAACTTAATTAATCAAATTTTAATGATCTTGTTTAATTTTAATCAGTCATTCCAAGTTTTTTATACAATAATTACTATTGTAAGGAAATCGGTGATGAAAGAGAACTATATAGTATTCTTGTTATATATAATAGTATTCTTGTTAAATAATTGTAGTCTTTCGTTACATAATTAAAAGTAGGATTTTAAAATAATTCTAATCATTTTGAAATAACGGGAATCAATTATTATTATCAATCTTTTCGTAAATCACGTTCAATGGTAGTACAACTTCCTGTTTTTCATCTTTGTCTACAAAATCAGAATCGCTTATTATGGGTACAAACTCAAAACATTCATCTAGGTCTGAATCACCACGAAATAGTCTAATTAGATTTAAGAATTGAGGATACAAATTGGAACGCCTTTCTTCAGGAACTTTCTCCAATTCAAATGCTACTAATCTTGCAAAATTTTCATTTCTATCGTCTATAGGGCGCTGATTGTGAAATCTATCTTGTGTAATATATCTGTTACGAATGAAAATCGAGTTTTGTCAGCATTTTTTCGATAGAGCATAGCATCTATTAAAACTCTCTCAGTTGTTTGCGTTCCAACTTGTTTTTTTATTTAATAATAAATTAATATATAAATTTTTGAGTGTGTCGACAAGGTATCTTTTCTGTTTTTTAATTTTGTTTTTGGTAATGCATTCCTTAATACCTACAGCCATTCTGCTGTTTCGATCTTCAAGGTAAAATTTATGAATTTTTTGAATTATTCCGCTTTCTATTTTTGATCTCAGCACTTTATTTCTTCCTTGGCGTTCATCTTTATTCTGTAATATTATTGAATTGCTATTTTGGTTGCTACTTGCATTCAATCGTTGGATTATCTGTTTCAATCGCTTGTTTTCTTTTTTCATGCTATTACATATATTTTTGTATCTTCTAAAATCTTTGAGGCGCTGGTTTTTAATCACTTCTACTCTTTTTCGCAGCTTTTCAATAATCTCAGCTTGTGATCTAATGGTATCATCTTTAGACAAAAAAGTTTCTTTACCTACTTCTTTGGCTTTTTCGTCATTTATTGAAAGTGGATCTTTCACTTCAATTGTTGTTCTTACTGCATTGCACATATTGTCATTACAAAAAACTTCCTGAATTTTCTTTAGTTCTTCTATTTTTTTCAAAGATCTTCTCTTATTTTCCCGCCACTTCTTTCTCTGTTCTCTCTGAGCACGTGGCGACTTATCAGCAATGCCAACAATTTTTTTAGCTTCTTTTCTTTTCAAAAACCTTAATCTTTCTTTTTCTCTCTCTATGGCATAAAGTTCTTTATTTTCTTTTAACTCCGCGTATTTCTTACGTTTCGCTAATCGTCTTTTAGCTAGTTTTTCCTCTTTACTTTGTTTTTGTTAGCCATTTTATTATTTGTAGATATCAACTAAAACAAATAATATATCTAAAGTAATATATTATTTGTAAATTGAAGAAGAACTGCATAATTTAGCAGATAAATACTAACATACTTACTGATAAGTGATACGTTTTTAGTGTGTAACCTAAGGGGGCTTTTATTGTCAAAATAAATAAATAAATTTAAATTGATTATTAAAAAAAATCACTACCAGTACGATTTGTTCATTACCGGCACCGAATTTTTCACGGTAATTTGCGGTAATGAAGATTACGGTAGTGAATTTAAGGCAGTTTTGGCTGGTTTCTGGCTAGATAGCCATACAAATCAAATTTTAAATGTACAAACCGAGAAGTACTCCGAATAAGCGAGAACTATCAGCTAATATTAAAGAAGTACTATATTTCTTACCTGTTTTCACAAATTTAACTGTAATGAACTTGAATTTGATGAAATCACTGTAATTAAACACACAAAATTATTTTTTGGCGCTAGGAAGGATGAAGCATCTGCCTTTTTTGACGTGTTTGGACAAACTGAGAGGGGGGAAGTCTCCCAGGCTAGTCAGGCGGTTTCATCAAACGATTGTGACTACGTAAAGTGCTAGACAGTTTTCCGTTACGGCAATGAAATTTAAACTGTTACAAAGTTTTAAAGCGTGTTTCAAAGAACAATCAGATATTTTAGCTAAGTACTTACACAAATATATAATTGTCTATTGTGTCATAAACACGGGAACATAAAATGAAATAAAATCTCTAGGCGCATTTTTGACTTCCAAAGCATTTCTTAGAAATGTGCTGTTTGAACTCAGTTACAGCAATGACCATTTTTACTGTTTTATTTAAAATAAGTCCTAAAAATTTTATAATTTTTAAAATTGTTTTAGTACTCTTTATGAAGCGGTTTATCATTCATTTTTTAAAAATATTTGAAATTAAGTTCTGTGAGAATTTATTGTCATTTTTGTCTGGCACATTATTTTTGGGACATTTTGAAGAACCACCCTATAGAGATACGACACACACACACAACCATGAGCCACGCTCGTGAATTGCAAGATATATTTCGTTATAAATATAAATAGATATTAATAGATCTAATAAACTATTTAGACCACCACATATAATATTTTTCCTTGGTCGTCTTAAAAGGTAAATAAATGGCAGAAAATGTATGGGAGAAATGTGTAATGTTTAATTTAGGTTTTTCACTTGTCGCGTTGCCTTTCAACGAAAAACTGCTTGTTTACCTTTTAAGACAATTTATTTTGACGTTACTGGATTCTATTTATGACAAGCATCAAAAGCCCCTTTCCTTTTTTACCCGACTTCCAAAAAGGAGGAGGTTATCAATTCGGCCGGTATCTTTTTAACCTTTTTAACCGACTTCCAAAAAGGAGGAGGTTATTTAAGTTAAGAGAAGATATTAAACCTTTGTATGTTTAAAAAAAACTTTGTTTTCTGCAATTTATTTTCATCCGAATTTACATTGCACCGACTGTCTATTTGTCTAATTTTAAATGTAAAACTCGATTTCATATTCATGTAGTATTAAAAAAAACTAAAAACTAATTGAATACTTACAAAATACATATAAAAAAAGATTGCACAATAAATACGTACGCATACGGTTACGTCTATAGCACCTCCCAATTTTTTATTTAGACAACATTTCATACAGAAATTACTAAACCGATTTTCGTGAGGCTTATACAAATTTTATAGAGCAGCTAAATAGAATGTAATAAAACTATTACGATCATATAGCCTAAGTATAGGATATGAGAAATAAGTTATAACGGAAGATTAAAGCAATTATTTTACAATAAAAGTGTTAAAAATAAATTATTATTATATTTTTTTTAATAAACATTTTCGCATAGCAGTTATTTTTGGAATAAGTTACCTATTTAATACTTTTTTGAAAACGTTTATTGTTGTTTGTTTTCAAGTTTTTTAAGCAAAAATAATTTATTCTTTAGTAAGTAAGTATAAACTAAAATAAAAGAAGCTAATTCATTGAAATAATTTCATTAAAAAAATATTATTTTGATCTTGTTACAGCTATATACCTACTTAACTGATCTAAAATAATTAGACAATGGCAATTCGAACCACTTTATATTTTTATTTTTTATAAATCAAAACCAAGACTAAATCTTACCGACCAATATTTTTCCTATTTTCAAGTCATTATTTAACATCATCAAGTAGACTTTGTTTTTATTAATTAAAAATAATTACAAAATCACCCGCAAACTTTTTGCCAACGACTAAATAAACTGGTGTCATACCTGACCAAAAATAAACTAAAAATAAAATATAAAAAATAAAAGTCCTGGCCTAACTAAAGCCGCTTTGACACCATCACTGCCGCCCGCCACTCGAGGCAAGAATATTAATCTAACATAGCCATAAATAAATATAAACTCGATTAAAAACTAATAAAAATGACTAATATTTACATTTCATTAATTTTATTTATTTATAGTCCGCGCGCCTACGTAAAAAATAATGGCGCCAGCACATTGCCGTGTTGTTATGTATCGTGACGCGACACAAGGCGATCGGAGTTACACATAACTACATTTTACACTAGCCCGCCACTTTTTTCGCATGTAACCATTCCAATATAACATACTAATTACAATTGAAATTCTTTTTAAAACAAAAAATCCAGAATTACCCCAAGCAAAATCAAAAACTTTACTTCTTTAAACCAGATTCGTCTCACTTTGCACGCTTACTTTAAAAAAAACCAACAAGAGATTTCAATTTGATTCATATCACTGTAATTGATTCTGAGAGAAGATACTGCTGAAAAATAATAACTAAAAATTTGACCTTAAATCTGTAAAACCGAAAATGAAATGTAAATATTTTGTACTGACGCAAGTAGACGCTCGTGTAGACGTGTCGTGGCGCTTTCCGATCGGTGGATGCACGCATCACGCCATATCACGTTACAACACTTGACAACACAGCAATGTGTTCACTTCTTTAGTCACTTATTAATTTGTACATTAAAAATTAAATTATGTATGGCATTGTACTCACATTACAGTTGATTTTTGATAAAGGCAGCCGCACATCTAAATTTGATCGCTTGTCAACACTACGCGAAACAATGGTTATTTGGATTTGTCATTTATTCATAAGTACCACTTACGTACGCTACAGACTTGATGAGCGACAGAGATCGTCGGAGCTCGAAAGCAACTGCACTGAGATATATGAAAAAATATGCTACGTAAATATTTTTCAGACATAAAGGGAATCGTAATAATAATAGATGATTAAAATTCTCGCGATCGGCTATTCATACAATTATGTCGTATGCAAATGACCATTCATTTTCTTTCGTTCGACGCGCTCAGTCAGTTCTGAATCGTACTTTAGAGTTTTATTCGACAAGATAGTCCTCGATTTACCATCACCTGATGGTAAGTGACGATACAATCTAAGATAGTAGCGGGCTAACTTGGAAGGGGTATGGCAGTGTACATTCAACCTATAACTCTAATACCTTTTATGTAATATTAAGAAACCATCTGACAATCCAATCGAATAAAATTAAAATGTGCGGCTGTTTTAGTAATCACCAATCTTTATCGCCTTTCTAAACAACACCGACAAACGAATTCAACGAACGCGGCTATGTTCACAGCGATCATAAAGATTGGCGATTACTGTTGTAGGGATGAAGTGTATAGGAAATGGTTCTTTGGTGAAATACAAATACAAAAAAAAACGATACCTGCGTTAATTTCACAGAGATATTCTAACATCCAATTGCACGCCTCACTCTAAAATTAAGATATTATTATGTGTTCCGTTTGACTTCCGAAGTCCATTATATGAAGAGTACATCGCCTTTTCCACGTCTCGTCGCGCTAGATGTCGCTAAATTCCGTCACGTTTCCGGTGCCACCCGCGCCGCCAACGGCCGCTCTGTGAACTAAACAATATAAAAGCCGCGAGAGCCACCGCGTTTCGCCATTGTTGCGTTGTCTTTCGACCACGCAGGTCCGTTAGATTTTTTTAAAAACTTTTGAGATAGAAGTAAAAAGTTTTATAAAAAAATAGTAAAATAGTAGATATCTACTTTTGTTTTTTACTCCTTATAACCTATGGAAGGTATTTTTAATTCTCAAGTAACCTCAAAATTTGCGATACCTTATTCATATTAGTGTAGTATATTCATTAGCGGATGTGAGCTCCTGAGTTAGATTATTAAAAATCTCAGCGCCAGCTCGAAATCGGGAGGTTGATGTTGGGTCGTCCCGTGCTGCGTGACACGCGAGCGAGTCAAGATCGCTGATGATTTAATCGTTGTAGATGTAGGATACCGTGGCCGAATTTGGTCAAATATTATTTTCACCGTTCAGAATTCCTGTTCTGAATTGTTTCGGTACCAACTCATTGACTTATATGCTATACTATATACTTTTGCTGATTATGGGCCGCCCCTTCCATTCTAACAAAATAGTGTCGACTCATTGTTATGATTTTTTCTTAAAAACACTTTTCTTTTCCAGAAATAATGAAAGGTTTCTGGGAGGTTGCTAAGCTATGGCTGCCATTGGATTTTTGGTAGATCTGTGAACATGTAGTTCGGGCGCGCTTTTTTCTAGCTATTTACTACAATGTACCTGCCCATATTAATTGATTGCCCAATCGATAAACTTAAATTTTTAATTATTTCTATTATTAGTAATAGACCTATCCACCAACCTATCGTATGGTTATAGTTGATTTAATTGGATATTTCTATTAATTAAATTTCACAATTTACTATTTAAATCAAGTAAAATGTATCTATCACATTGTTGCATTTTCTTGTCTACAAGCCACAAGCCACCAGGAGATAACAAACAGATCTCTTCATATAATGGACTTCGGAAGTCAAACGGAACACATAATATAAAAATTTTACCTTGAAATAAAATTTGTATTATGTTTCCTAAGACTTCCGAAGTCCAGATAATGTCTTCCTGGTGCTACTAATTTTCATTAACATATTATTATATGAATCGAACAATGGCGAAACGCGGTGGCTCTCGCGGCTTTTATATTGTTTAGTTCACAGAGCGGCCGTTGGCGGCGCGGGTGGCACCGGAAACGTGACGGAATTTAGCGACATCTAGCGCGACGAGACGTGGAAAAGGCGATGTACTCTTCATATAATGGACTTCGGAAGTCTTAGGAAACATAATACAAATTTTATTTCAAGGTAAAATTTTTATATAATTTAAGCGCATCTTAAATTTTAAGTGTCGTATTGCAATATATAATATATACATATGTTAATGTTATATTTCAACCGAATCGACTCAGAATTGGATTGGTTTTTGAAAAAGAGGAATTTCTATGCTTTTTTTTTATAAAAAAGATTTCATAATTCTATATATGATATCTGTGTGACCGCAAACGATCTAATTCTTAAATACTTATTTATTTATTTTATTAGTTAATTAATATATTATAGGAAACAAATATGAGTATTTTATTCGACCGACAACAGTAAACGCCGACATATTAATTAAAAAAAAATAACTATATTATATTTGAACTAAAAATGTACGCCCGAAACTTAAGCTAATTACTTATCCGAACTTTTGAAGCTTTTTCAAGCAAAACCTAACTTGCAATTCAAAGCAATGTGTAATTGTTTTAAAACAAACTAAAAAAAATCTTTAAACAAAACTTTCTGTATCAAAAGATACTTTCAAAAACATTTAAAATAAAATAACGAATCCATTAATCTGACGCTTTTTTTTCTAAAAATATAAATATAGCCAAAAAATCATTTAAAATGTTATTTTATTAGTATTTTATTTAAATAGGTACCTAGTTTATCGAAAAAATGAATTTATTTTAAAGTAGGTACAAGCAAGTATATTTAAAGAACATAGAGGTTAATTTAAAGATACCAAAATAACATATAACCAGTTAAACGATATTTGTTTAGAATTACGAACATAAGTCGCTCGTTGGAACTTTGTCGTATTTTTAAATTAACCTATTTTTTATATGATTGTAGAAATTTAGATAGTTGCATTCTAAAATCGCGAATTTTAAATAAATAACTTAATTTTAACGCCTAATGGACAATAGCAGCGTTTATAAACGATGATATTTTTAGATGGTTCAGTAGAAATCAGTTTCAAAAGAATACGTATGTTCGATTCCCGTGTATTAAGAAATATTAAAACACTTTTTCTTTACAATTAACTGGGTATTTGACTATTTTTTTTATTAAAACAAAGATTTTTAATATTATAACACAATGTCATTTCTCTTTTTTTAATATCTTAACTAGTCTCGAAAATATAGATCTTTAAAGTATCCTGTTAAACAGAGAGAGCGCTACTGACATGTGGCGTCCCAAATTCAGTAGCTCCATACACTCTCCATACAAAATTTCGTTTTAGAAAGAGACGGATATAGTCGCAGCAAAACGGCTTATAACTTATTTGTTTTTGACCGATTTATTTTCTGTTTTTACAAATGTCATTCTTTCATGTTAAATTTTCGATTGTAATTAATTAATATACAAAAAATTTGACATTTAGTCCAATACCCAATTGCTATACTGTTCCATCTCCAAATATGGCTCTTTATATCGCTCTAAATTACATCAAAACTGTTATATTTATACTGCGAGTTATGTAATATCGATGTTTTTGTTTGATTCACACGTAGCGCATGCGCGTATTTAAGCTATATGTTTTAGTAAGCGTAAACAAGGGGTTTTGGCCCTTATTCACTGCAGAATACAATTGTTTTTCCTTTGAATTTCCACGTTAGATAGGTTGCGTTGAATTTCGTCGTCTTCTGCTATCCTGTGAATAGTAAACAATATGTAAACTCAGATCGGGCAAATATAAAATCTTAGAAGGCGCATAATTCTTTAACAACGGCGCAAGAAACTTTCAAACGTTTGTCGGAATGGGCGTGATGTTTTTCAATAATTCCACGGTCAATTTGAGTCTTTTTTTTACACAGGTTTAAGAAATATATCTATAAAAAAAATATCGTCAAGCATTTTAAACAATTGAAGATTATTATCAGTAATAAAAAAAAAATCTTGGATTTATGTGCGAAATATGTATATTATTGTTATTATTTGAAAAGAGCAACCGCTAAAGGCCAAAGCCAGATGTTCGTGAAGACCTGATGTATGAAAAAGAATAAATGGAAGTTAAAGCGAGTCTTCTGGCGTAGCTCATTAAGATAACTTGATAACATATATCTCAATTATTGTATAATGCAGTTGCGTTATTGTTATGGTCTTGTTTAAATTATTATTTTTGTAATTACAATAAAGATTTTATATATTTTATTAATAAATAATTTATCAATAATACGTACGCTTTCTCCTGTTCGTCCATTTCTTGCACCAACCGATCTCTCTCATTTACAGCCGCTAGCAACTCCTAAATAAATAAGCAAAAAGACTTTTTTAAGAACCTATCTATCTACTTTTGGATCTAAATGAATTCACCATTTATAATAAACTAGACGATGCCCGCGACTTCGTCCGCGTGGACGAAGGTTTTTCAATTCCCATGGGAACTCTGTAATTTTCCGGGATAAAATGTAGCCTATGTTTTAATCCTGGGTATGAGCTATCTCCATTTCAAGTTTCAGCCAAATCGGTTCAATCCTTGTGGCGTGAAGGAGTAACAAACATACACACACACATACACATACAAACTTTCGCCTTTATAATATTAAGTGTGATGTGATTAATAATAATCATTATTACTTTTGTATTTGGCGTTAATTTTATTCCTGATTGTAATATTTATCGCTAAATGTCATAAAATCATGACAAATATTATAATTTTATTTTACCACTGTAACAAATATCTAACTGAACATCGTGTATCTGCAAATAGAGTATTCGTATCTATTCTATGAAAACTAAGAAAAATTAACTGGCTTTTTTGAGGCAATTTTTCATAGTTTTTTAGTTTATAATAAGTTTTCAACTATTGCTACAATTGATTAATATTGTACTTACCTGTAATAAAAGTCTTTCTCTCCTCTTCTGTCCGGGAGTCTTCCTCCACTCCTCCACTCCCAGAGAGAGTCGCAACTCTCTGTCCAATAGCTCACATCTTCTACTCAGGTCCTCTTCTTGTTCCCTGAGTGATTGTATTAATTTATAGAAAACGTTACAGATATTATAAGCTAAAGGAAGTGGGTTGATAATTAAGGCTCAAAATCCGCCCCTCATACACTCGAAAAAAAAAGTTTCAGATTCCGACAAATTGTAAATGTATTTATATACTTGAAGATATAAACTTTATTTTAATATAAAGTTTAGGTGAAAAAAAAAATAGTAAGTTACAGAAAATATTACCCAAAAAGAGAGTGTTTCGGCTTATATTTTAGAATTTTGGGCCTTATCAACCCACCTCCTTTAACCATCGGATTTCTGAGTTACTCTCTGAACAAAATTTTGTTTTATATTCTTTAAAGATTTTTAATATTACAACGCAATGTCATTTTTCTTTTTGTAATATCTTAACTAGTCTCGAAAATATAGAGCGTTTAAGTTTCCTGATAGAAAAATAGAGCGCTATTGCATCATGACGTCACGATTCAATAGCTCCATACACTCCCCAATCTCCATACAAAATTTCGTTTTAGAAAGAGACAGATACAGTCGCAGTAAAACAGCTTATAACTTATTTGTTTCTTGACCGATTTATTTTCTGTTTTTACGAAGTTATTCTTACATGCTATATTTTGAATTGTAATTAACGAATATCCATATTTTGGTAACAATCAAAAACCAAATTGGGATGGTATCATAAAAATAGAACTTACAGAATGTTAAGCTGCATTTGTCTTCTAAGTAGAGCATTCTTCTTGTTGACCAAGTTGAACCACTGTGACATGAGACGATCTTCCTCCTGCAAACAAAAGATAATTGAAGATTCCACCCTCTATCTTCTACAACCGCACCGCACGCCACCGAACGCTATTTCACCCTCACCACCTTGGTGCCTGGAGCACTTCGGCCACCCGTTGCTCCAGATTTTTTCCACGTACTACAAAATTGTGGAATCATCTCTTTTCGACGGTGTTCCCAGGACCTGCGACCTCCCGAATAGGAAACTAAAGCTCTAACATCTTACTAAATCAAATATACCATATCCCCTATTTCGATAGCAACAACTCTTAATTATTATACTACAAACAAATTAAAATATAATAATTTGTTATTCAAATAAACTTATTAGCTTTCGAATCGTCAAATGAATCTACCACACTGGTACATTTAAAAAAAGATTACATTTGTAATCCACACTACTACACTGGCAGAATACAAAATAGTACACGTAATTTTGACATCTAAATTACAATATTTACATAAATTACGAATGAAAATCAAGGAGGGATACCGGATTGTGAGGGGTTGTGACACACGCAAGGAATATGTTACGCCATTTTATCTGAAAATTTATTTTAAAATACATAGTTTATCTTGAAATCGAAGGTTTCTTTCTAAATATGCGTAAATTGTAATGTAAACTTCAAGTAGGTTGATTATGAAAAACTAATTTCTTTATTATTTTATCAAAGTTAATGGATTGTTGATCACAATGTATTGTGAGCAACAACTCAAAACGTGGCACGCAGTGAGGGACGGATATAGACATAGCTGTGTCTCATTCTATTGTTTGACATCGCTATACTGCATCTCTTTCGTGTGGGACTGGAAAGGAGATATCATTAAGTCTATAGTAGTCTACGAATAAATAATAAGTAAGGAAATCTAACTGCGTTAAAAAAATGCCCCCAACAAAAATTGCGCCGAAGTGGGTGGAGATTAAAATTAAGCCCTTAAAGGCGGGGATTAAAAACAAAAATAGCACGTCAACAGTTGGTCATTTTTCTTGCACGTCAAATTTTCATAACAATGTCCAATCATAGCAAATAGCTGTCGTAGCAAACATAGCAGCACGCGCGCGAACCAATCATTGCTTTCGTTCTGAATTTGAACCAAGCACCAAGAATGTCTACCTGTAACCTCGGAAGTGATTTGTATTTTGAATCATACGTCGTTTTGGTTTGAAGTAGGGACAATTTTTTGAGTGGATTTTGCACAGAATTAGATTTCCTTACTTATTATTTATTCGTAGACAGTATTCTCTGTCTACGGTGTGAACTCACCTCGGTGTTGTCGGCGGCGTCCATGACCCTGCGCAGCTGTTTCTCTAGCGCGGCGGCTTTTTCGTCTATCGCGCTTTGCTCCTTCTCTAGAGCCTCCAACTCGCTGGCTATATACGACCCCGTTTCGCGAACACCCTGTATAGACAAATATTGTTAGATAACTAAATTTTTTTTTTTACCAAAGCCAATTATGTCTTTAGCAGTCTATGTATGTATGTTTGTTTGTATTTACGTATGTTACATATGCTAGCTATTGAGCTGATTTTGATGAATCAGGTTATCTATGATTTCATAACCAACCTCTTTATGAAATCATAGATTAACCATAGTAGTTGGTGCACCATATGCAATATTATTAGGCAATATTATTAGTTCTAGCGACACTCATACCTATGCTGTAAGTATGCCAAGATGGCGTCAATCAAATCCAAGATGGCGCTAATCAAATCCAAGATGGCGCCAATCAAATCCAAGATGGCGTCAATCAAATCCAAGATGGCGTCAATTAAATCCAAGATGGCGTCAATCAAATCCAAGATGGCTCCAATCAAGTAAGTCCAAAAAGTCACAACAGCAAGTCAGTTGGTGCAGTGTACTCACGTGCTCCATGTTGAAGTGGTCGGGCGACAGGCGCTCGGTCAGCGCGGCGAGGCGCTGCGGCGAGGGGGGCGTGCCGCTGCGCACGCTGCGGCTCTCTTCGCTCGCGTGCTCTACGAAGCAAGCAACTTTTATTTACTTATTTACAAGCTAGCACGAGTTCGTCCGCGTGGATTTAATTTTTTTTAATCTAATGGGAATTCTTTGATTTTCCGGGATAAAATGTAGCGTGTGTTATTCCACACTATAATCTATCGCTGTGCCAAATTTCAGCCAAATCAGTTCAGTCGTTGCGGCGTGATGCAGTAACGAACATCCATACATCCATCCAAACTTTCGCATTTATTATATTTATAGGATAATTATAAATAGCGAGCAGGGTCACGTGATGTCATAATCATTTATTTATTCACTAAAATGCAGGTACAATATGATGGAATAGAGAAATCGAGCCTTATACATTTACCATGATAGGTGTGTGAATATTGTGCAATAAAATATTAAAATAATGTCATTATTAAAAATAAATTAAAAGTTAATAATTTTGAATGTTATAGTAAAAAAAAAAATTACATTCCAACAATATAATAACAGTACAATAAATCCTGTTGTCAAGTGAATACCGGCGCCTAGGAACATTTGCAGCACCAAAGGCACCAGGAATTCAGGAATTTGTTGGTCCCTTATGTTGACTTAGCTACTTACCAGATCTGTCGGGACTGGCAGCACTTTTCCTGGAGCCTGGACTAGAAGGAGCAGATTCTGGTCTCGACACCAAACCCTCTAAGCTCTCCACACCTCCCGCTGACAAAAATAGAATAGAATAGAATATTTTAAATTCAAACAAACTTTTACAAAGTGCTTTCGAAAACAGTTATAATTATTATTAAATATCTATAACCAATCCACGTCAAGTTGGCCGTCGTCGACCATTATAAAATGACGTCATACCGTACCGTTGACAACAAAATAATTATTTTTTACTGTAACCACAACTATGACGGAAGTTTTCTTCTCTGGCCATGCTGCTTTCACGGCAATGACATCCTCAAAGGTGTAATTTTTAATTTCTTATTTTTTTCCGCTTGGAAAAAGTCATAAAATTAATTTAATTAACGTACCAGAGAAGCAAGAAGAAAGAAAGACGCATTTTTTGGTTGCTACAGTATAGTAGTATAGAACAGAATAGAAATATTTTTTATTCAAATAAACTTGTACAAGTGCTTTTGAATCGTCGATGAGTTCGGAATGCCCTTCCTGCCGAGAAGAGCCAGCAATAAACTCGGCGGTTGCTCTTTTTAAAAAAAAAAAAATTTTACAATAGGTAACAAAACCATGCTATGTATATAGAGTTTTCACAATGAAGTTTCAAAAATGCCAAACAATTCAATACATGCTAAGAAAGGCAGACAAAAGCAGACCCATTCCCGTTGGCGGCACCCGTTCACGAGCATGACGCATGATCCAGCCATTGCTTCGCTCAACCATATTTGAGGGAACGTAACAACCCGCACCACACGACACCACCACAGAAATGTATAAAGAGATATAGGTAGTAGGTATATCGCTCATTTGCGACAAGAGTGACATAATTCAAAATCGACGATGAGAGAATTCTCTCGTTAGAGAGTAATGTTTTGTGGATGCTGCGGTCTCGAAACAACACAGCGGCCAACAAAGCGACAGAGCATTAAGTTACAATCTCTCTTTCTCTTATTTTTTTGTGCTTAGCGTAATGTTGTTTTTATAGCAAAAAGTATAAGTTTTCTACATTAAAATTTGTGAATTTTGAGTTATGTCACCCTTGTCGCAAATGAGCGATATATAGGTAGTAGTGAAAGTGTTCCTCGACGCCAACATACCAGCGGCCAGTTCCTCCATGACGGACTGTTTGGTGATGATCTCGAGAGTACCGCGTGCGCGTGCCGGTGACAGCGGCGACGTCGGGCTGCGGGACCAACACCACACGCGTTAATATCAATGGTAGAGTCATGACGTGTCATAAGACCTACAAGTTGGCCTACATCAAATAAATAACTTTGAATTTGAACTAGTTTTAGCGTTTTTATAAAACTTATAGCTATAAAACTTACAGCTCCATTGAGCAAACTTATAGCTATAAAACTTATGGCTTCATTGAGCCAATTAGACATGTTTGAAGTCGATTGCAAAGCTCTTCCCATTTGTAGTTTTTTTTTAAATAGAATAGTATATTAAATATTTTTTTTTGCGTCAAGAGTTAATTCGTTCAATAGTTCATTTTCGATATAGTTTGGCAATGGTCCATCACTAGTATCAATGAAGTTACGTAATCAGCGCGGCCATATTTATTTACCTTTTAGCTCAACTGCATTGGAACGGACTATATATTTTGAGCAAAAAGCTTCATCGAAGTCAATTAAACATATTTGAGGTCGGCTGCAAAGAAGACGAAAGCTCAAGATAACTACGTTTTACCTTCCAATAAAACGCATATTTTAAGCGACCGGCTTCTTTGCAGCCAATTAAGACATAATATATATTAGACACATAAGTGTTTCTTTGCCTACCATATTATCTTTTTTTTTCTTTTTTTATACGTTGTTTGATATAAAAAAAATAGTGCGAAGATATTATATTTACCTGACGATGCCAGCCCTCGCGTCGGCGATCAGCTTTCTCGCTCGCTCTCGTAGCATCACTTGCCTCTCCTCTTCCGACATTTGCTGTACAAAAAAAAAACAAACAACTAAAAATAAACGCTTCTCGATAACGTTATACAATTATTACGTAATAACGTTATATTGAAAATAACGTTAATGAAATTGTAGAAAACTTTAAAAGCCCACTTGCACTAAACTGCTTAATCTTATTTAGTAAAATTTTGTAATTCTGTCTTTTTCTTTTAAGTTTATTCCAGGAGAAAAGGACAGATATAGAAAAATTAACTTAAACAGATTTAGGAAGTTGGTGTACCAACATAACCTATAAAATGTAAACAAAATCAATTGTAGAGGTGAAACTTAGTTCAAAATTAATAAATTGACTGTTTTTTTTAATATTCTTATGAAAACTATTATATTTTTTGAACAATCGTTCCAATAACCCCATACCACCAGATCAAACCAACAAAGGGCATTAGAAAAATAAAAACTAATTATAACTAGTAACTAAGAAAAAAGTATCCTAAAACTAAAATAATTACAAACTACATTGTATTGCTTTCACTATGAAAAAAGATTTACTCACTCGCTACAAAATTACCTTTTTTGGACTTCCTATATCTCCATTTTTGACTCCATTACAAATTTCGCTTTTCTCATCACTCTCTTTACTACTCTGCCTTTTGCTTTTGTCCTTCTCCCTCGCCTCGCGTTTCGTGGCCTCCAGCAGCTGTCTCGCTTTCTCTTTCAGCTCGTCGTGACGTGACAGCAATTGCTGACCAATCAGAATCCAGGCACACAGCAAGCGCGCGATATTCGACCAATCACATCGAAGCAAGCGTTACGCGTCGACCAATCAAGCGCACACACAAACCGTTCAAAGCGATGATTCGTATCGGGAATGGAAAGAGATGAAGTTATTTTGAGATTTTGCTCTATGAATAAGGTTACATGAAATAAGTTTATCGCAAAAATTCTAAAAAAATTTAAAACGAATAAACTAAAATTAAGAATTAATTCATCGATTTTTATTACTTTAACTAGCTCATGTTTACGACTTCGTACGCCTGAATTAAAAAAAAATGATTCTTCATACAAACTTTGACACCCTTTTTTTATATTTTTAGCGAGCAAACGAGCAGGCAGGTCACCTGATGTTAAGTGATTACCGCCACCATGAACATTTGTAGCACCTGAGGCACAAATACGTTGCCGGCTTTTTAGGAATTTGTTGGTCCGCCCCTTGAATACCCTTTTTACACCTTAGGGGTGGAATTAAAAAAAAATCCTTTCATAATACATCCCTTAGCATCTCATGGTTGTCTGTAAGCCAGTCAGACAGTCAGTCACGATACAGTTTTATGGAAATAATACATGAAATTCATGTTAAATTCTTAGCTAGTATGAAAGGAGGTGGGTTGATAAGGCCCAAAATCCGCCCCTCATACACTCGAAAAAAAAAGTTCCAGATTCCTACAAATTGTAAATGTATTTATATACTTGAAGATATAAACTTTATTTTAATATAAAGTTTAGGTGATAAAAAAAATAGTAAGTTACAGAAAATATTACCCAAAAAGAGAGTGTTTCTTTTACTTTTCTTACATTTTCATACATTTTAGTCGTTTTTTAAGCTTTGATTTAATATTTTAGAATGAGGCGCTCCATGAACCAAAATAAATTAATACTAATATAAAAGCTTATAAAAAGGAGCATCATTATCGGTTACGTTTACCATGGTTCATGG
The DNA here is from genome assembly GCA_038048805.1 of Hipparchia sbordonii. NCBI lineage: Eukaryota > Metazoa > Arthropoda > Insecta > Lepidoptera > Nymphalidae > Hipparchia > Hipparchia sbordonii. The sequence goes on along the minus strand of CM076117.1, from coordinate 529,924 downwards.
AGCGCCTCATTCTAAAATATTAAATCAAAGCTTAAAAAACGACTAAAATGTATGAAAATGTAAGAAAAGTAAAAGAAACACTCTCTTTTTGGGTAATATTTTCTGTAACTTACTATTTTTTTTATCACCTAAACTTTATATTAAAATAAAGTTTATATCTTCAAGTATATAAATACATTTACAATTTGTCGAAATCTGGAACTTTTTTTTTCGAGTGTATGAGGGGCGGATTTTGTTGCCTTATCAACCCACCTCCTTTGTATTAAACTTAAAACTCCCTCTTTGTACTGACGACATTGTGATATTATTTTCACACAAATTACGCTAATTTGTGAGGTTCAATTTATTAAATAGACCATTTTCTAAAAAAATTGAGACCTACATTCATGTAATATAACACTAAAAACTTTTAATATTTTGAGTTACTCATTAGCATTTCTAAACTCGAAACATATTCACTACAAATACTTATATAACTACTGTATTTCTATGATTAAGTCCTAAAAATAACTTTATAAAAACTAAAATAAAACTATAAATAAACTTCACAAAAAGCCACCCTCTACAATACACAACCCAACTTACCGGCGTTGGTTTCGGTAATTCCGGTGTGGTTGGTTTCGGTTTTTCCGGAACCGGTCCGTTGGTTACGAGTTCTGGTTGCTGAATGGTTAACGGGTCTGTGGTTGCCGGTTCTACCGTCGGTTTTTGGTCTGGTTTCACTGTGAAAAATATATAACATTATATAACATATCACATAAAGAAAGATTACAGAAGCAGATTCTTTGCTGAATGGCAGTTGGAGTAGTACTTTATTGTGAAATGATTTATTTGTTTTTATTTAATTAGAATGGACATTATCCAATAAAATTAAATAATATATTCAAATTGAAAAAAAAAAATTTATATGTAGATGGGCATGTGCTAACTGGGTTTTGTTGTTTTTTTATTGGATAATAAGGTAGTCTTGACTGCAATCTCACCTGATGGTAAGTGACGATGCAGTCTAAGATGGTAGCGGGCTAACTTGGAAGGGGTACGGCAGTGTGACCCATATCCCTAATCTGTTTCTACACGCCATCGTACCGGAACGCTAAATCGCTTAGCGGCACGTCTTTGTTACGGCGGTAACTAGCGACGACCAAAGCTTCCTAGCAGACCAGAGTAGAGACAATTCAGACATTATAAATTCCCAAATCGCCCCCGCCGGGAATCGAGCCCGAGACCTCCCAGTTATAAGACCACAGTGCTCACCACTGCGCCAGGGAGGTCGTCAAACGTCTTTGTTGGCTAAAGCCTCCCACCCTTCGATCACAGAAAAAATAAGGATTCAGTACTTCATACTTCAACAATTATTCAAATGCATCATTGTTCTTGACTTATGTTATCATGACACATGCTGTCCCGACTCCCGGCTCAAAACTACGGATAGCGGCTTTTTAATTTTATGATTATTTTATTAAATATTTTTTATTGCATTTCATGACTATGTAAATCTTATGCGTTCTGACACGTATTTCACGTTTATGTTCATTTTATAGTCTCCTAATGCCATTAAAAATTTAACTTCAAAATTTTCAATAATTAATGTAATTCAATAATGCGCATTAAAATTTAAGCAAGTGTACTTAAAAATTAAACACATTATTTACAACTTTGCAATTCAACACCGCATTATATCCATCCAAAGTTTTTACTTATAATATTCAGTATTATAGCACTATATTATTTTTAGTATATTAAAATAAAGGAAAAAAAGAAATATTTTTTATTTTACACTAATCCAACTAAAAATAGAACATCAAATAAAAAGCATAATAAGAATAATTTGATGGTCTCCAACCCGGATCTTTCGTAAAAAGTACAGCATTAATCCACTTTCTAGCCTTTCTGCAGATTGTGCAGGAATAATAACTATTGAAAACTTAGATCTATTATTATTTTCGTCCTCGTCACAATGCGGTTAACAACGAAAAAAATATATAATCAAAAAATTTCAAAAAACCAATTTATTAATATTTAGGGTTCTGGTATTATATTGTCGACTTTATTGTTGCATCTCAAACTGTTCACTTATCTAAAAGAAGACTTTGCAAATCACTTTCAAGGATGAGTAAATATTTATTAATTCTAAAGAAGCCGTCTCCACTTTTATCAACCAGATTCAATGTATGACATAAATGATCTTACCGAGTAAGTGCAATCGGTGGTTACACAAATCGGACTAACATGCGGTATCCACTTATTTTTCTATGATCGAAGCTCCCACCAGACCAGACCAGACAAAAATTAATTTCTTGTTCATCAAATATTACCGAATCAAATCTCTTTCATTCAAGTCTTAAAAAATGTGTTAACTCACCACCATTGGTGATATCGCTGGCGTTGGCATTAGTGCTGGTGTTGGTGGGCGCGGGCGGCGGTTCCTCTTCATCATCAGACGCGAATGGGTCTGTGAACTCCTTGCGCGTCATCAGCTTCTCCGGCCTGGCGGGGATTGGCTACACACGACAACAATTAAGACTGTGAGATACGCGATATAAAAAATTAAGAGCCTTTGCAAAATAAAAAAAGGTATAAGTCTTAGAAAAAACGAACACGTAACACAATAATAAAAAAAAAAAAAAACACAAAAATGGGTTCAACAGAGAAACACTAACGCGCTGCGTGTTCACGCCTTTCGTACGGTAACGGTAAAAGGCGCAGCGCAAAAATTCAAAAAAAATTCAAAATTTATTTATTTCATATTATAGGCTAACTTGCAGCTCTTATGACAAGTCACAAATCTACCACCGGTTCGGAATGCAGATTCTGCTGAGAAGAGCCGGCAAGAAGCTCAGCAGTTGCTCTTTTAAAAAAAAAAAAAAATTTTTTTTACAAAGCTATGCTATGTATACAGTGCTTCCACAATAAAGCTTCAAAAATGCAAAAATGCATACGTAGGTACACCAATCCAACGCATGTCAAGATGGGCAGTCAAAGCAGACCCATTCCCGTTGGTGGCACCCGTTCACGAGCATGACGCATGATCCAGCCGTTGCTTCGCTCAACAATATTTTGGATATCCTCTTAGTTACAAGACACTATTAGTTGAACTAGGAGGTAAGTTTTTTTTATAATGAGATAGCCTTGTGCTTGACGACCATCAATGATTACGACGACTATCTCCATTCCAAATTTCAGTTAAATTGATTCATTCACTGTGACGTGACACACACACACATGCACGCACGCACGTACGCAAGCACGCACACACACCCACACAAACTTTGGTTTTTGTAACATTAGTGTGGCATTAGTAAAGTTAATATGTAGTGGACAGTATACCTCATTGGCTTTTAGGGGGTCCGTGAACCACTTGGCGGTAGGCTTCTCTCGCTCCTTGGCCGGGGAGAGCATCTTGCCCAGGATGCTCTTGGACTGCAGCAGCATGTCCCGGACATCCTTGATGGCCGTGGGGGATTTGTCCGGGGAACGCTCTTGCGATTGGCGGGAGTCCTGGGAACCTTGAGACCTGGGGGAGTTGTAATAGAATGAGGTTACATTGAACAAGGTTTCTACATGTTAGTCCTTAGATCTTATTCGATTATCGATTATAATCGATAATCGAATAAGTTCAGTTAACAATTAATTATTATTATTCCCATAGAGTTTGGAATCGATAGGTGCATAGATATTCGATATTATGGATACCGGCGTCAGAACTCGTACTGATTTACTGAATACTGATAGCTGTTACAAAATGGCTGACTGACAGTAGTGTTGTGTTGCCATAATATTGGATTCAATAGATACAATTTAGTTTTCCATATGTTTTATTTTTTCCAGAATAACAGCTGACAATATTTGTTCTACCTTAAAATACAAACCTACGATAAATCTACACTTCTACACTACTATTATAAAGAGGAAAGATTTGTGTATTTGTGTGTATGTTTGTAAAATGAATAAACTCAAAAACTACTGGACCGATTTCGCTGATATTTAAAATGAAGATAGATTATACCTTGGATTAAAACATAGGGTTCTTTTTATCCCGAAAAAAATTTTAGTTCCCGCGGGATCTTGAACACTAATTCATCGCAAACGAAGTCGCGAGCATCAGCTAGTTAATGATAAAATTATTCCCACATAAGATTTAATTTAAAAATAATATAGTTACCTAAATGTCATTTTTTACATGTTCGATCTATTTCATTTCAGAATCGATTTTCGATAGTCTGTGGTTATTCGATAGACATGGTACTTTACTAAGTGGGCGGAACCCATCAATGAAGTACGACTGTATTACATTTTACCGGAAAAAAATGAAACTTGATGTACGTGATTTGCCAAAGGAGATGATTGTGGTCCATACAAGTTTGGGCCCAACACTGAACAAGGATGAAACATGCTTTATTTTGAAGATTTAGATGCTTGCTATTTACATCGAAAACTCGTACTTCTGCAGACCTTGGGAGTTTTGTTTTATTTCTCGTTTTAGATTTGTAGGTTATGTGAAAAAGACGTTCAATATTTAAAGTTCTTTTAAGGAGTATTGTTTAAATACTTTAAATAAATGGAAAAAGTATTACGGGAAGATGGTTGGATGCATGTTTCTTTTACTTTTGTAGGTAATATTAAATAATATGAAATAATCCACGAAAACTGTTAAAACACCAAAATAATATTCACAAAGCGCAAGACACAATGAGAATGACAAACTGTCTCTCAAAACGTCATTTTTTCAGATCTGGGTTCTAGCTTTTTTGTGATAAAAAAAATATTCATGATGCACTATTTTTTTATTATAAATATTTAAAGTATATTTCCCTTGTAAATCTTTATATTATTTAATGCAAAATATTTGTTTTGGTCTATTTCTAGATTACTGATTTTATAAAGATAAACTATTTGGGTAGGTACCAAAAGGCCACAACCCACACCAGAACCCACAGTTGCATTAGTACTATATTAGTCTGTGGTTAATTAAACTGACATCCATGAAAACGTTCCGTTTTTACTAAAGAAAAAGCATTAGGTTTCGTACTTAGTTAAAAAAAAATGTTTTGTATGATTTTCCTGAGCTGTACATAAATAAAAACCATTCAATTATGTAAGTAATTTATCGACTTATTTTCTCCATATTTTTATATAACTGTGTGAAACCCTGAGTTGGGCCCAATTTATTACATCTCCTTTACTCAATTTGACAAAGTATAGTCAATTTCAGGTTGACTAATATTCTTTAAAAAAAAGTGTATACTCACACAGGCCTGGGCCGGTCGGCCATGTTGCGGGAGCGGCGCGTGCTCACCTCGCGGCTGAACAGCTCGGCCGGCATCGACGCGTCCGTGTCGTGGCGCCCCACCATGTACGACGATTCGGTTTCATCGTTGCCTGGTGCAAACATATATATTTATTTATTTATTGCATGATTGTGAGTTTAAATATATAAAAGGCAAAGGTAACTACTGACTGACTGACTGATCTATCAACGCACAGCTCTAACCACTGGACCGATCGAGCTGAAATTTGGCATACAGGTAGCTGTTAGGACGCAGGCATCCGCTAAGAAAGGATTTTGGAAAATTTCAACCCCAAGAGGGTTAAATAGGGGGTTAAAAAATCGAACCTAACGTGAGCGAAGCCGCGGGTTAAAGCTAGTTACAAATATGTCATTAGTTAGGTAGCACATGTCACAATCTGCCATTATTGGTGTGCAAAGTTAACAACAATAAAAATAATTAAATTAATAGTAAAATACTTTACAAAATGTCATATAAAAGAAACAATTTAAATGTCATCGTAAAAAAAAATTGTAAAAATTTTATTTATACAAATGCAATACCATAATTCATTAATTTTATAATCATAAAAATATATTTTTAAAGAATATTAGCCAATCTAAACTTGACTTATATTCTCTCCCCTCTAAATAAGCGAAAAACTTGTGCTAGGAGTGGGTCCGACAATAGTGCAAGTGGGGTTCGAACCAGCGACCTTTCAGTTTTCAGTCCGCACCTTTAACCGTTGGACGTAATTCGTAATAATGTATCCAAAATAATAAATGGAAGTAAACATTTAATAAAAACAATGTTATTGCAATTGAAAATGGATTTGAAATTTATTATATCAATGTCATTATTCTTGCATTTGATTTCACTCCTTTTTTAGAGATCCGTACCCGAAGGTAACCGACTGTATCTCATGATCCGTAATAGGTAGAGTTGAAATTTTTAGAGAATACTTCAAGGCAAGAGTGAATAGGCATTTTCTAGACAAGCGCGCTCCAACCTAGACGTCTTCAGTGCTATCCAGTATTCAGCACAAGTTTATATCGTTAAAAAAAAATGTGTATTTCTGTTGCAGTTTCTTACAGTCGGACGAACGGATCGAGGCTTAGTAGTGGGGTCCCGTTGGTTACCCTTCGGGTACAGAACCCTAAAAATTAAAATATTTACCCAATTGTTCCACTTGTAATTCGTTGCCCGTGAAATACGCCCGTAATTGAAATAAGTACGTCATTATCTGCGAAAATACGAACTTGATGAATATTTTTTGTTTATTTGTTTTTGGTTTGTTGGTTTGTCCTTCAATCAGGTTGCAACAGAGCTACAGATCGACGTGATTTTTTGCATGGGTTTAGTTGAGGACCTGGAGAATGACAAAGGCTACTTTTCACAGGAAAGGAGATTGGGCAAAACTGACCCGGTCACTATGTTTTTGCGGCCATCAACGAAATATATTCAATTTGATTAATTGCAATACACTTATTATTATTACATATAAATTGGTGTCATAACTAATGTCAGTTTTTAATCATGCGTCGTCCGCACCGCCGCTTGCATAGGCTGGCCAGCCACCGCACCGTATATACACATTTTTTACTAACAAAAAAATAAAAAATATTTCACAATGATAAGATTTTACCTGTTGGTTATGGCGTTCAAGACGAGCCTAAAACACTAAGTTTTATCAGTGGCCGCGCTGGGTCATACTGCCATACAAATTTGCCCAATCTCCTTTATTTTTATTTAGTTATTTAATTATATTTTCTTTCATACAAAATTTTACAGGTTTTAGAGGTCGGTCAGTCAGTCAGTCAGTGTATCAGCACGAGTAGCTGTATATATGTTAATCACCCACCGCCAGCTTGTCGGGCACGGGCGGCTTGCACACGTCGGCGGCGGTCAGCACCTGCGCGATGCCGAGCCGCGCGCTCGCCTCCAGCGCCGTGCGCACGTTCACCTCCGCCTCCTCCGCCTGCAGCCCGGAGAAGTCGCTGAAACAAATTAAAACAATTCTATTCTTCTTCTTCATCATCATCTCCTGGGAATATTCTCCGCAAGTAGACGTTAATCGGCCGTTTTGTGCGGTCCCGCCGGATGGCTCCAGCCAGCCAAGCTCCCTCCAAAATCCGAGCAGGCCACCCAGGTCGGCGAGGACCCGACTACTGATATTGATATGGATATTCATTTTGTTCGTATAGAACACTGAACTCTATAATTAATCTATGGGTAATACATCTAGTTTTGGATCCACTTGATTAACGCCATTTTGGATTTTATTGACGCCATCTTGGATTTGATTGACGCCATCTTGGCGCTGTTAGCACTAAGCAGATAAGAGTGCCTCTGAAACTAATCGGTAATATTGCAAATAGCGCACCGACCTCTATAATTAATCTACGATTTCATTGTTGTTCTGTGATTTAATAAATTAATTACGGGGGTCGATGCGCCATTTGTAATATTATTAGTTCCAGAGACACTCGTATGCCAAATGTGGCGCTTCAAATTGATCATTCGTCATTTGTATAGAGTCAGTAAATCATAAATTAACTTTAGAGATCAGTGGTATAAATGTAGCCTATGTCACTCGGACGATAATAACGAATCGATTGACACCTCATTCATTAAAATCGGCTCCGTGCGATACGAGGGTACACTCACATGAGGTCAGGGCGGTAGTGGTGGATGATAGCGCAGAAGGCGAGCCCGTTGCGGAAGCTGGTGCTGAGGTTGGTGACGCGGCAGTAGCTGTACTCGCGCGTCACGCCGCTGCACCACTCCAGCAGGTCCTGCACCTGTACACATATAAAAAAACAAGTTTTAATAACACTAAACTAGACTTGCAACGAATAGTATATTCGGCAGTATACCGAATACCGAATATTCGGCGAGGCCTCTGACCGAATAGCCGAATATTAGGCAAAAGTATTCGGCTGGATTTTAGCGCCAAAAACTTGTACGTACAGACGTGATTGTTTCGCGCTCCTTTGTTTTGTTCTAATGTACTCATCGCCCGCGCACCCGCTGTTGCTCTGCGCGGTATATTGTAACAGAAAAAAATGCAGTTTCAACAGAAATGGATCTTTTCTTAAATATAAGTATTACTAGCTTTTGCTCGCGGCTTTGCTCACGTTAAGTTCGATTTTTCAAACCCCTATTTTACCCCCTTAGGGGTTGAATTTTCAAAAATCCTTCCTTAGTGTGCGCCTACGTCATAAAAGGAACCAACTGTAAAAATTTCAAGTTTCTAACTTCAGTAGTTTAGGCTGTGCGTTGATATCTCGACTGAGATATGAGTCAGTCAGTCAGGACTTTGAATTTTATATATATAGATATACCACGTCATGACAACCCGTATACATGGTGGCAAGCGAGGAAATTTGAATTTCCGTGTTTGATTAAGATTGCAGCATGTACCTGTGTTATGCACCAATGACTACTTAAATGATTATAGATATTAGAAATAAAAATATGAATATATACGTAATCAATCGATTTTAATTTTTCATTTTACCAATTATTTCTCTGTGACAAAATATATTATTTAAGTATTCGGTATTCGGCCGAATAATATGTAGATATTCGGTATTCGGCCGAATATAATAAAAGCAGCCGAATAGGCCGAATACTGAATAGTAACCGAATATTCGTTGCAAGTCTACACTAAACTTAAACAAATGGGATTGCCAACTTTTGGGCCCTCTGCGGATAATGTAGTTTAGCCAAGTTATAGAATCATTTTAAATAAATACTAATTTTAATTTTGATTTATAAACTTTGCCATTATTTACAAAGCCAGAAAGATTTACAGTGATAATAAATATTCACTCTCTAGGTAGAATTAGTTGAGTGCTAGTTTGTTCTTACAAAAACGAATAAGTAAGTACAGCACATATTTCGAATTTGTCAATTTAATTTATAACAACAATTTTTTTATTTTATTACATGCATTATTTACATGAGTAAGGATCTTCAAATGTGTCAAAAACATTGTTACAAAAATACGCTATATTACTCATTTATTAAAGTGGTAGCCACCTAAACCGGTTTTTATTATTAAGAAACCGTAATAAATAATATATTTATAGATATTTGCCTGTTTTAGATGGGCCCAACGTCGTATGGACAATGGGCAATCTCCTTTAAAAATACGATTACAAATAACATTTTAAAGTATAAGACGCATTTTTTTTTTTATACAAGAATATTACAAACAGAGAGGTTTTAAGTAGATTGTAATATTTTTTTTTTCAGTAAAGATTAAGTACAAAAAGTCACTACTTACCGGAGTTTTGTCCTTATCCAAGCCCTTAACTGACAAAAACTTCTCCACATCTGCGACCGGCGTCTTATCGTTATCAACCCCCTTTTCATTGTCATTAGTATCCAAACTTATGTTATTCAAATTAGACTTCAATTCCAAGGGCTTTAGGTTCCTTTTCGCTATTGTCTTAGGCTTTAGCACCCCCCATTTTAGGTTATCTATCTTACTTTCTTCAGTTGTTGGTATAATTTTCGGGGTAGACGTGTATTTGGGTGTATTATTTGGTTCGCTTTTCATTGCTAGCTTTGTTAGGTTACTTAAATATTCGGGTCTCGATTTCGGCGCAATGGACGTGTCATGTATTTTTAAGTCCTTAAAGTCATTGAAGTCGCTTAGATCTTTTGAGTCATTTGGTGGGTTTTGGGGTTCTTTTGAAGGGATCGGGGTAGTGGGGGTGGTTGATTCAGGGGTGATGGGAGCGGTAGGGGTGCGCGAGTTGTCGAAATTGAGGCTCTGAACACTGTTAGGGGTGGCTGCTATGTCGCTATTGGTTAAACTTTGCGTCATTTCTTCCACTTGTTGGCGGAGATCGAACATCTGAAAAAGTGATTATTGAATTGCATTCACACCTCAATGAGTTTAAGTATCTAGACAAAATAAGGATTGCAAATCTATATCTCTTTAGCTGCAACAATGTTTTATTTCAAAACTCCCGGTTATAAAACAATTTTATAAGTACATACATCAATTCTTTTAATGTTACTAACTCACGTCACCTGCCCCTCTTTTAATTTTTTTAAATATGTATAGCCAGCAAACGAGCAGGCGAACCCACTTGCAGTTAAGTGATTGCCGCCTTCCGGTCTTGTATAACCCCATATTGCAGTTAAGTCGGAACACCGTTACAAATGATAGCGCTTGACGATAATCAATGATGGAAAGCTGATGAGGTCTAAGTTGGAACGCGCTTGCCTAGACGTCCTTTCACTCTTGCCTTGAAGGTGCTAAAATTGTACATAAGAGGAAACATAGACGGTGGAATGGCGTTCTTCACCTTAGCGATTCGTTTTAGAACCGTTAAACTAAAATGCTTCGTGTAAATAGTTTGGATTTCAACCACATAAGGATGCCAACGCTCACGACTTCTCGCAGTCCTGTGATAGAATGGTACAATACAGTATAACGTTAAATGTAGTGCCACAGTATATTATACCTGTCTAGTGGAGTTATCGGATAGCGTGTAGTCATCTTCGTCCAAATCCTCCAACACTGCGATATCGGAATTATTGTTCACTGACAACAACGAGGCCAGTGACTGCATGTCTTCATCCCTGATATACAAATGAATACAATTTTTTATTTTTTATTGAAGTGTTAACCTACACTTAAAGGAAATAACCTAATAGATTTATAAATACATATCAAAAATTCCGAGGCCGGCGGGATTCGAACCCACATCTCTCTGGGAATCGCGCCCGAGTGTGTTTAACCGTTACACCACGGCCGAATCACACGTCAGCCACGAAATTAGTGCTGTGTATCACACACACTAAACACAACTGTATTTATAAATCTATTAAATGAATACAGTACACAAATGAATACAATAAATATTAAGTTAAACGCAGAGTACTTTCATTATCATCAATAACTCACTACTGACCGCAGGTCTCCTCTCAGAAAAGGGTTATAGGCCATAGTCCATCGGCGCCCAAAATTAAAATTGGCCGAATTCACACACCTTTGAGAACATTATGAAGAATTCTCAGCCGTGTAGGTTTCCTCACGATGTTTTCCTTTACCGTTAAAGCATGTGATATTTATTAATTGCTTAAACGCACATAACTCTGAAAAGTTAGAGGTGATTACTGGTAATAACCAACTCACGTCGCCTGCCCCTCTCGCAGTAAAACACAATGGAGCGTGAGATGCAGTCGCGCTGCTTTCAGTTTTCGTGACACTGGCTCTAGCGTGAGTCGCAGCGCGCGCTGCGCCGGCGTGAGTGACGCGTGTCGTCGTAGATTAACTGCACACGCCGCTAACCGACGCCGCTTGCCTGTTTGTGACACCTGTCGGACAATTAATACAAACTCACGTTGTCTGCCCCTTTCGTAGTAATTATGATATACATATTGTAGTGTATTATGAAAGTACATCCACACCCCAAAAATATAATACCTAAAATCCTCACTTAAAACCAGTTCCCAAAAAGTCCAGTGATTTTCAGAATACCAAAAGTAAGCCAAAAAGTTAGTAAGTAGTTTTGAAATAATCAGAAATGGAATACTCGGATATTTAATAAGTAGAGGTTAATAAAATATGAAATGAATAATTTTGTTCAACACTTTTGGGAAAATTATGGAAAACTTTCAGGCGTGCATATTTTCTCACGATGATTCCCTTAAAGCGTGTGACATTTCGATGGCACCTACGTAAATCATCGAAACTGAAAAATGTCGATTTTTTTTCAACAGTTAAATTAGCTTCTATTATGCTATAATTTACATCCCACTAATGAAAAACAATCAAATCTTATTTTAAGGGAGCCATTTTTCATCAGCAGGATGTAAAATATACCATAATAGAAGCCAATTAAGCTGATGAACAAAAATGGGCATTTTTCAGTTTCAATACAATATACGTAGGGGCGGTCGATTTAACTTATTAATTGAGATTAAAAAACCACAAAAGCCTCACATCCTCCAGCACGAAGGTCCAGTCCTTATCCTCGAGCTCATTGGTCCGCGCGTCCCGGAACAGTGTCACTGCCACCGTCTGGTTCTCTGGCACCGCGAATATTACCGACCCTCTGCCAAACGACAAAGGTTCCCAGTTCAAGAAGTTTCTAAGTCCATAATGGCCCAGTTCAAGAAAAATTGTCCATTTGGAAAAAAGGACTTTTACACTTCTTGAACTGAAGTATTTTTTTCCAAAACAGAAGAAATGGACTTAAGGACTTCTTGAACTGAGCCATCCACATGTAAGGCCACATTTTTTTTATATATTTTTGACGAGCAAACGAGCAGGCGGGTCACCTGATGTTAAGTGATTTCCGCCGTCCATGAACATTTTTTTAGGAATCTGTTGGTCCGTCCCTTGAATAACCCCATGTTGTAATTCAGTGGGAACACCGTCGCAGGAAGTTGATTCCACAGTTTCAAAGTACGTGGAAAAAAAGATCTGGCACATCAGATGGTCGAAGTGCTGAGGGTGAGGGTGGTGAGGGTGAAATTGTGGGTGGCGAGCGGTGCGGTTGTAGAAGAAAGACGGTGGAATAAGGTCAAAAAAGCAGTGGACGAATGAGATAAGGTAACTTACTTCAGAGGGTCTTTGAGCGAAGGTTCCCATTCCAAAGGCTCTGTCAACACTCGTCTAGACCGGCGAGTCCAGACTATGCTTAACTTATTGGGCTTCCTGCAACAAATATATGGTCTCACGTTACCATTTATCCTTTTGCGACCTAAATAGCGCAGTAGTGAGGTTTCGGGTTCGATTCCCGGCGGGGATCAATTTGGGAATTAACGATTTCCAAATAGTCTCTGATCAGTTCTAAGAGTTCTTTTTCAATCAATATTTACGAGTGGAACATACCTACCTATTAGCGAGTTTGCTTTGCATTGTTTTTATTTCCTAACCACTAAATAGGTGTCTGAACTACGAAGGGTCATAACTTTCAAATATATACTAACTATAGTTTAATATTTTGTTCGCGGTAAGCTATAGATTCATTATGTTGAAATAATTTGAATACTAGAATTAAAAAAGGGTCTAAGTGCCAAAAATTTCATTCCGGTTTTTATTACTTCATTATTTAGTATGTTCCCTCGCCAATAACCTAAAATAAGGGCTAAATGACTGGCGTTGTAAATAATTTTATTATTATAATAATCATGTGAAGTTTAAAATAAAAGAAATAATGTTGTTAAAATGGTTTATTATTTGAAACAAAAATTCCTGCTCATTTTTGTTTTAGGTACTTAGACCCTTTTTTATTTCTAGTATTCATTTATCCGCCATGCAAATTTTTTTTGGCTCGTACCTTATGATCTGTAGCTAAATGGACTGGCCAAAGAGACTATCAACGTAGACTGTCTACATAAAATAGACATAAAGTAATATACTCGCTTCCAATACCAATATATCTAATTCGTTAGTGGATCGAGCGAGGCGCGGCGACTCGATAGCTACGTGTATGCTATTGACCCATCTGTACATATTGTCGTGGTAAAATGGGTTTCTTCATCTTCATGGACGATAACCCGAAGTTTTTTGGCCAGAAGTCATAAGGAAATGGTCCAGCTGTACCTACTGTCATGGGCAAACGAAAATCAAAAGTAAAAGTTTATTTGGATAAAAAAATATTCTATTCTGTTCTAATCTGCCCCCGATAGGAACCTATAAATATGTTGATTATATGGTTGAAGAGGTTGATAGTAGTTAAATATCTCCACTATTGTGATATATAAAGTTTAAAACCTTTTTCGCTCATAAATTTGACTGTTTTTTAGGTGATTTTCTATATAATAAAACTAGTTGACGGTATAAAAAGTAGCCTATGTCCTATTTCAGACTATAATATATCTTAGAATGCATCGTCACTATCAGGTGAAATCGCAGTCGAGGTTTATCTTGTCATCGAATAAAAAAAAATGAGGGTAGGACTAATACTGACCATTTGGGCGTTAGTTCGACGTCGATGCGGTGATAGGAGGCCGTGTACTGGAACTTGGCCGCGCGCTTGTTGACGCGCTGCAGCCGCTTCCAGACAGACGCCATCTTTTTAAGCTCTGAAAAAAAAAAACAGGCAACATTTTGATAAGCGGATCTTGGCCTCCGACACAAAGAGCGACTGCGGAGCTTCTTGCCGGCTCTTCTCATCAGCTATCCAAACCGGTGGTAGATTTTCGACGTTGCTCTAGTTTTGAATTTTGAAAGATCTCTTTTGGGCTACTAACCCACAAAAAATTGAATTCAACAACTCAGCGACCCAAAAAGGACTATGGCTTAAAACTTTCTCGTTCTAACACCCAAGAGATCCCAAGCAAAGGATGCCCAGCAATGTGACGGCGCTAAGTTATGAGATATTCAGACGACAATCAAGTTTCCTACCTATAGCTCACCTAAACACTATGGATACAGATGTAACCACAAAGTTGTTATTCTGCTAAGGACTGATTTCGTTTTAAAAATCCCGTGGGAACTCTTCGATTTTCCGGGATAAAGAGCTAACTATATCCATGCAAAAAATTACGTCGATCTGTAGCTTTGTTGCAGCGTGATTAAAGGACAAACTAACAAAACAACAAACAAACACACTTTCGCATTTGTAATATTAGTATAGGTCCTTGCCAATTCGTACCTTCGTAAATTACGCCTAAAACTTTCCCCATATTTCACAACCGCGTAGGATAATTTTAAAAGTCCAATTAAATAGAGATATGTAGGTAGGTACTCTCAAGTATAGCCCATTTGAATTAAAAAACAAACTAAACTTCGTTCCTTCATAAAGAAATTAAAACTACCAACTTTCACAGCGGAATACTGAATTCAGACTGGCATTTTAATGAAGTCGGTTTTGTATGAGTTCTAATTACACTTTGCCACGTTTGTGGCCCGAAACTCAATTATCTCCAATTAGTTTACACCAGCATCTAGATCTATGTGGTTAGTAGCTAGGTACGTGTCTCGTATGTAGGTCGATAACCCGCCCCAATACAGCGGCACGCTTAGGAGTAGACATACGAGTAGGTACTATAGTCTGATTTTTAATTGCGTGGAATTCTGACGTATCTTAATGTTACCAGAGATTTAAAAAATCCCACAAAAAAGATATCAAATTTAAACTTAGAACAATAAATATCAATTGCCGCACATAGATATTTATGACAAATGTCTGACAGATAGTTTGGGGTAAAATCGAACTACAGGTGGTAATACTGTTTTTCATACAGATAACTCGCTCGATTTATAAAATGACAAGTGTCAGAATTCCACGCAATTAAAAATCAGACTATAATAAGGTATGTAGCGGTTTCTGAAAGCATCTAGGCAACAGCCACTTTAACGGCCAAAACATTGTGTAAGCCCGATGATCCAAGCTTTGGATTCAATATATAACAACTAGCAGATACTGGAATAAAAGGTAGCCATGTCACTCTCCAGATCTTCAACTATACCCATGTAAAAAAACCACGTCGATTCGTGCTGTTGTAGCGTAATTGAAGGACAAACAAATACACTTTCACATTTATAATATTAGTCAGGATAGTACACTCTAAGATCCCATAGACTTGCCTTCACACAGTTTATAAAAATATAAATAGAAGCATTTTATATTTGAACAGTATCAAATAATTTTATGATCTGAATAATATATCGGCAATGATAAACCATGTGAGACATGTCCTATAAAAAAACTCCGTATTGGTTTGGTGCTTATTTACACGTGAAAAGCTAACTAACTCAGTTACTTTCACATTTATAATATTAGTGTGGATTTTAACCCAGTGCAGTGGTCATGTATTATGTCAGAGATGTTACCAATAGCACATCTCCTCGAAAACAAGAACGAGCTTTTTCCTCGCTCGAGTATTATAAAGCGTGCTCAAATAAACTCCGCTAAACTAAGGCTTTTCACTACGCTTCCGCGGCCAGAGATTCAAGCATTCATTAGTAACTTGAGTGCTCGGCGAAAATAAAAAAGTAAAAAATAAGTAAAAGGTCCGATTTAGTAAAAATTGCCAATTCTTTCATCGTTGTTTTTGTTTGTACATTTTTTTCTCATCATCATCAGTCCACACGCATTCACTGTTGGACATAGGCCTCTTTAGAGTAGCGCCAACGTTGCCTGTCCTCGGCCTTTTGCTTCCAATCGATGCCTGCCACTTTCCGGATGTCATCGCTCCATCTAGCCGGGAGGCGCCCTACACTCCGTTTGCCGAGACGCGGTCTCCACTCGAGGACCTTACGACCTCAGCGGCCATCGGTCCTTCGACATTTTTCTCTAATCTGTACTAATATAATAAACTAGTAGGGCGCGTGGGTGCGCGGCTCGCTAAAGCGAACCGCGTGTTTTCTGTTCACCAAGTAGATCTTCGGGTCTTGATCATCTTTTTTGAAAAACCACTATTCCATCTTGTACAATCTGTAAGATGACACCGACTAAATTTGTATGGCCGCCATCTTGAATCCGCCATTTTGGTGTTTTTTTTTCAGCTCACTGCCAATTGGATGAAGTTTCGAGTGATTTTTGTTTGTGTACCCTCAACCTATCTTCAATACCCTGACCGTGCTCCTCACCCGTCTCCGAAATCCTCAATCATCAGCTGCCTCCATGTTTTTCCTCCAAATGAATTTATGTCTTCTATACGAAACCGTCAGAAAATTTGAAAAGGAACCCTATCAAAGTGTAGCATATATTTTATATGAAACAAAAAAATATCCGCCATCTTAATTTTTTTTTCTATTCATCACGTAGACCATCGAGTCCTGATCATCTTTTTCCAGAAAACCACTCTTCCATCTTTTATAGTCTTCGAGATAGACATCGACGAAATTTGTATGGGCGCCATCTTGAATCCGCCATTTAGAATTTTTTTCCGCTCACTGCCAATTGGATGAGGTTTCAAGTGATTTTTGTTTGAACACTCCTCACCTATCTTCGATACCCTGGCCGTGCTCCTCACCCGTCTCCGAAATCCTCGACCATCAGCTCTCTCCATATTTTCGCTCCGTATGAATTTTGGTCCTCTATACGAAACCATCAGAAATTTTGAAAAGGAACCGTATTAAAATCTTGCATATATTTTGTATGGAAAAAATTTTATTCCGCCGTCTTGAATTTTTTTTCTATTCATCAAGTAGACCTTTGGGTCCTGATCATCTATTGCCAAGAAACCACTCTTCCACCTCTTATACTCTCCGAGATAGACACAAACAAAATTTGTATGGCCGCCATCTTGAATCCGCCATTTTGGATTTTTTTTTCAGCTCTCTGCCAATTGGATGAAGTTTCGAGTGACATTTGGTCGAACACCCCCCACCTATCTTCGATACCCTGGCTGGTGCTCCTCACCCGTCTCCGAAATCCTCAATCATCAGCTCTCTCCATATTTTTCCTCCGAATGCATTTTTGTCCTCCATACGAAACCGTGAGTGAAAAAAAATTTTTCCATACAAAATTTTACAGGAGAGGTGATCAATGAGTCAGTGAGTGAGTGAATCAGTGAATCAGCACGAGTAGCTATATATATATTAATTGAAGAGTTTGTTTGTTTGAACGCGCGAATCAGTCTCTATCATAAAATATTGGAAAAATAATAGTGGAACTATCAGTCGGATTTGAAAAATTCTTTTTGTATCTGATAGCCCAATTCTTGAGGAAGGTTATATAAGCTATTCAATCTGCCGTCCACAAGCTGTAATGCCATTAACTACCAAGACTATATTTCCTAATATAAACCCAAAAGCATTTAAATTAGGGTTTACCGAACCGAAGGCTATTTATTAATCCGGAAGATAAAAGCGTTCCCACGGGATTATTAAAAACTAAATCCACGCGGACGAAGTCGCGGGCAACAGCTAGTTATTATTAATTTCACTCCTTCATTTCAAACCATTGCCAGCTCTTGACTTGGCGCAGGTCTTCCACATAAATGAGAAGTGTTTAGGCCATAGTCTATTACGCAGGGCCAAATGCGAATTGGCAGACTTCTTTTTTTTTATAAGACAAGATAGTCCTTGACTGCGATCTCACCTGATGGTAAATGATGATGCAGTCTAAGATGGTAGCGGACTAACTTGGAAGGGATATGGCAGTGTACATTCAACCCATACACTCCTAATCGGTTTCTAATGCCGGTAATGGTGCAGGAACGCAAAATCGCTTGGCGACACGTTTTTGACGGTAGGGTGGTAACTAGCCACTGCCAAAGCCTCCCACCAGACCAGACCAGAGACAATTCAAAAATTATAAATTCTCAAATTGCCCCCGCCAGGGATCGAACCCGAGACCTCCCAGTTATAAGACCACAGCGCTCACCGCTGCGCCCGGGAGGTCGTCATTTGAGAAATTATGAAAATATCTCCTGAGGTTTCGCCATGATGTTCGCCTTCATGTTGCGCCATACAGGTTTTTCTACTTTGGCAGATTATTTATTATCTTTATTTAAATATTAGCTTTTTTAATAGTAATTCTGCTATTCGGGATGGAGACCAATACAACAAATCAAAAACCATGAAAATCGGTTCAGTCGTTCCAGACTTATAAGTTTTCGAACAAACCCGACTTTGTTTTATATATTAAGACTAGTTGATTCCCGCGACATCGTCTGCATGGAAAAGTTTAGAGTGACTTGCTACTATCCGCGAAAAGTTATCTCCTCTATCTCCGATAATATTTTGTTGATCTTCACCAAAATTGGGCAAAATATTTCTAATAGTACACAAATTATAATAATAAAAAGAATTATCAAATTCGGTTTAGATTTGACGAAGTTATGGATTTCATTCAAATCCGTTCAATAGTTTTCAGTAAGCGAACAAAAAAACCTTATCAAAAATATCGAGAAAATTTCTACCTGTGTAGATAAATAAAATTCATAAAAACTTCATTATTCATTTTTTTATTATCAGAAAATAGTGCTTCACCGTTGGACGTATGAACTAAGAACTAGGTTGTAATTTACGCTTCGGTGAGGTTTTCTTTGAAGTCGCTTTCTATCTGTTCTATTCCTTTTTCTAGTTTCTGGAAGAAATCGGCGAGTTCTAAAAGAGGGGATAAAACCAGAGCTAACTGATCGTATTCGTAGATCTTCTTATCAAAGGCGTAGTATTGGGCCAAAGGATTTATCGGGGCGAAGGCTGTCGGCAAAGCATCAGGTTTGAATCCAAACCTTGTATATTCACTGGTACCGTTAGGGTGCATGAGGTACACGTCATTATTAACAATAACCGGAGCACCATCAAGGAATATTACCCCAGGTTTGTAAAGAATTACACTTCCTGTGCTTTCTGGGAGACCTTCTATTTTTTTGATGCCGTCAGGTGTACGGACGTATGGTTTCTTATCATCGGAAACGAAGTACAGGTTGCTCTCGATATCCAAAACAATTTGCTTAGCGTTAACAACATCGTCTAATTTTTCTTTCTTCTCACCGTTGTCAGTGACTTTGTATACCTCATGATCTTCAGTCAGGATGTAAATGGCTTCTTCGCTTAGTTCCCCATCGATTGCAATAACGCTATCAGTGATCAATCCATATTTGTCAGCGGAGTTTGTCTCCACATTGTAAACGTAGAGTCCATCTTTGGCTCCAAAGAAAACTCCAAATGGTGTAATAACTGCATCTCTGCCGTAATCTAGAATTTTTTTTGCCTTTCCTTCCCTGAAAACGTACAATCCTTGATCTACCCGGCTGCCATCTGGTTGGACATCAGCTTCCACAAAGAAGAATGTTGGTGTGACGAATGAATGGTGAGTCTTTAATCCATTCGATTCTGATGAATCAATATCATTAAGATAGGTCAAATTTAAAGGCACGATCAATTTTATGATATCATGCTCTGCCTTGTACTTAATAAATTCTTTTTTGTAATAACTCTGTGATACTGTAACTTTGGCGACGTCGTCGCTAGAAGTGGGCGCAGCCGCCAGTAGACCGACCAACGCAAAAGTTGTGAAGCACGACAACAGTCTCATTTTTAAATCTGAAATTAAAAAAGCATAGAAAATATAAATGGGACCAACTTCGAGGTAAACCCTATCCATTAAAAAAAAACATCAAGATCGGACGACTTTGCGAAAAGTTATGCGTGGTCGTACATAAAAAAGAAAAATTAAGTTAAGAAGAGTATGTCAGACTAGACTAGAAGGTTATGTCTGTGGTTTCTCAGATTTTAGTAAAAAAAGGAGCTATTATAGGTCTCTCAGTAACATTATTCACTACATTTAACATATTAAGTTTCACAACACCTCTTATCCTACCTACCTAGCAACAAGCCCTTTCGACATTAGGTACAATTTTGAATTATTCCGATTTAAGCATCCCCTTATTTTGTCCCCTCAGAGATTTGTTTTTCAACCACATTGAATGACGAACCAACAAACAAAGACAATTTCACTTTTTATTATTAGTTATTTTTATCCCGATAAAAACATAGGGAAGGATATTTAAAAACTGACATATTTTTAACCAACTTCCAAAAAGGAGGAGGTTATCAATTCGGCCGGTATCTTTTTTTTTTTCTATGTATGTCCACCGATTACTCCGGGGTTTCTGGACCGATTCACGCGATTTTTTTTTTAATCGACAGAGGAAGCTCGCGAAATGGTCCCATAAAAATGTTTACCTTCAACTTCTCAAGCCTGATGCTGCAGAGGTACTTTTCCCCTAAATTATGGGGTTTTAGGAAATGTCGTTTACGAATTGGTATGCTTGGCCTAAGCATATACTAGATCTTAGAGCTCCAGGTCCTACTCCTCAATCCTGATACTGTAGGGTACTGCCCACCTAAATTGTAGGGATTTAGGAACTGTTGATCATGAATTGTTATTGTATGTAATAAACATAGACTACATCATGAAGTTCTAGGTTCTAGCTCCTCAACCCTGATGATGCAGGGTACTGCCCACCTAAACTGTGAGGATTTAGGAACTTTCGTTTGCGAATTGATATTGTTAGTATTAAGCATATTCTACATCGTGGAGCTCAAGGTTCTAGCTCCTCAACCTTGATGATGCAGAGTACTGCCCACTTAAACTGTGAGGATTTAGGAACTTTCGCTTGCGAATTGATATTGTTAGTATTAAGCATAGTCTACATCGTGGAGCTCAAGGTCCTAGCTCTTCAATACTCATGCTGGTACTGCCTACCTAAATTGTAGGGATTTAGGAACTGCTGATCATGAATTGTTATTGTATGTAATAAACATAGACTACATCATGGAGTTCTAGGTTCTAGCTCCTCAACCCTGATGATGCAGGGTTGGAGGAATTACGAACTGTCGCTTTCGAATTGATATTGTTAATAAGTACTGTTGGTACCAAGTATAGACTACATTAATACCGTAGCGTTGGAGG
This sequence comes from Hipparchia sbordonii, assembly GCA_038048805.1. NCBI lineage: Eukaryota > Metazoa > Arthropoda > Insecta > Lepidoptera > Nymphalidae > Hipparchia > Hipparchia sbordonii. The sequence goes on along the minus strand of CM076117.1, from coordinate 508,308 downwards.
GAGGGGAGAAAGAGAGCAGGATCAAGCTACACTAAAAAGCTTAAAATAAAAATTTTTTTCAAAAAACCGACTTCAAACGCCACTACAAAGTATAAAAATAATTTTATTTTGTGCACGTTTGCTGAAGTCGGGCGGGCTTATCTAGAAACGATGAAATCAATGCGCGAACCTTAGGGTGACATATAAGAGACACGCTTATTGAAATCGGGTGAGCATCGCGTATCGGTTTCATCCTTTCTAATTAAGCCGCCCGACTTCAACAAACGTGCGCAAAATAAAATTATTTTTATACTTTGTAGTGGCGTTTGAAGTCGCTTTTTTGAAAAGAATTTTTATATACATATGCGTATAATAATGCCTTTTTTGCATCAATGCCACCACCATTCGCAAAACGCTGGCAAACGAATTCTTTAACGCTTATAAATAATTCGTAAACCTCGTTAAGAAATTCGTTGGCCACTTCTAAAATTTTGCTTTTTTTACCCCACATTGTATAGTTTTTATTGATTGATTGATTATTCTTTACAATTTTTTCGGTTTTTGTTCCCCCTGTATTTCTTTTTATTTTTCCTTCTCCCAGTTGAGTGTTTTTTTTTTCTTTCTCATATGTAAATTCTATCTGTGAAAACTTGTAATTAGCTTTAATTGTTCTTTTGTATTTATTAACTAGTTCTTATTTTTCTAATAAGCTGTAAGTTTTCTTGTAAAATAAAATAAAATAAAAATAAAATAAATAATTAATTAATTAATATAGTAATTAATTGAAGTTTGGACTTACCACTCGGATCTTCTTCACCGAATGAGATTCAAAGATGCTGGGCTCAGAATATATACGTCGCTCTGAGTAAGTTTATCTCTACATACCTATTCGCACTAGCTATGGTGAACATATTGATAAATTAATTAATTGATACAGGATTGATACAGGGATGAGCGAGTCTGAGTATAATACTTCGAGCTCATTTTCGGGTGGCTCTGAGGTCAAAACGCGGCACATTTACCCTAGTTCTAACCTAACCTATTTCTACCCACCTTACCCTAGTTCTGGGCTTTTCGAAGTTGTATCCTTAACTTTTTTTTTAAATACATATATAGACTAGCGCTTGACTGCGATTTCACCTGATGGTAAGTGAAGATGCAGCCTAAGATGGTGCGCGCTTGCCTAGAAAGCGCCTATTCACTCTTGATTTAAAGACACCCACATTATAGTTAGTTGGAAAAACGGAAGCCGAAAGGGCATTTTCCTGTTTTTTCAAACCCCTATTTTATCCCTTTAGAGGTTGAATTTTCATAAATCGTTACTTAGCGAATGCCTACATTATAATAGCTATCTGAATGCTACATTTCAGCCCGATCCTTCCAATAGCTTGAGCTGTGCGTTGATAGATCAGTCAGTCAGTCAGTCACCTTTTCCTTTTATATATTAACGTGACTGACTGACGGGCTGATCTATCAGCACAGCTCAAATCATTGGACGGATCAGGCTGAAAGGCATACAGAAAGCTATAATGACGTAGGCATCAGCTACGATCTCTCGTATGAAAATTCAATCCCTAAGAGGGTAAATTAGAGGTATGAATAATTCGAACGTAATGAGAGCGAAATCGCGAACAAGCTTTTGTTGTTTCAAAATAAGTTAGTTGCTCCTTTTTTTTTTTATTCTCATTTTTAATAAGGGACTCTTGAAGGTAACCTTCATGTCAGCCCCATCGGTACTCACAAAATATTACAATTATAATAATACAATTAATATATACAAAATGAACTACCTATATAACTATATCAATTTGAGAGAATCACTAACAAATCTATATACTTTAACTTGTTGCTCCTTGTCAAGTGTTTTTTTGATTTTGTTTTTAAGACTTAGTCTATCCGGTGCCTCTTTTTTTTTTGTATGAATGCTGTGTATGCTTGTTATTGATATACATATCAGTCAATGTTGCAATGTTTTTATATGTTTGTTTTTGAATGTATAATATGTATATTGTTAGTATACCTAATAAATAAATAAATAAAGTGTTCGACAAAATCAGTAGATGGCGGCGTCGCATTACGACATATTATTATGGCATCGTCACACAAGAACAATTTTAGTATAGTTTCCTTGTTATAGTTCTTGCAATGCACGTGGGCATGTGGCTCATGGTTGTGTGTGTGTCGTATCTGTATAAGTGGGAGAAACAGCTTGCTCGCGCCTGACCGCTCCCACCTAGGCTCCTGACAGGCACGCACACTTACGCAATGTGCATGTACACGACGTAAGTAAAGCTCACGCGCCCTCGTGAATTGCAAGACTATACTATAAATTCCGCAAAAGTATCTAATGTAAAAACTGAATATTAAGGTAAACTCTAAAGATAACTCACATTATATACAAGCTTGTAGCGATTATTTATCTGCGCCCGCGCATTATCGCACCCGCTCCTGCGAACGGAAGCGCATTGATAAACTATACAACTAATAACAAGCCATAAACACTATTTACTGAAATAACACACTTCTAGCGTTGCCAGACGTCCCGTATTTCCAGAGACATCCCGTATTTTAGGCATAGTTTTAAATGTCCCGGCGGGACTGACTCTGTCCCGTATTTTAACCGTACCGTTTTTTATTATGAAATCGATCTAAGTATTCACACACGCAACGCGAACGTTCGTAAAAAAGCGAGTTGATCACCGTTTTTAATTACGATTATAATTGTATTGATTTTTACAGATATGTTAAAACGAATACAAATATGTTAAAACTGACTTGATCCTCGAAAAATTATCAAAATAAAAATGACACTAAATTTTTTTTTTTTTTTTTATTCTATGACAAGATAGCCCTTGACTGCGATCTCACCTGATGGTAAGTGACGATGCAGTCTAAGATGGTAGCGGGCTAACTTGGAAGGGGTATAGCAGTGTAAATTCAACCCATACCCCTAATCGGTTTCTACACGCCATCGTGCCGGAACGCTAAATCGCTTGGCGGCACGTTTTTGACGATAGGGTGGTAACTAGCCACGGCCAAAGCCTCCCACCAGACCAGACCAGAGACAATTTAGAAATAATAAATTACTAAATTGCCCCCGCCGGGAATCGAACCCGAGACCTCCCAGTTATAAGACCACAGCGCTCACCACTGCGCCAGGGAGGTCGTCAAAATAAATATATATAATAATAAATAATTTTATTTTTTTATTTGTCCCAGGTAAAAAACTGAAATCCCGTATTTTTTTGCCTATTTAACCATTTGTCCCTTATAGGCTAAAAAAAATCTGGCAACCCTACACACTTCACAAGTTTTCTTTAATCGTTTGCAGGGAAATACGAAAAAAAGGATTTCATGCTGCCAATTTCAAGATAGTATTGTAAATTCGTTAATGAGTGGTTTATTGCTCAAGAGGTTTGTTTACCAACACAGGTTATGAACCTAGGTACCACTCTGGTTAAATCCAACAAACATGAAATAAAACAGCTTCTTAACATTCCAACTCCCACTTAAAATACCTAACCAACTACTTTAATATCATCTTTATGACCTCATCTTAAGTTGTCCAATCAAATCTATAAGTTATTTATATAGGACATAAGGTATATTTTATCAAATCTTTTCAAATTTGAACCACTACTTATCAAGAGTCTATTTTTAAGTATACAGTTTACATTTGATAATTTGTTTGTTTTTATAATTTTACACATGGTATCATAAATTTTAAACAATAGCGTTATTTTTTTAAGACTCTTTGGTATTGATTGATTTCTGAGGGTACATTTTTTTTTTATTCTTTAAAAAGAATATTAGCCAAGCTGACTTATATTCTCATCTCCCCTTCAAATAAGCGAAAAGCTTGTGCTAGGAGTGTGTACGACAATAGTGCAACAGGTGGGGTTCGAACCTGCGACCTTTCAGTTTTCAGTCTGCACCTTTAACCGTTAGGCTATTGAGGCTTAAGTTATGTATAATCTGACACGTTTGATTAAGAGTATGCATATGCAACACAAATGACAAAAAATTACTATATTTTGCCCTGTAAATTAAAAAACCCAAGTTTCCTAATGTTATTATTGTGAATTAAAATAACTGTGAATTATTTTTGAAGATGCAATATTGCGAAAGTGTATTTTTTAATCGACTAGTGGATTAAACAACTTAAAAACCCTTATAGAAGCTAAAGTACATAAATTTATAGATATTTTATAGTTCAGTCGGCCCAAGGTGTAGTAATAAGGGAAATATCAAGTTTTGATCTCTCTTGTGAAATTTGTCACCTGATGTTAAGTGATTGCCGTTGCCCATGAACATCTGTAGCACCAGAGGCACCACCAATGCGTTGCTGGCTTTTTAGGAATTTGTTGGTCCACCCCTAGAATAACCCCATGTTGTAGTTTATTTCAGTATCTATGATATGTTGTGATATGATATGTCTATGACATTGTGTTTTATTGAAGTCTACATTATAGTATGCAAACAGCTGTATGACATCAGCATTTGCAAAAATAAAAATGGATACTGATTGGGAAATACCCTGGCCTTTGACATGCACTGTACACAACTGATAATGGGTAAAAATATAATTTGCATCACACTTCAACATTTATCTGTAGTAATAATTAACAATCTTAACAGAATGCAATATATATTATTTATCTATATACAGAGCCTGGGAAAATGTTAATTACTTTTTAACCGACTCCCAAAAAAGGAGGAGGTTCACAATTAGTCGGAATCTTTTTTTTATTATTTTTTTAATTTTTATGTATGTTCCCTGATTCAGAAAATTCTTTTTTTTTTGTCTAAAAGGGTATACTTCCCAGGTGGTCCTGTTGTCATCAGGTCAGGATCTGATGATGGGATCCTGGAGAAATCGAGGGAACTCTTCAAATTTTATAGGCACAATATACTTTGAAATGGTGTTTGAAGTCAGTTTTGAAAAAGAAATTTTATGTTTATATTATTATTAAATAAATAAAAGATGACTAAAATGATATTTAAATTTTAATATGGATCTCTTAGCATAACATTGTTGTTAAGCTAAGCGAACTATGCTAAAGTGGTCCCCAAAATTAAAGGATTTCCCCAAAAGTAGAAGTTTGAAACAACTCAAAATTTAACCAAACGTTTTAGAACTATAAAATCTGAACTTCAAGCTGTATGAAAAAAAAAGAGTTTTTCTGACCTAAAATCTGCATCAATATATAATATTGTAATGTTCATAACAAACACTTGGTCAATTTTACACCATTGACTCATACAAAAGTGTTTTGACCTTTGCGATAAATTGACTTTATAATAAGTGCAGTTTCCTGTAGCTAAATCATTCATTCTTGTGCAATCTAACAACCTCTCTTTGGCAGAGTGGAGAGTTAGTGCAGATTCAGTTTCCTCCAGGGGTAATTAGGGAATTTAGTTACCAGCCTACCAGCCAAACTATGCCACCAAGCTGTTAAGAATTCCAGTAGACTGCTGCTTTTATAAGACTTGCATACCCTTTTCAAGTGAGATTAAGATAAAGGGCTAAAAATAAAAAAGTTGTAATAATTGAACCTAAAATAATTAAAATCTATTTGATAAGTCAATGAACAGAAATATATGGGAGTGTAATTTATTTGACATTATAAAGATATGGATAAGCCATTTTGCTTGTTTATACCCAGTCATATCTTTGAAATAGCTGAAACTATTTTGATGGGATTTTTACAGGTAGGAAGAGGACATTATGAAATACTTAAATCTACTAATATTATGAATTTATTTACAAGTTTTAAAAATCTTCTTTTTTCAAAAATTTTCAAAAAAATTTCAAAACTTATAGCAGCATTTGTAAAAAAACAGCTAGTTTTTTTTTCACAAATGCCCATTAACTTGGTGATATTTCAGGAATCTAGCAAAAGGCTCTTCTTACATAAAAGATACAAATATTATTCTGAAACAAGATATGTAATGAACTTAAAACATCAGATGAATCAATTGGATCCCACTAATCAATTAAAACCTGAAACACCTTTTACCGTTTGCTTTACTAACAAATTGAAACAACATTCTGTATAAAGGGATCTTTGTAAACAAGTGTGAGCAAGCAAACATACTCAGCCCAAGTTTTACGTAGTTTACGAGCTAAAAATAAATCTTAGAAGCCCTACGCGAGTTGCTTTGAAATAACTCATGGATTTAGGTAAAAGTTCAGAGCCGACAGTGATATCATCATTTCCTTGTCGGATAGACGACAGCTCCATTAATTAATGATGAATAAATACTGCCCAACCTTGGTATAAGCTAGCACAGCTCTACTCACGAAATAAGCTCTTCGATAAGATGTCACTCAACTGCAAAGGTCATTTTATCACAATTCACTGGTAATATTTGCACAAATCACTTAAGTATTTTAATGTCTATATTTCTCCTGTCACATAAGAAGAGGGGTCACTGCTTAAACGATTTATTTTTACGTAAATTTCTATTTTTATAAAAAACACTGCAGTAAAAAGCAAATCTCAGACCATTTTTGACTGATTTTTGACGTTTGCCCAATTAGGGGTTGCCACTTGCCAGTCGCCACTTGTCAAATTATTGTCTTAAAAGTTTGTGTGGTATGGAACGGAAAATGAGTGAAATGTAACACGAAATACATTAAAGTGTTTGGTTAATTTTAATTTTTAACTTGTAATAGTTATTTTCGTAAAGCTATTTATTGTTATTAATAATGTTATTGTTCAGGCTTGATAAAAACCATGTGGTAAAAATAAGAGTTTCCCAGTCATTGACGGTAAAACGAAACGCAAAAGAAAAGAAAATGAAAAATGAAATTGCCCTTGCAGCCGCAATCAGTCATTAATTTGTCAAAATTTCAAAATATGAAGTGATCTTTAATGATTTAAATGTTGATTGTGTAATATATTTACATAAACTATTTTATTCTTTATATTACAAATTAGAATTAATTGGTTTTACGTATATTTAACAAAAAAAAGTGACCGGCATAGGTTATGAACTGAAAATAGAATATGTTCTTGGTTATTATGTTTTAAGAAATATTCTGTATTGTTTAACCCTAGTTAGTACAGAAGGGAAGAGATCAGCACGATGTCGAGGATATTGAATCATCGTATGAGGTAATCAGACTATGATATATGACTTAAAAAAATTCCAAGTGTCCAAACATCTTTTCACCAAAACCACATACAAATTTTATGTAATTTTTACTTATTCAAAAATAATGTTCAAGTTTAGAAGATCTATGAAATTCACGAACGTTTGTTTATGATTGAAAATAATATATCATAAATAAATGCTGGCTGGTATGCCTTGACTTAACTCATCTCCCTTTTGGTATGCTACCATGTTAAAAATGTTCTTAATGTAAATAACTCTACTTACTTTAAGCCCAAATTTACATAATATTACTCGGTAGTATTTCTGTAGATGAGTATGTAGTATGACCTTCTTGACCTGTAAACATATACCTATTGTAACTACTTAACTAGGTAAGCAGGATACCAATACATCATCATCAGCTATCCATCAATAGCTCACGACTGAATGTAGGTCTAAGGCTGAAATCTATAGACTGCACTCACTCTGTTCACACTCAAGACAGTTAAAACGAGACAGATTTATGTTGGAGCATATTTTTGTCTCATTTTAACTCTTGAGTCAGAGATAAGTCAGAGCATGCTCTATAGATCTCAGCATTAGAGAAGGGTTATAGGCCGTAGTTCACCATGTTGAACCAATGTAAATTGGCATTCTTCACACACCTTTGAGAACATTATCGAGAATATTATGGAGAATCTCTGGTGTGCAGGTATTCTCACAATGCTTTCTTCCATTGTCCAACAGTGTGTGAAGTAAAGCATGTGATATTTAATTGCTTAAATACACATAATATGTAACTCTGAAAAGAAGAAGCATGCCTGGGATTGATCCAGACACCTTTACAAAGGAGGCTGAAGTCTGAACAACTAGGCTGTGTCGGCACACTAATTCAAATTCGCCACCACCCAAGCAAACGGTCAAGCTGGGACAGACGGGGTTCACTTTAGATACCATTAACTGAAGCAGTCGAACATTTACTCCATCTAATTTGTTTTTACAATTATCTAATCCAATCTATCTACTTAATTACTGTTTTTCAAAGTTTTATTTAATTCTTAATCAATACCTTATGTGCCATCGCACAGGCTATTTTTTGATTGAATTGAAAAATAGCTATTTCTTTAATCCTTTTAGAGCATCATTAAAAAAACCATCATGGTCACCCATAGACAAGAGAGCGGTAGCTTTTTCAATATACACAGGGCGTAGCTTACTACTGCACAAGCCTATTGCGCCCAACCATATACCGAGAAGAAAGTATGGCATGCTAGTTGCAAGGGCTGTGAGGGGCATGCTGAAGATACGCTACTTGATACTAGGTGGCGCTGTTGGTGGTGGGATGACTTTGAATAAGGTAATCTATTCAAGTTTTCTATACATTTAATTAAATGCTTAGAGATTGTCCACAAGGGGCCAATTAATCACAAAGCGAAAAAAAATATAACTGCATAATATGGAAATTATATGTTAGAGGTTTCTGATTTTACTAGCAGATGCCCTCAACTTTGTCTGTGTGGCTATAGTTTTTTAATTCCTGCGGGAACTCTTTGATTTTCCAGGAAAAAAATAGCTTATTTCACTCTCCAGGTCCTCAACTATATTCATACAAAAAATGATGTTGATCGGCCAACATAACCAACAAACAAACACACTTTCGCATTTATAATATTAGTGAGGATTATAACTGAATCTCAAAACCTTTCAATTTCATTTATACCTATTACAATAGCTTTTGGATTGCCCATAAATAAAATAAAAATTAAGAGAGAGAAGATTAAAGAATATAAAACGCTTATGACAGAACATCTGAAGCATTTTAAACAGTGCCAACATTCAATTCCTCGTACATGGTAATCTTAGATTGCATCATCATTTATCATCATCACAGCAGTCAAGGCCTATCTTGTCATTGAATAAAAAAATGAAGATGATATTATTGATTACAGAAATATGCAGAATGGAAGGACGGTTTGCCAGACATGGGCTGGCTTAATGAACTGCTACCCGATAACGATCAGTGGGACAAATTCACAACTACCCTCATTTCTGCTAAAGACAAAATTGGCGATCAGTTGCAAATCGGTAAGTTCAGATCTAAGATTTTTTTTTATTAGTAAAAGTGTTTAGTAGTTATTTTGTGTAGTCTGCTTTTTCAAGTATATCTTTTGTAATTTAGTTATATTTATGTAATTTGATATACTATGAGAATTTTCATTATCTTCATTTTTTTAGTAATATGTAATGTTAAAGTTCTTTATTTGTATCTAGGGTCTAACTATACAAAGTGTATTTTACTAAAGGAATACTTATTTTATGACACTAAAGTTTATCTTATTCTGCAACACACGTAATTACGTACGTAGGGCTTATCAAAGGAAGATTGCAATTTTGAGTAATTTTGCTTACATATTTCAACTTATTGGTCTGAGAACTCAAAATTAAACTAGACTCCATTTAATTAACTTGGTTGCACTACTTAACTAACAGAGCCTCGAGGTAGACAAAAAGGGGGGCTTAAACATTTAAAGCAAGAGGGGCTTAAAGTTTTCGATCCCTAAAGTACTAAGTGTACCGTTAGGGGTCCCACTGACGCTGTCGGTGACCTCAGATCCGCGGCTACGGGACGCGGGGCTGGCGCGCGCTGCGGAACTCCGCGAATGGCTGGCACAGCGGTACGAAGACGCGGTCGCGGCCGCCGCGGTCAATAGCACCACCAGCAATATGGGTGAGTGGATGGACTGCGTCATGCTCGTGAACGGGTGCCACCAACGGGAATGGGTCTGCTTTCTGTCTACCCGTTGTGACATGCGTTGAATTGTGTGTACCTACGTATGCACTTTTGAAGCTTCATTGCGGAAGCAGTATACATAGCAGAGTTTTGTTACCTATTGTAAAAAAAAAAAAAATTATATTATTATTTTTTTTTTATTTTTTTTTTATTTTAAAAATATTTTTTTTTTAAAAGAACAACTGCTGAGTTTCTTACTGTCTCGTCTCAGCGGAATCTGCATTCCGAACCGGTGGTAGATTTATGACGTCATAAGAGCTACAAGTTGGCTTACATGAAATAAATAAATTTTGAATTTGAATTTGAGTGGATACTAGTCACACTGGCGAACCCTCTTTACAAGCCCAAAAGCCCGGTTTGCCTAATATCAATTCGGTATTAGGCACATTATTAATAATTTTAATACAACACACTACACTAAACACTAATGTTCTTACATATAACAAACAGGCAAAACCAACAAAACAATATATCTAGGAATTATGGTAATAGTGCTGTAGTGTTTGGTATAGTATAACATAAATGTAAAATAATTACATTGTTGTAATTCATTGACTAGTTTTTATCTTTCAAATAGCTCATCAATCGTATGTACATATGTTTCAAAGTTAAATACTTACTGTAGATTGATTATTGTCAAATGAATGATAAATAATTTACGACTATGTTACTTTACAATATTCCCTGTATGCCTTTAAAGTTTAACAAATAAGGATAAGACATTTGAAATATCAGCCCGACAAACAAGGAGACTCAAATTTTTTTTGTTTTTTTTATTTTTAGCGAGCAAACGAGCAGACGGGTCACCTGATGTTAAGTGATTACCGCCGCCCATGAACATTTGTAGCACCTGAGGCATCACAAATGCCTTGCCGGCTTTTTAGGAGTTTGTTGGTCCGCCCCTTGAATAACCCCATGTTGTAATTTAGTGGGAACACCGTTGCAGGATGTTGGTTCCACATACATTTAAAAATATTAAGGAGTTATAAAAATGGTGCATGATTTGTATAATTTATAATTTTTTTTTATTTTATTTAATCGTATGGCAAAATTTAGACTAATAAGCGTTAATTATAATATTTTTACTATAACAGCATAATATTAATGTCATTTTTACAATGTCAGATATAATTGATAATTATAAATTATAAATTAATGTCCAAGTTCCCCAGCCAAGTGATAAACTCGGGGGAGGTCAAAAAGGTCTTTAGACGATGACCTCAGTTGTTAAAATCTGAGTCATCTCTTGTATGGGTTTCCCGGACATTAACTATGTCGATTTGGTTTTCCTGTAGAATTTTGTATAGAAAGTCACATTTAGCACGACTTATGCCCTCAATGTTAAGTTGTAGGATGCGGACTGAAGGTCCGACATTCTTGGTCGTGGGGCTCTTAGAAGAGCCTTTGTGATTCGCGTGTGTGGCCATATTCTTTAGTGGCTACATACGAAAAGAAAAAAAACGCTTATTGTCTTGTCGTTCTAGTTCGTCGCTCGTTTAGCACCATCCGGGGAATACGTGCAGGGAGGTAAGAGGTATTTCCTGCGGACGTGAGCGACGGGGCATCCCCCATTTATAAATAAGCATAAGTATTATGAACTTTAAAAAGACAGTTCTTTGAAAATTTATCATTTTTATATGTTGTTATGCGTAGGTTCTCTTTGAAACTGCTATTTTAGGTTAAAAAGCTGAATTGTTATTACAGAACCAGGGCCGAAGGTCGTCAACAACCTCCAGAGCAAACCAGCGGCGACCTCGCCCGCGACCCGATCGCACAGCGACGACATCGCTGCATACGGTAACAAGTACATAGTTTTACATCATCAACAAATTACGTGTTGTTACAATTAACCAATTGTTGACGTGCTACTTTTGTTTTTAATCCCCGCCTCTAACGGCTTAATTTTAATCTCCACCCACTTCGGCACAATTTTTGTTGGGGTCATTTTTTTAACGCAGTTAGACTTCCTTACTTATTATTTATTCGTAGGTTACGATGCTCTAATTGCTTAACTCAACTTGTTTAAGTAGAAGCTATCAATAGTACCTAAGCTACTTATGATATAAGTATGAAAAATTTAAAATTACAGTCTAGACAGAATAGTTATTTGTTCAACGAGATAGCAAAGTTCATTTTTGTTGCGAGTGCCTAGTTTGAACCCCGAGTGCGCGAAGCATTTTATAATCGTGATTCTAATTTAGAATCCTGGTGAGGGATTCAAAGGCACAAGAAACAAAAACTTTGCTATCATTTGATACATACAACTTTTCACTTCTCTAGTAGTGGTAGTAGTTAGTTTTTAAGATTATAATGTACAGAATAAAGAAATAAATAGCTCAAAAAGAGCGCATTTGCTGTCTAAAACCAGTGAGCAAAAGTTGTTTTTGCTCACTCAGTGAGAAAAAGTGTTGAACTTTTCCTGAGACAACACTTTTCTCACCGAGTGAGCAAAAACGACTTTTGCTCACTGGTTTTACAACAAAGACGCTCTTTTTGAGCTAGTGAGGTGAAAATTTATTTTAGTCGGCTTACAGTTTTTAAACATTTTGCCTTGCCTTGAAACAGAGAAAAGAATCCACAGCCTCCAAGAGGAAGTGCTGTCCCTGCAAGCGCGCTACCAGCGGGAGCTGCAGCGCCTGGAGCAGGAGAACAGGGAGTTGCGGCAGCAGAACATGCTGCTGCGGCAGGGCCGGCAGCCTCCCGCCAAGAAGATGAAGGTCAGTTAATGATCAGTACTCCGTCTGTCCGTGTATCAGCGGGCTGTATCTCATGAACCGTAATAGGTAGATACTTGATATTTTCATAGGATGTCCACATTTTGACAACGGTCAAATACTCAATTTTGAATGTTTTTGGTGTCGCTTCCCAGCGTTCCCTGATCGACATGTACTCGTCGGTGCTGGACGAGCTGGCCGGCTGGGAGGCGGGCGAGGCGGGCCGGCTGCCGCGCGTCGTGGTGGTGGGCGACCAGTCGGCGGGCAAGACCTCCGTGCTGGAGATGATAGCGCAGGCTAGGATCTTCCCGCGCGGCGCCGGCGAGATGTGCACGCGGTAAGCGTTGCAGGGAAACGGGGTAACAGGAAGAAAGAGGAAATCAAAACCGCTTCCTTTCATCAACTGGTTAGATTTAAAGAGTTCAAGGGCGGCGTATATTGAATTCCTCGCTACGCTCAGGATTCTACTTTAGAATCCTTCACTTCGCTTTGAATTCAAAATAGCGTCCTCGGGGAACAAAATTTCTTTGGCCCAATATAACACAAATAACTATTTCACCTCACTAGCTCAAAAAGGGTGCCTTTGCTGTGTAAAACCAGTGAGCAAAAGTCGTTTTTGCTCACTCAGAAAAAGTGTTGTCCCAAAAAAAGTTCAACTATTATGAATCCTTCGCCCTTATCTTGTTGAACAAATAACTATTGTTCTCGGGCGGCGTATATTGAATTGATGCTACTTTAGAATCCTTTATTTCGCTTTGAATTCGAAATAACGCCCTCGGGGAACAAAAAATTTTTTTGGTCCCATATGACACAAGTAACTATTCCAGAGCGCCAGTAAAGGTGACGCTGTCGGAGGGGCCGTACCACGTGGCGCAGTTCCGGGACTCCTCCCGAGAGTTCGACCTCAACAAGGAGTCCGATCTCGCCGACCTGAGGAAGTGAGTTCACTTTTTTACTTTTTTTTTTATTCGATGACAAGTCCAACTTGTTCTCGGCCTTTTTCGAAAGTCGGTTAAAAGTAGCCTACTTACTTAAGTAAGTAAGTACTGTAAGTTACTCCCGATAACATCAGCTATCTACCAAGATTGCCGAGATTAGCGGCAACAAGCAAACAATCAGACAGACAAAAATTTTAAATAATACGCCCCCAAGTAGGCCCAAGGTCAATTTTGAATTTGGATAGTAACCCAAAAAAAAAAATAGATGGGAAAAATCTGTTTTCTGCGTGCAGGGAAGTGGAGATGCGCATGCGCAACAGCGTGCGCGGCGGACGCACCGTGTCCACCGAAGTCATAGCGATGTCGGTGCGCGGCCCCGGCCTGCCGCGGATGGTGCTGGTGGACCTACCGGGCGTTATATCGGTGAGTATTTTCGATTAAAATAGTAAGTAAGTATTTATTTATTGCTTTCCAAATTAACAATATTCACAATACAATTTTGAACAATGCATCATTTGAAAACCCCGTTAGGGCACAGCAACACAACATGTTACATAATATATTATAACATAAAACTTAATAAGTAGTACATATAAATTATTTTAAGGTAAAAAATAAAGAAAACACTGCAGTAATTTATTTTTCACCTCACTAGCTCAAAAAGGGCGCCTTTGCTGTCTAAAACCAGTGAGCAAAAGTCGTTTTTGCTCACTTGTGAGAAAAAGTGTTGTCTCGAGAAAAGTTCAACTCTTTTTCTCACCGAGTGAGCAAAAACGGCTTTTGCTCACCGGTTTTAGACAGCAAAGGCGCCCTTATTGTATTATTTGTTTATTTATTCTGTACAATATAATCTTAAAACTAACTACTATTAGTAGGTTAGTGAGTGAAAAGTATGTATCACACGATAGCAAAGTTTTTGTTTCTTTAAATCCCTCATTACAACACTAAATCGCTTGGCGGCATGTCTTTCACGGTACGATGGTAACTAGCCACGGCCAAAGCCTCCCGCCAGAAAAAGAATAAAAAATTCTTTAATTCAATTCAATTCAATTCTATATTTTGTCCAACAGACTCAAACAGTGGACATGGCCGCGGACACGCGGGAGGCCATCAAGCAGATGACCAAGCAGTACATGGACAACCCCAACGCCATCATCCTCTGTATACAGGTAACATCATTCTTGAAGTGGAAGCGTGCTGGGCCCATAACCTCTTGAGTATTTAGAAATAAAACGAAAATTGTAAGAATTCTAACTTCTATTATCTCTTTAATGCGGTATGATACCGAGACCTACGTGTCAATATAAAACAAAACTTTTTCAAAACATTCTTCTTTTAAAAGGAAACAACATATTATTATTTTTAGTAATATGTTGTCGCCCTCAGGCGACTTTGTTCTTTTTGAGGAGGTTATGGAGGATGCCCTAAGGCGGCTATGTAGGTCATCAAAAAAAATAGTGGTCTGTGGAGACTTTAATATTGATATTTTGCTTCACACTCTTTTTACTGGTAGGCTGCTTAACTTATTTAAAAGCTTTAATCTAGAGAATATTTTTATTGAACCTACAAGAATAACTGCAAACTCAGCTACTTGTATTGACAACATTTTTTGTGATTGTAACATTATCGAAAAATCTATTATCACTTATCTCAGATCTGCTCATTGCGGTCAAATGATATCTATTCCAGGCAGTGAACAGAATTTAACAAAAGTAATAAAATACAGGCCAGTTACCACTAAAAAAGTAAAGCATTTTAAACAAAACATCTCAGCTGGATTGCCGACGCTTGACCTTGCACAGGATGATCCGGATGAAATTTTTACAAAGTTTTTTGATTTGTTAAGCTCACAATATAACTCTATCTTTAAGGTGATGGAGAAAAGACTGTTTAAAGATCTTAAGTTTAGTGACTGGGCAACTGCCGGCATCTATAAAAGTAGAAATAAGCTGTTTGACTTGTATGCAGAAAAAAAATATAATTATTCCCCCGCGTTTATTGAATATGTAAGAAATTATTCTAAATTGTTTAAAAATGTGTGCATACAAGCAAAGTCACTTCACATAAAACAAAAAATTGTCAATTCTGATAATAAAATTAAAACAACATGGGGCATCATCGGCGATGAAATGAATAACCATAAGTTGCATAATAATAATAAATTGGAGCTTAAAATTGATAATCATATAATTAACTCCGATATAGAAGTTGTAAATACATTTGAGAACTTTTTCAAAAATATTCCAATTACCACAACCAGTTCTCTAAATTCCTCGCCGGCAGAAGCCTATCGTCTTCTAAGAAGCAATGTCTCTGAGTGCAATAAGTTATTTAGGTTTGAACACGTTACCCCATATGACATAGTCAAAACATTTAAATCTTTACAAAATAAGAAAACAGCAGATCTATGGGGGATATCAGTTAAAATAATTCATAATGTAATTGATATTATTGCGCCGTATCTTGCTTTAATTTTTAATAAATCAGTAGATTCTGGATCTTTTCCAGATCTTATGAAATGTAGTAAGCTAATACCGCTTTTTAAATCGGGCAGCAAAAGTGACCCGAACAACTACAGGCCAATTTCAATTTTGCCAACTCTCAGCAAGATATTCGAAAAAATAATGCTCAACCAACTGCTTTTACACTTTAATTTAAATAAACTCCTACACACTGAGCAGTATGGTTTTACAAAGGGTCGATCAACAACCGATGCAGCCGCAAGGCTATTACAACACATATTCGATGCGTGGGAGAACTCACAGAATGCCATTGGTATTTTCTGTGATTTGTCAAAGGCATTCGACTGCGTTGATCACGAGACTCTTTTGCTTAAACTGAGCCACTATGGCATTAAAGATTTTGCACTTAGTCTCATTGCGTCTTATCTCAGCAACCGAGTCCAAAGAGTATGTGTCAATGATGTAAAATCATCCGGATCAGCCTCAGTAATGGGTGTACCCCAGGGTTCTATTCTAGGTCCATTCATGTTTTTGGTCTACATAAATGATTTATCACATTTTGTCCAAAATACTTGCGATATTGTACTATTTGCTGATGATACGTCTTTAATTTTTAAAGTCGATAGGATGAAAGACAATTTTGACGATGTAAATAATGCATTATCTCAAGTTTCTGAATGGTTTACGGCAAATAATCTCCTTTTAAATGCTAAAAAAACAAAGTGTGTTGAGTTTTTATTGCCTAACACGAGAACTGTCAGTAAAAATTTAAAGATAAATAATGAACCTTTGAAAACTGAGGACTCCACAGTGTTTTTGGGGTTAACCCTGGATTCAAAGCTACAATGGGGCACCCATATAGCAACGCTTGCTGGCAAACTTAGCTCTGCTGCTTACGCTGTTAGGAAGATTCGACAGTTGACTGACATAGAAACTGCAAAAATTGTTTATTTTGCATATTTCCATAGTATTATGTCATACGGAATCTTACTATGGGGTAAGGCAGCCGATATTGGAAAAATTTTTGTTTTGCAGAGAGGGCAATCCGCGCAATCTATAATTTGAGGCCGCGGGATTCCCTTCGAGAAAGATTTAAAGAGATAGGCATTCTTACAGTAGCTTCACAATATATTTATAACAACATAATATTTGTCAGACAAAACATTTTGAGTTACAAAAAAAAGAGTGATTTGTCCGATAGACCAAGTAGAAATCCAAATAGGCTCATGTTTCCTGGGCTGCGCCTCAAGAGGGTCCAAAAGACATTTGTGAGAATGGGCGTGACGTTTTACAATAAAATTCCACAGTCAATCTTAGACTTGCCTCTACACAAGTTTAAGAAATCAATTAAATCTGCTCTCATGAAAAAAGCATATTATACAATTGAAGACTATGTAAATGATAAAAAAGCGTGGATATAATTCGCTCCAGTGATTCATAAGACAGTAATAACTATCCTGTGTTCAATAACAATTGTAAAATTTTTATTTTTTTTGAAAAGAGCAACCGCCGAGTTTCTTACTGGCTCTTCTCGGCAGGAAAGGCATTCCGAACCAGTGGTAGATTCATTGACGATTCAAAAGTGCTTGTAAAAGTTTATTTGAATAAAAAATATTTCTATTTCTATTTCTATTTCTATTTCTATTTCTATAATAAACAAAATAAACCTACGAGGTCTTATACCTGTAAAGGTATAAGACTTCTAACTTAATATAAAATACTAAACTCTAATACAGCTTACCGAACCGGTGGTAGATTCTCGACTTGTCGTAAGAGCCACAATTTGGCCTACATGAAATAAATAATTTTGAGTATGAGTTTTCTTCTTTCTTTCTTCT
Organism: Hipparchia sbordonii; assembly: GCA_038048805.1. Taxonomy (NCBI): domain Eukaryota; kingdom Metazoa; phylum Arthropoda; class Insecta; order Lepidoptera; family Nymphalidae; genus Hipparchia; species Hipparchia sbordonii. The sequence goes on along the minus strand of CM076117.1, from coordinate 490,485 downwards.
TGCTGGGCTGACTTCCATACGTAAACCAGTCATGATCCATTGTGACAAAATAGCCCTTGACTGCGATCTCACCTGATGGTAAGTGATGATGCAGTCTGGTAGCGGGCTAACTTGGAAGGGGTGTGGCAGTGTACATTCAACTCATACCCCTAGTCGGTTTCTACATGCGATCGTGCCGGAACGCTAAATCGCTTGGTGACACGTCTTCCAGTGTTATTCAGATAATAAGATGATTGTTGATTTTCCAGTGGAAACACTGTATACATAGCATAGTTTTGTTACCTATTGTAAAAAATTTTTTTTTTTTGAAAAGAGCAACCGCCGAGTTTATTGCTGGTTCTTCTCGGCAGGAAGGGCATTCCGAACCAGTGGTAGATTCATCGACGATTCAAAAGCACTTTAAAAAGTTTACTTGAATAAAAATATTTCTATTCTATTCTACTCTATCCAGGATGGTTCGGTGGACGCAGAAAGAAGCAATGTGACGGATCTGGTGGCCTCCTGCGACCCCCAGGGGAAGAGGACCATCTTTGTGCTCACCAAGGTCGACCTGGCTGAGGAGAACCTCGCCAATCCCAACCGGGTAAGTGTGTTTACACAAGACAACCTGGAAGTTGGTTTCATTAATTCATTTCTTTTTGACCGTTTTATTAAAGAATATTAGCCAAGCTGAACTTGACTTGTATTCTCCTCTCCCCTCCAAATAAGTGAAAAGCTTGTGCTAGGAGTGGGTACGACAATAGTGCAACGGGTGGGGTTCGAACCTGTGACCTTTCAGTTTTCAGTCCACACTTTTAACGGTTGGGCTATTGAGGCTTCAGTTTATTTTCTGTTTTTACAAATGTTATTCTTACATGTTGCATTTTCGATTGTAATTAACGAATATTTTTTTTAATTCGAAATGGGCTTGCGCTTGACGACATTTAATACTGGATAGCACTGATGAGGTCTAGGTTGGAGCGCGCTTGCCTAGAAGATGTCTAATCACTCTTGCCTTGAAGGTACTCAAATTATAGGTGGCAGGAAACACGGATGCTGGAAGTGTTCCACGCCTTAGCCGTTCTTATCAGAAGCGTTTCGTTCAATTACGTTGGATTTCTACCACATAAGGATGCCAACGCTCACGACTTCTCGCAGTTCTGTGATAAAAAGGTGAAGGAGGAACTAGTTTGTGAAGTTCCTGAGCGCACTCTCCAAAGTATATCCGAAAGAAGACCGATAGACAAACGATATTGCGTCGGTGCTGTAGACATTCGCATATCCGCATTTTGACAGCAGTCAAATACCGAATAGTCTCTCAAAGTGACCGATAGCCCAACGGTTAAAGGTGCGGACTGAAAACTGTAAGGTCGCAGGTTCGAATCCCACCCGCTGCACTAAAGTCATACCCACTCCTAACACAAGTTTTCCGCTTAAATGCAGAGGATAGGAGGATATTCGTCAACTTCAGGTTGGCTAACATTCTTTTTAATAAAAAAAAATTTCAGATCCGTCGTATTTTGGAGGGCAAGCTGTTCCCGATGAAGGCGCTGGGGTACTATGCAGTGGTGACTGGCAGAAGCAGGAAGGACGACTCCATTCAGAGCATACGGGAATATGAAGAGAGGTTCTTCCGCTCCTCGAAACTGTTCAAGTGAGTTTTAGAATTAACTTACGTTGGAAAGACTAGAAAATCCAACAACTACAATTTTCAGATTTAGTTAGGCTATAGAGAGAAGATCGACCGTTCCGTAGAACAAAGTCTCATCTGCTAAATTCACAACTTGAAATTTGACCCTTAAAAGTCACATCTGCAAGGCTCAAATCTATCAATATATATATAATAAATATATAATCGGAGATCCGTAGGAGAATAAAAGTCACGAAACTGAAGTGGAAAGGTGAACTGATGATAGATAGATAGAAGAGATAGAAATATTTTTTATTCAAATAAACTTTTACAAGCACTTTTGAATGGTCAATGGTGAATCTACCACTGGTTCGGAATGCCTTTCCTGCCGAGAAGAGCCAGCAAGAAACTCGGCGGTTGCTCTTTTCAAAAAAATAAAATTTTTACAATTGTTATTGAAACTATGCTATGTATTCAGTGCTTCCACGATGAATTTTCCTGAGTACAATACAAGTAAAAATAAATACAATACAATGGTCGTTGGGGTCTCGAGGTCCTGGAAAGCGCAGAGTTGGCAGACCCCCCCACTAGGTGGGCCAATGACATCAGATGAGCTACAGGCGGCGCAAGATAGAGACATGTTGAAGTCAAGGGACCTATCGACAGTTGAAAAGAAGAAAAGAAGAGAAAAGGATTGCTGGAGCGAGTCATATCCACACCATTTTTTATCATTGTAAAACGTATTTATTTTGATGAAATAAAGCTATAAAATATAGCAATCCGCCATATTGGATTGAACGCCAATCACACTTTGATTGGTGTTCAATCCAATATGGCGCATTACGGATACGTAATGTCTATCTTCAAACTGACAAACTGCTATGAAAAACAGAAGTGACGTCACGAACGGCGCCATGACACTGTTGAGCGTTTCTGCGTGAATTTTAAAACCCAAAATTGAAATGGCTTTTTTTGCTGAAATAATTTTTTTCCCAAATAGTAAACATTTCCGAACATTATCCAACAGTTTTACAAAATCGGTCAATATTGTATTAGTTATTGTGCAAGTTTTTTTAGGTTGGAATTTTGTTACAAATGTCACGTCCTTTCCCACAAACGACTTTTGGACTCACTTGAGGGGTAGTTGTGGCGCAGTTGTCTATAATATGCCCTCGCCCGCACCCCCAGGGAGGGCCTGGTGTCGGCGGCGCAGGTCACGACGCGCAACCTGGCGATGGGCGTGGCGGACTGCTTCTGGCGCATGGTGCGCGACTCGGTGGAGCAGCAGGCCGACGCCTTCAAGGCCATGCGGTTCAACCTGGAGACCGAGTGGAAGAACACCTTCCCGAGGCAAGTGCTACGAATTGATCTCTACTTTATTTTTTTTCAATAAGATATTCTTTAATGGTACGTCTGTATGTAATCGTACTTACGAGTAACAACAGGGTTTTTATTATATTGTATGTAACTTGATACAAAACAACAGGCAACGCGAGCTGGACCGCGACGAGCTGTTCGAGCGCGCGCGCGCCGAGTTGCTCGACCAGTCGGCCGAGCTGTCGGCGGTGCCGGCCGCCGCGTGGGAGCAGCGCCTGCACAACGCGCTGTGGGCCTCCACCGCCGAGCGGATCTTCAGCGGGATATACCTGCCCTCCGCTGCGCAGGCGCTCGACGACGTCGGTGAGTAGAAACATCCCGTTGCCCAGCTGTTGCTCGACCAGTCGGCCGAGCTGTCGGCGGTGCCGGCCGCCGCGTGGGAGCAGCGCCTGCACAACGCGCTGTGGGCCTCCACCGCCGAGCGGATCTTCAGCGGGATATACCTGCCCTCCGCTGCGCAGGCGCTCGACGACGTCGGTGAGTAGAAACATCCCGTTGCCCAGCTGTTGCTCGACCAGTCGGCCGAGCTGTCGGCGGTGCCGGCCGCCGCGTGGGAGCAGCGCCTGCACAACGCGCTGTGGGCCTCCACCGCCGAGCGGATCTTCAGCGGGATATACCTGCCCTCCGCTGCGCAGGCGCTCGACGACGTCGGTGAGTAGAAACATCCCGTTGCCCAGCTGTTGCTCGACCAGTCGGCCGAGCTGTCGGCGGTGCCGGCCGCCGCGTGGGAGCAGCGCCTGCACAACGCGCTGTGGGCCTCCACCGCCGAGCGGATCTTCAGCGGGATATACCTGCCCTCCGCTGCGCAGGCGCTCGACGACGTCGGTGAGTAGAAACATCCCGTTGCCCAGCTGTTGCTCGACCAGTCGGCCGAGCTGTCGGCGGTGCCGGCCGCCGCGTGGGAGCAGCGCCTGCACAACGCGCTGTGGGCCTCCACCGCCGAGCGGATCTTCAGCGGGATATACCTGCCCTCCGCTGCGCAGGCGCTCGACGACGTCGGTGAGTAGAAACATCCCGTTGCCCAGCTGTTGCTCGACCAGTCGGCCGAGCTGTCGGCGGTGCCGGCCGCCGCGTGGGAGCAGCGCCTGCACAACGCGCTGTGGGCCTCCACCGCCGAGCGGATCTTCAGCGGGATATACCTGCCCTCCGCTGCGCAGGCGCTCGACGACGTCGGTGAGTAGAAACATCCCGTTGCCCAGCTGTTGCTCGACCAGTCGGCCGAGCTGTCGGCGGTGCCGGCCGCCGCGTGGGAGCAGCGCCTGCACAACGCGCTGTGGGCCTCCACCGCCGAGCGGATCTTCAGCGGGATATACCTGCCCTCCGCTGCGCAGGCGCTCGACGACGTCGGTGAGTAGAAACATCCCGTTGCCCAGCTGTTGCTCGACCAGTCGGCCGAGCTGTCGGCGGTGCCGGCCGCCGCGTGGGAGCAGCGCCTGCACAACGCGCTGTGGGCCTCCACCGCCGAGCGGATCTTCAGCGGGATATACCTGCCCTCCGCTGCGCAGGCGCTCGACGACGTCGGTGAGTAGAAACATCCCGTTGCCCAGCTGTTGCTCGACCAGTCGGCCGAGCTGTCGGCGGTGCCGGCCGCCGCGTGGGAGCAGCGCCTGCACAACGCGCTGTGGGCCCTCCACCGCCGAGCGGATCTTCAGCGGGATATACCTGCCCTCCGCTGCGCAGGCGCTCGACGACGTCGGTGAGTAGAAACATCCCGTTGCCCAGCTGTTGCTCGACCAGTCGGCCGAGCTGTCGGCGGTGCCGGCCGCCGCGTGGGAGCAGCGCCTGCACAACGCGCTGTGGGCCTCCACCGCCGAGCGGATCTTCAGCGGGATATACCTGCCCTCCGCTGCGCAGGCGCTCGACGACGTCGGTGAGTAGAAACATCCCGTTGCCCAGCTGTTGCTCGACCAGTCGGCCGAGCTGTCGGCGGTGCCGGCCGCCGCGTGGGAGCAGCGCCTGCACAACGCGCTGTGGGCCTCCACCGCCGAGCGGATCTTCAGCGGGATATACCTGCCCTCCGCTGCGCAGGCGCTCGACGACGTCGGTGAGTAGAAACATCCCGTTGCCCAGCTGTTGCTCGACCAGTCGGCCGAGCTGTCGGCGGTGCCGGCCGCCGCGTGGGAGCAGCGCCTGCACAACGCGCTGTGGGCCTCCACCGCCGAGCGGATCTTCAGCGGGATATACCTGCCCTCCGCTGCGCAGGCGCTCGACGACGTCGGTGAGTAGAAACATCCCGTTGCCCAGCTGTTGCTCGACCAGTCGGCCGAGCTGTCGGCGGTGCCGGCCGCCGCGTGGGAGCAGCGCCTGCACAACGCGCTGTGGGCCTCCACCGCCGAGCGGATCTTCAGCGGGATATACCTGCCCTCCGCTGCGCAGGCGCTCGACGACGTCGGTGAGTAGAAACATCCCGTTGCCCAGCTGTTGCTCGACCAGTCGGCCGAGCTGTCGGCGGTGCCGGCCGCCGCGTGGGAGCAGCGCCTGCACAACGCGCTGTGGGCCTCCACCGCCGAGCGGATCTTCAGCGGGATATACCTGCCCTCCGCTGCGCAGGCGCTCGACGACGTCGGTGAGTAGAAACATCCCGTTGCCCAGCTGTTGCTCGACCAGTCGGCCGAGCTGTCGGCGGTGCCGGCCGCCGCGTGGGAGCAGCGCCTGCACAACGCGCTGTGGGCCTCCACCGCCGAGCGGATCTTCAGCGGGATATACCTGCCCTCCGCTGCGCAGGCGCTCGACGACGTCGGTGAGTAGAAACATCCCGTTGCCCAGCTGTTGCTCGACCAGTCGGCCGAGCTGTCGGCGGTGCCGGCCGCCGCGTGGGAGCAGCGCCTGCACAACGCGCTGTGGGCCTCCACCGCCGAGCGGATCTTCAGCGGGATATACCTGCCCTCCGCTGCGCAGGCGCTCGACGACGTCGGTGAGTAGAAACATCCCGTTGCCCAGCTGTTGCTCGACCAGTCGGCCGAGCTGTCGGCGGTGCCGGCCGCCGCGTGGGAGCAGCGCCTGCACAACGCGCTGTGGGCCTCCACCGCCGAGCGGATCTTCAGCGGGATATACCTGCCCTCCGCTGCGCAGGCGCTCGACGACGTCGGTGAGTAGAAACATCCCGTTGCCCAGCTGTTGCTCGACCAGTCGGCCGAGCTGTCGGCGGTGCCGGCCGCCGCGTGGGAGCAGCGCCTGCACAACGCGCTGTGGGCCTCCACCGCCGAGCGGATCTTCAGCGGGATATACCTGCCCTCCGCTGCGCAGGCGCTCGACGACGTCGGTGAGTAGAAACATCCCGTTGCCCAGCTGTTGCTCGACCAGTCGGCCGAGCTGTCGGCGGTGCCGGCCGCCGCGTGGGAGCAGCGCCTGCACAACGCGCTGTGGGCCTCCACCGCCGAGCGGATCTTCAGCGGGATATACCTGCCCTCCGCTGCGCAGGCGCTCGACGACGTCGGTGAGTAGAAACATCCCGTTGCCCAGCTGTTGCTCGACCAGTCGGCCGAGCTGTCGGCGGTGCCGGCCGCCGCGTGGGAGCAGCGCCTGCACAACGCGCTGTGGGCCTCCACCGCCGAGCGGATCTTCAGCGGGATATACCTGCCCTCCGCTGCGCAGGCGCTCGACGACGTCGGTGAGTAGAAACATCCCGTTGCCCAGCTGTTGCTCGACCAGTCGGCCGAGCTGTCGGCGGTGCCGGCCGCCGCGTGGGAGCAGCGCCTGCACAACGCGCTGTGGGCCTCCACCGCCGAGCGGATCTTCAGCGGGATATACCTGCCCTCCGCTGCGCAGGCGCTCGACGACGTCGGTGAGTAGAAACATCCCGTTGCCCAGCTGTTGCTCGACCAGTCGGCCGAGCTGTCGGCGGTGCCGGCCGCCGCGTGGGAGCAGCGCCTGCACAACGCGCTGTGGGCCTCCACCGCCGAGCGGATCTTCAGCGGGATATACCTGCCCTCCGCTGCGCAGGCGCTCGACGACGTCGGTGAGTAGAAACATCCCGTTGCCCAGCTGTTGCTCGACCAGTCGGCCGAGCTGTCGGCCGGTGCCGGCCGCCGCGTGGGAGCAGCGCCTGCACAACGCGCTGTGGGCCTCCACCGCCGAGCGGATCTTCAGCGGGATATACCTGCCCTCCGCTGCGCAGGGCGCTCGACGACGTCGGTGAGTAGAAACATCCCGTTGCCCAGCTGTTGCTCGACCAGTCGGCCGAGCTGTCGGCGGTGCCGGCCGCCGCGTGGGAGCAGCGCCTGCACAACGCGCTGTGGGCCTCCACCGCCGAGCGGATCTTCAGCGGGATATACCTGCCCTCCGCTGCGCAGGCGCTCGACGACGTCGGTGAGTAGAAACATCCCGTTGCCCAGCTGTTGCTCGACCAGTCGGCCGAGCTGTCGGCGGTGCCGGCCGCCGCGTGGGAGCAGCGCCTGCACAACGCGCTGTGGGCCTCCACCGCCGAGCGGATCTTCAGCGGGATATACCTGCCCTCCGCTGCGCAGGCGCTCGACGACGTCGGTGAGTAGAAACATCCCGTTGCCCAGCTGTTGCTCGACCAGTCGACCGAGCTGTCCGAGTAGATTGCGCCGAATTGCACGACCAATCGGACGAACTGTCTGAGTCGACGGCGCCAAGTTGCTCGACCAATCGGCCGAGCTGGCTGTGTCGACAGTGCTGAGTTGCTCGACCAGTTGGCCGATCTGTCCTAGTAGTTCGAGCCGAGTTGCTCGACCGGTCGGCCGAGCTGCCTGAGTTGACGGTGTTGAGTTGCTCGACCAGTCGGCAAAGCTGTCCAGGTCGACAGCACCGAGTTGTTCGATCAGTTGGCCGAGTCTACGTTGACGTTTGATGGGTAAGTTACGATGCAGTCTGAGATGGTAATGGGGTATATTTTCGAGACTAGTAATAATACAAAAAGAAATATGAGAAAGAAATTGTGTTATAGTATTAAAAACCCTTACTTTAAGTAAATAAAAAAATTTAGTCAAAGACCAGCTCACCCGTCGTCACATACGACAAACAAAACCTATAATCTACTTTTTTGTATAGGTTTTTAAACATAACCATAATCATTTCCTATCTATCATTTCCTTCCTTAGCGTATCCCCTGCAGCAATTAAAGTACAAACAACGAGATGGTAACACCGCCACCACAGTATGGCTCGACCCTTACGATTTTGATTTTAGTAAGAACTTCTTATATTTCCTAACAAGTAGCTAATAACACTGGTCAACACTAGTCATGCCACACGAACTCTGATAGCTAATATTGTTTTTACCACCTACCCTCATTAGTAAACAGGGATAGTTTTATTTCGATTGGCCTTAGATTTCTTGTGATGTGCTGATTCGTATAACTAGTACTACGGTCATAAACGCAAACAAAAGGTCGCGAATAAACAGTCGATAAATTAATTGTTTTCGTATTAATTTACATTTAATGATTTATAAGTAATTGCTGTCATTGTGTGAATATGCCCAGAAAGTGTAATAACGATCCTAGCTCTTTTTGTTATATTTGTGGAGAATTAACTTTCAAGAAAAAAAACGAAATTTCACTAAAGTTGTGATGAAGAGTTATCGTCAGGATTTTGGTTTCCCTGTGGCTCATCAAGACAAATCTTGGGCTCCCCATATTTGTTGCATTACCTGCGTTAAGAATTTGAGTGATTGGAAGAAAGGGTCCCGTTGTATGCCGTTTGCTGTACCCATGATTTGGACTGTACCGATTTTTGTTTTTCAGATATAAAAGGTATTAATTCTACAAAAAATACTACCCTAATTTACAGTCAACTAAGAGACCAGTACTGTATAGTGACAATTTGACTATACCAGTTACATCTGCGTCCGTTACAATTAACGATTCACAGCCCTCCACTTCGAGCGAATCGCGGGCCGTTGATAACGAAGATGAATCTGAGTTTGAAGAAATCTCAAACAAGCCACACTTGTCAATAACTCAAGAAGACCTATCCGACTTGCTTCGTGACTTGAATTTGTCAAAAAAGCAATCAGAACTCTTAGGATCTCTTTTGAAAGAATGGAATTTGCTACATCATGAAACTAAAATAAGTCATTTTCTAAATCGTGACGAACTCTTCAGATCATACTATTCTTAAGATGAAGACTTGTTGAATTGCACACTCACTCAAGATTCATTTCTTAGACTCACGTCTGGATTTTTTTCCTGAGAATTTGGGACCTGTGTGGGATGAACACGGGGAGAGGTTCCATCAGGCCATTTCACAGATGGAAAAGCACTATCAGGGCAAATGGAACCCAAGGATGTTGGCCAATTACTGCTGGACTTTGAAAAGGGACCATCCAGGAGCTAAATTTGCCAGAAAATCCTAAATCGTAAATTCATAATAGAACTTTTTTACTTTTTTTGTTTCGAACAGTCATTATTTGTTGAAATATTTAAATTACATTAATCAGTAAAATTCTTGGCCAATAAATTTTTTTTAGTGACTTATTTTTACTAACAATCATCCATCAAAGTAAAAAATATGAGTGAAGTTTGTGTGGCACGACAAAGTTCAAATTTTGTTGCCCAGTGTAATTATTACATTTTAGAGAAACTTGTAGAAGTTGTATTCATAATTTATAATATTATACATGTAAACGCGAATTCTGTTAAACCTACTCTTATGGTAAAACACTATGACACTTTCCCGCTTTATCCTTCCTGTCATCTGTCACCTGCCAGTTGTCACTGTCACTTGTAAAAAAATGCAATTTGGGTTCCTACAAAATCTTAAAATAAATAAAAAACTAAAACTGGTGACCGGTGGTAGTCTCGACGTTTCATAAGAGCCACAAGTTGGCCTACATGAAATAAATAATTTTGAATTTTATCAGCACACTAGCTTTTGTCCGCGGTTTTGCTCATATTGAGTTCGATTTTTCAATTCCCTAATTTACCCTCTTAGAGGTGGAATTTTCAAAAACCCTTTCTTACCGGGTACCTACATCATGACAGTTATCTGTATGCCAACTTTCAGCCAAATGCGTCCAGTAGTTTGAGCTGTGCGTCGATAGATCAGCCAGTCAGCCATCTTTTCCTTTTATATTTTTAGATAAATAGAATAGAATAGAAATATTTTTTATTCAAATAAACTTTTACAAGTACTTTTGAATCGTCGATGAATCTACCACTAGTTCGGAATGCCGTTCCTGCCGAGAAGAGCCAGCTATAATCTCGGCGGATGCTCTTTAAAAAAAAAAAAATTTTTTTTACAAAAGGTAAAAAAATTATGCTATGTATACAGTGTTTCCACAATGAAGCTTAAAAAATGCAAAACAATCCAATACATGTTAAGACGGGCAGACAAAAGCAGACCCGTTCCGGTTGGTGGCACCCGTTCACGAGCAAGTCTGTGAGTGTAACTCTATTCCAACCAGATAAGTTCAACACGTCGGTGGACATCAAGCTGCGCGAGTGGGCGGAGAGCGAGCTGGCGCTGCAGTCGGTGGAGGCGGGGCGCGAGGCGCTGCGCGAGGAGTTCGCCGAGCTGCTGGCGCGCGCCGCCGACTCCGACCCCGTGTACGAGCCCGTCAAGAAGGCTGCCGTCGACGAGGCGCTGGCGAGGCACCAGTGGGAGGAGCGCGCGCAGGACGTGAGTGCGCCTCGTTAACAAGCAAACAGTTTAAACACTACACTCAAGCACGCCCGCACTCATGCACGCACACGCACACGCACGCACGCCCGCACTCACGCACGCACACGCACGCCCGCACTCACGCACGCACACGCACGCACGCATGCAAGCTTTCGCCTTTATAATATTAGTGTGATTTTTTAAATTAAAAATGATTTTCTAAGGTAAAGTTCTAAGGTAGGTGGTGCCTTACTAGGTAACTAACTAGGTACTAAGTTCATGGACTCGGTAACTAGTAACTAGGTAGGTGCTAAGTTCACGAACTCATTCCGCGTCATCACATCAGACGCTCAGTTGCATGCTGTACAACACTTTAGTGAAAGAACGCTGGGCGGCAAATTCAGATGTTACAAACATTTTTTTGATGGTTTAGTGGATCGTAGCAAAATAATTTTGTTTTTCCTTCGGAATATTAGTGACTAGTGTTTATACCCAGGTGCTGCGCGTGCTGCAAGTGAACGCGCTGCAGGACCGCTGCGTGCGGTCGCGCGGCGAGTGGGACGCGGCCGTGTCGCTCATGGACACGGCGCTGCGGGAGCGACTGCAGGCGGTGGAGGCGGACCTTAAGGCGATGACAGGTGATAGCCGTACACATCGATATGTACATCCAGGTGTTGCGCGGAGGCTGCCTCTCTTGGCTCGGTCAATAATAATAATATAATAATAATAATTTCTTTATTTAGCAACTGAGGCTCATTTTGTTAGTAAACAATCTTATACTTATAACTAATGTTAGTAAGTTAACTCCAAGTTAGCCCGCTACCATCTTAGACTGCATCGTCACTTACCATCAGGTGAGATCGCAGTCAAGGGCTATCTTGTCATCGAATAAAAAAAAAAAAAAAAAAAAAAAAAAAAAAAAAAAAAAAAAAAAAAAAAAAAAAAAAAAAACTTCAAACTAGAGTGTACACAAAAATTAGATTAAACAATATCATAAATTAAAATGTGGCCTCATCAACACTTGAATCATGTGTTCAAGCATTGGTGAGTCCATCTACCTCGCAAACATGTTCAGGATGCAGTTCGGACTTGAGCGCAGTCTTGTCAGCAGCGATGATGACTTCTTCCGCATAATTGCATAGAAGTCATCGGTACGCTCTTTTGCAAACATACCTGATGCTGAACAAAACCGCGGCAGCCCCAACAGCATCCTGAAACCATTCTTGTATTGCACCCTTAGTGTATCCATAGCTTTTTTTTTTTCCTTTGCTTCCTTACTAATCCGGGTGAACCTGCGAGCCAACATACTGCACCCAACACTCGTCTTTCTCGTTCAATGTCAACATTATCTTTGAGGTCTTCCGTGACATAATGCCCCAAGAATTGAAATAAACAGCCAGTTTCCGCGGCACAGGTCCGGGATTCCGCGAGCGCTGGCTGCGCTGGCAGTACACGAGCGAGGAGCAGAGCCGGCGGGCGGAGGTGCGCGCGGAACTGGAGAAGCTGGGCTCCAACCGACCGGCGCTGTCCTACGACGAGGTAATCAATCTATACAAATAAATAAAATTGAATTATCTGGAACTAAAAGCAATTTTGTAAATAAATAGTCAAAAAAAGTTTTATAGTTAGACAAGATGATGAATTTATTTTACATGACAATTCGCGAATGATCGAGAGCCATCAATCAAAACCAGTTTTGCGTGATTTTCGCAGTCAAAACTGGTTTTAACCGGTTGTATGAGTTGTGAGTGTAACATAGCTAGGTGTCGGGGAGGGGTTTCAATAAAACTCAATAAAACTCCTCAGTTCTTCGAAGTGGACTGTATTAACTGTTCTTGATCATAATTACAATGTTGTAGTTCATTATCTATACTCTATACTACTATTATAAAGAGGAAAGATTTGCATTTTTGTTTGTATGTTTGTAATGAATAAACTCAAAAACTATGTGCCGATTTCAAAAATTCTTTCACCATTGGAAAGCTACATTCACCCCGAGTAAAATAGGCTATATTTATTGCTAGAAAACATAAGGGATCTTTACTAAAACTTACAAAAAAAATCTTATGTCTACTCTATGGCTAATGTACAGTAATTCTCCCACCCGGCACGCGTATACGACCGTACCGAGGAGAGACAAGGCGATCGCAGGGGGTGAGGGAGTAGCGGGGGCGGGGGCCGCGGCTGACCAATCAGCGCCAGTCTCCGCCGACACCCCGCTCGACACGTAGCTCCGCAACACTGGGTGTACCCGCACCCTGATTACGTAAAAATTTGCAACAGCAACAGCAATAGCAACGCGACAGCGATCGGTCGCAAAATGTCACTAAAAATCGTATTACGGAAGCCAATCGCACGTCTATTGCTCACGTGTCGATACTAGCGCCACTCGCGATAGGACGGCAATAGATGTAAACAAAATACACAGTTTTTATCGTCGTCAGCGGTTCAATTGTTATATTTTTTATTTGTTTTGTGTTGTGGTCTGTGGTAAAACCCTCTCGAATTATTTGACTTCCTTTCTTCTCCATCAAGCATCTCTAAAGAAGAAAAGTACATTTTGCGATAGGCGAGCAATAGACGTGCGATTGGCTTGCGTAATACGAATTTTAGTGACATTTTGCAACCGATCGCGTAGTGATTGCTGTCGTGTTGCTACTGCTGTCACTATTGCAAATTTGACGTTTGAGAAGTGACGTTTGACAGCAGAAGTGACGTTTGACAGCAACGATTGCGCGATTTACGCCTGTCGCGAACCTGTCGCGGGATACGTAATAACCCTGCCGGTATATCGTCGGTAGGTGGTGGCGGTGCGGGACAACCTGCGGCGGCGCGGCGTGGAGGTGGACAATGAATACATCCGCGAGACGTGGAGACCCGTCTACCTTAGGCGAGTTGTTTTTTTTTTTTCTTATTTGATGATAAGTTAGTCTTTGATGATAAGTTAGTCTTTGACTGCGATCTCATCTGATGATAAATGACGATACAGTCTACGATGGTAGCGGGCTAACTTGTAAGAGGTAGAGCAGTGTACATTCAACCAACACCCCTTATCTGTTTCTACGCGCTAAATCGCTTGGCGGCACGTCTTTCTCGGTAAGGTGGTAACTAGCCATGACCAAAGCCTCCCACCAGACCAGACCAGAGGCAGAGGCTTCCGCCGGGAATCGAAACCGACGAATGACAACGCTCACCACTGCGCCAGGGAGGTCGTCAGGGAGTTCTTCGTTATAAATCGATAGACGTCCACTGCTGGACAAAGGTCTCTTGATCACCACTACACCTTGGGACCCCAACGATCATCATTGGGTCTTCAACCTACGTGCCTCGCCCTTTTTTTAGGACTCCGTAACCGAATGGTAACCAACGGGATCCTGTTACCAAGACTACCCTCCTCGTCTGTCTGTATCCGTAGTAGGTAGAGAATCAGAGAATGTGTATTTCTATTGTCGCTATAACAACAAATAATAAAAATAAATTAAAAATTAAAGGGGGCTCCCCTGCTAGAAATATATCATTAAATTATATTATAAATATTAACAAAATTTAAAGTTATGTATAATATGCATTTGCAGGAACTTTTTAATGCGCGCCCAGACGCGCGCGCGGGACTGCAAGAAGAGCTTTTACTTATACAGCCAACAGAACGGGCAGGAGGTTCGTCAAATATACACTTATTTAAACCTATTTTAAAAAAAGAGGTTAAATTCGGTGAAAATTTTCTCTTATTATTACACCGGTATTATATATTTATTATTACATATATTTATATATTTACTATATATTTATTATTACACCGGTTTCTTTTCTAACCCAAATACGGTAAAGCCATATCAAAGGACTATGGTTTTAACAGTGTATCTATGTATGTGCGTATGTTCCAACGTAGCGCCTAATCCACAGAGCGGATTTTGAAGAACGAAGTATTAGTCGATTCGTTATTATTGTTCGAATATGAACAAAATCTATTTTCTTTAGTTAGTTTACAGTTTTTAAACAATTTTTTTAGGAGCGCAGTTTTAACTTTTCCGGTCGTCAACGTTCATAGTTTTCAAAAACATATGTAACATGGAACGAAAAATAAATAATTTCATTTCAAAAAATAATTTCATTTTCAACAAAAAATGGAAATTCGTTTAAAATAAATGAGTATTAAAGATAAAAATTTAAATAAAATGAAAATGAAAATCAAAGCATAAAAAAACCCCTTTCTACCAAAGGGGACACCCTGATTAAAAAAAAACCCCCCAATTGATCGATTGCGATGTGACCACTTGGCAGAAAGAGTGCTGCGAGGTGGTGATGTTCTGGCGCGTGCAGGCCGCGCTGCGCACCACGGCCAACGCGCTGCGGCAGCAGATCGCCAACAGGGAGGCCGCGCGATTGGACCGCGACTTACGGGAAGTGCTTGACGAGGTACGATATTTTTTTTAAGAAGCCAAGCTGATGTTGACGAATATCCTCCTATCCCCTCCAAATAAGCGGAAAGCTTGTGCTAGGAGTGGGTACGACAATAGTGCAACGGGTGAGGCTCGAACCGGCGACCTTTCAGTTTTCAGTCCGCACCTTTAACCGTTGGGCTATTGAGGCTTGATATTGATTATAGAACATTATTATTTGCGCTCGCTTCGCTCGTGATTGTACAGTTGCTGTACGATTTATAGGAACTTTATGTGACTTATATTGGTATTCTCCTAAGTCCCATAGTTTCATAGGAATATAAAAAAAATTACAAAAAAGAAGACGCATTGAGAACCTCCTCTTTTTTTTTTTTTTTTGAAGTCGGTTAAAAAAGGAAAAAATAGAAGAATAATAGAATATTTTTCCTATTTCAGATGTCAGCGGATCCAGAACTAAAGAAGAAACTGCTTTCCGGAAGAAGAGTAGAACTCGCAGAAGAACTTAGTAAGTTATATAACTATCTGTTGCTAGTGACTTTGTCCGCGTAGATCTTAAAAAAATTGATGTTATTTAAAATCCCAAAGATATTTTGATTAGTGTATATTTAGGATGCAAGCTATCTCCCTGCTAAATTTCATGATGATCGGTTCAGCGGTTGAGCAATGAAAATGGAAACAGTAAGATGAGACCTAATTTTACATTATTATATTATGTATGGTATACAATGGTTTTAATTCTGCTCTTCGCAAATTTATAACTAAATTAAATCGACAGGTTTAATTTATTGCTATCCTTTTTGGCAAAGAACATTTTTGTAACATAACACTGTTTTTACACCTTCAAATGAATTTAGATTGACTAGTATAAATGGCCGTAAGGGAACTTTTTTATTGTATTTTTTTTTTTTTCTTTTTTTCAGAACGCGTAAGACAAGTACAAGAAAAACTAGAAGAATTCATAGAAGCGCTGAACAAAGAGAAGTAGTCCACTGTTATGTTCCCACGCAGCCAGCGTCACGAGAGTTGAAACATTGCGCAAGGCTTTTTAATGATAACTTAATATCAGCTTTATACACTTCAGTATACGGTTGAAAATAGTGTAATGGTGCCCCCACACATTTTTAGTTACCTATATAAGTTTTATATTTTAGTTATATAAAGTTATATAACTTTATATCATGACATTGTCTAGCATATGAATTAGCGAAAACATAAGTCAAGCAATTCAAAACAAGAACTGTTGCGTAACATTTTATAACACTTGGTTAAAAAATGTTATCTAACAAATGTTTGTAATTGCCGTTTGGTAGAGCCATTCAAATTCCAAATTGTATGGCGACTTGTACCACTTATGGCAAGTCAAGGCTCAACTAGCTGTTCGGAAAGGAGAATTTTCTAAGTACAGCCGGTAATAAACTTAGCAGTTGCTCTTTTCAAGACAGAAGTTATTGGTAACTAGTAACTAACGTAAAAGAGATCCTATACAAAACCAAAACAGGAGACACCGCGGCTATGACAAAGTTAACTTTTGAAAGATTAGTTATTGTTATATATCTCTGCAAGTGTGATAATTTCAAATTACTTCAAACTTTACAAACCAAAATCTAAATGAAATTAATACCTTTATTGTACACTAATAATAAAATAAAATAAACATTTTTATGAGTTAACCACTGATTTAAATCTCCCAGTGGAGTTAACCACATACTTCAATCACGCATTTGAGATAAGTTGATTGTTGTCTCCTATTCTATTTGTAACTTGTATTACCCGTAGCAGGAATTAATGAATTTCGACCATTTGCACGAATAGGCATAATGACCGTAACTAAGAATCAATTAAATTATGAATTTTTCTAATGAATTAGGATTCATGGATTATAAAAAATGTATTTATTTTTCTATTTTTTGCAAGATTATAAAATACAGCAATCCGCCATATTGGATTTAACGCCAATCAGAGCGATACGTCACATCTATCTTCAAACTTTGACAAAATACTATGAAAAAACAGAAGTGACGTCACGAACGACGCCATGACACCGTCGAGCGTTTTTGTGTGAATTTTAAAATCGAGATGGCAATTTTATCTATCAAACCTTTTTTTTTTGCTGAAATAAGATATTTTTTCTAAATAGTAGATACTTCCTAACATTATCCAACGGTTTTTAAAAGTCGGTCATTAAGCCTATTATATTTTTAAAGTCTAATGCTATGAACTACAAATGAATTAATGAATGATGGAGCGATTGCTTCGATCCAAAACAAAATAGCAGCCATGTTTGAACTTCCGTGATGCATATTGTACTGTACATTATATTGTAGGTAAACCTTAATTTTTACTCGCTCGATGTATTTAATAGATTAATCTCAATTAAGTTATATTTATAATAAAATGTTGCACAAAAAAGCACTTGGCCGTTTTTATTTTTATTAGTTAGATAACCCTACATAGGTTAGGATTTATTTGAGTATCCTAGTATCACGTGAATGTGTGTGAGAGAATGCTACTTCAACATGGTCATAGATAAAAAGAAAATATATTCTTTGACATGGTTTGTAACGTTGTGGTTTTTTGATATTTAGGTTACTACTAACGCCATCTGTGGGGTCATAGTGGCATCTTTACGTATTTACTAGTTTTGGTAGTAATTATTCGTTGGAAATGGATTGTCAAGAAGTTTTTAATATTTTCAGGTTGAATCGTAAAAATAGGTAAATTAAATAGTGTCGGTTAGTTATATTTTTTTATCCTTTTGGTAATGTGTTGTAATCTGTATTTAATCTGTGTTAATCTGTGGCTTGATTGGTATTCATTTTTATTCTGTTACAGGTGCATTCAAGTTGTGTTCTGTGGGATACCATTGTAATAATTTTTTGTCTATGGTCAGGATAAACTAGGATTTTTCGTCCTTAATTTTGACAGATCTGTTGCCTCCTAGGAGGATAAATATTACTCTGTTTGAATCTTAATTTATTTTTTTGCGTATAGTCCTGGATATCGTATTTTTATTGCAAAAAATGTTCGACTAGGTTTTCCTGATGATGTTAACCCTGAATTCTGGGTGTGTGTCACGATATATAAACCACGTCACAAAGTGATTAGTTCTTTTTTCCTGGATTTGTCTTGAGGGCTGTGAACCGCGTTGGCTCGTGTTGAAGGCTGATGGAAGCCATGGAGTAATGGCGTAGGAGGTGCAATAAATGTGTTTACGTTCGACCTTGGAAATGGTGAGTGGTGAATTTTCTCAAGGGTTATTTAGTGTCGTGCGTGATCGATTCCGTAGGATTGGTGTTAAAACAGTTTCCGTATCTTGTTCCAGCCGTAGAAACTTAAATGTAACGTGGAGGGTCGTGGTGTGCATCTCGAAAATACGGTATTTATATCCACAATACGTAGTGAGATTTATCTTCGCTTTTTGTACATCATAACATGGGTTCCTTTTTCTCTTTTCAGGGAGCACATGGGTTTTTTTTCTTTTTTTTCTTTCTCTTTAGTTTTTGTTCTCTTATAATGATTATGTTATAATGAATATTACTTTTGTTTTTATTATCATGAGAACATAAATTAGTGGGGTTTAGTTCCTTCATGTAAATAACATGACATAACCTTTAAATACCAACGATTTAGTTTGGATTTCATTGCCCTTCAGGCTTAACCTAATGTAGAAATTTAAATTTAACGAGGGAGGAAATATGGACTCGGTTCCTCACTTGAACCGAAGTACATCCTAGCGACGTGGGGTAGAAGCGGACTGCGTGCCTAGTTCAGCGGCCACCACCTGGGACCAGGGGATATTTGGTACGAGATGACTCCTCAGTGAAGACATGCGGTTCCGTCTGCGTCGGGTACGCGTCCACACCAAATAACCAGGTGGCTTTCCTCCTTGTTACTTTTATTTTCATAACAACTTAGCATCATTTTGATATTTATCCTTCTTTTCAATGTAGTATGATGGTATACACAAGTTGATAGCTTAATTTAATATGAATAGGAAAATTTAATTTTGTAGGAAACTTTTGGTACCGCAGGTACGCTTATCTCATTAATTGTACATGTTTATTCAGGGTTGTGGGTTCGGTTAAATCTTTAAGTGCGTTGTTCTGGCAAGGACTCATGCTCTGAGGTCCGAGAGCTGGTCGGGGGCATTTAACCGAAGCCTCAATTGGGAATCAAACAACAGTTAATTCATTTTGTTTTTTTTCTTTATTTTTTTTCATGTAACCTGTACAAACATTATCAATAAATCTTTGCAAATAAATAGAATTAAGTATTTTTTCTATCAGGTTATCTTTTATTTAGACGCAAGTCACCAACCCCTGTGTACAGGAGCAATTCTGTTAACAATCCGGGTTCTTCAACGCACAACTAGATATTCTGAACCTAGGAATGTTACAGTGGCGCCCAACGTAAATGAATTTTAACCCCTTATCGTGTTTTTTTTAAACAATTTATTAATATTTAACTTTTGTTTCAGTTTAAAAAAAAAATTTTTTTCTTTTCTTATATTGTTCCATGTGCACAGGACTTAGATTTTTTAGGCTTGTGTTACCATCATGAAGTTTAATGTTTATTTGGAAATATTTTATTTAAATGCAACAATGAGGTTATAGGAAATTGTTATTAGTGTTACCAAATATTTTTTTTGTAAAATAACTTTAACAATTGGGTTTTGAAGTATTGATGTAAGCGTATAAGCTTAATCTAGACTTATATTAGCTAAAAATTTTATTATTTAGCATACCTAAATTAATATAGTTCATTTATAACTTATTAGTTTAATCTTTATAGTTTTGTAATTGTGTACACCACCAGTTACTAAAATGGAAAAGTCTAGAATCATACAATTTCACTCCCTTAGGAAGGATGAGTTAGTATATGAAGTTTCCATTCGGTCGGAAACTCCGGGTAACACTGTAGATGAACTCAGACGACAAATGAGAAAACTTACTTTAGAGTGTCCATCTGAGGCCATTTTAGAAACAAATTTGACAGCTGACTCGGAATTGTCAGTTATTAATGAAAAATATACTGAACTTGCTTCGTTGATAGGGAAATGGGAGAAATCTAAGGAGAAAGTTTCTTTTGCTAGAGCTGAAGCCCTAGCTTATCACCTCTTTCATAGGTTAAATAGAATCTCGGAGGATGAATCGGAGAAAATTCTCACAAAAACAGCTGACCTAAAACGCAAACTAGGGAAACTTATAGCGGTTATTGAATCCCCTACCACTATCGTTTCAGGAACCTCTTCGTCAAACATTGAACCTTCTTCGGTCGAGTGTTCCAGCGATAAGAACGTAGCGAAGTGGAACGTTAAATTCAACGGGAACACAGATCCTCGCTCGTTCATAGAAAGGATAGAGGAGTTGCAGTGTTGCTATGGGGTATCAGATGAAAAACTTTTCAAGTCTGCGGCACAGCTGTTCAGCGAGCAAGCGCTTTTGTGGTTCCGAGGAATCAAAAATCAGGTATGTACTTGGTCCGAGCTTAAGAACCTGTTACTGGAAGAGTTTGACCCGGTGGACTATGATTATCGTCTTTTGGGTGAAATTCGTGCCAGAACTCAAGGGGTGGATGAGCCTATACATATATATTTCTCTGTTATGGCCTGTCTATTCGGTAGGTTAAGAACGGAGTTGTCAGAGGCTGTTAAACTTGAAATCCTCTTACATAATATACGCCCAAATTTCTCACAACAGTTAGCTTTAGTTCAGATTGAGTCAATTAGTCAGCTGAAAGAGTGTTGTAAAAAGATTGAAGCAGCCAGCCAGCGAGCTATATACTTCGCGGAGCCTGGCAAGTCAAACAATGTCATTACCCCAGAGTTTTCATATAAATCTAAAAGTAAATCAGTAGCTTATGTTGACAGTAAGGGCAACAATAAACAAAGCACATCAGGGCCAAATTCTCATCAAAATTCGTTTACTGATAAGCGACCTTTCATCAAGACCGGTTTCAAGAATAAAAATCATAGTGGTAGTAGTACTAACCCTCAGTTTCAAGGTCCATCAGGTAGCTGTTGTCATTGTAAAACAAACAATGCATCAAAACAGCCCATAAAGCGTAAGGTTCATTGCTTTACTTGTAAAACCCCAGGTTATACAAAGTTAACTTGCCCAAATTGTAAGAAAACTAACTCCAATCCAAAAAACTGATTAACTCGAATTGTAGCAGTGTAAATAATAGTGTTTCAAAATTCAAAAGTTTCGATTCTTTGGCTGCAGTTCGTTTTTGTCCAAAAAAAGATGATATTAGGCCATATTTAAAATTTAATATTGGAGACTTAGAAGCTTATGGTTTACTAGACTCAGGTGCGTGTATGTCTATATTAGGCAACAATGCTCACAAATATTTTATTCAACTGGGGTATAACTTCAATTCTTTCTTTGACAATTCGTGTACAGTTGCAAATGGCGTTCAATTGGAATCATTGGGTCATATATATTTACCTATAACCTTCAATAAAATCACTTGTGCCATAAAGTTTTATATAGTTCCTGCAGTAGTTTCAGATATTATATTAGGATGCGATTTTTGGAAAGCATTCAAAGTAGCACCAGAAATTTTTGATCATATTGATTATAGATGTTCACCAACAAGCTTTTGCGATTCTCTAACTACGAAGAATGTACACTCTATTCAACCGTTCGACAATTTAACCTCAGATCAACGAGAAGTAGCCAAGGCCATAATAGAGAAATATATTGACATCTCTTTTGATAAAAAAGGCTTAGGTAGGACGTCGTTGATGGAACATGTGATTGACACTGGGAATGCATCACCAATTAGGGTTAAGCAATATCCTCTGTCTCCGGAGAAGAAGATAGCGTTACAGGCTGAGTTAGATAGGATGCTAGCCTTAGATGTGGTTACTACTAGTGAAAGTCCCTGGAATAATCCAGCCATTCTAGTGAAAAAATCGAATGGCGATTGGAGGTTTTGTTTAGATTGCAGAAAGCTAAATGCGGTAACAAAAGGTGACTCTTATGCAATTCCTTACATTCCACAGATCCTTGACAGTCTAAAGGAGGCTAAATTTTTATCAACTATAGACTTATCATCCTCATTCTGGCAGATTCCGCTGTCAGAAAGTTCTCAGGAGAAGACTAGCTTCACTGTCCCAGGTCGAGGACTTTTTAAATTCAAGGTTATGCCTTTTGGCTTATGTAATGCGCCTGCACGTCAACAACGATTAATGGACATGTTGATAAATCAAAACTTTTGTAGCGATATTGAAAATGGTTTTGTCTTCTGCTACATTGACGACATAGTTATTTGTTCGTCTGATTTTTCTACTCATTTATTATTACTTAATCGAGTACTGGATAAATTAAAAACGGCAAATCTGACCGTTTCTTTTGAAAAATGTAAATTCTTTAGAGAGTCCATTAAGTACCTTGGATATGTTGTTGATGAGTTTGGTTTACGCACAGACCCAGAGAAAATAGCAGCGATACTGAATTTTCCTACTCCAACATCAGCCCATGAAGTAAAGGTGTTTCTAGGAACTTGTTCTTGGTACAGACGATTTATTAGAAATTTTTCTACAATTGCAGCCCCGTTGAACAAGCTCACAAGCAAAGGGAAAAATGCGCCGAAGTTCCAGTGGAGTGACGCAGCCGACGAAGCTTTCACGGTGTTAAAGAATGCACTTGTGTCCGCGCCTGTACTTGCAGTTCCAGATTTCAGTAAACCATTCATAGTACACTGCGATGCTTCATCGTATGGTTTAGGAGGTATGTTGTCGCAAGAGATCGATGGTCACGAACATCCGATTGCGTATGTAAGCAGGTCCTTGAATAAAAGTGAGAGGAATTATAGCGCTACTGAGAGAGAGGCTTTAGCTGTAATTTTCGCAGTGGAGAAATTTCAGGCATACCTAGGTTCTCGAACTTTCAAAATCGTTACGGATCATTCATCATTAAAATGGTTCTTAAATTTGGAAAACCCTTCGGGTAGACTAGCTCGTTGGGGTTGTCGATTGTCTCAGTTCAATTTTGAGATTGAACACCGTAAGGGCTCGGATAATGTAGTACCCGATGCCTTGTCACGATTACTCAAAGTAGAGGCAATCCATACATCTCATTTCACTCCTACTATGAGAACGAAAGATGAATGGTATGATAGATTATATAATGGTTGCAGATCTTATCCAGCTAATTTTCCAAATTTCATGATCAAAGATAACACCCTGTTCCGCTTGAGTAAAAGTAAATATAATCTCACTAGTGAGTTCGATTGGAAAGAGGTTGTTCCTAAACAGCTGAGATCTGGAATCATTCGCGAGAATCATTGCGAGGCAACTGCAGGGCATCTTGGTATTTTTAAAACTCACAGACGTTTATGTCTTAGGTATTATTGGCCAGGGATGCATAAAGATGTTTTAGAATTTGTGAATGCATGTGATGTATGCAAAGCTTATAAACACTCTACTCAAGCAACCCCAGGTTTAATGGGAAAACCGAAGGTTTGTTCGCGACCGTTTCAGGTAGTGTCGGTGGATTTGGTTGGTCCGCTACCACGATCCCGATCTGGTTACACTTTCCTTCTGGTAATTACTTGTTGCTTCTCTAAGTATACCCTTCTTTTTCCTTTGCGACGTGCAACTTCGGCACTAGTGGCGAAACATTTTGAAAATGGTGTAGTCCTGGTACATGGTACGCCAGAGACCGTGATTCTGGACAATGGTTCTCAAATGACTGGTTCAGAATTCAGGAACGTAATTACACGCTACAACATACCAAGATTACACTATTCTCCAAAATATACCCCTCAAGTAAATCTCGTAGAGCGATACAATAAAACGATTGTGACAGCTATCGCGTCTTACGTAGAAGATAATCATCGTTCGTGGGATCAAAACTTGAATAAGATTCAATTCGCGATAAATAGCGCGATAAATGAATCTACGGGATTTTCTCCATTTTTTTTAGTCCACGCACGTGAACCGGTAATAAACGGGAGCTTCTATCGTGATACAGATAATGAGTATATGGTGGGTATGCCGCGTGACGAGTATGCAGGGAAATTTGGAAGTTTGGAAGAGATTTTTGATAGTGTACGTGAAAAGCTACATCAAGCTCATGCTAAAAATGCAACTCATTATAATTTAAGGCGTAGAAATGCTAAATTTTCAGTTGGAGATTGGGTTTGGAAATCTACATACACTCAGAGTGATGCAGATAAATTTAAAATGTCTAAACTAGCCCCAAAGTATGAAAAGTGCAAGGTAATCAGAGTGCTGTCTCCATTAGTGTATGAGTTGGAGAGATTGGATGGTACGAAAATTGGTTCCTGGCATATTAAGGATTTAAAGGCTTAAGTTGTTACTCAGTTCTAATTCAATTCAGAAATCAGTGTCTGAATATAATATGATATTCACACACAAAAGTGAAAGAGAGTGGTACACCTAAGAAAATAGGTTACTATGAATATAAATGCGTGAAGTATGAGAGTTAGTATGAAGATGATGTAAATGTATGTTGGAGTGAATTGACGACTCATGATTGAACTGAGACAATCAGACAAGCTGTCAACCACTGCACTTGTTTATGTGCGGATTTTTTTTTTTTTACACGAATTTTTATTCGTTATCACCCTTGCTGTGTTTCACACAGTGACGTTTCTATTCCAGTGTCTAGTTAGCTCTTGTAAGGCTAGGAATTTTTTCCGAGATGCTAGGATTAGACGGTTATTATAACCGATATTCTCATGAGACTTAGTCTCTTATATTATAACAGTTATTTGGCTGTTTTGTTTATTTAAACAAGATTAGGCTGCAAGGGTCGTAGGCCTAGATGCGCTGCTCTTGTGCTACTTCACTTGAGGCAGTGATGCCAAGATACCAAGCAACTTTTGATCAAGCATACAATGAATACTGTCATTGTAGTTGTAAATAATTGGTTAGGTATTAACTAACTCAATAATTTAAGTTTAAGTTTTTTTCTTTAGGGCATTTCTAAGGTCGACAGTTAGGTTAATTAGATTTACATAGGTTTAATAGTTCATATGATTTTGTTTGTATGGGTTAATTTGTTTTGAAACGTGTTAGTGCAGTTGTAGTCAATATCGTTTATTTATTTACAGTCATCGCTGAGGGCAGCGAACGGTTCGCCTTCGTGGAACCTTTTCCTCTGGACGAGGGGTACTGTAACGTTGTGGTTTTTTGATATTTAGGTTACTACTAACGCCATCTGTGGGGTCATAGTGGCATCTTTACGTATTTACTAGTTTTGGTAGTAATTATTCGTTGGAAATGGATTGTCAAGAAGTTTTTAATATTTTCAGGTTGAATCGTAAAAATAGGTAAATTAAATAGTGTCGATTAGTTATATTTTTTTATCCTTTTGGTAATGTGTTGTAATCTGTATTTAATCTGTGTTAATCTGTGGCTTGATTGGTATTCATTTTTATTCTGTTACAGGTGCATTCAAGTTGTGTTCTGTGGGATACCATTGTAATAATTTTTTGTCTATGGTCAGGATAAACTAGGATTTTTCGTCCTTAATTTTGACAGATCTGTTGCCTCCTAGGAGGATAAATATTACTCTGTTTGAATCTTAATTTATTTTTTTGCGTATAGTCCTGGATATCGTATTTTTATTGCAAAAATGTTCGACTAGGTTTTCCTGATGATGTTAACCCTGAATTCTGGGTGTGTGTCACGATATATAAACCACGTCACAAAGTGATTAGTTCTTTTTTCCTGGATTTGTCTTGAGGGCTGTGCACCGCGTTGGCTCGTGTTGAAGGCTGATGGAAGCCATGGAGTAATGGCGTAGGAGGTGCAATAAATGTGTTTACGTTCGACCTTGGAAATGGTGAGTGGTGAATTTTCTCAAGGGTTATTTAGTGTCGTGCGTGATCGATTCCGTAGGATTGGTGTTAAAACAGTTTCCGTATCTTGTTCCAGCCGTAGAAACTTAAATGTAACGTGGAGGGTCGTGGTGTGCATCTCGAAAATACGGTATTTATATCCACAATACGTAGTGAGATTTATCTTCGCTTTTTGTACATCATAACATGGGTTCCTTTTCTCTTTTCAGGGAGCACATGGGTTTTTTTTTTTTTCTTTCTCTTTAGTTTTTGTTCTCTTATAATGATTATGTTATAATGAATATTACTTTTGTTTTTATTATCATGAGAACATAAATTAGTGGGGTTTAGTTCCTTCATGTAAATAACATGACATAACCTTTAAATACCAACGATTTAGTTTGGATTTCATTGCCCTTCAGGCTTAACCTAATGTAGAAATTTAAATTTAACGAGGGAGGAAATATGGACTCGGTTCCTCACTTGAACCGAAGTACATCCTAGCGACGTGGGGTAGAAGCGGACTGCGTGCCTAGTTCAGCGGCCACCACCTGGGACCAGGGGATATTTGGTACGAGATGACTCCTCAGTGAAGACATGCGGTTCCGTCTGCGTCGGGTACGCGTCCACACCAAATAACCAGGTGGCTTTCCTCCTTGTTACTTTTATTTTCATAACAACTTAGCATCATTTTGATATTTATCCTTCTTTTCAATGTAGTATGATGGTATACACAAGTTGATAGCTTAATTTAATATGAATAGGAAAATTTAATTTTGTAGGAAACTTTTGGTACCGCAGGTACGCTTATCTCATTAATTGTACATGTTTATTCAGGGTTGTGGGTTCGGTTAAATCTTTAAGTGCGTTGTTCTGGCAAGGACTCATGCTCTGAGGTCCGAGAGCTGGTCGGGGGCATTTAACCGAAGCCTCAATTGGGAATCAAACAACAGTTAATTCATTTTGTTTTTTTTCTTTATTTTTTTTCATGTAACCTGTACAAACATTATCAATAAATCTTTGCAAATAAATAGAATTAAGTATTTTTTCTATCAGGTTATCTTTTATTTAGACGCAAGTCACCAACCCCTGTGTACAGGAGCAATTCTGTTAACAATCCGGGTTCTTCAACGCACAACTAGATATTCTGAACCTAGGAATGTTACAGGTTCATTAACCGATAACTAAAAGCCCGTCATGCAGAAACGATTTTTTTTTTCATGTGAATAATTATTATTTATTGAACGAGCGAAGCGAGTTCTCTGAGTCAACTAGGGTGCTTGTCTGTACTGGACAGAGAAGTGTGTACGTCCAAATGTCTGTCAGAGCCCTATAACTTCTGAATTACTGAAACTTGATTGAAAATTCAGTTATATCCTGTACTTGAACAACAAATACTAAAATTAGATAAATGTTATAAAGAAACGAAATCATTTAATTTTAAATGCTAATAGCTTCACAATAATGCTAATAGATGGCGCTGTGTCAGTAAAACAGTTTTATGTCAACTATTATTTTTTTTATTGCATCTAATGTTAAAAGTTAATTATTACAATATATAATTAAAACTTTTGGGAATTATGGGATATCGCGAGGTCTCAGTTCGGGGCGAACCACTAGTTAGTTAAAATTAATATGGAATATGATATGGAATAAGTTTGGTATGCCTTACCAGAAAAGCTCGATCGAACTGAATTTTTGAAAATTTTTCCCATTTTCAAAATAAATATGACAGGTTGCAACCAGACTTTAATCATGGCAACTCAGTTGAGAGAAAATCGAAAGTTATACCTAGGGAATTCCCCTGAATTCTTTCTGTGGGTTGGCAGTGCTGTCAATTTGACATTTTTTCATTTGAATTTATCCGCAGTGTAGTCCCATAACGTAGACAGAGAAGGCAATAGACCAAGGTACTGTGTAACCGCGACTGAAATAGAGATAACATGACGTAACGATGACGTCACATGACAAGTTCGAGTTTAATGTTGCCACAATAACTGCACTCCCCTAGTACCCCAAATTAGATGGAAAATTCTTCCCAGGATTTTTAAATAAAACGACAAAACAGATGCTGAACTGTTTTATTTTTTAAATAACATACCTACACATATAAGGTTGTCTGGGAGAGACATACCTATTAGGGTAAGCTGCTATTTTTTACATATATCTTAATATTGTGTGCAATAAAGAATTTATTATTCTTTATTGCACACAATATTAACTTCAACCACCACTTAAAAGTATAAAATAATTTTAGTTTGTACACGTAAGTTGGTTTTTTAAAAATATTTTTTTTATACTAAAGTTTTTTAATGTAGTTTCATAGGACCAATTCACTAGATAATTATTTGCTCCTTAAAAAAAATATCGAAATGCCGAATACAAATTTAGCATATGTGAGTCACTTTTAAAAAAGATGTATGTAACACAAAGGAAAATTTTTTTCGTTACTAGTAAGAATGTTACACAAAATAATTTGTAATGAACAGTTAAAATTTTCCTTCGATCGAGTAATGCTATTGAATTAAAAGCAACAAAAATTGTATATTTAGTCATCAAAATCATCATTAATGAAATTAACAGTATATTCCTTTTTTCAGGCAGTCGTATAAAACTGCAACTCTTCATAGTTTAAATTAATAATTATTTAAAAAAAAACATTAAAAGTCTGCCTCTAGCTATTTAAAAATGGCTTTAAAAATTAAGAACTTTGTAAATAAAATAATTCTTAAGATCGCCAACAGTTCTCGACTGGTCGTTGGACATTCGAACGAAACTTCAGGATGATTCAGAACAGTAACCGACACTATCTAACTGAATACACTTTAATCATCGCCGACATATATTATATTCTAGTATCCATCATCTTTCTTTTCTTTTCTCATAATATTCATTTCTTCCATCACGACTTTATTTTGTTTCAACAAAAATTAAAAAAAAAAGAAAAAGTAGCCAAAGTAACCCGCCGTTACGGTATGTCAGAGGACATTACTAAAAAAAACCTATCTCCGTGCCAAATTTCAGCCATATCGGTTTAGTGTGGCGTATTGAGTAACAAACATCCATATGTTTGTTACTCAATCACGCCACACTAAACCGATATGGCTGAAATTTGGATGTATGTATGGATGGCCATACATACATTCAAACTTTCACATTTATAATATAAGTAGGATAGGGAAAATCGGGACATTGTATAGGTACCTAAAGCTGGCAATACACATAGATACTAAATTTTCTTATTAACTGTCAGTTTGTTTCGCACAAAAGTGTGTCGACCTTGAAAAAAACTGGTTACACGATGAGGGACAAAAAATTGGGTAGCTGCGTCTCTGTTTATCACATTAATAACTTTATTTCTGCTCTCTTTTTAGTGTGAGTGAGAAAGAAATCGTCACTGGCTCTATGTCTTCTCTCTCTACGTCCCATAAGTATGGATACAGATCGATGTTACAGGGTGTTATGTAATATGTTAAAAAAAGGTAATTTGTGCAGTCAGTACGAGGAAATGTCAGTAAAGGGAAAGTAACGAGCCGCTTTTCGGCGTCACGACGTAACCACATGCTTTTTTTTATTGCGAGATAGGGTTGAACTTGACGACAATCGGTGATGGAAAGCACTGATGAGGTTCAGGTTGGAGCGCGCTTGCCTAGAAAATGCCTTGAAAGTACTCAAATTATACGTGGCCGGAAACAGACACTGGAAATGCGTTCCACACTTTTAACTCGTGGTTCTTTTCAGAAACGTTGAACTAAAGCGTTTCGTGCGAGTAGATTGGATTTTAACCACGTACGGGTGACATCGGGGGCAAGGCAACGAGTCTTCAGGCATTTTATAGAGCGCTATAAGATTGAAAAAACAAAGATTGGGCTCAGCAAAATAGTTTATTTCTGTAAAAAGAACGGCCTAAAAATTTACAAAAAAATTTTTCAGAAAGAGGTACTTACAACTTACTCAAACGACGAATAACACGATTTTGGAAAATTCTAATAATAGTATAAAAAAAGCTTAATAATAAATAATAATTTGTATAAATATCTAAGTACTTAAAATACATCGCTTGAAAATAATAAAAAATATAAAACTAAAATGAGCTGGGGCCCAACATAAATACATTTTCAATGCAAACAACGCAACGTTATAAAGATAAATAGTATAGATACATAGACAATAGTATAGATAAATAGTAAGAGACACTTCCCAATTTGAATAACATTAAAAACATTGGAAAACTCTCAAGAATAACAATTAAATGCAGCGCATTAAATAAGATATTGTATTCATTCGTTCCTGTCAAGTTTTTGACCATATCACACGCAAGGCACTGAAATTACATCAGCGTGCAGGAATAGCTTTACTTCCTCGTCTTTACAATCTTTCAAAATTTTCAAAATCTCCTCGCGATGAGTTTCAGAAACATGATATTCTTGTTCTCGCTGAAAGATATGTTCCGCCAAAATATACGCTTCTGTGCTACCAACTTCCAAAAGTCCTTTTACCACGAAGGTGGCTAAAACATGTCTACTTTCATTGAAATGGAAATATTCACGCAGATATTCCACTAAAGGAACCTTGTACAAATCTACTACAGATTTAAAATATTTGTTTATAAGTTCCTTAATTTCATGGCCGATGTATTTCCCGAAAATTCTACCTACTATTTCTATAGCTTCCTTCCGTTTCATACCATCATCAAAAATGCCAGGTTTCAATTTAATGGCTTGCTTTATAGTCCTATAATACAACATCGTCAGATGTATTTCAACGTATTTAGCAAAATACTCTTCTATGGGTAAAAGTTTGTGCATCCGTTTCAGTATCACTTCAAATGCTGGCATACAATCCACGTATTGGTCAGAAAGAAATACCTTACTATATTTCAAAGCGAATATGAAATCACTGAGCAGTTTGATTAAATTCTTTTTTGTCTCAGAGGTTTTTAATAAAACTTCTACAGCATCAAAAAAGGGATCGCAGACCTTTTCGATTGCATCTCTCTGCTCATTTTCTGATTTACATAGAAGGAGATGTTTAGCGATAATTCTAACATATAAGCGATCCGTATTGGGAGAATTAAATTTGCCGACATCTATAAACTTCTTAATAATACCTCTGACAAAACTTTGATCTACGTCAAATAGAAGGTTTTCCAAACGACAAAGCATAGGCATGGCTTGCTTTTCGTTGATTTTTGCGAATATATTAAAAATTTGGACCCAGTAATCGGCTTCAACATTTTTCGAAATCGTTTCAGGATCAGATAACTTTTTCAACAATCTCTTCTTTTGCGAAACATCTTTGTTTTGAATTATCATTTTTATAGCATCCCAAATAGGAGCATCGATGTGTTCATTTGATAAATATAGGGTAAAGCCTACTTTTAAAGCTGCTAATGGCCGCAACGTACAGAAGGCGATAAAAGTATCAACAGACGATGGGGTTTTATCAGAAAGACGGACAGCAATTCTAGCCGTACGGCGCCATTCCAAAAGCTTCTTTATATATCTTTCCATGTCGTTTTTCCTGCAAATTAAAGCTTTACTTGCAACCGCTTTTGCCCCAATCCATTTCCAATCTAAAGCATCGATATCTACAGGTGGTTTACTCATATGAGCATTAGCCCTCAATCCTGTAGACATCAAAAGTTGCGACTTAGATTGTGGTCTCACCGATTCAAATTCGAAAATACGTTGTAACAACTCTTCATTTGTTAAAAGAGAGGATAATGGACGCACAAACCAATGCTTTGGGATCGACAGAAATGCCTCTTCTAAAGCAATCCTGTGCTTTTCCGCTAAGCCACCTGATTCACCGAAATATACATTTAGAGATTTGAGGAATCGGTCGTGATTGGGTCGTACTTTAGCGACTAATTCAGCAAATCTCTTCCCATTTTCTAATGGTGTTAAATCGTGTCGTAATGCGTTAATATACGCAGCATTATTTTGTTCTAGAGCAAACGTTTCATGGAAAAGCTCACGTCGTAATATTTTGGCTTTGTATAATCGGGCTACAAGTTCAGAATTTTCTTTCGCTGCTTTAAGAAGGGCTTCTTCAGCGTTCGGTACGTCTTTTATGTTAACCTTATATTCGACAAGGGTATCTAAAAATGCATTTGCGTCGGAAGACAATATTAGTGGAGGTAAACGTTTCGCGACTAATTTTTTCTCTTCAATATTAAGTTTGTATTCGGATAACGTTGAAAATTGACGAACAAAGCCAGAAAGTAAAGTGGGCGATACTGCTGTATCAGCTAAAATGTGGCGTAAGATGACCGCGTGAAGGCCTTCGCGGCAAAGCGGATCCGTTTCAGCGCCATCGAGTCCTACATCGACTCCAAACTGTAGTATTAGTGACCAGACACATTCCGGCAAGCGCCAGGCAGAGCCGCGTTTCACAAGTGACCTTACTACGGCCGCTCGAAGCGTTGTCGGTTCATTTCTGTGTCGCTCCACCATAAGCTTCATAAATTTTTCAACTTGGTGAGGAAGACCCCCACTCTTACTTACAAGAACTAGCATCATATTGAGTCTACCTTCGTGCGTACTTTCTGCTAGTAAGGTCCTGCTGAGTTCATAAAAAGTTTGCTCAAAACCGATAAAACGGTATCTGTTGAACAACTGATCTAGAGGGGATTTTCCCACAGATATTATTTCACAACAATTTTGTTCATATCCTCTGTATTTACGTTTTATCAACATTTTTTTATGAGAATTATGGTATTTAAATGATTCATATTCGTATGGCTCATGCTGTATGTCTGTAAACACATGTGCCACCTCCTCAACTTCTCGTACTAAGCCTTTAGGTGTTGGATAAGGCCAATCTTTGACTTTAGCTCCCACAGACTTCTCAACAAATATTTTCTTTTTAAAAGCTGATCTTTCGTCTATTTTTAACCTGTTTATTAAGGGTTCAACTCTTTTGTATGAAAACCAATAGTCCAAATACTCTGCTCTTGCAAGTTTCAGTATGAGTTCTTTAGCTTGATCGCTCGTCATATTAGCTGCCATAGTTTTCATGTGAAGAATAGAGTTCGCATACAATTCGCTTTTAGCGTCAAATCTATTTCTATAATGTTTCATTATGTACTCAGTTATGGACGGACCGTAAGCATCAAAAGAATTTGTATCAAAATATTTTTCAACAATATCTAAAAATACATCGCCATCGTATTTCAGTATGCTTTTAATACAATTGAAGTACTTTTGTGCATTATTCACATATTTTTTGAGAGCTGCATCGTTGTTTGGTAAGATCTCAAAGTAAAGTTTGCACGTCGAAGGACAGGCTTCGACAACTATTTTCAACTGTTTGTGCGACAATTTATCAACTACATTTGGAAATTCGCTAATAATAAATTCATCGGAACAGTGCCAAAAAAAATTAAACGCATCATCCCAACTAGCTTTGTAGTGATTGTAAAACTGTTGGCATCTTTTTTTATCTTTTAGCTGTATCTGTATGAAATGCTTCATTTTATTCACAGCTGGTTGGATCATCGCTGGATATAAAGTGTTTTCTAGATATACAGGGTTGATTACGTCACTATATTGAGATTCTAAAATCCAGTGGCATTTTAGTGCTCTACTTACATACAACATATCATCATTTTTGAGATTATCTATTACGTATTCAACATTCCTAAACTTAGAAGCAAGATCTATTTTGAAAATTCGATCGATAGGTGAAGTTTCTGATTGATGACGTATCTCCTGGAATGAGATATTTTTCTGATGTGCCTCATTGACCGCGGAGTTCAAATGTCGGTGTCTCTCCTGGAGGTTAGCTCCTGTTAGAGTCACAGGGAAGTGCACGCCCATCTGGAAGCAAAAGCATCAACTAATTTTATTTAGTCTTTCTTCTTCCTCTTTATCAACCGATAGACGTCTAGTGCTGAACAAAGGTCTCGTGTATGGACTCCCAAAGGTCTCATGTATCCAGCGGCTCCCTGTGGCTCGTTCAATGTCGCATCCTGTGCCCCGCATTTACCACGACTCTTGCCAGGATCGGAGTATCGAGGGGGTAAGGAACGAGTCAAATCATTAGTTTTATTTAATTGGAAAAAAAACAGGTGAATCGTTGAGTATGTAGAGGGCTACATAAATGAGCCCTGTGCTTTCATACGTAGAACGCTTTAGATTACTTTAGAGCTCTAAATTATTTAAAAAAAAATTAAAAAAATAGCTTGCGTTATGTTGGATTTTTAGTACGGGAAATTCTGATTTTAAAAGAACCTAACTATAATTTTTAATTTAAATTAGTTTGAACCTGTGGTTTGAATCCTAAAAATGTACTTATGTAGTATTTCGGAACTTTCATGAACTTAGTAGGTAAGTAGATACACAAACGTAATTTTCTTTGAAAAAGCAATTAACAGTGTCATAAATCAAATCTAATGTTTGGATGAGTGGGCAAAATAGGTAGTTAGTGCAGTTTCGCGGTACCTATTCAATATTATAAACAGTAGTCTTGAAATTTGATTAAAATTACTGTGCCTCACCTTTCCTAGGTTGAATGAGTTAGGTAATAGTAGGTACTATCCGCTGTTCTAGCTCTCTTTTTCTTTACAGTTTTATAAAATAGGTAAGTACTGAAGTTTATTTTTGGTACCTACACAAACACATGGACGAAACATAAAAATGTTACCTTGAGCAGGAAAGAGATGCAGCTATGCGCAAATCACAAACATATAATGAAGTACCTACCTACCTAAGTACCTACTTCATAATTTTCTCTTTTAGCACGTAGTTTCTTATCATTTGTGAGTAACCACCTGCATTACGTCCGGCCCTGTCTATCACTGACCCCTTTATATTTATTAAATTACACGATTACTAGTTGATGCCCGCGGCTTCGTCCGCGTGGATTTATCCCGTGGGAACATTTTGATATTCCGTAAAGAAATAGCCTTCGGTTCGGCTTTTGTTCGGTTTTCATCGGGTGACCACCCTCGACCACCGACTCACCGTATCACATTGCCCGCCCGCGCTATTTCTTCGTCTCCTCTTTGTGTTTTTATTACTTTTGTTAGGGTGATGGGGGCAAAGTGCGCCATACTTTTTTCATAGTTGACTTTGGTGCAATATTACTTGTGCTTAAGTTCACGAGTGACACTAAATCATGGTACCATAAGGATCTGTGATGTTTTGCAACAACAACTAATGTCGTGTCATTGGAATCTGACGGCAAATTAATGAATTTTAGCATAAAATTTGAAAACAGTCTGACCCGGCGCACTTTGCCGACAAATCGGGGAAGTGCGCCTTGTATTAATAAAACGCAATAATAAAGCATCAGAATAAAAACAGTCCTATATTATTTTAAGAAAACAAGCAACAAAACGCATGCCGTTTTGTTTTTTTTCATAGCCACATTCTAGAAGAATCTATGTATTTAAAACCGAATTTCGGCTAAATGCGCCATACAATCTTAAGTCAGAGGCTATGAACCTTTTTTCTAAATATTGATAATCGAGTGTCAAGTATATTTTTTCTTTTATTTACGATGGGAATACCATGATTTGGAACTACTTATTTGGTATCAGTATTATAAAGGGACTGAAATAAGTTAAGTGGTCCGTTTTACCTTCTTTTCCCCTATTAGACAAAACCACCAATGCCTACAAAATTTAAATTAAAAAAAAAATTGTCGCGATCTTAATAAGTCGTAAATGTATTTCACTAATAAACGTATATCGTCGGCTTAATTATCAAACTTCGTAACTCCAAAATTTCCGAATTTTTCTGTTTTGATGCCATCTAGCGTAAAAATCCGTAACGATCACTCGTATCTCCTACTTGATTTTAGTTTTCTTGCTATTTACAAAAAATAAAAATACTTAAAAAAATAAAAAAGTTTTTTCTTCCTCCTGTAAAGTTTGACCAAACGGAGATACGAAGTT
The DNA here is from genome assembly GCA_038048805.1 of Hipparchia sbordonii. Lineage (NCBI taxonomy): Eukaryota > Metazoa > Arthropoda > Insecta > Lepidoptera > Nymphalidae > Hipparchia > Hipparchia sbordonii. The sequence continues at coordinate 454,815 of CM076117.1, read as the reverse complement.
TGATAATTAGGCCGACGATATGCAAATTACATCTTAATCGGTTTAAGGTTGCTTTACAATTCGTTTGCAAGATTTCACCCGAACAACATATATACAAACAAACAAGTATACAAACATTGCAAGTTAAATAAAAGCTTGTAAAAAAGACACATTTTAAAAAGTTTGTAACCTCTGGATTGCGGCGAAGTGCGCCATATAAAAAGTCAGTATGGCGCGCTTCCCCAACTATATAAAGGAGGTGGGTTGATAAGGCAACAAAATCCGCCCCCCATACACTCGAAAAAAAAAGTTCCAGATTTCGACAAATTGTAAATGTATTTATATACTTGAAGATATAAACTTTATTTTAATATAAAGTTTAGGTGATAAAAAAAATAGTAAGTTACAGAAAATATTACCCAAAAAGAGAGTGTTTCTTTTACTTTTCTTACATTTTCATACATTTTAGTCGTTTTTTAAGCTTTGATTTAATATTTTAGACTGAGGCGCTCCTTGAACCATGGTAAACGTAACTGATAATGATGCTCCTTTTTATAAGCTTTTATATGAGTATTAATTTATTTTGGTTCATGGAGCGCCTCATTCTAAAATATTAAATCAAAGCTTAAAAAAAGACTAAAATGTATGAAAATGTAAGAAAAGTGAAAGAAACACTCTCTTTTTGGGTAATATTTTCTGTAACTTACAATTTTTTTTATCACCTAAACTTTATATTAAAATAAAGTTTATATCTTCAAGTATATAAATACATTTACAATTTGTCGGAATCTGGAACTTTTTTTTTCGAGTGTATGAGGGGCGGATTTTGGGCCTTATCAACCCACCTCCTTTGAGGTTAGAATATTTAACTTGCGAGAAATATATATATTTTACTAGATAGAAGTGAAATAAAGTCAGAATCTTAAAGCAAAATATTTAAATTGTGCATTTACCTCACTCGTATATCGGTAAAAACTCGATTTCTTGAGATTTACGACGATGATCACGCCATAGTCATCTCTCCTCACCACTTTGAATATGAGTGAAAATAAAATGGCGCGTATCTCAAACTCACATGACTAGAGCCATCTATGAGTTTCACCAAGAACTATGATTTAGTTTGTAGCATCGATATAAGGTGTCACTACTAGTATCAAATCGGTAGTTTTCGAGATATTTGTGGTAGGTGCACTTGCCCGCTAGGCGCACTTTGCCACCTTCACCCTACTGTTCCAGATATTAGCGCGTTCAAACAAACAAACTCTTCCGCTTTATTATTTTAGTATATATATAATGGTTCTTACCTTGTATTGCTCCTCCCAGTTCCAAACTGAGCGAAGCGATGGTCAATCCTTATCTAGCGTGTGCGATGCTTTTGTCCAGAGAACTAAGCCAGAAATTGTGGTTATTCTCTGTCTCTTTCATGTATTTTTACTTGTTTTAAGTCGGTGTTTCTATTACATATTAATTCTATGCACAAACATATAAGAGTTATATGTTTGTGATTCTATGTCATTTCAAATATTTTTTATAGGTAGATACCTATCTTCTATTCACTTTGTCCACTGCCGTCACGTTGGCATCATTGCTATTGTTTTCATCGTGTGAAGCAAATGGTGCCAATATGCATGACGTTAAGACAGGAGGATAGAACCATAGTAACTAATACCTAATAATCTGTGACCGCTTAATCTCCTTCGTGCCTTCTCCATCAACGTGACACTGGCGAAGCAATCTATCTATGCCCAGTTGGCACGCCTGATAGCCACTGATTGGGAATTGAATTGAATTGAATAATCTGTGTATCCACAGATTATTCAATTAGATACCAAGGGCAGTTCACACCCATACAAATTTCAATTCCCTTACAAAATCTTTAGCACAATGATGTTTGACAATCTTGAGCACAACATTAGCGGGCCCCTATATTAGATTCAAGTAGTTACACAAAAACACAAATTAGACTCAGCAAAAATAGTTTATTTCTGTAAATAGGAAAGTTAATAAAAACAAATAAAAGTTTAAAAATATAAAAAAATGAGGTACACCCAAACGAGGTATTAAGTGTGACATAATTTAAGAGAATTTAATTATATAATTCTTAATATTGTATAAAGTCGTTATTTCTTAACAAACACCTACTCAAAATATATCGCTTAAAAACAATAAAAAAGATAATACTACAGTAAAAATACTTTTTCTTATCTTAATCTAAAAGCTGAGGCTCCAGTCTCCACGTAAATAAATGCTCGACATTAGAACGTACATTACTTATGCCCATGTTCACCAAACACAGCTAAATCATCCCCTAAGGAGTCTCTTTACATAGGTAGCCCCTAAACACAACGCTTTACCTAATATAATTTCCACCTTTCACTCTTCCTTAAAGGTTCGTGAAAACGAAATTGACAGAAAGCGTCACCTAACTTAGGTAACCCGTAAAAGGAACGTCGTTGGTAAAAATGGGCATAAGATACATTTAAATAAATGCTTGATGAGTTAGTTTCGTATAATATTATATGTTAGTATGTGTTCACGTACAACCCGGGTGCGGCGGCGAGCGCGCTCTCGGAATATCAAACGTATGATGAAGCATGTCATCTCAGTGTCCACGCACAATGGGTCTGACAAACGTTTTTTACTTTACATGCCAAATAAATCTACAAAAAATTACGAGTAAAACAGTGGTCTTACTTTTTTCATATCTTAAAAAATGGCTGAGATATTTACGACCAAAGTGCGTATTTCCGGCCGAAGGTTTTTAAAAACGCGGGCGGGCGCTAACTAGCCGATGACGTCAGACCCCCGGTCATTCGACAGTTGCACTCGCGTTAGCACGACGTTGCGCATTAAAAATCAAAATTATAAAGTTCTCTGTGGTAGAAATGGAAAAAAATACTGTATTGTGCCTTGGTGCTTCAATTCAACAGTTAAAACACCTGATAAACTCTTTTTTTACATGCCCGAGGACCCAAAAACGAGGAAAAAGTGATGAAAAAAGTACCATAGAAGATATTTTAAAAACGAAACACAAAAAAATTCAAGTAACTTTAAGGAAAAAAGTTTATTAATTTATTTTAAGTTTATCTTAAAAGTACTCAGACCGATAATAAATATTTTCATTTGATATCCAAGGATAAAAAACAAAACAATATTAAAAAAACAAAATCCGCTTGAAAATAAACCATCGACTTCCAGTTTTGAAGAATCTTTGATATCAACTGAAAGTGATTACAATGCACGATGCGATGTATCAGATGTAACGGAGATTACCGATTCTAAGGCTGGTTTCGATAATTAATATTTTAAAACATACATTAAAAAATGTATTGCATTATCATTCTTTTATTTTAGAAGTTACAGGGGGGGGGGGACGACACATTTTAGCATTTAGGAAGTGTCTCTCGCGCAAACGATTCAGTTTAGAAAAAAATAATATTAGAAACCTCAAAATCATTTTTGAAGACCTATCCTTAGATACCCCATACGTAAGGGTTTGATGAAAAAAAAATTTTTGAGTTTCGGTTCTAAGGTATGGGGACCACCAAAATTTATTGTTTTTTTTTCTATTTTTGTGTGAAAATCCTAATGTGGTTCACAGAATACATCTACATACCAAGTTTCAACAATATAGTTCTTATAGTTTCGGAAAAAATTGGCTGTGAAAACATACGGACGGACGGACAGACAGACAGACAGACAGACATGACGAATTATGGATTCGTCATGTCTGTCTGTCTGTCTGTCTGTCCGTTCCGTTTTTTGCCATTTGGCTACGGAATCCTAAAAAGATCCGCGTATATCAATCCAAAGCGTCACTTGTGCTTGATTTTGGTATAACAAGGGCTTCTGTAGGAATTATTTTAAGAAAATATATTACAATAATTTCATATTGTATGAAAAGTCTTATATTTTTTCCAATATCAACACAAGTTGTGTCTAATATACCAATGCCATTTCGAAAGAGATACAGCAATGTCAAAAGTATTATAGATTGTCTGGAAATACAAATCTAAAAACCGACTGAAGCTGTAAAGCAAGCACTAACTTGGTCAGAATATAAATCATGTAATACCATGAAATACTTGATATCCATAACTCCGGATGGTCTTATTAATTTATATTATATATATAAATCTATGCAAGCACCGGACTGAGCCTCGCCGTTCGCGACCGTGGGTGACCGGGGGTGTGACGTCATAGTATGAGCGCGCGTAAGCTCGGAAATTCAAAAAAGGGCTGAAACTTCTTGTCGTTATAACTTCGGAAATACTGCATGTATTGAAGTGAAATAAAAACTAATGTAATATACATGATCTAAGCTTCAATTTTAAGTGTATTTGATAATAATATTTTGACCCTTTTGTGTTCTCCATTGGGTATTTCACTAATTTTTATTTTATATAGGTACTTAAAATAAAGTTTTTTAATATTAAAACACAATGTCATTTTTGGTTTTTTAATATCTTAACTAGTCTCGAAAATATAGAGCTTTTAAGTATCCTGTTAGACAGAGAGAGCTTTACTGACATGTGGCGTCACAAATTCAGTAGCTCCAAACATTGTCCATACAAAATATGGTTGTAGAATGAGACGGATACAGTCGCAGTAAAACAGCGTATAACTTATCCGTTTTTCGACCGATTTATTTTGTTTTTACAAATGTTATTATTACATATTCGATTGTAATTAATAAATATCCACATTTCGACAACAGTAACATACCCAATTAGCGCGCACACAAAAAGCACCCGCAGAGCACAGTCTATAGTATTACGCATTAGACTATGCTATTAATACATTTCAAGCTTAAATAACATTAAAAACGGAGACATACAAAGAATAGCAATTAAATGCAACTTAATACAATGAGATATTCATTCGTTCCTGTCAAGTTTTTGACCATATCACACGCAAGGCACTGAAATTACATCAGCGTGCAGGAATAGCTTTACTTCCTCGTCTTTACAATCTTTCAAAATTTTCAAAATCTCCTCCCGATGAGTTTCAGAAACGTGGTATTCCTGTTCTTTTTGGAAGACATATTCCGCCAAAATATACGCTTCTGTGCTACCAACTTCCAATAGACCTTTTAAGACGAAGGTGACTAAGACATCTCTGCTTTCATTGAAATGGAAATATTCACGTAGATATTCCTTTAAAGGAACCTTGTACAAATCCACTACAGATTTAAAATACTTGTTTATAAGTTCCTTAATTTCATGGCCGATGTATTTCCCGAAAATTCTACCAACTATTTCTATAGCTTCCTTCCGTTTCTTACCATCATCAAAAATGCCAGGTTTCAATTTAATGGCTTGCTTTATAGTCCTATAATACAACATCGTCAGATGTATTTCAACGTATTTAGCAAAATACTCTTCTATGGGTAAAAGTTTGTGCATCCGTTTCAGTATGACTTCAAATGCTGGCATACAATCCACGTATTGGTCAGAAAGAAATACTTTACTATATTTCAAAGCGAATATGAAATCACTGAGCAGTTTGATCAAATTCTTTTTTGTCTCAGAGGTTTTTAATAACACTTCTACAGCATCAAAAAAGGGATCGCAGACTTTTTCGATTGCATCTCTCTGCTCATTTTCTGATTTACATAGAAGGAGATGTTTAGCGATGATTCTAACATACAAGCGATCCGTATTGGGAGAATTAAATTTGCCGACATCTATAAACTTCTTAATAATACCTCTGACAAAACTTTGATCTACGTCAAATAGAAGGTTTTCCAAACGACAAAGCATAGGCATGGCTTGCTTTTCGTTGATTTTTGCGAATATATTAAAAACTTGGACCCAGTAATCGGCTTCAACATTTTTCGAAATCGTTTCAGGATCAGATAACTTTTTCAACAATCTCTTCTTTTGAGATACATCTTTGTTTTGAATTATCATTTTTATAGCATCCCAAATAGGAGCATCGATGTGTTCATTTGATAAATATAGGGTAAAGCCTACTTTTAAAGCTGCTAATGGCCGCAACGTACAGAAGGCGATAAAAGTATCAACAGACGATGGGGTTTTATCAGAAAGACGGACAGCAATTCTAGCAGTACGGCGCCATTCCAAAAGCTTCTTTATATATCTTTCCATGTCGTTTTTCCTGCAAATTAAAGCTTTACTTGCAACCGCTTTTGCCCCAATCCATTTCCAATCTAAAGCATCGACATCTACAGGTGGTTTACTCATATGAGCATTAGCCCTCAATCCCGTAGACATCAGAAGTTGCGACTTAGATTGTGGTCTCACCGATTCAAATTCGAAAATACGTTGTAATAACTCCTCATTTGATAAAAGAAAAGATAATGGACGCGCAAACCAATGTTTTGGGGTCGCCAGAAATACCTCTTCTAAAGTTATCCTGTGCTTTTCCGCTAAACCACCTGATTCACCGAAATATACATTCAAAGATTTAAGGAATCGGTCGTGATTGGGCCGTTCTTTAGAGACTAATTCGGCAAATCTCTTCCCATTTTCTAACGGCGATAAATCGTGCCGCAATGCGTTAATATATGCAGCATTATTTTGTTCTAGAGCAAACGTTTCATGGAAAAGCTCACGTCGTAATATGTTAGCTTTGTATAATCGGGCTACTAGTTCAGAATTTTCTTTCGCTACTTTAAGAAGGGCTTCTTCAGCATTCGGTACGTCTTTTATGTTAACCTTATATTCGACAAGGGTATCTAAAAATGCATTTGCGTCGGAAGACAATATTAGTGGAGGTAAACGTTTCGCGACTAATTTCTTCTCTTCAATATTAAGTTTGTATTCAGATAACGTTGAAAATTGGCGAACAAAGCCAGAAAGTAAAGTGGGCGATACTGCTGTATCAGCTAAAATGTGGCGTAGGATGACCGCGTGAAGGCCTTCGCGGCAAAGCGGATCCGTTTCAGCGCCATCGAGTCCTACATCTACTCCAAACTGTAGTATTAGCGACCAGACATGTTCCGGCAAGCGCCAGGCAGAGCCGCGTTTCACAAGAGACCTTATTACAGCCGTTCGAAGCGTTGTCGGTTCATTTCTGTGTCGCTCCACCATAAGCTTCATAAATTTTTCAACTTGATGAGGAAGACCCCCACTCTTACTTACAAGAACTAACATCATGTTCAGACGCCCTTCATGAGCACTTTCTGCAAGCAAGTTCTTGCTGAGCTCATAAAAAGTTTGCTCAAAACCAATAAAGCGATATCTGTTGAACAACTGATCTAGAGGGGATTTTCCCACAATTACTTCACAACAATCATCTGCGTAGCTACAGTACATTGCACATTTCATTCTTAGTTGTGGACGCAATGGGTTACAGCTGTATTGATATTCATGGTACTCATATTCGTATGGCTCATGCTGCAAGTCTGTAAACACATCTGTCACCTCCTCAACTTCTCGTACTAAGCCTTTAGGTGTTGGATAAGGCCAGTCTTTGACTTTAACTCCCAAAGACTTCTCAACAAATGCTTTCTTTTTAAAAGCTGATCTTTCTTCTATTTTTAACCTCTTTATTAAGGGTTCAACTTTTTTGTACGAAAACCAATAGTCCAAATACTCTGCTCTTGCAAGTTTCAGTATGAGTTCCTTAGCTTGATCGCTCGTCATATTAGCTGCTACAGTTTTCATGTGAAGAATAGAGTTCGCATACAATTCGCTTTTAGCGTCAAATCTATTTCTATAATTTTTCATTATGTACTCAGTTATGGACGGACCAAAAGCATCAAAAGAGTTTGTATCAAAATATTTTTCAACGACATCTAAAAATTCGTCGCCATCGCATTTCAATACGCTTTTAATACAATTGAAGTACTTTTGTGCATTATTCACATATTTTTTGAGAGCTGCATCATTGTTTGGTAAGATCTCAAAGTAGAGTTTGCACGTCGAAGGACAGGCTTCGACAACTATTTTCAACTGTTTGTGCGACAATTTATCAACTACATTTGGAAATTCGCTAATAATAAATTCATCGGAACAGTGCCAAAAAAAATTAAACGCATCATCCCAACTAGCTTTGTAGTGATTGTAAAACTCTTGGCATCTCTTTTTATCTTTCAGATGTAGCTGTATGAAATGCTTCATTTTATTCACAGCTGGTTGGATCATTGCTGGATATAAAGTATTTTCTAGATATACAGGGTTGATTACATCACTATATTGAGATTCTAAAATCCAGTGGCATTTTAGTGCCCTACTTACATACAACATATCATCATTTTTGAGATTATCTATTACGTATTCAACATTCCTAAACTTAGAAGCAAGATCTATTTTGAAAATTCGATCGATAGGTGAAGTTTCCGGCTTATGAATTATGTCTTGGAAAGGGATGTTCTGCTTATATGCCTCATTGACCGCAGAGTTCAAATGACGATGTTTCTCTTGTAGATTTGATCCTGGTAGAGTTAGAGGGAAGTGCACAGCCATCTGAAAACAAAAGGATGTAGGTATAAAACACTAGCAAACTAGTAGTTGTAAATTCATAGGTAAGTTGTAGTCTTCCTGTACTCTTTTTTTCTTGTAACATACTCTTACAAGAAAAAAGACCAGATAAGAAATATAGGTAGATCAAAGAAAACATGAAGATGGAAAAAATTGGAAAGAAGATGGAAGGGGGTTTTACTTGTACTGAGAGATCTATCCAAACAGGCTAACAAACTAACACTAACATAAGATGATTGTTGTGCCCAAAAATACCCTGTATGAAAGCAAATTCAAATTTATTACTTTACTGTGATGCAAGTAATTAAAACCTTAGAGCAACATTAAAGGGTGATAAAAATGTTAAAATAAATTGATTACTTACAATTTTAATGCCTGCCGCTTCAATCGCGTGGATAAGTCAGGATTTTTCTGAACTAAGGTTCAGAAAAATCCTGCGGGAACTATTTAAATTTCCGGGACAAAAAGTAGCCTATGTCACTCTCCCGGTCCTCAAATATACCCATCCAAAAAATCGTGTTGAGCTGTTGCTTTGTTGAAGGACAAACCAATAAACAAACTCTTTAGCATTTATAATATTAGTAAGAATTATTTTTTGAATCTAAGATATTTTTATATGAGACTAGCTTTTTGGGACCACACATATTTATTTACAGTCAAACCTGGATAAGTGAGAGCTCAAGGGACCGCGATCTCTTTTTCTCTTATAGAGGTTTCTCACTAACCCGAGTTTCTAGCTTACAGAGTTACAGTAGAGGTCTATCTCATTTACAGAGGTCTAGCCTGACAAAAAGGTTTTTTGAATAGAATATGAGTTCCACGAACTTATAATAAAACAATAACAAATGCACATTTGGTAGTTCTAATACAATGTAAGTTCCTAAAACTATAGAAAACAATAAAAGACGTACATTTTATAATTCAAAAAGAATAAGAGTTCCTCGAAATTTAAGAATGAGTCATGAATAGCAAATGTTAAATTGGTTTAACTGTCGCTTATAGAGGTATAGGCAGGTAGAAATCTCACTCAAAGAGGTTCGCGCGTGAAAAATTAGTGTCACTTATACAGGTTTTTGTTTCTCACTTAGAGGTTTTAGGAAAGCAAAATGACGGGACCTGGCAAATACTCTCATTAATAGAGTTTTCTCGCTTACCCAGTTCTCACTTACTCAGGTTTGACTGTATTTTTTTGTTTTGTATCTCTTTCCATTATTAACTGTGCTGTGTCTCAAATAAATGCTTTTTCTTTCTTTCTTTCTTTTGCCCCCGCGACTTCGTCCGCGTGGAATTAGATTTTGGGGTGGAATTTTCAAAAACTGTGACACACATACTTTTTTATTTTTAACTGAAAGCTCAAATACCAACTTTGATGGAAACAGCTTGAAAAATGACGGAGTTTCATATAAACTTCCATCCCCTATTTAAACCCCTTAGGGGTGGAATTTCCAATAATCCTTTCTTAGTGTGCGCCTACGTCATAAAAGGAAGCAACTGTAAAAATTTCAAGTTTCTAACTTCAGTAGTTTAGGCTGTGTGTTGATATCTCAGTCAGTCAGTCAGGACTTTGAATTTTATATATATAGAAATATAGATAAAAAGAATCATTAGTATTTTTGTACCTAAAGTACTTTATTTGTAAACCAAAATTAATTGCCACAGTGTGACCATCGTAACACCTCTGATTGCCTGATACACTCTTACTATTGGCTAAGACTCACTGTTCCAGCAAGAATGTCATTAATTCAGCCAATCACCAAAACTGAAACTGCAGCAATGATGATTGATGCAGCTTTGCTTCAAAAGTCCAGCTTTACAAGATACTATCATTACACTAACAAGTACTAGTACATTTACAATTACAATTTTTAGGGTTCCGAAGTAAGTGGGTGTAGGTAGATTTTTCCTAAGTTTTTTTTCCCTTCCAATTTGGCTAACCTTAAAACCCAGTGTACGTGCAGGGTTGGCTGCAGATTTTTTATAGTAGGTATGAACTTCCCAACTAACAAAGTAGTCCTATAAAAAAGACTATAAGTCTATCAACACTAATAAAGCTCCTATAAAGGCATTGTATTACACTCTTATACTTATAATAGCATTTCACAAGCACAAGTAGACTATAAGTAGATTATAAGATCGTTATAGAAATAAATGTTCGTGTAACTACGGCCAAATTCACCTTTATAGTATGCTACAAAGTATTTTTTAAGTGTAAAAAAAGAAAGAGAAAAAATAACTTAGATTAAAAGAAAATAACTATTACATGCAAAACAAGCGTTCTGTATACCATTACAAATAGGTATGCCTCACCTTTCCTATAGCTTGGATGGATAAATCCTAAGTCCACTTTAATAACTTTCTGTTTATGTTTATGCGAATTTTTACTTTTGTATAAAAAATACAAATTACAAATCTATTTTCAGATGTGACGTGAACCACAGATCTGTGAAAAAATGTCTGTGGCACCTGTGGCACAGATTATTGCATAGACTGTATTATAAAATTGTAGGTAGGTACCTAATTTGGAAGCGGTCCCTCGGTAGAGGAACATAGGTAGATAAGAGTAGTATCTACATAATATGTTCTTTGGAAGCCATGGAGCTATCCTTCAAATTGGAAGCGAATCATTGTGCCAAGAAAATATAATCACTCCATTATTGTGTGGTGGTTTGTGCATAGCATAGATAAGTGCAGTGTTCTATGGATTTCTGTGTAACTTGTATTAGGGATGTTCATGTAAAAAAAATATCGATATTTTTGTCGATATAATATATCGTAGTGTTCTATCGATACTTTACGATATATCGTACAAATATATCGATATTTTCGATATATCGCAAGCGATTTATATTTAACTAGTCTATAATATTGAATATTAGATAGGGTTCAGGTTAATATGAGTAAAACAGAGTGCAGAAACAAATCAACTTTATTTATTTATAAATACTAAAGCATTCAATTATTTATTGTTTCATGCTAATAAATAGTAATCTTTGAGTTTGATAGCACTTTAAAATCACGTTATACTTACTGTATGAATCGTAAACTGTAGTAAAAAAAAAACAGATAATAATTGTCACAGCTTGCTTCTTTTGTACAACTGAATAGTATTTATATATCTTTATGCACACTAACTGTATTTACACATTTTGTAAACTGTATTAAACAAAACAGACAACTTTTATTTAAGGCCCAAGACACGGAGCTGCCCGCGAAATTCAAATTTAATTTGGTTTTTCGCCATTTATAAACGAATACGACAAAGTAGGCTTATGGTATTCAAATTGCGCCAATGGCAGCATCATCTTCACAGGTTTATATACTAATCTTTACGTAAAAGTATCCAGTTTAAGAAATTAATCAAAATAAAGACTAATTTGTGAGTAGCTCACGTCAAACTCATTATTTTGACTAATTTCTTAAACTGGCTACTTTCACGTTACGATTAGTATATAAACCTGTAAAGATGATACTGCCATTGGCGCAATTTAAATACCATAAGCCTACTTTTTTTTTTTTTTATTTAGTCCACAAAACTGACTACAACTGCTTGAATTACATTAATGAGGCAAGTTTATGAATATACATCTTCCGCAATTGAGTCTACTCGATGTGGACGTGACATGCGTGATACAGGGTACATACAGTAACAAAAAAAAAGAAACAACAGATAAACAAGAATTGCAAATAAATCCTAACTAAACTTAAGTGTGCTTAATTTCCTTTTAATAGACGGTATATTATCACAGAAGATATCTATAGCATCTCTGTAGCATCTCTGTACTTTGTCGTATTAGTTTACAAATTGCGAAAAACCAAATTAAATTTGAATTTCGCGGGCAGACCCGTCTCTTGGACCTTAAAGGTTATTTTGTACTGAGAACGTACTACGTAGCGAGCACAGGTAGCGAGTAATCACAAACCACAGGTTAATTATTAAAGATATAGTACGAAGCCACAGATCATAAACTAAGTAGGTAGTAATTTATACAGATTATAAATTACTACTAGTGCTGCCCTCACGGAGAGTAGAAGAATTTCGTGTCTTTGCGTTTTATTATTGCGAACAACTTGATTACAGACAGGTATAATCATTTTGTAAAAAAAAGAATGTGCTTTTAATTTCTCCCGATATTTTATATATCGAATGAAATATATCGATTGTAAGTGCCTATACTAGATGATTCGATAATATCGGGTTGCATCGATATATCGCGTACATATATCGATATTTTACGAAATATCGATTTATATCGTGCACTCCTAACTTGTATGCTCTTTGATCAACTTTGGTTGTTTAAAAATAAAGCTAAAAGCAATTTATTTATTTTTGTCCTTTATTTTAAAAATTCATTACATAAATAAGCATAATTTAAATTCGAATTATATCTATATAGAAATAGAAATAGAAATAGAAATAATTTTTATTCAAATAAACTTTTACAAGCACTTTTGAATCGTCAATGAATCTACCACTGGTTCGGAATGCCTTTCCTGCCGAGAAGAGCCAGTAAGAAACTCGGCGGTTGCTCTTTTCAAAAAAAAAAATAAAAAATTTACAATTGTTATTGAACACAGGATAGTTATTACTGTCTTATGAATCACTGGAGCGAATTATATCCACGCTTTTTTATCATTTACATAGTCTTCAATTGTATAATATGCTTTTTTCATGAGAGCAGATTTAATTGATTTCTTAAACTTGTGTAGAGGCAAGTCTAAGATTGACTGTGGAATTTTATTGTAAAACGTCACGCCCATTCTCACAAATGTCTTTTGGACCCTCTTGAGGCGCAGCCCAGGAAACATGAGCCTATTTGGATTTCTACTTGGTCTATCGGACAAATCACTCTTTTTTTTGTAACTCAAAATGTTTTGTCTGACAAATATTATGTTGTTATAAATATATTGTGAAGCTACTGTAAGAATGCCTATCTCTTTAAATCTTTCTCGAAGGGAATCCCGCGGCCTCAAATTATAGATTGCGCGGATTGCCCTCTTCTGCAAAACAAAAATTTTTCCAATATCGGCTGCCTTACCCCATACTAAGATTCCGTATGACATAATACTATGGAAATATGCAAAATAAACAATTTTTGCAGTTTCTATGTCAGTGAACTGTCGAATCTTCCTAACAGCGTAAGCAGCAGAGCTAAGTTTGCCAGCAAGCGTTGCTATATGGGTGCCCCATTGTAGCTTTGAATCCAGGGTTAACCCCAAAAACACTGTGGAGTCCTCAGTTTTCAAAGGTTCATTATTTATCTTTAAATTTTTACCGACAGTTCTCGTGTTAGGTAATAAAAACTCAACACACTTTGTTTTTTTAGCATTTAAAAGGAGATTATTTGCCGTAAACCATTCAGAAACTTGAGATAATGCATTATTTACATCGTCAAAATTGCCAATGCACACACAGTATGCACAGACATACAAGTTTTTGGAACTAATAATGGTGCACCAACCTCTATAATAATAATTAATTAATCTACGAAATACAATTCAACAATAATATTAGAAATTAAATTTAGAGGTTGGTGCACCATTTGCAATATTACCTATAAGTTCCACTCATATCTGCTTAGTGCAGCGATGAAATGACGTCAATCCAAAATGGTGTCAACCAAGTAGGTCCAAAATCAGATAGTCCTCAGCCTCTCCAGTGTTAATAGATTTAATTATAGAGCTCAGCGAGTACGTAAACCAAACTAAAACCCTAAGAACATTCATACTATATACATATGTATAATTAATCTAAGCTAAAACCTTTAAAACAGTATGGAAGCATATGTCTATATTACAAATCCAGGTTTTAGCACTGTAGCCTCTGTTACATGCCTTTCAAGTTCAGTAAAATTGTGTACAAATGCTCTAAAATAAATAATTGTATCATAAAAACTCAATTTTCAATCGGAATAATAAATCTTCGCATATTTTGCTCGACAGGCAAGTTTGGTGGTATCATATTCCTACCATAGTACAATTTGCTGGTTGGATCATGATGCCTACTTATGTGTTGCTTCAAGAAATGTGTGGTGACAAACTTCCGGGAGCAGATCTCACACATTAACGTAGGCCCTATGTGTTTGAACTTCATATGCTCTGCTCTAGCTGACGCATTCACAAAGCGTTCATTACATATTTTACAACTGTATGGTTTTTCTCCAGTATGCCGTCTCGTATGGTACAACAAAGCTTCTTTGGAAACAAACTTACTTCCACAAATTTCACATTTGAAATTCTTTTCACCAGTATGTTTTACCATGTGGACCTTCAAATAACTTGGTGCAGTAAACTTTTTGCCACATTCTTTACATACATGCGGCTGTGCATTGCCGTGAGCGAATCTTTCGTGGACTCTCAGACCACCGGGTGTACTATAGGCCTTGTCACATTTTTCACAAGTATATGACTTTTTCATATTATTTCTTATCGGGTGGGGATCGATTAAGTCTTCTAAACATAATTTCACATGTTTCTCATAAAATTCTCTTGTTGTATAAGATTTTCCACATTTTGGACATATGCTTTTCACTTTGTGTTTTTCTTCATGTATTTGTAGTTTGTCCAAACCTTGGCAGGGCTTCCCACACTCCTTGCATACATATATACAGTGCATCATATTCTGATGATCTTGTAAGCCTTCCTCTGTACTTCTATACTGACTGCAATCTGGACATTTGTATTTATGGTTATGTGTGCCATGATTAATTAGGGCTGAATCATTTTCAAATGTTTCCAAACATATCGTACAAGTAAAAATATCATGCATAGTTAAATTGTGAGCTTTAAGGTCGGGCGCAGTATCAAAATACTCAAGGCATGGTTGACATTCATAGGGGTGTTTTTTAGTATTCAAATTTTGTCTCCCTCTCTTCTTCTTTACAACTAGAGCTTTAGTTTCCAAACCATCAATTAATAAATACAATGTCTTGTTTTTATCTCTTGTATCAATATTGTCATTGAATGATTTTGTAAGGTTTTCAAACACTTGGTTTATGAGATATACTGAGTTTTGGCATTTCTCCATAAAACGAGCTGATGCAAGTGCTTGCGTGACACAATCAGGACATACCGCTTCAATTCCAGTAATTTCATCACAAATCTGTAAAGAGGAAAACTCTTATAAATTGTGAACCAAGCCTGAATTTAACCTGAGTCTTACCCTCCTGACCTGTAACCTTTCTGTAACATACACTATTTAGGCATTAATGTAGCACTTACATTTTCACCCAGAAGTTTAGTTAGAATTTCCGCTAAAGGTTGGAGTATACCATGTTCAGGATATAAGGATACCGCGTCGTCGAAACGAACGTAATGTTCTTGAATAACTTTTAGGCATAACCTGCAATGGCTGTAGCGATTCTCACTGATGATATTGGACACTATAACACTCAGATTTGGCTCCTCCAACATTTTGTTTTGTGAAAGTAAGTAGCCGAATAATAATAAATAAAATATTAAGAACTCAAGTCAAATTCAATCAAATAATACGCGCGCTTCCACAAGTTTTCGTTCAAGAATTCAATAGGTACGGAAATCTGCTAAGACGCCATTTTAAATGGGAAATGGGAATTCTAAAATGATGAAAACCATAGAGACAAATACCAAGAAACTTCTTTTTCCCATTTTACAATAAAGTTTACAATACAGCAACATACGGTCTTATCGATAGGAAAATATTAACATTATATTTTAAAGACTAGTTTTTTTTACTTTTCTTCATTTTTCGAACTTATCCGGAAAATGAAGATAATCATAGATAATTATTATATTGTCTTTTATATTGTTGATTATAATGTTCTGTCATGGTTCTGTCCATGTCGTAGAGAGAGAAGACATAGAGTCAGTGACGATTTCTTTCTCACTCACACTAAAAAGAGAGCAGAGATAAAGTTATTAATGTGATAAACAGAGACGCAGCTACCCAATTTTTTGTCCCTCATCGTGTAACCAGTTTTTTTCAAGGTCGACACACTTTTGTGCCCAACAAACTGACAGTTAATAAGAAAATTTAGTATCTATGTGTGTTGCCAGCTTTAGGTACCTATACAATGTCCCGATTTTCCCTATCCTACTTATATTATAAATGTGAAAGTTTGAATGTATGTAGGGCCATCCATACATACATCCAAATTTCAGCCATATCGGTTTAGTGTGGCGTGATTGAGTAACAAACATATGGATGTTTGTTACTCAATACGCCACACTAAACCGATATGGCTGAAATTTGGCACGGAGATAGGTTTTTTTTAGTAATGTCCTCTGACATACCGTAACGGCGGGTTACTTTGGCTACTTTTTCAATTTTTTTTTTAATTTTTGTTGAAACAAAATAAAGTCGTGATGGAAGAAATGAATATTATGAGAAAAGAAAAGAAAGATGATGGATACTAGAATATAATATATGTCGGCGATGATTAAAGTGTATTCAGTTAGATAGTGTCGGTTACTGTTCTGAATCATCCTGAAGTTTCGTTCGAATGTCCAACAACCAGTCGAGAACTGTTGGCGATCTTAAGAATTATTTTATTTACAAAGTTCTTAATTTTTAAAGCCATTTTTAAATAGCTAGAGGCAGACTTTTAATGTTTTTTTTAAATAATTATTAACTTAAACTATGAAGAGTTGCAGTTTTATACGACTGCCTGAAAAAAGGAATATACTGTTAATTTCATTAATGATGATTTTGATGACTAAATATACAATTTTTGTTGCTTTTAATTCAATAGCATTACTCGATCGAAGGAAAATTTTAACTGTTCATTACAAATTATTTTGTGTAACATTCTTACTAGTAACGAAAAAAAATTTTCCTTTGTGTTACATACATCTTTTTTCAAAGTGACTCACATATGCTAAATTTCTATTCGGCATTTCAATATTTTTTTTAAGGAGCAAATAATTATCTAGTGAATTGGTCCTATGAAAGTACATTAAAAAACTTTAGTATAAAAAAAAATATTTTTAAAAAACCGACTTACGTGTACAAACTAAAATTATTTTATACTTTTAAGTGGTGGTTGAAGTTAATATTGTGTGCAATAAAGAATAATAAATTCTTTATTGCACACAATATTAAGATATATGTAAAAAATAGAAGCTTACCCTAATAGGTATGTCTCTCCCAGACAACCTTATATGTGTAGGTATGTTATTTAAAAAATAAAACAGTTCAGCATCTGTTTTGTCGTTTTATTTAAAAATCCTGGGAAGAATTTTCCATCTAATTTGGGGTACTAGGGGAGTGCAGTTATTGTGGCAACATTAAACTCGAACTTGTCATGTGACGTCATCGTTACGTCATGTTATCTCTATTTCAGTCGCGGTTACACAGTACCTTGGTCTATTGCCTTCTCTGTCTACGGTCCATGTTCTGGGCCCCAAGTCTGCTATTTTACATGTCATTGTCATGGATCCGCAATACAATTACAATACAAATATCATTGGTCCAAAATTTCGTAGTCTACTAAATTCACAATGGTCGTTCGATTTCTTATAATTAGATTGTAATTTAATGATACCTCGGTATTGGAATTAGCTTAAAAAGCGTTTCCCGAAATGAGTTTCAAAAAAAACTACATATTAAAAACGTTTATTTAAGCTAGATTTAAAGCTAGATGTGTCAGTGGCAAACCATCGGTAAACAATTGTGACGCCATTGAATTAGTAGACTACCAAAATTGCTAAAAGTAGCAATTGGGATGTCATTGATAGGCAATGTAACTACAATTGCAATAGCAGACTTGGGCCCCTGTTCTGTCATTAAAGATTTGAAAGTTTTTGTCTTTTTACCTATGCTTTTTACCTTCCATGATTTTTATACATTCAAGTTTTTACATGCTTAGCAACATTTAATTTTTTTCTTTGTGAAAGGAATATAATTCGTTTAAATTATAAATAATACGAGTTTTACTTACAGTTACCAATACCATTTATTAGCATCAAAACCTAACAAACGTTTTTTAGCCAACATTTTCCTAACCACTTTGCTGAATATATTTGTAGCATCGTCCAGTACTTGGCCAAAGTCTAGAGGGAATTCTGATGAAAGACCTATAACAAATTATTAAATATAGGAGTAGCAAAATTCACACAAATTGTGATAATTGTTAAAAATAGTAATAATACCAAAGAATTCTATATGTATATAAATATGTATATAATCAAAGAATAATACATACCTTGCTTCACTATTGTTTTTATGTCTTCATCCCATGAATTTTCCTTGCTGTGTGTCATTTCGACCTGTAAAAAACAAACTAATTTCATTTCACATCTCAAACATTTTATGCTATATGAAATAATCTTTATTGTTATTTACTATAGATAATATAATGAGCAATAGTAAAATAATTCGTTTGCTTGAAATCATTTTTAGGTACCTATTACAAAATATTTTGTTAAACACTTTTTGAATTTAAATTCACCGCGCAATTTTTGATTGAACACAATTTCCCCAAGGAACACAAGGAATATACCTACTAAACGGAGTGATTAAATTCTCTTGGAATAATATACTGGTAGAGATTAGTGCAAAGGATTAGTGTATATTATGTTCCTTGACTACTCTCTAGTCTCTACCGAGAGGATTTCCCTTTTTATCTTGGTAGAGACACAGATTATTGACCGAGCGAAGCGAGGTCTCTGAGTCTACGTGAGTGACTTTCCACTTGTCTGTCCGTCCGTCTGTCAGAACTCAGAGCCTTATAACTTCTGAATTACTGAACCAAGGAACATAATACTCTGACGAGATTGAAATTGACGACATGGGGGACTTTCAAAGTGGAGATTTAATTTGAGTCATATACCTATAAAAAGCTACTGCATATTAGAAACTGAAACTTGTTTGGAAATTCAGTTATATCCTGTACTTGAATAAGAAATACAATAATTAGGTGAATTAGTTAAATATTATAAAGAAAAGAAATTATTTAATTTTTAATTTTATGATAGCTACACAAATAATAATAATGCTAATAGATGGCGCTGTATTTACCATCATCTTAAAAACAGAATTAGATTATGATGATGAGATTACTCTAGATTGATTATGGGATACCGCGAGGTCTCAGTTCGGGGCATTCAGTATATTTCATATCAGTCTATTCAAAGTACTCTGTGGTTCGGGGCGAACCACTAGTGTGACTAGTAGGCGTAGACAGAGAACTAGTAGGCATAAGTAGAGATCAGTTTATTGCACAAACATATAAGTTGATATTCCTGTGGATATTCCTTGCTCTTCATGCACAGCACAGGGCCCCAAGTCTGCTATTTTACATGTCATTGTCATTGAACTGCAATACAATTACCTTTATAATGAACAGGGGCCCAAGTCTGCTATTGCAATTGTAGTTACATTACAGTTACATTGCCTATCAATGACATCCCAATTGCTACTTTTAGCAATTTGACTTGGGGCCCAGGGGTTCAATTGTCTATCAATGACATGACAATTGATAAAAATAACAATTGTCATGTCATTGATAGACAATGTAACTACAATTGTAATAGCAGACTTGGGCCCCTGAATGTAATTATCATTGGTCCAAAATTTCGTAGTCTACTAAATTCACAATGGTCGTTCGTTTTTTTATAATTGGATTGTAATTCCATGATACCTCGGTATTGCCATTAGCTTAAAAAGCTTTGCCGAAATGAGTTTCAAAGAAAACTACATATTAAAAACGTTTAAACGCTAGATGTGTCAGTGGCAAATCATCGGAAAACAATTGTGACGCCATTGAATTAGTAGACTACCAAAATTGCTAAAAGTAGCAATTGGGATGTCATTGATAGACAATTGAACTCGTAGACAGAGAAGACAATAGACGAAGGTACTGTGTAACCGTGACTGAAATAGAGATAACATGACGTAACGATGACGTCACATGACAAGTTTGAGTTTAATGTTGCCACAATATCTACACTTCCCTGTTACCCCAAATTAGATGGAAAATTCTTCCCAGGATTTTTAAATAAAACGACAAAACAGATGCTAAACTGTTTTATTTTTTAAATAACATACCTACACATATAAGGTTGTCTGGGAGAGACATACCTATTAGGGTAAGCTTCTATTTTTTACATATATCTTAATATTGTATGCAATAAAGAATAATAATATAAAAAAAAATATATTTTTAAAAAACCGACTTCAACCACCACTTAAAAGTATAAAATAATTTTAGTTGGTACACGTATTGCGGTTGAAGTCGGTTTTTTAAAAAGATTTTTTTTTATATTAAAGTTTTTTAATGTAGTTTCATAGGACCAATTAACTAGATAATTATTTGCTCCTTAAAAAAAATATTGAAATGCCGAATAGAAATTTAGCATATGTGAGTCATTTTGAAAAAAGATGTATGTAACACAAAGGAATTTTTTTTTCGTTACACAAGTTACTAGTAAGAATGTTACACAAAATAATTTGTAAAGAACAGTTAAAATTTTCCTTCGATCGAATAATGCTATTGAATTAAAAGCAACAAAAATTGTATGTTTAGTCATCAAAATCATCATTAATGAAATTAACAGTATATTCCTTTTTTCAGGCAGTCGTATAAAACTGCAACTCTTCATAGTTTAAGTTAATAATTATTAAAAAAAAACATAAAAAGTCTGCCTCTAGCTATTTAAAAATGGCTTTAAAAATTAAGAACTTTGCAAATAAAATAATTCTTAAGATCGCCAACAGTTCTCGATTGGTCGTTGAACATTCGAACGAAACTTCAGGATGATTCAGAACAGTAACTGACACTATCTAACTGAATACACTTTAATCATCGCCGACATATATTATATTCTAGTATCCATCATCTTTCTTTTCTTTTCTCATAAAATACATTTCTCCCATCACGACCTTATTTTGTTTCAACAAGAATTTAAAAAAAATTTGAAAAAGTAGCCAAAGTAACCCGCCGTTACGGTATGTCAGAGGACATTACTAAAAAAACCTATCTCCGTGCCAAATTTCAGCCATATATATAGCTGAAATTTGGATGTATGTATGGATGGCTATACATACATCCAAACTTTCACATTTATAATATTAGTAGGATAGGGAAAATCGGGACATTGTATAGGTACCTAAAGCTGGCAACACACATAGATACTAAATTTTATTATTAACTGTCAGTTTGTTTCGCACAAAAGTGTGGCGACCTTGAAAAAAACTGGTTACACGATGAGGGACAAAAAATTGGGTAGCTGCGTCTCTGTTTATCACATTAATAACTTTATTTCTGCTCTCTTTTTAGTGTGAGTGAGAAAGAAATCGTCACTGGGTCTATGTCTTCTCTGTCTACGATTGAACTACAATTGCAATAGCAGACTTGGGCCCCAGCTCTTTATGTAAAATAAGTAGGTACCTATTTCCATGACTATAGTTTTATGCGATCCATAAATAATAGACTTCTGTTTTAAATCTGTGGTCAATAGCTTTTTCTTGTCGAAATTGTCAATCATAAAAAATACAAAATGGCTGAAACTCGTTGGACTGCGACAGACGTCCCGTGAAATATGCCTTTTATGGAATGGTATTAACTGTAAATAAACATTAAAGTGCAAGTGTCGTGTTTCCCGCAGTGTCTTGTGCTTGTGCATGTTGTGTTTATCTGTGTTAACGTTGTGATTACGTGAAAATAGAGCAGTTTTCGTGCAGTGTTTTGTATCTTGTTTTCACGGAGTTCTTCACTTTGTCGTCTGTTTTGGATTTATGTTTACTTGGCCACGGTTAGTATTACTATTATCACTTACAATCGTTAAGTTATCATTTGTTTCGAAGTAGTTAGTAGGGATTACTTTTATTGTCGCGATGCGTGTAAATAATTTTCAAAAAGTTTTGACAATAGTGTTTGTCTCGCAGGTTTTAGTGTTTTCGTATAAGTGCGAGCGAGATATCGTTAGCTATTCGGGAGATATGTGAAGTTGTGTCACTCCCTTAGGTATGGAAAGTGTGTCGAGATCGTGTATTATTGTTTTGGTGGCGACTGGCAACCTATTACGAAATGTTAGAATCATAGAGCAGCTGCGGCCGTGGGTCATTCGGAGGCAATTATAGACCGACCCTCTAAGATTAAGCGTGACCTAAGGCGCGTAGGATGTCGCAGCATCATAGTAGTGACATCACATTTGTGTCTTTTAGGAATCTTTGCATTTTATTTACATTATCAACTTTTGTAGAACATGCTGAACTTCCGCAGGCGACTTTTTGGTCTGTATAAGTTAACATTGGCATCCCAAAACTGTAATTTATCTTTAGTTTTATCAAAAGAAGTAGATTAGGTCAGGTTATATGACAAAGATGTGACTTTTAAGGTAGTAAATGATTACAGAGACTGATAAGCAACAGCTAGAATACACCAATTATAGCTTAGTAGTTTACTGGCTTTAGCCTCCATTCAGGGTGTCCAAAGTTCAAATCCTATGCATGCACATCTAATTTTTCAGATTTATGTGTTTTCCACTTAAATATCAGTTTTATTAATTTTGGAGGAAAATATTGTACTGTGCACCATCATACATAAGTTTTTATATTTTATTCTAAGTATAATCCTGTTACTTGATAAACAACGAATGAATCTAATTTGATCTTCGTTCTAACATAATAGGGCCTTGTGTTTATTCTAATTTTGTTATTGTAGTAGGTAATCAAATTCATGTACTGAATGAACATGTAATAAGCAAGTTTAAAATGAAATTAACATCAGTATTCTGATAATAATATATTGGTGATCTATGTAGAAAAAGCTTAATTATCTAGGTAATTAAAAGACTTTTTTTTTATTAAAGTGTTCACTTACACTTAAAGCAAATATCCTAATAGATTTATAAATATTAGAATTATTTTATTCGACTAGAATTTTTTTATTGTGAGACTTTCTTTACTATAATTTTATATCTTTTCATATTTTGTGTTGTACTTTGTTTACACCAGACATTCATACATTGACCAGATTTAGTCCACTATTTTCAGAAATTATGAATTTCAAAATTGTCCCTGTTGGGAATCAAACCTAAGAACTTCCAGTTTAAGACACACAATTTAGCTTTGATGATTGGCATAGAACACAATCTTATGCTGCTTATGTATAGTAGCTCCCGTTGACTTGTTTGATGTCTTCCACTTAATTACTGGAAAAATCAGTTTTGGTACAGTATCCCCCAGTTTGCCAAAACAGATTTTTCTGATTCTAGGTTACCATTTCCACATCTTTGGACCCCATTGGTTTTTCAAGCTATATTCTGCCCTAGCACACAGCATCTAGTAGGTTTAATGAGCAGTTGCTGATCATTTGCCACTTTATTTTCAAGAATTGATGAGCTATTGATATATAACTCATCAATTCCCATCAATCCACAAAATGGCTAAGTCCAGTAGGCATAATGTGCCTGGAAAGGCAAAGGAAAAAGTGTGCTGATGACATCATGCACACAGCGGGGAAGGACTGGATGTGTATTGCCCAAGACTGACAGAAATGGCAAAAGATAGAGGAGGCTTTTACCCATAGGGGACCACACACGAAGGACTAGATTAGACTTGCAACCTAAAGCTTAATTTGTTGAGATACATGTGTGTGGGATAAATAAAGCTTAATAATTAATAACTCTGCAGTGTAACAATCACAATCACCACTAATTACTGAATTTATGCAGCTCTTGCTGCATCAATGCATTCTAAATGGAGATGCGCAGAGTACTTGTTTTTTACTCGGTACTCTGTGTATTCTGCCTATTTTTCAGTATATATCTTATAATCGGCCGATTAAGTCGGTTCCAGTGACAAAGTATTTAATTATAAATTACAGTTAAGTTAGAGGCATAATGACATGTGAATGTCCTGCCCACCACTTGAATGGACTCTGATCTCGCAGCAATAAATTTTTGCTTCATAGCTATCTAACTCTACAGTGATGGGACATTAAGGATCTCCACAATTTAGTGGCTTGGTGTAAGTCAGTTTCTCGTAGCAACTCCACAAAGATACATGAACATTTTCTGAAAGTTTTTTGTGAAATGTTAACATAATATCATTTTCTTCTTCCTACTGATTCTAAGAATAAAATCAGTTCACATTTTTCTGGATTAAGATCTCAATGTAAATCAGCGGTCCAATAAAGTGGCCAAAGAATAGTATTTGTCGTCTTTTATTCCAGAAAAAGGGTTCAGAACTTTGTCTTATTTTTTTCATTGTGCTATGTTATTGTTTGAGCACATTTCTAGGACATCAGGCTAACAGGTATAAACCTTTTTTTCGCGCCATTAAAATAGCTATTTGCGTAAAAACTGAATGGAGTTATTTGGCATTTCGAAACAGGGGTAGATTCATTTGACGATTCGAAAGCACTATGTAAAAGTTTATTTGAATAAAAAATTATACTATTCTATTCGTGTTAGGGCGCAGTGTGACTCTACCTTTAGAGAAACCACCACTTCCGTACGACTGCCCTTCACGCCTTGTTCACACTTTATAGCTATTACTATTATTATGTGTGTGCGTGTGGCGACTACAAATAGCATGGACTTGGCAAAGTCGTATTTTCCATTTTATTCTAAGCTAGGCAAAAATGCTTATCGATACTGGGCGATTTTCATTCACTGATAACTACAAGCTTCTAATTTTCTTTAATATGGCTGGCTGGCTTTAAATATAGGGACGAATTTGAGCGTTAAAACAACGTGAGAAATAAACCTTTTACTTTCAAGTTAGGGTGCGTACAGATCTGATGAATGCGCCTGTTTGCGAAAGGACAGTGAGTTGCACGCGTCAAATAAGTACTACTCGTTCATCGCCCGCGCGCAAGTTCACTGTCTGCGTGCCGCTTCCTTACGCCACGTGCACCTGCCATGCGTGCGATCTACAAGCGAGCAGAACCTTCGCTTGCGTAGGTTGTAATTAAGAGGCGCACGAAACAAGTTACAGAAACTGCATGCGAACCGCGCAAGTGCAGCACGTGTGTGGCATTCGCCAGATGTGTACGCCCCCTTATAATATTTCGATACTTAAAATCTATTCACATCATCTTCTTCTTTATCAACTGATAGAAGTCCACTGCCGGACATAAGTTTCTTGCATGGACCTCCACAGGCCTCAGTCTTGCGCCGCTTGAATCCAGCGGCTTTCGATTCGTTTGATGTCGTCGGTCCACCTATTGGGGTTTCACATCATCGGTATGTGAAAACCTGTGAACTAACCGTAGTCTATAGTTGTTGCGGTCTCACTTCATGTGCGCGTATGCCGCGGTGTATGAAATCTGACACTCGTTCAGTGGCGTAGGGCGCTTTACTGCTAATATTTGCCCGCCATTTTGTGTACCCTAGCCACAGACATTGTAGAGAGCAGATCCGGCATAGCTACTTTAGAACGGTGTCAAAAACAATACCTCCAGACCTACCTACCGTTGCTCCAGATCTTTTTTTCGACGTACTACCAAATTGTGGAATCATCTCCCTTCGACAGTGTTCCCACTTAATTACAATATGGGGTTATTCAAGGGGCGGACCAATAAATTCCTGAAAAGCCGGCAACGCATTGGTGGTGCTTCGGGTACTACAAGTGTTCATGGGCGGCGGTAATCACTTTACATCAGGTGACTCGCCAGCTCGTTTGCCCAACTCATCAGATCCTTCTCTGTTCTCGATCACCATTTATCTTACCTACTCATTGAGACTATTCTTATGAGGCCAAAAATACTATATTTTATGTGCTGTAAGTTGCTGATGAGTTGGGTATCCCGCAGACTATTGCAGTATCAGTTCAAGGTTACCATGCCTTGGAAATAATCCGAAGTACCAGCACACCAAATTTCAAATCAATCGCACCAGTGAAAGTGTGTAAATCAAGTAGGAAATGAGCTGACGATCTTCACAAATTATAGCTTAAATCTACCTCGATCGCTTCAGCTTTCAGAGAAAACTGCATTAAATCAATCCATTCGTTAGGTAGCTACAAGGGAACCCACAGACACACATATACACACACACGTAGATAGACACGTCAAACTTATAACACCCCTCTTTTTTGTCCGAGGTTAAAAATTGAAACTAATGCCGCTTTTTTAAAATATTCCGTTCAATTCCGCTGACCTTATGCCTATATAGCTCTGCGATTTAGTTGTCCAACCTGAAATTGAAAGTCTGCCGGCACACTAACACAATATACCTTCTAACGAAGAAGATGTATAGTTTAGTTTGTAAGCCTCAATAGCCCAACGGTTAAAGTAGCAAACTGAAAAACTGAAAGGTTCGCAGGTTCGACCCCATCCGTTGCACTATTGTCGTACCCACTCCTAGCAGAAGCTTTACGCTTATTTGGAGGGTATAGGAGGATATTACTCAACTTCAGCTTGGCTAATATTCTTTAAAAAAAAAAAAAGTTACTCCTAAATATTTGGGCGTTATGTCGTCATCGTAAACGTGAATGGGTTGGCGTTTGTGAATTGACGTGTTTCTAAACGTTTAACGGCGCAAACTACAAAGGAGTGCGTTAAATTTAATTGCGACCGTCACGATCGCTTTGCGATTCGATTTGCGCTGTTCGCCTTCCGTTTTGGCGATGCGATCAAACGCTGTTTGTTTTCTGCAGTGTAGTAGATAAATCGGAATTTGACTTAAGCACCGAAATAAATGTTTGAATGGCATTGGTGAAGGTTTCCAAGAATTAATAGTCCTCGACAGCTTACAGCAGGTGTAAAGTATTTGGCTCATTGATGTAGTCTCAATGTTGAATAGGCTTCAATAATGGATAGTTAAAGGTGCGGATTGAAAAATGAAAGGTTCGATTCCCACCCGTTGCACTATTGTTGTACCCACTCCGTTAATTTGGAGGAGAGAGAACAATATTACCCAAGTCACTTACTATCAGGTGAGATCGCAGTCAAGGGCTATCCTGTCATCGAATAAAAAAAAAAGTTCAGCTTGGTCAACATTCTTTTTTTTTTTGCTTGTAGTCAGTGACCAGTAGGGCTAACATGCGCGCTACGAGAAAGTTTTGTCTACACGTTTACTCGTAGTCTCTATGTGAATCTCTACAGAGATTCACGCATAAAGTGTCGACAAAATTTTCTCGTGGCGCGCATGTTAGCCCTACGTTCGAAAAATGGAGAAGATCGGTGACCGGTGTTCACAGGAACTCGGCTTGATGTGGAGTAGCCATTAGTACCTTTCGACTCGAACGTACTTCCTTGGTTCCTAGAAAAATGAATGAATAATATTTATTTTAGATAACACGGGTCTATAGATATTAGTGACAGATGCTTATAACTGTGTTAATTTATACATTAACTAGTTGATGCCTGCGTCTTCGTCCGCGTGGATTTACTTTTTAAAATCCTGCGGGAACTCTGATCTTCCGGGATAAAAAGTAGCCTATGTCACTCTCCAGCAGGGCGAGCATGGGCGGGAGAAGTTTTATCCCCGGGAAAAGGATAAAATGTTTATCCCCTTATCCACCCGTCGAGCATGGGCTCAGCGGTGGAAGAATATTGACAGTGGATAAAATGGGAGAAAATTTATCCCTGCAATTATTGCCATTATAAGAAAATCATGGAAGTAGGAGGTACAAATACCACAATACTTCAAAATTTATGTCAATTCGATCTCAAAAAGTCATTATTTTTATCTATACTCGTGATTTTGACAGTTAATAGGTGATTCGTAGGTGGTTTTTGTCTGTGGTTTTTGTTTTCGTTTGACCCTTTCAAAAGTCAAAAAAGGAAAAGTTTATCCCTTTCACTTGTCCCCATGTCCGGGAACATTCGGGGGAAGTTGCTCCACTTGTTATGTCAAATAGGGATAAACTTCTCCTTTCCCCTGTCGCCATGCTCTAGCATAGGGAAAAGATAGGTTTATCCCCTGTCAGTGGATAAAATCGGGGGATAAAGCTTTTATATTCTGTCCATGCTCCCAGTGCAGGTCCTCAACTATACCCATGCAAAAAATCACGTCGATCCGTAGCTCTGTTGCAGCGTTATTGAAGGACAAACCAACAAACAAACACACTTTCGCATTTATAATATTAGTAAGGATTCACAGACATCGCAACTAAAGCCGAAATAGATGTTAAAATGTATTGTTGCAGCCAGTACGGCTTAAACCCAGCCATTCAGAGTCATTGCGATCATCACAGTGTAGCAATCATTTTCAGACCATCCCACAGCCGTACTATTAAGTAATAATGACAAGTTTCGCAAACTTTATGGCGTAGCGTCGTCGACTTCTCACCATCAACTGACATCGCTCATTGCAGTGAGGAGTTGATATGACTGATGACACTAATTAAAAATAACCGATCAAATGCGAGTCGGACTCGAACACGAAGGGTTCCGTACCAAAAAACGCAGAAAAAAAAACACGTTTCCAGTAGGGGAGACCCCTTGATTTTTTTAATTTATTTTTATTTTTAATATTTGTTTTTAAAGCGGCAACAGAAATACACATTCTGTGAAAATTTCAACTGTACCTATTACGGGATCATGAGATACAGCCCGCTGACGGACAGACGGGCGGATTGCGGAGGTTTAGTAAATAGGTTCCCGTTGGTTACCCTTCGGGGTAGGTACCTACGGAACCCTCAAAACTAAAAGTCCAATGCTTTCTCTCCACACCTACTTGATTTAGCGGTGACGGTGTGTTGTAAAACGTTAATATGGATGTCCTTGGCTAGAATCCAATGTATATGAAAATTATTATTAAATATAAGTAACCATCGCACCCAATATATATATTACTGGCTTTTGCCCGCGATTTCATTCGCGTGGAGTTAGGTTTTTGAAATCGTTTTAACGGGATAGAAAGTATCCCATGTCACTCCAGGACCACAAATATACCTATGCAAAAAATTACGTCGATTCGTTGCTCCGTTGCTGCGTGATTGAAGGACAAACCCGAAAACAAACAAACCAACCAATATTATAAATACGAAAGTGTGTTTGTTTGTTGGTTTGTTGGTTTATTCGTTTTTTGGTTTGTACTTCAATCACACTGCAACAGAGCTACGAATCGACGTGATTTTTTGTATGGGTATAGTTGAGGACATTGAGAGTGACATAGGCTACTTTATATCCCGGAAAATCAAAGAGTTCCCGCGGGAATTAAAAAACTAAATCCACGCAGACAAAATTGCGGGCATCAGCTACCTAATACTTTTATAAATACAATTATCACGAACCGGGAAACTTGTAAATCAAACTGCAAGTAAGTAAAGATATCAAAAGTAAAAATGAACACGCAACATGGCGTGACGAAACGCTTTGGTAAACTTGCTAAGTTGCGAAAGAGATGTATTAATTGCTTGTACACGCTTCCAAAACCATCGTATTACCTACCTACTACCTAGCCATTTACCTACTAGTTTTTTTTTTAAAAGAATATCAGCAAAGCTGAACTTGACTGATATTCTCCTCTCCCCTCCAAATAAGCGAAAACTTGTGCAAGGAGTGGGTAAGACAATAGTGCAACGGGTGGGGATCGAACTTACAACTTTTCAGTTTTCGGTCTGCACCTTTAACCGTTGGGCTATTGAGGTTTTGTCAAGACACGCAAAATATGTTTTGTACATTATGAGTTGGAGCATAGATACTTACTTACTAGAAACTACGCCGTAAATCATGACGCTGTTGCATATTTGCTCGAGTTTTACATTATTTTAACACTTTACAGTTTGCGTCGAGTTTGTAATTAGCTGCAGTTGTTAAGTTTCATTGCGAACTCGTTCATAACACGTATGTCGTATATTACATACATGAACATACTCGCACACTTGTCGGAACGAACTAATGTTTTTAGAACAATAAAGCTTTATAATAAATCATAGGTGACTGGCAAGTAGTGTTGCCAGATTCAATTTTACAAAGATCGGGACGGAAATGAAAAAAAGCGGGACTGGACTGAAAAATCTGCACTGGTAGCATGGGCAGGAGATAAAAGTTTTATTCCCCGATTTTATCGACTGACAGGGGATAAAATTATCTTTTCCCTATGCTAAAGCAGGGCGACAGAGGAGAAGGCGATGTATATTTCTTTAAGTATATCCACTGAGTGTTATTTCGACCGCTGTGCCCATGCTCGACGGGTGGATAAAGCTAAGCGAGGGGATAAACGTTTTATCCTTTTCCCGGGGATAAAATTTCTCCCGCCCATGCTACCAGGGCTGACTTAGAAAAACTGTCAACGATGTATGTTCCATATTTATGAGTTTTATAAGTGTTATGTAGTTGAATTAAAGGAGTGTAACTTAGAATCCTTTAACGGCAAAGAAAACCACGTTAACTCGTTAATTTTAGAGATGCTGTATTGAAAAAGCTTCCCGACGATTCAAAGCCTATTTCAGTACTTTCCTCGCTGACCTACCGTGCCTGACCTAAATTGCCTACTTAGATAAAAAAAATTTAGGCATTCAGTGTTCGGCTGCGGGAGTGTCTAAAGTGATTGCTACAGTGTGACTATCGCAATCATATCTGATTGCTCGACACTTTCTCGCTATTGGCTAAAATGCATTTCATTGTTGAAGCAAAAACTCTATGAATTGCACTACTACTCTTGAGACTAGCAATGAGTGATGAAGCTTTCCGTAATAGAACAGCCGCACAATATGCTGTCGCGTCCCGACAGGACTGAAAAACGGGACGGATCCCCCAAAACTGGGCAACACTACTGCAAGTCTGCAACGTGACGCTCATCGGTCGTAAAGCGTTTAACGCTACGTCCATCCTGTTGGATGTCTGTTAAATCATACGAAATTGAGATGAACAAGAAAATCTACGGATATAATCTTCAGAAAATTGGATGTAATATCCGTCTTGTATTGTTTCTGTTCGTGTAAAATGCAGCCTATGTCACCCGGACCATTATAATGACCGCTAAAGTCATAACTCTTTTTTTCGTTTTGCTTTAGTCTGGTAAAAATCTTTCAAACCTTTACAAAAATAATTGAAATTGGTCAACTTAGAAAACTGTAAAATTATATTTATTGATAAACTAAAAGATAATATCACTAAACTGTTGAAGATAGCTCATTTCGGGCATTTCATTAATTGATTTTCATGTCCGGTAGGAGGCTTTGGCCGTAGCCAGTTACTACCCTACCGTCAAAGACGTGCCACCAAGCGAGTTAGCGTTCCGGAACGGTGGCGTGTAGAAGCAGATAAGTAAATTGGGTTGAAAGTACACTCTCATACTTCTTCCAAGTTACCCCGCTACCACCTTAGACTGCATCGTCAATCACCATCAGGTGAGATCGTAGTCAACTTGTCATCGAATAAAAAAAATTGTGCTTTCTTTGTTATGGATATAAAGATCATGGGAAATAGTTTAAAAAAAACGGAGATACATACCTATGAAATTCAAAATTCGCTCTAATGAAAAGAGAACATAGGTACCTACCTAATAAAACATAATATTATCCTGATGATTTGGCAAAAAAACGCTATCTAATATCGGTCAAATCGAACTGTTAATTTTTTCTTGCCCCAATAACATTACGTTACTCATATTAACTGCATTAGGTATGCCCAGCAAATAAATATCTTAGCTCATATCTCGAAACGGTAAACAACACCGCATAATATCAGTAAAATCCTTTGCCCTTATCAGCTAAAACATAAGAGCTACAATCCGACGGAATACATTGCTACCCTCGTGCCAAACCGGTCCCGAACTCACTGATCTTACGCAAGCCACATTTATCATACCTACGATCGATTTATTGGACTCTGTGGAACTAGATTTTTATACTGTGTCACTTGTCTAGTTATTAAACTATAGATTTATTACTTATTTATATACTCTGTGTACTTAATTGGGTACGCATCGACACTAAAACAACTAAAAATCACGAGAAGGCTATCGACCACCTGTCTCCAGAGGATACTCGATTACTTCGGCCACATTGTCAGAAGGGAGGGACACAATTTAGAAAAGATCGTGATTACTGGCAAAGTGGACGGAAAGAGACCTCAGCGACGTAGCCCGGTGCGTTGGTCAGACCAAATCCGCACCACTCTCGATAGCACGGTTCTCCAAGCAAGGCGCGACATCTTCGATGCCCCCATTGCTCTGTCATCTCCTGCGTCATTCCTCTCATGTCATATCCTGTGTATCGGAACACGACGCAGAGAGAGCAATCTTACTAATATGTGGTATAAAAAAAATAGTGTGGTTGTTTGTTGGTTTGTCTTTCGATCAGGCAGCAGCAATGCAATTTACGTTGTTTCCATTTTTAAGGACACTATCAACAAACGAACAAAGGGCTGACCGTTCAATTGACGGTTTATTCTACTCGTAGGTCATCCATTACGGTAATTTCAGTGTCAGCTTCCTTATTATGGTGAATTTTGCGACTAGTTTACACAGGTATTTAACGGTTCGTAAGGTCGGATTAATTGACAATTCTATTAAGCATCATTACGTACAAAAGCATAGTATAAGCGGATGCTATAACCTTTTGTTGCTTTGTTCCTCCCCTTACGGCACCGCTTTTAGTTAATGAAAGACAAAAGCTAGCCCCTAAATACAATCCACTACCTAATGTCATTTCTACCTATAGGTGTTCCCCAAAAGGTTCGTGAAAACGACGACACAAGGATTTACCTAACTTAGCTAGCCCGAACGTTGGTTAAAACGGGCATCAAGCAGGTTTCAGCACGATTTTTTTCCTTGACCGTTAAAGCAAATTGCTTCAGACAAGATTGCGATGGTCACTGATGCAGACAATCCCACAGTTGAGTCAGGATTAGGACAATCCACCACTTAATCACGGGCATTAGAAGTGATGGGCAGCCGCTTTCCCCAGATTTACATGGTAATCCAACCATCGATAAAACTATAAATTGCCGTGAAGATCGAATTGTCGATACTGCCTTTTAGGATAAGTCGTGACGAGATTTGCCACTATCTGCTAGATACTTGTATTTGCGCCGCCGTGTTTCTCCTCCGTTGCCAAATAGCATGAGCATTGATATGCGACACGAATTCGATGTTTCTTTTTCACAATTCCGCGCAGAATGTGTGGAAACATAACCTGAGACTTCTTCGCCTTTCTGAACATAAAAGTAAACGTTAAGTACTAACTATAAAATCTTAGGCAATAAGGCTGGAATGTATAGATCGCTTTCTCACTGCTCAAACTCGAGGCAGAGTTAAAACGAGAGGTTCAAGACATATTTGTGTCTCGTTTTAACTTTTGACTGTCTCAAGCAAAGTTGGAGTACTCTCTAAAGATCCCAAGTGATTATTTATTCCTGTTTTCGTACAAGCAACTTGTTTATAAGTATCAAACCATGTAGTGGTCCGTGTAGTTTAGAAACCCTGGCCTAGGTGTAAGGAGAAGTAAGAAAATTTTTATTTTATTATTTAAAACGCTTACTTTATCAGCATAGTAAAGTGCTTTTACTGGTGTAATTTCAGCACTTTAATTTTTATGGCAATTTTTATGCCAAATTCTTTAATGTGTAGGTATGAGTACTTAACTACATTTTAAACAGCTACTCAATGTAAATTGTGCGACAGGGTAATCGATACTTCACATTCTTCTTCGAAACCCTTTTAACTTGCCGAAGATTACTTGGAAGTGTATACTAAAAGGCTTCACTGATGACGTAGCAGGTGCGAGGCAAAGGTGTGCTTTAGAAGTCCGCGAATGGCACAGTGATATAAATAGGTACTTTATTCGAAAACCCTTTAGTAAATAAGGGTTACAGCGAATTATCGCAGCGATACATTAGTTACATAGTCGCCAATTTTTTTTGCCAGTTAAGCCAGTCATTTTAGTGTTTATTTCAACTCATAACCCTGATAGTGTATAAGTTATACCCATATATTTACATAAGCAGCTCAAGTGAAATAGAAATAAAATTGTATTTCACCGATTTTTTTTAATGATCCTAGTTCCTACAGAAATCCGAACAACTATAGAGTAATGCGGTCGCGTGGTCCAGATATGTGCGATTGTATCGCTACAAAAAGTCGTCGTGAGCAAAGGCTCGGTTACTGCGATGGCAAAAAAGTTTATACATAGTTATTATTAATAGCCCTTAGACGGTTTAGTCTATCCGTATTAAGAATTATAATCGCTGGTTAGCTGTAAAATAAAGTGGTTTCAACATTTTAGTTAGTTATGGAGTCAAGGACGACTGGTGCGATTGAAGGTCCATAATCCGACCGGTTGTTGCGACTAGCGAGTAGCGCCACATTTCTAGTTTGCATTTAGTAAATGTTTGCCTAGAAAACGACTATTCGATCTAGATTTGAAGTTACTCAAGTTTTTTAATAAGTATCTAATTTTTTCAAACTCTGAGTGGAAGAAGTCTGCAGTTGACAGAAGCGGATGGAGAAGACGCGTGGGGAAGGATGCAGAGTACATGACGATGCCTGGTTCGAAGAACTAGCTCGTAGGAGAGTCAAGAGATGAATCGCGTCTGTACTCGTCAGCTTTTGTCACAGCAAAAGTGGAAGTAATTGCCACTCAAGGATTGGTCTCCATAGTCAGTAGTCATAGAAGAAAATGCCTTCTGGACAATGTTTAAATTTTAGACGTCGAGGCCTCAATGATGACTATCTAATTTTAATAAATAGTTACTGAAGGGACTTTCGTCTGATACGGACACGCCAGCTCCTTCGTAACTTAACCATCCTAACTTACAAATAGTGGAATGTAACAGAAACAACTGAAGACAAATCCACTGCCTGTGCAGTACTACCTGTACAACAACAGACTTAAAGCCTTCCGTTGCAGGTAGACAAATAAGATCGACGTCATATTTGTTGATGTTATATTTGAGGAGGTTAGGAACAAAAAGTGATAAATTATATTTTTACTTTTTTAAAGGAAAATGAGAATTACTTTTAAATTTAACACTTTTTGAACCGAAGGTAAGATTAAAGTATTAGAAATAATTTAAAAATATTAAAAATTATCACTTTTTGTAGCAAACAGCAAAAAGCAAATATATTGTAAAAAAAAATTACTAGAATTTTAGCACGTTTTGGTACGAAATAATACCAAGGGTGGATAGAAATCAAAATGTAGATGTAGGATAAAAATAAAAAAAAATAATGGAAAAATAGCGAATTATCACTTTTTGTTCCTAACCTCCTCATTTCTCCTCAAGAAGCCAAAGTCATTAATGATAATGGTAGAAAAACGGAAGCCGAATTTATACATTCCGTTACTTTTGACTGTGATAGGATTTAGGCTATGTTCAGATGGCTGAATTGCGACGCGCGTTTTCAAATCGCGCGCTTAGACATCCTAATATATACCTAGCAACCGTTCACATGCGCGCGCGTTAACGCGCGTCAGCGAGCGTCAACGCGGCGCTCAGAGAAAAAGTTTCTAGACGCAGACAATCGCGCGTTGACTCGCGCTTTGATATTAACGTAATGTCCGTTTGCTGTTCAGTTTGAGCGCGCGCTTTCATCGCGATCGCATGTAATTTTGTTAATTTTCGACAATATCTGATGGCGTTCGGAGCTGCTGTAATGTCCTCTTGGATGAGTTGAAGCAAATTGTCGAATGACTTTGTAGACATTCTAAAGTAATTAAAGAATTTAGATTCATGGTCTCAGATTCGGATATAGTGTCGCAAACAAACTGGGTCTATTTTGCAAAATTGGATGAACCCAATGTGTACGTTTTCTTTTTCTATATTTTTCTTTATAATATAACCACAAAATAATAGCCTCTTCCACGTCCATTTTCTACGTTCTACCGAACTAGACTGACGAGTACTCTCGCAACGCGCATTAGCGCTCATCATCTGAACTCTCTTCAAATTTGATCGCGCGTTAACACGCGTTAACGCGCGTTACATGTGAACATAGCCGAGTGCAACTGCGAATATTAAATCATAAAATGTAAAGCGCGGCAATGGACAAGGGTGAAAAGGAATGGTTCGCCTAGTGCCACCCGCCGCTTCATTGTCTACGCCGCAGCATATACCGCAGATTGTCTAGTAAGGATATCCTCAAAGGCCAGTCAAGATGCCCTATATTTGAACGAGCGAAGCGAGTTCTCTGAGTCAACTAGGGCGCTTGCCTACTAGACAGAGAAGTGTGTCCGTCTAAATGTCTGTCAGAGCCCTATAACTTCTGAATTACTGAATATTAGAACGTGAAACTTGGTTGAAAATTCAGTTATATCCTGTACTTGAACAACAAATACTAAAATTAGATAAATGTTATAAAGAAACGAAATTATTTAATTTTAATGCGCCATCTATTAGCATTA
Source organism: Hipparchia sbordonii (assembly GCA_038048805.1). Lineage (NCBI taxonomy): Eukaryota > Metazoa > Arthropoda > Insecta > Lepidoptera > Nymphalidae > Hipparchia > Hipparchia sbordonii. The sequence goes on along the minus strand of CM076117.1, from coordinate 418,170 downwards.
TTGTGAAGCTAATAGCTTCACTATAATGCTAATAGATGGCGCTGTGTCAGTAAAACAGTTTTATGTCAACTATTTTTTTTTTATTGTGTCTAATGTTAAAAGTTAATTATTACAATATATAATTAAAACTTTTGGGAATTATGGGATATCGCGAGGTCTCAGTTCGGGGCGAACCACTAGTTATCTTCCAACACATCGCACAACAGAGATATAGATTACGAACGTTAACTCAATTTACGCGTTCGGACGTAACGCCGTCACAAACATTATACAATGTGTAACGACAAGTGAGGCGTGACAAGCGGGCCACGACGTTTCATTTCGAACTAGATATGCCCGACGCCGATTGCCAGCGACTGTGTGTGACGCGCGAGGTCATAACTGTACCTACTGGTTGTATGATATTTGTTTTAATAACCGTTCATTATGCTTCATCTCAACCCATCGAGATTTGCTGCGGAATTGTCTGAAAAATTAATACTGTAGTGGGATGATCACTTGCTATTGGTTGAAATGCCTTGTACCTCCCTCACCGTTTTACCACAGAACTTCGAGAAATCGTGAACGAGGCACCCTTACGTGGTTGAAATTCAACCTACTCGTACGAATCGCTTCAGTTCAACGTTTCTGAAACGAACGGCTAAGGTATGGAACGCACTTCCGGCTTCTGTGTTTCCGGCCACGTGTCATCTGAGTACCTTCAAGACAAGAGTGAATTTTTCTAGGCAAGTACGCTCCAATCTAGACCTCATCAATGTTTTCCATCATTGATTGTCGTCAAACGCAAGCCTCTCTCTCATAGAAATAAAAAAAAATGCATTGATACATTGGGTAGAAGCAAGCGTTACTTTGCAAAATTCCACGATAATACCAAAAAAAAAAGTAGGTAATATTTTGCTGTAATCCGCCAAACCAGAAAGAAAAAAATCCGTATTGGCACCACGCGCCGCCCGCGTTGTATACTATCGTTTCTCCTGAATAGAAGAAACATAGGAACAACACAACACCAATACGTAGCGCCACACAAACTCCTTCAAAACACACTACGTATGTTTCGCGGTTTCCGAAGCATCATCAGGAGATATTCACATTGCACAATTTGTAAACTTGCGTCGAGTGTGTTTTAAGGACTTTGTGTCGTTACACATTTTGAGAAGGACTTAGCGTCGAGCGTTAGGTATACTTGTCTGAAAATCTATCTTTCTTCTTACGTTGAAAAAGTTAAGTTAAGTTCTTAAGTTGAAAAATTAAATGTTGTTCGTTAGTCTCGCTAAAACTGGTTAAAAACTGGTTTAAGAAAAATAGGAACAACCCAAAAAACAGCTGTCGAAAGCCTTTTTTATTCATTAATTTCATTTTCAGCCTTAGTTTTCCCAAATAATATACAAAGAAACTAATTGAATTAATGAACATCTTCCGCTGTACAAATTTCGATCCAGCATCTGTCCAAACATAACGAAATGCCAGCTGTTTATTCTGGACGTTGGAACCAGCGGTAGGTAGTTAAGTGGTTATTAATGGGTGTAATTATAAACGGGCTACCATTCTCGCAGACGGCTCGACGCCGGTTCACATCCGACTTATTGTAATAAAGATAGGTAGTTGGTACTTGCGTGCACAGGGTTCGAAGCCAGGGTAAGGGATACGTATTATAAGAATTTCTATTTCAATGTTACTAAGTGATTACCGCCACCCATTTACATTTGTAGCACCAGAGTCGCCACCAATGCGTTGCCGGCTTTTCAGGAATTTGTTAGTCCGTCCCTTGAGTAACCCCCATGATTTAATTATGTGGGAACACCGTCGAAGGGAGTATAATATGTCGCAGGATTATTGTGAATGCCGTCCTACAAATATTATAAATGCGAAAGTTTGGATGGATGTAAGGATGGATGGATGTTTGTTACTCAATTACGTCGCAAAAATTAATTCGACTTAGCTGCGCACAAAGGTAGATTATATTCTGGAATAACACGTAACAGGCTAGCCGAAAAATAAGTGAGCTCCCGGGGGAATTAAGAAAGTCGCGGGCATCGGCTAGTAATATTATTATAATTTCACTAGTGGTATTACAATATAATTGCACCGATTTTTGTGTTTCGTGCCCATTTCATACAAAATCACTAAAGAAAGCCTCAATAGCTCAACGGTTTAATGTGCCGACTGAAAACTGAAAGGTCGACGGTTCAATTCCTACCCATTACACTATTGTCGCACCCATTCCTAACACAAGCTTTACGCTTACATGGAGAGGGGGGACGTTAGTTACATTCAGCATGGCTAAATTTCTTATAAAAAAATTAGTTGCACTATAGTTTCACTAAAATAAAGAAATTATAATGTAACTAAGATTGTTTGTGTGAATTGCGACCAAGAGGATGCCCAAGCAGGTTCGAAACTTTATCCGTTTGGTGGAAACTGACCCTAAGTCGGTTATTAATTCGGGTCTTTACTCTCTAGTAGTCACCTAATTGAGCACTTCCTGCGAATCTGCTCAAATCTTCACATCTTTAAAGATACTGAAATATTTATGTTGTGATGAGACATTTATTATGACTCACAGTTATAATAATATTATGAAACGAGTCTGTAATTTACGTAATTTAATGTTTTGAGACGCGGAAGGTGATTTAATCTTGATTTAATAGATTGTATCATGTATGCAATGAAATAAAATATAACTGTCACAGAAAAGAGAGCAGATTCAGAAAAAACTCATCTCACATCTAGCTCATTTTTCCACAGCCTTCCTGGCGCAGTGGTGAGCGCTGTGATTTTAAAGTGGGAAGTACCTAGTTCGATTTCTGGGACAATTGGTGTATAGTTTCTGAAATGTCTGATGGGAGTGGTCTATTTCAACTTTAGTTGCTCCGCCCACATCCGACAGTCGTTGACCGATTTTTGGTCGGCAAAAGATTAAACATCGACATTGCAATATTGAAACGCACACTTTCTACAAAAATGCGGTCAAAATTACCCACAAAATATATGATAAATAATTAAACGCTGCGGTAAACGCATTCCGTCTCACGCAACGATTGCCGCTGCGTCAATCGTAAAAATCAATCCAAGGTAATAGCTGTATACGTATTAAAATAGTACGCGTCAATCGCAATGCGTTTTCCGCAGCGTTTGCCGCAAAATGCAACCGCGCCCTTTAAAAGTGCATATCGAATGAGTCACATCGGGAGTGTGTCGCGCTCGTCCCTCAGTACGTAGACACGACTCCCGATGCAGTGATGACTGCAGTGCTTTAATTATAATCACGATCTTCATTACGTCTGCTAAGATAGTGGGCTGTCTCATAGATATAGAATGCACATGTCATCTCTTTACTTCTATCTAGATTTATCTAAAAATTATTCCTTTATTGTGACGATCGCAATCACCTCTGATTGGATGGTACCCACTCTTTAGCAAGAGGTTACTCAAAATGCAGCAGAACACCATAAATTCAGCCAATCACCACAATTGACACTTAATGACTTGGGAAACAAAAGAAAAGGTACGGTATTTGCATGTTGGTTTGACGCATCAAATCCTGTTCCAAATACTTACCACAAATTACATCACACTACGAATATTTGCATACGAAATGGCATGCAGTGTCTGTCTTGCGTTAATAAAACTCTATCTAAACGTAACTTTTTTAACCAACCAACGTTACCAACCCTGTTACTAAGCCTCCGGTGTCCGTCCGTCCGTCCGTCTGTCTGTCAGCGGGCTGTATCTCATAATTCGTAATTGATAGAGAGTTGAAATTTTCAGAGAATGTGTATTTCTGTTGCCGCTATAACAACAAAAAATAAAAATAGGAATAAAAAATTAAAGGGGCTCCCCTACTAAAAACATTTTTTTTTGGCATTTTTTGGTACGGAAACCTTCGTATGTGAGTGCTAATTAAAGAGCAATTACACATTTTGTCATTTTTTAAGCACGGGGTTTACTAGGTAGGTATATACCTACCTAGTAAACCACGTGCGTAAAATTGACAACCATATGTGCTGGCAGTAAATTGAGATGGCTAGAAAACACGTGAAAGGGGACACTAAATCGATGCCCTACAAAATGTTACGACCAATATTGGCCAGTGGCACCGTATCGGTGTCGAGGGAAATATGTAGGGCTTGCGATGCATACCCAATACGCTGATCGGTCCGCATGGCTGTTTGTGGAACTAAGTATACATATTGAACAGAATAGAATAGAAAAGTTTATTATTCAAATAAACTTTTACAAGACATCCATCCAAGGAAGGTGGCAAGTATCGATTGGATGCGAAAGTCTTGAGGATAGGCAAGATTGGCGCTACCTAAATGGGGTCTATTTCAAACAGTAGATGCATTGTGACTGATGGTGATGATGATGACAAGATAGTGCTTGACTGCGATCTCACCTGATGGTAAGTGACGATGCAGTCTAAGATGGTAGAGAGCTAACTTGGAATGGCTATGGCAGTGTACATTCAACCCATACCCCGCATCGGTTTCTACGCGCCATCGTGCCGAAACGCTAAATTGCTTGGCGACACTTCTTTGACCGTATAGGGACTTACAAAGTGTTTTTAAGTCTTCAAGTCAATTTACCACTGGTTCGGAATGCAAGTTTCTGCATTTTACACAGACATGACATTGTTACTAGTTTATGACTAGGTATAGAACATTCTAGGTTTATGACAGTTTCCATTAAGAAAGTTCATTGTTTATCAATTCTAGGTTAAATGGATTTTTTAATTTTTTATAAAAATGCATAGTATGTAGTTTGCCGTTCAGAGTTTGCAATCACAAACATATAAGAGTAAGCAGACCTAACATAATTTTCACAACTACATCTAAACGAATAAATAATATCTTCGCTTGCTTCTCTCCAACAAAAAATATATGATTCTATCTCTTTTACTTCTGTTGTTGCAACACTTACGCACTCATAGACATAATTGAGCTTGAGGCAATTCGTAAGCTACTAATAAGAGAAGTATGGTGGAATATGTCAATTTGTCAAAAACAACAACATAACCTGCGAGTTGTTTATTCTTTTAAATTTGCTTTAAAATCGAGTCTAAAGAATCAAAAATTCTGAAATAAAATGGTGAAGTGTTGTGCACCTCTGTGTGGCAATTCTCCGTATAGGAAAACACCTGCAATTACTTTTCATCGGTAAGTTTTGATGTGCTATAGACTCGTAATTTGGTTATATGCTTACTCGGCATTTTAGAAGCAGTCCCTAATTATTATATACGCAAAAACTCGTAGACAGTTATAGTAATTTTGGTTCTAGTATATTCCTGTTGCAATATTTATCAATTAATTAATATCAGGATCTTGTTTGTCGTTTCATATACTTGTACAATTTGACAGGGCCGTATTCAGGCGCAAGTTTTGTTTAGTGGGTATATTTTGATTAAATAATTAGTCTGTTTTTGCCTGCCTGTTTTAAGATGTATTGGATTGTATTAATTTTTATTTGTATTGTATTGGACTTAGGAAAATTAATCGTGGAAGCAATACATAGCATAGTTTCATTAAATATTGTAAAATTTTTACTTTTTTTTGAAAAGAGCGACCGCCGAGTTTCTTGCTGGCTCTTCTCGGCGGGAAAGGCCATTCCGAACCAGTGGTAGATTCATTGACGATTCAAAAGTGCTTGTGAAAGTTTATTTGAAATAAAATATTTCTATTTCTATTTCTATAAAAGTAAGGATAAATTATAAAATTAAATCATTTTTTAGCTTTCCAAAGGATGAAAATATAAAAAATGCCTGGTTGATGCAGGACGAATAAAAAAATTGGCAGCACAAAACATCGAGTGTGCTATGTTCTGAACATTTTGAAGCACATTTAGTGGATTGCAGTGGTTTTCGTACCGTCCTTACTTCTAATGCAATCCCAATGATTTTTGATTCATCATTACAAGTAAGTTTCTAGTTGTTCTTATATTAGGTACCAACCCAAAACATCTTGCCATTTAAACGTAAATATTGACAGCTATACCCATATATATATATAGCTGTGTACCTATTTGTATTACCTATTAAATTGTTAATACTAGACAACTGATAATTTATTACTCTTGTTTTCAGCATATGTCTACATCATCAGTAAAAGGTCCAGTAGAAAGAAAAGCTGCTGGAGATCAAGTTTTGATGGACTTGCAAAATTTACAGCCTAGTAATACTATTAATAAAGAGTATAGAGTAATACTATTCCTTATTACGTTATTGAAAAGACTGAGACATATGGTTTATTTTGTTATTTTTATAAGTTTAAAATGTGTAATACTATTCTAATAAGGTTATTGAAATGAGTGATACAGGCTGAATAGAATGTAAGAGTTAATTAAACTACTGTTGATGTTTATCGTATTGTCAATGTTTGTATTTCTAAAAGATATTAGAGAAAAAGTTGCTTTTTGATTTTGTTTTATTTATCTAATAGATATATCTTTTGGGTAGATTTTGTAAATCATGTTTTTGTTTTGATTTTATTAAATATTATTTTGTAACATTATTACTTGTTTGATTACAAAACCGCGAAACTTAGCACATTAGAATCCAATTTTCATAATTAAGAATTAATTTTCTAGAATTAAGTTTACAGAATGTAAAATAAGGGTTTAACCTACAATTTGATGGCAACTTTCCGTAGTTTCCATATTATTTCAAATTACAGATATTAAATACTCTCCAGTCCCTTCAACCTCGCTGAACCTCGCTTTTCGAAGTCCGGCTCTGTTTACTGTCAATGTGTGCGTGAGATTTGTATGTAGGCGTAATTGGAACGCCAATTTTTTCTTATGTTAGGTCTGCTTACTCTTATATGTTTGTGTTTGCAATCAATCCTTCAACTGCTAGAAATAAGTGTAACTACACTAGCGGCACGCTATGATGGCCGGTTTGACGTTTGTCCGCTCATGAAGTTCCGTATTAATTGATAACGACTTTGAAGGAAATAATTGTATTACTTTATTGACGATAGTGATGTGCAGAGATTCATAAATTTTATCGAATGTAGTTTCTCATGAAGTTCCGTATTAATTGATAACGACTTTGAAGGAAATAATTGTATTACTTTATTGACGATAGTGATGTGCAGAGATTCATAAATTTTATCGAATGTAGTTTAGGTTTAGGACTCAAAATTTATTATTAAATTGATTTCTTAAATGTATACAAGTGTAGAAAAATCAGTTTGCACCATTTAAGGGGTGAATGTACTTGTGAATATGAACAATTTTCACTATGTGGACAAACCTCTGAAATCGCAAAAAAATATCAATAAATTTTTAAAAATGGAATCTATACGATCGTCACATAGGATCGCTGGCTAGCACAACTACTACCTCCGGCAAACTCGCGTCAATGCTCAATGCAAAACAAAGCAGTTTCGAATTGACGTTGCTTCGAAAAGTATAAACTGTCAGTGCAATGCGATTGTGATATAGTTTTGACCTGGCTTTGGATTTTCAAATATTGATACTGCATTACTGTTGACCCTTGCTCGTTAATTTGGACTCTGTTCAAGCCCTTTGTTGTGGATTTCGTCGATATGACCGAACGTACGCAGAGAACTGTTCTAAATAGTCAGACACGTGAGTTCGTAATACGCCTTCGTAACTATTTCGATCGTGAAGCTCAAAATTGGAGGGCCAATTTTACCTATAACGTCAGTGGTTGAACGCGTAGCTGATGCGCTTAATATTGGACAACGAACTGTTAGACGGATAACTAAAAAAAAATATGGCGAGACTGGGCACAGAAGAAAATAAACTTCACACACCAAAAAAGAGGAAAACGAGCAAAACCAGTCGTAGGCATCGATAGCTTTGATGCCGAGCTATCCGAAGACATGTTTACGGCTACTATTACAGAAGGAGTATCCAACAAGAAAAAAAGTTGGTGCATTCACTGAAGGAAGCTGGATTATTCTTCGGTGGGGAAAGTTCTTTAACGAAGATTTTGAAGACCATTGGATTTCGATACAAAAAATGTAACAAACGCAAAAATATTGATGGAAAGATTTGATATAGCGATGGCAAGGTATACTTTTTTACGGCAAGTGAAAGAAATCAAAAATTGGCAAAATGTTGGTGTTTCTTGGATGAACCATGGCTTAATGCTAACCATACTGTAGGCCGTTCTTGGACACGATGACACAGCAGCATCTACTTCCAAAGTTCCTGTAGGAAAAGGATCGCGACTTATAATTTGTCACGCCGGAACCATCAACGGGTTTGTCGAAGGTTCTCTCATGGCTTTTGCGTCAAAAACCACTGGAGACTATCATGAAGACATGAATGGAGAAAGTTTACTGAATGTTTACCTCAATGTTGTGGTAGCCTCCCTGAACCAATCTATTATAATTATGGACAACGCCCCATACCACTCGATGCAAATTGACAAGCCACTGCCCAATCCCAAAGAAAGCTGATATCGTCGCATGGCTTCGTAAAAATGGCGTAGATGCAAACATGAATATGTTAAAAGCGGAATTAGTACGTCTTTTAAAAGAAAACAAACCAACCAAGATCCGATACGTCATTGACGAAATAGCATTAGAACATGGGCACAGAGTTATACGGTTACCGCCTTACCATTGTGAGTATAATGCGATTGAGTTGGTGTGGGCTCAAATTAAGGGATATGCTGGCAAGACACAATACAGAACCCCCATTACCACAAAAAAAATGCTAAAATTATTAGAAGAAGCTTGTGAACATGTGACTAAAGGAGACTGGGAAATAGGTTGTGAATAGAACTGTTAAATTAATAAGGGAAGATTATGAAAGAGATGTGAAAATAGATAATATTATAGAAAACGAACATATAATTATTAATGTATGTGATGATAGCAGTGACGACAGTGAAATAGTAGTATGGACCGAATCTTGATTAATTATGGCCTTTTGTGGCACCTTTTTTGGTATCTTTTTGTATTCATATGTTTCTTGTGTGCATATAAAGAATGTATATTCATTTTCGTTCAAATATTCAGTTTCGTTCAAATAAATTAAATAAACATATACATTTTTGTTTTATTAAACCTATTTAATCAGGTACAAAAACAAAACTTAATTGTTTTTTGTTCGAGAATAAATTGACATTCCACATCACTATTGTAATGTGTCAAACCGGCCATCATAGCGTGCCGCTAGTTTAATATACAATTTGTCACACTATTCGTGGGGTATTATTATATCACGGGTAATATATTTTGAGTTCAACAAAGTTGCATTTTTAACAATAACTTTGCTAATAAATTCCTATATTCCAAGCTCTTAATACTCGATCACTTATTATCGATGTTATTGTTTTGTCTAAGTGTTGCTTTTCAAAGATTTATTGAACGAATTTAAAATAACAGTTTGAAAGGTTTATTGTCGTCACATGTTAATAAAGGTTATGGGCTTTGCAACATTGTTGTAATAGGTAAGTGGGTAGCTACGTGAAAAACGAGACATAACAATCAAGTTGATAATATACCTATTATATTATATAGGTATAACTAATTTGCGACGGAGTGGAAATGTGTATGGGGGAACATTTGGCATGCACCCTGTCAGTCATAGTAGCAGAAGCAAATACAACGTTAGGTTAATTTATAATAATTGTAGGACTCGGGGTTCTAATAAAATACAGGTTGTATTTACACGGAAGCAGGGTATGCGATGTATCCCGTCGAGCGGCGTGACTCAGACTGAATACCCGCATTCGCTACATTCTTCTTTATTTCAATTTTAAATGTATGTAACAATGTAACTCATAGAAAATATACTTCTGCACAATAATTAATCAAATTGGGGCCAACTTGTGGCTCTTGTGACAAATCATAATTCTAACCACCGGTTCGGAACGCAGATTCTGCTGAGAAGAGCCGGCAAGAAACTCAGCAGTTGCTCTTTTAACAACAAAATGTTACAAAGTGTTACAAATATTATATAGCTACAACAATGTAACAAGTTCTTGTATTGAGCTGAAAACAAAGCTGATTGCAACTTTGTCAACAACTGCATGTTAAATTATTTGGCTTAGTAACTAAAATTATATAGACAATATTGCATAAACAACTTAAGTATAAACATCTTAATATTCCAATTAAGAATAGAAAACAATTTTAATAAACCAAATATATCAGAACAAATGTTATTACATCTGAAATAATTTAACTTTATAAAATGATTTAACTACCAATCAACAAGTCAACCAAGAGACCAGACACTTCTTATTTTAGTTATGGTTCGATTATAACGGGACCTCACTTGCTTGGTCGGCTATGTAAGATGAAACATTTATATTGAAAAATTTGCATTAACATCTTGTTATAAAAGTTTTAAATTCCTTCCTCCATCCTCCTTCCTTCTTTTCAACTCAGGCCGACTGATTTCAAGTTTTATGAGGTATACAAACATAATAGTGCTGTAAGTAATTACCATTATAGCGGGTATGACTGCAGGATAGATGAACTCGGAAAATATATCTAAGTGTCTGTTTCTGGTATAGTTCTTTATAAAAATTAGTATTTCAGTAAAAGGAAGAATAATTTTTGGCTAGGCAGTGGGCTCAAAACAATCACAATTTCTACTTTTTTTTTTTTTTTAAATGTGGCCACTTTTGACCTCATTTCATGCATCAGATAAGATTAGTAGCATTAGAATCAAACCATAAGATGGCAATATTTTATTGATTAATAAAATATTGTAATATTACCACTACTGACATAAGTGAATATATATTTTTTATTGTGTATATTTATTTATAACAATTTTTTACAAGGTTATTACAGCTTGGTGGCAAACATAAACTCATTCGAGTTTTTCCGTTCACCATCGTCGACATTGATACATATAATCTAAAGCTAAGCGTAGGTACAAACTTAATAATAATTAGATACTAATTACAATGCTTATTAATAAACCAACGAGTTTCTTTCGTTCAGTTAATCGATTATTAAAATAATATTATGTTTATAGTCTTTTACTATTATGCAGATGTAAGGTACCTGCTTTCAATTCGGCTCCATATCTATGGGCTGTCTCAAATAACCTTACGTAGATTTGATTTGTATTTACTTCCATAATTTTGAAAGGTTATTCTAGTTTATTCTGTACATAGAGCAATTAGTTTGATTAAATGTTCCAAGATATTGTACCTAATTAATAACCACTTGGTATTAATTTTCCATAAACATTAAACATGTTTCGTGTTATATTCATTATAATATTATTTTGTTATAACTATTTATCCAAATGTTTTATTCATAACTGGTAAGAGCCTACAATATATCCATAGCACCCTCATGTGGATTTTTCAACATATTATCTGGACCATTACAAGAAATGCTTTGAGTTAGCGCTGCTGGTCTTTCTTAATTTATTATATACATGATTATGGCATAAACCCAGGCAAAATACTTTTAGGCTAGGCTGCTTTTTCCTAGTAGATTTTCCCGTACGTAAAATAAAGATAATTCTAAATGCCTCTTTATTTTTAAAATGGGGTATTAAGGAACTTCTTAAAATATATAAAAATTTAACCTTAGTACTATCGTGGCAATATTAATGTTTATAATTACATTTAATTTATAATTAGACAAATAGTTCACAATTTATCATAAGGAATCGCCGAGAATAATGATTGAATAAAACCTATGTGAAATTATGCATTATGATATGTAATCATCAGTAAAGTCACTGTGGTACCCTACCAGCATCTCAATTAGAATTGTCCGAAAGGTGTACTATTCCACAAATCTATCTATCGTGGGTAAATACAAGAAATTCCAAAAGTCTTCCTTTTATATCAGAGCAAATAAACGCCACTAAAAGTAGTAATGTAATTTTATCTAATCTGGAAAAACTTAGTCCTTAGTAATATAACTTGACGGAAAGCTCGTTTATAACACGGAGCGAATGGTTTTCCCTAATTATTGCCTAATTGTCTCTTATCACGATGAAATATATCAAATCTCTCCGCCAAATATACAAATTCAAGATCGAACTTCCTTTGGCTAGTTCGTTCAATCATACAAATATAATTCATTAACATGAGGGCCCTTTTTTTTTACTTCTATCTGAAGAAATAAAAACTATTCCGATAGTTATTATTTGTTAGACAAGCTGTTATGGTAAATAATTACCCCCAGCCATTGTTTATATTGCCACGTTGTATGAAATATCCTTATTTTTAAATAAATACCGATTTGTTAAATTCACCACCCAACAGTGGGTAGGTCACAAAATAGACTTTCAGTGAAGTTGTTTCATTTCTGAGTTTTAATAATGTACGCACATTGACAAATTAGGTTATTAAAACATCGCCCATCTCTCTGTGTGGTAAACACAACGTACATATACCTAAGTAGTTTATAACTTTATTAATATTAGGATTTACCTACTTATTAATCATAATTAAGATTCTCTACATGTAACAGCAATCTAACATATTGATTGTCATTTTAAATTACGAAGCAAGGTAGTGTAGCGAATGCGGGTATTCAGTCTGAGTTACGCGCTCGATGTGATACAACGCATACCCTGCTTCCGTGTAAATACAACCTGTATTTTATTAGAACCCCGAGTCCTACAAAGTGGCGACGGGATAAAACGTGAGTAGAATAAAATATTATTTTGCAAAAAAAAAAAACATAAATGAGAAAGTACATACCGGTCAGTTTTTCAAAGAAAGACTGCTTGTTTACATTTACTTGTTCGAACAGTTGTATTCCTATTTCCCATACAATAATTAACTATTTATTGCAATGATGGAATCAAGTGAAGTAGATAATTATAAATTATAATTTCATACGTTTTAGCATAACATCTTGGGCAAGTAATTTAAATGCCTACCCACCTTAAAGTATTGATTGGCATAACAATTGTTGTGTGCCTACCGACACAAATATTTTGTGTATATAGTTTATCGCCCATTTTATAAGTTTTGGGCGTAAACAATAATAAGGCAAAGTACTGTTCGGATAACAAAGTTAAAATAGCTCAATAAATAGTAATACAACGGGAGGTTTTCAAAAAATCTAATGAAGTTAGTTTGTTGAATATGAGTACCTACCTACATAGTAAGGGAATAAACTAAACAATAAATTACTTAAAACAAAAAAATAAAAAAATAATAATAAAAATAAAAAAAATAAAAAAAAAAAATAAAAAAAAATAATTATAAAAAAAAAAATAAAAAAAAAAAATAATTAAAAAAAAAAAAATAAAAAAAAAAAATTAAAAAAAAAAATAAAAAAAAAAATAATAAAAAAAAAAATAAAAAAAAAAAAATCCCTGATATATAAAAAAAAAGGGGATACGTATTTAATGCATATAACGGAAATCTCGATGAGCTTAATTAATTAAGTCTAGGAAAGTTTTGAAAGAAATTAAAAAACTATGGCGAAATTATTGTGCTTCCAAATATTTTGTGCAGAGATTAACTACTGTCAATGCATTAACAAACAAAAGCAAAAAACACAAAAGTGGTACAATCGTAGAGTACAGTTATTTTAATAACTTTGTAAGTCCTAGGTTTTATTTTATTGATTTATTCATTTTACCCCGTAATTTGTATTAACGGATCTCACCAAAGTGAGAAAAAAGTGAGGAAGTACAAATACTATCCACTTCAAATACCCACTGTTAATTTGATTTATTGATGAATTTCAATCTATAATAACACAAGTAAATATCTAATTCAAAAGTTTATATCTTAAGGATGAAGACACAGTCTTCTCATGGACAAATTCCCGCTAGATGGCGCTGTTAGGGCGTTTGAAAGTTTTTCAATATTTTCGCAAAGTTGCTATGCATAGATTTTAAAAAAATGTTTCAAGCACTTATACAATGAATACCAGCTGTGATATCGGTCAAAATGATTTGTTGGATCTATACTCTAAATATGTGGTTGAATCTATTAAAGTTACCATATCTGGTAAACTCAGTCAATCACTACAAATGAGATGCAATAAATAAAAATGATTGCTTAAATTTTCCGCAATCAACCAGTTGTTATCATTTTATATGTTATTAATTGTAAATTTTAGTGTCTATTCCTACAAAATGTATTTGATTTTGCATTCTGTTATTCAGCTACCTTCTAATAACATATTAATATTAAGTATTAAATTATGATAGAAATACAAATAGGAACATTTGCAAATATATTAATAGGTAAGCACATCAACCTATGAATGAGCTAGTGTGCTCACGCTAATGATCACGCTAATACTAATAATAAAATGAGGAGGTCATGCTTGATACGAAAAGGCTATGCAGTTACAATACTAGTACTAAAATGTGGAGCCACGCACAAAATAATCATATCTCAGGGCTAAAAACTGTTGCTTAAAATGTAAGCAAAGAGCCACGCACAAAATAATCGTATCTCAAGGCTATGCAGTTAAGATACTGTTGCTTAAAATGTAAGCAAAAAGCCACGCATACAAAATAATCAAAATATCCATAAGTAGATATTGTTGTTGAAAAACCACACCACAAATTGTTATTTAGACTTTTATAATTTTTGCAATTGGTGATTTAGCTGTCGATTTGCGATGGAAAAGTCTATAATTATGTTTTGAAATATCATAATTGGAAAAAGCGAGCCATATATTTTCGTCATAAGTATTATTGTGGTATCACTAAAAGATACACACAGTGAAGATTGTTGTATTTTTACCCGAATTCGAAGAAACAAATAGATTAAAAGGCGTAGTTACTATTAACATAGTTAAAATCATTATACAGGTATATACTTTTTCAATGTAAAGAACAAAAAGGATATGTTAATAATTATTAATAACATTGTATTGTATTCGTCGAAAAGACAAATTTTGAATAACTCCTTTAATCATAAATTGAGAATAACTTATTTTCAATAAATTGAAATAGCCTTTACAATGTATGTGGACGGAGAATAATTTATATGACACGATTAACTTTAAAAAACCTATATTATATATTATCAAACTACCCAGATTACATATTAAAATATGCGAAAAATAAAATAAATTTTAAAACTATGTTACTACCTTGCTTCGTAATTTAACAATGACAATCATATGTTAGATTGCTGTTACATGTAGGAGAATCTTAATTATGATTAATAAAGTAGGTAAATCCTAATATTAATAAAATTGTAAACTGCTTAGGTTGTGTATATGTACGTTGTGTTTACCACAACAGAGAGATGGGCGATGGTTTAATAACCTAATTTTTTCAATGTTGCGTAACATTACTAAAACTCAGAAATGACAACTTCACTGAAAGTCTATTTTGTGACCTACCCACTGTTGGGTGGTGAATTTAACAAATCGGTATTTATTTAAAAATAGGAGATATTTCATACAACGTGGCAATATAAACAATGGCTGGGGGTGAATTATTTACCATAAAGCTTGTCTAACAAATAATAACTATCGGAATAGTTTTTATTTTCTTCAGATAGAAGTAAAAAAAAAAAAAGGGGGGGCCCCTCATGTTAATGAATTATATTTGTATGATTGAACAAACTAGCCAAAGGAAGTTTCGATCTTGAATTTGTATATTTGGCGGAAGAGATTTGATAATTTCATCGTGATAAGAGACAATTAGGCAATAATTAGGGAAAACCATTCGCTCCGTGTTATAACGAGCTTTCGTCAAGTTATATTACTAAAGACTAAGTTTTTCCAGATTAGATAAAATTACATTACTACTTTTAGGCGTTATTTGCTCTGATATAAAAGGAAGACTTTTTGGAATTGTCTTGTATTACCCACGATAGATAGATTTGTGGAATAGTACACCTTTCGGACAATTCTAATTGAGATGCTGTAGGGTACCATAGTGACTTTACTGATGATTACAGATCATAATGCATAATTTCACATAGGTTTATTCATATCATTTATTCTCGGCGATTCCTTATGTAAATTGTTACTATTTTATATTATGAATTAAATGTTAATTACAATTTAAAACATTAATATTGCCCACGATAGTACTAAAGGTTAAATTTTTATATATTTAAGAAGTTCCTTAATACCCCATTTTAAAATAAAAGAGGCATTTGGAATTATCTTTATTTTCCGTACGGGAAAATCTCCTAGGAAAAGCATGCCTAGCCTAAAAGTATTTTGCCTGGGTTTATGCTATAATCCTTTATATAATAAATTAAGAAAGACCAGCAGCGCTAACTCAAAGCATTTCTTGTAATGGTCCAGATAATATGTGGAATAATCCACATGAGGGTGCTTATGGATATATTGTAGGCTCTTACCAGTTATGAATAAAACGATTTGGATAAATAGTTATAACAAAATTAAATTATAATGAATATAACACGAAACATGTTTAATGTTTTATGGATAATTAATACCAAGTGGTTATTAATTAGGTACAATATCTTAGAACATTTAATCAACTAAAAAATATTTCTATTCTATATCAATAAAAAATATTTCTATTCTATTAGAAATAGAAATAGAAATAGAAATATTTTTATTCTAACCTTTCAAAATTATGGAAGTAATACAAATCAAATCTACGTAAGGTTATTGTGAGACAGCCCATAAATATGGAGCCGAATTGAAAGCACCTTACATCTGCATAATAGTAAAAGACTATAAACATAATATTATTTTAATAATCGATTAACTGAACGAAAGAAACTCGTTGGTTTATTAATAAGCATTGTAATTAGTATCTAATTATTATTAAGTTGTACCTACGTTTAGCTTTAGATTATATGTATCAATGTCGACGATGGTGAACGGAAAAACTCGAATGAGTTTATGTTTACACCAAGCTGTAATAACCTTGTAAAAATTGTTATAAATAAATAGATAAAATAAAAAAATATATATTCACTTATGTCAGTGTGGTAATAAAATATTGATTTTATTAATCAATAAATATTGCATCTTATAGTTTGATTCTAATGCTACTAAATCTTATCTGATGCATGAAATGAGGTCAAAAGTGGTCACATTAAAAAAAAAAGTAGAAATTGTGATTGTTTTGAGCCCACTGCCTAGCCAAAATTATTCTTCTTTTACTGAAATACTAATTTTTATAAAGAATATACCAGAAACAGACACTTAGATATATTTTCCGAGTTCATCTATCCTGCAGTCATACCCGCTATAATGGTAATTACTTACAGCACTATTATGTTTGTATACCTCATAAAACTTGAAATCAGTCGGCCTGAGTTGAAAAGAAGGAAGGAGGATGGAGGAAGGAATTTAAACATTTTATAACAAGATGTTAATGCAATTTTCAATATAAATGTTTCATCTTACATAGCCGACCAAGCAGTGAGGTCCCGTCATAATCGAACCATAACTAGAATAAGAAGTGTCCGTCTCTGGTTGACTTGTTGATTGGTAGTTAAATCAATTTTATAAAGTTAAATTATTTCAGATGTAAATAACATTTGTTCTGATATATTTGGTTTATTAAAATTGTTTTCTATTCTTAATTGAAATATTAAGATGTTATACTTAAGTTGTTTATGCAATATTGTCTATATAATTTTAGGTTACTAAGCCAAATAATTAACATGCAGTTGTTGACAAAGTTTGCGATCAGCTTTGTTTTCAGCTGAATACAAGAACTTGTTACATTGTGGTAGCTATATAATTATTTGTAACACTTGTAACATTTTGTTGTTAAAAAGAGCAACTGCTGAGTTTCTTGCCGGCTCTTCTCAGCAGAATCTTGCGTTCCGAACCGGTGGGTAGAATTATGATTTGTCACAAGAGCCACAAGTTGGCCCCAATTTGATTAATTATTGTGCAGAAGTATATTTTCTATGAGTTACATTGTTACATACATTTAAAATTGAAATAAAGAAGGAATGTAGCGAATGCGGGTATTCAGTCTGAGTTACGCGCTCGATGTGATACAACGCATACCCTGCTTCCGTGTAAATACAACCTGTATTTTATTAGAACCCCGAGTCCTACAGGTAGTAACATAGTTTTAAAATTTATTTTATTTTTCGCATATTTTAATATGTAATATGGGTAGTTTGATATAATATAATATATATATAATATCGTACCCTTATTGCAAAAACCGATTATCTGCATTTTTGTACCAAAATTAGGTTAAATATATCAATCGACTCCTCAACTCACGGCGAAGCTGTAGGTCAAACCCATTATCTGCTACGACGCTTTTTTACGGAGATAGCTAGAGTTAAAAGCAACTACCTACAGGTATGATTTAATTACCTTCTTAAAAAAAGAACTAAACTCATTTAAATAATTTAGATTTATAAATCTATACCACAAAAACAATGTATTGTATTATAATACTTTTCAGATGTAGTTGCTTGATTTATCATTATGTCAATATTATTCTGTTAATACATGTTAAACTGCGTTAACAGGTTTCAGCTTTTATTAATATACTAGAAATTGCTGATGTATCTAAAAAGAAAAACGAACTAAACAACATTAGTTGCTTTTTGCAGAATAATGAACTCAATATTTTGTTAAAATTATTTCAGGTAAAAGAACTTAAGTTCACTTTTACTGTATAACTGGGGCTACGAGGTTTGAACATCTTCACAAATCAAAAGTTTTTTGATTTGTTAAGCTCACAATATAACTCTATCTTTAAGGTGATAGAGAAAAGACTGTCTAAAGATCTTAAGTTTAGTAACTGGCCAACTGCCGGAATCTATAAAAGTAGAAATAAAGCTGCTTGACTTATATGCAGAAAAAAATATAATTATTCCCCGCGTTTATTGAATATGTAAGAAACTATTCTAAATTGTTTGAAAATGTGTGCGTACAAGCAAATTCACTTCACATAAACAAAAAATTGCCCATTCTGATAATAAAATTAAAACAGCATGGGACATCATCGGCGATGAAATGAGTAAACATAAGTACATAATAATAATAAATTGGAGCTTAAAAGTGATAATCATGTAATTAACTCCGATACAGTAATTGTAAATACATTTGAGAACTTTTCAAAAAGATTCCAATTACTACAACCAGTTCTCTGAATTCCTCGCCAGCAGAAGTCTATCGTCTTCTAAGGAGCAATGTCTCTGAGTGCAATAAGTTATTTAGGTTTGAAACACGTTACCCCATATGACATAGTCAAAACATTTAAATCTTTACAAAATAAGAAAAACAGCAGATCTATGGGGGATATCAGTTAAAATAATTCATAACATAATTGATATTATTGCGCCATATCTTGCTTTAATTTTTAATAAATCAGCAGATTCTGGATCTTTTCCAGACCTTATGAAATGTAGTCAGCTAATACCGCTTTTTAAATCGGGAAGCAAAAAGTGACCCGAATAACTACAGGCCAATTTCAATTTTGCCAACTCTCAGCAAGATATTCGGAAAAATAATGCTCAACCAACTGCTTTTACACTTTAATTTAAATAAAATCCTACACACTGAGCAGTATGGTTTACAAAAGGGTCGATCAACAACAGATGCAGCCGCAAGGCTGTTACAACACATATTCGATGCATGGGAGAACTCACAGAGTGCCATTGGTATTTTTCTGTTGATTTGACGTCAAAGGCATTCGAATGCGTTGGATCACGAGACACTTTTGCTTAAACTGAGCCACTATGGCATTAAAGATTTTGCACTTAGTCTCATTGCGTCTTATCTCAGTGAACGAGTCCAAAGAGTATGTGTCAATGATGTAAAATCATCCGGATCAGCCTCAGTAATGGGTGTACCCCAGGGTTTCTATTCTAGGTCCATTCATGTTTTGGTCTACAATAAATGATTTACCACATTTGTCCACAATACTTGCGAATTGTACTATTTGCTGATGATACGTCTTTGAATTTTAAGTCGATAGGATAAAAGACAATTTTGACGATGTAAATAATGCATTATCTCAAGTTTCTGAATGGTTTACGGCAAATAATCTACTTTTAAATACTAAAAAAAAACAAAGTGTGTTGAGTTTTTATTACCTAACCCGAGAAACTGTCAGTAAAAATTTAAAGATAAATAATGAACTTTTTGAAAACTGAGGACTCCAAAGTGTTCTTGGGATTAACCCTGGATTCAAAGCTACAATGGGGCACCCATATAGCAACGCTTGCGGGCAAACTTAGCTCTGCTGTATATGTTATCTTTACATAGTATAAAACAAAATCGATTCCCGCTGTCTGGCCCTCTTTATGTACGCGTAGATCTTTTAAACTACGCAACGGATTTTAATTCAGTTTTCATCAGTAGATAGAGGGGATTCGAGAGGAAAGTTTACAGTTATAGTGTTTCCCTAAATTCCTACGGGAACGGGACAAATGTAGGTGAAACCGCAAGGCACAGCTAGTTATTCTAATATAATAAAACGAAATAGTTTTTTTATTTAAATGAGCTAATCTCTAGAACGGCTGACCGATTTCAACGAAACTTTCTTTTAAAGATAGCTGAGATTATAAGAAATAATGTAGGCTTGCCCATTTCCCACGGGAACGGGAACTCCTCGGGTAAAACCATAGGGCGCTGCAGTTAGTACGTACAAAGTTAAATGAAATCTACTTTACCTTCAGCCAAAAGCGACTAAAGATATTTATTTTACACCTGTACTGGCTAAAGTTGAACTAAAACGATTTTGTCTTGATGATTATTACTATTCAAAACAAGTGATTAAATAAAAAATGCCATTAGAGCTACCAGAACGGTAAATTTGAAAAATTTGGTAGTTTTTCTACATTCAGGAAAAACTAACTAAGTGAGCTCCTTACCGGTTATTTTCTTCTTTTTGTTGAAAAAAATAGTAAGTTTTTTTCAATTATTAACCTACTTAACATTTCTTGAATAGTTTCTTGTTTATAAAAATTATTATTGTTTTAAAAATGGGCATCATTATAACTAATTTTTAAGTCGTTAAAGTTTCAAATGCTTATAACTCAAAAACTTTTCGCTCAAATTTTGGTGCAGATAATCGGTTTTTGCAATAAGGGTACGATATAGGTTATTTTAAAGTTAATCGTGTCATATAAATTATTTCTCCGTCCACATACATACATTGTAAAGGCTATTTCAATTTATTGAAAATAAGTTATTCTCAATTTATGATTAAAGGAGTTATTCAAAATTTGTCTTTTCGACGAATACCATACAATGTTATTAATAATTATTAACATATCCTTTTTGTTCTTTACATTGAAAAAGTATATAATATATAATGATGATTTTAATTATGTTAATAGTTACTACGCCTTTTAATATTATTTGTTTCTTCGAATTCGGGTAAAAATACAACAATCTCACGGTTCTTTTAGTGATACCACAATAATACTTATGATGAAAATATATGGCCTCGCTTTTCAATTATGATATTTCAAAACATAATATAGACTTTTCCATCGCAAATTGACAGCTAAATCACCAATTGCAATAATTATAAAAGTCTAAATAACAATTTGTGGTGTGGTTTTTTCAACAACAATATCTACTTATGGATATTTGATTTATTTTGTATGCGTGGCTTTTTGCTTACATTTTAAGCAACAGTATTTTAAGTTCTTAACTGCATAGCCCTGAGATACGATTATTTTGTGCGTGGCTCTTTGCTTACATTTTAAGCAACAGTATTTAGCCCTGAGATATGATTATTTTGTGCGTGGCTCCACATTTAAGTACCAGTATTGTAACTGCATACTGCATAGCCTTTTCGTATCAAGCATGACCTTCTCATTTTATTATTAGTATTAGCGTGGTCATTAACGTGAGCATTAGCTCATTCATAGGTTGATGTGCTTACCTATTAATATATTTGCAAATGTTCTATTTGTATTTCTATCATATTTAATACTTAATATTAATATGTTATTAGAAGGTAGCTGAATAACAAAATGCAAAATCAAATACATTTTGTAGGAATAGACACTAAAATTTACAATTAATAACATATAAAATGATACAAACTGGTTGATTGCGGAAAAAATTTAAGCAATCAATTTTATTTATTGCATCTCATTTGTAGTGATTGACTGAGTTTACCAGATATGGTAATTTTAATAGATCCACCCACATATTTTAGAGTATAGATCATCAAATCATTTTGACCGATGTCACAGCTGGTATTCATTGTATAAGTGCTTGAAATATTTTTTTAAAATCTATGCATAGCAACCTTTGCGAAAATACTGAAAAACTTTCAAACGCCCTAACAGCGCCATCTAGCGGGAATTTGTCCATGAGAAGACCGTGTCTTCATCCTTAAGATATAAACTTTTGAATTAGATAATTTACTTGTGTTATTATAGATTGAGATTCATCAATAAATCAAATTAAACAGTGGGTATTTGAAGTGGATAGTATTTGTACTTCCTCACTTTTTTTCTCACTTTGGTGAGATCCGTTTAATACAAAAATAAAAATAAAACCTAGGACTTACAAAGTTATTAAAATAACTGTACTCTACGATTGTACCCACTTTTGTGTTTTTTGCTTTTGTTTGTTAATGCATTGACAGTAGTTAATCCTCTGCACAAAATATTTGGAAGCACAATATTTCGCCTAGTTTTTTAATTTCTTTCCAAAACTTTCCTAGACTTAATTAATTAAGCTCATCGAGATTTCCGTTATATGCATTAAATACGTATCCCCTTTTTTTTTTTTTATATATCAGTGATTTTTTTTTTTTTTTTTTTTTTTTTTTTTATTATTATTTTTTTTTTTTTTTTTATTTTTTTATTTGTTTTTTTTTTTATTTTTTTTTATTTTTTTTTTTTTATTTTTTTTTTGTTTTAAGTAATTTATTATCAAGTTTATTCCCTTACTATGTAGGTAGGTACTCATATTCAACAAACTAACTTCATTAGATTTTTGAAAACCTCCCGTTGTATTACTATTTATTGAGCTATTTTAACTTTGTTATCCGAACAGTACTTTGCCCTATTATTGTTTACGCCCAAAACTTATAAAATGGGCACACAACAATTGTTATGCCAATCAATACTTTAAGGTGGGTAGGCATTTAAATTACTTGCCCAAGATGTTATGCTAAAACGTATGAAATTATAATTTATAATTATCTACTTCAATTGATTCCATCATTGAAATAAATAGTTAATTATTGTATGGGAAATGGGGAATACAACTGTTCGAACAACAAGTAAATGTAAACAAGCAGTCTTTTCTTTGAAAAACTGATCGGTATGTACTTTCTCATTTATGTTTTTTTTTTTTTTTTGCAAAATAATATTTTATTCTACTCACGTTTTATCCCATCCTCGTCGCCACTTTGTAGGACTCGGGGTTCTAATAAAATACAGGTTGTATTTACACGGAAGCAGGGTATGCGATGTATCCCGTCGAGCGGCGTGACTCAGACTGAATACCCGCATTCGCTACAATAATTACAAGGTGCGGACTGAAAACTGAAAAGTCGCAAGTTCGAGCCCCACCAATTGCACTATTGTCGTACCCACTCCTAGCACAAGCTTTTCGCTTATTAAGAAGGGAGAGGATAAAAAAAATAATCTAAATATATAAAAGGAAAAAGTGACTGACTGACTGACTGACTGACTAACTGACTGACTGACTGATCTATCAACGCACAGCTCTAACCACTGGACCGATCGAGCTGAAATTTGGCATACAGGTAGCTGTTAGGACGTAGACATCCGCTAAGAAAGGATTTTGGAAAATTTCAACCCCAAGAGGGTTAAATAGGGGGTTAAAAAATCGAACCTAACGTGAGCGAAGCCGCGGGTTAAAGCTAGTGGTATTATAAGCTGCCTCACTTCAAACCTCATCCCGCAGGATTGTCGGACGCGCCGAGATTCCTGTAACGTTGGTCATCGAGGAATGCGAAGGCTTTGGTGGTTCGGGGAATGCAAAAACTGGACGCGCGAGATGTCTCGCGTGCCTTACCCGTGTTTAAATTTAATTGTAGCCTTATAAAATGATATTAATGAATCTGATACGTGTTTAGCGGTAATTGGTTTAAGGTTTGAGCTCATTTCTGCAGTTTTAAGAGGTAAAAGCTTGAGCAGTCGCATAATTTATATTCTACTAACGGTGGTAGATTCATGACTTGTCGTAAGAGCTACGAGTTGGCCTACATGAAATAAACAATTTTGAATTTTTTTGAATTTAGCTGTTGCCCGCGACTTCATACGCATGGGATTGAGGTTTTTTTTATTCCCGCAGAATCACAGTTATTTTTCGGGATAAAAAGTAGCCTATGTGTTATCTCAGATTATAATCTATTTCTGTGCCAAATTTCAGCCAAATCGGTTCAGACGTTGCGGCGCGATTGAGTAACAAACATCCATGCATATATCCAAACTTTCGCATTTATAATATTAGTAGGAAGTAGGATTTTTCCTTAGTTATCTGAAATGGCAAGTAAATCGCAGAAAACGTTTCGAACCGATGAACGCTTACGACGTGAGGTTCTAAGTTTGGTTTTTCACTTGGAGCACGATTTTGATGCACGTCACACGGTCGTTACCGCATCAGCGTATGTTTGTGCTTAGCCCGTCGCTTACCTCTTTCTCCTAGAAACTACTTGTTCATCTTTTAAGACAAGGAAAAATATATTGTACCTACAATGTTTAGAACAATTTACCCCTTTTTTGTCAAATAACAATTTTTTCGAAAATATGAAATGGTAGGCTTCAATTAAAATTGCAATAATTTTATTTACTTAGAATTAACTTAAGTTATATTGTATTGTTAGTTGTTACCTTTAAGAGAATTCCTAGCAGTGTTATCCTCGCGTGTAACTGAATATCAATTTGCATTAAATGCACGTTTAAAGGCTAAAGTAAAACTGTTGAAATACACCACAGGCACCATTAAAATGATTTACAACCGAACTATATATCAAACCAAACGCTATTCTGTTCTTTATGTCAATAGCTTTAGGACGAAACACTGGCAAATATATTAACGCTGGTGTCATATAATTATGTAGAATATTTTGTATTTATAGCTAGAATTTATCGTTGTTTTCGATGACATCATGGGTACATGAAACCAGCATGTGTGTAAAAATGATTGCATCAGTGTAACGATCGCAATGGCCTCTGATTGGCTGATACCCTCCCGTTATTGGTTAAATTGCATTGATGCAGCAAGAATGCCATAAATTCAGCCAATCAGAGGTCATTGCGATCGTTACACTGATGCAATCAGTTTTACGGAATCGACACGCAGCTCTGGGATTGTCTAAAATTATTGCTACAGTGTGACGATAGCAATCACTTCTGATTGGCCGGTAGGTACCTCTCGCCATTGCTTTAAATGAATTGATGCAGCAAGAACGCCATTAAGCCAATCAGATATGATTACGATCGTTACACTGTGGATATTATTAGAAGCCTATCAAATTGGATTATGACGCTACCCTTTGCTTTTAAAATCGTTGTGTTTGACATACTCAGATACCCAATAATATAACTGTTATTGGACCCAGGAAGAATATATTTTATTTGTATTATTTTCTTTTTTTTTGGAAGAAATTAACATGACATAAGAACGATGATCCCGCAGAAGTATAAACTGTGTTGCGGTTATTTATTATTGTGGTAACCCCAATAGTAATTTTAAATAAATAAAATATAGTTGACTAACAATTGAGAACGTAATCGCGTTGAAAAATCAAGCTATTTTGCTCTGAATGGAATAAAAATAAATAAACAATGATCACAAAAGAAACGGAAATAATAGCGCGCTATCATCGCGATAACCCGATAAACCTGTAACAAAACAACAGAGACGTCCGCTCGCCGTGACTCATCGCACGGGAATGACAGCGACTCGCGCGATTTGCGGTTTTGTTTTACATTTTGTAGGGTCCCGTAAATTATAAAAGTGTTTATTTCCTTGACTGCAGGTATTCGTAAAAAGTTGTTAAACAAAGTTCAGAGCCACAATCTACAATAGTTTGGCGAGCATATTGCAATATAAGTAGACCAAACTGGGTAATTAATAAACAAATAAAATCAATCTGTCGGCAATGGAATATGACGGCAATTTTCCGTAGTTGGGTTACAGTTTTTAGTAATTTATCCTTGTTTGGTATAATTAAACGGAACCTTACATTTTCCAGTTCTCACACACACTTAATAGACTATTTTTTTTTAAATCTCACCACAGCCGAAGACCGCAAGGCCGTTATGCCAACTCATTTTTGACGTAACGTGCAAATTTAAACCGGGCAATGTAATCGTAGTAACCTTACAGGTTATGAAAACATTTGTTTGTTTACTTATTACCGCTGCTGCGATGTTACTGCGTTTCTAGTTCGCTGGATAATTGATTTAATGACTGTTCGCAGGGTCGTTTGGTAGGGCTGCCAAGTGATTGGTTTTCTCGGGACACGTCCTGAACTATTGATTGTCACCTCAATAACTGTTGCTAGAGTTATTGAAAGTTTGCTACTTTTTGACATGTGACATCCAACCGTAGCAATAGGAAGATCTTCCTCCGGGCTGACGAATGAATGAATCCAGTCCATTCCATTCGTTACCTATGTAACGTATGTATTCATTCATTCATTAACAAAAAGTAATATTTCTGTGCTATAATCCGCCAATTTAATTAATATTTGGCAGGTTTGGCGGATTATAGCAAAGGAATATTACTATTTCTTTTAGTATCATGGAATTTCCCAAAGTAACGCATGCATTTATCTATAACTGGTAGTAAAATGGGTAATTTTTTTTTCATCATAAAAACAAAACCAACAAATGTTAAGTAAACAAAACCGAGGACAATAAGCGGCCTTATTGCTATCAGCTTATCAAGCGATCTCGTCCAGCAACTAGTTGTTCGATTGCGAAAAAGCTGCATTAATCATTGCCACAATCTCAATTGTTGTGATTGGCTGCATTTATGCACTCTTGCTATATCAATGCATTTTAACCAATAGCGAAAGAGTATCGACCAATCAGAGATGATTGCAATCGTCTAGCTATAGCAACACTCATATTGATTTTGTTCGTATACAATGTAGTCTATATCACCTGGACCTGTAGTTTAGGCGCTATTGCTAAACATACATCATACATTGCTAAAATCATTGCTTCCTTTGGCTTTGCCGAAGGTGTGTAATAAAGTGCTAACTTTCCAATATCCTGCTTCTCAATATTGCCTGCTGGTGACCCCTTTGTATAGACATTACGTAGTTGGCTCCAACGTTGGACGGATGCCTATACTTGTTCCGCGGCACGCCGTAAAATGTCGTAACTGGGACCTGCGCTGGTCTTGTTATGTCGTGTTATGGCCCGGCGTATAGAAGTTGATGTGGAACTACGAGTAATTAGTCAGCGCACGTGAATCTATTTTTGATACGGCTTGTATGAGGGAGTAGGGACATAAAAAGTTAAGGCAGATTTTGACACTAAGTAAAACAATATTATTTATGCTTAAGAAGTTTTAACATCTTATCACATTTGTAGTGCCCGCAGAATTTCAAGTTGACGGCTAAATCGCAGAGTATACTACTAGGCATAGTGACTTATCGTAGTCCACACATCTTATCCAAATAAATCACTATGCCGATAGTATGCTCTGCGATTTAGTTGTCCAACTTGAAATTGTAAGTCTTCGGGTACTCTTACAGTATGTACTGGTACCCTTAAAAATAAAATATGTGGTAATTGTATCTCAAAGTAAAACTACTTATTGAATAGTTTCAAAATAAATATCAGCTAAGTTGAACTTAACTAATGTTCTCTTTTCCCTTCTAAATAAGTGGAGAGCGTGCGTTAGAAGTGGGTACGACAATAGGGCAACAAGTGAGAATCGAACCTTTGACCTTTTAGTTTTCAGTGTGCATCTAGTTAACCGCTGGGCTATTAAGGCTTATTTTGTGAGTAACTCGGAATATGCGCATAAAAGGACTGCGTTTCAGTAACTAACTAGGGGTGGCTAAGAATAGATCTTAGCCTAGATATACTTAGCTATCCATTTCACCCTGGCAGTGAAGAGAGACCTATGTGTTCTGCTCTACTTGCGTAAATGCTGCTCTATTATTACCCTCACTTGCTACTTAGACACGTGCAAACTTTTATTCGCGCTTATCTCTGGCTGTCTTGAACCCTATTAGCGTGCCAGTGACTCTATTACCACCATATTATCTGCATTTCCGTATGCAAACTACTAATAAGGTATAGGGTAAGGAGGACGAAATTTTATACTTTTAACTTTGCTGTAAAGAAAATTAGACAGTTTATTGATAGTGAACAGATTGTCTACTTTTCCTACTTTCACAGCGTACCTAATATAGTATGGAATCTAATTGTGGGGCATAGCTGCCAATATAGAAACTTTTTTCATACTGCAAATAACTGCCAATAAAAATTTAAATTTTAAATTAAAATTTTATAAACTCTGATCGAGCAAATTCCTACGTGGATATATAAATAATAGTTTTATGACCGTATCACCGGAATAGAAGAGGTTTTATTCAAATAAACTTTTACAAAGTGCTTTTGAATTGTCAAGTGGATCTATCGCTGCTAGAAACTCGCCGGTTGATCTTCAAAAGAAAAATGAATAACAATACTATGTTTAGATATGTACTACGCCGGTAGGGGGCTGAAGTTTGTCGTCGGTTTTTCAAAATTTTTGATAGTAAAAATAATTCTCGTCACGTTTAATGTGGCCCGACCTTTGCAGGCGTCGACCTGGTTATTTATACCCGAGGAATAGAATCGCGGAGTAAAAACACATGAATATAAATATTCTCTTTGCTACGTGTTTTATTGACGTAACTTCCTTCGCTCTGTACCTAAATTACATCAAGTAAGGGATACCGCGCACTGCGTGGCGGCGACCGCAGCGTCTAGCCGCAGTGTCCATGTAAAGTACACTTCGCGTAGGTACTTAGCGCAACGACCAACCAAATTAACGCCTGTTAACCTCAACTATACCGGCCGGTAAATATAATTAATAATTAATTGAAAGTGAATTTAACTTGTACGAGACATCGACAAGTGCGCAAGTAAGTCCCTTTTTTCCTATAGGTATACCACAAATACAATATATAACATTTCAATGTTAGTAAAAAGTTTTAAGTTAGAAACTATGTTATGTATTAGTCATTTTAAATATCCTCCATTTATGAAACACTGATAGTATGTGCCTCGCAAGTGGATTTTTTTAATTTATCAGGTAGTATTTTAGAATTTCATTGGAGCCTCCGCGCATTCTGCATCATCATTGATGCTGGTCTTTTCCCCAAAAAGTAAAAGCGTAAAAGTCGCCTGACCCTCAGCGAATGTCAGTGCAGACCTGCGATGACGAACTTGCGCTTGACCGTGGCCGCGACTGTGACGACAATCAGCCGCACGTAGTGCGTGAGCTCCCTAATGCTGGTCTTATAATATTTCTACCCAACGCTGGATCATTTTAATCACTAACGGCGCGGCACGGTATATTTAAATGCGTCCATGTTTATGAGGTTATTTGGGCTTACATCTGTTACAATTTTCGCCAAGACTGGTGTTTGATAAACTAAAGGATATTTAGTAAATTTTTAACTGTACTTGATCTATCGACGCAAAACTCAAATCACTGGACGGATCGGGCTGATAGGTATTATGACTTGGGCATGCGCTAAGAAAGGGTTTCTGAAAATTCAACCCCTAAAGGGGTAGAGCAGGGTTGTGAAAAATTGAACTTAACGTGAGTGAAGCCGCAGGTAAAAGCTAGTTTTATAAATAAAAAAACACCATTTTGTAATTCATCCCCGATTTGTGCTCATCACAGCCTTACAACGTTTGTAAAAATCTGTCTGATTTGCATTTATGACAAATAGCAGCAAAGTTTAATTTGATTTCAAATAACGAACAAAGTCGGCTTAATAATACCTAATACATAATTACAAGGAGCATGTTGTGATAAAGAAACGTGGGGAGACGGTGCAGTAATTACTCTAAGCAATCTCGTAAGTACCCACTGGCGATAACAAGGTACTATAGTCTATAGTAGTTAGCAGAATAGTTAATTTATTTGATATTGAAGCCATTGATAGGTTACGAGTAAAGTGCATTCCTCGCTGAGAGAGCAAAGGCGAATTAATTGACTCGACGCTGATTAGACGGTACGGATTTATATTATCATAATAATGAATTGCCTGCAAACTACTATTTCTATAGGGCAATGAATTGGAATAACATCTAAGGAGCGGCTCGCGGTCCCCGTGAGACCTCTAAGGCTAAATCTCAGCTCAGACTCAAGACAGAGTAAAAACGAGACAGATTTATGCCAGAGCATATTTGTGTCTCGTTTTAACCTCTATCTTGAGTCAGAGCAGGCTCTATAGATCTCAGCATAAGTGTGACGGGCACTTAGGAGTTATATGTGGAGGAGGTGAAGTAAAACATCGTGAGAAAACCCGAGAAAGTTCTCCATAATGTTCTCAAATGTTGATGGGTTGTTAAAGATGAAGAAGAAATAACATCTGTAATGTCTGGTTATCACTGGCCTGTTAGGTACATGGCGGACAGTGAAGAACAGTACGATACTAACCTCTTTCTTGACGGCAATAGCGTTAAGGGTGGGAATTGTACCCTTAACCTTTTAGTTTTCAGTCTGCACCTGTAACCGTTGGGCTATTGAGATTTTTTGTGCTCTTGAGGCTCTATGCACTTCACTTCCATGTCATCTTCTGCTTCGTCCGAAACTTAACACTTGCTTTAAGGAAAACATGAAGAAATCCAGCATGTCTAAGAGTTCTCCATAGGTAATATTGTTCTCTAAGTTGTGTGAAGTCTGCCAATCCGTACTTAATCAGCGTGTTTCGCTTAAACCCTTCTCAGTCGCGAGGAGACCTGTGGTTGAGATGACTGGGGGCCAAATACGAACATACGTCAGCGGTTTTTCGACACAGATTAGATTAGAACGTCCTAAATAAAATATTGTTTCAAACGTGAAGTGCCGACAGGCGAAACGGATGAAATTCCCCAAATTCCTAGGTCCCGTGTGCCAAAAGCGCCTTATTATCTCGGCATCGCGTGCGTCGGCGATGTCGCCAAAATAGACCGCCACCATAACTCACTCTGGAGGTGGACAGGCGATGATGACAGCCGCTACAGTAAACCTCTGTCCACACACGTGCGTCGCTCGTGCAAGTGCCACGTAAAAATACGATTTTTTACGACCCCAGGATCACACTGTATCAAAAAAATAATTTTCAGCCTATTCCATAGCTTTTTTCGGTCAATAAAAATTGCAGTTTACCATTGCATACGCGACGTCGCACTTACGTACAATAGGTCCGCATTGCGGTCTTCCTCTCCGGATATTACGACGCAGCCTCTGTCTAGACAGAGTGGAGTGGGAAAAATATACAATAGTTTTCAGTGTGAAACTTGCTAAACAATGTTTCAGTGGGGTGGTATTTTTAAGTAGAATTTTTGAGCGCTCTGCAACTAATTTTTGAATGTCTAATGACCGAATCTTGGGGATATTAGCCTTAAGAAAACATTCTGTAAGGGTGGGGTTTAAATTGGCGACCCTCTGGACTACAGTCTGCCCGTTCCTACTGCTACTAATGTTCGTAAGGCTTTGAAATATTTAGTGTAGGCTAACAATTAATTCAGTATGAATTTCTAAAGATTTTTTGGTCCGTGCGCCGTTCGTACTACGGTCCCGTCCCAGTAGACAATCTGCGGGCTGTTTTGAAAAGCCTATTTTTGCATAGAAGCAGGTGTTTCGTTGCAGAATTTCATGATACTTAAGCATAAACTAAATTCTTTTGCTATGATCCGCCAAAACCAGGACAAATCTGCATCCGTTCTTCCAGCAGCAGGAGACATAATATTATCCACGGCGAAAGGATAAGATGTTTATCCCCTCGCTCAGTTTTATCCACACGTCGAGCATGGACAAAACGATGAATAATATCCACACATACTTCTCCTTTCCCCTGTCGTCATGCTTTAGCACAGAGAGAAGATAATTTTATCTTTTGTCAGGAGACGTTGATTCCATGTTAAATCAAGTTTCACTGGGTGATGTATTTCTCTGGATTGGTACCGGCACGTAGTGTACCGGTGGTAAAGTCTTGACTTGTCATAGGAGCCATAAGTTTGCCTGAAGCAGTGATTTTGAGTTTAGAATTTTTTTAATTTTGTTGCAGGTGATGCTGGGCGGGGCGGGCGGGGCGGGCGGGGCGGGCGGCGCGCCGTCGCCAGCGGGCGAAGACCTGCTCACCGTCACCGTCGTGAGGGACGAGCACGGCTACGGTATGAAGGTTTCAGGTGCGTAGGCTTTATTTATACGAATATCATTACTAGTACTCATTACTCGTATACTACAAAAAATATATAAAAAAAACAGTGTTTGTTTATCCTACAATCACGCAGTAACGGATCAAGCGCCCCGCTCCGGCTTCGTACGGGTAGACTACAAAACACACAATGGTACAGAAAGTTGTGGCTTAATGAATTAGCGTATACTTGCTATCGACAGTATCAATTAATTAATTATTTTGTCAATTTCTTGTCGTCAAATTCAACATCCCCCACAGTTTACTTGGGCAGTACCCAGCATCATCAGGTTTGAGGTGGACATTATCAATTCGCATAATATGAAAGTCCCTAAAAATTCAAAATTTAGGTGGGCAGTACAGACCTATAGCATCAGGATTGAGGAGTTGGGCCCAGAAGTTCAATTTAAAATTTAAAAAAATATTTGATGGACAGAAATTCCATCCAGTTACAGTTTTATCATAAGTATAGAGATATAGATTATCACCTGGTGAAAAGCGATGATGGTTTCTATAAGGAAGGAGGTTAACTGGACTCGTGATCCTTGGGAGCTGTCAAGGTTATGAGACTAATATGGTTATCGTAATGTTCCAGGTGACAACCCGGTGTACGTCCAGTCGGTCAAGGAGCACGGCGCCGCGTGGCGCGCCGGCCTGCGCGCGGGCGACCGCATCCTCAGGGTCGACTCCGTGCCCGTGCACCAGCACACGCACCAGCAGGTCGTGCACATGATAAGAGGTGAGCCCAATGTCCAATATGTAAGCCAATATGTCCAATATGTATTTCCTCGAATGTCCAATATGACAATAAATAGTATTTTCGGCCTTCTTACAAAGGGCGTTTGAATCGTCAAGCGAATCTACCCTTAATCTACCACCGGTTCGGAATGCCGTTCCAACCGAGAAGAACCAGCAGAAAACTCGGCGGTTACAGTTTACGATTATTACCGGTTCGTAAATTGTTGGAGCGAGTTATACGCACGCTTTTATTATCGTTTATTAGTCCTTAATTGTATAATATGCTTTTTTCATGAGCATACTTTCAAAACATTTTTTAAACTTGGGTAAAGGCAAGTCTAAAATTCATTGTTTTATTACAGAACGTAATATTAGTCCTATTTCATACTAATGACATTTGGATCCTCTTGAGGCGTTAGTTGAGGAAACACGAGCCTATTTTGAGTTTCTCAATTGACTATCGTGTAAATCTATCTTCTTCTGATGAAGATTTTATTCCCGGAATGTCCATTCCCCGAATGTCTTTTTCCTTAAAAGTCCAATTCCCGGAATGTCCAATTTTCCAAACGTATGTTACGTATATTTTAAGATTTTCAAATAGTTTTTAAAAGCGGCTGTAAATCGTTTCGATTAAACGTTATTCTTTTAATAAAAATAAATGTTTAATTTTGCAGCCAACCCCAGCACCGTGTTGACAGTACAACAGAACAGTTCGCGACACAAAACGCCCATCACCGCACCTGTCCCAGTCAACGTGAGTATTAACGATCTACCCGCGGAACTTACAAATAAAGTTATCATTAACCTACCCTCAGTTTGGACATATTGAAAGCTTACATGGTTTTGATGAGCTAGTATTTGTAGTTATCGGTTTTTGTTTCATAAAGTTTTTCACGTCTTAAACTGCTGAACCGATGTTGATATAATTTTTCAAGAAGATAACTTGTATCCTGGGGATTGAGGAAATACATTGGTTACTTTTTATCCCGAAACATGAAGGAGTTCTCAGGTGATTTTTAAAAATTTAAAACCTTGCGGATAAAGGAAAAATATAAAAAGTTTTTCACGATCGATCGATCGTCGATCTGTTACTCCATTTCTGAGTGATTGAAGGACAAACCAACAACAAACAACACAACAAAACGAAAAAGCTGTAATAATTTTGTTTCTGTATATTTCAGTCGGAGAAGCAGCGTCAGTTGGAAGTTTCCAAAGCGCACACAGTTCGGTTGATGCTGGAGCAAGAGCAGAAGTACATCCGTGACCTCAGAAGTAAGATCAACATTCAATATCGGTATTAGAGATCTACCCCCTGATTCTGTAACTCAATGCCTATCGACGAGGATACTCATTTTTTATCCATTGAAGGGAAATGTCATTTACTATTTCATAGTAAACCTTCAATGGATAAAAAATATGTCAGTGGAATTCGTTTTTTGATAGGCACTGAGTTACAGAATAAGGGGGCTGGCCGTAGAAGTATTTTGTGTACTGTTCCCATTTCGATACTATTTCGTTTTTTAACACAAGTTAGTTTTTTTCTACTAAACTACGGCAAAGTGAAGTTGTATGTATGTATGTAAACATATATTTTTATATGTATGTATTCATATATACGAACTATCTATTCTAGTTCCACCGTAATGCAGGCCTAAACTACTTTTTATGAATGAGGTGCCAATCGATTCGTTATCATGGTCTAGGTGACAGGCATATTATATGAACAAAATCAATATAGTTTTTTAAACTATTTTCTTTTAAAATGAACCGTATATTTTCCAGATGAGTTGCTAAAAGTTCCAGACGTGAGAAAGCAAGCACAGCTAGAGTCGGCGGAGCAAAGATGCTCAATTTTACAACATGAGATTGACACCATCATCGCTTCGCAGGTGAATATGCACTTTATGCTGATTGTTATAAGCACTAGTTTTATTTGACTAGTTGTGACAACGCATAGTTTACATTGATTGGTAAATGAATGTTTTTGGATTGATAATGTTGAGTAATTAAAGGCGTAATTATATTGATTAATTAAATAATCTCTGGTGGGAGGCTTTGGCCGTGGCTAGTTACCACCCTACCGTCAAAGACGTGCCGCCAAGCGATTTAGCGTTCCGGCACGATGGCGTGTAGAAACCGATTAGGGGTATGGGTTGAATTTACACTGCTATACCCCTTCCAAGTTAGGCCGCTACCATCTTAGACTGCATCGTCACTTACCATCAAGTGAGATCGCAGTCAAGGGCTATCTTGTCATCGAATAAAAAAAAATAACATTAAATACGTAATAATTGAGTAATTCGATAAAATTAAGTCTCACTACAATAAAAATCCTTTAGCAGTGTTTTAGATGTTTCTATGATGATAAAGAGTCTTAAATAATTCGAGCTATAATTGACGAAATCGAGCTATAATCGAGCTATAATTGTTTCGTCAATTTCATGTGATGGGCTCGACCTCCGTTGACTTCGTATTTTTTATATGCATTTAAAAAAAATTTTTTTTAGCTATTAAAATTTATTATTATTTTTAAATTTTTTTTTCATAAGAATATTAACATTAATTTTTAGAAGTTATTATCAATCCAAATACAATCTCAAAATGTAGACTCACTATAGTTGTTCATACAATATTGCGCTCATCAAAACATATTCTTCACTTTTGATTAATTTATTCACTTTTGCAAATCAAAGTTGTCAATGTTTTGCAGCCATTTTTTTTAGTTTTTATCATATTTTCTTTTTTTCTTTATATTATAAATGTGGCCCGTGGTTTAGATTTGTATATATTATTTTATCTGAAATATAATTTTTTTAATATAAAATGTATGAACAAAAAGTTAAAATTTCTTTATTAGGGGTTTTTTGAACCTCGTTTTCAACTTGGATTACTACACATACCTACTTATTATTATTTAGATTTAATAATATTTAAAATATGAACAAAGTGGATTCAAAAAATATATTTCTCTAAACCACACAAAAGACAGGCGAAAATAAATTCATATATTATATGTAAGAGCCTATTATATCTATGATAATAAATAATAATGATTAATATTAAATAATAATTATTCACTAACCATTGCTGGGGACGGATGGTTAATAATAATTTTGCGTTTTTGTTCTTTGTCCATATGTCTGCTTCTATGCATGTTTGTTTTTTGTCACTATTTTCATGTTTTTACAAAAAATTGTGGCGTCCATTTTGTTTACAAAATGTGTTTTGTGATTTGTACAAACATTTCAAATTAAGTTTAATAATATTGTGCTATAAGGTTATAAAAAAATATATAAATCAAAACTAATAAAGTGTAAAAAAAAATAGTCTTTTAAGAAATGGCAGAGAAAAAGAAATGTATATTTTGCCCTATAATTTTTGTGTTTATAAAGATGTAACAATAATTAAATATAAAAATAAATACATTTTTACTAATTCTTTTACTGTGGTGGCAAATTTTCCAATCAATCCACAAAACTCTGTATTCTATTTTGCGTATTATATGGTTTATAAAAATTTATCATGTAAATGTACAGAATAAGCCATAGATGCAATGGCTAGGTTATTAAAATGTATTTAATAATTCTTTTATATTAATTCATCTACACAGTGTATTGAAAATTTAATTTCTCTTTCTAAGACAATATAAAATAGTGAAAAGTAATTAACATTTAACAGATATATTCATTTGTATTAAGTAAGAAAGAAACTTGAAAACATCCAAACGTTTCAACTTGTAGTGCATAGAAACAGATATATGTATGTAACCCATATATTGTAATATTTATTACATTTGTGATTCATTTTCGCCTCGCTGTATCGTTGTTATCATTGGTATTTCACGGTGAATTACTTACAAGTTATTTATACGTTATTTGGATGGAAATTTTCCTGTTAAAAAGAGTTTATAAATTAAATATACGTAAAATATATTTATTGATTTAAAAAATATTGTAAACTGACCAATTTATCATTTTTGGAAAGATGTTCATCCATATAAAACACCGACTAAAGGAAACCAACATCTCCAAATCTGTTTATCAAAACCTTTCCTTTAGTACGTGTTAAAAAAACCCACCCATTCTAGCCGGAAGCAGTACAACCACCTTCAACGCCAAAACTTAGCCGAGCAAAGGACGGCCTCCAAAACACGGGGTTCCTTAGCGGCCTGCCGCGCTCGCTCAGCAACCTGACGGGCCAGAGCCTACGGAACCTGCGACAAGCGAGACAGAAACAAGACACCACCCCTTTAGTCCGACAGAATTCAGACGAAACCAACAACAAGCGACGCCACGTACACAACAACACAGTACCAATGGTTCCCACCACGTGTCTGGATAACAGCCCGCCGCCATTACCACCGAGGTCGATAGAAAGGCCACCGAAGAGGATACCTCTGAGTCCCCACAGTCCAACGATAAGCCCAGTGAATCCACTAGCGATGCCCAAACCTTGCTCGTCGTCACCGCACAAACAGTACTACAAGAAGCCCTACCCGATGCATCAATCGATGCCTCCGTATAGGGAGGAGAAATTCAGGAGGTCATCGCACTCCTTGGACGGAGAGTTGGATGGGCCTCAACCGAATTCGATCGCGTTGCAAATGAACTATCCATTGGTTAACGTGCCGCCGCCACCCTTGCAGGTCAGTTTGACGTTTGGTGATTGAGCCCAATTAAAAAAAACAGCTGCTATTGTTATAATTAAGTCGACTGTTCCGTAGAACAAAGTCTCATGTGCTAAATTCATAACTTAAGATTTGAGCCTTAGATATTCTAATTTTAAGGCTCAAATTTCAAGTTGTGAATTTAGCAGATGTGACTTTGTTCTACAGAACAGTCGATTAGTAATTATAAGATGATGGAGGTAATTTAGTTGTACAACGTCTTTAAAGTAAATCCGGTTTCTATATTCGATTTAAAGAATATTAGCCAGACTGAACTTGACTCTGTACAAATAACTAATTTGCTTTTCTTTTCGGGTTCAATCAGCAAACTTGCTTAGTTTAAGCTGTTGAAGTTTCTAGAAATATCTTTATTTATATTTCTAGAAATTTTTGCTTTGATTTTTTAAAGTTTTTTTACCATAACTTTCATCACGATCACGTTACATTTGAGTTCTCGCCGCCTAGAGCTTCATTATTTTTCATTTAGCTAAAATTTTTAGATGCCTCCACTTTTGTAGAAACACACCTTAGTAAACAAAAATCAATTATAATATTTAAAAAAATAATATAAGTAATAATTATAACTTCTAAAACTATTTAGTTCTTAATATATAAATGCTTTTTTTATATGTATCACATACTATTTCTAAATGTGTTTTGATAAATAAAATTCTCTAAAAAGAATCGCCTAACCTTCTATATATTTGTGACTAACTAAGATATGCGTGTTTTGTCCGAATTTTTTTGCATATATTACTTACCAAAATTAAACAAACATGTTCTTCCCACTTACTTATACATAATCAAGAATTTTCAAAGAAATAGCTCTAAATAAATACACAGTGTATACTTGTTATATTTTATATCATAGAAAAAGACTTGTGTTTAAGTTGAAAAGGCTGCTTAGCATAACAAAGTAGTGTAATGCTGCCACTGTTTAAATAACAGCATAACACCCCTTTGTTTTGCATAAGGGTTAAAAACCAAAAATGAGCGTCAAGCTTTTATTTGGTTATATTAAAGTGCAAATGAGATCCATTGAATCAAAGGAATGGAAACAAATTGTTTGTTACATTGCCTTCGTTACATTGTGTTCGTTACATCGTGTTCGTTACATTGCGTCTGTACAGACGGACAACCGGAGCGGGGTGCCAGTGCTTCACGTTCGCAGCCAGTCTTCACCAGAACATTTGGACCACGAGTTACCGAGAAGTAAGTTTTTTTTATAAAGAATATTCTACTTTTACATGTAGAACGGTATTAACACCAATTTGTATATTTCTTTTCAGATCAGAGTTGTTTGGCTCACGCGGGTGAAAAAGAGGCGTGGTCTCGCGGGACACCGCCCCCGGGAACACCCCCGCCGCCCTACCCGCACCCCGCGCACCCCGCCGTGCGGGCGCAGGTGTGTACCAACAAATCCCTATCTTAGCTGTGCATTAATAGATCACTCGGTCAGTCAGCCAATCATTCAGTCACCTTTTAATTTTATAGAATAGAATAGAAATATTTTTATTCAAATAAACTTTTACAAGTGCTTTTGAATCATCGATGAATCTACCACTGGTTCGGAATGCTCTTCCTGCCAAGAAGAGCCAGCAATAAACTCGGCGGTTGCTCTTTTCAAAAAAATTTTTTTACAATATGTAACAAAACTATGCTATGTATACAGTGCTTCCACGATGAAGTTTCGTAATCCAATACAATACAAGTACAAATTAATACAGTCCAATGCATATTAAAACGAGTAGACAGAAAGCAGACAGATATATATGTTTAGATGTACATTATGGGTAAGGCGACATTGACAATTTTCATTTTTTTTTTCAGCCGTGCGCAGATCCACAGAGAGCTATAATATCAATGGAAGAAGACGACTCTCCGGCCTCGGTATGTATGTTTGAACATTTCTTTCCATGTAAATCGCATAATTTTTTGTTGTTATAAACTTAAAATAAATTACTTTTTAACCGACTTCAAAAAAGGAGGAGGTTTTCAATTCGCGGAATCTTTTTTATTTTATTTTTTATGAGTCTGAACCGATTTGCAAAATTCTTTTTTGTTTGAAAGAGGATACTTCCCAGATGATCCCATGGTCATCAGGTCAGGTTACGAAGATGAGATCCTGGAGAAATCGAGGAATCGCTTTAAATTTTATGTACTTAAAAAGAATTTTTATGTTTATAGGCAATCCCACAGTAGATTTATGTGAAGTTATGCAGAAAATATGAGTCTTGGTTGAGCTATTGAAGTAGTTTTGTGTTATTAGTCAAAAGAACTCCCAAAAAGTCGTTTAAATCTGGTGGGAGGCTTTAGCCGTGGCTAGTTACCAACCTACCGTCAAAGACATGCCGCCAAGCGATTTAGCGTTCCGGCACGATGGCGTGTAGAAACCGATTAGGGGGTATGGGATGAATCTACACTGTCATACCCGTTCCAATTTAGCGCTACCATCTTAGACCTGCATCGTCACCAAACTAAACTCACGAATAAAAAAATAATCTATTGGGAAGATAAAGCAAGATAAATCTGTATTGTTAATGTTTCAGGACAACTCCACATATTCGGGATTATTCTCGAATCTGCGCTCGGTGCGAGAGTCGAAAGCGAGAACAGCTGTACTCATTAATTGGCTGTTGGGAGAACGGAGGTAATGTCATCTGGATGTATGTTTGTTGGTCGATCACGTCGCAACCACTGAACCGATTTAGTTGAAATTTGGCACAGAGATACATTATAGTCTGGAATAACACATAGGCTACTTTTTAACCCGGGAAATAAGAGAGTTCCCGCGGGAATAAGTCGCGGGCATCAACTAGTAAGTTATAAGCTGTGTTCTAAAACGAAATTTTCTAAGGAGAATAATATGGAGCTACTTGTTGAAGCTGATCGCATGACGGAACTGTTAATAAAATTAAAATTGTTTTATGATATTTAAAAACTTTCTTTTAAATGAGCCCACAGTTTCGTCCACGTTAAGTTCGATTTTTCTAACCCACTTAGGGATTAAATTTTCAAAGATCTTTTCTTAGCAGATGCCTACGTCATACTAGCTATGTGTATGTCAAATTTCAGCCCGATCCGTCCAGCGGTTTGAGCTGTACGTTGGCAGATAGTTCAGATTCAGTGTTTATGTTTGTATGTCTGTCTGTTTGTTTCAGATGTGCGTGCGCCAGCCTGCTGCTGGTGCTGACGGACGCGTACCGCTCGGCAGCCGGCGTGACGACGCACACGCTGCGGCGCTGGGCCTACGAGATCCAGTCCACCTTCCTCATGCCCAACGCGGTGACCACTGCCTTATCAACCCATACACGTCCACTAGAATAGAAATAGAAATAGAAATAGAAATATTTTTTATTCAAATAAACTTTTACAAGCACTCTTGAATCGTCAATGAATCTACCACTGGTTCGGAATGCCTTTCCTGCAAAGAAGAGCCAGAAAGAAATTCGGCGGTTGCTATTTAAAAAAAAAAAAAAAATTTTTTACAATAGTTAAAGAAACTATGCTATGTATACAGTGCTTCCACGATGAATTTTCCTAAGTCCAATACAATAGAAATATAACTAAATACAATACAAATAAATACAATCCAATGCATGTTAAGACGAGTAGACAGAAACCAGACCCATTCCCGTTGGTGGCACCCGTTCACGAGCATGACACATGATCCAGCCGTTGCTTCGCTCAACCATATTTGAGTTCAATATTTATATAATGTAGACCAACTCGTGGCTCTTATAACAGGTCAAGACTCTACCATCGGTTCGGAGGGCAGATTCTGCTGGGAAAAGTTTGCAATAAACTCAGTCGATACTCTTTTCAAAATGTTCATACATTTTACAAGATAATTATTTAAATTATGTTGTGGGTTGCTTAGAAGTTAGAGCCTACTGCTTATTTGCTTATTGTCTGGGTAGATCATCCACAGAAAAGAAAAAAAAAATGTGGGCAGCTAAAATAAAAATAAGATAAATAAAATCACACACAACAACATATTTACTATCATCAGGTTGTGGACTGTTTATAAACCTGTATCAAACAGAGCTGTAATTTAGTATGAAGAGTGCTATTATTAATTGATTATTTATTTATTTCAGGTGTTGCAGCTGAACGGTGTTGACGAGAACATGGCGAACGAAATTGATCATGTTTTAGTCAACGGTAAGCAGAATTGAAATGACCTATCTATCCATTTAATCCGACAGACTGGTTTTACATTTTTATATTTTGATATTCAACATTATTTTTATCTGACTGGTAAACCTAAAAAAGGGTGTCGAATTTAGCAGTCATAGACTACAGAATAAAAACAAAATGACGGGTGTTAAATCCAATTTTCTGAAGTCGGGTTACAATTTTTAAACTTTCTCTTGTTAATAAAAAGAATTTGTTATCTTATTTTTTTTAATTCGATGACAAGATAGTCCTTGTCTGCAATCTCACCTGATGACAAGTGACGATGAAGTCTAAGATGGTAGCGGGCTAACTTGGAAGGGGTATGGCAGTGTACTCATACCCCTAATCGCCACCG
This sequence comes from Hipparchia sbordonii, assembly GCA_038048805.1. Classification (NCBI taxonomy): domain Eukaryota; kingdom Metazoa; phylum Arthropoda; class Insecta; order Lepidoptera; family Nymphalidae; genus Hipparchia; species Hipparchia sbordonii. Next base: position 376,018 of record CM076117.1, on the reverse strand, counting down.
TGCCGGAACGCTAAATTGCTTGGCGGCACATCTTTGACAGTAGAGTGGTAACTATAGGTCCAGGTTTTTTCTGATTTGGCGGCTTAAAGTGAAAGAATTCTGTCTTTCCTTGACTTTGAGAAAATTTGGTTAAAGCCGTTGCAGCTGATCAATAAACCTATTCGTACTTTGTCATCTGGTTTTTTCTCATAGAATACGACAAGGAAGAGCTGTTAAGGAACGTGTTCCGCAAAGCCAGGAGGCAGGCCAAAGATGAATTAGCGAGGCAGCTCAGCGAGTTCCAAGTGAAGCGGCAGGTTGGGCTCGGGACTCTGTATGGACCGGAGGATGCTGTGCTCGAGAGATGCGATGTGGACAAGGCGCAGGTAATAGTCTCTTTCAACCCCTGGTTGCAAACAAGGGTTGAAACTTGGTACTATAACTCCCATTTACGTTTTCGTCAGCCGATTGAAATTCACTACTGGACAAAGAAATATCAACCTTTACTTGACCATACTGATGTAAATAACGAAATTTTAAAAAAGTACAAAAAGTAACGCAAATATTCACACATAAATCTGAGTTAATTTGTCCTTTCACTTCGTCTATCATTGGACATGTCTATGTGCACGCCATTTAGAATAGAATAGAATAGAAATATTTTTTATTCAAATAAACTTTTACAAAAGCTTTTGAACCATCGATGAATTTACCACTGGTTCGAAATGCCGTTCCTGCCGAGAAGAGCCAGCAATAAACTCGGCGATTGCTCTTTTGAAAAAAAAAAAAAAATTTTTTTTCCTTCCTATCGGAGTTGTGGTAGTTTCCTAACCTGCAACTCTTCCCTCAGGAGCTGGTGGTGGTGGAGCGGCTGATGTGCCAGCGGCTCAGCGCCGTGGCCGGCTCTGGCGGTGGCGGCTGCGGTGGTGCCTCGTCGCCGGACGCGCACAACGCGCTGGTGGCCGCGCTGGTGGCCGCCGCGCTGTGCCTGCACTGCCGGTGAGTGCTGCCCGCTGTCTGAACTTCCAAGGCCGCACGCGTGCACGTACGCACGCACGTATGTACCTACGCACGCACGTATATTTGTACGTACGCACGTATATACGTACGCATGCACGTACGTACACACGTACGTACGCACTGTTGGAGGACCAAGATATTCGAACAGTCTGTGTTGCCAGTGATCCACTCATGTATCCGAAATATGGTCCGAAACGTATTGCCTTTAAAATTCTAAATCCAAATTTTGTAGGTCACACGTATTGACTCCGCGGAAGATCTCAAGTGAGTCGCTGGCTGGATGAGTTTTCAAATCAAGAATAAATAGGCATTTTCCTATCTTAACACTAGACGATATATTTAAAAAAACAAGATGAAGGAAATTGCTGATGGAGAAAAATACAAATTTTTTGCATAAAATCAGTTATTCCAGAATTAGATATAGATAGGCACATCTGTATTATTTATTTGTATGAATTAAAACGAAAACAACAAATCGTGAGGAAACCGGTACGTCAAGAGTACTAAATAATATTCACAAAGGTGGGCGAACTCTGCCAATCCGCACATGGTCAACGTGGTGATTTATGGCCTAAAGTTTAGGCCAGAATAAGGGTTTAGGCCCTAAATCCTTTTTAATCTGAGAGGAGTTTAAGTAGGTTTTTGGTATATGTATAGGATATTACTTTGCGCGCCTGAATACTTTTGTTTTTAAACCCTCAATTATTCTGTGCGACCGTGTAGGATTGCAATAATTTTCATATGGCAATCAACGCAGACGAAGAAGCGAGCTAGAGCTAGTAATATTTTACTAAATAAAAATCCGTGCCCAGATAGTGGTTAGAGTTTTTTCGTAAAGGATATCTGCAGTTTATAGTGGGAAGATTAACATAGTCTAAACTAATAATAAATTAATAATATAATGCAATTATTGTTTGCATTATCTCGGATAGCTGATCGTGAATCATAAGTGGAACAAGTCCGGTATTGAAATGTTGATATTAAACGTAATTGTGAGTAAAAATAAATTTATGTTCAATGTGATTACAAGTTGGACGGTTTTTGTCAGTCTGTTTAAATATTTGACGATCGCTGGGCTGTTAAGTGTATAATTAGTTAATTACATAAAAACCCAAGTTTTAAACAAGGAATCGTGACAGTTTTGGGTATTGGTAACTAGCTGTGCCGCGACTTCGTCCGCGTGGATTAAGTTTTTAAAATCTTCCGGGAACTCTTTGATTGTCCGGGATAAAAAGTTCATGCAAAAAATCACGTCGTTCCGTTGCTTTGTTGCCGCGTAATTAAAGGACAAACCAACACACTTTCGCATTTATTATTTGTATAAGTGATGATTCAGCAAAGGTTTTCAAGTTAGTTATTTCCTTATCGAGTCGTTTAATATAGTTTCTAAATTAAATGAGGAAACATAACAACAATAGTTATTATTATTCATGTATATGACGTACGGGTATTTATTTAATATCCACAGTTAAGTGCAGTGAAGTGTAGTGACATGATGGTAAATGTTAAGTTTGAAATAAGTGAGTTGGAAGCGAAGGAGATCAGAAAGAAATGGTGGCAGTCGCCCAAGAGCAAACAGAAAAAGAAGTAAGATATTTTAGAACATGGCTTTTGTGACTTCTTGAGTTGTGACGTGTCGGTTAGTAGAGGATATATTCCAAAATAGTTTGGACGGCGTTTGAATTTTAGTTCGTAACTTTTTGGTATACTTAGGGCGTATTTCAACATCGCCCAGTAAAAATTAACCGACGAATTAAAGAGGTTTCGATAGATCCTTACTAATATTATAAAATTAATGTTATAAATTTTAATTTATTAATATTTTTGACATTCGTAAGCGCTTTTGTAAGTTAAAATCGAAGAAATAAACAGTACGATACAAATGCCAAAATGTTTGTTAGTTGGTTTGTCCTTCAATCATGCCGCAACAAAATTTTGTCTACGCGTCTACTCGTTATCTCTATGTGAATCGCTGTAGAGATTCACGAGTAAACGTGTAGACAACATTTCCACGTGGCTCGCGTGTTAGAATCAGAATCTATGATAGGCATTAGATATCGTTATTTCGTATAGCAGTGCAATGCTACCAAAAGGTCAGTCACTCAATTAACTTGTGTTGGCATACAGGTCTACCTAGTCTAGACTGGAATTCAGTTTTTTTTCTATTCAATATGTTGTTGTTAAACGTTGTGTTGTCGGCAGGCCGTCGTCGGTGGCGGCGGCGGCGGGAGGCGCGCGGGCGGCCTTTCTGCAGCGCGACAAACCCTACAAGCAGCGCCTTAAACAGATCGCCAAGCAGAACCCGCAGCCCGTAAGTTTACTCATTACTAGCGGCCCGTCCCGGCTTCGCACGGGTGGACATCTAAATATATAAAAGGCAAAGGTGACTGACTGACTGACTGACTGACTGATCTATCAACGCACAGCTCTAACCACTGGACCGATCGAGCTGAAATTTGGTATACAGGTAGCTGTTAGGACGTAGACATCCGCTAAGAAAGGATTTTGGAAAATTTCAACCCCAAGAGGGTTAAATAAGGGGTTAAAAAATCAAACCTAACGTGAGCGAGGCCGCGGGTTAAAGCTAGTAAGAAGATAATGTGGTACTGCGTTTAAAAAAAAATAAAAAATATAAATTAAAGGTAAGTAAAAATATAAGAAAAATCTTAAGTCCACCCGTGCGAAGCCGGGACGGGCCGCTAGTCTAGCAATAAATGTAGCCTATATTACTCAGGGTGAATGTAGCTTTCCAATGGTGAAAGAATTTTTGAAATCGGCACAGTAGTTTTTGAGTTTATTCATTACAAACATACACACAAAAATACAAATCTTTCCTCTTTATAATAGTAGTGTAGACTCTACGATGCCCGCGGCGTTTCCGCGTGGATTAAGGTTTATGGAAACACTTTCCGCGATAAGTTCCAGACCCTAGCCCTGCGGATCAGGAATGAAGACTTAAAGCGCTTGGTGCGCGTCGATGGAATGCCAACGACGTAGGGATGGAAGCTCTCCCTATGTCTTGCAGTGCGGTGGTAGAAAGGTGAAGGGGGTCAAGATATAGCTCCATCCCAAATTTCTGGAGTAAGAAACACACATATAAATGCGAAAGTTTGTGTGGGTGGATGGGCATAGGATACATTTTATCCGGAAAGTTAAAGAGGAGATAAAAAACCCTTGATCCACGCAGACGAAGTCGCGGGCATTGTCTTTTTTTTTTCACCTGATGTGATCTATGGCACCGCCAATGGCACCTATGGCCCCACCAATGCGTAGCTGGTTTCCCATGTTGTAATTACGTAGGTTCGTCTAGTGTAGAATTAAAGAAACATATTTAAATGGGGTGCTGTCGGGAGCCCCCGATATAGTCCGTGATTCGGTTTGGTGGTGTTTGCAGTTCGTGGTGCGCGGCCACCACCTGCAGCTGCAGGCGCTGACGTCGGTCAACCACTGCCACCACTGCGACCTCGTCATCGAGGGGCTGGCGCCGCAGGCCTACGTGTGCGCAGGTAACATACCATGCTTTATGCTCTTCTTCGGGACACTCTTGGCAGGGCAGTTGTGGTCATCACCAAGTGACGTTCTTAGCGAGCTTTCGCCACTTCTCCTTGTTGATCGACTGTCTGGTACTCGTGCAGTGGACCGCCCACAGCAGACTTCATTCGGTTGGTCCATCATATGAGCCCTCCTTGGCGCAGTGGTCTTACAACTGGGAACCCTCGGGTTCGATTCCCGGTGGGGGCAATTTGGGAATTTATAATTTCTGAATTGTCTCGGGTCTGGTTTGGTGGGAGGCTTTGGCCGTGGCTAGTTACCACCATACTGTTAAAGTCGTGCCGCCAAGCGATTTAGCGTTCCGGCATAATGGCGTGTAGAAACTGATGAGGGGGTATAGGTTGTACACTGCCATACCCTTTCCAAGTTAGCTCGTTACTGTCTTAGACTGCATCGTCACTTGACCATCAGGTGAGACCGCAGTCAAGGACTAACTAGTCATCGAATAAATAAAAAATATAGCGAATATCGGACCGTGGTGTTTCGCTGTTCCTGCATCAGTTGTACTTGTGGAAGAGCCGCAGTATTGAGTGACGATGTTCCAAGATGAAAGCGACGAATATGACCTCCATGTTCTATTGTTGTTGTTGTTTTTGTTGTTGTCAGATTGTAAGCTGCGCGTCCACCGGCACTGCGCGCGCGACGTGGATGAGGGCTGCTGCCTGGACGGCGAGCACCACAACAACAGGATCTCCCGCCTCATCATGGAGAGGATCCATCCCAACCAGCCCACAGGTGAGGTGGCACTTAGTTTTTAACTGCACGTTTGACCATACAGATTTTTTCTGTTGGCGGATTATAGCAAAGTAATTCTAACCTTTTCTTGCTAATCATGAACTTCCGCAAAGTAACGCCTGATTCTGTCCAATATTTAAAGTAACGATATCTTATACCTATCATAGCTGTGTTTTTTAAATTTTTATTTATTTTGTACTTTTGTACGTTAATAAACCGTTTATTGTCGACAGGGTTGGACTCCAGTGACAAGAAATCGAGGAAGTCATCGGGCACCGCGAATTTTCTCAACAGTAAGTCTATCTACATCATAGAAGAAATAACATAGATTTTTTTTGTACGACAGGAAGAGGTATATATGTATGAAATCTATACATATAATAAAATTGTAGAAAAGTGGTGTCTGTACAATGGAAATATATAAATCGATATATTAATATAATATATAAATATTATATCGATGATGAACCCGAAATTGTAATTAATTTTTTTTGTCTGTCTGTTTGTCTGTGTGTTTGTGCACGCTAATATCAGAAACGGCTTATTCGATTTAGATACGGTTTTCATTAATATATTGTAGTAAGCTTCACTTAACATTTAGTGCTTATTTCATGTCAATCGGTTCATAAATAAAAAAGTTATGTCAATTTAAAGAATCACGGCGAACATTTTTAACGTACAGAGTACGTACTACACGCCTCGCGCCTGAGCGGCGACGGTATATGTAATTCAAAATATGCTGCCCGAAAAGTCACTATTCCACGCGAACGAAGTCGCGGGCACAGCTAGTGAATAAATAAATACATAAGTTTCGGGGCGGGAGGGGTCTCCACTCTACCACCTTGAAACCTCAACTACCATGAGTTCTTGACGCTCATTGCCGCTTCAGCTTCGAGAGTCGAGGAGCTGTGTCGCGGGTTGTTACGTTCCCTCAAATATGGTTGAGCGAAGCAATGGCTGGATCATGCGTCATGCTCGTGAACGGGTGCCGCCAACGGGAATGGGTCTGCTCTGACTGCCCGTCTTGACATGCGTTGGATTGATGTACCTACGTATGCATTTTTGCATTTTTGAAGCTTTATTGTGGAAGCACTGTATACATAGCATAGCTTTCATTAACTATTGTAAAATTTTTATTTTTTTTTTGAAAAGAGCAACCGCCGAGTTTCTTGCTGGCTCTTCTCGGCAGGAAGGGCATTCCGAACCAGTGGTAGATTCATTGACGATTCAAAAGTGCTTGTAAAAGTTTATTTGAATAAAAAATATTTCTATTCTATTCTGTCAGTAACTGGTTCTAATACGGTTCTCGCTGCTGATCTGATTCCCCAGGGATACTCCGGGCGTAGCTCTCTTAACACAACTTCAAGGAGCAGGGTCTTACTTCGGGGCCTACGAATAAATAATAAGTAAGGAAGTCTAACTGCGTGAAAAAATGACCCCAACAAAAATTGCGCCGAAGTGGGTGGAGATTAAAATTAAGCCCTTAGAGGCGGGGACTAAAAACAAAAATAACACGTCAACAGTTGGCCATTTTTCTTGCACGTCAAGTTTTCATAACATCGTCTAATGACTCAGCTGTCATAGCAAACATAGCAGCACGCGCGCGAACCAATCATCGCTTTCGTTTTGAATTTGAACCGATCACCGAGCATGTCTACCTGTAACCTCGGAAGTGATTCGTATGATTCGTATTTTGAATCATACGTCGTTTTGGTTTGAAGTAGGGCCATTTTTTGAGTGGATTTTGTTCTGAATTAGACTTCCTTACTTATTATTTATTCGTAGTTCGGGGCGGACCAGTTTTTGAGATATGTTGCATTGTTTCAGTGGAGCGGAGCTTTCGCAAGATGGAGGACGAGTCGCCCTGGGACCACACGTTGACGCCGGCCGCATTCCAAGGTGAGTAACTATTTCTTCTGAGATACATCAATAGTTAGATGGATAATAGTACATTATGGTACAAGTGTGCAATATTGGATTACCGCTGAGCCGCCATTGAGACCCGAGCCGTTAGGTGAGGGTCTTAAGATAGCCGAGGATGGTAATCATCAATGCACACGTGTATCATACGACGTTTTCAATACACTTGTGAAGAAAATAATACTAAAGTAGTACATTCTGGTACAAAACGGTGAAAACGAGTTGTGAAAAATTTTTCGCAATAGCGGGAAAAATTAATCAGTTTTCTTATACGCGCGCATCTTACTTTTTTTTTTTAATTTTTTTTTACGGCCTGGATTCTAGGCGTGTAGGATTCTATTTTACTTTAACGCTAATGTCATCGAATACGAATCGAATTAAATCTTATACTAACCCAACTGTTGATTGTTGATTTACATTTCATGTTTCGGACATTAGTGTCAGAAAATCTCGTAGAACGTGTAACTTGGCAAATAAATGATAAGCCAAAAATACAGCTGACGTGTTGGTATACAATGAATAATGCATAAGCTGAAGAGTTAGTGAAACGTTAGTGTTTGCAGGGCTCGATCGTTTGGCTGTCGTTCCCGTTTTCTTGAGATTTAGCGTTTCTGCACGACGATGGCGTGTAGAAACCCATGCGGTTTAATTAAAACCTCACGCTGTTAAATAATATTATTGTTTAAAAGACAACCCCTACGTAGTTTGAAGGGATAGGAGTTACGTGATAGAAAGAGAGAAAAAGTTTAGGACGGCATGCAAGTAGCGCTGTGTCAACCTGAATTGCACTGTGTGTGTCCTTTTCCAAGGTCCAAAATAACTATACCAAAATTATTTTTTGGTTCGGTAATTTAGACGTGAAAGCGTAACAACCAGACAGGTAGGCAGCTTTACTTTCGCAATATTAGTTGGGATTTCAAATATATCTTGTTCTAAAACAACAAATATTCAACAAATAGTAATCAATTATTATTTATTATTCAAATAAAATACAAATAAAATTAATACACTTTTTTCACGCAAATATTCTCAATGCTAGAACACGACGTTACTATTACTAGCTATAAATTTCTCAGATGCGAGGTCAGAGTTGGGGGTGAACCACTAGTATATATTTCGCTTTTTGTTTTAGTTACAGTTCCGCTTTCGCTGGAAAGTACATCGAAATTGCTTCCTTGATTAAGAATTATGAACCTTATCATTTGCGTCGCGAGATTTATTTTCCAATGCTCTCTGATCACTACGATATGATGCTTATAAATAGGTTTTTAATTGTTCGCTAGGGTTGTCAACTATTTCGAGGAAAAGTTTATTTTCTTATCCATATATCGTTTATATTTATTTTAGAGAGTGTTGTATATTAGCCATATCCATTATCCATATACAGAACTCTCAAGTTTGCACACTTATTTTTTCTCACTTCTTCACCGTTCAAGCATGAGATATTTAATTACTTACACACATAATTCGGAAAATCAGGAGAGTCTGAGATAGAACTCGCGACCCCGCGATTAGTAGACCTCAGTCCTTATCAGTAGGCTATCACTGTTTTCCAGTCCAGCTAATGTTTTCTTGTTGGTTGCTTCTTTTGGGTTGGTAAATTTACCATTACATAAATTTAAACAACACATTTAATATGTAGAAGTTATTACACAGTTAATGAATTCTTTAATGACAAAGTTGCTCGGAACCAATCTGCTTTGTTTCAGCTGTCCACAAGATAGAGTACCTATATATTGTAACATTTTTTGTTTTGAAAAGAGCAACTGCTGAGTTTCTTGCCGGCTCTTCTAAGCAGAATCAGCATTCCGAACCGGTGATTTCAAAAATTCTCGACTTGTCATAAGAGCCACAAGTTGGCCTATATGAAATAAAGAATTTTGAATTTTTGCTGCATCTTCCGAACCGAGGTAGAATCTTGTCTTATCATAAGAGCCACAAATTGGCCTATATGAAATAAAAAATACTTCTGAATTTTGGATTTTTTTTGAGTTTTGTCTATTTCATTTATGCTTGTCAACCCTACGTTGCGCCTGGTCGCGGGAATGACGCGGCGTGCAAGTTATTTTGCGTTCGCTTCATAGTTGAGAGTAGGAATGTCGGTCCGCGCCGCGCCGTTTTATTGTTAGTGGCACTTCACTGGGTGTTCAGGCTTTTTGACGTTTATTTCAGTTTACTGCCCCTTGTGCAACACTACTGTCAGCTTGAAGAGTTAAAGAGAACACCAGTAAGAAAAAAAAAAGCTCAAAATCTTGGATGTTACATCCAATTTTTCGTAGTCAACTCAACCCGATTATCGAAAATTTGATTATTCTTTCTATTCTATTCATATTGATTTTGTTCTTCAGGGAAAAATCTCAAAGTTGAAGCTGAAGTTGACTAATATCCTCCTATCCCCTCCAAATAAGCGGAAAGCTTCTGTTAGGATGGGTACGACAATAGTGCAACGGGTGGGATTCGACCCTGTGACCATTTAATTTTCAGTCCTTCCTTTCAACCTTAAACCGTTGGGCTATTGAGCTTATTTATGTGTTAATCCTCGGTATGAGCTATCTCCATTCCAAACAGCCAAATCGATTCATTCATTATGGCGTAAAGTAGTAAAAAAACATCCATCCATTCTCACAAACTTTCGCATTTATAATATTAGTAGGAAAGTCCACTACGCTGGCAAATTGCATATTCTTCAGAGAACATTAGGGAGAACTCTAGGTTTCTTCACGACGCTTATACCTTGCCAGCAGAAACATGTGACATTTACTCTGAAAAGTCAGAGGTCTATGCCTGGGATCGACCTCGCGACCCCCCGAATAAGACAGTCACCGATAATACATCCTGGATTAATACATATCCGTGCCCGAATTAATAAATCACTGCAGCGATAAACAAATACTCCCCTAAACAGGGGGAGCGAAGGGCGTACTACGAAGTTTCAGCGTCGACTGAAAGCGAAGCTACAGAGAGTTCAGAGTTGTGTCCGCGACGCGCGCCGCTCGGACGTGTTTGTAAATACCGATAGATAGGCCAGCCGACAGCGCGCGGGGAAAGATAACATACGAAAACTCCGAAATTTGGAAAGCTACGAACTTTTTTTGCGTAGGGATACAGTTTACGCTAAAAATTGATTAAGAGTAGTGCCAAAAGTGTATCCATAAGAACATTTTGTGGCTGAAAGTTCCTCAAAAATCTCGGGAATCCTGCTCGTAACAGCTGATTGTCAAATTGCAATATCGAACATCTCTAGTCGATAGAAGTTCGTGAATTAATTCGAAAACTTTGCTAGTGTAATTCAGCCGATTGTGAAATTGCAGTGTCGAACAGTTCTAGTGGATATAAGTTCCTGAAAAAATCGACAACTTTGCTCGGAACAGCTGATTGTGAAATTGCAGTGTTTTTCGCAAATGTCAATAGTCAATCATTTCTTGCATCTATTGCTATAATTTTATTTATTAGTCTTTCAAATGGTGAAGTTAGAAAACGGAGCTTTTTGTTGTAAATAGGGCTTTATGTTATGGTGATATGGATATATTTTTGCTGATGCGGTAAATGTGATTTTTTTTTAATAATAATATACGACAAGTTGTGTTATTGGAATGTTAAAAGTGACGTTAGTGCAAACAAGATTATGGCGCTTCGAGTTAATGCAAATATGTATATAGTGTTCATAACTGGCTTCAACTTAGTACGGAGGTTCACTATTCAACAGTAACTTATTTGTATTCATATTACTTGAAATTGAATTGAAACCTAAATAGCTCGACGATTAAAGTGCGGACTGAAAACTGAAAGGTCGCAGATTCGATCCCGTTCGCGTTGCACTATTGTCGTAGCCATTTCTAACACAGGCTTACAGCTTATATGGAGGAAAGAGAGTTATTATTCAAATTCAGCTGGGTGTATTCTTCTTTTAAGTTAAAAAAATATATAACTTTTTTTTAAGTTCCTAAGAGTTATGTTAAGTATAGCGGTGTGGTTACGTATTCGGTCTCCTTTTGAGATATCCAAGGTTCGAATCCCTGGCATGCACCTGAGGCATAACTAACTTTTCGGAGGAGCAGTTCAATATCACTTGTTTAAAAGGTGAAGGAAACTATCATGATTCATGAGGAGACCTGTATGTTTCAAAGTTCTCCATAAGGTTCTAATAGGTTCGTCTGCCAATTCGCATTAAGGCGTCAGTTATACAAGAAGAAGAGAGAAAGTTTCGCGAATCCAAGAAATAGTTTGCGATTATTCCAAGCGAAAACTCTCATTGCAATTTTCCCCCGCGATTATACATTACATTATTATACATTATGACAAAAACTCGTATCAACTTCGCTCGCATTCGATATTCTCTCCTCGCGTAACTGAGCCACTAGTCAGCGAAGTAGACTACAAATGTGTCGTCCTTTTCTACGATTGCTGACGCTAAAGCAGGGGCTCCCGAAGTTTTTTATCGCCCGTCCTATCCTTTCAGAAGGGAAGCGTGATAAAAAAGCTTTGGGAACCCTTGCTTTAGCGTGAGCGATGGTAGAAAGAGACGACACGTTTGTCATGGCTAGGGCGGCAAGTTTCAGTTTTCGTTGCCAAGTTCCTAACGCCCTGTAGGCCTGTACACAAAAATAAAAGAAAGAAACATGTTTACCCGACCTTTTGCAAGGTAGAAGCCCATTTTCATGTCTAATTTCCCCGCAGTAAATGTCAACTCGGGCAAGAAAAACACTGAAACTTGTGCACACACGCCGCGCGCGCCCGTTAGTGACATCAATGTCAGTGGCGGCACGCGTAAATATAACGACATTATTATAACTGAACTAGCGGACGCCCGCTACTTCGTTCGCTTCTTCAATTCACAATCGACAGTTCCTAAATCCTCACAGTTTAGGTGGGCAGAATCCCTGCAGCATCAAGATTGAGGAGTTGGCTTCTGGAATTCAATGTAGTCTTTACTTCTTATCTACAATTACTATTCATAATCGACAGTTCCTAAATCCCCACAGTTTAGGGGGGCAGTACTCCTGCAGCATAAGGATTGAGGAGTTGGAACCCGAAGTTTTAATGGGAGCATCTCGCAAAGTTTTTGTATCGATTAAAAAAGATTCACGTAAATCGATTTAGAAATCAGGGAGATACATAGGTAGAAAAACACAACTCTTTCTCCTCCTTTTTAGAAAGTTGGTCAAAAGAGCAGCTTATGCTAATCCCGATAACATCAGTTTTCTACCGGTGAAAGTTCCGTCAAAATTGGTCCAGACGTTCGCGAGAGTAGCGGCAACAAACAAATAGACAGATAGACAAAAATTTTAAAAATTGTTTTTTGTTATAAGTACCGTATTTACTTACATATGTATTTAATAAAAAGCTGCTATTTTTATATTACAAACGGACACTTAAATTTTATTTATTTCTATAGATACAGCGCTTCTTTCTTTACTAACAACCGCCCACGCGACAATAGCGAGATTGTCTAATAATGACAGCTACATTGTGATGATCACAATCAGCTCAGATAATCATCGAAATCAGGCAAAATAATTATTATGATGGTAGAGAAAACCGATCATGTTAAATCTACTGAGCTTAGTATGAGCCGTTGGTATACCCATTTTTTTTTTCTTTTTTTTTAACTAATTCTCATGTCCCCTCCACCCATTATTTTTTTTTTCTTTTTTTTAACTAATTCTCATGTCCCCTCCAAATAAGCGGAAAGCTTGTGCTAGGAGTGGGTACGACAATAGTGCAACGGGTGGGGTTCGAACCTGCGACCTTTCAGTTTTCAGTCCGCTCCTTACTGACTAGCTTTTGCCTGCGGCTTCGCTCACGTTAAGTTCGATTTTTTCATTTTTCATTCAAACGCTTATTTTACTCTTTTAGCGCATGCCTGCATCATAATAGCTATCTGTATGCTAAACAGCCTGATCCGTCCGGTAATTTGAGCTGTACGTTGATAGTCAGTCATGTAATCAACCAGTCAGTCAGTTAGCCAGTCAGTCAGCCAGTCAGTCACCTTTGTCTATTCTTTTCGTGCCGCTGCTATTAGGTATTTCGCGGCGTAGTTGTGCAAAAGGCTCGTGTAATAACATTTGCATCACAATTGTCACAAACGCGGGTAGTCTATCGCTTTTGTGTTACTTGTATTGGCTTCCGCAACAAGCGGCACTGTTCTCCAATTTGTTATCGGTATGGATATTATGAGCTTTTGCGTCATCAATTATATTGAAGACAAATAAATATTGCAATATATTGCACTAAAATATTACACTAAGTGCCGATTTCACCCACGTCGATTGACGTTTAACTGAGGAATAAATTGGGCATTTTGACAGTTCTTGTACTGAAATTCTGCCAAAATATCAAAGATAAGTCTTATTTTATTAAAATCCTAAAATCTATTCGAATGTGTAAAAATGAGTGAAACAATCATTTTTAGCGTTCCGTACATATAGGGTAATCAAGGGGACCTTATTACTAAGCCTCCGCTGTCCGTCCGTCCGTCCGTCCGTCAGTCCGTCCGTCCGTCCGTCTGTTTGTCAGCGTGCTGTATCTCATGATCCGCAGTAGGTAGCAGTAGGTAAGGAGTTGGAATTTTCAGAGAATGTGTATTTCTGTTTCCGCTAGAACAACAAATAATAAAAATGAATTAAAAATTAAAGGGGCTTTTAATTTTTAATTTACTATTACTGAAGACGTGTTTTTTTTTTCGGCGTTTTTTGGTCCATATCAAACCAATAGAGAGGGAGTACCAGGAATTGAGAGGCGATTGCGATCGTCACAATGTAGCAATCATTTTTAGACAATCCTACTTCTGAATCCATCACATACTTACCTTTACCTTTCGGCCGCATGGATCACGGAGGGTCGTGTAATTTCGATTTTAATATCTTTCTAATCCACCTGGGACCTACGGGATTTACGGGAATAGATCACAAAGGTCACCTCGGATATTCTTATTTTAGGATTTGACCTTTACATTCTTTACGTTTAGGCAGATTAGACGAAGAATGTTTTTTTTCTCTCTTGAAAGAGATGGTTTAGAACATACTAAAACAATTATTTATTTTCGTATCCAATGCAGTGAAAATTGGAGATTTTACACAACATAGCCGGTTCTTATTGCTTATATTGCGTTTAGTCATATTATTTAAAATTATACAGATTTAAGACATTAATCATGAAAGAATTCATAATTTTTTAATTAGATTTAACGTGCTACTTGAGGAAATGCTTTATTAAAAAATATGTGTGTCATAAAAAACAAATAGTTTTTAAAGTCTAAAGCTTCTATTATAAAGTTAATGAATTAAAAAAAAATCGATATCATAGGTACTAATATTAGGAGTACAAATGCAAAAGTGTGTTATGAAACAAAAAAATCCCGGGGAAAAAAGGTTAGCTATTTAATTTGATACAAAGGAGTACTCTCGAAAATATTGAAAGTACACTTTAGACTTTTTTGTATAGTAATGTACTCGAAGTTTTCTGAAGCTTCTTACGTTTTATTGTGTTCGTGTATTGGCGTAGCGCGTGGGAGTGGAGAGAGTTCAGTTTGGGAGCGCCCAAGGGCGTACCTTTACAGGGGTAGCGAAGACTGTGGGGCTACAAGAAATGCGGCTCATAATATGTCGGATAAACTACATACTTTGTAGCTCGCCGTTCCGTTCGTAGCAAACGATATAGAAACACTTTAAGAATAGAATATCGTTTATTCATTGACATACAAAAATGAAATAGGTACACTTACACAAATACAGAATTACTTAAAATATGACTTAATTAGTATCTACTATGTATCATGCCAATGAAAGGGTCCTAGCTCAGCTCAATGCTTTTGATGTGTAGCGAAAGCCTGTACTTTAAACTTATAGGACTGACCTATAAGTAGTCTTAATTTGTCATAAGAGCTACAGGTTAGCCTACAGGAAAAATTTCGAATTTAGATTTTTTTTGAACAAGAATCGAGATCAGATCAATAGTGCTTACAGTGGCTAATGAAAGTTGCCGAATACGTGTTTGACAGTTCTTAGTTAGCAACATTCCATTGTGGTCCATAGCCATTGACATAGAGAATAGTTCTCATAGTCTTCTGATCAGAAGTGTAAATAAATACAATGTGTTCTAGAGTAAAATGGAATTGTTTTAAATAATGTTAGATAAGTTCCTAATGAACAGATTTTGAAAAGCTTCACATTATAGAAGATTTTTGAGCGTGAATTGAGAGTTCTACTTACTGCCAATATGAGTAGGCACGGTTTGTCAACTCGCGCTGATTTCACTCACAAATGTCATAACGTTTGTAACGTAATGAAGTTGTAGCTTTGATACGCTTGTTCTATAAAACTATTTGTCTCAATCTGATAAGTTTTTGACGCCACTTTTTCGGAGGATATCTGCAGTTTAGTGCGCAATGTATCTCCTTTGAAATAATCCGCTAATTTCCTGACCCGCGTCGGAACTTTTACCTGAATTCTTTCCTTATATCGCGATGTTTGCGTCGCACACATTACGTCAGACCAGATCTGTCACGGTTAAGGGGATTACAAGCTGTAGCGACGTCTCAGCTTTCAAGGGACTTGGAAACTTTCGTGACTAGTTTTGTGCCAAACGAAGGTAGTCAAAGATATTCCAGAATGACAGGATTATCGGCAAGTTATATCTCGCTAGTTAACTTCTTAACTCGTACTGAGAATTTTTCTTTTGTATGTATGTTCCCCGAATACTCGAAGATGCCTGGACCGATTTGGAAAATTCTTTCCTTGTTTGATGGGGTATACTTCCCATGTGGTCCCATTGTCATTAGGTCAGGATCTGCAGCGCTATTCAGTAAAATACAAACTCACTTCGAAAGCAAACTCACTTCACCAATCACGGAATAGTAAATAAAGACTAGAACCGTTATGACACTCATCCTTATACAAAATAGGAGCGAATGCCTATCCATTCTCAATCATCTTATACTGTGTTATCAATTACGTCAATTTGACATAATTGACGAGTGAATTCGCTTTCGAAGTGAGTTTTATTTAGTGAATAGCCCTAGTGATGATAGGATCCTGAAAAAATCGAAGGAACTCTTCAAATTTTATAGCCACAATTGATATAAGTAGGTACTTTGTAGTGGCGTTTGAAGTCGAAGAATTTTTACGTTTATATTATTCTTAAGATAATAATGCGGTGGGTTCCCAGGTCCCTCCGCGAGTATAGTAAATCAAATCAAAATTTATTTATTTCATGTAGGCTAACTTGTAGCGCCTATGAAACGTCACAAATCTACCACCGGTTCGGAATGCAGATTCTGCTGAGAAGAGCCGGCAAGAAACTCAGCAGTTGCTCTTTTCAAAAAAAAAATTTTTTTTTACAATTGTTAAAAAATCTAGGCTATGCACACAATGTTTCCACACAGAAGTTTCAAAAATGCACACCTACCACAACTTAACACATGTTAACATGGGTAGACACAAAGCAGACCCATTCCCGTTGGCGGCACCCGTTCACGAGCATGACGCATGATCCAGCCATTGCTTCGCTCAACCATATTTGAACCATAGTAAAACGGCATAAATGTGTGATATTTTCAATTGTCACTGTTACGCGTCCTTGCCCCCGCATCGGCTCGGCATTTAGGAGAAATGTCAGCGCGCAGACACATCCACAGGATGCGATAGCCACATCCCCGCGATAGCGGCCTAGCGGCTATAGACAATTGTTATTATCGCGATATCGGCTCAGTTTCGCGGTATTTTAACCCCCGACGGAAAAAGGGGGGTGTTATGTAATAGGACGTCAGGTACATCGTACATCGTACGTCCGGCCATAGATTCATATGTCGGGGTGTATATTAAGCTATTGCATAGCTTCTATCGCGGGCCTTGAGCGTGGAGACCGAATCCAGAAATTCCGTAACGGAAATAGCCTGACACGGGACTCCTCTCACCGCTAGATGGCGTTGATAAAAAATGCTATGCAATAGCTTTACCGCGGCAGTCCCCGAGTGCCACACGTCTTTTTTTTTATTTACACTTGTTGAATAATTGCCTCGTTGCATAGGTCATGTTCAACTGTAGACGAAGTTCTGGGTTCGAGTCCCGGGTTGGTAAAAAAAATGTATTTAGGTTTTCGTGTTTGTGTCTCGTTTTGACTGTCTCAAGTCCAAGCCAAGTCAGAGCACGGAGCACGCTCCATAGACTTCGACCTCAGGCTGAAATCTATAGAGCGCACTCTCGCACTGCTCAGACTCAAGACAGATTAAAAACTAATAGGTTTATAAATACATATCAAAAATTCCGAGGCCGCTATAAAACTGATTTAAAAAGTAGATACATATCACTAATTTCGTGGCTGACGTGTGGTTCGGCCGTGGTGTAACGGTTAACACACTCGGGCGCGATTTCCAGAGAGATGTGGGTTCGAATCCCGCCGGCCTCGGAATTTTTGATATGTATTTATAAATCTATTAGGTTATTTCCTTTAAGTGTAGGTTAACACTTCAATAAAAAATTAAAGATTAAAAACTAGACTATGTCAGAGCATAATTGTCTCGTTTTAACTCTAACTTAAGTCCGAGCTGAGTCAGAGCACGCTCTATAGATCTCAGCATAAGTGTCTATTACCGCGAGTGCGCGATAAGGGATCGCTGAGTCAGCCCAACTAAGGTCAAGGTCGACCAGCATGATAGCGATCAATGGATACAGCCCTAACAGGAGGCCCTGATTGTTACAATGCGACGATCGCTATCATCTCTGATTGGCCGACACGAATTTGTTTTGAAAAGAGCCACTGCTGAATTTCTTGCCGGCTCTTCTCAGCAGAATCTGTATTTCGAACCAATGGTAGAGTCTCGACGTGTCGTAGAGAGCGACAGGTTAAACTACATGAAATAAATAATTTTTTAACCGACTTCCAAAAAAAGAGCAGGTTCTCAATTCGTTGGAATCTTTTTTTTTTTTTAATTTATTTTTTACTAGCTGATGCCCGCGACTTCGTCCGCGTGGATTTAGTTTTTTAATTCCCGCGGGAACTCTTTGATTTTTCGGGATAAAAAGTAGCCTATGTCACTCTCCGGCCCGTAAATTACCCCTATGCAAAAAATCACAGCAAGCCGTTGCTCTGTTGCTGCGTGATTGAAGGACAAACCAACAAACCAACAAACACACTTTCGCATTTATAATATTATAGTAGGGATGTATGTTCCCCGATTACTCGAAGATGTCTGGACCGATTTGGAAAATTCTTTTTTTGTTTGAAAGGGTATACTTCCCAGGTTGTCCCATTGTCATCAGGTTAGGATCTAACGATGACCATAACGAATGTACCGATTTGGCTGATATTTGGAGTGGAGATAGCTCATACCCAGGATTAACACATAGGCTACATTTTATCGCGGTAAACAAATAACCTTAATCAACGCGGACGAAGTCGCGGGCATCGTCTAGTTGCAAATAAAATGAAATCGTAAATATATACAATATACATGCATGCAGAAGTAAGTAAATATAGTGAGGTTTAGTCTACTTCAATGTATTATCAGAATTCGAACTTGTATTGTATTGTAATGGTTTTGTTTGCATCGACACTTTTGCACGGCTTTGTGTTTCAGTGATTGCAGGCCATAAAATGTTATTCACAAACGTTATTCAGTCCCCTGGGTGAGGGATCCATAAATATTGACTGTGGGGGGACTGGCGTCAGGCGACAGGGGACTGAATAGATCCCCTGACATTCCTGAAACTAAGTACGTCGTTGTACCGAAAACGACTACGCCGTGGTTTTGTCTAACCTATAATATCCATAACAATCATTTTTTACTAGATTTTACCTTTCGTAGTCTGTATATCCGATTTGAAAATATCACGATTTGGTCGACATGAAATTTTGTTATTTTTGAATTTTCTGTAATTTAGAATAAAATAAAACACATACGCAAAAAAATCTAGAAGTAGGTAATATTATAAAAGTACAATGAAAAGTATTGAAGCGTGCATAGGCTTTAGGCGTACTGCTGAAGTTTCTTCCAAGCAACTCGTATAGGAAAGGAAAAAGTAAAAAAAACTTTCGCATCACATCACATCACATCACACTTATCCTACTTAATATTATAAATGTGAAAGTGTGGATGTTTGGATGTTTGGATGTTTGGATGTTTGGATGTTTGGATGTTTGTTACTTAATCACGCAAAAACGGCTGAACGGATTTAGATGAAATTTGGCATGCATGTAGCCTTTGACATGGAAAAGAACATAGGCTACCTTTTATCCCGATTCCTTAAGTAGTTCCCGAGGGAAAATTGAAAATTGTTTACGTGCTAAGCCGCAGGCAGACTGCTTTGAAATTTGGTATGGATGTAGCCTTTGACATGGAAAAGAATATAAGCTAAGTTTTATCCCGATTCCTTTAGAAGTTCCCGGGGGAAAATTGAAAATTATTTACGAGCTAAGCCGCAGGCAGACAGCTTTGAAACTAGGTATGCATGTAGCCTTTGACATGGAAAAGAACATAGGCTACCTTTTATCCCGATTCCTTAAGTAGTTCCCGAGGGAAAATTGAAAATTGTTTAAGAGCTAAGCCGCGGGCAGACAGTTTTGAAATTTTGTATGCATGTCACCTATGCTATGGAAAAGGACATGTGCTTTCTGTACCGATCTCAAATAGTTCCCGTGGTAAGATTAAAAATTGTTAACGAACGAAGCTTTAGACCCAATTCTGAAGTCCACGCAGACAAAGTCGCGGACATAAGCTGCTACTACTACTACTAATTACTAAGTACTAAGTACTAATTGAGTGTCGTTAAGCAGAAAGCGACCAATGGCTTTTTTGCGAAAATAAGTAAGATTTGATATTTTGGCGACAAAAAATGGCTAATTTAGTTATTAAAATATACTATAAGCTTAATATTAGCTAATTAAATATACTTAAACTTTCGTTACTTTTTTAACAATTTTGGTCATTCGAAGCAGTGATAAAAATACCTAAATCAGCTCATACCTAAAACTGGTTTTCTGGCACTGGTCGTTTTCTGCTTAACAACGCTCAATTTTAATCCCGATCTCTCAAATTTTTTCCGTGGGAAAAGCATAAATAATTGCTGCACACCAATAAGTTGTTAATAATCCTACTAATATTATAAATGTGAAAGTGTGGATGTTTGGATGTTTGGATGTTTGTTACTCAGTCACGTCGCAACGACTGAACCAATTTGGCTTAAATTTGGCACAGAGATAGAGTCTGGAATAGGACATACGCTACTCTTTATCCCGGGAAATAAGAGTGTTCCCGCGGGAATAAAAAACCTTAATCCACGCGGACGAAGTCGCGGGTATCAGCTAGTAATATTATAAAGCCGAAAGTTTGTATGTGTATGTGTGTGTGTATGTTTGTTACTCCTTCAGGCCACAACGAATGAACCGATTTGGCTGAAATTTGAAATGGAGACAGCTCATACCCAGGATTAAAACATAGGCTACATTTTATCCCGGAAAATGACAGAGTTCCCATGGGAATTGAAAAACCTTAATCGACGCGGACGAAGTTGCGGGCATAGTCTAGTTTACAATATTAGTAGGATTAGTTAATATTAAAACCTATTTAATATACAAATAATTAGTCTTTCAAGAATCAGAAACGCTTTGTAAAAGTTTATTTGAATAAAAAACTATTCTATTCTATAAGATTTTCTATCCAAAAAAGTAATCTATTTTCGTACCTGTAGAATGCATCATCTGTGCCAACAATAAGTCAACTGGGCATTTAGCCGTGAAAACGTAACTAACAGACAGACGGGCACATTTGATATTTACATATATGTATGTAAAACGTAAATCTTCACTAGCAATAAAACATGCAAATAACAAGTTTTTGGCGGTGGAGTTATGTTAGTGTTGTTATTCTGAATCAGCAACCCTTAAACGGCTCACTTCTGAGCGCAGATCTCCTCTCAGACATGCGTTGGATTGATACCTACGTATGCATTTTTGAAGCTTCATTGTGGAAGCACTGTATGCATAGCATAGTTTTGTTACCTCTTGTAATAATTTAATATTAATACTCAATTCGATGCCTCAATATGGGTAGCCTGAGTAGTCATGCTCTCTTTAAGGGCACGATCTTCGGCCGCAGTAACTTGCAAGCAATTGAAGTGAGGTGCACGAGCCACTTTGTTATAAAATAACCGGTCAAGTGCGAGTCATACTCGCGCACTGAGGGTTCCGAAACTCTTGACCAATGTATTAATTAGGTACCTACTAGATGACAGCTTAAGTGCGCAGTATTATTGCAGTTCCTATAGACGCCTTCCGGTCTCAGCATCAGACCCTGCATATCATGTAGGACTTATCAAGATGAATCAAACAAGCCCAAACTCAATGGGGTTGTGTAGTTTTCTCACATTCCCATTCTCCATATTTCATCCCATTATTTGTCTCTTTGAGTTACTTCCATAAGACAATGTATAACTTGTAAAACTAAGTCTAAGCTGTCTTTAAAGCATTCGAGGTAGTCAATCAAAAGGTTCTCTATGTTTGACAGAATTTTCTTTGTGACCCTTTTCATGTCTAAACAAGCAGTAATAGTATTGTATGTTCTAATAAATGTGGGAATAGCTCAAAGTAAAAACACTAAATATATATTAACTTCTTTTATTTAAACTACTTTTAGCACTCCTTAGCACGTCTTTACTCCATACGCCCTCTTGCCAATCTTTTTTATCTCCAATACTTCCCACTCTCTATTGCATATATCCCTGTCATACACTTACATACATTCCGTTTCCCACATTCGGTCATCCTGCAACTATGTCTGTCCCCAGACATACCTTCCCCTTTCGTACATCTTTACCATATTCATATTTCCTCGCATACTTCATACCTTCTCAACACTAACACACCTTAAGTTAAACAATACAGCTTTCATACATACTTAACAATAATACATCTTAAGTTAACCAATACAGAATGACATCTTATAAGGAATCTAAACACTAGTAAGTATTAAGTATACATGGTCACAAATTATTATATTTCTTTTACAAAATAAAATAAAATTTGACTGATCTCGAATTGAATTTAAAAAACCATAGGTATACTTAAGTTGGTTTTTTTTCCTACCATAAAGCACCATGTAACAGTGGCTTTATTTTATACTACCATCTAGCCTGTGGGCTAATAAGTAATATTACTTTAACTTAAACTTCTACTTATTATTAATTTCTATATCTAATTTAAATGTCCTTAGTTTATTCTAACAAGTTCACTATGAGTTCACTATTTGTTCTTAAGTTGGTAATAACAAAATCATGTACAAACATATTATCAGTGTAACACATAACAATATACTTGGCGGTGCTGTTGACAAAACTAACTACATACATCTACTTAATTAATACACACACATTCATTCAACACAGTCACCTTCATTCTTTCCTCACAGTACTATTTACCTACTATTAATCTCTATCGACTATTGGACTTCGGCCATTTTTTCATATGGTCAGCTGAGCCACGCCTCTTATATTTCCAATTCTTCTTTCTCTTTGAAAAATGTCCATTGCTATGGTTTATTTCTTTTTCCAATTGCTTGGGTATGACCAACGATTGTCCTGGATCCTTGCAGAGTACGTCTCCATCCACTGAGTAATTATTCTTGTACGACTGTTCTTTTATCTCCTTACTTGCTCTAATGATATTTTTCTTTTTAACGAATGTATTGCCTTGCTTCAATAATCTCAGCCGCTGTGCTATGGACACTTCATCTTTTAACTCTTGAGCTGCTGAGGTGCCGCTTTAACTTGGACTGGATGGTAGTTATCTATGCACTGGTCAACCTCCTGCTTAATTAATGTCTTTTCGGCATGTTCCACCAAAGATTCAACTTCACCCTTGATGAAAGTTCCCTTAGCTAACCACCCCTTCGCACCTTTAAATATCCTCACGCATCCTCTCATTAACACTGTTACAATATCTTTCAAAAACTCATTTCCTATCGTTATACTTCGATCACAGAAAAAAAATAAGGATACCGCATGTTAGTCCGATTTGTGTACCACCGAATGCACTTACTTAGTAAGATCATTTTGCTAGCTAGGTTGACAAAAGTGGAGACGGCTTCTTTAGAATTATTATATATTTACTCATCCTTGAAAACGATTTGCAAAGTCTTCTTTTAGATAAGTGAACAGTTTGAGATGCAACAATAAAGTCAACAATATAATACCAGAATAAATATTAATAAATGATTTTTTGAAATTTTTTGATTATATATTTTTTTCGCTGTTAACCGCATTGTTACGAGGACGAAAATAATAATAAGTTTTCAATAGTTATTATCCTTTTCCTTTAGATTTCCTCAATCTGCAGAGGCGAGAAAGTGGATTAATGCTGTACTTTTTACGAAAGATCCGGGTTAGAGACCATCAAATTATTCTTATTATGCTTTTTATTTGATGTTCTATTTTTAGTTGGATTAGTGTAAAATAAAAAATATTTCTTTTTTTTTTCATTTATTTTACTAAAAATAATATAGTGCTATTATACTGAATATTATAAGTAAAAACTTTGGATGGGTATAATGCGGTGTTGAATTACAAAGTCGTAAATAATGTGTTTATTTTAAAGTACACTTTGCTTAAATTTTAATGCGCATTATTGAATTACATTAATTATTGAAAATTTTGAAGTTAAATTTTTACTGGCATTAGGAGACTATAAAATGAACATAAACGTGAAATACGTGACAGAACGCATAAGATTTACATAGTCATGAAATGCAATAAAAAATATTTAATAATTTAATCATAAAATTAAAAAGCCGCTATCTGTAGTTTTGAGCCGGGAGTCGGGACAGCATGTGTCACGATAACATACGTCAAGAACAATGAAGCATTTGAATAATTGTTGAAGTATGAAGTACTGAATCCTTATTTTTTCTTCTGTGATCGAAGTCGTTATATGCTTTGTTATATGTATATCTCTGATTTTTTTTAGAACTGAGAACATTCGAAATATTTTAACGTTACCTATTTAATAATAATGACATGACAGCTTTTGACAACTGGGTTATAAGACTGCGTTGACCTCTATTTTTAATCTATGATTAACAATGGATTGTACATGCCATAGCAGATTCTATTACATATCTACCTATTCTACAAAAAAATGGAGGGATTATACTAGACGATGCTCGCGATTTCGGCCGCGTGGATCAAGGTTTTTCAATTCCCATGGGAACTCTGTAATTTTCCGGGATAAAATGTAGCGTATGTTTTAATCCTGGGTATGAGCTATCTCCATTCCAAATTTCAGCTAAATCGGTTAATTCGTTGTGGCGTGAAGGAGTAATAAACATACACACACAAACATACACATACAAACTTTCGGCTTTTTAATTAGTGTGATATGTGATAGTGTGATGAGAATACAAAATATGACGGCATAAATTAATTAAAGAGATAGGTAATAGATAAAAAATATTTTTCTTATTGTATATGCCATTGCAGATTCTATTACATACCTGGTCTATTCTACAAATCATAGAGTAATTATAGAGGTCAGTCTACAAAAGTTGTGACAGTTCTGTGTTGTGACGCGTTAAAAAGTTAGGCTTAGAACAAACTATCCGACGCGTCAACCGCGGCTGGATAGTGAATTTACATTGAATTGTGCACACTACCGGACGTAGTCGCGGACGTAACCTTGGGCCATTCTTGAGTCTTCGGACGGCCGATAGAAATCTGGGCCTGCTGATCTCAAACGACTGTGAAACCTTATCTGTCGCGGCTCTCAGTCGCAGCTTACGGATAGTGTGTTTTAGCCTCAGGTACTTTACTCTCGTTACAGTACTTTAAAAGTCATAGTAAGTGGTAGGTTTTTATTTGGTTTTTAGCTGTTTAAGTTACTCTTACTATGTTTAGAGATATCAATATGTTCGTCATTTGTAAGACTTTAAAGCTGGTGTTTGTAAAATATAACGGCACTTACTATGAAACTAAGAATTAGGTATGGAAAAAAACGATTTTTAGAAGATGTCCCTTAATTTGTTTTAATAATGAGAAAGCCGTGGTTTTAAAGCTGTAACTTTTCACTGAGTTAAGCTATAAGCTTGATATTCTTAAAACACTACGAGACCATTGAACTTTATATTCAGTATAAATTTCGACTTAGTATCATAAGCCGTTTTCGAGAAAAACGGTGGTGACACACTGACAGACAGACGGACAACGAAGTGATCCTATAAGGGTTCCGAAGTTTTTTTCGGAACCCTAAAAAGTAAAACAGTCATGATAAAAAAAAAGTAAACTTTTTAGAGAAAAATTAACGGTAAAATATTCTTCTAAAAGCTTTTGCCTATTTTTTGACATTTTTTTTTAGTTTTACTTTGATATACTATAAATACAACCTGAAAAACAATTAAAAATTACACTGTTTTCGGAATATTATTTGATCGAGTGAAGTTCAAAATATGGACTTTTGAACGGTAAAATAATTTAGAACGTGTATTAAACTACAACATATATTTTTACCTACCTACCTACCTACCTACCTATCAAAACAAAGAATATTTGATTGTTTACTATTGAATCAAAAACAGGTTGTTTTCGGAGATCCTGCCGTTAAACATTTCTGTGGTGGTGTCGTGTGGTGCGGGTTGTTACGTTCCCTTAAATATGGTTGAGCGAAGCAATGGCTGGATCATGCGTCATGCTCGTGAACGGGTGCCACCAACGGGAATGGGTTTGCTTTGACTGCCCGTCTTGACATGCGTTGGATTGGTGTACCTACGTATGCGTTTTTGCATTTTTGAAGCTTTATTGTGGAAGCACTGTATGTACATAGCATAGCTTTGTAAAAAAATTTTTTGAAAAGAGCAACTGCTGAGTTTCTTGCCGGCTCTTTTCAGCAGAATCTGCATTCCGAACCGGTGGTAGATTTATGACGTGTCATAAGAGCTACAAGTTGGCCTACATGAAATAAATAAATTTTGAATTTGAATTTGACACGGGTTTTAGGCCATAGTTTTTGTCACCTTTGAGAACATTATGAAGAACTGTCAGGCCCGCAGGTTTCCTCACGACATCTTCCTTCGCCGTTAAAGCATGTGATATTTAATTTCTTTAACGCACATAACTCCGTAAAGTTAGAAGTGCGTGCACGGAACCCGCGACCCCTCGATTAGGAGAACTAGGTCCTATCTAGGTACTAGTCTATCTACCACTGCTTATCTATGTTACTACATATGTGATTACTAGCTGATACCCGCGACTTCGTACGCGTGGTTTGATGTTTTTTTGAGTCCCGCGGGAACTCTCTTATTTTCCGGGATAAAATGTACCACATACATAATGTGCTATACCAGTCTATAATCTAACTCTGTGCCCACCCAAATCGGTTTAGTCGTTGCAGCGTGATTAAGTAATAGACATCTATCAACTATGGGATTTATATTAATAGGATAATAGGATTATATCCCTTTTATCAAAGCAATTTCAAAACAAATAGCGAAAGTTAATCGACAGTAGGTATGCTTTCCATTATTAAGTGGAAATACACACAATAGTCTATCGTTTACCAATGATATAATAACAAATTATCTGTGACCGCGAAAGAATTGACAATTAGATATGGTCAAGTGAACACAATAAAGAAACGGTGAAAGAGATATATTAGAATTCACAACCACTGACAGATTCCTTACCAACGGACGTACCTCCAATACCTTCCACTATTAAGACCATGGAGCTTAAAGTTGCCACGGAATTTTAAGTATTTTTGGTCATTGTTATAAATACTCGTATTATAATGACTTACCTATATCATAATAATACTTCGACACAAAATTAATAATTCTCCAGAGTAATCATGTCATTTGTTGGGATAAGTCAGCAGAATTGCTTTCCGAACCGCTGGTAGAGTCTCGACTTGTCATAACTAATGACAATAAAAAAAACAATAAATAAATAATTTTGAATTTGGAAGTGTTACCACCTAAAAGTCCATATTACGACTTCTATTTTAAAACCATTCAATCTCCCATTTAGAAGATAAAATAATTAGACTAATACAGCAATAGGGAAATGTATGTCTGTATGTTTGAACTACATGTATACCTGAGGGCTGCAGCGCGCTCGAAGCGATGCAGTGGAAATAAATATGCTCACATGTGTCTCTACCGCGACCCGGTACCGTCAGCATGCAACTTCTGGAATAAAGTTTCAAATGTTCTTTATTTTACATTATTTTGAATTGTTAACCTACACTTTAAGGAAATATCTCAATAAATTTTTAATTCATAACCAAAAATCCGAGGCCGACGGGTAATTTGGTGTCAATTATTGTCATTGCAATATGGTGTCGTGGCTAAGTTTTATGTAGATCTCGCTAACAGTTGCTAAAAACTGATTGAAAAGTTTATACATATCACTAATTTCGTTGCTGACGAGTAGTTCGACTTGGTCGTGGTGTAATCTGGTCAACACACTCAGGGCGCGATTCCCGAGATGGGTTCGAAACCCGCCGGGCTCGGAATTTTTAATATTATGTATTTGATAAATATCAATGATAAATCGATATAATAGATTTTGTCGTTTATTACAACATCCTTTCATCGATCGATTGTTGTTTTGTCTTTTTTTTGTCGAACACCAGTGTTTTGTTTTGCTATCGCTCCTTCAAAGGGATAATCGTCCGTGCCGGTAATAGAAGGCGGTTCCGGTTGGACATCGATCCACAAACTGTACTATTTCGGGCTCAGCCGCCTCTGACCGGTTGTTTATGATGCAACTAGGACTCTACTGTTTATGGCTGGCCATTATTGGAAATAAGTTGACTTAAATATGGGTAGGTAAATGAGTGAATAAACTGTATGCTACTAATCCTATTATCCTATTAATATTATAAATGTGAATGTTTGGATGTATGGATGTATGGATCGGTGGATGGATGTTTGTAACTCAATCTCGCCGCAACGACAGAACCGATTTGGTTGTTTGGCATAGAGAAAGATTATAGTCTGAAATATCACATTGGCTACTTCTTATCCCGGAAAATAAGACAGTTCCCGCAGGAATCAAAAACCTCAATCCACGTATACGTAGGTATATGGGATCCATGAAATACGGAAACATATTATTATTAATTCTAGTCAAATTCACCATTGCCGTGTAACCTTTAACCGAGGATTGAATTTGATGTTTTGG
This sequence comes from Hipparchia sbordonii, assembly GCA_038048805.1. Classification (NCBI taxonomy): domain Eukaryota; kingdom Metazoa; phylum Arthropoda; class Insecta; order Lepidoptera; family Nymphalidae; genus Hipparchia; species Hipparchia sbordonii. Next base: position 347,651 of record CM076117.1, on the reverse strand, counting down.
CAGATTTTCAATACAAGAACTGTCAGAACGTCACAATTCCTCAGATTTAAAAATTAGCATACGTTAAAATTTTTCAATAAAATTTGAAAATGTTATAGACCTAAGGTTTTTTCGTTGTTATTGATTCTACAACTGCTTGTTACGAATTTTTTTGGGCATTTGGTCCTATCAAGAAATCCTGATCATTAGTTTTAATAAGACTTCAAAATTTTTGCACTGTTGATCTATATTTTATTTATACATACTTAGTATGTAACACAAAGTACCAACGTAACATCTCCGACGGCTAAACTCTATCGCTTAGCAACTAGAAAAGAAAAGGGGATTATATTAGTCATAACAAAAAAAATGCCATAAAATATTCCAGGACATCAAACCCGCACTAATTCGTAAGATGGACCCGTGCCAACTGAGTCAGCGAGGGCTAACCTCTGATTCATTGATGACATTGCGTCTAAATTAGTCGGCACTAACTTGACTATGACATTATTCCAGTAACATGTTAGTGCTTCAATACCGACTCGAATAATGTGAGCAGCGCTTTAATTCCACTAGGTCGTGTAATAAATCGCCTCAGCATAATATAGAATTATAGACAATACCATCCATTACATAAGCTGACAGGAGTAAGTTTTAAGCTATTGCATAGCTTCTATCGCGTTCCAGCGTGGAGACCGAATCCAGAAATTCCGTAACGAAAATAACCTGACACGGGACTCCTCTACGGTTAGCCGCTAGATGGCGCATTTTTTATCAACACCGGCTATTGCATAGCATAAAAAATGCTATGCAATAGCTTTACCGCGGCAGTCCCCGAGTGCCACACGTCTTTTTTTCACCGCTGGACGAATGAGTACTTATCATAAACAGTCAAAAGTTAAATTACTTGAAAAAAATACGAGTAATTCTGAATTCGAAGTTATTTATGACTAGCTGATGCCCGCAGCTTCACTCGCGTGGATTTAGTTTAAAAAATCCCGCGGGAACTCTTTGATTTTCCGGAATAAAAAGTACTTATGTCACTCTTCCGGTACTCAACTATATTATCCATGTACAAAATCACGTCAATCCGTTGCTTTGTTGCGGCGTGATTGAAGGACAAACTAACAAAGAAACACACTTTCACATTTATAATATTAGTAAGGACAGTTCCTAACGTTAGAATAGAATATTTTTTTACAAAGTGAATCGTCAACTGAATCTATAATGAAATTGAATAAAAACTATTCTAATGTAAACCAGACATTATAATTCGTAAACAGAAGGACAGCTTTTCAAATAGATTTATTTTATAAAATGTTAATTTGCACGGAAAGTGATAAGGGTGATAACTACGTGATAACAGTACCTACGTGTATTATCTGTAAAATAAAAAATGTGTATAAAAAGCAACAGCTCGTATCACAGACGATTCGTTTCCAAACCAATGGATCGGAAGTTTTCCGGGCTTCCCCATAAAACTCACATGCATAACATAATGTACTTACATGTAACATGTTGTTGCATGGGGTCAGGTGACGTCTAGACGGTGCGATTTTAAAATTATTATAATGATTTATGGGCGGTCTTAAGGGATTTGAGGGTATAAAAATTTTGCTTTGTTTTTCGCCACTTTTCGATCTAAATCGGTTTATTTTAATGTATAATATAACTAGCTGATGCCCGCGACTTTGTCCGCGTAGATTTAGTTGTTAAAATCTCGCGGCAACTCTGTGATTTTCCGGGATAAGAAGTAGCCTATGTCACTCTCCAGGTACCTACCCAACTATACATGCAAAAAATCATGTCGGTCCGCAACTCTGTTGCAGCGTTATTGAAGGACAAACCAACAAACATTTATAATAATAGTAAGGATATTTGCGCCACCTACCACTTAGCTATGGACTTTTCCGCCATTGTTTGCCCGGAAGAGATCGTTAGGTAGCGGTAAAGCAGTCATATTGTATGCATTGTATTGTTTTATTGTGTTGTTCTGTATGTTTTACTTACGATGACAGTAAAAATACAATCTGGTGCACAATATAAGTAGGTATATTCATTCATTATTTAAGTAGTTTCTACGAGCCATCGCAGCGAAATACTAAATGGCTGTGTGTGTGGTAACTATCCACGGTTGAAGCCTCCCAACAAACTAGACCAACTTTAATTAACTAGATGACTTTAAATTATAGTTACACTTGCCGGGAATCGAACCCGTAACCTCCCACCGATCCTGGGAGGTCGGCATGTGTCAGGCCAATAACACGCAATGTCAAAGTCAAAGAGATTGAAGTCTTTAAACATCAACGATCGCAAATATTTACGCGATGCGATGTTATAACGGGGACGGAATTATGGAATCCATTCGTAAAACGACGGAGTACTTTCGACGACACGTATTGTTTTAGAAAAAAAAAAAAATTAAAATTCAAAGTTATTTCGATAACTCCTACGTTAGTTGTGGTATCCCACAAAATTGGCATTTTAAGATTGTTGCACTATATCATTTTTTTAATCTATTTTATGTGTTCGTTTTAAAAGAAATTAAGGGCGCCTTCAATTTATGCGTTTCTTGACGGCCTGCTGCGGTGCCGAAGCGATGCGTTAGTCGTACTGCGCACAGACGTTCGTTTTTTTCATACAAAGCGCTCGGTGCCGTTGCCATCCTGTTGTTGAGCGATGTGGTACCGGCGCCGCGCTATAGCCGCACCGCGCGCTTTGTATGAAAAAAACGAACGTCCGTGCGCAGTACGACTAACGCACCTAACGTCAAGAAACGCATAAATTGAAGGCGCCCTAAAAACAGCATTCTTTAACATACTTTTCAAGATGTTATTCAAAGTAAAACATTGAAATTTTTAACGCAATTAAATTATTTCACTATTTACCTACGGAGGAAAGAAAACAAGGCGTCAATGTTAAGTTACGTTTACTGTAACGTATCGGGATATCGTATCGATCGCGAGTGATGTAACGTAAACTCAACACTTAAAGAGTAAATAAAAATATATTCAAATTCGCAAACACTTCGCTGCTCGACTGTACACATTAGGGTTGCACATTAGGATAATAGTAAGCCACCATAGCCCAGTAGTGGTTGTTAACCTCCTTTTCGGTGAGTCCGGAGTTCGATCCCAGGCATACTTCTTTATTCGGAATTATATATATATTATGCATTTTAAGCAATTAGATATCAGCTGCTTTAAGGGCGAAGGAAAACATCCTGAGGAAACGATAGTACTCCATAATTCTTTCAAAAGTGTTTTAATTGAAATATATTTTACATTATTTAATGTTTCAGATCTCATTTATCCCTGGATTTTCTGAAAAAAAAAAAATAAGAACTACTTGACGGTGTGTAGAAACCGATTAGGGGTATGGGTTTAATCTACACTGCCATACCCGTTCCAAGTTAGCCCGCGACCATCTTAGATTGCATCGTCACTTATCATTACCTGAAACCTCAGTCAAGGATTATCTTGTCAACGAATAAAAAAAAGTAAAAGCTAGAACTTATGGAGACAAATTCAGTAGTGTAGCATTTCGTATTTGAATAATATGTAATTATGTATTATAAAATATTTTTTTTTTGGAGTCTGCCAAAACATTATCTATATATGTAAAATTCAAAGTCCTGACTGACTGATTGACTGACTGAGATATCAACGCACAGCCTAAACTACTGAAGTTAGAAACTTGAAATTTTTACAGTTGGTTCCTTTTATGACGTAGGCACACACTAAGAAAGGATTATTGGAAATTCCACCCCTAAGGGGTTTAAATAGGGGATGGAAGTTTATATGAAACTCCGTTATTTTTCAAGCTGTTTCCATCAAAGTTGGTATTTGAGCTTTCAGTTAAAAATAAAGAAGTACGTGTGTCACAGTTTTTGAAAATTCCACCCCAAAATCTAATTCCACGCGGACGAAGTCGCGGGGGCAAAAGCTAGTCTACATATAATCCCTTCTAAACATAGAACCTAGTACCTTCGAATATTTAGAGGTTTTAGTTCGGGGCAAAAAATTAGTAGTAGTACATAGTAGGGTGGCAACCCTAGCGCCCTATAGCACCAGCACCAGATGTCTGGCCGCGCGCCAAACAATCAGAATGTTTTCTTCGCGATATTTTATTGTTGAGTTTCCATCAACACGGACTCTACTACACAGCTATACTAGCGCGAAAGGTGCCGACCGCTCGTAAAAACCGAACATCATATCGGTATGAACCTAAAAATATACAGGGTTAAATAAAAAATACCAGAAAGCTCTCGTCACGTAATTGTTATCATTAAAACTAACAACTTTTGTTCTACGACTTTTTTTTTAACTCGATATTTTGTGAAATATTTGATATTCAATATTTTACATAGATTCTCTCCTTGTAACTACTCTGTAACATTGGCAACGCCGCACGAACTACACGCACGCGTCTTGGTCTTGAGTCTCACAGAGTAATGTCACTTTAGAGAAATAACATAATTTATTAATTTTTTTGTATGAAAAAAATTAATGCGGAATTTTGAAAAGTCGTAGAACAAAAGTTGTTAGTCTTAATGATAACAATTACGTGCCGAGAGCTTTCTGGTATTTTTTATTTAACCCTGTATAATATCTCGTCAAATTGATCTAGGCCACAGGTTTAACGATAATGGAGATCTGTTTTAAATTTTTTTTTTTTAGTAAAAAATATATTAAATTGCACTAAAAATAGAGCTATACTTTTCACTATGTTCGTAGTACACAAGGATGGCATAGATGGCATGTTTAAATCTATCTTATGATTTGTTTGGCCAGACAAAACACGAAACTGTCAGAAAAGGATAAAAGATATTGTGAAAGTAGAAAATAATAATTAAATAAATAATTATAATTTTATTTAAAAAAAATGCCTATATACTTGACCTATTTTGAAAAAAAAAATGGCGGACAGTAGGATGGCCAAAATATTCAAACCCCTTTTTTCATAACTTTTTACAAATTGCAATAATATGTCAGTGTTAAAACGAGACGCCAATATGTCACACATATTGGTGTCTCGTTTTAATTCTCTCTCAAATCCCAGCCAAGTCAGACCACGCTCTTTAATAGATATCAGCTTAACTGTAAAAACTTCATGAAATGTAGAGGTCAATTATTTAAATGATGAAGTTATAACAACACCAGATTAAAAGCTACAATCATTAACGTCAGCGTAACGGCTCGCGAATCGTAAATAAATCTTTTTTTATTATCTCCCTTCGGCCGTCACTGCGCCGGTCGGTATGTTTTGATATCGTAAAATTGCTATTAATTTTACAACCGTTTAACGATTCTCGTACTTTCCTAGCAATTTCCAGTACACCCTACTTCTAATAAACTGTTACAACTGCTATCGAATTGTCTTGGAACCTCAATACCCCAACGGTACAGAAATCCTTTGTTCTAAAATTATATATTTCATGTATGCCAATTTGTATTGTATTTTTATGACACGTCGAGACTCTACCAACGGTTTGGAATGCAGATTCTTCTGATATGACATTTAAATTTATTAACTTTTAATACTGACATTTTGTTTCATATTTCATTGTATAATATTCACACACCAGTCCTGGTAAAATGTATAAGGCTCGTTTTCTTCATATTACATTATCTATCTACTGATCTCTATCTATTTATCTACTGACAAGAGCCGGCAAGAAACTTAGTTGCTCTGTTCATAAGCCAAATAAATAAAAGATTTTTCCTATGATTCAAAATGAAACAATAGAAACGCTTTTGTTTGACTATTTGAGTTTGTCTAATTTTTTATTTATGTGTGTAGCTAGTATTTCTTTAAAGAGTAAAATTTAAATACCTTCTTTCAATTTTAAACCAATCACCCAGAAGGGCCGACGTAATTAGGCCGTGATATAAACCCAATGATATTTCACGGTGAAGTGGGGTAGGTAGGCGGTAGGGGTGGATCCCAAAATGTCGAAGCGGGGACGTTCGAGCGCGTCAAGCGTAAACCGATTTAAGGTAATCACCCTTTATAACATAGTTTAGTAGATTGATGGAGTTTAAATAGCTATAGAATATTAGCAACTTTTCGCGACTTTGATTTCCTTCTTTAAAAATATTTGATAGTAATATACTTAGTTTAAAGGTACGATTAGGCTGGCGTACATGTAAAAGTCTGTAAAAAAACATTAAAAAAAAGGCAACTTGATTTTTTTTTAAATAGAATAGAATTTTTTTTTAACACATACTTTCACGAAGTGCTATTGAAACGTCAAGTGAATCTAGTAGTGAAATTCGTAACTCCAGATAATTTCAAAGATGAAAAAAGGGAGAAGTATGATCCAATGTCCAATTGGAAGGTCTAGAATCAAGATTGTCATAGTAAAGTAAAAAACTTAAAATTCAAAATTCAAAATTTATTTATTTCATGTAGGCTAACTTGTAGCTCTTGTGACACGTCATAAATCTACCACCAGTTCGGAATGCAGATTCTGCTGAGAAGAGCCGGCAAGAAACTCAGCAGTTGCTCTTTTCAAAAAAAATTTTTTTACAAAGCTATGCTATGTATACAGTGCTCCCACAATAAAGCTTCAAAAATGCAAAAATGCATACGTAGGTACACCAATCCAACGCATGTCAAGACGGGCAGTCAAAGCAGACCCATTCCCGTTGGTGGCACCCGTTCACGAGCATGACGCATGATCCAGCCATTGCTTCGCTCAACCATATTTGAGGGAACGTAACAACCCGCACCACACGACACCACCACCGAAATGTTTAAAGAGAGCATGACTACTCAGGCTACCCATGTTGAAGCATCGAATTGAGTTACTTATGTCGTTACAACTTCTACAGAACTTTTCACAAGATCTGTGAACATGATATCTGTTAATAAATACCAATTGACTTACTCTATTGAATAGAGTAATGGATGTATCGAAACGTAATGTATCAAATCTAAAAGGTGCCTAATTTGCCGCGGTTAACCAAAATAACATAAACACAAGCGCATTACATGCCAAAACGTGTAAAATTTACGCAAATATATTCCAATAAACACTTTAACTCGATCGATAGTGCACTCTAGAGGAATTTAATGCTGTTTAACGCTAAAAGCTTGGTATCTTTCCAAAAACCGTTGATCTATCGCACCCCATACACTAATGCTACTTTCCTATAAACCAGGGACTGAAAGAGAAAAGTAAAGATATTAAACCGGTTAAATTATTATCGGTAGGTACTGTGATGTCAACTTATTTCAGACATACCATTATTACAATGAAATCTTATATCGGTATAAAAACTATTCTTGACTGCGCTCCACATGTCGACATAGAGATGTATGTCGTTGAATGACGAATTGAATTGAACGAAACAAAAAAATTAAGTTATAAATAACTTAATTTTCGGTTAAAACCGAACCCGACATATTGATAGTCTTCATCATTGATAGCGTAAATGCATGATACCAAATGATTTTGATATCGAAATATATTGGTATAACGTCGTATCACTAATTAATTCAGTCCATCCTTTAAATATGTGGACTATTTGTAAGAGCCTGCTGAATTGTGAACCTCCTCTTTATTAGTATTTTGTTAGTCATCATAAATTATCATTAATCTTACATCTAAGGTCAAATGAAATGACAATTCCATCAAATGTAATACAAATTCTGTATAAAAAATCAAGTGAACACATAGGTGTAGTGTGAGGGAGGATTTTATAGTGTGAAGTGATGATAATGCTGGTGATGGTGATTATAACGATGGTGATCACGACGGTGGTGGTATGAGTTCCCCGGACGATGGCTGCGGCGTGCGCCGGCGCAGGAGCATCAAGAGACTGCTGCGAAGCCTCACAGCTGATAAACTGCAAACAGGTACTCAAATACGTGGAACAAGAAATTCTATCTGAAAGCATTGCCTCTTGGTTCGAATGTCATTCTCATCCAGTGGTAGATTCACTTGACGATACGAATGCACTTTATAAAACTTTATTTGCATAAAGATATGCGTCATAATTCTACACCCTAATGGTTCTCATTGTAGATCATTTTTTCGTCTATAATAAAATTGGCAAGTATAAAAACTATGCACGAAATAGAGCCCTATTTAGCTAGCTTAATAAACTTATGTAATAGTTTTCAGCTTAGGGATCATTGTGACTATCCCTTTCACTATATTTAGACGTGTCAATTGAAATTAAAGCTTTTTTTATCTATTAACCAATAAAAATCTTAATTTAATGTTTTTAATCTTAGAAGTTCTAGTTTTAAAAGTTTAAAATTGTTCTTGAACTTCAAGCAACTGTCGTTTCTACAATACATTTACATCTTCCAACTCTCAACCTTGTTTCAAATGAAGAAAATGTAAATAATTTCCGCATTCTTGCAATCAAATTTCTTTTGTTTGTATATTATTTTTATATATGTATTAGAAAAACAGGCGTCTTCTAGTGCGGAAAAGACTTGAATCATCTCTAGTTCCGTATAAATCGTCCAGAACCGAAGATATTTTCTTAATATCAGATTGGAGAACATTAAAGAGAACTCTCAGGCATACAGATCACAGGCACCTTTGAAATGTTTTCCTTCAATGTCAAATCGAGTGATATTTTTAAAAGGAATATAAGAAAAAGAAAAAGTATCTGGTCCCAATTCCCATTCACCCCGCTTTATACATATTCAATAAAATATTCTCTTTGCGATTAATGAAATACATATAATGTAGTATAATTATTAGTGTTCTCTCTCACGTTTTACAACACGTTTAAACTAATTTTGGCAACAGCACCCACAAACAATTGTACAGTGCAATGTTTACAGCGGTATTAACTAAATAGACACTCGTTGTTCTGTTTACATGAATGGAGTCGGCATTTTCCTTCACTATTTGCTATTTTCTCACCGTTTAATCAACTCTATCTCCAAGGCAATAGATTTCAGTTTCATCTGAGTATTTTTTATATTTGTATTTAGCCCGGAACGCTGTTTAAATTTTTGAAGTGTTCATTCAGTTAAACTCCACCGTATGAGAGTTATAATTATTTTGTACTAAGTTTACGATTTATCACTTTCGCAACTGCAAAAGGCACATTTGATAAAATACTGTTGTTGCATTAAGTATTACCAATGAAATACCAATTCATTGAAAAACAGGTGCAAAAGAGCTTTCGTTGAGTTTGTCGCTGGTCCTTCTCAGCAGAATCTATACTCTAAACGGTGGTTGAGGCTTGACTTGTTATAGAGCATAAGTTTACGTACGTTACATAAATAATTTTGAATTTTCGAAGAAATGCGAAAGTGTGTTTGTTTGCTGCTTTGCTCTACTATTTCTTGGTATGCATATTCAAATGAAAGGTTTAAACATTTACGAATTCAGGATGGTCTAAGATTTAGGGATAATTTTCCATTGGTATTTTCTGAGTCGTGTTTGTTTTCCCTTCAACGCTGTTACATTCCTGCACATTAACTGCTAACGCAGAACCTATCACGTCAGTTTGATTGTGATCTACGCGGTGCGGTATTAACAAGATTTATGTTTGGACAGAAGCTAGATTCACCCGCGTTTCCATTGCACTGTATTTCTTTTTAATTGACCACCTGTCGACATGCTGTTCGTTCTTGTTTGTCGGTATCGTCAAAGTTATTTTGGAATCCATCAAATTCGGAACATAACTCATTCGAATAGACATTTACAAGCCCATTTGTATCGTCAAAGAACAGACTTGTTATCGATACATGTGAAATATCAATTTGGCTCGCTTAGAAAAGAATCAGTATAGTTGATCATTTGATGATCTAAGCCTATACTATCAACGCTTTTCAGTTTTATTTAAAAGTTTAACCGACTTCACAAAAGGTTCTCAATTCGTCGGAATCTTTTTTTTTTAAATTTTTTATGTACCTATGTTCTCCGATTACTCGAAGACGCCTGGAACGATTTGGAAAATTCTTTTTTTGTTTGAAATTGTATACGTCCCAGGCGGTCCCATTATCATCAGGTCAGGATCTGATGACGGGATCCTGCAGAAATCAAGGGAACTCTTCAAATGTTATAGGCACAATTGATTGATTGATTTTACTTTGTAGTGGCGTTTGAAGTTGGTTTTGTAAAAAAATTACGTTTATATTACCCTGGAAAACAAATGATTCACGCGGAATTTTGTAAAATCTAACTTTCTCTCTAACTATATTAGTATAATATAAGAAGTTTGGTAGTTTTAAGGGTACTTGTTTTAGTTTTTGCACTCCATTTTATATACGGAATAATAAATTAATTCCTAAGCAGCCAAGTTACCACTACTGCGAGAGCGGTGGGTGGGACTATATTAAAAGCTTCAATATTTGAAGCCTCAAGGCCAACGGTTAAAGGTGCGGGCTGAAAACTGAAAGGTCGCAGGTTCGAGCCCCACCCGTTGCACTATTGTTGTACCCACTCCTAGCACAAGCTTTCCGCTTATTTGGAGGGGAGAGGAGAATATTAGTCAAGCAATATTCTTTAAAAAAAAAGATATTAACACGTATCTTGACAGTTACAGTGAGCGATACATCATCGTGCAACCGATCATGTTTATATATTAACTATTTCGAAAGCACTTTGTAAAAGTTTATTTGAATAAAAAATTATTCTATTCTATTCTGTATTCAACTGAAAACCACGAGTAAGTATTTTTGTAATAAGGAAGAAGCGTATAGATTACCATTTTAAAACGTTAATCGACGCAGTTGCCGATCAAAAGGCAGAAAAAATGTAAACACGATTCCCAGCGCTCTAACAATTAGTATGGCGAAACGCGGTTTAAGGGAGCTTTCCAGTGTGAATTTTTAAAAAATAGATTATTTTTTTTTTGCTTTTTCGAAGAAGCAGAAGGGATATTGTATGGACCTGGCATCGCTGATTGACCGTAAGTAAACGATTTACCTAAAATTTCCTCACTTGAAACTTTGAACGCATTTTTATCGAAACTTCATTTTTCAAAACGGTGTCCAACTTGGAGGGCAGAGTTTTAAAGCTATCGAGTTGAATTTTTTTACACAATATTCTTAACGTCATTGTTTATCGTGCTATGGAAGCTTTTTTTTTTTTTTTTGACATCTTCCTATTTTTTTGTAAAAAAAACTGCAAAAAAAAAATGCTAAAATCGATACTTTTTGTTCAAACCGGCGCCATTTTTGCAAAAAAAATAATAAAAAAAAAAGCCTCCATAGCACGAAAGCCAATTATATGCCGATCAATAATCTTTCTGTGTTTTTTGTTTCAGATCGAAATTGTGACCCCCAACGTGGACACCACATCCAAGTGCATTTTCTGCAACAATTGTTTCATCATTTTTATAGATATTAATTAATAAATAAATCGATCTTTAAAAAATTGTTTTGTATTCTTCAATACCCAATTAATATACAAAAAAAAAAACCAGACCGATTAGATTATTTTTTCTTTTAAAAAAAAAATCGCGAAAAACAGCGATTTTTCGGGCTGTCACACTGGAAAGCTCCCTTAAATATGTGGTGCTATCGACGAGATCCAGGCGGTATCCATTACCAGGAAGACGCTGTTTGTCTTATATACCTACTCAAACACCTACGGGTTGATTTACTGTGGAGGGATTCCAAATAAGGACCATTATTATACGAAAAATGTCCTCCCGACCAAATCTAGTCACGGCGGCCAACCTCCTCAGAGATTATAACCATCTGCGCGGAAGATATTATAATGAACAAGTGGGTGCGCAAACACAGTGTGCACTCTCTATTCCCTCACTCTCATAGTCCTATGGGACGTAAATCCGACACGACCGGGAGAGATCTGGCGCAGGGCCGACAGCTTTACGTGCTTTTCAAAGCACGAGGGTAACACCGCCAACTTCCTAACTGTACTGAGAATTTCTCGACAGAAAAACTCGATAATCATTGGCCTAACCCTATATTTAATTTAAAAAAATAACAGTACTAGCTTTTGCCCGCGACTTCGCACATAAGTCCGATTTTTCAAATTCCTATTTTATCCTCTTTGAGGTTAAATTTTCAAAAATCCTTTCTTAGCGGATGCCTAGGTCAGCCCGATCCGGCCCGTGGTTTGAGCTGTGCTGATCAGTCAGTCAGTCAGTCAGTCACCTTTTCCTGTTATATATTCAGATAGTGTGTCATATGTGGTCAGTAGGTAGTTAGTGTACTGAATATGCAATCAAAGCAGCGAGGGCGGTCGAGCGAGGCTGAAAGGCCGCTCACGCCCGACGCTTTAATTAAAAGCTTTGTTGCGGCGCCGAGGGCTCTTCCAATGTAGCAGTTATAGCTGAGGTAGCCTATGCCATCCTATATGTAGGTACATTTATCTATGCTATTCTATTCTTAATTTAATAAAGTGCAAGAGTTTGTTTGTTTGAACGCGCTAATGTCTGGAACTTCCAGTCGGATTTGAAAAATTCTTTTTGTATCTGATAACCCAATTCTTGAGAAAGGTTATAGGCTATTCAACACCTCGGTACGATTCTTAGAAACCGAGTAAAAAGAAAGAATAGCGCGGGCGAACAATGCGATGCGGTGAGTCGGTGGTCGAGGGCGGTCACCCGACGAGAACCGAACAAGAATCGAACCGAGTCCTGTGACGTGTAGGCCTCCTCCAGGTGTTTCCAGGTCACTCGGTTTTCAGCTGTTCGTGACCAAAGTGTTCCAGCCGTCTGCTTAATAACGTCGATCCATCGCTTCCTCTGTCTACCCCTCTTTCGTTTCGAGCCGTCTCTAACTTCCCATTCGTGATTCTTATGAGTTAAGTATAGGTCAAAAGTGTTATATTGGATTTTAGTTAAAGCTCATGTATCTATTTAATATTTTACTATTAGCTTCTAAGCGATTAGGTAGCTCTTGTTTCTCACTTCTATCTGTATTCAACTCTGCTGTGTGTACAAATGAAATGTTTTCTATCTATTTTTTAATTAAACTGAAACAAAAGATAGCCGTCACTATTCAAGTCTTATTGAATCTATTCAAAGGGAATGCTGATAGGGTTTTCTGAGCCCTTCGTTTCAGCGCACCAGTGATAGTGATCGTCTTTCATAGTTGACGGGTGTTCATCAATTCTCAACTCAGCAGTTGACTTCTGTTCCTCATTTGGTTCAACTTGTGTCAAACTGTTATTTGAAGTGTTTATTATTTCTAATTGATTGTTGTTAATTACAAGAAGTGCGATCGCAAGTTTTTTTGTTTTTTCTCATTTACTAATTTCGTGGTAAAATACGACCGTCTCCTGAAGAAAGTCCTCCGGACATCAAGAACACGTCAGTTTTAGTGTGAAAAGTTGACCAACAGACAGACAGATTCACTTTCGTTGTTATAATATTGGTGGTAGCAATATTAGGTGCACAAAATGTAGAGCTTTGATGTCGGAGCGATCGGAACGCGCGTCGGACATTAAATGGGGTGTAACTTTGCTATTGCTGGCACGTATTATTCTTATGTTTTGTCAATAGAGACGTTGGTACTAATCGATATGGTCATTTCCTCTGTTTGGTCGCGAATGTAAACTGGAAAGGAAAGATAATAAAACCAAATCGATTTCTTGAATTAAACACACGGGCAGTCAAAAGGACTGCCGACAGAAGTAAAAACACATCGTTATCTTCTTTGTCGACCAATGGACACAGGTCTGTGGACTTCCACAGTGCTCGGTCTTGCGCCGCCTGAATGTAGCGGCTCCCTGCGACTCGTTTGTCGGTTCACCTAGTGGAGGGTCTGCCAACACTGCACTTCCCATACTCGTAACTAATATCTGTATATTCCTAAGATTTTCTACCAAATATAATAATATTTATAATATTAAATATAAAAGCTTTGACCCTTAAATAATTACAATATACAACGTGTAATGAATTTTCGAATTAATACTGGAGGAGGTGAATGTGCTCATGAAACTGAACAACTTTCCCCAAGGAACATAGGTCGAAATGTGAAAAAAAAAATTTGGACCTCCCATACAAAATTGACGATCAGCTGATTGATTTACTATGGGAGGTAAAAAATTTTTTTTCATATTTCGACCTAGGTTCCTTGGGGAAAGTCGTTCAGTTTCATGAGCACATTCACCTCCTTCAGTATTATTTCGGAGTTTCATTACACGTTGTATAGTTAAATGAATAATTACAATAAATAAATAAAATAAATGTGATAAGGATAAATACGTCTTCAGGTTGAGAACTCTAGAGTGCTACTGCTGATGGTATTTTTTCTAGCGAAGACCGCGAGCGTGAGGGCTCGCAGCCGATTCCGATGTACCGTCAATTTAGGTACGTTGTTGAAATGTACCAAATGCGAATGAAAGATTTAATTCCAAAGTCTTTTAATTCATTCATTCATCTTAACCCATCGCTAGCACACTACTAGGCACGCGTCTTTCAGAATGACAAAGCTCTGACCAAGTACGGATTGTCAGATTTCACACACCTTTGAAAACATTAATTTTCCCGCGATTTTTTCCTTCACAGTTAAAGTATTTGGTGGTGCTATTTAACTGCTAAAATCTTTTATATTTATTTTTACCTTTCATATCACTACATAGTATTTAAACAAAGTTACTAATTAATTCGTCAAAAGTGTGAAGCAGATAAGTAAAACAAGGAGGGTTCCTTGCCTTTATAATTCGACTGTGTCAAAAGTGAATCCCTCATTTTTTTGGTACTCTATTTTGGAAATAATCAAGTCGATCGGTAGCTTTGTTGCGGCGTGATTGAAGGACAAACACACAAACACGCTTCTCCGTTTATATTAGCAAGATATTATGTCATTAGGAAGGAGGGTATAATAGGATGTTAAGTACTTCATAAAATTTTAAATGTAAAAATTATATGTAATTGTTTCAGGTAAGCATCGCCGCGCAAACTTTTTGATTCCCGGCCAGTTTATAAGGTAAGTCAGGATAAAATAAATATACAGAATTACCTAATAAGTTTCATAAGGGGGCTTCAAATTCCGAAAGAAGTCGGTTAATAAAATCGCGTTTAATTCTAAACAGCGACATCTGTGGGCGTTTTGGGAAACTACATGTTACGAGCTTTAGTGAACGTTGTTCTGCTACTCGTCAATAGATGGCAGTGCGTTACGTTTTCGATGCTACTTTACATTATTTACATACGTAGACCGTATTCTACGATCTTTTTTTATTAAAAATATAGATTAATCAAATTACCGATGCCCGTTTTCACTAACCATACTCTAATCCATCATCTTAGTAGATAGGAGTCTCACCAAATAGAAATATTTTTCATTGACATTTAATATTGAAATAAGACGTAATTAGAATTGTAAATAGGTAATTGAATGGTCGCGGGTAGCGTTGCCAGGCGTCCGGATAAAGCCGGACATAGGTAGGCTTTTTGATTGCGTGTCCGGCCAAAATAAACGGTGTCCGTCTTGTCCGGCTTTTGTTAGGCTTTTCACATTTCGCAAACAAGCGAGCGCCGAGCGTGGCCTAGCTATTTTACATACAATTTTTTTGTCGTACCTATTAATACTGAGACAAAATCCTCAATAATATAGGGTGCCCGGCTTTTTTACCCAAATGTCCGGCCAAACTGGCTGGTCTGTCCGGCTATTAGGTTTGGCGACCTGGCAACCCTAGTCGCGGGTGGCACCTGTGCGCTGACGTCACTGCCTTGGGAAAGGGTCGACCTTTGCTAGCACAATTAGACCCCTCAGTGTTTAGCGCACTGGGGTCGCTGCACTCAAGTTATGACCTGTATATTTTACTAGCTAATGACTTCGTTCGCGTGAAATTAGGTTTTTAAAGTCCCATGTGAACTCTCTGATTTTGTTTTCTTCTCCTTGTTGATTTTCTACATGTCGTGTGAAAATTCCATTATACAATTTTACCCGAAAGCTAATTTTCATGGTCACTTAAAATTTGTTGGATTTTGATCTAAATAAATATAAAAGAAAGAGGTGATTGATTAACAGCTCAAACCACTGGACGAATCTGGCTGTTTGGCATACAGATAGCGCCATCATACCAACCGCTAAATCGCTTGGCGGCACGTCTTTGACGATAGGGTGGTAACTAGCTACGGCCAAAGCCTCCCACCTGACCAGATCAGAGACAATTCAGAAATTATAAATTCCCAAATTGTCTCCGCCGGGAATCGAAACAGTTATAAGACCACAGCGCCAGGGAGGTCTTCTAAATCAAACAACATTGTAAGTAGTGAAAATTAAAACAAACTCAGTAAACAAATATAAAAAAATGTATTCGGGTTTCGGGCGTGCGGTTCGATCCGTGCAGCTGTCAATCCGTGCACCATCTGCCGGCTGCATGTATCTCATCGCACCTGCTTCCGCACCGCCTGCACCGCCCGCACCGCCCGCACCATCCGCACCCTGCAGACTCGTGCGGGAGATCGCGGGACGTCCTCGATTTATATGTTAAAAAAAATAAAATTAAATATTCATTTCGTTGTAGGCCAATCTACGGCTCTCAAAATTATACTAACACTAACTGATGCTTGCAACTTCGCCTGCGTGAATTTTTAATATTTCGTGGGCACTCTTTGATTATCCGAGGTAAAAAGTTACCTACGTCACTCTCCATGTCCTCAACAAATATGTCCACAAAAATAACAATTTTGATTTTTTCGATTATTCAGCTGTTCGGTTTACCCGTTTTTTTTAGTTTTGAACCACCCCTGTATTAGAGTGAACAAAACAAGGCCTCGCCCATCACTTGCCATCGTCACTTACCATCAGGTGAGATAGCAGTAATGACATTCTGGCGGTCTACTTGGTTATCTGTAGGATTAAAAATGACTAATTCAATAAAGTATACATAGTAGCGTACCAATTACAATGCAATAATTCGTTTCTAGGTATCACAGAAGTCTATTTTGTTCTGTAAATGTTTATAATTAATTATTATTGACGTGACTAATATTCCCTTTTTAGGTTCTTGTAATTTCCCATAACCAAGTATTGAATTATTATGTTAATTTTACTCATGCAACTAAGTGGTTCGATTTTTGATCAATAAAAACAAGATATTATCTTTTTCTTATTAACCGACTAACTTCGTCCGCGTGGATTTAGTTTTTAAAAATCGCGCGGGAAATCTTTGATTTTCCGGGATAAAAAGTTAGCTTATGTCACTCTGCCGGCCCTCAACTATAATCGTGCAAAAAATCACGTCCATCCGTTCATCCGATCGAAGGACAAACCGACAAACAAACACACTCTTCGCATTTATAATATTATTAGCTGATACTGGCGACTTCTCGAATTTCTTCTTCGAACTATGTGCCCCGCCCATTTCCACTTCAGCTAGCGACTCGAAATCACAAGCGGGTCTGTATGAAATAACTAATTTTAAAATATAAGAATCACCTTCTGTTTGTATGGGGTGCGCCGGAGATAAAGTCATCTTAAAAGTAGGCATACCATCCCATCCGGCTAGGCGATACATCTCAAGAAAAACCCGCGTTTCCCATAGCCCACATTCTGTAAATAAATTCAATGCGCCATAAATAAATCATGCTCTAACCGGGATCCGAACCGGCGACTCGGCGGGTCTTGACCGCCAACCGGGTCACGCGTTCGCAGCTGATTTATATCCGACTGTGCAGAGGTGGGTACGGTTTCTACGTTGCGAGCAACCTCTTTTTGTCCGACTACCACAAAGCTAGGAGGGTTTATAATTTTAGTCAATTAATCAGTCAATTTAATTTAATTATTGTTCAATTTAGCTGATTCCCGCGACTTCGTCCGCGTTGAAAAGGTTTAGAGTGACTTGCTACTATCCGTGAGAAGTTATGTCTTCCATCCCCGATAATATTTAGTAGACCTTCACCAAAATTAGAGAAAATATTTATAATAATACACAAATTATAATAAAAAAAAGAATTATCAAATTCGGTTTAGATTTGACGAAGTTATGGAGCGAAATCAACAAAAACTTCCATCCCCTATCCCGGGTAAACCTTATAGTTTATCAGAATAAAAAGTATCCTATATATTGGCCCGGAGTATCAGCTACTACTATATCAAATTTCATTCAAATCTGTTCAGTAGTTTTCGCGTGATGCGCGCACAGACAGACAGACAAAAAATTAAAAAATGAAATTGTTTTGGGCTCAGCATCGATAATAAAGTATCCTCCGATTAAAATTTTCAAAATACGGAATTCCTTCCGTTACAGTTTTATAATAAGTGTATAATTATAGATATTTACGAACAAAAATGCAAATTTTGTAAATCTATAATCATGAAAATTATAAAATCTTGAGCTTTTTGAATAAAGGTTTACAAGGTTACCTACAGGACAGAAAATACCTCATCTCAGGGACATATCGAAGCATTGCGCCTACAGACCGGCATGAGATCATTATTCAAAGCTGTTTTCCTGTCGCGCGTCACCCTTGCACGTTTGCATGACAGAGACACATTGTCTAATCATTTGTACAGTATTGTTGCCAGCTGTTTGTTTTAACACAATACATTCTAGACTCATCTACACTCCCTACAAGGTGCATACAAACATACATACAGCATACGAATACAACGGAGCCAATGGTGTCGACGCAGGGTTAAACCTTCCATCATAGAACGATTAATTATGAAAAAAGCTCGGCTGCGTTGAAAAATATCAACTGTAAATTCAAATACATTCTATATTTTTTCGTAGACGTCATTTCCCTACGACACACTTACCATTAAAACCGATCTACCACATTCCTTAGTTAAAATCCATTAAACCATTTAGACTACAGACCATGAAAAAGAAATAGACATAGGTAGAGACCGGATTATATGCAACATAAAAAGCTTGTTATATGCATGCAAATATGCATGAAAAATGCTTGAAATATGCACGAAAACTGGCAGAATATGCAAAATTAAATGATAAATTTTAGGAATCCCTAAAAAATAGAAAAGTAAGTATTCATTTTTTTATTTCAAAATCAGCATACAATTAGTAAATTATTTTTTGATAGGCGATAATAGGTACAGTAAGTAACATTATATGATATTAAAATGATTTAGAAATTGTGTAAACGTAAACAATCAAATATTTTTCTAAATTTTCAGTGGTAAGATTGTATCTACGGTCATTTAGAATATTTTTGTAAGTAGAAAAGGTTCGCTCCATATCCATTGAGGTAACTGGGCAGAATTTGAACTTGGGTGCTATGGCACTTATAGTTGCCGGCAAAATTTCTGCCGTCCCATTAATGAAACTATCAATTTGACACAAGCTTTGAAAACCTGGGTTATTGCTCAATATGTTTTCAAACTTTTCTTTAAGTTTATGGGGCAATGCGGCGGCGGCGGAACGCAGAGTGAGTGAAAAATATTGTAAATGTACCGATAATATGCATCATAACTAGATCTTAGGTAAAATATGCTATTACCGCTGAGAATGGCTAAAATATGCAAATGCATATGCGAATATGCAAATGCATATAATCCGGTCTCTAGACATAGGTATTAAAATCAATTTTTAAAAATCTAATTATTCTACTCAGAAAAGTCATGGGTAACAACTCTGCCCTTCTAACGAAAAGTGCAATAACTCGGGTTTTGGGCCTCAACGACTTTTAGCCTAACGCATAAATAGAGTTGAAAGTCTGTGAGGCCCAAAACCCGAGTTATTGCACTTTTCGTTAGAAGGGCAGAACTAGTCTAACTAATTTTTTAGGGTTCCGTATTCAAAGGGTACTCACAGGACCCTCCACTGTCCGTTCGTCCATCCGTCTTTCCGTCCGTATGTCTGTCACCGGGCTGTACCTCATGAACCGTAATAAGCTCATGGGCCGCCCGAAAAAGAGGCCAAATTCTAAGCACTTGACTTCCATTACTAAAATCTACTTTCCAACAAAGAAAATCCATACCTAGTGCTATCATGCGTAAATCACGTGGCGGCCTAGGAAGCCTAGTGTGAGCCTATTACCAATACATACAGTACCTACTTACCATACATTATGCCATATGAGAACATAATCGCATTTACGCAGAATCGCACGCTATTCTAGACGTTATGTGAAAAATGTCGTCTTCTTATGTCGCTTTTTAGGGTTACGCAATAAAACAAAAGCAACCCTTAGTTTCAGCCAGTCTTCGAAAAGGGACAATGAAAGTAAAAAAAAAATACGCCTTCTCAAATGTTAAAAAGGTATTTTTATTACATTAACACCTGTCTACTTCTACTAATATAATATGTTGTCTTGTAATTCCTTATATGTACAAAAAATAATAATAAAATAAATAAATTAATTAATTATGAAGTTTCTAAAAGCATTCTTTTAAAGAACCTACTGTTCATGGAGTAATCAGTGCAAATTTTTCCGTTTCACGTCTGTTGAATGTCTTCTATAATACGTATGTACGTAAAATTTAATATTTTTTTACATCGTTAGCATATATTATGAAGATATAATCGAAATTTTCCAGACTATTGTAGAAAAATTATTGAGATATAGTCTGTCAAGACAGAAGATGTATTTTGATCGACTCTGGGAATGAACCGTAGTGGCAGAGGCCTCACTAAAACATGCATGTTTATTTCTTAGTTTATCTAACCATGACTACGGAACCCTACCCCATGCGTGTTCTGACTCGCACTTGCCCAGTTATTGTAACAATGTGTGGTGTAAGAAAACATCTATTTTTTTTATAATGACGTACTGTTATTGATATGTGTATGAACAAAAATGATTTGCCGCAAATATGTAATAAAAAATTCAAAAAGTTTAAAAACTGTATGAGTGTACGACTACAGAAAATTTTCATTAAGTTCATATAAAATGTAGTCTATGTAACCCGGGCCATGATAACGAATCGATTGACACCGCTTTCATCAAAATCGGCTCAGTAGTTTAGGCGGTACGTTGGAACATTCGTAATATACATACATAGACTGCTAAAATCATTACTCTTTTGGCTTTGTCGATGTCGAGCAAAGATATTTTACTTTTTAACCGACCTCTAAAAAGGAGGATGTATCTTTTTTTTCTTTCTATGTTTGTCCATCGATTACTCCGGGATTTCTGGACCAATTTTATTGGAATCGACAGAGGAAGCTTGTGAGGTGGTCCCATATTTTTTTTTACCTTCAACTCCTCAAGCTTGATGCTGCAGGGGTACTTTCCATCCAAATTGTGGGGATCTAGGAACTGTCGATTACGAACTGTTATGCTTATCACTAAGCACAAACTACATCATGGGGTTCCTGGTCCTAGCTCCTCAATCCTAACACTGCAGGATACGGCCCACCTAAACAGTGAGGATTTAGTTACTTTTGATTATGAATTGTTATTGTAGGTATGATGTCGAGGTACCTAATTATTTTTATCCAACTCAAAACATAAAACTGACCCTGATTTTGTTAATTCAGTGGAATTAAAGGTAAATAATTATGCGGTTAGAGGAAAACGGTGTTTAAACTCAGTTTGAGCCCAGCCAGTAGCCACTTCAAATATGTATTGGGGAGTTAACTTTGAGAATCGATTGACGTCAGCCTTTACGGGGAATTAGCTGCTCTTTGAGAAATCATATTCTTGTGACTTGTTGCCAATGAAATAGAACGTTTTTAATTAAATAACTACATACCTACGTCTATCTATACTTATAATAAAACTGTAACGGGACGAATACTGTACAGTAAATATATTTTGAAAATTTTAATCGGAGTATGCTTTATTATCGATACTGAGCCCAAAACAATTTTTTTTTTGATAATTTTGTCTGTCTGTCTGTGCGCGCATCACGCGAAAACTACTAAACTGAAAGTTTGTAAAACCTTTTAATCAAGTAGGAAATGAGCTGATAATCTTCAAACACCTGAACAGATCTTCATAAATAGTTAAGAATTATCCGAATAAAAAACGCATCAAAATCGGTCCGTTCGTTAGGGAGCGGCGAGGGCAAACACAGACCCACGATGCACACGTCGAACTTACAACAGCACTCTTATTTTGTGGGGGGGAAATGAGTTCAACGGCGTGAACGTAGCTTTAGCAAAGTTCTTGAACTTGCTGATGAGATGTTTACAGCGGACGCCACTCAGCGTGTGACGGTTCGCGTGAAAATCCACGAGCTACGGGAATAGACGAATAAACAAACATACCTAACACGCTTTTCTTGAATGAAAATGAATCTTTTTCGTAGAGTTTTTAGTAGGGAGATACGTTTTGTTACGGTGCCAATACTTTTTGTTTATACATCAAAGGCGTGTTTTTTTTTTTTTTGTTGTCCAGTAATTTCTTGTTTGTCATTATTTTACTTGAATTGATACTTTAATTTACCTGAGAAATAAAAATATTTCATTTTAGAGTGTTTTGATATGAAAATGATTATGAAAGGCATTAGGTGAATTGCAACCTTGCAACCAAAATATAGTGAAGTAGGTATAATATAAACGTAAAAATTCTTTTTACAAAACCGACTTGAAACGCCACTACAAAGTAGGTACCTTGTAGTATAATTGTATGTGTACCAATTTTGAAAATCTCAGCTTGATTTCGCTGACACTGATCGAATTCATTGTACAGCTTATGGTATTTAAATGGCATAGCTTTAAAAATGCATAAAAAGCTTTTCACTTTTCCAGCCGAAAACGTTAAACAATAATACCAAATATTATCGTCTCAACTCGCATGCTAACTACGTGGTAGATAGACAGGCAAGAATGTCGTATGTGAAGTGAAAATTCCGCTCTCATGGTATTAATTGGATGTTTACAAAACAATAATGAAACGGAGATGCTGGGAAAGAATGCCGGCCAGGTGAGATGAGATCTACACTAACACATATTTCTTTGAAATAGTGCTAGGACCTAGGTGTCTATCGTTAGATGCTAGGTTTCCAGTTGGTAAATGTTGGTGATAGGATTCGATACATAAATATACTTATAGATTTAAATTAAACTGCACTCGACGGTTCGGTCCACATCCGTTGCACTACACTACTACAATAGTAGTACCCACTACCCACGCCTAATACAAGTTTAATGTTTATTTGAGGGGGGAGGGGCTCTCAAGTTCAGCTTGGCTAATACTCTTAAAAAACTTACTCAGGGAACAGTTTAACATCTTCCATAAGACTTCATCGTCACTTTCCATCAGCTGAGACCGCAGTCAAGCGCTAAACCCGACTTGAATCATTACTCCCGTCGAATTAAAATAAAATTGAACCGCCATATTGTTTTACCGGCATGGAATTTGGCCAACAGACGTGCTTTTTCGCCATATGTTGACCCTGACAATAAACTTTACCGCGCATAGCGTAATAAGCTTAAAACAAATCCCACGCCAATTAAAAATCAACTTTATTCGTGTTAAAATACAGTTGAAAATTATTTAAATGTAAAATTTATGTTAAACTATTCGGTTATCAGTTAAAAGCAACCCTGTTTCAGTCATAGTACAGTTGAAATTCATTTAGCGCACACTGTATATAGAATCATTCGGTCATTATACCCTATCTAGTATCCTTAATATTCATCTCCCGCTCTATTGTTTGTTATGTTTTATTGCCGTCCTGTTCTGGCACATCATTCAATTTTAAGTGCACAGGTGCACGTAATCGCCTTCTCTTTCCCACTTGTTTATGTCCAATCCAACTTTTGGGTTAGTCCCGCTTTAAGCGCTGCGCGTAATTGACGTGCTATTCGGTGCGTCCCAAATTTTTCATGTTTTACTAAAAAGTTGTGTTTTTGTTGTTTTTCTTCGTTTCTTTCGTGGTTTGTGTGGTCAAGTGAAGTGTATGTGGAAGTGTTACAAGTGATGCTCTTGGCAGTTAAATTATCGGATGTCCTAAACTCCTTTTGTTCTACGGAAACGGTTCGTTCACGGAATTCAGTACGGTTCGTACTTTTAAGGCTTGCCTCAAGTGCAATAACTTTATATTGTCGTTCTATTTTACTCGATTTTATTGTTATTTATACAATAGAAAAGGTTCATTGTCACATTTACTTGGTAACTTTGCGATACTGCAATTTTACGATTACTTTGCTTGTACATAGTATATTTATCGGAAACGTCCAAAGATTATTCGCAATAGCGCAGCGCAGCTGTTTCGACAGTAAAAGTATTGCTGCGTTTTTTTGCAACTTGAAAGTAATGACAGCTTAGGCAGGCCGCATATTATGAGCTGTCAGCAAAAATTCGGGAGCATGCTGCAAGGCTGCTCTCATATGGCCTTCACATGTTCACATAACTAGACTCCTAACACTATCAGAATTTTTCTATTACTAATAATAATAAGTGGCCAACCTATGACCTTCGATTTAGTCAAATGTCTGTCATCATAATACATACAAATCTTGATCACATTGGTTTATTGAATGTCAGTTGGACGAGGAGCGTTTCGTATTTATATATTCGCGTGACGTATTGAGGAGCTGGTGCTAGATTCGCTGTTCATCTGACCAGGCCTTTATCCTTGCTCATCATCTAACCCTCATTTGTCCCACTACTAGACGTACGTCTTCTCTCGGAATAAGACTTTCCAATACGCTGGCCTAGTTCGGATTGGGAGACCTTTGAAAATATTATTAAAAACTCTCCGCTATGCAGGTTTGTTCGTGATATTTTCGTTCAACCCTAAAGCAAGTGATAATTACTTAAAACGCACGTAACTTCGAAGAGCCTTTTAGGATTCGAACCCTTGACCCCTCCAAAAGGAGGCTGAATTCTTAATCGCTACGCTAATCACCTCTGGTCTTTTTCTCAAAACACTGCAAAAAAACCTCGTGGAATACCCGTCTAACGACTATGCCCGTCTACCTGACGTACAAAACGTATTATAAAACTACAATACGATAAAAGAAATACGATTCTTGCATTGTTTCTCCCATATTTGCATAATTATGCGCTCTACCTATTACCTACTAAGGTATTAGTTAGGTTACCCTTTCTGGTAAAACTAGAACAGCGTTATGTAAAATATGACGTGAAATATTCAAGAGAGTTGTAATATTTACATACCTATTTACTAATTACATCCATGTAACTTTACTTTTCATATTGACAGACAAGTAGTTTTTTAATTAGATTCCTCCTTTTATTTTTTTTAAATTGTTGAACACCGTCAAAATCCTCAACATCAAGTGTGAAAAAAATAATCTGAAAGGTTACGAAAGGGCTGAATTAGATGTAACAGAAAATCACATTTCTTTTTATCATTCAGTAGAACCCATCGCCGGCCCACTATTTTAGGCACAAGTTTACTCTCAAATGAAAAGGGTTTAGGCCATAGTCCACCTCGTAGGCCAAATGCATTGTCAGACATCTTCGAGAACGTTATGGAGAACTCAGACATACAGGTTCCTTCACGAACCTCAGTGTCCTTTGTAAAAAAAGCACTGTTAACGAAATTACCTGACGAATGGGAGCCTTTTGTCTGCTGAAAAGCTTTAGATAAACACAGAAGAAAACATTGTGGAAATTAAAATTTAGTAATCTTGAGTATAGAATAAGGAGAAACAAGATAAGAAATAAGAAATAGTAAGGTAAAAATCTGAAGTGCATTGTAAACTAAGATATTCAAGTGCTTTGGTGCATTGAAAGGATTCGATTAAAATTGTAGATGCATCATTTTCCATGATCACAAGAATTGCATACAAAGTAGTTCTGAGTGCAGATTTAAATAGCTTTTGTGCGATAATGGAGTATGAATAGTGATCATTAAACGATCCTTCGAAGCGTTTCAAATCTGCTGTGATAATATGAGGTATGTGTAACAATAGATAGCGAGTTTTTTACGCTGATATGAGTTCTCTCTTCATTTACTAGTTGCAGTATCTTCGTGCTAGGTTTTAAGTGCCTTATTTGTGTCGCTCGAGTCCAGGATCGAGCCAAAGAAAAAAGTTATCGAGATTTTCCGTCAGCAAATTCTCAGACTTTGAGCACATAAATCTAAAGACTACACCTAATCTCTCCGGTCATATCGAATTGCTGTTCTATCGGACCATGACAATGAGGGAATATCGAAAAAGCATCAAAATTCCAATAAGCGCTTTGCTTCCTTAACGTACCGCAAATTAGGAATGCTTTTCCGGTTTCCATTTCTCTGACTAACTATAACTCAGGTACCTTTAAATCAAGAGTGAATAGACATCTTCTAGGCCAGCGCGCTCCATGTTAGGCTGCATCTTCACTTACTATGAGGTAAGATTGCAGTCAAGCTCTCTGATCTATATTAAAAAAAGCATCTGCTTGTACAGAGTTTTGCGTATCTCCTTCGGAGTTAGCTGTGTGCTGTTGCCCACATAGATTGGCCGCCGTGACCGAAATTTGGAAGGTCATCATTTGGTTTGAAGTAGTTCCAGTTGACCTTCAGCAGTCTTCTATTATATCAGATGCACTCAATAGGTTTACCCCATACATAGTGCGTCATTCTCATTTGCATGGCGCAGATGTATGGAGCCCGCACGATGTTTTCACAGCGATCGCTTTGATCATATTATCGGTGTCATGTGTATCGCTGTGTGTTTTGGCGAACCACTTGTTGTTGTGTTTGCGTGTTTACCTTACATCGTTTCCTGCTCGTTAGTAACCAAACCGTTGCACATTTGACATTTGAAAACATAGAAAACTCGATACTTTTCTGCGGTTTCAAATTTTCATCGTAATTGAGAGGTTTAAAAGGAGTACCTTCAAGGCAATAGTGAATAAGCATCTTCTAGGCAAGCGCGCTTCAACATAGCATTCCATCAGGCATAATTGTCGTCAAGTGCAAACCTATCACGCATTAAAAAAATTACACTTTAGTTTTGTGTTGGATGTTGATTTGAGATTAGCATTTTGTTAATAAACGGAAAACAAATATAGATTTTAACAAATTAATTTTGGATTTAGTTTGAGTTTCAAATTAAGGATTTAGAGTTACGTAGATCTTATTCATGTTTTAAGTTAACTTTAATCAGTTTTGTTTACATTTTAATGGCTTAAGATACGTTGGGGTTTGGCGTTAACCCTGCTTTTGGCTGAAATATTCTTCTATTAATCCATAATTGCTTAGCTATTTTTACCTTTGACGTTTATATCCGTTTCTTTTCCCTTGATTTACTTTTAATTTGAGTCAGGTCAAGGCTACCAAATGTATATTTGATGGTTGTTTCTATTTTTGATGGGTTTCTTTCACACTTGAGGTATAAGGAGATTTATAGACAGTATTCTGGGCGTAAAGAACCAAACCATAGATCAATATCGACACACTCATACATAATAAAATTGACCTCGACGTCAAATGCTTTATTTGACCTTAGCGGTCAACTATCGTAAATGAAAAAAATAATAATATTAAGTCTGACACTTTGTCCTTTATGCAGTTTCTTATCTTTCATCTGATTGATCTGAAACTAAATAGAAGTAGGCATTACTTTGCGGAAGTCCATGATACTCAAGGGAAAACTAAATTCTTTTGCTACAATCCGCCATATCAGAAAAAATCGGTATGATACAAAGTGCCGCTCGCGTTGTACAGTGCTGCTCTTCCAGTAATAGAACAAGTACAGGAACAACGCATCATTACATAAACTCTACACGTCTACGCATGTTTCTCTTTGACGCTGGAGCGTCTTCATGACATTGACTCCACATGCAAAATATTCAATTGTGAAACTTGCCATAGAGAATTCACGTTACGGCGAGATGGATATATGTAGTTTACTTTTCATGCTGGAAAAGAGTTCTCCCGGGAACGAAGCAGCGGGCATCAGCTGCTGTCCACTATGTTATATAGACCTGGTCTTGAAACTCCAACCTTAGAACCCCAGAACTTGGCAGTAAGATCGACGGCTGATTTTATTTTTACCTGTAGGGTTTGAATCTGTTATTTTTTCCTTGATTTACTTTTCAATTGGTTTAGGAAGCCGTTCAATAACAGCACGGTTCTATGAAAAGCTGGCATGTGTGCCAGCATCTAAAATTGCATTAATTTTACCGATATGCCAATTTCTGATTCTAATATCTTTGGGGGACTTAGTGATGCTTCTGTGTTGGTTGGCGGGGCAGTCATTATTTTAATGATCATAATTAATTGAGTGAGTTTCATGCTTTATATTTTCGAATCCGCTTTGTATTTACTATTTTCATGGTCTTCTAATCTTAAGATACTCTTGATGAGTTTAAGGTTAAAGTAGAAAACTGCAACTTACCTGGCAGAAGTATTTTTGGCCGGCTCTTTCTGCAGAGATTAAACAATAAATAGCAAAAGTCTTCTCCGATGCAATTTCAATACAACTTAGTAAGTTTTATAAAACAAACAAGTTGGGTAATTAGGATATTTTCAACGCTTTAAAACGTCATAGTCACAGCTTACAGTATCGTAAAACCGCGGTCATGATTCAATACCAGGAATCCAATGAACAATGGTAAAGTGACGGATTACTCACTGTCAGGATAATGGGAGTATTCCATTAAGCAGGGTGCGCTCACCCTGATAAAGTCCCGTTACCGAACCGTGATATGTAAAGAGAAATTACTACGGCAATAACAAAAGGATTTTCTATTTGGTGCGATGATGCATTAATGTTTATATACTGTGTAATTGGTGTACTGTGCTTATATTTCATCTATACTCATAGGTGGTCCACATTTGGACACGGGTCTCCTCTCGAATAGGAAGGCTTTAAACCATACCACGCTAGCCAGGTGCAAATTCCCAGACATGCAGGTTTCCTCACGATGTTTTCCATCAAGGTTAAAGCGAGTAGTATTTAATTGCTTAAGACGCACTCCGAAAACGTAGAGATGATTTTGGGTTCACCATTTGACCACCTCGAGATATCAACCCCTATCGGTTGTTCGAGCTATGTCGACGCTTGTTGCCACTTCGGCTTCGCGATTAGATGAGAACCAGAGTCACCGAACTTTGCATCAATCGTTGCTAGTCTCAATAATGTGGTTATCGTTGACTTTATCGTATTCTTTCTTCAACAATGCACTTTAGCCTGTAGCGAGTGAGTATCAGCCTACAGTGGCGATTGCCATCGTTACACTGTAACATCATTTCAATCATTTTTAGACTTATTTACACTTAACTACTTCTAGCGTACTTCTATGGATGTCCTCATTTCTAATTGATTCCGCTAAAATACTTTGAGCATTGTACTCTCCATCGCCCGCAGAGTGACCCTGAGACTTCTTATGAGGTCCAAAATTAGACTTTACATGCTCTAAGTCAGCTAATCAATGCGACGGGTATTGAGAAACTAGTCACGCCTTTGTTTTTGAAGTCTGATCTAAATAGTATAATTAGACTGTTTTATAGCGTAACTACAATCGCTTGCTGGTTTTTGTCAGCTGGACTGTTTACCCTTTGGGCGCGCATTACGATCCCGCCTACTCGTAGTAACAGTTTCACGGAATACATAGTTATCGCTATCTCCCACGGGTTTCTTTTGTCCTGGTACTTTTTAGTTTGAACTGTTACCGTTTGTTTGCTTTAGGCTATTTGTTATTTTGCTAATGTTTATTTTTTTCTTTTTTGCTATTTACTTATTATTTTCGTTTATATGTACCAGTCAAATGAGACGACTCGTGTAAAAAGTATCTGTATCATCACACACTATTTTTTTCAACAATATTATGTTGCTTGTTTGTTCGTTTGACCCCTCAGCTACCTCGGTCAACAGAAAACCTCATTCTTTATTTATAGCTGAGTCAATAAAATATGTTTTATTATCCACAAGGCTTCATTAAATTCTGATTCATTAATATTGTCATATAATAATTATAATATTGGCATTAAACAATATTAACTTTTAGATGATCCTCAATTTATCGTAAACGTTCTAAAATATATATAAAACGTAACGTAATCTAAAATAAATATTAAATTGTAATTAGGTTGTATCGACATATATTTGTGTCTCGTTTTAACTCTATCTTAAGTCCGAGCCAAGTCAGAGCACGGTCTATAGATCTCTAAAAACAATTGAAATTTAGAATATCAAATGTTTAATTGACCAGAGTTCCTTTTGAGTCACATCCTTCGTAAAACGAGACAGATCGAAGGAAACTTGTGAAGCGAATAACGCGGAAATACTTGAAATGTTAATTAATTCTTTAATCACCGATCACAGAGCTAAACGAGGTGTTTTTCGAGATTTATTATGATTCTTGATGCTTGTTCGCGTTAAACCACTGGCGGGGTCGCGACAATATCAATGTATTAAAGAAAATTTATTATTTACCTTCAGCTATACCTGTGCGATCTTATCTGGTAGTGACTGACGATGCTGGCTAAGATTGAAGCGTGCAAACCTGGAGGACGATATGGCAGTTTTTTTAGTAAACCCCTATAATACCACATCATTGTAATGTGCTGAATGGGTACCTACCATGATAAATGTTTTGTTTGGTGCCCGTTTAATAATTTACCTGTTTTTTTGACCGTTTAATTTTATTATGGAATGTCACCTCCATTCCTATAAAGGCCTTTCAGACTTTCTTGAGGCTTAGTTGAGGAATCACGAGACTAACTATGGATTTCTTTTTTTAAAACCAGAAGAAGAAAGAGCGGTGTTATAACTGTGTATCTGTGGGTCTGTCCCTTTTAGCTCTCTAATGAACAGACTGATTTTGATCCTGTTTTTTCTGAAGATTTGATGAATTTATGAAGATCTGTTCAGGCGTTTGAATCATCATCTCATTTCTTTCTTGATTCAAAGCTGCGATTGATTTGAAAGGTTACTGTTACTTCGGATTATTTCCAAGACAAGGCAAACTTGAGCTGATGCTGCAGATTCCAACTCCTCAGTGACTTATACTAGATATAATGTGTTTGGGTTTATTAGAATGATCTCAATGAGTAGGTATTAGATAGATAATCAAGAATCGAGGAAGAGGATCTGATGATGGTGCAAATAACTGGGTAACAGGAGGTCAGGTATATTGTACTTTCGGCTATAGATTCGCATGTCGGGGGCGTTTAAAATTTTCAATTTAGTTACACTTGTTTTCAGCGTGGATAGTTCCCGTTTTGTACATTATAAAAATGTGTCTAGATCTGTCCGTGAACAATAACATCGCGAGTGTGTTCTCGCGGCGGGCGTCTAATTCGGCGTGATGTGTCACAGACTCCTTTTGAGATGAGGTCACCCGCGGCGACCGGCGCAACACATGCCATCGAATTGTGCTAATTTTATAATTACGGTCTATAGCAGCGTGTACTCACACGCTATGGGAGGCAGATTTCGTGAGAAAACACGGTTACTCAGGCGGGATTATAAATAACTAATTGGTATGGGATGAAACTTCTTCTTAGACGTCCACCGCTGGACAAAGGTCTCTTGCGTGGACTTCCACAGGCCTGTATTCAGCGGCTCCCTGTGACTGATTTGATGTCGTAGGTCCGTCTAGTGTGGGGGGTCTGCCAACACTGCGCTTCCCAGTGCGTGGTTGCCAGACTAGACTAGACCTTGGCAACCAGTTATCGACATCGCTCAGCGAGTCTTAATTGGTTCCAAGGTAGGGTCGCAGGTTGTTTTCGGCCTATATTATTTTTTTTTAATTTTATTTATGAAATCGTCCCATGTGGTTAGATAAACAGTTTGTCATTTTAAGAGACTACTCATAAATAATAGTTTAGGTAATTCCGAGCTAGCAGTTCCGCTCAACGGCTAGTGAGTCACTGCAGTTGTCGGTGTCGAACGATTTGCGGGAATGTATGAATTGCCTTCATTAATAACAACCTCTCAGTGCTAACTATAGACCTTTCATTGTAATTTTGTCAAGCCTATTTATTAATATGTATGAGGTGTTGTTGACTTACGGCCGGTTTACATAATCCAAAATCTACAGATTGAAGGTAGATACAGAATCATATAATGAGCGCTTTAATAAAATAGATATTTTTTACACACGTATAGGCATATATAAAGAAAAATACTGTCCATAATGTCTATTTATACTTATTAAATGTAACTTATGGTTTACGTGGTTGACGCCACAACTAATATTATTTAGTTGTGGCGTCAACCACGTTAGTAATACAATTGTGACGTTGTTTGTGAACTCTAATAAAATAAAAAGATTTAATTTCTTCTTACGTCTTCAAAAGATCGCCATAGAACTGAGTATAGCTGTTGTAAGATAAATTATAGTTATAATGTTTTTTTTCCCGTGTTGTAAGTAATTGTTCTTCCTTGTACGAGATCAAATGCACCGCTCTATGTTTTCTTGCGTTTATGGTAAATTATTTCTTGTTTTATGGTCATGATCGTTTTTCTTTAGCTAACGTCACTTCGCTAATGTAGCTTTACCATTTTCAGTGTTATGACGATAATCACATTTGACTTAATATGGAAAATATGATTGTCATAATTTTATAAATTTATTTATTTATTTTTCACACTTACATCCCAGATTACCTATACTTGTCTGTATGGTATAATTCGGCTGAACCCACGTTAACATATATATGCCGAAGTATGTCAGACAAGTTTCGAACCCATCAACCCATCGGAAAGCTTGAAACCACATATGCGATGTGCTGTAATTATTATTATTTCAGTCTTAATGAACCGTTTCTGCGCTGGTTATACTGTTAAAAATATCAAAGAAAAATATATTAATTGCTATTTTTTGAACAATCCATAATTCTTTAAATATCCCATGAAACTTGAAAATATCATAGTATACGTATGGTCAAAGTATTGATCAGTCATCTCTTCATATCTCCATGTTTGTTTCTATCGCTCCTTTACTGCAACACTTTTTTGAGATAAACCTTTATCTCAGAAATCCCGTATTTTTTCATTCTTTTTTTTTGAATGGATTAAGTTCAATTAATTTCTGTTCGTTTTTCAATTCCCTGATTGAAATACAAATGGGTTGGGTTAGTCTTCTTCGCTTACTTCTTCGCTTCCCGCACATGTTACGCAACCACGGCAACAATTGACCTCATTAATTTGTCGGATCCTCCATAATGTTTTGTACTTATCGTCTATAACTGCAGTTTTTTATCATTACTCACATTACAGTGGAGTATGAAATTTGATATCGTAAATAATGAACAATGAGCTACTTGCTACTTATATTACGTAACTATCGAGATTCATCGGGATTTCATTTTCAGGTTTTAAGTTTCCGGTTTTATTTTTAAATTTCAAGTTAAAATCCTACTAATATGTATGATTAATCCGAGAGTCTGGATGTACAAGTATGGATGGATGTTTGTTACTCAATCACGCCGCAACGACAACAGATTTGGCTGAAAAGCACAGAGATAGATTATCCCGGAAAATAAGAAAGTTCCCGCGGGAAATTAAAAACCTCAATCCACGGGTACGAAGTCGCGGGCATCAGCTAGTAAATAATATTTTATCACATTATAAATAATATATGTGAATCAATAAGGTTTTTCATATTAGCTTTAACAGAGTAGGTATGTACAAACAAACAGAGTGACTGAGTGAGGGTTGTACATTAGTGTACTGTAATAACTCACTTTAATATAATGAATGTGAAAATTTTTTATCATACTTATTTTGTAAAAATTTGTAAAATATTTCATACTTTGAAAAATAGCATCATTTATTTTAATTATACCTCAGCATCATATTCATAACGGAATAGCTTTTACCCGGGGCTTCGCTCACGCTAAGTTCGGTTTTTCAAACCCCTATTTTACCCCCTTAGGGGTTGTATTTTCAAAAATCCTTTCTTACCGGGAGCCTAAATCATAATTGATATCTGTATGCCCAATCCGTCCAGTGATTGAAGCTGTGCATTGATAGATCAGTCAGTCAGTCACCTTTTCATTTTATATATTTAGATTAAGATTAAATATGCTCTGTAGTATCATTATACTACTCATTTTGTGCTGCCACATGATCATGAATACAAAAAAGGCACCTGTCGCGGTCCCTACGCCTAACCCACCTGTCGGTAACCAACCAGGTTGTTGGAATACTTCCTGTTTCACATAAATATGCCGTTTCTTTTTTAATTAAATAAGTTTTTTAAGGTACCAAGTACATTACATTATGATACTTACGGACTTAGCTCATGTACGCTGCAACACAGCCATAGACGCTAACAAATGGATTTGCTTCACATATTATTTTACATCTGATCAAAATGAACACATAAATATAACGATGTTAATTGTTTTCTCTTCTATTTATACTTTATGCTTCAACATGAATGTCTAATTTATTAAAATTTACAGTCCAGTTTCGCATACCAAACTTTGTATATTTTATAATCCGGTTTAATACTTTAAATAAATCCACAATCCATATCTATTACATTAGTTTCTAATGTTTCTATTTCAAAATTCTTATCGGCGACGTAAGTTTCGCCTTCTTCCAATTCATTCTTTATAGCTTTGTTTTTAAGATTTTTATTCCTTTGTTACGTTTGTATATTCTTCCCAGACGTTATATTGCGGAAGACTGTAACCGTTGTTTGATTAAAGGCTTTATTATTATAGGCTTCGAGTTTGTTTTCCTCTGGTGGTGCGGTCTGTTGTGCACTGTTACAGCAGCTACAATTATTTCGAGTGCGTGCAAGGTCGTTCGGATACGGGTGAGCCATGTGGTCTGTGTTGGCTATTAGTGTTGATAGTAAAAGACCGTTTGAACAGCACCGTGGACCGGCGATGCTAATTCGTAGTACTACTCGCTCTACCGAAACGTTCAAACCCGGGTGGTAATGTTTTTTATTTAGAGAATATTAGCCATGCTTATCTTGACTAATGTTCTCCTCTCTCCTCCAAACAAAAATACAGCTTGTGTTAGGATTGGGTACGACAATAATGCAACGCTAGGAATTGAATTGTCGACCTTTCAATTTTTCAGTCCCCACTCCCCACCTTTAACCGTTGAGGTTCTAGTTATATTCCCTGACGCCCTCCCTCTAGGAAAGTTTGATTTTTTTTAATATTGTTCATTTGAAGTATAGATGTAGGTAATTCTCTAGACATTCTCTGATACGTCAACGGACCTCTGAAAGTAAATGTTTGCGCACATGTAGTTTGTCAGGTTTGTAAAACGATGAATTTACATGGGCCTAAAGATTCTTTGATCTAAATATTTTAATAAATATGAGGTTCGTGCTTTCTGATAGCTCGAAAATAAATGATGCAACGAAAAAAAAATTCAATCATGGATAGGACTTGGCACACCAGTCGTTTTTTACATTTTGATGGACATCATTTTGGTTGAATGCCAATTTGTTTGCGATTTTTTGCGTGTGTACTATCTTCTTCTTTCTTGGCTTTTGTTTATGTACAATCTGATTTGATTGAAACTGCAGTTTTGGCTGTGAATTGAGAGTTAAATGTACTTTTTAGTATTATAAATATTTCTCATAGCGTGTTATGTTTTATTTATTGGGCTGTTATCAGATTATTGACACCCTACTGATATTGTTTGTTGTACTGTGAGTATATTATTTGATTTTATTTTTGATTTTAAGGTTTTTGACTTATTATATGGCTTTAGACGTTGCTCGATTTTTAAACAATAACATCAACATGTTATAAATCTTCATTTAAACAAAACAAAAGGCAGCGACCTTGCGTCGTTCGGTCTGGACCGAAGCATGATAAATTATTACGTAGCTAAGCTATATTTGAGATGACATCATAATTTAAGAGCAATGTAAGATTTTTCCTTAGTGTCTTAATACTAAAACTCACAACTAAAAGTAACTTACGACGACCGACGACGACTTTTGACGACCTCCCTGGCGCAGTGGTGTGCGCTGTGGTCTTATAACTGGGAGGTCTCGGGTTCGATTCCCGGCGGGGGCAATTTAGTAATTTATTATTTCTAAATTGTCTCTGGTCTGGTCTGGTGGGAGGCTTTGGCCGTGGCTAGTTACCACCCTTCCGTCAAAAACGTGCCGCCAAGCGATTTAGCGTTCCGGCACGATGGCGTGTAGAAACCGATTAGGGGTATGGGTTGAATTTACACTGCTATACCCCTTCCAAGTTAGCCCGCTACCATCTTAGACTGCATCGTCACTTACCATCGGGTGAGATCGCAGTCAAGGGCTATCTTGTCATAGAATTAAAAAAAAAAAAAACTGAGGGCTCAGCTTCCTCAGCCTATCACTCCTTAGAATTTATATCATCAATTATACCCTTACAGCAAATAATGTCGATCCGTAACTCTGTTGTGGCGTAACCGAAAGACACATTCTCCGTTATTAGATTAGCAAGGATTAATGAACACAAGCCTTGCTTTAGGCTTTCTTCTATGTCGTCTTGCACGTCAGATCTCGTATTTTGGTCCGGCGCCGGGTGTCGTACCCGATCACCAAATGTATCGACATCCAGTCCCCCCCGATTCACAGAAATAGCTCGTCAACCCGCATATTGTCACGTACTCGAAACTTAACGCGTGTCGACGTATTCGTCACTCGATAAATTTCGATACGACGATATTATTAAAATTGATCAATGCAGCCTTAGAGTATGGGAGTTTACACTGCCATACCCCTTTCCATCTTAGACTGCATCCGTCACTAACCATCAGGGGAGATCATAGTCAAAGGGTAAGTTATCCTCGAAAAAAAGGGGTAGGCATCTTTTTTTCTTATTTGCTCATTATCATCAATCACCACGGTAAATAAAAATGATCCTAACTTATTTTGGTCTCAAATCTCTGAAACTAAACTGTCTGGACGTTTGATATTATGCTATGTTAATGTTTTAATTTAAATCCCTACTAATATTATAAATGCGAAAGTGTGTTTGTTGGTTTGTTGGTTTGTTGGTTTGTTGGTTTGTTGGTTTGTCCTTCAATCACGCAGCAACAGAGCAACGGCTTGCTGTGATTTTTTGCATAGGGGTAATTTACGGGCCGGAGAGTGACATAGGCTACTTTTTATCCCGGGAAATAAGAGAGTTCCCGCGGGAACAAAAAACCTTAATCCACGCGAACGAAGTCGCGGGCATCAGCTAGTTGGAGTATAAAATTAATAAATAAATATTTTCTAACACACTCTGGTTCCGCCAGTTGGAAATCATTAAGTTGAAAGTTGAAATCATCACACTTGAATTTAAAGACCGTCATCAATTCGCCCTTCGTTGACTCCTATTTCGGTCCACATTTTGTCGAGTTGAATTAGAACATCGTCATCTGCAACTTCCGCAGGGTGCCGCACAGGACGTGTTTCCGTAGTCTGTCATTTTCGATTGTTTCAGCTGTAATATTTCTCAGTTGAATGTCATCCTAATATTATTGCCCAACTATGGCAAAGGCTATCATTTTAGCAGTCTATGTATGTATGTATGTTTGTCTTTATACACGTTTCTCTGTAGCATCCCTAACTTCACTATGTTCACGTTCCCTAACTTTTACGGGCTCAGCTGAGTTGAGCTTTCCGTCAATTTCGTTTTCACGAACGTTTAGGGAACACCGAAGGTGAAAAGGACATTGAGTAAGAGATTATATTAATGGTATGGTCAATGGAAACGGACCTGAGCCTACTGAGCCGATTTTGATGAATCGATTCATTATGGGCCGGATGATATAAGCTACATTTTTTACGAACAAAATCAATATGATGGATGTTACATCCAATTTTATCTGTTTTTAAACTTTTTTCTAAACATAGCAGTATCAATCAGTATCAATAACAATTGATGCTGATTGCTATGTTTATTGTAAGCACTTCTGTTAAGTTATTGTCATTTTGTATAGGAGAACAATCCTTTTCTCTATGCCCTGGTATGTTTTCTGCTGAAAGCGTAGTACCTACTGCTTTCAGGATTATTGGCAACTCAGTTTAGAGATTCAATTTTTACGCATAATCCAATTCAAAGTTCAGCCAATGACTCTATGAATTATTGATGTTTGACAGCTCTTAGTACTAGCTTTTATAATAGCCTTTTATGATGGTTTTGATTTTCCTTTAAGCGTCCAAGTGCTATTTCCCAGTATCGCCGTGGCTGTTGGAACATAAATTACCGTATTAATGTAAACACGGGCACTGGACGAGTGATGTCATCTTGGTGATTTCGAAATTATGACTTCATTTCTCATACTTAGTATATGATTGTAGCAAAAACTTTGCTCAGTTGTGTTTACGCTGACGTTCAAATTATGTTTATACGCCGTCTCGTCAGATGGATGTCCTTGTCCAGCTATGCGATTCTCAAAAGTGTCATATGGGGGGAGAGACAAATGAAACAAATTAGTAAATATTATAATATCTGTCAGACTGAGATAGCTAAGATAGATATTCCAAGAGATTTGACGCAGTGTTGTACATATTTATGTACAAGTGTGCAGCATAGAACTATGCTAGACAAACTTTATAGTGATTTAACCTCAATTCTGGCAAAAGCTGCCTCATCAACAAGTCGGTATAGGTGTCCTAGGAAGGGTGGTTATGTAACTGGTTGGAACAAACATGTCGCTGACGCTCATAGGGAGGCTAGAACATACTTTCAAATGTGGGTACTGTCAGGGAAACCGAATTCGGGCAAAACTTATGATGATATGAAAGAAAGCAGAAGGATTTTCAAAGCTAAACTGAAATGGTGTCAAGATAGACAGGAACAGATCAAAATGGACTTGCTTGCATCAAATCATGATGCAAAGAATTTTAAAAGCTTTTGGAAAAATACAAATAGTCTTAATGTAAAACCTAGCCTTCCTGTGAGCGTTGGTGGTACTCAGGGTGAGGAGAGCATTGCAAATCTATTTAAAGATCACTTCTTAGTGACATCGGCGCTAGGCTCTTCCTCTACTACCGTGGAAAATGTTGAACCTGTTGTGACTGCACAATGTGTAGATACTAGTATTTCAGAAATGGATGTTATATCGGCAATTAAAAAAATGCAGAGAGGAAAGAGTCCAGGGTATGATGGGCTAAGTATTGAACATTTTAGATATGCTGGTGAACTTCTACCTAAAGTTCTCTCGCTATTCTATACCAAATGTATGAGTCATGGGTACCTCCCCGAGGCATTAATGAAAACGATTGTTGTCCCCATTATAAAAAATAAAACCGGCGATGCGTCGGACAAGGCAAATTACCGGCCGATCTCACTTGCAACTATAGCGGCCAAAGTGCTTGACAGCGTGTTGAATGCGCGGCTTGTAGCACTAGTAGAACTTCATGATGCTCAGTTTGGTTTCAGAGCAGGAGTCTCCACAGAGAGTGCCATCCTGTGCCTAAAACATGCTGTCAGGTATTATACAGACAGGAAAACACCCATTTATGCGTGTTTTCTTGATCTGTCAAAAGCTTTTGATCTGGTGTCTTATGACATACTCTGGAATAAGTTATATAAGGCGGGGGTACCTTATCCATATATTTCTTTGTTAAAATTCTGGTATAAACATCAGAAAAATCAAGTGAGATGGGCGGGGGCCTTGTCTGAAGCATACAGCTTGGAGTGTGGTGTGAGGCAGGGTGGTCTGACATCTCCCCTGCTATTTAACCTGTATATGAATGAGCTAATTGTGGGGCTTAGCAGCACCCACGTTGGATGTTACATCGGTGAAACTAGTTTCAATAACATTAGCTATGCTGACGATATGGTGCTGCTGGGCCCCACAATTGGATCCATACGCAAGTTGATTGAAGTGTGTGAGGGCTATGCGAAGGCACATGGTTTGATATATAATTCTAAAAAGAGTGAATTACTAATATTTAAAGCTGGTAAATTAAAGCCGAAACGTGTGCCTCCACTTCGCCTAAGTGGGTCGGACCTTAAAGTGGTTGATAAGTTCAAATATTTGGGGCACATTGTAACTGAGACACTAAAGGATAATGAGGACATAGAAAGGGAGCGCAGGGCTCTCTCCGTGAGAAGCAATATGCTGGCCCGCAGATTCGCTCGATGTACGGACATGGTTAAAATCACGCTTTTCAAAGCTTATTGCCAATCCTTTTACTCGAGCGGTCTGTGGGTCAGTTATTCGAAAAAAGCTCTAAATACAATCAGGGTCCAATATAATAACGCTTTCAGGATGCTGTTGGGGCTGCCGAGGGACTGTAGTGCGAGTGGGATGTTTACTAAGGCCCGGACTGATGGCTTTCATGCCATCATCCGCAAAAAATCAGCCTCACTCCTACAGCGCCTACGCGGCAGCAACAATAGCATCCTGAGAGCTATAAGTGGTAACTTAGGCTGCCCAATTGTAAAACATTGGGTGGCAGTGGCGACGGGCAATGTTCCCTAAATAAGTAAATACATAATTACTACTAACAATACTAACATAGGATTACGAAATTTTGTTACTAACACACTAACTTAGATACTAATTAAATTTAATTTATTTTTATTGTAATGATATGGAATTTTATTCTGAATTAAATGATTATTTATTTTATTTATTTAAAAGTAAAATACAACTTACATCGGCTGCGCATCGGATGCTACTTTAGATGGAGCAGCTAAATATGAAGAAACATCCGATGCGCAACCGATGTAAATTGTATCTTTTGAGAATCGCATAGCAGTGCTCGACAGAGTTTGATGTCTTCTAATAAGTGACGATTTCACCAACCTAATATAAGTTATCCGAGCTTTAATATGATATTTTGGCAGATATACAAAAACTCACAGCAATTCCTAGATACGCTCGGATATGACTTTAAGTTGGTCAAATCGGCCCTGAAACAAAAAAATTCAACTCATAATGTTGAATCGCTCGGTGTTCCAAGCTTTACTTAGTGATTTGGTCACATGATAATACAAATTAAAAATCACCTCAGGCCTTTATTATATTATGCAGAATGAGATATATGGTTACTTCCGAAACCACATTAAAACTTGCCCGTACCAAAGATCATCTTATGCCCGTACTAACGCACATTGGCTATGCATCATTCATTGGTTTTTTGTTGTTTAGCGGCGATGTGCTAATGACCTCAAATCGTAGGTCTTTAATAGTTGATAAAGATTCTAACCAGGAACTGAATTCTAATATTCCTTTGGTATAAAACACTAATACGAAAAATGAAGGCAAAAAAGTACTTTTACTGAAAACTAAAAAAAAAATGAAAAATATAATATACTTAGTTACTACGCAAAAAAATTAAAATTTAAAATAAACCAAAAATTATAATAATATTATATCTATAACTATTTCTAAAATTAAAACTAATATAAACCTAAAACCTCATCGATGTCACCGCAGCGCGGCATTGTACCCAAGATTTATATTAGTTTTAATTTTAGAAATAATAATTATTATTAATAGTTTTAATTTTAGAAATAGTTATAGATATAATATTATTATAATTTAGAGTTTAATTTTATATTATTTTAAGTTTGTTGATTACATTAAACCAAAAAGTTCAAATGCGTACTTAAATGTGTCCTATGAATTATAAATTTTTACAACAAAATAAAACATTGTTCTAAATTGAATAAAGATGAACGAAGATTTTATTGAAAACAAAACACAAAGTTGTTAAACAAATTTCAAAATGTTTTTTTTAATTACTCAAGTGAAATTCAGAATAATCCTTTATGAAACAGATAATCCTTTGAAGAGTTGAATCCTTTGTTGTTGAAACTGATCTTCAAAGATTAATTTAATTTAATGAGTCGAGTCGAAAGGTTGCGAGCTTTTCATGAAACATCGAGTTGCCGCCTTAATTAACGAAATATGTACAGCAAAAAAAACCTTCCGAATAACTTAAAACAATAAAATTTTCCTATTGTACTGTAAATGGTAAGAAATGATTCGGAAAAAAATGTTTTCTTTAATTGTCACGCTCGGCTTAAGAGCCCTCTCACCATGTAAGTGTCACTTTAGTGCACTTTACGTTAATTAAAATCGTTATTATTTATAATTTACACTAAGTGGGAACTTTTTATAGTATTAAATATACATTCTCAAGTGTTAAACGTCGTTTTGTGTCGAAATCTTGTTTAATTTATTCACCAAAGTGATTTTTTGCTTTTTTTTTCATAATTATGTTTAAATGTATCGCCATTTTTGATAACTTTACGATAGCTTGTAATGATTCGGTATCTTGAAGGTTGTTTGGAGATTTAAACATATGTTTTGATTTATAAAGATAACCCAACTAAAAAAAAGTACCTATACTATATAAGTTACAGTTCTAATGATGATGACTTATTATTTTCTAATAGAGTATTTCTTTTGTCTTTTTATCATCGCTATAAATCTATTATGCCTGTTCAATTTCTCATAAAAGTCTGGCGTTTTATCCGTTCAATGACACAGCTGTATCTACCCCTTTTCCCCCTTATCTACCCTCCCGTGTTCACCCCCTCGCGGTCTGGTAAACGCAATTATGGTTTTCCTTTTCATAAAGTCTACCCTCGTGCTCGGAGCACCTCTTCATTAAAGTATTTTAAGAGAATGAATTTTTTCTGCTAACTTATAGGGTTTTGAATTTAACCGTGTAGACTAGGCAAGCGCGCTCCATCTCAGGCCGCATCTTCACTTACCATCAGCTGTGATATAAGTTAAGCTGTAGTCTACATTTATATAATTTAAAAAAATACTATTGGTTCTGACTCTTGTTTCGCTCTCTCTCTCTCTCTCTCTCTCTCTCTCTCTCTGTGACTTATTTCTCATTGCTGAAAGTGATTTGTGAACCTTTGCCATTATTCACACTATGATAGTCGCAATAATGTAGTGAGTCTAGTGTTCCGATGTTCGGAATCCTAAAAATGTAAACATTATAACATAATAATAAGTGAGGTTGAGAGGTGACTATTATTAACTGATTTATATTATTTTTTTATATCCGAAATAGCCTTGCGCTTGACGACAATCAATACTGGATAGCACTGATGAGGTCTAGGTTGGAGCGCGCTTGCCTAGAAGATGTCTATTCACTCTTGTCTTGAAGGTACTCAAATTATAAGTGGCAGGAAACACGGATGCTGGAAGAGTGTTCCACACCTTAGCGGCTCTTATCAGAAAGCGTTTCGTTCGAGTAGGTTGGATTTCTACCACATAAGGGTGCCAACGCTCACGACTTCTCGCAGTTCTGTGATAAAAAGGTGAAGGAGGATCTAGTTTGTGAAGTTCCTGAGCGCACTCTCCAAAGTCTCAACAAAAATATGATGATCTAGCTCATATTTTTGTGAGTGTAGAATCCTTTACCCCGTTGTGTGTGTGTGTGTGGAGGAAGTGCGGAGGCCGCATCCTCGCCGCGCTTCCGCGTGCGCCCGCGCACGTCCTGGCCGACCTCTGCGCTCGTGACCACAACGCTTACTTGACTCCATTTAGCACTTGATTTATTTGATAGATCGCGCGTTTTGACCCATTCAATATCTATCACTTGCTTTAATGGTGGAGAAAAACATCGTGAATAAACCCTGATGTGGGATTGTCTAAAAGTGATTGTATTAGTGTAAAGATCGCAATCATCTTTGATTGAATTAATGGCGTTCTCTCTGCATCGATGCATTTTAACCGATAGCGGGAGAGTACCTAGAGTCATTGCGATCGTTACATTGAATAATGCAATCATTTTTAGACAATCTTACAGCTGCATTCC
This sequence comes from Hipparchia sbordonii, assembly GCA_038048805.1. Lineage (NCBI taxonomy): Eukaryota > Metazoa > Arthropoda > Insecta > Lepidoptera > Nymphalidae > Hipparchia > Hipparchia sbordonii. The sequence continues at coordinate 304,251 of CM076117.1, read as the reverse complement.
TGAATGTTCTCTGTAATGTTCTCGACGATGGGTGAAGTTTGCCAAGCCGCACTTGGTCAGAGTGGTAGACCTAACCACCACGTGGTGGTGGTGGTGGTTGGTGGTAGGCCTAATCTCATCTCATTCTGAAAGGACGCCAGTGCCGGCGATAGGATTAGGTGATGATTATTATTGATAAATTCTTCACCTAAATAGGTGATGTGACAGTTTTTTGTACGTGCCCTTGCAGTAGGACTATTCACTAAAATAAAACTCACTTCGAAAGCGAATTCACTCGTCAATTATGTCAAATTGATAACACAGAACAAGATGATTGAGAATGAATAGGCATTCGCTCTTATTTTGTATTAGGACGAGTGTCATAACTGTTCTAGTCTTTATATACTATTCCGTGATTGGTGAAGTGAGTTTGCTTTCGAAGTGAGTTTGTATTTTACTGAATAGCGCTGCTGGTCAAGTTCTAATTTATTTTTTTAATTTAACGTATGGACTAAAAGCCACATCTATATGAGGTTAACCTGTGCAGAATCTGTAATTTATTACGGACACTTCAAATCATGAAGTTTTTAAAAAACTTCATTTCCATCTACAATTTTATGCACAGTTTACACACATTCGGGAAATTGGAACTTCACAAATTCACAGCAAAAGACACATTTTTTAAATCATAACTTCAACTATCAAGTTATCGTCTTTTCTCGTTTACTTATATTATTGAAGCATTTATTATTCTTTTGTGACACTTGCTTAAAAAGAATTGGGGTTAATATTTTAATGTTTTCCTTTATGTACATTTAAAGCTTTTGAATAATTTTAACATTTCCGAAAATGACAACAGAACTTTCGAATAACGGAACTTGAAATGATCACGTATCTATGCAATTAGCATGACGACTTTGTATCTGGCACCGGCATGCGTTGAATGAGATGTCTTGATATATAAATAAATTGAACCTTATATTTAGATCGAGTACTCACAAAGCGACAATGCGACGATAAAAATAGATACGTAGTTTGTCCGTATGTGTCCCGGCCTGAACACTTTGTGACTGATTTTTTTTTAAATACATTATAGGCACACTCTTGACCACTACGACACCTGATGGAAAGCGATGATGTGGTCTAAGGTGTAACGCGTTTGCCTAGAAGATGCCTAGATTCTGTTTGCCTAGATTCTGTTCGGAAGTAGTTCTAAAGCATGGAACCCTGGCTAAAATAAAAACTGAGTACACCTATATTTTATCCAATTTTTGTTTATTACCATCACGTAAGTGTGAGTGAAACAAAACATCGCCGTTTGTGTTTATTCGGTTATCAACTGGCGATTAAGTTCAAATTGTCAAATGACACCAAATTACACCATATTTGTCTTTCATACTTGCCTTTAGAATACCATATTCCTTGTTAAACTGCACTTGTCGTTCCATAGACTTAATTTTGTCACATAAGATTATCTCAATTTTACTGACAAACTACATAGACAATCTTACTTTCATGCTTTAGTGCTACTTCCATTCTCTCAACAAACCTAAATTGACACGTCTAAATCTAGTAGGTACCTACTATCCTTTTCTACAGAGAGCAGTTTAATAAGGATAGCACAGGATTTAGACTTATCAATTTAGTTTAGTTCAGAGTGTGTGTAGCCTCAATAGTTCAACGGTTAAAGGTACGGACTGAATACTGAAAGGTCGAAGGTTCGATCCTCACCCGTTGCACTATTGTCGTACCCACTCTTAATACAAGCTTTCCGTTTATTTTGAGAGAAGAATATGAGTCGAGTTCAACTTGGCTAATATTTTTTAAGTAAAAAGTTTAATAGGGATAAACCTTAATGTATGAACTGATATAAACGTCATTTTAGTGGAGGTTATCTTAAAATTTGTTAAAATTTTCCTTTTAGTCCAATTTCACCAACGTCGAGCGACGTTTAATCGAGGAATAAATTGGGTATTGTGACAGTTTTTGTATTGAAAATCTGCCAAAATATCTAATTTACGCTCGGATAACACCTTTGTTACGTTGGTGAAAGCGGCCCTTATTATACCTGCCCAATTCATATTTCGCAGCACAGACTTTATTAATATCGTTAAATAACTTACCTGCCAAGAGTGTCATTGTAATAATATTAAATTACAGCTCAAAATCTACGTTTGGATGCCAAAAAACCAAATCTTCTGTTACAAATGAATCGTTTCAGTGAAAAAGTGTCGGAATAATAAATAAAAAAAAACAGTGACGTAAGTGTTTTGTGATGTGGATTTTCGAAATAAATACATTTGTGAAACCAAATCGGTAAAAAAGTGCGAGAAAATAGAAAAAAAAAGTGATTACTGCATGGTCGAACAATTTGAGTTTTTATGTTAAGGACGTTGATTGGTTGTTGAGTTGACGACTCAACTCAACAGTTGGGTGAAGGTGCCCATGGTAGGCATGATGTGGTTCAAACGGGACCCGAAGGTCCCAGAAAAGGTTGACAAAGTTGACGGAGTTGTCAGCAAGTTGAGGAGAAAAAAACCGATCATCCTCAAACCGACCCGAGAGTCGAGCGAGAGGGAAACATCGGCCGATAGCGATAAAGAAAGACGGAGATATTCCGATATACTTGATATGAAAGTGTCGCTTGGTATGTATGAAAAAAATGGTTCTATAATAGTTGATTTAAGTTGAGAAAAAAGCCAACACTCAAAAGTTGGAATTTTTTTTCGAACTTAAATTAAAAATTATGATTCAAAATTATTTTTAAGATTTAAAGGTTTCCTTGCCGTTGTATGTTTAAATTAGGGAAAAATTAAACGAAAGCACACTGTCGTTGGTAATTTTAGAATATCATTAAAGAAAACCTAGGTTTTAATCAGGCTAAGTAGAGATTTTATTCTAATTTTCCGTATCATATTACAAATGATCTGGATTAGCTATTGTGTATTTAATATTTTCATGATGGATTTGATTAACTCTTGTGGAATTTCTATATCTTTGTCATACGAAACTACGCCTTCCTTACAATTATATTCTTACTCATGTTATAAATGCGAAAGTATGTGTTTGTTTGTTGGTTTGTCCTTCAATCACGCAGCAACAAAAGAAGTAACAACGGATGGACATGATTTTTTGCATAGGTATAGTTGAGGACAGTCATCGGTCCTGCGCCTGATCTCTCTCCGGTCGTGTTGGATTTCCGTACCATCGGATTATGAGAGTGAGGGAATATAGAGTGTACACGCACTCGTGCACGATGTATTCCCTCACTCACATAGTCCAATGAGAAGATGTAACCAGAGAGAGATAAGGCGCAAGACTGACGGCCAACTTCCCAACTCCGTACTGGTACTCAGAATTTCTTAACTGAAAACCCCAATACGTTCTTGGCCCGACCCGGGTATCGAACCCGGGACCTCGAACATGCTAATAACTAGATCAAAGAAGCAATTAGTTGTGCACATGGTAGGTGTACCGAATCACTGCGAATGTCAAGAGGTCAATGCGGCCCCGAGACGCCGTGTCCAGATAGTGACTATTTTTAGCGTCCGTCGTCTCGCGTTGATGAATTATTTTCCTTCACTTTGTTTCCTCGTATTTGGCCGGTTTTTGTTTGGTTTATTTGTACATTTAAGGGGCTTTAAATGCCTGTCGCCAATACATCCTCACTAACATTGTAAATGCGAAAGTGTGTTTGTTCGTTGTTGTGTCGTTCAATCACGCAGCAACGGATCGACGTTATTTTTTTCACGGGTACAGTTGAAGACAAGCGCTTGTCTTTATATTTTAAAAAAACACTTTGTACCATAATCATATGGATAAAGTAACGCGTTTAATCGCAAGAATTTTTCAACCACTTTAATCGTGTTAAAAATCGCATCCTGTCGTTGCACCCTGTGAATCCAAAAACACTTAGATTTCTATCTCAAAAACAGTGTTTTGTATGTATTTTTTTGAAGAATATTAGGCAACTTGAACTTACTGACTTATATTCTCCTCTCCCCTCCAAATAAGCGAAAAGCTTGTGCTAGGAGTTGGTACGACAATATTGCAATATTGGAACCTGCGACCTTTCAGTTTTTTCGCACCGTTGGGCTATTGAAGCTTCAATTAACAACGTTCATTCGATTTCTTAACCTGTTTCTCTGGTTCTGATTTATTGATACCAAACACTAAATATGTAGTTCCTAAGGAAAATTTCGGAGTAATGTTCGAACGACTGAAAAAAAAATCAGAGTTTATCAGTATTAGATTTACAGGGTACCGTTGCTGCGTGATTGAAGGACAAATCAACGAACAAACACGCTTTCGCATTGACAATATTAGTAAGGATCTAATTATATCTCTGTAATACCTTAAACACTCTCAGTTTCAACTCTTATCATGTGTTTATGTTATTCAGGATCGGCTGATAAGATTACGCCCCAACATGGTTGAGAAATTGTGCTATCAACCGTTGCGTTGTTTGCATAGAAGTAATACGGAAGTTGTATAATCCTACTTATCCTAATCTTATGTAATTTAAGTTTTGAAATCGATTCCTATATCAACAGCTATACCTATTCGTGCAAAGTTACGAACTTTGAATTGATATTCAATAGCCATCAATATCAATCAGTCATGTTCATTATTATCATATTTCTTTTGAAGTAGCCGGCATTAAAATTACGCATTGTCGGTTGGCTTCGGTTTCGTGGAGTGTTGACTCTGTCACACAGTGCAATAAATCGCATGAACGACAGAGAAGACCTAGACAAGGCTTGCAAGTTGGTACTTTCTGTAGGGCTCAATATAGGGTGATGTTAAACGCTTGATGCCGTATATCTAAATAATATTTTGTGAAATCATAAACAAATCTGTTGGAGGTCTTCAAAATATTTAAAATACTTATAATTGCATATAAAGGAAATATTAGTGAATTCATACTTCATGAAAGAACACATGCTCGTAAATAACTAAATTCAACTTTTGGCAAAAATTAATGACTAATGTTTAGAGACCTGCCTTGTTGGTCTTTTAGTTAGAATATTAAATTGTGGGCCAAAAAATTAATTGGGTTTTCTGTTAAGAAATTCTTAGTACTAACCCCGATTTGGAAAGTATTCGAAAGTTCACCCCTCGTGACTTATAAAACACTTATGTTTATGCACACACTTGTGCACTTTAATATCTCCTGCGCTGATGCCTCTGGAGATCAGCCACCGTAGCCGAATTTTGTCAGGAGGGTGTTTTAGAGACCAAACCTAATTGACAGGGGCATAATATACATTTGTAAAAATAAAATGGTACTTCTGAAGTTGAAGAGAAAACAATTTTGATATCGATATCGCGTGTCCTTATAATATGCAAAAAGGACATTAACCTAATTTGGATGACCAACCCCTAGGGCGAGGTCCTTAGAGGCCGGTGTCCTGAAAACCTGAGGTGAAATAAACAGTTATTTATGTTTTGTAAGGAGCACTTTACGACTACTTTATTATATTAATGGATTGCGGTTCCTGGGAGATCTTATCATTATAGATTTAGGGAGTACTATGTTTATGACTTCGGAAATTAATGGAAATGAAAAGAGAAACAGAGACAGATCGCTTGAACATAAATTAGGCGTTTAATAGAAACGAGTCCATATCAGAGGGAAAGGATACTTAATGTAATAAGAAAATAACGTGGCAAAAGCAATAAAAGGAATTAGGTTTCCTATTCTTTCCTTAAAGAGTGAAAGAAATACAGATTTATGAACTAGAAGTATCTAGTAGTAGTGTACTTTGTTTTAGTTTGGATGAATTCACCTTTGCTCATAAAATCAGATGTTCAACTAGATTCATGTATAAAATCGCTTCGATTATTTGCTTTGATGCGGCGTGATTGAATGACAAATTTACAAACAAACACACTTTCGCATTTATAACATTTCTAAGGACAAGGAACAAAGTACAAAATCAGTTTTTGAAGAATTTGACTACTTATATTAAAAGCTATTTCTAATTTTTTTATTCAAAAACATTAAAAATGAAATACAAGACGTCAATCTTAAAACGATTTAATGAAATGTATTTTTGATGAAGAACGTTATAATTTACATAATCTGCACAAGAATTTTCCCATAGCCAATCCGTTTACTATTGTTAAATCTAGAAAGTTTGTCGTAACTATATTTTATATCTGTCTTACATTTACGGTTAATCTTTATTGTATGGAAATTATAATGATTCTAACATCACTCTTCGCGATGGCTTAGTTAGCACTTAAAAAATAACAACACATCTTGAAAGAGCGATCATTAGGTGTCAGAAATATCCGTTGCCTAAGGCCAATCCTTCTAATGAGAAAAAAAAATCGATCTGCGGATTAGCGTTTGGTTTCTTTTCGCCTTGACTGACAAAAATAACGCAGTAGGTACCGAATTATCATTGATAATGAAGCCACTAATATGTAGTCATTACATTAGATAAGCGATCATCTGCAATCATCGATCATTTAGTTGTTGGTCAGTATTAATATGACAGACGCCAGAGTGATAAAAAATGTATTAGGTCCTAGCTTTTAGGTCAAATTGAATATTCAGTATTCACTGCATATTCGTTTCATACAACCTCCCTAGGTGTCAAAGCCAGCGTTGCTGTGCCTATGAGTTTCTATGATGATGATCACCATCATCAGATCAGCCTGTGGACTTCCACTGTGTCTATACTCTTCGCTAATGAACCCCACCACACCTGTCCTGCCCCTTTCCGGCAACCTCTTTATATATCGTCCAAAATGCTAAAGACGCCCAGCACTGTACTTCCTTTAAACGCGATCTCCACATACTTTTTCGAGTCCAATGACTAATAATGATTCGATTTATACCACTTTAGTTCGTCTACGGATCTTCTCCTTAGTGTTTCGAGGAAACTCCTAACAATGTATTGGATTCCAAATCCACTATTCTCCGTCTCTTCGCTAAACACCTAGTACTTAGTAAAATAAAAAATATTGATAACTTAGATGCCTGTTCCTAAGATGCCTGCTTTTTCAAGTTGCACGTTGGTTTATCATTAACAACAGGTGAATGTCGATAAATCATTCTGATAGTTAAGTGTATTATCCGGACGTCCATTGTACTGCTTCTTGTTACACGCTCTTAAATGCCACACTTATTTACAAGGCTTCTCTTTAATCATCCGTTCTAGAGATTGTGTAGTTTCAATGTCATTATTTATAATTATTGTAGTTAAAATTCTTTATTTCTAGCGTTAATATGATAGATTACGTTATACTCGAGTCTGTTTTTTGTATGACTGGAGTTTATCAGACATGTCAATAAATTGACGTATTAATACCATCTCAAAAGACGATTTTATTACATTAATGATTTACTTAAACTTTCTTAAAACTACCAACGTTATGTGCTAAAAAAAACATTCGATTTTAATTTTTGAAATTGTATCGCAAGGAAACTTTAACATCTGATACGTTATTATAATGTAAAATAATCCCCTAGACCGGCGAGATGAAAGCGACGAATCACTCTACGAATCGGCTGACTGTCACAGTGACGCCATTTCTGCAAGCGATGATGCGCTACCGAGACTCAGCAAAACACCTACGATGAGCAAGGAATCTCTCAAACTAGCTATCACTGACGAAGAGGGAGACCTAACTAAGGCAAAGAAAGGTCATAGAAAGACTATGTCATTATCATATCCTCTAGAAATAGTCAAATGTTTGGGCGACGAACTATTTGATCACAAAGACAAAAATTGTGACAAGAAAAAGTCAAGAGAGAGTTTATGGAGTGAAGAAGATCGCGATTCTATTCACGGTTCAACTATGAAACTTGATCAGTTAAGAAAGAATAGTAAAAAGGACGATAAAGTTAGTGAAAGCAGAAAGAACAGTGCCACTGATAATCCGAAACGGAAAAGCAGTAAAGGTTCATCAGTCAGTGCTCTGAATTTCTTAAGAAGGAAGAAAACTCCTACTTCTATGAAAGCTGTGGAAGCGGTTGTCGAAGTAGTAGATGGGATAATAAATACAAGTGAAATACTTAACCATACGAAATTCTTTTTGGAAGAGGAAAAGAGATTTGCGTCCGCAAATCAACCTAAACCTCCCGTTGAAACGGATTCCGACGAAGACATGCCTGCTCCTAAAGTTATAGGAGAGCATAGAAGAAGATTAAGCAGGCAAACTTCTAGAAGCAAGAGTAAAGTTAGGGGGAAGAGTCAAAGTCTAAAAGTTAATACACTAAGGAAATCCCACAGTGGAACGCTAAAGAAGGGAAAAAAGAAGAGTGTAAAAGCTCCTTTAGCTAGCAGAAGTCGGCAAGCGAGTATAGTGGAGCCAAGCCCGTTGGTGAAGAAGAAACATTCCGATGCCTTCAAGCAGAACTCTTGGCTGTTCAGCGGATCTAGAGGTGAGTTATTTTTTAATTCTCGTTTTGTAAACTTTTCGTTTGTTTAATTTTGATACAGGTATATTTGGAGACACTTAAGTACATTTCTATTCTGGGAACGAAATGAGCTTGAAGATTGCAACCCAACTTTGTAGAGGGTTGACACTTGTCAGTTATGCCGACTGCAATTTTGCAGTCGGTTTGCAGGTCAAATTAATGCAGTTTTCAAAGATCTTTTTATTTCAATTTTAATAATATTAAAGCATCTATACAATACATAATAAATTGTCCAGTAATATAAATCCTGACCATTACCTGATAACGTTAAAACAGTTTTCCTGCTATCTCAAGGTACTTTATAAAAATATCTTTTGTGCAGCAATTCACGATTTTGATTTAAGTTATTATAATTCCTTAAAAACCTATCCAAACAGAATTAGTCAAACTAAATTAATTACATTTTTAAGTAGAAAAAAAATGTAGCACGCGCATAAATGTTTTATTTCTTGATTAGTTTGTTGATTGAAGGGTCTCTCGAAATATGTAAAATCCACATCCGTTGTTCAAGTTTGATAAACATATTCAGTTACCAAACGATAAGGTTACAAAAAGTCCGTCAAATGTTTATGACGTCACATTTCACTGTTTCATTCAAGCTATGATACTAAGCCCGCGTTTTACGGTTCCTTTAAATAGTATCTCCCTCTGAAGCGGTCCTGTATCGATGTTCCAGTATCGATTTATCATCAAGTGACCTGTCAAATCTAAAAGAAGAAATACCTTTTCCAAGTAATAATGATAAATAATGGAAGCTTTTAATTTACGACGCGAGTTTCCATGGCGTGTATCGATTTGTATTTATCAAATGCTGACGGCTGATTGTGCTGACCTCAGCCGGTAGCCCGCTCGCCTTGCCCCTCAGGGCTGGCGGGTCACCGCTTAGGCAATTTTGTGATTGTACAAACCTGAATCGAATCGTGCTTAGGTCATTATGACGAAATAGCGTATGTACAGCAACCGTCGACTGTCTCGCTGGATGCTTTCTGTTCAAAGGGCATTTAGTACCCGTGGTAGATTCACTTGACTGTTCAAAAGTAATTTTGGGTATGTCGCACAGAACAGGGAACTCTTATAGTCTGTCTGTCTGTCCGTTTGTAGGCAGACTACAACTGCTATTTAGAATGAGTCGCAATAAAAATCGGTCAAGTGCGAGTTGGATCCGCACACAAAGGGTTCAGTACCATCGTACAACGATTCAACACTATTATGATCGGGCAGAAACAAAAGCTCCCTCAAACAAAAAAAGAAGACCATCTTTAATTTTTAGCTTTTTTGTTGTAGCGGCAATAGAAATACACATTCTGTGACAAGTATCTTCCTATTACGGTTCATGAGATACAGCCCGCTGACAGAAGGACGGATGGGCGGACAGCGGGTTCCGTTAGCAGCCTTTGAGTACAGAACCCTAAAAACGAAGAAAAACACTATAAAATTTACTATCCGATCTCCAATTGTTTCTTCTATGAAGGTATGTCGATAACTGAATAAATACCTACATTCCAAGTAGCTAATAGCTATAAAGATGATATCAGTAGCAAAAACTCGATCAAACACCGTTACGTGTCACGTCGAGTCTCTGAGCGTATATTAATTATTTCGTTATTAATATTTGGCAAGCCATCCATTACGAACGAACTTAATGAACCCAAGTTACAATCAGAATCCTGTTATCAGTAGGACATACCTACTTTTTTTTCTAGTCGTATGTAACTACTATAGATATAAATCATTGTGTGTATTATTTAGTTGTGCGGGATTTTTGAATTTTAAACGTAAACTTGCGTACACCCTTAATCCTTTCTCTCATCACCGTTATATCCTCTGAAACATGATTGCCAGGAAAATATAATTTTTAAGCAGAAAATCAAACGACGTCACGCATACTCGACGACTCGATAGTAAATATATGTATTGTGTAAAAATTCTTTCATTTATGTGAAAATTCCGAAAGTATTACAAACCTGTAAAACATCATTGTTTCAAAGATAACGTTTACGATTTAACTGTAAAAGAATAAAGCGTGAAACGTTAACGTTTTATTGATTTTACTGAGGGTTGTCAAATTATACTAATATTTTATTTAATCATTTAAACTGAATTCGAAGAGAACTTAAGTGATTCAAGAAAAGCAATCTCCAAACTTGCTTGGTTCATTATAAGGCCACTAAGTCACTTTAAAAAGTCAATTTAAAATCATTTAAGAAGTTTTATATACTTGAAAGTGACATATTATAGGCTACTTTTTATCCCGGAAAATCAAAGAGTTAAGGATTTTAAAAACTAAATCCATGCATCAGCTAGTGAAGTAAATATTAGTGGTGATGTCCCTAGGTGAAATAGACAACATAATGACCGTCACACACGACCGTGGCGTGACCGAAGCTCAACACGATGCAGCAATTAAATGTTCTGAATTCCTCGGCCGTGAAATCAGACGCATGGGCTATGGAAAATAAATATAACCCGTCTGTGGCGATCGATAAAGTGACGATAAATGCGTTCGAATGTGCCGAAATTGTCTATTTATTACTTGGGACTGTTTTGTTATTGTCTGCGCTCACTAGGTGATAGCCTGGGAACTTTTCTAAAGCGCGGCTAAGCAGAAATGGCGAATGACGTTTAAACAAAGATACAACAGGTTACAAGACACATACACAGAAGGTTACAATAAGCTCTTCAATTACTTTTGAAGTGGTGGCGGTCCAACTCGGACGGCGTGGTTTTGTCCAGAAAAATATTGAAATTTTGACTAAAGAAATCATTTGTTACTTGATACAGTTGTTTTTTTATTTGATGACAAGATAGCCCTTCACTGCGATCTCAGTTGATGGTAAGTGACGATGCTGTCTAAGATGGTAGCGGACTAACTTGGATTGGAAGGGGTATAGCAGTGTAAATTCAACCCATACCTCTAATCGGTTTCTACACGCCATCGTGCCGGAACGCTAAATCTCTTGGCGGCACATCTTTGACGGTAGGGTGGTAACTAGCCACGGCCAAAGCCTCCCATCAGACAAGCTTTGTTTTTAGCTGCGGTCACTAGGTAAAAAGAAGGTGAAATAACGATAGTATGGATTAGTATGGACAAATGTGTTCTTTTAATGTCCGTGCAAGGTATCTTATGCTTGCATAAACCGGCAACATCTCTTCAGAATATAGTTATTGCGATGTGCATTCGCTCCTTATCAACGAGTGGGTAGAACCGCTTGATAAGTGGGCATTGCCAAGCATTATTAGGTCAGTTACTCGACTTTGAATACCAAGTAATACCTACTAAATAGAACTCTTAGAACGCATTAGGGTGGGTTGCATGTCAGACGGTTGGAGGGAAGGTTTTTAAAATGCTATTTGGGGTTGAACAAGTTTACATTATTTATCAAAACTAGCGGCCCGCGATTTCACGTGGAATTAAGTATTTAAAAATCCCGCGGGAACTTCGTCCTTCTCCGCTCTGTTGCAGCATAGTTTTTTTTAATTTTTTTGTAAAAAGAACATTAGCCAAGCTGAAGTTGATTAATATCCTCCTATCCTCTTATCCCCTCCAAATAAGCGGGAAGCTTGTTCCAGAAGTAGGTACGACAATAGTGAAACGGGTGGTATTCAAACCTGCGACCTTTCAGTTTTCCTTTAATCGTTAAGGACAAGGTTTCACAAATTTTTAATGACCGAGTAATTAATTTTTTTTTTTTTAGTAAAAATACCTATGACATCAGGCTGCAAGTTAAAGTCCCTTATGACCTGTGAAACGTTAAAATTAAAAGCAATGGGCTTAACGAAGCCGGAAGGGAAGGCGGCTTGAGTCGGTCACCGGCTCACCGCGCACCGGTCGTGCATCGGTATGCGCGTGCGCACCTCGACGGGAAGCGCGTATTAATAGCCGTATCCTTGCGCGGTGCGCGTTGACTCAACCCTGCCGTGCGCTGTCGTCTCTGTCGGTACAGCTCAGACAGGCGCCTAGACTAGATCATCTTTATCGACCGATAGACGTCCACTGCTGAACAAAGGTCTCTGGCGTGAACTTCCTCAGGCCTCGACCTTGTGCCGCCTGCATCCAGCGGCTTCTTACGACTCGTTCTCATCCATAGTTACACGTAGACCTCGTCTTGTTGGCTTTTTGGACCTACCAGCAGGATGAGCATGGGCAGGGGACACATTCACGCGTGGAAAGGATAAAATGTTTATCCCCTTTTATTTTTAATGCAAAAATCAATATGCTCAAGGGCGGTAAAACATTTTCGCATTAAAAAATTTTTTTTTTTTTTCAAATTATTTTCGGTTATTTAAATTAAAGCATACGAAGCTTATTTTAATCGCATAATTTTTATCTACTAATTAGCATAAAGAATTTCCGATTCCGTATGACGGGGCTTTTAGTGGCTCCCGCGCCAATAAGAATACATGCGATGTAATCACGACAATGCAGTTCGTTGCACCCGATATAAAAATGTATGTTTACGCTGAGTGATAATAAATCGGCCGTTTAAAGTAATGCGGTGCCGGTTCGAGGCGAGCGCGCAATACACCCGCCGTGTTATTGCTGATGTGGGCTGATTGAGGAGCTTTTTACTTTGACGGGGTTACATTTCGACCGTAGCAATTAACAGTGTCGGATCTACATTTTGGCGATTTTCGTTTTGTTGCATTAAGGGTCTTAGAATGGGGATAGCAATGCCCCCACCAATTGTGAAACTTTTGGAATCAACCAACCATCTTTGGTTTTTGCAAGTGCAAGGGTTGGATATGTTGACTGTTTTTCACTTTTCACATATTTGAAGCTTTGAGCGGCCGTGCCCTGGAGTAGTGGTTTTTCACATGCGACTATGTTAATTGCTACGGTCGATTTATTAAGACGTGGCCTAGTTGCAACAATGTATAACAGTCGATTGCGCTGGTTAAGCAATGGTAATTTAATTTGGTAATTGGATGGGTGACCGGTTGCCTTCAAATATATTAACTGAAACTTCAAATGAGATTCAGTTGGGTTAAAAAAATTGCTGAATTTTCTTCTCAGGCTGGGGTGCATTTGGAACCCTCGTAGTTTTAGTTTTAAGTTGTTGATAATAATTAAACACCATTATCACATTTCTATAATTAAATACTTTTAAAATTATCTTCGTTGTTTGTTGGATTTTTTCTAGTTCTCATTTTAAATTGTCTCCCAAAGAGAAGTTCATCTCAAAGCACCCCATACCAAAGCGAAAAGAGGGCAACTAAAAATTGACAATAAGAACCAAACTTCGTCTGTATGGGGCGCGCTCAGCAGAACTTGAAAGAGACTTATTCAGATGAGATCGCAGTCAAGGACTATCTTGTCATCGAATAAAAAAAAGAACAGTTTTAGCGGAAGTCATAAGGATAAGAATGACATGATTCTAGGAATAATAATGAAAAACTGCCATATCATTTCCCTGGTTGATACATTTCAAATCGATTACATCGCCATTACCTTCAGGCGAATTCACAGTAATGCGGCGAATCAAAATTATCGGTGTCGCGAAATCCCCAAAGCCCCCGGCCGGCCGGGGTGAGCGACCCGTGGAGGTGATGACGTCACGACCCACCGGCGCATGATTCACCTCGGGTCTTGACAATGTTGGCAAAAAACGAGATCGATCCGCGTTGTCTGGCTATAAACCCCGTCAGTTATTTCCGTCGCCGTCTGTACCGTTAAAAGTCCACTGTTGGGCACAGGTCTCTCGGGAGTATCTCCACGGATCTTGGGCTGCTTGTATTCTGCTCCCAACGAATCTCATGATATCATCCATGGACTATAATAGAATCTTCCAATGCTAGTTTCAAATCTGGGGTCACCAGTTATAGGTACATCTTGGTGCCTTTGATTTCCTGTCTCGTCGGTCTAATGACGAGTTGGTAACGTATTGAAAAATCGAATTTAAAAGCTAGTGCATTATAGTTCTGCGTTGTTGGTTAGTTTCTTTTGAAATCGACTGTGTCCACCTAAAAAAGAGGTCTTTGAACATTTGCCTTGCCGGTGCGTGGTCGGCATCCCAACACATTTGGATCCTTTTCTATCAATTTTTCGAAATATACACCAAAAACATTGCCCCTTCAACTTTGCGACCTGAAAACGCATTTTGAAACGCATAACTTTTGCCTGTTAGGAGTCCATTTAAAAGTTACCGTACGTCTAAAAATAACACACTTTCCTTCAAAGAAATCAGACCCGCCCTCTACCCATATATGACTGATAAGTCACCAATAAGGTATTCGAGCGGCGTACCTTAGCTGAAGATCGCACATGAGACTTTTTGTTTCATACGCAATCAAACAAAGAAAGTAATTGTTAAAGTCGAGCTTAATACGTGAAAATTTTGTCGCTTATTTAATAGGCATAATACTTATTGTTTATTAAGTGAATAAAAATAATAATACGAAGTTATTACATTTACAACGAAGTTCTTAATGAGAAAGTTGCATGGAAGCATTTGGCTTCGCACTAACTAAGCTTGTAGCTTGTCATTTGTTAGATTGCAAATCTAATGTCTGTCTTCGGTCACCGAACATTTTGTCGCACTGATGTTACTTAGGGAGACCACATACTATCAAGTTTACCGTCAAGTTTGCATGATGCTGGGATTCGAAAGATGGATTGATATCTGAGTAGTATCGATACTTTTGGTTCGCTACCTAGGAAAGCTCCCGAAAGCTGTACTACTCCACCGAGAGAGATAACGCTATATATCAGAAAGAGAATACTATAGATTATAGTCTGCTGTCTGACGTGTGAAATCTAGTGATGAGATAAAACTATCAAGTAATTGGTAAAGTACCGTAAGTAAGCAGACTGTAGTCTATATACTATTATCTTTCTGATTTGTTAGATTTATCTCTCTCGATAGAATGGTACATCTTTCGGGAGCTTTCCTAGGTATCGAACCAAAAGTGACTATACTACTCAGGTATCGATCCTTTTTTCGAATCCCTAAGCATGTAATGAAGTAAGCGATCATATTTCGCGATATTTTGCCTCGCATCGTTGACAATCGGCCATCTCCGTAATCCCCGATTGTCAACGATGTAACACATCGCTGCCCTCGTAATTGAAAACACAGTAAGTTACATAGAAGTTACCTTTAAGTTACTGTGTTTTCAATTACGAGGGCAGATCATTACAAGCATCATGCAAACTTGACGGCAAACTTGATAGTATGTGGCCTCCCTTAGTTTACACCTTGAGTGCGCTTCTGAACAACTTTTTGTCGAAGGACATGTCACGAGTGTGATGATAATATGAAGTTATTAATTAACATTGCGCTTCTGAGAACGAAAACTGGAAGTGACCGGTCGTTCATACACAGGCGGACGGACTGACAACTTGACAAGCACTCTCTTCACCACACTTTTGAAGACGCCCGCCTCGTTATGATTAACCTGACCTTAATAGGCTCCAGCGACACGAATTGTCCGCTCATAAAACTATACTAACTGACCCGTTCAGCTGACAGACGAACAAGAAATCGAAATAGGCGCGTTGCACCTCGATTTCGAAAGTCGATTGTGGGAATGGGCGTGACGTTCTGTCATAAACTAAGTATTTTCATTCGATTTTATCGATATTCGATCGATACTTATTACATTCGATTTTTAACAAGTTTATGAAATCTTTTAAAACTATGCTCATATTTTAAGATAGGATAAATAAATAAATAAAATAAATAAATAAATAGTCTTTTAATCAAGAATAAAAAACAGCCACACAAGAAAAAATACAAAGAAATGAACAATAAAAAGAACACAAATATAAAAATACAATATAATTTATAAAAAAACTAAAGATGGATCCCGACGGCTTAAATTGTACATAACGTTCTATCTATTGAATTATTTTCAAGCCGCCGGGAAATACTAGTATTTTATTTCTATTTCCATTTCTATTTCTATGCGTTTCAGCCAAGAAGAGTACACTGCGTGTTGACCAACTCTGTTACAGGTTCTTACCAGTTTATCTAAGTATTTCAAGCTCTTCTTGTCTGAAACGCACAATAAAATAAAAACCTTACCTAACACGTTTGCAAGCACGTGCTGTTTCTTCGTTTCGTTCTTACTTACTACTAGGGAATGCAATCTCGATCTCGCGAGATCTCGTTTTCGCGAGATCTCGGCCTTTTTTAGCGAGATTGATCTCGGCCGAAAAAAGGGCGAGATCTCGCGAGATTAACGAGATTGCACTCGAGCATAAAAAAGTCTTATTCGAAGCACGGACTGACACTGACGGAGTTGCGACCTGTCGGTTTCGTTTGGTGCGCGAATTAATTTTTAAATTACTAAAAGATTTGCGTTTGATATTAGAAGAGAAGACTGGTTGTTTTTTTCATTTGTTATTTCAAATTCAAAATTTATTTATTTCATGTAGGCCAACTTGTACCACCCACCGGTTCGTAATGCAGATTCTGTTGAGAAGAACCGGCAAGAAACTCAGCAGTTGCTTTTCAAAAAATAAAAAATAATTTTTTTTACAATAGGTAACCAAACTGTGCTATGTACACACTGCCCTCGTAATTGAAAACACAGTAACTTAAAGGTAACTTCTATTTAACTTACTTTGTTTTCAATTACGAGGGCAGTACAGTGCTTCCACAGTGATTTGATTGATACGTACGTCAAAGTTTAGTACTTAGAAGTTTATTAAAAAATTATAGACAATTTGATTCATAAAATTCTATTGAAAAAATTCGTGAAAATAAATGTTATCTTATAATACTTATAATTTTTATTATTTTTTTTTTCTAATTTATTCAAATATTGTGATTATTTGCAAAAAAACACACAAAACTGCCAATCTCGCGAGATCTCGAAATTGGCGAGATCTCGCGAGATTGTTATTTACAATCTCGCGAGATTTGCATTCCCTACTTACTACTAACTTCGTTCTTCCTGTTGCAACGGAATATCGATTCGAATGCACATTGTAAAAGTTTATTTGAATTAAGTATATTTTGTATTTTATTGTATTCTTTGGCTTATTCTACCATAAAATTCAATATGAGTATACGTAGATTTCTATAACAATAACAACATACATGGCCCGAATTAATAAACCTAAATACTTTAGCAGAATTTGTTGTATATTTGCAAAACGAGATCAATGAGCTAGTATTAGATTTAATAGCTGTTTACGTCGAAAACATGATGATTAGCAGAACCCCTTAAAGACTAGCAGATTCCTCAGAATGCGGCGCCCGGCCTCAAATACACTTTACTAGAGAATGAGGCTTATAGAATTACTATGAATAGAAGTTAAAAACATACAATGATGAAGGGATAATTACATAGTCAAATTCTTGCGTTGGAACAGGCAGTTTTACAATAGTTTTTGATTAAATGTTTTTAATGGAAAGTCATTAATTCATCTCACTCCATCGTCGGCCCATTATTGGCCACAGGTCTCCTTAAGGAAAAGCCTTAGTCCACGCTGGCCGTGTGAGGATTGGCAGACTTCACACATATTTGACTATATTAAAACTTTCAGATTTTCTCAGTACGTTTTCCTTCACCCTCAAAAGAAGTTGTATTAATTTTTTTAAACGCAAATAAATCCAAGTACCTGGTCACAGACGCATGACTAGCATCGAACCCCCGAAAAGCAGGCCAAAGTCCTAACCATTTTTAAACGACTCTCAAAAAAGGAGAAGATTTTCAATTCGTCGAAATCTTTTTTTTTTTTATTTATTTTTTAGTATGTTCCCCGATTACTCGAAGGCGCCTGGACCGATTTGGAAAATTCTTTTTTGTTTGAAAAGGTATACCTCCCATTGTCAGCAGATCAGGATCTGATGATGGGATCCTGGAGGCATCGAGGGAACTCTTCAAATTTTATAGGCACAATTGATATACTTTGTAGTGGCGTATGAAGTCGATTTTGTAAAAAGCGAGCTGTGAAGCTCATAATGAATTCAAAGTTCATTCGCTAACAGTTTAGCAACGCGCACATAATTTGATGCATAACAGCATAACGCGTACACTTAATTGGGCATGTGATGAAACACTTCTCACATTCTTCGATGTTGCTGCAATCAATGCAGGTGACGTGAATGCACTAGATCTAGAAGAAGGTTAAGTTTCTAGTTACTATTTAATGCGAGGCACACAGTTCGAAGGACCGATGCGTGGTCGTTAAGGTCCCAAGGCGCTGGAGTGGCGACCTCGCACCGAAAAGCATAGTGCACCGTGCTGTGCACCGCAGATACCCCATCTAGTGAAAGAAGGTTAAGTTTCTAACCTAAATAAATAAAAGGAAAGGTGACTGACTGACTGATTAAATCAACGCCACAGCTTAAGCCACTGGAAGGATCGAACTGAAAGACTGCTATTATGAAATAGGCTTCCGCTAAGAAGAGATTTTTGAAAATTCAACCCCCTAGGGGATAAAATAGGGCTTTGAAAAATCAAACTTAAGGTGAGCGAAGACGCGATAAATTGCATAGCACATATTTCAAAGAACCGATGGTCATTGAGGTCTCAAAGTGTTGGAGTGACGACTCCGCACCGGAAAGTTTTTGTCGGCAGACCCCCACTACGGAAACTGCCGAAATCAAAAGAATACAGGCGGCGCAAGACCGAGGACCCCAAGATGTGAGGAGACCTATACTATGGATTTAGTTTTTAGAATCCCTCGGCAAATCTTTGATTTTCCTGGATAAAAAGTAGCCTATATCACTCTCCAGGTTCTCGACTATACCCATGCAAAAAATCACGTCAACCCCTTCTGTTGCAGCGTTATACAAACAAACACACTTTCGCATTTATAATATTCATAAAATCCGAGGTTTTGATCCTGAAAGTGCTAAAATTATTATTTTAAAGTAGGTACATATATAATATCTCACTTTGAATTAGGCCTAAGGGTCAACATAAGGGTAATAAGGTCTTGGAACCCTGTCCATCGATTCTTCAAAAAAAAAAAAAAAATTCACTTAACCGATTTTTCTTTCGCAAACTTCGCCCATAGCTGGTGTTAAGGTCCATTTTATTTTGGCATCACAGCGTTTCTATACTCGAATGTATCTGCTGTATCGAGATGCACTAAGTTATGCTAACCCTACATCAGTGTGGTGACTTCAAGCTGCGCAATGATGAGATCATCGACGGATCGACTACTTGGCATCATCTATACATGCTCCATTGTGTATGTGTGTGTATTGTCAATGTACTGTACATTAGCGACTCGATAACACATCGACCGTAGCAATTAACAGTGTCGGATCTACATTTTAACGATTTTCATTTTATTACATTAAAGGTCTTAGAATAAAAATAGCAATGCCCCCACCAATTATGAAACTTTTAAAATCAACCAACCATCTTTGGTTTTTGCAAGTGCAAAAATTAGGTATATTGACTATTCTTCACTTTTCACATACTTATTTGAAACTTTGAACGGCCGTACCCTAAAGTAGTGATTTTTCACATACGACTATGTTAATTGCTACGGTCGACATGGTCATTTGCGAATTTTTACATGATTTAACGTTGTTTAAGATATGATGAGTCGAGAGGTTATCTGTAACGAGTATTGTTATTCCAGCGTGGTTTCCTAATTACTATTGTTCTGATAAACTACTTTTCCTTAAGCTCAAACTGAAGACAAAAAATTTCTATTTTATTAAATTATTTTATTTCTTTGAAAAGAGCAACTGCTGAGTTTCTTGCCGGTTCTTCTCAGCAGAATCTGCATTCCGAACCGGTGGTAGATTTATGACGTGTCATAAGTGCTACAAGGTAGCCCACATGAAATAAATAAATTTTGATTTTGATTTTGAATTTGAATCTATGTAATTATGGCAAGTGAGAAGTGATCGTTTTTAACCGACTTCCAAGTGAAGAGCGTTTTAATTTGGCCGCAATTTTTTTGAGTCTAGACTCGAGCCCAATGCTAAAATATAAAGTTTCGTTACATAACGCGTAAGTAGCTCTATTTCCATTTACCTATATAATAATTTTATTGAAAAAATCTCGTACTTACTAATTACTGTGCAATATATTCAAAATACAACAAAAAACAGAGAGTAATACTTATTTTCACTTTAATTCGTAGGTTTCCGCGTAATTTACGTTTATTGAGACTACAAAATTTTAAATTCGATAAAAAGAAGTATAAATAAGTACCTACATAATCTGTTTTCCGATAAAATTATACAATTTTAATAACTATGTTCTACTATTCAAACCGTGTTGAAATGAACCTTGAGTTATTAACGATCTTAAAAAAATAGAGGAAACGTAAAAGTTGTAATTGCAATTTTGCATATTATTTTTAAAGTATTTTATAGTCGTTAGGTACCTATTGTAAAAAAAATGTTAATACATTGAAAATAACAATTTTTATATAGGAAATAGTTGCTTACCTACTTATGTATGACACATAACTTTGGCTTTGCCATCCTGTTGGCTGTTTCCAGCGCAGACGACTGATTATAATTGATCCGACAAAAATATAACGCAATCAGACACTTTGGTCTACAAGCTTACTGCCCAATCCCGCAGGGGAAATTCCGGGAATACCATTATTTTTAGACCAGTCAATTTAATTAAAAGATTGTTTCCAACATTCGTTTGAAAACAATCATGGGCACCACTTACCGCTTTAAAAAGCCTCGATAGCCCAACGGTTAAAGGTGTGAACTGAAAACTGAAAGGTCGCCGGTTCAATCCTCACCCGTTGCTCTATTATCCCATTCGTAGTTAAGATAAGCATAACCAATATTCTTTAAAAAAACATTATTAATATATAGAAATAGGTATATAATATAACTAATTGTCGCCAATCTGAGGTTTGATGAGAGAGAGGTATGGAGCCTAAGAGTGAGCACAAGTTAATGTTTCGTTGACGAACGATGACGTCGACAATGTCGAATGAGCAATGATTTTAGGATAGAAATCGGTTTCACACAAAATATGTCATCTGCGTGAGACTTTAGGTATCTTAATCGTTTTGCCGTCAAGTTAATTTATTATTATTTATTAATGCGTAAGTGCTTGTGATGGATTACTAGAAAACCTATTCACAACAATATATTTTAGCTTAATATAGTAATTGTATACTATACTCATTACTAGTGGGTTTTTAATACTCGTAGGTACTAGTTACTTTTCATATCACAGAAATTGATGCCTGTTGACATTAGCATTATCTAAAAGTAGAGGTTTCTCGTCTTTTATTTTGGTAACTATAACAGCTGTGTAAATTTTCGTAGTGTATGTTTTGTCAAAAAAAAATTATACTTATATTATGTCCTTTCTAACTGAGGGTAGCGTCAAAAAGAAAAAAAATGTGTTCATACTTTTGCCACAATAAAGCGCTGCTAGAACGCAATACATAAAGTTTTTGCTACTCGTGTTCAGTCTTGAACTTCACAACAGTCTAGTTAGGACTTTGAAATCATAGATAACTGTAATTATTTATTTGTGTTCTAATTAAGCATATCTCTCTTCTATCCACAGGAGATTCAAGAAGAGAGGGGTCAACAGACGAGCCGTCTGCCCCGGACGTAGACGTCGACACTAGCGACGCCACGGCCAAGGAGCCAGAGAAGGAAACTAAGTAAGTTCCACAGCTTTGCGATAGATGGTGTTAGTTGATAGAGGAATCTCTGGAAGCGCTGTGGTGTGTTCCTAAGATATGAAGTAGCAAGGCTATCGCACGCTAGATGGCGCTCAGAAACTTGTTTTTAAAATAATTGTTCCTACTAACAACCACAACTTCTTTACGTACTTAGGTTTCCAACTAGAGGTCATCACTAAACCACACAAATGTAGGCTTTAATATTATGGGTACCAGTAGCAACAAACTTTTTACAAAAAGTATAGGAAAACTTAAGAATAACAGAAGATAAAAGCAGAACAAAATAAGTAACACTAAGTTTGACATTAGGTAGGTATACTTATTTCAAAAAAGACTTTGTTCGTCTTCATTTGGAATGTATAGTACTGCGTAATTTCAAGAATAGCAAATACATAAAAAATCATAGTGAAAAAGTAGCTATTAGAACTTTAGTATTTTCGTCTTTAAATAACACAATGCTACTCCCACACCAGCTGGAAAGGTGCAAGCACCGGCGCGCGCGGCGTGAACCGCGCGGAGAGCTGTCGGGAACGCGACGCGCCTCGGCGGGGCAAGCATCGCAACGCTTCCGATCCGAACCGACTGACTGCGCATCATAACCAGTGAGTATTACACTGTTTTTACCTTTCCTTTTTTTAGGTTCTTATTTCAACGCAGTTTACGATTTATGACTAATAAACAACAGATACAAAAGATAGTGACCTGGCCAAGGTGTTCACGCCCCTAATCTTCTACGCCTCATATCAAGCTATCTACGTGACCGAAAGCAATTTGTACGTCTTGGCTTGTATGAGTCTGAACAATATCACACACGTTCTGGAGTCAGCCAGGGCTCGATATTAGGACCTCTTTTGTTCTTGATAATGGTTAATGACCTACCTGCTGTCCTCAGTACGGCCCGCTGTCTGCTATACGCAGACGATCTAAAGTTGTATAATGAAATTAAATCTGAAGCTGATTGTGTTGCTCTCCAAAGGGATCTTGATGCGGTTATTCATTGGGGTGAGGTTAACAAAATGGAGTTTAATATAAACAAATGCTCAGTAATGTCCTAATATGGGTACAGAACGCTTGCACAGAGTAACAATGGTGAAAGATCTAGGTATTACCTTTGATCCTAGACTAACTTTTCATAGCCACATTTCAATGATAGCCTCCGAATCATTTCGGCGGCTGGGATTCGTTTTACGCAATACCCGCGATTTCCATGACCGATGCACTATAAAACTTTTATTTGTTTCGCTTGTACGAAGTAAATTAGAAACTAGTTCCTGTATCTGGAATCCGTACGAAAGCACATATGCTCTTTTGCTCGAAAAGGTTCAAAAAGCTTTTTTGAGGTACCTGTACAAGCGTCTCCATGGTTACTACCCATATCTTTATCCCACAAAATTCTTGTTGGGTCACTTGGGATTTAACTCCTTAGAAACCCGACGAGCTTGTGACCAACTCATTACCATCTGCAAAGTCCTTACAGGGAAAATAGATTGTCTCGAGCTTCATAATAAGGTATGTCGCATCTCGGTACCTAATAATTACGTCCATCTGCGTCAGTGCCGCTGCCACCGACTTTTTGCTGTCCCGCCTAGCCGCACTGTGTCTCGCGCTAGGTCTCCAATACCGCGCACACTATCTGCACTGAATACGATGCTATCCGAATCTCCAGCCTGTGACATATTTGCAGACCAATGGAGCTCCATTGTGAGTCGGTGCCTGCAGTTTTGTGAGGGTTTCGCCTCGCAAACCATGCACCTGGCTTAAAAAATTTAAGTTTTTGACTTTTGTTTTTGTTTAGTTTAATTTAATTTTTGTTTAATTTTTGAGGTTATTTTTATGTTATCTTTGTCATGTCTGTTATTGTAATATTGTTATTGTAATGTAGTGTAATTGTCTTAATTAGTGTAATTGGAGGTTTCCGTACTAATTAATAAATAAATAAATAAAATAAAAATAAATGTAATTTGTCTGTTAGGTTCGCGCTCTTAAAAATAGATTACGTCCGTGTAATTTTTACTAAATAATAAAAAAAGCTTACACTTAACGTAGTCTATTTAAATACCAACCACAAATATTATTTACAGTTACAGTATTGGTACATCTAATTAAGATTAAATTGTTGTCCGTACAGAAACATTAAAATAAAAAAATATATTACGAACAAGTACTTTGTTAAAGGCTATGTTTGAAATCGCACATTTTAATTTTTTATTTGCTTTACTTGCCTAAAGCTTTGCTGCTATATACTTTGAAAAGAACTAAAATATAATTTACTCGCCATTTGTCTTAATTTGTTCGCCAATACTAAACTGATCTGTTCGTAGCACAAAGATCAACTTTACGCGCCACACTTTATGCCGTATATTTTAGTGTAGTTAATCTATTTATTATCGTCATTTCCGAAACCCATTCACTATGTAGTTACAAATTATTACCAGCTTCTTAAGACTTATCGCGTGGCACACTGACATGATAGGTTTTTATTTTAACATTAGGTACTTCAATAGAAATAGAAAACTTTTTTTTGTTTTAAAACATACAATTTTATAAATACTTTCGTTTGGTTTGGTTTAAAATGGTTATTATACTTAAAATTAATAGCGAACGTGTATTTTATTTATTTTGGAAGACCCTCTAAGGAGTCTAAGGCGTAGGTTCCCAAACTATGTGTCGCAACTCACAGTTTGGTCATAAGCGAATATCGGGTGGGTCCTGTAAAATATTAGATAAATACCGATACAAATCGGACGTATCAAACTAATTGCGAATAAAAATTAACTGAAATTGAAGTTGAGGCTAAGGTTCTAGTGACAAAAAATAGGATAAATTGTTCCATCCACATTGGTAACTATTGCATCCTTGTTATAAAAAAATAGTACTCCTTGTATTTTAACACTTTGGATCCGAATTTGAAAATTGTCTTTAGGTGTGTCGTGGTCCAGTCGACTTTGACAACCACTGCTCTAAGGAATTAATTTATTCTTAACATCTCAATCGCTTTAAGAAATTGATTTTTCCCTTTTATTATAGGCACCTAACTCCATTTCTAGTTTCAAAATAACCCAGAGGATTCCTGAAATTACTTCTACAGAAATAGATTCTCTAACTATGGCAGGGACTGATATTTTCTACTGTTCATACCGACTTACCTAGACATTTGAACGTCTTAACTAAAGATAATAAGACAATCTAATTTCAAATCTATTTCTTAGGTCATACGTTATAAAATCGTTCCGTGGATGTAATTTTATCTAATTATTATTTTAAATTCATTGGAAATTAAAGTTTATTATGAATGATAATAAAGTCTATTTTAATGTGAATTAAAGGAAATTGGTCTGGTTATTACGTCTACCGAAGACTATACTCTACTTATTTATAGTAGAATAATGTTTTAAAACTAAAGTAAACTTCTCTTGACGTAGCTACTTTGCATTGCTTTGAGTTTTGTTTTTAGTATAATAAAACTAATTTAGTTAAGTATGTGGGATTTGCTATTTTTAACGTGTTGTCATTAAAATTAGTAAGTAGGTAATAAATTGATGATAGGATTAAAGTTTATTAGTTGTTCGTATGTAATAAACTGCATCCGAAAATGCAAACGTGCAAATTGGTAGGTAATTTTTTTTCAGTAAGTTTCAGAATTTAGATGTCGATATCTTTGCAATAAATATTTAGACAAGTGCTTGACTGTGGTCACATTTGATGATAAGTGAAGCCCATACATCCATTACATCCATTGTTTTAATAAAAATGTTTAGGGGAAAAGACTTCGGTTTTGTATAGCTTAACATTTAGAATTTGAGAGTAATAAAAGTCTTACATTTCTCTTTCCTTGCGTCAAATTCTTCACTGCCGTGCCGAGAAATGTCGTACTGCTTCCCTTAAATCATATAATTGTAGAGGTTTTTTGTTCTATTTATCCCCCTCATATTTAAATGGGGTCAAAATTTTCTTAGCTAATCAGAAATAGCGGCTCTACACTTGTACCGAGTGAAGCTCAATGGCTTTTCAGTAGCGTACAGGTCTACAGGATATGAGTTTCAGTTCAGACATCGGTTTTCAGTAATTCAGTTTCAGAATTCACTTCAGTCTCGTTCCAAACGCGATCGGGGACGGACGTGTGTCCCTTTGACAAAAATAAATAATAATAAATAATCAGTTACAAAGCGTGTTTAAAAATACAAAGGTTTTAGTGTTTATTATTGCAGTGGGTTGGATTTATTTTGGTATTATTTTGGATATTTTCGCGTTAAGTCAAACAGCTTTTCCCGGTATGCGGACATACTTTTTTAATCCTGGGATTTGGAATGATATATTGCTAGACGTGCCCTTCGGCGCAGCGGTTCGAATGTTCAACTCGCAAGTAAGAGTATTTGGGTTCGCTTTTCGGTTAGGTCATTTATAAGGGTCAGACTATCATCTGTACAGTCTTATTGTGCTACGCAAAAAATTTAAATAGTTGATTAAATTTCGAGTTATCGGTAAGACATCGAGGCAAGGGTGATATCACATTCGTCAGTACCGATTCGCATTTAGACGGCTGATTTTGTTCACGCTAATATGCTTCGTGAGTTGAAGGCTGGATGATGCTTGTAAACATTGGTTAACATGAAAAATATCGTTATTGTTACATCTATGTCCACGGCTGGACATAGATGAAGGGAGTTTCACTTGCCGCATTAACCCTCCCACGGAAAAAGGGATGTCATAAGTTCGAACGCTTGTGATGTTATCAGCACTCAAACTGATGGACCGATTTGAATGCGGGTTTAACTGAGATGCTTTTTTATTTTTGGAGAAAAACTATCAGCTCTTTTTCAGCCAGTGTAGAGATGTGAGAAATACTTCTACAATTAATATTACCTTCGAGTAATAAATCGACTTGGGTAAAAGAAGTTAACATGACACTGCATTACAGGTTTACAAAAAAGAAACTATTTTTGATGGTAAACTGCGAATCGATGCTGACAAATGTGACTTGACCCCTGCATGTTTCTCGGGGTCATCGTATAAGAAGTTTGTCGACAATAGGCATACGTGTCGGACACTTGTCTCGTGCGAGTGATGCGCGGTGTGCGGTTGTGTTTATGTTATATGTTTTGACTTGAGTGTCACGACCACTTATTGTACATTGTAGGAGTGTCATGATGCATAGTTGTATACAGTAGGTACAGTAGCATAGCTAGGTGACATACTATAATTTTTTTTTATTCGATGACAAGATAGTCCTTGACTGCAGTCTCACTTGATGGTAAGTGTCGACAGTCTAAGATGGTAGCGGGCTAACTTGGAAAGGAATTAGGGGTATGTACTCGTACTCCTTATCGGTTTCTACACGCCATCGTGCCAGAACGCTAAATCGCTTGGCGACACAACCTTGACGGTAAGGTGCTAACTAGCCACGGCCACAGCCTCCCACCAGACCAGACCAGGGAAAAATTAAAAATTCCCAAATTGCCCCCGCCGGGAATCGAACCCGAGAACTCCCAGTCAGAGGTCGCCAAAATATATTGTCTGCTTTCCGAACAGGTGGTAGAGTCTTTACTTGTCATATCCAAAAGTCACAAGTAAAAAATGAAATAAATAATTTTGAATTTTGAACCGGTGTCGTCGCAGCTCTAGAATGTCAGTCACAACAACAGTTATAACAACACTGTTCGGTTTAAGTTGGACACATCGAACAATGCTACGCGATGTCTGCAAACCCTGTACAATATTCCGCCGTGGCCACAACACAGAACAGTTTGTTTCGCCGACACCCCAGACAACCGATTTCCGGGGGGGGGACAGGTAGGGGGTTTAGGGGGGGGGGAGCTGATACTGCAGTTTGCAGCGCGAAACATTATGCGGCAGCATGGTGTGGCGTATGTTCATAACTGGGTACATTTGTATAGTTGCGGTAAATGTGAGAACAATGGGAGTTTGTTGATTCGTGGCGTGTACATAAAATATATTGCATACTAGATGATGCCCGCGACTACGTCCGCGTCCGCGTGTATTAAGGGTTTTGATTCCCGCGGGAACTCCTTAATTTTCCGGGTTAAAATGTAGCCTATGTGTTAATCCAGGGTATGCTAATTCCATTTCAAACAACCCAAATGGTTAATTCGTTGTAGCGTGAAGGCGTAGCAAACTACACATTAAAATTTTCGCTTTTATACTATTGTGATAAATTCTGCTTACCTTGAACATTTTTATAGGCCGTTAGCTTTTGCCTTTTTCAGTTCTTTTTTTTTTTCGGAAAATTCAGGGGAATTTTTTCGTTCGATTTTCCACCGTGTTCTGTAGCCTAAGCACGAACATTTTCAACTTTCGAGTAGTAAAAGTAATGTTGTCGCCAGCATGAAATTTTGTATGAAAACTACAGGAGCTCTGCAGTCGTATTCGTACACAATTTCTTGCTGGCTTTAACTTTACCTTTAGGTACTATTAGAAAGTCGAAAATGTTCGCGCTTTGGCTACTTAGCTTTCCGCTGCGGATTGCCTGCGCATAGGAGAATAGGACCACTAAGTATAGTCTTCAAAACCTAAACTTTTGGTTATTCTTTAAACAGTCGTTGTCATCGCTTTTGAATAAAATGTGCGATCGAGCGATTTGTGTTTCTCGTAATTATCTAACTGCATTTCGCCGAGATTCACGTTAATGTTTGGCTCAACGCCAGCCGTTTGAATTTTAAATACCGGGACAAGTTATAGGAGATAGCGAGTAGTGTTTAAATTAACTCACTTTATGAAATAACCGTGGAGTGAGATTTTTAGTAGATTTGTTTTTTTTTTTCAATTTTTATCATATTTTGTAGCGTGGAAGGATGTGTACACACTTTTTTATTTATTTATTTATGCAACTTTATTGCATAAAAACAAGAATTTTTAATTCATTATTCACATTTATATATAATAAAAATAGGATTTCTCGAAAACGCAATCCTTCTGAGAGGTTCATGGGAGAGGTAAAATGCTAAAAGAACGATACTACTTTCGGCTAAATAGGCATAATAGTGATATAACATTTATTTAGTTAACATATTCAACATTTGCATTGAACTTTGGTGTTCTTAAAGGCAATTTAACATTTCTTTGATTGTTATTTCATTTTCTCGACAAATGCACGAAAATAATTTAAATTATCTTAAACCTTTGAATTTCTACTCAAACTGCATTTTGTATCTCAGTCTAAGATCAGCGTAGAAAGCTATGCTTTGGCTTAGACGTGAGACGGATAAACCAAATCCAAATATGATGTGACGTACCTCTGTCTAATTTTAATTCTATCTTAAGTCTGAGCAAAGTCAGAGTGCGATTCATAGCTCTCAGCCTTAGCTCCGCTGTCTTCTGTCACTCGCACCAAAGTCAAATTACATTCATTACAGAGTTACCGCCACTCTGCGTAAGACTTCATGTTAAATAAATATAGCTGTATATCGCCCGGATCGGAATTCCGAAGCACAGGCCTTTGCCGTACATTTGATGTGGTTTTGTTGCGGACTAATTATTTAATTTTACATGTATAATATTGACGCAAATATCTTCGTAGGAAATTTTCTAGATATTATATTTAGTTAACTCTAAGAACGTATTCACATTACGCTCAGAGTATAAAAATAGAGCGTTCACTACGCAGTTATACCGTTCAGTTAAATTCATTTATAGCTATTTATTTATTTATGGAAACAAGTAGTAGTAATAACAATATATAATTCAATTTAATATTCAATTTAGTTCCTCCATCACCATTCTACCACCGAATCGCAAGGCATCGTACGAATTTGCACCGCTACGTGGTCGAAATTCCACGATCTCGCACCAAGCGTTTTGCTTCCTCGTTCCTAATACGCACTTCCGGCTTCCGTTTTTCCAACTAACTATAATGTGGGTGTCTTTAAATCAAGACTGAATAGGCATCTTCTAGGAAAGTGCGCACCATCTTAGGCTGCATCTTCACTTACCATCAGGTGAGATCGGAGTCAAGCGCTAGTCTATATATTAAAAAAAAAGTATAGTAACAAATAATAGAAAATCTAACGCAGATAAAACTTACACCAAAACAGTCTCCAAAAATAAATTGTTGAGCC
Organism: Hipparchia sbordonii; assembly: GCA_038048805.1. Classification (NCBI taxonomy): domain Eukaryota; kingdom Metazoa; phylum Arthropoda; class Insecta; order Lepidoptera; family Nymphalidae; genus Hipparchia; species Hipparchia sbordonii. Next base: position 274,181 of record CM076117.1, on the reverse strand, counting down.
GGTTATAGATAGCATAAGAGACAAAGATTACAAAAATAGAGATAATAAAAGATGACTGAGTATGAGTTGAATGAAATGGTCGTAACATAAACACTGACATACAGACTGTATCTTATGAGTACTACGAAATCCTAAAATGTATGCAAGGACACATGGAATACACGCAAAGAACCTTCAGATAAACCCAACTGAATTTCAGTCCCGTCAACACTTTGCAACCATAACTCATTATATTGCGCGGGAAGGATTTCACGATCGCGAGTATCATGTTTTCCGCAGTTAGTCCGCATTAAGGTCGTCGCTCACTGATCACCTCGACATCCGATCTGCGCCGCTTCGCCTCGTGCAGTTGAGATTTCTTGTATGGACTTCCATATAAATATCACTCACTCAACTCCATAGCCTCACGGGAAAGCTTCACTCATAGGCTGTCCTTATGCGGAGGTGAGTGAATAACTCGGTGACCACACACTGTTCGCCCGCTCGCTGTGCGTTGTCCAAGCGTTGCCTTTGACGAAGAGTGGACGCCGAGCGAAGAGCGCTGCAGCACTGGTAGCATGAGCAGGAGATAAAAGTTTTATCCCCCGATTTTATCCACTGACAGGGGATAAAATTATCTTTTCCCTATGCTAAAGCATGGCGACAGAGGAGAAGGCGATGTATATTTCTATAAGTATATCCACTGAGTGTTATTTCCACCGCTGTGCCCATGCTCGACGGGTGGATAAAGCTAAGCGAGGGTATAAACGTTTTATCCTTTTTCCGGGGATAAAATTTCTCCCGCCCATGCTACCAAGGCTGGTCGTGTGCCGGGTTGATAAGTAAGCGACGACCTTTACGCGTATTCATCTAAATGGCGTATTCCTGTTTGTATGTTTTTGCTTTTTTTATTGATCGCGGATTCGCGCGGAGGTTACCAGTATTTTGCTAATATCCGCTCGATTGAAATATTTTTAGCACTCACAGGAATGATGTAAGTGGCGGTGCGTTGATTTATGAGTTTGTTTGATCGTTGAAAAAAATTAAAAGCAACGATGTTTCTTTTGTTTTTTTTTTTTTACGTGAATTTTTGGTTATTTTCTGCGAGCTTGACGTCGTCTAAACCGAGACGCGTTCATAGGTTGCCCGAAAGGAACTCCTGAACTGATCAAGCATCAGATGTTGACTCCACAATGCACAATTGCTTTGCATTTTTTTTGTTTTAGTAGGTATTGTCATGGAATTCCGCCTGCTTCTATCCAACATTTAAAAACATTTTTACTGTATTCCATAATCCTTTGTTATTCGGTTTGAGTTATGAAGCTTGTGGTGCTGACACTTTAATATCCTTAACTCTATACTGGATTTGTAAATTGATTCTCGTATCTTATCCCATGATGAAGCAAACCTTGGATGTTTGCACAGCATCAAAACATTGGGAGCATACTTGGATTTTGATTTACAGTCTTTTTGTCAGGGTCGCGTGAATTTTCCGCACAGTATTTCGCTCTGTTTTTCATCACTGCGCCACTCGATCAATGATAGGTCTTATCTCTGGATGTGCTACCGCTTTGAGTACTACCCATTAGCGGATTTTGTTGCTAGGTTCTCAGTTCTGGCTATTAGTGTAAGCTGCCTGAGTTTCAGGGATGTCTGAACTCTGAACCATGGTCAAATGGGGACGGTTCGAGCTTCAGCCGTTGCACTATTATCGTACCTACCCACTCCTGATATAAGCGTTACGTTTATTTGGAAGGGAGGGAAGAATATTATTGAAATAAAAAAAATATGAGAGGTGTCAAGGGACACCCGGATGGAACGAAGTTCAATGCGAAATAGAAATGAAAATATCTGGCTTGCTTTCTATAAGAGAGAGAGAGACAGACAGAGAAACATGCGACGCCGATAGCAAAAAGTGTCGTGACAACTTTTCGTAAGAATTTTTCGTCTAGCCCCCTTTCACAACGCGCGATAAGGAACTTCGTTCCAAAAATAATATAATTATTTGTTTAATATCTTATATTGTCGAACACTAGATAACCCTTGACTGCGATCTCATCCGATGGTAAGTGATGACTGCAAGAGGTATGACTACTCGGTGTCTACACGCCATCGTGACGGTAGGGTGGTAACTAACCACAACCAAAGCCTCGCCAGACCAGACCAGAGGCAATTAACTTTTTTTTTTTTTTTTTCAAAAAGTTTGCATGGGTCAAAAGCGAGGTTTTGTTTTAATCGACTTCAAAAAAGGAGAGGTTCTCAATTTTTTATTTCTTGACTGATATTCTCCTCTCCCCTCCAAATAAGTGAAAACTTGTAGGAGTGAGTACGACAATAGTGCAACGGGTGAGGATCGAACCTTTTCAGTTTTCGGTCTGCACCTTTAACCGTTAGGCTATTGAGGCTTAATTCTCAATTTATTTTGTTAGCCAGTATAGACTCCCAGTCAGCTGGTGGGTAGCGCGGTGATTCACCACATGTGATGTACTAACTAACCTATATATAAGATTTGGATGTACTAACTAACCTATATATAAGATTTGGATGTACTAACTAACCTATATATAAGATTTGGATGTACTAACTAACCTATATATAAGACCTAATGTCAGCGACTGATTAAGAGTTTTGGCCGCCCTAGGCTAATTTTAACGCGCGCTTTTTAAAATTTCAAAATTTATTGTTAAAATTCAAATTGAGACTCTCAAGCTCATTTAGTTTTAGTGTTTTGTCTCTGTCTAGTTGAAATATGTAGGGTAGATACAATATTGCTCGATTAGTGCTTGCAAAGATGCGATTTCAGCCCCCCCCCCCCCCCCTGATCCTCGCGTCCTCGGCTCCAGCCTAATTAGCCTAAGGGTTAATCAGGCCCTGCCTAATGTAAACCCAAATTTGCAATAAATGAATTTGAATTTGATGCTCCGCCCCTGACCGAGTGGCGGCCTATTTCCGACTCCGGGCCTGTGACGAAACCGTGTCGCGCACACACACGCACAGCTCTCCTTGGGTTTGGTTGTGTGCATCACTGTGTGTATTCATTAATTACAATCAAAATATAACATGTAACAATAACATTTGTAGAAACAGAAAATAAATCGGTCAAGAAACAAATAAGTTATTAGCTGTTTTACTGGGACTTCATCCGTCTCTTTATAAAACGAAAATTTCTATGCAGTGTGGAGCTACTCGCTTGTGACGTCATGATTTAGTTGCGCTCTCTTTGGCTAATAGGAACCTTAAAAGCTCTATATTTTCGATACTAGTTAAAGTATTAAAAAAAGATAAATGGCATTGTGTTATAATATTAAAAACCTTTATCTCAAGTAGGTACTATATCAATTTTAGTTTTAGTCATATACCCCTAGTGTTTTAGGCGGCGTAGAACACTCTTCCAGCATCCATGTTTCCTGCCACTTATAATTTGGATACCTTCAAGGCAAGAGTGAATAGGCATTTTCTAGGCAAGCGCGCTCCAACCTAGACCTCATCAGTGCTATCCAGTATTGATTGTCGTCAAGCGCAAGCCTATTTTGGATTAAAAAAAAGATATGAATTATTTTTAACTAGAATAAATGGTCTGTTTTCGAGTGAATGCTCTGTTTTCACAGTTTTCTATTTGCATCATTCATTCGCGTAATATTTTTCGTGGCGACGTAGTGGCCACGCCGGAAGTGCTACGCGCGCCCCTGGATCTGTCACCACATAATTTAAAATTACTTTTCTTACCAATGACGTGACATTGTATAACTTTCAATATACCCACTCTTATTTCTGAAAGATCTTTTTTAAGCCTCAATAGCCCAACGGTTAAAGGTGCGAACTGAAAACTAACTACATTCTCCTCTCCCCTCCAATTATTATTATTATAATTGGAAAATATTAGTCAAGTTCATCTTGGCTAATATTCTTTCTTAAAAAAAAGTAAAGAAATACAGACTTGATTACAATATGGGGTTATTCAAGGGGCGAACCAATAAGTTCCTGAAAAGCCGGCGACGCATTGGTGATGCCTCTGGTACTACAAGTGTTCATGGGCGGCGGTAATCACTTTACATCAGGTGACCCGCCAGCTCGTTTAAATACATTAGTGCGAGTAAAGTTCGAGGTGCCTGTTAGCATTGGAATAGGATTATTAGGATATATGGGATTAGCTTATTTTTTAACTCCTCAACTTGCATAGTCAGTATTTAAGATATCAACCCTTTATACGTTAAGTACGAGTATAAGAAATAGAATAAGACACCCTTTAATACTTATATGGTTTCCCTGTTTAATTCTCTCTACTGAGTGCATAACTTTTACATTTGATGTTAAGGGACACAGCCTAACTTTTAAGCGTTGTGGCATTTTAAATAAAAAAATAGCATGCCCCATTTGGTATCTACGTGGCATCGTACCGGAACGCTGAATCGTTTAGCAGCACTTCTTTGCCGGTAGGGTTTTCCACGTACTCGTTGGAACAGGTAAAAGAAAATAAGTCATGTTCTAGGTGATACCTAACCATATAAAGATAGTTTTATCTATATATATAAAATTCAAAGTCCTGACTGACTGACTGAGATATCAACGCACAGCCTAAACTACTGAAGTTAGAAACTTGAAATTTTTACAGTTGGTTCCTTTTATGACGTAGGCGCACACTAAGAAAGAATTATTGGAAATTCCACCCCTAAGGGGTTTAAATAGGGGATGGAAGTTTATATGAAACTCCGTCATTTTTCAAGCTGTTTCCATCAAAGTTGGTAGTTGAGCTTTCAGTTAAAAATAAACAAGTAGGTACGTGTGTCACAACTGTCACAGTTTTTGAAAATTCCACCCCCATACCTAATTCCACGCGGACGAAGTCGCGGGGGCAAAAGCTAGTTTGTATATACTAGTTGATGCCCGCGACTTCGTACGCGTGGATTAAGGGTTTTGGATCCCGCGGGGACTCTATAATTTTCCAGGATGAAATGTAGTCTGTGTGTTAATCCTGAGTATGAGCTGTCTCCATTCCTTTCAGCCCAATCGGTTCTGTCGCTGTGGCGTGAAGGAGTCACAAACTAAGCAATATCCATCCATCCATCCATAATATTAAGTAGGGAGTAGGATGATTCCTGTGAAATCGAGCAGAGATTCGCGAGTTTTTTTAAGTCCTTAGACTCCTGAGCAATGATCCCAAAGTCAAAAATACTTCAAGGCATCCAGGAAGATTTTCCCCCTCCCAGAAAAAACTGTTGACAAGCCGCGTACGCACTCTCAGCAGACCAGACTTGTATCACCCAGAAATCGAACCCTCCTTCTAAGAGCACAGTTCTCACGACTGCGCCAGAGGGCAGTCTGTAACTGTAGCGAACATTATGTCACTTTGGTGTGACCGGCATTGACGTCATACATCCACGACGTATGCGCGAGGTGCGGCGCGGCTGATGTGTTTGAGACAAACACTGAGCGGTGACCAACGAGTAGGTACAACATGATCTATGTCTTCCGAGGAGTGGCGTATAGGTGACCAATAACTTTTTTTTATTACCAGATAGGCTTGCACTTGACAATCAATGATGGAAAGCTGACGTCTAGGTTCAAGCGCGCTTGCCTAGAAAATGCCTGTCTATTCTTGCCTTGAAGGCACTCAAATTATACGTGGCCAGCAGACGCCGGAAGTGCGTTCCACACCTTAGCGGGTTCGTTTCAGAAGCGTTGAACTAAAGCGTTTCGTGTGAGTAGTTAGCGTACATATAATAATGGGAATAAAACTAGTGGTTCGCCCCGAACTGAGACCTCGCGATATCCCATAATTCCCAAAAGTTTTAATTATATATTGTAATAATTAACTTTTAACATTAGACGCAATAAAAAAAATAATAGTTGACATAAAACTGTTTTACTGACACAGCGCCATCTATTAGCATTATAGTGAAGCTATTAGCTTCACAATAATGCTAATAGATGGCGCATTAAAATTAAATAATTTCGTTTCTTTATAACATTTATCTAATTTTAGTATTTGTTGTTCAAGTACAGGATATAACTGAATTTTCAACCAAGTTTCACGTTCTAATATTCAGTAATTCAGAAGTTATAGGGCTCTGACAGACATTTAGACGGACACACTTCTCTGTCTAGTAGGCAAGCGCCCTAGTTGACTCAGAGAACTCGCTTCGCTCGTTCAATTAAAAACAATTTAAAAAACCCAAAAATTATTTATTTCATGCATGCCAAACTTTGGGTATTACGACACGTCAAGACTTTACCATCATTATGAAATGCAGATTCTGCTAAGCTTTACTAATATCCTTTTATGTAAAGCTACCTACCTCCTATAACTTAACAGATAGACGTCAAACAAACCGTAAAACAACGCAATGGGGAAAGTACGAAAGATATTACAGCCATATAACCCTAATACGGCCATTCAGGGTTGGAGCGACGTTAGGTGTGTCCGTATACACCGACGCCCGTAAAATGTATGTCTGTATGTACTATGTTGTACCATGGTACCACCCCACTCTGCAGTCGACTTGAAAATATCGTGAAGTGTAGACGTGTTTGTGCGTATTAACGAAAATTAGGTTTTTAGTGGAAGTGTCATATTTTAATTTAGGTACATATCAAACTCATGAAGTAGTGGTAGCTTAGTGGTTAGGACTGTCGTCTTCTATTGCGAGGGTCGCAGGTTCAACACCTCTGACTATTTGGAGCGTGTGCGTGTAAACTTGCTTCATTGGTGAAGGAAAATAATGTTAAGAGTGTGTGAAGTCTGCCAATTCGCACTGGGCCAAAGTGGTGGACTATGGCCTATGGCCTATAGCCCTTCTCTGAACCTGGTGGGTCGCCGATGAGAATGATGATCATGATCCAAATGAAGTTTATAAAAGTTTTTGGTACATCATGAATTACATCAGTGTTCGTAAAAAATGTGCAGATGTTCTAATCCCTAATGCAGAAAGAAGATTGTTATTTCTATAGGTGCTACTCTTTTGCCAGTGTCTGTAGCGACCCTTACAAGAGTAAATAGGAGGTTTATAGGCAAGCGCGCCCCATTATAGTCTGAAAGACAACGAATGGCTGGCCAAGTGGCGCGTGAGCTTTGAAAGTGTAATAGACAGACCGACAGACGCACACCAATAATATTAGTATGGATTTTTTTGATGTTTTTTGGCTCGTTATGAGAGTGATTCCCGAAACATCTCTTAATTGGATAATTAGCGATTGTTTATCTTTGAACGCAGAGTTAAAACAACGTTACTTGGTATTAAAGCTAATAGGTAGGTTACTGCTGCCAAATTAATTACCAAACTAATTATATTTGAAATTACAGTTAGGTTTGTTAAATAATAACAGGCTCTAAGCTTGCTCTCGCTTTCATTGAACTTAGACTAGATTTCATTGAACTTAGATTAGATATAGAAGTGGTAAAAGATATGTTGTGGAACATCCGTACGCGTTATCCTTATTAATATGTTTTTTTGAAATGCCAAAATGTATTTGTTTGCTTGTTCTGTAATCAGTAATCACGTAGCAACTCTGTTGAGGAATTTCAGCCAAATCCGTTCAGTCGTGGCGTAATTGTGTAACAAATGTACATCCAAACTTTCGCATTTATAATATTAATAGGATTATGAATAATAAACCCAATGTGCATTGTAGTTGCTTCATTCTAAAGAAAGTAAGAAGTGCATTGTAGTAGATACAATATTATACATATGTACACACAGATGTAAAGTTTCAGCATTTTTCAGTAATCTTGAATAATTTACAGTGTGTAACACGCGCCGGGAGATTTATTCGCGATTTATTGCCGTCATTAAAAGTATTTTAGTACCAATTGCGTTACACGGTATGATGTACAACTGTATAAAGCATCTCGTCCACTAGCACTTAAAAGCAATAAAGTTAAAGCATACTAGTAGCTGTGGTTAAAGTGACAGTTCGTTGGATTCTCAATTCACGTCTTAGATAAGGTTGGGAGCCTCAATAGCGCAACGGTTATTGGTGCGGTCTGAAAACTGAAAGGTCGCAAATTCGAACCCTACCCGCTGCACTATTGTTGTATCCATTCCTAACACTAGTTTTCCGCTTATTTGGAGGGGATAGGAGGGCATTAGTCGACTTCAGCTTGGCTGATATTCTCTAATTAAAGCAGACATCTCCAGTATTTGAAACGAAAACAAAATTAGACACTAGACAATAGGTATATAAATTGATCGCAAGTGAATCTGTATTACATAAATTCTCAAGTGACAAGTGCAAAGAATGTAAAGTGTACCGGAAGTGAAGTGAAGTGACACAAGTGGAAGTGATAATGGCGGCGCAGGCGCCCCCGCGGGTGTCGCGGAACGTGTCGCTGCCTGCGGGCAGGCAGCCTCCGCCCGTCGCTGCTCTGGCGCGACGGACGCTGTCGGAAAGGTATCTATACCGTGTAGAAAACATGCTGTTACACCAAACGCATGCGCTGCTTCACTTACCATCAGGCGTGAACGCAGTCGAGCGCTAGTCTATTTATTTAAAATAAAGCTATAACTCAAGAAAAATTACACCGAAAAATTAAATAACTGAAAAGGGAAAAGTATCCATATGTTGAAAAATACTGAACAGATTTTAATAAAATCTTTACTGTTCCCTAAATTAAAGTAAATGTAAACAAAAAAAAGAATGCTCACATTCTGATTAATAGTTTCGGAGAAATGCGTCCTCTTAATGCTGCGAAAATTTCAACTTTCAAGTTTAACTCAACGAAAAGTTCAGCTTTTCAAAGCGTATTTCCGTCTGCAAACATTGCGCCTTTGGGTGCGAGGTCGCAACTTCAGCTGCGCGTTTTGAAGAACCTTTTGATGAACTATATAATATGTTGTAAAATCTTACAGTTCTCCTAATTTCTGATTTGATTCGGCAATTCATGATTCGGCAATTATTTTCGAGTGGCGATTTTTATCCTGTCTGAATCGAATATTTATTTTACATTTCATATTGCCTACTAAATGTCCATTGTTATTATTTAATCTCTAATATATAACTATCTAATATCAACATAACTTAAATACTTATATGTACCGCACCTACTATAAATTGTACAGGGCTTCGCTGTTATTTTTAAAACTCCTTAGTACCTACATAATATAAGTGAATCGGATGTCCCTTATTAAGAACAACCACAAAACCTACGGGGATATTTTAGTAGCGGATAATGGAAACGTGGATACTTTTTACTGATTGAAATAGGAATATTTGTAAAGATAATGCTCGGTTATCATAAACTAATTGCCTGCTCAGTCAGTCATGTTCGGGTGATAAGTGATAACACAGCTACAAACACTGTTCACACTTGTAGGTAAATATAAACAAGTAGATGATGCCCGCGACTTCGTCCGCGTGGATAAAGGTTTTTGATTCCCGCGGGAACTCCTTAATTTTCCGGGATAAAATTTGTCCTATGCGTTCATCCTGGGTATGAGCTATCTCCATTCCACAGCCAAGTCGGTTCATTTGTTGTGTTGTGAAGAAACAACAACCATTCATCCATCCATCCTCACTTCGCATTTATAGGGGAAAGGAAGGTAAAACGGACCCTGTAGGCAAAAAGGTCCACCTTGATAATTTTGAAACGTGTAGCGCCATCTATGAATTTGTTACGTCAAAATATTGGCTACCATGTCCCCCCTCTCGGTCAGTGTACTCAACTCCAACGACCGCACCTGCACTGATTTAGCAAGGTAAGTTAGTTTTTTTAGACTTTGATGTAAAATTTGCATTTTTCAATTAGCCTACATTTTGGTTTGGTTTGTGATAGTGTGTTCTAATGATTACTGTATATAAACAGACATATGATTAAGCTAATAAACAGGTATGCCGACTATACCTCAGCTTATTAGCTCAAAATTTTTAATTTTTGTTGTTTATAGCAAAAAGGCAAAACGGACCCAGGCAAAACGGACTGGTGTACATCAACATAAAATGATGGTGAACCAACAGTTTTAAAGCCATAATTTTTTGGAACCAAAGTGAAACGGAACCTTCAACATCTACCACAATTATGACTGCCAATAAACGTTGCAATGTATTTCATTTTGCACCTAAAGATATAATGCCTTTTTCAAAAACAGAAAAGATTACAAGAGCTACGTCGTTGAAATAAACAGGCTGAAAAGATTAAAAACCTACTTAGTTCCGAAACACAAAATCTTCAAATAGGAAAAACAAAAGAGAAGACCAAAAAAAAAAAGACCGAAAAGGAAGAAAGTGAAAATAGAACAAAAAATTTCAAAAAAGGGGAAGGCAAGCAAAAAATCTGATATAAAGAGATTAAAAACTAGGAAAAATCATCCAGTACAGACACTCAGTGTCATCGACACTGACACAGTACAGACACTCAATGTCATAGTCACTGACACAGTACAGACACTGAGTGTCTGTACTGTTTTTATGAATTGTACTCGGAATCGAGCGGAGGTTGGGTGCAATGTCCAAATGTCTTCTATGGGCACACTGCGCTTGCGCAGGAGTAGAGGATGAGGATGATGAGACAGTATTTTTATGTGAAAAATGTGATGAAATGTGTAGGTCCATTTTGCCTTCATGTGTGGTCCATTTTGCCTCCACCATGAAGGTAAAACGGACTTTTTGAAGGTATTAGAAATCATCTAATATCTTCGTTGTTTGTAATTTTATCAAAGTCTGATTCATATGTAATGTAGAGTTAATGATGTCGATTATTTTTTACTTTGAATTAGTTTAATAAAATGAATAGTTTCTTTTCTATACTTGTTTTTTTGTTAAGTGGTCCGTTTTACCTTCCTTTCCCCTACTGACTGATTTTTTATACGGATTGAAAACTGAAAGGTCGCAGGTTCGAGCCCCATCCGTTGCACCATTGTCATACCCAGCACAAGCACAAGCTTTTTGCTTATTTGGAGGGGTGAGGAGAATATAAGTTAAGTTCAGCTTGGCTAATATTCTTTAAAAAAAAACATAAAAAATATTAGTAAGTTAGGAGACATTTTGTTACAGTATTACTATTTAAATAAATTACATCCACGATATTTGTTAACTTTGAAAGAGGTCTCGCTAAGAAAAGATAAAGTACTACAATTTGTTTAAGTTACATACGTACATTTAGATCGTTTGCGCAGAAAAGAAGTAATCCCGTCCGACAAAAAGCGGTTGTAAACATCAACGCATCAAATGCAGGCTTTGTTTGTGTGTTACAGAATTAGCACCATTTTTCCTCTACATTAATCACAAACAATAGTTAGGTCTGTCAAATTGTCTTACTCGTAGTTTAAAGCCGTATACAACTGAATTAGCACTTTTTCCATCTAATTTTATCACACAGCTTTCAGAAGGCGTAACATCTGAAAGTCATACAAAGCTTAGTTCTAATGTGTGACGTTGGTAATATATCCTTCTACCTATAACTAATCTCGGACAGTAGTTAGACCTGTCAATTTAACTAGCAGTTTAGACACGTGCACAACAACATTAGCGTCATTTTCCATCTAATTTTAACAGCTAGCTAAGTTTCCCAGGAATCCATTAGTTCAAGTGTCACGTGGTGTATGGCGATTATAATGTAAATACTAGTTCAGCTCGCGAACCACGCGAACTCAATTGAGAATTTTCCATGGAAAGCTTTACGGGCTAATGAAAGTGGAAATAGATCATAACTAGCGCTATCCGAATAACAAATCAACTCTAACAAGCTGTTTAGACATAGGTCGGATTTTCAGAAACGGCTACGACTTATTTACAGAATCGAATAGAAAAGTTTTTTCTTTTAAACTTTTACAAAGTGCTTTTGCATCGTCAAGTGATCTACCACTGGTTCGGAATGCCGTTCCAATCGAGATAGAACCAGAGAGAAACTCGGCGGTTGCTCTTATAAAAATGCAGTAATAATATTACAGTTGTTACCGTCAAAGAATTGTATGGAGCGAGTCGTATCCATTTTATCATTTATGCAATCTTCAATCGTTTGTATTGTATTTCATAAAAGTTGTATAATTGTATAACGTTATGTAAAGGCAAGTCTAAATTGGATCCTGGAATTTTATTATAAAACGTCACGCCAATTCCCACGAAGGACTTTCGGTCTTCATTGAGGCGTAGTTGACTTTTATACCCTAGTGATACTGTACTAAATCAATCAATTTCTTCTTGTAGGGCCATCTCCTATCGGAGGTTGGCAACCATTAGGGCTATCTGCACTTTGGACGCTGCTGCAAGGATCTGGTTCTCCCGCACCATTGGCGCAGGGTTTTAAGCCACTGTGCTCTTCTCTGACCTGTTGGTATTCTTTCTTGAATAACGAGCTGCAGGAGACCTATTTTGCTATTCCTAAGAATCACTTTATATATTGAAATAGGTGTTGTTACAATTTCACACTATAACATTTGGGCGTTTTCTCCTGTTCTTGTTTACCAACCGATAGACATCCATTGCTTCCATTGCTTGACAAAGTGTTCTTGCATGGACTTCCACAGGCCTCGGTCTTGCGCTGCCTGCATCCAGCGGCTCCCCGCGACTCGTTTCTACATTGTTATGTTGTAATTGAACTTTAAACTTTGATACACCTTCATATTTCCCGCCGGCCGGGGTCCCGAGCGCGGGGCGGCCCGTTTTAGACATTTACAACTTCCTTCAGATGTTATGAATCGCGTTTCCTGCGACCTTTGAACAATCCGCGTTATTATTGCTCTATTGGCAACACGGCAACATTGAGTGGGCTGTTTTCATTAAGAACACTGCAGTACTTTTAGTGCTAGTTTGCCGATCTCGATTTATAGATGTCGAGCGTCGTAACTCGTAACACTGAAATGCCCTAATAAAAAGACCAGAATTCTTTGGGCTTTTAGCCTGTTACGTAGATTAAGTTCGGTCAAATCTTACGGCCAGCGAATTAAGCGAATATCATACATCATAATAATGATTTAAGCGAATATGGTTGAGTTAGAGTATTTAAAAGTTTATTCTTTGTTCCTCTTTCCAGTGACTTGGAGCCGGGCGCGGCGACCGCCCCCTCGGAAAGCTCCAGCAGTTCCAGCTTGTCTTCTAGAAGCAATGAGAGCAACACCGTCGCCGCCGACCAGCAAGGTGACCAGAGACAATTATTTTTATAGAATAAAAAGGAGAAAGAAACCGTAATCATGCTATACGACCACAACGCATTTTGGCAATGAAGAAATGCCATAACGCATTCTGACCACGACCGTCGACTTATCGTAAGCGAAATTTTCTGTAGTCGTAAATTAAGTTTTTTTTATTATAAACGATATTTTAAACTATAAAGGATTAAATTAATGTTGAATTTTCCTAGGAAAATAACATATATTTGAAGTTAATACGTCACATTCCTGGGAAATGTCGACGTGCCGTAGTTCTTTATAGTTTCAGATATCGTCTGTAATAAAAAACTCAATTTAGGTAAAAAAATGTCGCTTGCGATAAGTCGGCGGTCATGGCTCGATATATAAATAGTGCAGAGTGCAGGACCCGCCACCACCCACGGCCCCTCCAACCTCGCGGTTATATGGGCCGAAGGTTTGGGAGAGCCCCTGATACTTGCTCTTGGCGTGTTTCCCGGGGCGCTTTCTTGACTCCCTACAAGTTATTTTTATATTTCCATACTCTTCCTTGTCCCTGTGTCACTCTCCCCATTCTGGAGCTGGACATTACTATCGCACGTGTTCTCGCGCGTCTCCTCCGCGGCGCCGTACCTGGTCCCTGCTCGCTCCGAACCACTCCGCCTCTGGTGCCACTGGTGTGCGAACTCCCGCAGCCGGTTGTAGTTTTAGTGCAGAGTGCAGTGATTCTCACGCCGTATCTCCCCGCAGCCTCCCAGTCGGACTGGTCGGAGGAGGAGGACCCGCTGGCCGCGCAGTGGACCGACAGCCTGCCGCCGCACATGCGCGACTCCGTGCTGCTGTCGGCGCGGATCCGGAAGCGACAGGAAGTTATACATGGTGAGAGATGCGAATTGTCGTTCGTGTGCTGAGAGGCTTCCATCAAAGACGTGTCCCCAAGCTATTTGGCATTCCGGCACGATGGTGTAAAGAAACCGATTAGTGGTGTGGGTTTAATTAAAACTGCCATACCCCATGCCATATCATTTTTGATTAAAACCATTTCCCTGTCTAAGTTAGTTCGCCACCATTTTAGACTGCATCGTTACTTTTCAGTAGATGACATTTCAGTCAAGGACTATCTAGTCATAAATAAAACAAACAGGCATGAATAAAAAAACATAACTGGAGTTGCTTTTCGAGCCACCTTATCTGAGACAAATATCCAAAAAAACCAATAATTTCCAATGTGGGTTACACAAATGTTCGTATCGGTCCTCAGAGCTGATTGTGTCGGAGGGCTCCCACGTGCGCTGGCTCAAGGTGCTGGGCGTGGACTTCCTCAAGCCGCTGGAGCGGCAGCCCACGCTGCTGCCGGCCGAGGAGCTGCGCGCGCTGTTCCCCAACCTGCCCAGCGTGCGCGAGCGGCACGCGCGCCTCTACGCCGAGCTGCGCGGCGTGCGGAGCGACGCGCCCGACCACGTGGTGCAGATCCGGCCCGTCGCCGACGCCATGCTGAACACCGTGAGTTGCTGCCTCGACCTGAAGAGCCGCAGGCCCTCGTCCCCAACAGGGAGAGGGATACTGACCATGTGGTGCCATGCTGAATACTGTTAGTTACTTCCTCGAGCCGAGGAGCTCCGAGCGCTATCCCCAACCAGCGGGTGTGCGAGAGAGTTTCCTGGTGGTCTGGAAAAGTGGCAGCTGCTGAGTTTCTTGCCTGCTCTTCTCAGCACCTTTGCGAACCGGTAGCGGAGCCTTGTCATAAGTCTTATTAGAGAATTATTTCACAATAACAGCCCACTCATGTCCACTACGATGCAGAGGAAACAAGCTTTCTTTGGACTAGAATTACCGACATATCTCATTATCTATGTTGGTAATTCTATTTTAATTCTTGGCGGATACTATCTCTAAGCTTTCCTGAGCCTTCTCGAGAGCCACGTCATGAGATGAGAGATTTATTTATTAAGCCTCGATCGGACTATGATTTCAAAAATGATCTTTTTTCTATATTTTTCTACTAGCCATGTGCCCTTTGGCAAGGCCTCTCCAATTTTTCAACCGTTTCTATTGGCTGCTTTTCTTGTCCTCAGCTCGGCGACTCCGGCTACGCGTCGTGCCTGTCCAAGTTCTGCCGCGGACAGCGCATGGCGCTGGACTCCCTGCGCGAGCGGCGCCGCAAGAACAAGGAGCTGCACCAGTTCCTGGCGGGCCGCGAGCAGCTGCCGCGCTGCGGCCGCCTGCAGCTGCGGGACCTGCTCGCCTGCGTGTGGCAGAGGTGAGTGGAACCGGTACGAGCTGGCGTCCTCGGCTTGCTGTTCCGTGAAACCCTCAGATATTTAAGGCAAACCAAAATTATTTTGCTGAAATTCGCCAAACTAGATAAATCTGTATGGTACAACGTACCGCTCTTCCAGTAGCAGAACAAACACCGGAATAAAGTAACACCACACCAATCCTTCAGAATCCAGGGTTCGATTCCAAGCACGCATCTCCGATATTTGGAAGCTATGTACGTTTTAATTAATTAAATATCACTTGCTGTAATGGTATAGGAAAACGGCGTTAGAAAACCTGCACACCTAAGATTTTTCCAAAATGTTCAGATGTGTAAAGTCTGCTAACCCGCACTTGACGAGCGTGACTGTGGCCTAACCCTCGTCATACGAGAGGAAATCTGTACCTGAAGGAACAGAACCCATGAAAAAAGGAGAAAATACTCTCAGATACCAGACTAAAGTCGTTCGTCTAGGAGCTTCCCACGCTATGCTGCTATTTAGTTTTCAGAACACATTTTTCCCTAGAGATGAATATCTGTGAGTAGAAGGACCAGTAGCCTAGTTTTTAGAACCGCGATCTCATATTCGGGGTAAAAGTCGGAGATTGAATCCGCGATCACAGAAAAGGAGGCTGAAGTCCCAACCACTAAGGTTATCATCGATTCCTTAAATTCTCATTTCCAAGGTTGTATTCTCGGTTCCAGGCTTACCAAATACCAGCTGCTCCTCGAGAGCATACTCAAGACAGTCGCAGAGGACGCGTGCGACAACGAGGAGGCCGATAGTGTGGACGACATCACCCAGCTCAAGAAGGCTCTGAATGTCGCCAAGGAGGTGTTGCACAGTGTTGACACGGCCATACGGACCGCGGAGAACGAGCATCGGTAAGGGCCTTCCACTTTTTTTTTTCGTGTAGTGCCGTCTACAAGAAGTCTGCCGTCTCCTGTCGGAGGCTGGCAACCAT
Organism: Hipparchia sbordonii; assembly: GCA_038048805.1. Lineage (NCBI taxonomy): Eukaryota > Metazoa > Arthropoda > Insecta > Lepidoptera > Nymphalidae > Hipparchia > Hipparchia sbordonii. The sequence continues at coordinate 257,919 of CM076117.1, read as the reverse complement.
TAGAGCTATCTGCACCTGGACGCTGCTGCACGGAACAAGGATCGGGTACTTTTCCCATACCTCTGGCGCAGGTGCTTAAGCTACTATGTTCTCCTCCGACCAAGTGGTCTTCGGCCAGCTATTTTTCCGTGTATGATGAGCTGCAGGAGGTCGCACTTGGTATCGACTTTATTAAATTGAAACATATTTAAATAATGTTCTTCTCCATTATAAGCATAGTCCAATTTTAGTTTATGGGCTTGGGACACAAAATTGTTTGCTTTAATTAATTTTGCCTGTTCGGAGGCTTTGGGCGTGGCTCCATTTGGGAATGCGCCATGGAATTGCTTAATCCGATGGGGTATGGTTATTAACACTACCGTACCCCTTCCAAGTTGACCTCCCATGTTGACGACGAAGAGAACAGCTAAAGTTTTTGCCGTCTCTTCTCAGTCAGTTTTGTCAACCGGCGGTAGCTGATTCTTACGATAAGTTATGAGCCCTGACACGTAACAATAAGATTGACAGGTTGACTGACCTACAGGAAATAAATCATATTGAGTTATTGGCATTGTCTTCCAGGTTACGCTCAATCCAGAACAAGCTAGAGGTTCGCATCCCGGGCGGGGTGGGCGGCAGTGGAGGGGAGTTCGAGGAGCTGAAGAGGTTAGACCTGACGTCCCACTCGCTCAAACACGAAGGGGAATTGTCCCTGAGGACTGACACTAAGAAGATCAGCGTGCTTGTGAGTATTCCAACCTTGTTTTACCTTCTTTATAAGCCGACAGAAGTCCACTGCTGAACAAAGGTCTCCTGCGTAGACTTCCACTCTTGTTTTATACTTTAACTTTTTTTCTATTTGGAGTCAGGTTTTAGTAAAATAAAAAGTAGCATATGCCACCTTCCAGGTCCTCAAAAAGTACCATATGTCCAATTCAATTAGTAATTCCAATTTAAACCATATGTATGCATCCCTATTGGATAAAAAATGTATGGATTGTCCGGTGCGCTCGGCAGGCGCTGCTGCTGGAGGACAGCCTGGTGCTGCTGCAGCGCGAGGGCGACAAGTTCGTGCTGCGCCCGCTCGCGCAGCCCAGCCACGCCTCGCACGCCGCGCTGCTGTCGCCGCTCATCAAGTGGTGGGTATACTCCTTTACTGCTGGATGATGGTCTCTTGCATGGACCCGCCTGAATCCAGCGGCCCCTGCGACTCGTTTGTGTCGTCGGTCCATCTAGTGGGGGGTCTGCCAACACTGCGCTTTCCGGTGCGGGGTCGCCACTCCAGCACCTTGGGACCCATCGACCATCAGCTCTTCGAACTATGTGTGACTCTTTAACTTAATACTTCTCAATCCATTGCGCGGTCAAGGGTTGAGGTGATAGTCCACCACTCTGGCCTAATGCACTTCACACACCTTTGAGAACATTATGGAGAACTCTCAGGAGTGCAGGTTTCCTGACGACGTTTTCTTTTACCGCCGAAGCATGTGACTATTTAATTGCTTAAAAGCACATCACTCCGAAAAGTCAGAGTGAGAGACATATTAAAAGAAAGCAAATTATCATTAAACTAGCTTTTGCCAGCGACTTCGTCCCCTTTACAGTCATTTTTCAAAGAAAAACCTCTGGGAATCCTGTGTTTCCATGATAAAAACCTCCTTAACTATACCCAAAAAATCACGTCTATTCGGTTTCTCCATTGTCACGCGATTGAAAGACAAACCAACAAACACGCTTTCGCATTTATAATATCGATTGAGAGGCCCAGCGATGCGGAATCTGACGTAGAGACAGATGACCAACGGTCTCGCTATGCCCGCAGGGACAAGGTGTTGTTCCGGCCCAACGCGGCGGTGCGCAACACATTCTTCCTGATGAACATCAACGGCATACAGATGCACGAGCTGTCCGCCAACACCACCAACGAGTACCTCACGTGAGTAGCAGACACGACCAACGGTCGCGCTGTGCCCGCAGGGACAAGGTGTTGTTCCGGCCCAACGCGGCGGTGCGCAACACATTCTTCCTGATGAACATCAACGGCATACAGATGCACGAGCTGTCCGCCAACACCACCAACGAGTACCTCACGTGAGTAGCAGACACGACCAACGGTCGCGCTGTGCCCGCAGGGACAAGGTGTTGTTCCGGCCCAACGCGGCGGTGCGCAACACATTCTTCCTGATGAACATCAACGGCATACAGATGCACGAGCTGTCCGCCAACACCACCAACGAGTACCTCACGTGAGTAGCAGACACGACCAACGGTCGCGCTGTGCCCGCAGGGACAAGGTGTTGTTCCGGCCCAACGCGGCGGTGCGCAACACATTCTTCCTGATGAACATCAACGGCATACAGATGCACGAGCTGTCCGCCAACACCACCAACGAGTACCTCACGTGAGCAGCAGACACGACCAACGGTCGCGCTGTGCCCGCAGGGACAAGGTGTTGTTCCGGCCCAACGCGGCGGTGCGCAACACATTCTTCCTGATGAACATCAACGGCATACAGATGCACGAGCTGTCCGCCAACACCACCAACGAGTACCTCACGTGAGTAGCAGACACGACCAACGGTCGCGCTGTGCCCGCAGGGACGAGGTGCTGTTCCGGCCCAACGCAGTGTCCGTTTTATATTTGTTGAAACTTGTATATATAGTCTTCCGAGTTCATTATTTCTCTATCGCGATGTAGGATCGCCTGTCTTAGTGCGATTGTGCTTTGGACATTGTTGTGGATCGTACAGCGCCATCTAGTTACATCGTTGTATTATCATCGCTCAAGGAACGGCATTCTGGATCAGTGGTAGATTCATTTGGCTATCCGAAAGCACTTTGTAAAAAAATATTCTATTCTATTTTTGTTTAAATATGTAGTAGCTAAACATTATATTATAAAATGATTGCTTTTTTAACCAGCTGGGTGAAGCACATACAAGAGTCGCCGCTGGCGCGCCTCGCGGAGACCAAGCCCAGCCTGACGCCGTCGCACCAGCACGCCAGGTCCACTGATGACTCGGGTGAGTTTCCATTACAATGATATATAGATAAGTATTTATTCACCAAAATGCAGGTACAATAAGATGGTACAGAAAATCGAGCCGAATACTTTGCACCAGGAAAGGTGTATGAAAAGTTCAATACTTATATCCTGCAGTAACTAATGGCTAACGAGAAAATTTTGTCTACCATCCACTTTGATATCTTTGGAAATGGGTAGACAAAATTTTTCCCTAGTGTGCATGCCCACTAGAAGGGCTCAAATGGATACTATTTTATTTTTAATTCAATGACAAGATAGTCTTTGACTGCGATTTCACCTGATGGTGCAGCGACGATGCAGTCTAAGATCGTAGCGGGCTAACTTGGAACAGGTATGGCAGTGCACATCAACCCGGTTTCTGCACGCCATCGTGCCGAAACGCGAAATCGCTTGGCGGCACGTCTTTGACGGTAATGCCTCCAACCAGACTAAAAATCTAATTTTCCGTAGTTTACAGGTATGGATTTCTTTAAATTAGTCGATAACAGTGGGATTGTCTCTTTCAGGTATAAACGTATCCCGGAACCCGTCGGACGCGTCGGAAAAGTCCACCGCGTCCAGCGCGCCAGCCGACGAGCCCTGTGAGAGCGAGCGAGACAGGGTATCGCTGGAGCGAGACGACACCAGCAACACCAGCGAGCGGGACAAGCGATCCATGGAGAGAGAGGAGGATAATGACAGAGAGGCGCGGGCCGCGTCCGTCGACAAGGAGGAAACTGGCGACGATAGGCATAAGTGAGTTCATTTATCTGACTGCGTAATGCAATGCAAAGTGACTTTTTTTTTTTTTTCAAAACTTCTTTATCAAAAAGCGATAGACTTCCACTACTGGACAAAGATCTCTTGCATGGACTTCCCATAGGCTTTGGTATTGCGCCAATGCGATTGCCTTGAATCCAATGAATCCCAGCCGATTAATTTGATATCGCCGGTCCATCTGCCAACACTGCGTTTTCTGGTGAGGGATCGCTATTCCAGCACCTTGGGATTCCAGCAACCATCGGCTATTTGAACTTCGAATTCTTCATAACGTGATAGCAAATCGAAATAAAATCGTATTACCTCAATTAAGTACCAGAAAGTCGTTTGTAGGAATGGGCGTGATGAATTTTGTTTTTTTTTCAGACAAAACGCGACAGTGGGTCGCATCTCGACGCACGGCGGTGACGCGTTGCCGGCGCTGGAGCCCAGCGCGGCCGTGCTGGTGCTGCCGCCGTCCGGTGCCGTACACACCGCGCAGCGCGCGTTCTCGCACCAAGGTAACGTGCAGCACGCAGCAATGGGTCGCGTACAACGCGTGACAGTGGGTCGCGCACAGCACGCGACTGTGGGTTGCGTACAACACGCGACTATGGGTTGTGTACAACACGCGACTGTGAAGAAAATAATTTAAAAAAAGCCTACATTTTTTTTACGTATTTGTGAGTACGACAATGTAACGGCTCGATCGAGCTATTAACCTTACAGTACAGTCTTCACTGCACTTATCCTACGCTTTTTAGCGATAAAGCCATTTGTACTCAGTTTTGTATATTATTATACGCACTACTAAAATTTGGAATGCCCTTCCGGCTTCCGTTATCTTTTCTTTTTGTACTTGTGGATAATAAAAAATATTTGTATTTTATTAATTAATTAATTCCGTACCGTGCGGTCGGCAGAGCGCCTGCGCCGCTTGGACGAGGCCATCAGCCGCGCGCTGCGCGCCAAGAGCGCCGTGGTGGCCGAGCTGCTGGGCGTGCCGCCCAACAGCTTCACGCATCTGGCCGAGCTGGCCATCGCCGACACCATGGGCCAAGTCGGTGAGTTGACCCTAACCACCATAAATGGTTAATAAAACCAACATACGCAATAACGTTTTTTTTTTTTTTCGTTTCAACCCACAAACCTTTGTCAAATTAAATACATATATAATGCAAAGGAATAAAGTTAACTTTTCAATTGATATGTTGTGTGGGTTGACTCTGTTGCGTATGTACGTCCAAATACAACGTCGTTTTTAATTCAATTGGATTTTTGATTGTTTGTCAAAATGTGGATATTCATCAATTACAATCTAAAATGGAACATGTAAGAACATTTGTAAAAACAGAAAAAATCGGTCGGAAAATAAAACAAATAAGTTATAAGCTGTTTTAAACCTTAAATTAAGTAGCTTTAGTTCGTTTTCTTTCGTCGAACCCATCCTTGCTGTCGCTAACTTAAATGGCGCAGTCGGTAGGATTTATTTACGATACAAGCTTTTGCCCGCTATTTTTTGCGAAATCGAAGCATGAATGTGGAGATCCGTAGAAGATTCAGAGTTATCGACACAGCCTTACAGTTCGAAAAACTGTTGGGGTCCTATGGTGCTGGAGTGGCGACCCCGCACCGGGAAGCGTAATGTTGGCAGACTTCTACCAGTGGACGGACGATTTCACGTCCATTGGATACAGATGGTACAAGATCGTATTCTGTGGCTAGTTTGAATGATGATGATACTCGAGCGTTTAATGTTTGTAGGACTGACCGTAATGTTTTGAAATGTATTTTTGCAGACATTTGCGGTGGTCTGCTGCCGTGCGAGGGCGACAGCGCGCCCGACCTACATCAGCTGCTGTTGGCTGCGCAGGCGCAGGGTGAGTGCTGCCTCATGAGAGCAGAATAGAGAAGAGACATGTGCGAGATGTAGTCTAAGATGGAACTGGGCTCACTTGGGCTTTCAAAAGCTATGTCAAATCTTAGTTTTTGAAAAATTACAGTAAACTAGCAAACCCGGCGAACTCCGTTTCGCCACCAGATGGCTTCGATGCTATGTATCAGAGATGGCGCTGTATGTGAAAAAAGATTTTCCCGCTTTTCTGTTGAGATTTTTCCTGAATTTTCTTTGCTATAAACCTCACGGAGCCCGAGACCTTTCCAACGAATGCAAAACTGTGGAAATCGGTTCGTGCGTTCTGGAGTTATAGCGTCAGGAAGGAAAACCCGACTTATTTTTATATATTAGATTTTCCACTATACGTATACGTACTTCTAGTCTCTTCTAAAGTTTAATTAAGTTCTAAAGTCCCGAGCCTCAGACAGATTAATTTCTTTTCGGTCGTGCCTGCCAATGATGGAATAGAGTTTGCACATTTTGGCGTATCCAATGAAGAGTGATTGCAGTGACTGATATTCAGCTTGGAAGATATTATTATTCAGGTTTGTAGTATTGTGATGTACTGTTCGTGTGCACAGCTAACCAGCTGACGGAGACGCTCAGCGGAGCCCTGGCGCTCAGCGAGGCGAGCGCGGTGGCGGCGCGCAGCGGCCGGTGCGACTCCTGTCGGAGGCCTAGACACGTGCTCGAAGGTGAGTGACTAAAGTTGTTTACATGGAAGTTCGCTAATGTGCCGATAGATGGCGCTGATTGAAGTTACCTCTCGTGACACTTTTTTTTATTTTAATATATACTAGCGCTTGACTGCGATAACACTTGATGATAGGCAAACATGCAGGGGCCCAAGTCTGCTATTGTAATTGTAGTTCTATTGTCTATCAATGACATCCCAACTGCTATTTTTAGCAATTTTGGTAGTCTACTAATTCAATGGCGTCACAATTGTTTTCCTATGGTTTGCCACTGACACATCTAGCTTTGAATCTAGCTTAAATAAACGTTTTTAATATGTAGTTTTTTTTGAAACTCATTTCGGTAAACGCTTTTTAAGCTAATGGCAATACCGAGGTATCATTGAATTACAATCCAAATATAAGAAATCGAACGACCATTGTGAATTTAGTAGACTACGAAATTTTGGACCAATGATAATTGAATTGTAATTGTATTGCGGTTCAATGATAATGACATGTAAAATAGTAGACTTGGGGCCCAGATGTACTTAATGGTCATTTAACAAGAAACATTAAATTGTAAATAAACGCGGCTTCAATATGGATAATAAAAAAAGACTGAGATCAGTGGACTACACTAGAGGATTAGTCAAAAATGACCATTGTATTAATTTCAGAAAGCAACCAGCAGCCGACGGAAGATCTCAATAGAAGTGCAGAAGGCGCGGACAGACACGAGCGAGGCAAGGACAAGCTGGACGGCAGCGCGGAGGCCGACGCGTCCTACGACTTGTTGGCGGACTTGTCGGCCAACGAGCCGCACATCGACTCCGTTTTAGGTAAAGTACCCGCAAACTTACAATTTCCCAGTCGGACAACTAAATCGCAGGAAATACGAATAGGCATAGTGACTAACTAGCTTTTGCCCCCGCGACTTCGTCCGCGTGGAATTAGGTATTGGGTTGGAATTTTCAAAAACTGTGACACACGTACTTCTTTATTTTTAACTGAAAGCTCAAATACCAACTTTGATGGAAACAGCTTGAAAAATGACGGAGTTTCATATAAACTTCCATCCCCTATTTAAACCCCTTAAGGGTGGAATTTCCAATAACCCTTTCTTAGTGTGCGCCTACGTCATAAAAGGAACCAACTGTAAAAATTTCAAGTTTCTAACTTCAGTGATTTAGGCTGTGCGTTGATATCTCAGTCAGTCAGTCAGTCAGTCAGTCAGGACTTTGAATTTTATATAAGTATATAGATGGTAGTCCACACATCTAATCCAACTACGTCGCTATGCCGAGATAGTGCGATATAGTCTTCGGGCACCCTAACTCTTTAATCGCACCTTTATATTATAAAAAGAGTTTTCGTTTTGACGCGTAACTTATTTATCAATTTCTCTGAAATCTTTCAGGATGTAAGAAAATGTAACAAAACTAACAGCAATCTATTTTAATATTATAATATAAGGAATACGGGAATAAAATAGTCATTTGTTCAACAAGATAGATTCATTTTTGTTGCGAGTGCCTAGTTTGAACCCGTAGCGAGCGAAGAATTTTATAATAGAATCACGAGCGTTAGAATCCTGAGCGTAGTGAGGGATTCAAAGGCACAAGAAACAAAAACTTTGCTATCGTGTGTTACTTTTTTCACCTCACTAGTAGTAATAGTTAGTTTTTAAGATTATAATGTACAGAATAAACAAATATTTCAAAAAAGGCGCCTTTGCTCACTGGCTTTTTTTTTAAATACTTATAATAATATTAGGCAACCTCAAGTTGACTAATATCCTCCTATCCCCTACAAATAAGCGTAAAGCTTGTGTTAGGAGTGGGTACGACAATAGTGCAACGGGTGGAATTCGAACCTGCGACCTTACTGTTTTCAGTCCGCACCTTAAACCGTTGGGCTATTGAGGCTCTATAAACTTTAACGAGGCTTTAGACGGCAAAGGCGCCCTTTTTGAGCTAGTGAGGGGAAAAAGGCTTTTTATAACGGCTGCAAACGGAAGGCGTAAGTTTATAAACAAATGTAAAGGATATTTATTGAAAAAGGATTTGCAATCAACCGCTGTTGGATAGATCTTTGTTCTTTTTTGTTTTTTCATATTTTTCTCTTTTTCTTATGTTGTTCTTATATTTAAATTTTTTTTTTTTTAAATTTAGTATACTTAATGTGTATGATTGTTAGTTATGTGTAGTAATGCGAACTCGCCATCCTCAACATAAACGCAAAGTTTCCTGAGGATGGCATATGAAATAATCAAATGTATTGTGTACAGATCTTAATCAATAAATTAAAAAAAAACTTGAGAGGTGTCAAGGGACACCCGGATGGAACGAAGTTCAATGCGAAATAGAAATGAAAATATCTGGCTTGCTTTCTATAAGAGAGAGAGAGACAGACAGAGAAACATGCGACGCCTATAGCAAAAAGTGTCGTGACAACTTTTCGTAAGAATTTTTTCCGTCTAGCCCCCTTTCACAACGCGCGATAAGGAACTTCGTTCCAAAAAAAAAATTTATTTATTTCATTATGTACGGTCAGACGGCGAGGTGGGCGAGGCGAGCGCCGCGCGGCTCGCTAGCCGCCTGGTGGGCGGCGTGTGCGGCATCCAGGCGGCGCTGGCCGCCATGCTGGGCGCGCTGCCGGCGCTGGAGCGGGAGCGGCGCGGCCTGAGGGCCGAAGTCGCCACCTTGCGAGACCGGATGGACGCGTTGAGGCATCGGCATGGTAAGTTGGACGTTCGACCCCGTCCGATCTAATCCCGACCTAATCCGACCCGATGTGACCTTATCCGATCGAGCCAGGATAGGAATGATACGTTGAGGCTAAGGAGTGATATTTTTTTTTTTTATTTGTTAACAAGATAGTCCTTGACTGCGATCTCACCTGATGGTAAATGACAATGCAGTCTAAAATGGTAGCGGGCTAACTTGGAAGGGGTATAGCAGTGTAAATTCAACCCATACTCCTAATCGGTTTGTACACGCCATCGCTCTACACGCCATTTACTTCTTTATCAGCTGATAGACGTCCACTGTTGGGCAAAAGTTTCTGGCACGGACTTCCACAAGTCTCGGTCTCACGCTTAAACTCTTAACTCACTTTATTGTGGAAACACTGTATACATAGCATATTTTTTTTAAAGAGCAACCGCCGAGTTTCTTGCTGGCTCTTCTCATTCCGAACCAGTGGTAGATTCATCGACGATTCAAAAGTACTTATAAAAGTTTATTTGAATAAAAAATATTTCTATTTCTAATGCCCAATCTGTTTCTCTGCGGCAACGTACTGGAACGCAAAAATGCTTTTGGTGCGGTATTGTCGTTTACCTTTCGTAGGGGGAATTCTTTTCCAGACATTAATCCATCTAACTAATTGTTACAGATTACCAAATGACGGAGGAGATTTTCCCCAAAGCCGCCGACCCGTCGATACAGGTGCGTGGTTCCGACACCATTTAAAATAATTAATCGTCGGTCATTAATTCACGAGTTTATCTCAAAACGGGTTTTTTTAAAATATTTATTGCTATTAATTTCTGTTGTTATCTCATAATACAACATCTTATTTACTATTTGTTTTACATCTATTTGCTATTTTATTTCTATTATTATGTCTATATATTATCCTACTATTAGTATGTTTTGTCATATAATGGATGCGATGGTTTTTTTTTCCTCAAAACAAAACCTCAAAACGGGTTAACTGTGAGTGTATTTAATGACTTTTTTTTAAAGCGGGCTAATTTATCAGACTACTAGCGGCCCGTCCCGGCTTCGCACGGGTGGACATAAGATTAAATATAGCCTATGTTACTCAGGGTGAATGTAGCTTTCCAATGGTGAAAGAATTTTTGAAATCGGCACAGTAGTTTTTGAGTTTATTCATTACAAACATACACACAAAAATACAAATCTTTCCTCTTTACAATAGTAGTGTAGATAAATTACTATAGTTCAGAAAATTAAATTCTCATATATATCAGTTAGGAGTAAGGATTAGTGTAGTTAGTAGTAAAACGAGAAATAACATTGAATTAATGATTTTTATTCTTTCTATCCACAGGACCAACCGAGTAACGGGGGTTGATCAGACTCCGTAGCGTCAGACCCGCACCGAACCGAGGACCTGCGCGGCTCTCCGCGCTGCCACTGCGACATCGCGACCGACATGACGTCACTCAACTAACAGTACTTGACGAAAACGCGCAATTTTTTCCAAAAAAATTCGACTCCTATTTTCGTGAAAAGTTACATCAAAATCGATTTAGCATTTTTTTTTAAATTTCGATCTATAATTTATATTATTAAAAACCGCGTCGTTGTCCAATCGAATGAAGATACCGTACTAATACTGTGTATATTTTGTAATTTGTAATCAATTTTCTGTTACCTTGTCAGTTTTTTTTTGTAAGTAATAAAATTAATAATTGTTAAGTCTTAAAATAAAAATATTTTTCTTTTTTTTTTAATATTCCATACGTAAGGTTTAAAAGATTATGTGATCGCTTGTGTAAAAAATACATATTTTGCGTAGCAGTAAAATTATATTTCTATGATAATATTATATATAATTTAAGTGTAAATAGTTGTATGTTATGTGTTATTATATTATTATTGATTATGTCAGTAAAGTGGCATTCGTTTTTTGGAAAAAAGTATTATTTTGACAATATTTATATACGTATATGAAGAAGTTTGCTTGAAATTTTTATCATTATATTATTATAATATTATATCGATCAATTTTACCATAACAAGTGGCCCATATATTATAAAAAATTATGTATTTTTATACCCAAAATATTTTTTATGGCTTATATTTTTCTGAGATGCTTTTTCCGAAAAATTTAAATTTCTACTCAAAATAATTTTTTTTAGCAATCATAATCATTAAATTAAATTCTATCAACATCGTATGTATAATATATTATATATTTTTTAATTTTATTATTTTAACTAAACATTTCGTTTGCATTTTTTTATCTTACATTGTGGAAAAATTATGTATGGGTTCACTAATATTCCGAGCGTTGTACAAACACACAGACATGTCGATTTACTGTAGTTAAGATTTAGACGATCCATAACTTAATAATTAATGATCTATAGATCACCACACCAAGTGCCCAGAACTTTAGTACCTTGCAAATGCCATATTAACTGACGTGTGTAAGTTACATAAGCTGTTTAATTTATATACATTTTGACAGGTCAAGCGACATTGAGTGTTGCTACCAAATGGATGGGTGATCGATTTTTGAAAATCGCTTTTTCGAATGTATACCATTTTATATATAATATCTTATTGATATAGGAATTGATTTATTTCCGGAAATACGTATTGAAAATACGTTAATTTATTTTAAGTAATATTGTATATGTATAAATATATATTAAACAGCTTTGTATATAAAATGTATACATTAGAAATGATTGTACCTAAGCATTGTGTAATATAGAATTATAAACATTGCCATTGTAGCTGTGTTTTTTGGAAAAATATACTATAACCATAGAGAATAACCCATATTCCAAGGGGTCTTTTTAATATGAAAATATAATTAATTATTAAAATTTAATTAATTGAATTTAATTCATTTACGATTTATAGATAACCAATTAATTGGTTAAATTATTCAAAACTCTGTTTCATTGTTTCGCTGTAATTTTGTTATATGCGATATTTAAAATTCCTGAAGTTTTAATAGAATTGACGTGAAAAACTGTTTAATTTCTTTCATTAATTAATTAAATGGGTAAACCCATTAATTGGTGTACTTCTGTTGAATATCATTAAGACCCCTAATAAACGTCATTTAACGTAAAAAGTACGTAGTCTATATATTTTGTATCGTAGGCTAGAATTTAGACCAAAAGAACCCATCCAAGTATACATTTAATATGTGATGTTATTGCACGACCTTTTGCAATGCGATTTATTGTAATATATAAGCGTATTTACAGGATTTGATGGAGCTTCCGGCTCGTAAGTAGAACAGAAATGTTAAATTATTATAGTCTATAATCCGTTCTTTAATGATGGTATGTATTTAATGGGGCGTATGAAGCGTTTATTATCAAATTATTCAATTAATTGGTTAATAATAATTACAAATTAATAAATCGAAGACAAGCTTTTTAAAAACATAAATCTGGATTATTTTTGTTACTTTTTATGCTTTCATGTATAATATTGAATCTAATTTTTGTCTAATATAATATGTATTTTTTCTAACTTCATACGCCCCAGATCTTTGATAGAAATATATTATTATAACATATATATTATAAAGTATTGGATACATCCGTCGCTTCCTAGCTTCCGTACGACAAAGTAAATTGTAACAAATAGATAGTTGTATCAATAAAGCCGTTACAAAGATACCTTTTACTGTTTTATTTACTTACCGAAGTAAGAAAAGGAAAAAATCCTAATGCGCTTGTTTGTTGGGTTGTCCTTCAATCACGCAACAACAGAGCAATGTAACGACGTAATCCGACATCCTGTTTCCCAGTTTTCTACTGCGTCATCAGATTTTCCTTCTCGAACCTTGATCATCATCTATCTAACATCCATTCTGATGAGACCAAAAACATTATCTGCTGTGAGTTGCTAAGGAGTTGGGTATGGATATTATTTCCACCGTTTTGCCTTGTTGTATTTGATAAAACTGACCGAAGGGATAAAGATTTTATCCTTACAAAGTCATTATTTTTATCTATACTCGTGATTTTGACAGTTAATAGGTGATTCGTAGGTGGTTTTTGTCTGTGGTTTTTGTTTTCGTTTGACCCTTTCAAAAGTCAAAAAAGGAAAAGTTTATCCCTTTCACTTGTCCCCATGCTCTATCCGGGGGAAGTTGCTCCACTTGTAATGTCAAATAGGGATAAACTTCTCCTTTCCCCTGTCGCCATGCTCTAGCATAGGGAAAAGATAGGTTTATCCCCTGTCAGTGGATAAAATCGGGGGATAAAGCTTTTATATCCTGCCCATGCTCCCAGTGCTGCCTATGCTCATCCTGCAGGGGTTAATAAATATAAATAGATTTGTGACGACGCTATTTATTTACAGAGTTGGTTACAACAAACACGTTTTTACTCCCCTATCACAACAATACATAAAATACACCGAACACAAGTAAGACGCGCGACAACGCGACCCCGGCCGCGGCGCCCGTCGTCGCTCCCGTCATCACGCGCTCCATGTGCGACAGGATTCTTCGCTTCGTGTTCTCCAGTTCTTCAGTTTCACTGTTGTTCGTTGGCCTGAGAAGAAGACGAATTTCATAATAATTATGTAGTGTTTTATCTAGTTATATAAAAAGAAAAGGTACGCATAGCTCAAACCACTAGACGGATTGGGCTGTTTGGTATACAGATAGGTACTACTCGTACAATTAAAGAATGTGATTGAAAATGGTGTCGCTTCTGTTCACCTCTCACTCGCACACTGTCGCTATCTATACTCACACTCGCCGATACGGACAACAACAATAAACTGATAAAATGACCGTCTTTATTTATTTATTTATTGGTAATCAACAGCGTGTAGAACATAATTTTACAAGATTATTTTAATCACAACACACTAATATTATAAAGGTGAAAGTTTGTACGTGTATATGGGCGCCAACGTTATATTTCTATTTTATGTTATATTTCTATTTTGTGTTTTCTATTTTATGTTTAGATTGATAGTTAGTTTTGTATAAAATATGTTTAATAAGATAACTTCCGTTTGATTTGTATTAATTATTATTAAGAGTATTGTTTTGATTTCCGTTTGGTTTTATGCTAAAATTGTCTCTTTTGATTTCCGTTTAATTTATTTAATTATTAAGAGTATTGTTTTGATTTCCGTTTGATTTATACTTTAGTGTCGTTTTTGATTTCCGTCTATATTGAAGTTGATTTCCGTTTAAATTTAAAATAATTAAGAGTGTTTGACTTCCGTCGGGTTATTATTAATTTAAGATTATAAGTCTTGTTTTTGATTGGAGGCATAAATACCGTTGTAACGTAGAAGAGGGGCTTTTTAGTGTCTTGCATTGTAAGAGTAAACATACGGTGTGATCAAGTGAATAAAGTGAAGTGATAATAATTGTATCAGTGATTTTCTCTATCTACCTTAACGTTGTGCGACAAACATGTCTGATCCTGATGCCAACGAGGATACTACGCCGACAGCAGCGGTGGGATCCAGCTCACCCATACTAAGGATTTCTGGATCCCGGGTCGAACTGATGACGTCCAGAAATGGGGCGACTACACTTCGGATCAAGCCAGCAGCTTCGCAGAGTGCGCAACCACGGATTGGACATTTTTCAAGATAGTGCGTGATTGGACATTTTTCAAGTGAGTGGGTTCACAGGTAATTGATGCTCTTATTACTGGTATCTGGCCTGATTTTATAAAATGTGAATTGTTACGAAATATGCCTGACTCTTTGCCCAAAATTATTTTACGTTTTGAAAACATATTATCTTAAACGTGACCGACACAAAACTGACGATACAGACAAAAATCCTTTTAACAAAAAAAACCCCGACTTTCGGAAACTCCTAGTTCAATGGATCAGTCTATCGTTTGTTACAAATGTAGAAAGCCTGGTCACCGTGCCTTTGATTGTACAGAAAAACCAATGGAGTCTAGTATATCCGCAAAGTTAACCACTCAAGTTACGCCAGATAATCCGAATTTAATTGAATTTAAATATTCTGAATATTCCGAGAAAGTCCGTAAATTTTTGTGGTTCTGTTGCATGACTACCGTCAAAATTGGTGTTAAAACCTACGATTGTCTGCTTGATTCGGGCGCAGACTGCTCGTTAGTACAAAAAAAAACTGTCTCTGGTTCAATCCCAGGCAAAAGAAAGACTGTTAATACAAATTTTACTGGAATTAGTGGCGTTAATGTCACATGTTCCCAAACTGTAACAACAATTGTTGAAATCGATTAATTTAGTGTCGAATTAGAATTATATATTGTGGAAGATCATCAAACTCAGTCTGCCGTTTTAATTGGTTATGATTTGGTATAATTATTAATTAATTAAATTATTAATAAATGTCTCTTAGCCTTGGCAGAAAGGGCATTCCGAACTAGTGGTAGATTCATCGACGATTCAAAAGCACTTGTAAATGTTTATTAGAATAAAAAATATTTCTATTCTATTCTAATCAGAAACTAATTTTAATACTGACATTACTGACTCTAATATGTTAAATTGAACATTATTTTAAACAAATTCAAAGATAATTTCACCTCTGGTAATAAAATAACTGGAAAATTAAAACAATTAAAAGCCACATAATCAGAGGCAGTTCTTCTCCATTTAGCAGCCCCATTTTGTTAAGTAAAGGATGGATCTGACCGATTGTGCGTGGACTTCCGAGAGCTAAATTCAAATACTGTAAAAGATAATTCTCCATTACCATTAATTACCGATCAAATAGATAGATTAGGTAAAGCTCGTTACTTCACTTGTTTAAATATGACAGCAGGCTTTTATTAAATACCCATTTCAGAAGATGCTATTGAAAAAAAAAAACTGCATTTGTCACACCTGATGGTCAGGTGGAACGTAGAATGAAAATTATTTATTTAAGATAATATGTCTATTGTAGAGCTTAATAAACAGTGGCACACTGCTATTCGAGATTTGCAGTTGACTATCAATTCTATCATTTCTAAACGTAACGGAAAATCTCTCATGGAGTTGTTATTTGGTAAGCAATGTTCACCACCGGATATTAAGCTCTTACAAGTCGATGATGATTAATCAATTGATGATCTTAATATTGTTCATCATAATGTAAGTTAAGGATGGACGAGCGATCATTTTGGGACAAATTAAGATTTGATAATGGCAAAGCTCAAATTAAATCTTTTGCAAAGGGAGATTTTGTCTTAATGCATAAACATGAAAGACACACTACTAAACTTGGTCCTGAATATAAAGGTCCAATGGAAGTTCTGGAGGTACTGCCTAATAATAATCGCTATAAAGTAAAACATGTTAATTTAAAGAGATGTTCCGAAAAGATCGCTAGTCATGACCTTTTGAGACCAGCATCTCTGGCTGATAATAATGATATGATGATATGGATGATAACGATGATGAACCGACCGTATGGGCGGATGATTTAGGAAATTAATTTATTTGAATTTTTATCCACTTTTCCAACCTAAACGCTTGATGATCACTATGCGTATCCTTTTTCCCGGTCTAAGGGCTATATCCCAGGCGGGTGATGCCATGAAATGATATGGCTAGATCCAAGGCGGGTGATGCCGAATAATCCAAAACATCCTTCCTTAAGCGCTGGCTGGCCACCATGCGTATCCTTTGTCCTGGTCTTAGGGCTATATCCAAGGCGGGTGATGCCATGACATGATATGGCTAGATCCAAGGCGGGTGATGCCGACTAATCCAAAACATCCTTCCTTAAGCGCTGGCTATTTGCCAAGCGTATCCTTTGTCCTGGTCTTATGGCTATATCCCAGGTGGGTGATGCCGAGTTATCCAAACGTCCTTCCTTAGGCGCTAGCTGGTTACCAAGCGTATCCTTATTCCCGGTCTTACAGGCTTATCCCAGATGGGTGATGCCATGAATGTGTGGGTAGATCTCAAAGGTTGATACCATTCAGACACTTATCTACAGCGCAGAGAGCGCGCTGGATCAGAATGGCCGTATGGGCGCCAACGTTATATTTCTATTTTATGTTATATTTCTATTTTGTGTTTTCTATTTTATGTTTAGATTGATAGTTAGTTTTGTATAAAATATGTTTAATAAGATAACTTCCGTTTGATTTGTATTAATTATTATTAAGAGTATTGTTTTGATTTCCGTTTGGTTTTATGCTAAAATTGTCTCTTTTGATTTCCGTTTAATTTATTTAATTATTAAGAGTATTGTTTTGATTTCCGTTTGATTTATACTTTAGTGTCGTTTTTGATTTCCGTCTATATTGAAGTTGATTTCCGTTTAAATTTAAAATAATTAAGAGTGTTTGACTTCCGTCGGGTTATTATTAATTTAAGATTATAAGTCTTGTTTTTGATTGGAGGCATAAATACCGTTGTAACGTAGAAGAGGGGCTTTTTAGTGTCTTGCATTGTAAGAGTAAACATACGGTGTGATCAAGTGAATAAAGTGAAGTGATAATAATTGTATCAGTGATTTTCTCTATCTACCTTAACGTTGTGCGACAAACATGTCTGATCCTGATGCCAACGAGGATACTACGCCGACATGTATGTGTGTGTGTACGTGTGTATGTTTGTTACTCCTTTGCGCCACAACGCATGAACCCATTTGGCTGAAATTTGGAATGGAGATAGCTCATTCCCAGGATTAAAACATAGGCTACTTTTTATCTCGGAAAATTAAAGAGTTCCCGCGGGAATCAAAAAACCTTTATCCGCGCGGACGAAGTCGCGGGCATCATCTAGTTCTTAAATAAAACCAAAAATGATTACATTATTTGAATTAAAAAATATATATATCGTTTATATTATTTACTAGTATATTATAATTTATTGATTATTAGCAGATTGTTGCTCGCTATAGATCCCGTGTATGCTGACAGTACCGGCAAAATGAGCCGCCATTTCTAAAACCATTCTTTAACTGTACGGATAGTAGGTATGACATAAGCGTACGCTATAAAAAGATTTTTGAAAATTAACCCCTGAGGGGTAAAATAGGGGGGGTCGAAAAATCGAATTTAACGATATCGAGGTTGCGGGTAAAAGCTATAAAATAAATGTATTTAGGTAAGTAATGCAGTGATATTTGAGTGGTTAGGATCCAAACCAGAGCTGAGTCGTGGGTTCAATACTGGACACTCACTTCCGATTTTTTAGAGTTATTTTACTGATTTTGTACCAAAAAACATAAACATATAAAGGTCGTTCACAAGCCCAGCTCATCTCTAAAGAAGAGATTTCTTCCAGAAGCCCTCGAATGCGAGATTATTGCAGTGGTAGTTACTAGTTTGTGATATTTGGAGCTATGTGCATTATCTATCACATACTTCAATGGCGAAGAGAACATTGTGACGAAAACTGCAAAAATTGTTTATTTTGCATATTTCCATAGTATTATGTCATACGGAATCTTAGTATGGGGTAAGGCAGCCGATATTGGAAAAATTTTTGTTTTGCAGAAGAGGGCAATCCGCGCAATCTATAATTTGAGGCCGCGGGATTCCCTTCGAGAAAGATTTAAAGAGATAGGCATTCTTACAGTAGCTTCACAATATATTTATAACAACATAATATTTGTCAGACAAAACATTTTGAGTTACAAAAAAAAGAGTGATTTGTCCGATAGACCAAGTAGAAATCCAAATAGGCTCATGTTTCCTGGGCTGCGCCTCAAGAGGGTCCAAAAGACATTTGTGAGAATGGGCGTGACGTTTTACAATAAAATTCCACAGTCAATCTTAGACTTGCCTCTGCACAAGTTTAAGAAATCAATTAAATCTGCTCTCATGAAAAAAGCATATTATACAATTGAAGACTATGTAAATGATAAAAAAGCGTGGATATAATTCGCTCCAGTGATTCATAAGACAGTAATAACTATCCTGTGTTCAATAAAAATTGTAATTTTTTTAATTTTTTTTGAAAAGAGCAACCGCCGAGTTTCTTACTGGCTCTTCTCGGCAGGAAAGGTATTCCGAACCAGTGGTAGATTCATTGACGATTCAAAAGTGCTTGTAAAAGTTTATTTGAATAAAAAATATTTCTATTCTATTCTAGAAACCTGTGCACATTGTGCTGGGAGGAAGCATGCTGAGAGTATGCATAGTTCGAGGGTCGATTATTTCGGAAGTAAGTTAGTTTAAACTACAAAGGGAACGTACCTGATGGCCCTGCAATGCGACACTCCAGGCACCACAAACACTGGGGCCAGGGGCGTCGCGTGCGTCGCGTTGGGCGCCAGGGGGGCCCAGGGGTCGTGGCCCCCCGACACGGACAGCACGTGGTCCGGCAGGTGGGTCAAACCCGCGAACAGCTTGTTGGTGCGCGCGATGCCTGACCGGAGGAGGGCTGTGTCGAAACTGAAATCAAAAAATGTTGGCGATGATACCAATGCTTGAAAGAATTAAAGGATTTTCCATTGCACAAAAAACAATGCGTAACATTTATTAAGTCGAGATTATTGTAAAGTTAGTGACTTTGTTATCGACAAAGTTGCATGATATAAATCGACTTGGCATCAAGCTGCCCACAAAATAGTGTGATCGCATTAATATTGTAACATTTTGTTATGAAAAGAGCAACTGCTGCGTTTCTTGCCGGCTCTTCTCAGCAGAATTTGCATTCCGAACCGATCGCGGTGGCAGAGTCTCGACGTGTCTTAAAAGCCACGTGTTTGGCTTACATGTAATACTGAAATAATTTTGAATTTTGATTTTTTTCTTGAATCCTGGATAGAAACAGCGTTATTTTTCGGGATGCATCCTATTTTATCCATTATTTCTGATGAAAACTTAAATCTTCTCGCAGAATCAGACTATCCAGAGAGGCTCTTTCGAAAATAAATACTCGTATTTGTAGAGCCATCGCGAATGTATAGATACATTCCAAATTACTGAACTGGTTTGACCACAATTGAGAACATTCTACGAAGAGGTTCTAGTTAGTAAAAGGTTATTTGAATTTAGTCCATAGAAAACCACCCGTAGGGACGTGGGGTGGGTCGGCTGCTGCAGAATAAAATATGTTACGTGAAAACAAATCTTACAGAGTCGGGAAGAAGTCCGTACACATCTGGTGGAAGTACTCCAGCGGCACGGCGGACAGGAACGGCTGTCTCGAGCTGGTGGTGGTCTGGTACCAGCCGTACTCCACGCACGTCTGGTACGTCCACAGCCTCACTGGAAAGTGGAAACAAAAGGTCTCTGCCACTGTTGGGTATGCTACCGAAAAGAAGCCTAGGTTTAGGTATGCCTATAGGCTTCTTTTCAGTAGCCCTAACGCTTGCCAAGACGCGGTTTCCACTCCATGGACCTTGCGACTTTAGCGGCCACAATCGGTCCTCCTACTGTCGCTTTATTAATCTGTATCTTACTGGTCGCCTGCGGAGAGTCGTAGCTGGTGTTGGTGTGCGCGGCGACCTGCACGGAGTACCGGGATTCGATGCACGGCTGAGTCGAGGACTGCGACGTTATCCAGGCGGCCAGCCGTTCCACCGGGTCAGAACCTGGAAGTGCAGTAAATTAGGAAAAAACAATTTTAAAAGGGGTTTAGTTTGTGTGTTTACTAGTCTTCTTTATCAACCGATCGATGTCCGCTGTTGGACAGAGGTCTCTTGCGCGGACTTGCACAGACATCGGTCTTGTGCTGCTTGTATCCAGTAGCACCATGTTACCCGTTTGATGTCATTGGTCCACTTAGTGGGTGGTCTACCAACACTGCACTATCTAGTGCGGGATCATACTCCAGCACTTTGGGATTTATTATTTACCTATCTATTTGTTATTAAGAAACTATTTATTATTTGACTATTTTACTACTTGTCACTGTTGTTTGGTACATAAGTACTTGACTATTTTTAACCGACTTCCAAAAAGGAGGAGGTTATCACTTTTCTTAAAAACGAAACATCTCCACTCCTCTCCGCTTATCTCCGCTCTGGTGGATACGGGTCTAGTACTCACTGATAGAGCTGTTAGTGATCCGGCTACAAGCAGCGGGTATGTCTCCCGGCGTTGCGTACTGCACCAAGTAGGCGAACGTCTCCGTGATGCCGAACCAGTAGAATGTCGCCAGGTCCAGCGGCGACGACGCTTCCAGCGGGCCGCAGGTGCTGCAGGGAGCGGAGAGTTATCAGCGAAGACGCAGTTTAGTTTTGGTATACAAGTGGGTCGCTGGCCTCCACTGAATGCACGCGGCATGGGATCGTATTCTGTGGCTATCCTTTTAGGATGCGTGATGCTTAAATGTCCTATTGTGAACACTAAAACAATGACGAAGAGATTTGCTCGAGATAATGTATCCATTACAGTTTTGAAGATACATAGATTTCGCCTGAAAGGCACGAAGGGAGGTAGAAAAAACGGTAATCCTAAAGGATTGTAATTTACCTCTTAGTTTAGCAAATGCTCTTTAGGTTTATAACTTTATATTGAGTTTATTTTAAAATTAAAATACCTTACTAACACAAGGCTTTCCTCAAAAAAAAACCAAATTTGATTTTTTTACTTTTTTGCCAAGTTATTCCATCACTAGCCCGCAAGGAACCCGTAATTTTTCAGGAATAAAATTAGCCTACGCCACTCTACAAGTTCTGAACTAGGTATACCCATGCAAAAAATTATGTCAATCCGTTGCTACGTGATTGAAGGACAAACTTTTTGTTTGTTTGTTTATTAACTAACAAACAAACACTTTCACAGTAACTAGATACTAACTTGAACAGCTGCGAGACCCTCGTCACCCCGGCGGGGGTGCTCAGCAAGTGCGAGATATTCCTCATGGCGTCCTCAACGCTCGAAACGCACGCTTCGCTTCCCTGCGAGCGGAGCGCTTCTGTTATCACTTCTAGGTATTCTGGAAAATATTTAACATTGTTACTAGATACCTTGCATTAAAATAATAGAACTTATAACGAAGTAGCTCTAGTGACCCTAATAAACTGATGGAAGTGTTAATTTCAAAACCGCCTTTGGCACAATATATCACCTTAGAATTCAGAATAGTTACACTGACCTGTAAAATTATAAATATACGCGACCAATTAAGAATCTCCTTTTTTTCGTCGTCGGTTAAAAACAGATAGGTCTTGTAGATGTTTGATTCAGCTTTCATACCACATATTCGGTACAAATCCAGTACAAACTAAGCATGTCATGCGAAAATCGCTTTCAGCAGAACTTGTTAAACTTCTTTATAAAGGTAGTAAACCTTTGTTTGTAAAACCATTTTCGTTCAGCTAGTTCATCCAAAAGTTGTGGAGGTTTGTATAGGATGGAACGTGGTAGATATGTCCCGGGGTGGTCCCGTCTGCCACTGACCCGGGAAGTCTTCCTGCGCGTGCAGCGGGCCGCTGTCGGAAAGCGCCACGCTCACGAGGTGCGGGTGCGCGAGCCGCATCCACGTCGCCATGCTGCCCGCGTACGAGCAGCCCACCAGCGCCACGCTGCCGTTCCTGATGCACACACACAAATCACACTAACATTGTAAACGCGAAAGTTTGTGTGTGTATGTTTGTTACTCTTTCATGCAAAAACTACTGGACGGATTTGGCTGGAATTTAGAACGGAGA
Organism: Hipparchia sbordonii; assembly: GCA_038048805.1. NCBI lineage: Eukaryota > Metazoa > Arthropoda > Insecta > Lepidoptera > Nymphalidae > Hipparchia > Hipparchia sbordonii. The sequence continues at coordinate 235,286 of CM076117.1, read as the reverse complement.
TAGGTTATAATCTGTACTAATACATAGGCTAAATTTTATCCCGGAAAATTAAAGATTTCCCGCAGGAATTAAAAAACCTTATTCCTAGCGGACGAAGTTGCGGGCATCGTCTAGTAAAAGATAAAGGATAAAAATTCATTTCATTCCACGCGGGCATGATTTGTATAGTAATTAGATTAGTTTAGCTATAAGTTTTATTGCAACATTTTAATAAAAAAAATATAAAAATAATTTTAAACAAAATCTTTTTTTTTATAAACCGATAGACGTCTACCACTGCAACTCAGTTTTATCTTAAATATTCTGGGTTTTCAAAAAATTGTGTCATAAAAGTTAGGCATAGTAAAGTCTTCTGTGAGTTTACTTTTCAACTAAAATGTATTTTTTACATGAACGCCGGAAGGGCGATATATACCAGAATTCATTTCAGAAGATTTTAGAGAGATATATACCAGAATTCATTTCAGATTCATTTCAGAAACTTGATTTAAAGTCGAATTTCCAACCATCCCGAACGTTACCCCAAGAAAAGAAGAAAGAAAGAAGATACCTATATCGTCCGTTCTCGAAGCTATCGCTCCGCACGTGTTGGATGAACTGCGCCAAGTCTCCCAGCGCCTGGTCCACGGTGAGGTAGCGAAGGTCAGAGACGCTGGTCTCACTGCAATCATAAACATCTTCTTTGAGCTCTCGATAGAGTCGATACTAAGGCTGTAGACCGCACCTCACTCAGCCCAGACTCAAGACAGAGTTAAAACGAGACAGATTTATGTCAGAGCATATTTGTGTCTCGTTTTAACCTCTATCTTGAGTCTGAGCTGAGTCAGAACTCAGAGCACGCTCTGTAGATCCCAGCATAAGTGACAATAAGGTAACCGAATTCGAAATGGAACATCAGCCAATCGAACTTTTCTGAAATCATTCGATAGTCAAGTCACAACATTCAATTATTATTTATCCTTACTAATTATCAATTAATTTACTAATTTTAATTATAAGAGTGTGTCTACTTGTCGGTTTGTCCTTCAATCATGCAACAATGGAGAAACGAATCGGCGTGATTTTTTACATGAGTAGGTACCTTTATGCTTATAGCCTCTAGGCGAGTGACATAGACATTTTATCCGGGAAAAACAGAAAGTCCCTACAAAATTATCTTTGAATCTCCAGGCGAGTACATATACATATAGTCATAGGAAGTTCCCACGGGATTTTTAACACCTAAATCCACGCGGACGTAGTCGCGGGCCTAAGTATTATTATAAGCAGAAGTTCTGGTAGATACTTCTCAGAGAAGTAAGTACAATATTATAATTAGGGCAATTTTGGGTTTCTCTGTCACTAAGCCAGGGTCCAGTCATCAGCGCATCACGCTTTGACCGCGCGGGTCATTCGGACAATCGCCAATTAACCTGCACCACACTAGGGCTGTCGCCTGTCAGTCGCCACATTATAAATTACTAGCTGATGCCCGCGACTTTGTACGCGTGGATCGAGATTTTTAATTCCGCGGGAACTCTCTTATTTTCCGGGATGAAAGGTAGCCTATGCGTTATTCCAGACTATAATCTATCTCTATGCCAAATAGCTAAATCAGTCCAGTCCTTGCTGCGTGATTGAGTAACAAACATCCATCGCATTTATAATATTAGTAGGACTAGTTCCTAACTTCCTACTAATCCTTAATAGGATTACTAGCTAGCCGCCCCGGTTTCGCACGTGTGCAATTTGCCAATGATGAAATTGAGATTTTCCTACAAAAAATACCATCCTCGATTTTCAGTGAAGTCTCCACTTATTCAAGGATGCTTCAACGGTAAAGGAAATCTAAAAACTCTCTATAGTATACTCAAATGTGTCTCAATTCTGTCAATTTACATCGACCCAGTGGTTAATTATATCCACCAAGGCCTGAGCCTTGGTGTGATGGACTATAAACATTCTCTGAGAGGAGGCCCGCGCACAGCAGTCAGCTGCTGATGATAGGGGCTTAATGAATAAGAACCTAACTGTTAATGACATCTGTAGCGATACATCGATCTACTTTTTAAAGTCCTATATTTCAATAGAGAACTTCAAATGGAAACATCGCGTGGTGCAGCCCTGTCAGCGGTCGCCGCGGCCTCCAGTTAAGTGTCATTGAGACGATGAGCCGAACGACGGTCACACTCAGATTAGGAAATCCGATATTTGCCGGAATGTCCACTCTGACCTCACCAGTCACCGCCCGGCGCCCATCAGCCACACTACCACCAACTTATCTATTCAGCCGCCCGCCATATTACAAACGGGTCTTTACTCTTTCCATGATCGCTAATGCTGTACAGCAGGAGTTGACAAAGTTTTTTTTAGTAAGAAAGAAATTGAAAGGATAGGACGTGTGATAAAATACTTTGGGAGCCGATAGCGTTAGCCATCTTAGAAAACGAATAATTGGTGGCCAAGTCGACGTAACCAAAGTAGGTATCACTTGCTACGAAACCATCGCATGCCTGAAGATTTCTTCATAAAGTTTTCAAAGGTGTGTGAGGTCTGCCAATCTATGGTCTGTGTGCAGTAATGGGCCTGACTGACTGACTGGCTTGATTTATGCACTCACCCCCTATTTTACCCCCTTAAGGTTTTAATTTTCAAAATTTTTTTCTTAGCGGATGCCTACGTCATTATAGCTATCTGATTAGAGCTGTGCGTTGATATACCTATCAGTCAGTCGGTCGGTCGGTCATTCGGTCATACAGTCATTCAGTCAGCCTTATCTATATTTAGAGATTACGTAAAGAAATATCTAGCACAGCTATCTCCATCACCCGTTGATCGACTCAGAGCTTTTTACGAGGCTCAAAGTTGGCGACCACGTCTGAGAACTGTAACTCATCCGGCACGCACTGTTCGAAGGTTTTCAGTAAAATGGTAAAATCATGCATTTCCTGTCAACATATCTCAAAGCGAATGCCTCGCTTGGCAGCGCCGCCGCCATACGTTAGCTGCGCTGGAAAGTGGCCATGATTTATGACGTCAAATAGCTGGCGCCCTGCCAGAACAGTCCGCTTTCATGCGAGCCACATCTAGACCAGAACTTTGAAAAGAAACCTTCCAGTCCATGTAATCCTGGAATTTATGCGTTCTTTCTTCGACCAGTGCCGGCTTTACCTATGGTGCAGGGTGTGCGTTTTAGGGGGCGCCGCGCCGAGCCGCGCTTGCTTTCTTCCCGACATCATTTAAAATTGCACCATTTTTTGCATCTGAATTTTCTTTCACTGGTGAAAATATAACTGTAAGTCAAACGGTATTCTTGTATTATAAATATTCCATTTTGGCCGCGCGTCTACTAGAGGGCGCCAAGATTGATTGCACACGGGCGCTACATGGGCTAGAGGCGCCTCTGTCTGCGACAATGCATTTTAGGCAATAGCGTGAAAATATCGAACGGATGAACGGTGAACCGTCTAATTTGGGTTCAAAAGCCACATATTGGCATACATAAAACAAATCATGTCGAATTTTAAACCTGCGAGTTCGTCCTGATCATCGTCCAGGGGCCCAAGTCTGCTATTGCAATGCTATTGATATTGTAGTTCAATTGTCTATCAATGACATCCCAATTGCTACTTTTAGCAATTTGACTTGGGGCCCAGGGGTTCAATTGTCTATCAATGACATGACAATTGCTAAAAATAACAATTGTCATGTCATTGTAAGACAATAAAACTACAATGGCAATAGCAGACTTGGGCCCCTGGTAGAGGTCTCGACGTTAGACCTGTTGGCCTACATGAAATAAATAATTTTGTATTTTTTTAAAATAAAATGTGGTTCGTGTATAAGCAGCTCAATAGTTTATGGTGACCATTAGCGGTAATGATGTAGGGGGCAGCGATGGGGAGTTATCGGCACCTCGCGCGTTGGACGCGATCCATGCCGCGGTATTTAATGGTGGTATATGCTAATTTACTTCATTACATAATTTTTCAATGCAAGCATACATGTTGGTATTGTTTGCATGTCCATTTTTTGTCCTGCATATTCTGTAGCAGTAAGATACACTGCTGCACGTACGTACAGGTTTAAGGTCATCGCTCACTTATCTATTCAACACCCGACCAGCACAGCCTTACCTCGTGCGGTTAAGATTTCTTAAATGGACTTCTTAGCTTTTGACGCGTGGAGATATATTTCAAAAATCACGCCTATGAACCCATTGTTTTTCCGGATTAAAGATAGGCTATGTCACTCTATAAGACCTCAGTTATACCCGTGCAAAAAAACCACGTCGATCCGTAGCTCTGATGCAGCGTGATTGTAGGACAAACTTACAAACAGACGCATTTGACGCAAGGATACGAACTAGCGTATCCTTACTAATGTTACACATGTGACTTAAACTTATCAACTTCGTAGCATAACATGAGCCTAACGGGATCGCCTCGCTCGCAAGCGGACGGCGAGGGAACAACTCGGTGACCACGAGTCAGTTGTTCATTCGCCGTTCACTCGACATATTTTGTGACTTGTCTAAAGGACGATGCATCGGCGATGACCACGCGGCATCCACCCTTTTGACCACTGCCGTTTTCTCGTCAGCCTTGTAATGTCATCGCGAGGGCCACTCGTCAACAGCGAGTGTACACCGAGCAAAGAGGCGGTATTGGTCGGGTGGTGCGGGGTACATAAATGAGCGGCGACCTTTTTAACAAAATCCAATACCATAAAAGTCATTTCCAGTGCATCACGGAATCCTGCTTCTACTCAGCGTTTGTCTAATTCTAATCACAATGATAATCAGAGTTGCATGAAAAGTGCTGGCTGTTTTGCATAAAATGATCATTCCCGCTGCAGCGCGCGGCGCCGCGGCAAACGGCATTGTGCGCTACGCGGCGCCGCGCGGAATCACAACCGGCTAATTAACGCGCTATACTCTAGGGGAGGCGACGCCGCCTGTTACACCGAGGCGTATCTGAATATAATATAAAAGGAAAAGATGACTGACTGACTGATCTATCCACGCACAGCTCAAACCACTGGACGGATCGACTGTTCGGCATACATATAGCTATAATGACATAGGCATTCGCTATGAAACGAATTTGAAAATTCAATTCCTAAGGGGTTAAAATAGGGCTTTGAAAAATCTAAACGTGAGTGAAGCCGTGAAAAGCTAGTCCATCTATAAAACAGTACCGTACTGTAAATCAAGCAAGCAAATAGATGCTACACAAAGTTTGAAGAACTGATGGTTGTTGGGTTCCCAAAGTTCCAGAGGGAAAAGAGGACGACAGTTCATGGACCGGTGTTGGAAGCCCAGAACAAAGAGAAGTTAGAAATAATAAATTCTCAAATTGCCCTGCTGGAATCGAACCGGGAGACCACTGCAGCAGGAAGACCGTCAGTAAAATACGTAGGTTACTAAAACTAGGGAAAATTTCTTCAAATTCTCGCGCCATCATAATTTTTTTACATAATCGCCATTCTCTTCCAAAGTACCTGCACTAGTTCACACACAAACTTGTCAGAATAATTTACTCGTTGATATATTGTGTGAAACTGTCGTACCTACAATAAAAGTATTTATTATTTAGAAATGGCTAATGACGTGGATTTAGGTTTTTTGAAAATCTCGTGGGAGTTATTTGTTTTCCTGGTACAATTAAAGTAGCTCATGTCTACGTTTGGTCTATGGAATAACTTGACTTTTTGCATTGCTTTCTAAAAAAGTTTCTAAAGCAACTCTAGTAGATGATGTGGAGATGATTTTATACTACTTCTTATTTCGGAGAAACAATGGGATTTCGCTGGGAAAAAAAGTTGTGAAAAAAAAGATAGATGAAGAGATTAATTTATTTTTAAATAATTCTAGTCTGTCTTTTTATGCGCGGAAATTAATGTTTGTTTCTGTGATTGCCATGAAAAAAATATTATCCATTTTCATATTCACCATCTGGGAATAATGTCTGGTCGTTTATTACATCTCCCACGAGATAGGATCTAAACATTACGGCTCGCGGGATTTGAGTTTCCCGAAAATACCTGTTATTACAATTTTAAAGTACGTCTTTAGCACTAACTAATCCTAAAATTAAATATAAAACCTCAATGATGCCAACGCAGTGCAGCACAGTAGCTATAACCACCATCACCACCAGTTTTACCATCACTTTTCTATTTATAAAACTGTTGGCAGCGTTGTTGGTCAAACTAATTCTTTGGCCAACGTAGCTGCTACCTCTTAGATATTGTTATTGTGTTAATTATATCTTATCAATTAGTTAATTCACTAGTAACTTGTCTCGCAAACTCTCGTATCATTTATTTTTCCTACACAACAACGAATTAATCAACTCTTATTACATTTTTCGTTCAGAATCGTTGATGGAGTAAAAAAGAAACGTTTAATTTCACAGTTCCCGCTTGCCCTCCTCCGGGCCGTGCCTGGCGTCTGTTACATCTCCCGCGAGATGAAATCCAACCATTGTCTAATCTCCGGCTCGCGGGAATTAGCGTTTCCTCGTCTCGACTCAACTCTTAAGTCGCAATAAATTTTAACTTTACAAGACACTGTCGCCTTTTGTTATTTATTATTTCCCGACTTACCTCAACTGTATAAAACTAAATTTTATTATCACTTGCTTTAACTGTGATGGGATACATTGTGTGGAAACCTGCAAGGAGTTCACCATAATGTTCTCAAAGGATTTCGCTTCTTGCAAGCCTTAGATAGAAAAACCCAAATTTAGCAAGAAAAGGCTAGAGTTATTTTGCTATAATCCGCCAACAGAAAAAATCTGTACGGCCAAACATGCAGTTACAAGCTAAGCACCGCCTACCTCCCCAACCAAGCAAGAAAACCAAGTTCCCAAGCAAGAAAGCCAAGTTCCCAAGCAAGCAATGCCACCACCATTCACTTTCACGATTGAATGGAACGGTATAATTCGGTGTAACAGGAGGTCAGGACTTAGTTTGCAGAACAATCGAATGTGAACCGATATACACATAGCTTGGTAACGCGACTTCGCCTGCACTGATATCGACGCGCCGGGAATTGGTATCGGCAGTCTACATCGAGAGCTATTACGGCTTTCATGTTTAATTTACACTCAGTGGAATGTATGACTGTTTCACATGCAGTAGGTATATACCTATCTAAGAAGTTCTCTAACCGTAACACTGATATTATAATGCTCGTTGGTGTGTCCTTCAATCATGCAGAAACGGAGCAACGAAACGACGTCATTTTTTCCACAGATATAGTTTAGGATCTGAAGAGTGACATAGATCTTTTATCCCGGAAAACAAATAGTCCCCGCGGGATTTCTTATTAAGTCACGGGCATCAGAATTGTCTTATAAATAAACTTAAAAAAATTAATAACATAAAAGCAAATCTGGCTGCGTTATTGCTTTGAAGCAACTTCTTGTTTAACAAGTGTAAGTTGCTTGGAACCAATCTACTTTGCTTCAGCTGTCCATAAGATAGATCAGCCACATACTTAGTAACATTTTTTGTTTTGAAAAGAGCAATTGCTGAGTTTCTTGCCGGCTTTCCGAACCGGTGGTAGATTCTCGACTTATACATAAGAGCCACAGGTTGACTTACATGAAATAATGATTTTGATTTTGAATTTGAATTTCTACCAGGTAATCACGTTGCAGAGGATATGATGATCTGAGGTGTAAAGGAGGCTGGTATAGCTTACTTGGTCGGTCTGGTCTGGCCATAGTATCTGTGTTCAGTGTAGAACAGGCCAGCGCGGGTTCTCTCAGCCAGTTCGTACCCCAGCCCCGCCGTCACCCAGCCAGGAGAGATGGCCCACTCTCCGCCAACAAATATCACTATGTTGGTGGAGTTCGCGAACTCATCGTTGTACATGTAACGCTAGAAAAAAAAGTTGTTTGTTCAACAGAGAACACAAGCGTAGCAAGTGATTCTAAGCTTGAATCCTGAGCGTTGTGAGGGATTCGAAAAAAACACTAGATTGGCGACAGTCAATGTGTTAAGGAACTCAAGGTCGCAACTACAAGAAAGAAGATAGATGAGGGATTCAAAGGCAAAAGTATTAAAAATGAATCCATTCTCTTCGACGGGGTTCGGGATTCTAACCTACTAATGTGTAACTAATGTGTATGAATTCTGCCAGTGTGATACCAATATAACCTAAAGCCTCTCATTCGAAAGGAGATTATGCCCAGTAGGGGTTCGATTAATGACAAAATGGAAATCTCAAAATATCACTCTGTTTATTGAGTCCACATTGAGTCATTTGGAATGTGTAAGGCTAGCTGTATAACTTGCTTGATATAACAATGATTATAGCGCGTATATAATTACCGACTGTAATAAAGGTAATTACTGATGAGACGCCGTCATTATGTATGTGTAATTGTATAATTAGGTCTATTTATAATTATTGACTCATTATGCATGAGACCTGGGAATAATTCAATAAAAACTCGATTTAACAAAGGCGTCGCCTAGCTTGCAGTATAGTAATGATATCAGAATTCAGGTGATAGTTACAACAGCGCATATCAATCGATTGCTTTGGTGAAGCAATATTGATCCAAGTAAACCTTAGATATCCATCTATATCATTTATCTCTGTGTCAAAGTTCATCCAAATCGGTTCAGTCGTTGCGGCGTGATTGAGTAACAAACCGCCCATCCGTCTATCCAAACTTTCGCATCTATAATATTAGTAGGAGTTACTTACTTACCATTTGAAAAGTGTCCGTGTTGGAGGCATCGAACTGGTTCAACCTGACTGTTAACCAACTTTCAGAGGGGGTGTTGCGAGTGGAGGGGGTGGGGGGTGGAGGCTCGATGTCCCGGAGAGAGAGCACCGCGGGCAGGATGAAGAGAAACCACCCTGAGAAGTACGAAAAGGTTTTTTTAAAGAAACATGAAACCTCGTGTATTTTTGCATCTGGTGGGAGGCTTTGGCCGTGGCTAGTTACCACCCTACCGTCAAGGACGTGCCGCCAAGCAATTTAGCGTTCCGGCACGATGGCGTGTAGAAACCGATTAGAGGTTTAATACCTCATTACATACCTCTTTCAAGTTAGCCCGCTTCCATCTTAGACTGCATCGTCACTTACCATCAGGTGAGATTGCAGTCAAGGACTATCTTGTCATCAAATAAAAAAAAAGTCTACTTTGTCATGGTGTTCAAATCAATACAATTTATTGCTTTGGGTCATCATCATCATCATCATCATCAACTTATGGACGTCCACTGCTGGACATAAGTCTCTTGCATGGACCTCCACAGACCTCGGTCTTGTGCCGCCTGAATCCAGCGACTCCCTGCGACTCGTTTGATGTCGTCGGTCCACCGGGTGGGGGGTCTGCCAACACTGCGCTTCCCGGTGCGGGGTCGCCACTCCAGCACCTTGGGACCCCAACGACCATCAGCTCTTCGAACTATGTGCCCCGCCCATTTCCACTTCAGTTTCGCGACTCGCTGAGCTATGTCGGTGACTTTGGTTCTCCTACGGATCTCCTCATTTCTGATTTGATCTCGCAGGGATACTCCGAGCATAGCTCTCTCCATCGCCCGCTGAGTGATCCTGAGCCTTCTTATGAGGCCCATAGTTAGCGACCATGCTTTTTTTTTTTTTTTTGCTTTTTGCTTTGGGTACATAATGATATTGTTAGGGTGGTTTTGGACGTAGCTAGTCACAAAGGAGATTAAGAGTTCTGGTACCATACGAGATGTAAGCTCTCTTAGCGTATTCATATACCTACCATACACCCAGGTGGTATATACATATACATATTACATACATACACACGTCAAAACGCGACTGAAATCTGAAAAACCGCAGGTTCGAATCCCACCCGTTGCACTATTGTCGTACCCACTCCTAGTGCGAGCTTTCCACTTTTTTCAAGGGGATAGGAGAATATTAGTCAACTTTAGCTTGAGTGATATTCTTTGTAAAAAAAAAACTTATAACACCCTTCTTAAAAAAAGAAAAAAAAAAAACTCTTTTGGAAAGAAAGAGGCTTTTCGGGTTAAAATGGCGTATGATCACCATTTTTAACATGTTTATTTGAGTTTTACAGCAATATTTTCATGAAAAAATAAGTCACCAAAGTTCCACTTACACATGTTATACTCCAATCAAACACACAAAAATAACTGAAATGAATTTACGATCATTACGATAATGAGATTACGAAAATCATTATCATTCATTGATATGAGTTATCATCAGTAACACAAATCAATTCTGTAGATAACATGTCCTAGATAACATGTCCTACTAATTTATGCAAAATCCTTTTTGTCATCAAGCAGAGTTCCAAATTCCATGATAGGTTGGGACTTTAAGCACTAGCTAACGCCCGCAACTTGAGCCGATGTCATATTTGATGTTCAGGTGGTTTCAGGCCAGCGGCCGCTCGATTTAATTTTTAAAATCCCGCGGGAACTCTTTGATTTTCCGGTATAAAAAGTAGCCTATGAAACTCTCCCGGTCCTCGACTTTTTTCCATGCAAAAAATCACGTCGACCCGTAGCTCTGTTGCAGCGTTATTGAAGGACAAACCAACAAACCAACAGATAGCACACTTTTGCATTTATACTCGTAATATTAGTAAGGTTGTCGTGTCATCAGTGACTCTAACAATGGAGGATTTACAAAAACCCATTTTGAAAAATACCTAAATGTGCGAAACAAACACCGGAAATCGGCTGCGGCTCGCTTGTGCCCGATGTCATTAACATCAAGACAAAAGAGTATTAAAGGAGGTAGGTAGTGCATTGGAACCCGTGTTTTTGATTATTCTCTAAGGATGCGCGAGGAATGGGACAGAATATGTAGTTTGTAGTAAAGTGCAAGCACAAGGATAGAATTTTGTAGATACCATCGATGTGGATACTTATTTTATAGTAGCAAAGGGATGTAGTGTCGCCCAAATTTTACAAAACATAACATGAATAATAACGGTGCAACTTGCAACCTTTGTATCGCGGTTACACCTGTATGGCAAGTATGCGCGCGAAGAGAAAATTGTGTCTACTCGTTTACTCGTGAATTTTTATGAGATTTCACTTGATAAATGGGTAAACAAAATGTTCTCGCGGCACGCATGTTAGCCGTACTGGTAAGTAAGATGCAAGTGCGGTGGTAAAAAGTTATTTAACAATTTGACGCAAAATGGGCAAAAATGGATATTTCCCTATACCCAAGTAGGCTAGGAAACATCACATCGCTCGGTAACAAGGACAAGTACATAACATTCGTCTATTTACCTGTTATTTAATGTACCATGGCATCTATGAGGCGTAGGCGACATGACTCAAAATTCTTATTAACATTGTATCTGTGAAATGAATCACGGTTCATAGGAAAAAAAAATTCTGCTGAGAAAAAACTGGTTTTCTGTGTATCATAGACCGCTGTGATTTTGTTCTTATAAAATAACTTCCGGCTTCCGTTTTCCCAAGTAATTCACAACCTAGTTCCTCCTTCACCTTTTTATCACAGAACTGCGAGAAGTCGTGAGCGTTGACACCCTTATGTGGTAGAAATCCAACCTACTCGAACGAAACGCTTTAATTCAACGTTTCTGATAAGAACCGCTAAGGCGTGGAACACTCTTCCAGCATCCGTGTTTCCTGCCACTTATAATTTGAGTACCTTCAAGGCAAGAGTGAATAGGCATCTACTAGGCAAGCGCGCTCCAACCTAGACCTCATCAGAGCTATCCAGTATTGATTGTCGTCAAGCGCAAGCCTATTTCGGATAAAAAAAACTACAATTTGGGTATGTTCAATCAAAAGAGGTATTTTCTAAGCAAGCGCGCTCCAAATTAAGCATTATCTTCACTTGCCATCAGGTGTGATCGCAGTGAAGCGTAAACTCAACAACAGTAAACAATAAGCGCATAATGTGTATAATTTCACGCGAGTGGTTTTTATGTATAAGGTGTGACTCAGAACACGTGCCAAAGTTAAAGCTATATAGAAACGCTAGAAGAGACACTAAAGTACTTTAAATTTTTTTTAATTCATGACATAATAGCCCTTCACTGCATCCTCATCTGATGGTTAGAGATGATACACTTTAAGATGGTAGCAGGCCAACTTGAAGGGGATATGGCACTGTTAATCAAACCCATGCTCCTAATTGGACGTGTTGTTAAATCGTTTGGCTTCTCTACGTGATCAAATCAAAATTGACGAGATCCTTAGTAGAACCGTGATCAGCGACTAAGCTCGCACAGCTTAACGAGTCGTGAAGCCAGTGACAGTCCACTAAGTATAAAAAAAACATGAAACGAGTCGCAACCGCTGCATATTAGTGGCGCAAAACCGCGGTGTGTGGCTCTACAAGTGACCTTCGTGTAGTAGTGAACGTTAATTTGTTGATGAAGGAGAGAATTCTCAATAAACAGATAGGTAGATATTAGTTATATAGAAGTATATATTGCTAACATCTAGGATTAGAACAAAGCTCACCTAAATCTAGTTCTTATATTTCTTTCAAATGTTATTGTAATAGATGAAGAGTATATGTATATTCTTCATCTATCGGAATTCGATACAAATTGAAAAAAGCACAGCGTTAAAAAGCGCTCTGAATATTTGCCATTTTTATATGATTTTATAAAAAAAAATAGTTATTTGATCTTAGAAATAAATACATTATTATGAACTAGAATAATAAAATTCGATATTATTCCATTGATTTCAACAATAAAATATAAGCAATCACCATTAATAACGCCATTTAGGATCATTTTAGCGTAATTTGGTTTTATATAAAAAGTTAGTCATCTATTTCTTCATACTCATCTTTGCCTATAAATGACACATCTAGTAGTTAGTGCGACAAATCTATATCCAAGTGTTAGCGGTAAACTGCCAGCGCTGCGTGGTCGAAATATCAACTCGATGATTAAAATGTGAATCATCCAACATAAAGGGAAACTGCTACCGGCGGTAGGTACGATACCAACTGACACCTGCTTGACTCAGTTTGAGCTTCCTGATTTGGGCGACTTGAATTATTTTGCAGCATTTATGACTAACATTTCTAACCTAACTACTAATTCAAAACCTAACTCTGGACGAAGTCGCGGGCAACAGATTGCCTTATATAAATGCAAAAGTGTGTTTTCACCTCACTAGCTCAAAAAGCGCGCCTTTGCTGTCTAAAACCAGTGAAAAAAAGTTTCGTTTTGCTCACCCACTGAAAAAATGTGTTGTCTCACGAAAAGTTCAACACTTTTTCTCAAAGCAAAAACGACTTTTACTCACTGGTTTTAGACAGCAAAGGTGCCAAAGGGTTTGTATGTCGATTTGCTAATATAACAGTAATGTTAGAAGGAACGTAATTTGTAACTGCTTACATTCTTTTTTCATCATCCGTTTACCTATCTTTATGAAGAGCGGCAGTGCAGCGAGTGCCACGTTGTAGCGTACAGATTTTTTTGTTTTGGCGGATTGTAGTTAAGGAATTTTGTTTTAGAAGGAGATTATAACAAAGCGCACGTGCGAAGAATGCATAGCTAGAATGCGTCAACTCTCATAATACATCGATATATTAATATCGAGTATGTGATAATACTTCACGTTATTCGCACGTTCTCACAGATCAGACAGAGGTGACAGGTTTTACACGTTAATCATCGGTCGAAGACAGAGGACAGAGGCTCTAATGGGGGAGTAGGGAGAGGGGGGGGGGGAGTGAGTAAACCTCTCATTAAGGCGCCACCAGGTAGGTTAAGAAACCCATATTTTGTAGCGACAAGATGTCCTTGTACACGTCCTTTCATCTATATCTATATATATAAAATTCAAAGTCCTGCCTCCTGACTGACTGACTGACTGACTGACTGACTGACTGACTGACTGACTGACTGACTGACTGACTGACTGACTGACTGACTGACTGACTGACTGAGATATCAACGCACAGCCTAAACTACTGAAGTTAGAAACTTGAAATTTTTACAGTTGATTCCTTTTATAACGTAGGCGCACACTAAGGAAGGATTTTTGAAAATTCAACCCCTAAGGGGGTAAAATAGGGGTTTGAAAAATCGAACTTAACGTGAGCAAAGCCGCGAGCAAAAGCTAGTCCTTTCTATATTTAAGTTTGTTTTTAAGTTATGATGTACAGAATAAATAAAATAAATAGAAGGCAGATGAGTCGCAGGGAGTCGCTGGATACAGGCGGCACAGCACCGAGGCATGTGGAAGTCTATCGGTTGAAAAAGGAGAAGTAGAAAGGGAAGAAAAGAGATGGTAAAATACTATAAACAAACATTTTTAAAACGCGGACGAAGTCAACAACTAGTCTTATTTAGACATTAGTTATTATAAGGAGACACTTAATTTCCAACCCAAATTTAAGATCCATCTCAATCTAAGAAGGGATAATTGAGTTGCCGAACTGTAGGTAGGTAACTACGGTAAATTCTGGCTTCATTATAAAGGCTATACGGTTTTTCGACCCTAAGGGCTGCACTTAACTCAATTAAAGCCCGGCTCAGTTTAATCTACTGGAGGGTAGTGCTCTGGCCGGGGAGTGTTAATCTGCAGGATTTATGATGATTTATAGCCTACCCTCGCGCGGGGATGATTGCGAGAGATCTCTTTGTGATACGCCAAAGGTTGGGCCGCCGTAACTCTGCCTGTATGTGCTATGAATGTGACAGTATCATACATTTTTTTTTATTCAATTACAAGATAGTCCTTGACTGGGATCTCACCTGATGGTAACTGACAATTCAGTCAGATGGTATAAGGGCTAACTTGGAAGTGTTACAGCAGTGTAAATTCAACCCATACCACTAATGTGTTTCTACACGCCATCGTGTCGTAACGCTAAATCGCTTGGCGACGCGTCTTTGATGGTAGGGTGGTACTAGCCACGGCCAAAGCCGCCCACCAGATCGGAGATAATTCAGAAATTATAAATTCCCAAATTGCCCCCGTCGGGAATCGAATAGAATAGAAAGTTTGTATGTAGGTGTGTATACTATGTGTGTGTGTGCGTGTATGTTTGTTACTCTTTCACGCCGAGCGAATGAATCGATTTGGCTGAAATTTGGAACGACGATATGTCATACCCAGGATTAACACATAGAATACAATATTTTATGCCGGAAAATTAAAAAGTTCCTGCGGGAATCGAAAACCTTAATCCACGCGGACGAAGTCGCGGCATCATCCAGTACGTAATAATAATGTGATGAGGTATTAACATTTTATAACACCTTGGGAATAAGGAACAGCGCGTATTCACATCGCGCCGCCATTTTAGCTGTACCTATAGTCAGTTGAGGAGCTATGCCCTAACGGGTGTAGGTTTGAATGCCTGCCGCGTGCGACACATAATTGTTCCACTTAAGGAAGCGGATTAGTCAGGGTAAACAATGAAATTGCATTGAATGCCAGCTAAATATAAACCTATTCTATATAAACCGCCTTGGCTGTTTAGTGGTGGACTTGTTCGCTGCGGATCGTGAAGTCCCGGCTTAAGTTCCGGGTCAGTTATTGTATAGCCAGGGACGTGACCCAAAAGAGGGTTTAAATGATATTAACTTCACATGAAAAAATAAAAAAAAACTTGAGAGGTGTCAAGGGACACCCGGATGGAACGAAGTTCAATGCGAAATAGAAATGAAAATATCTGGCTTGCTTTCTATAAGAGAGAGAGAGACAGATAGAGAAACATGAGACAGAACTATAGCAAAAAGTGTCGTGACAACTTTTCAATTTTTTCCGTCTAGCCCCCTTTCACAACGCGCGATAAGGAACTTCGTTCCAAAACCGGCCAAGTGCGAGTTGGCCTCGCACACGAAGGGTTCCGTACCACCATAACAGCGTTTTTTTAAAAAGAATATTAGCCAAGCTGAACTTGACTTATATTCTCCTCTCCCCTAGGTGCTAGGAATGGGTACGACAATAGTGCAATGGGTGGGGCTCAAACCTGCGACCTTTCAGTCCCCAGTCCGCACCTTTAACCGTTGGGCTATTGAGGCTTGATATTTTTAGGTCTTCACCATTAAAGCATGTGATATTTAATTATTGCTTGTTGCTTGCACATAACTTCGAAAAGTCAGAGTTGCGTGACGTGAATCGAACTTGCGACCCCCGAACAGGAGATTCAGTCCTTGCCACTAGGCTCTCACACTAACACCGGGAGCAGGACCAGAATTTGGTATACTATAAAAGTTTTAAAACATTATCTTACTCGTATAGATTACTATAGAAACGAAAATATTACTTACATTGTATCAATATAGTTTGTTTACTAGCAATTAGGTTAATAGATTCCAGACATACTTCGATTTTTACTATACCTATTTAAACTAAGCCTCGCGTGCTCGCACCCCCTGGGAACCCCTGCATATTATTATTAGCGCTACCCCTTGTTCCCTATCTCTTTAATCGCAATATCGTGAATGTGGCACGCGAGGGGGAAAACCTAAAAATGTTCTGGCAATTTCTGTGATCGATGTGCTCTCGAGGGACAATTTACTATGTACAGCCTAAGTAGATAGCCTACTTAGTAGCACTTAGTATTTTTTTAAATTATAGGCATTAAAATGATTACTAAGTATAGACTGTAGGCACGATCTTTGGCGTAAAAGTTAGTGCTGTCTTTTGATTTGGGTTTGATTGGGAATGTTTGGGTTCCATTCCCGGCTAGATTATTTTTATTATTTGCTAGCTTTTGCACGTGACCTCGTCCTCGTGATGTTTTTAAAAATCCCGCGGGAACCAGAGATAATATCCGGAGAAAAACTTTTATCGCGGAAAACCCTGTTTTTCCGGGATAAAAGGACACCGCTCTCCTAGTTATATTATATCCATCGAATAACAAACAAACATATACGGATGTATATTTTATAATATTAGTAGATAGGGATCTAGAGAACCCTTTTTTACTATCCTTGCGAAAGTGTGTTTGTTGGCATGATGGTTTGTTGGTTTGTCCTTCAATAACACCGCAATACAGTAACAGATCAACGTGATTTTTTTATGGGTACCTACAGTCAACTGTTACAGTTTTTTGTTAAGACTTTTTTGTATGGGTACAGTACCTATACAAAAAAGTCTTCAAGGACCTGCAGAGAGTGACATAGGCTACTTTTTTCCCTGAAAATCAAGGAATATGAAGTCGCGGGCATCAGCTAGTAATAGTGTACTTCAGTCCACTAGAATAGTGATCGTAAGAAGTTCTTATTAATTGAGGAAGTCACTTAAGGTCTCTTGATTTGTAAAGTACAACTAAATGTAGGTTAAGATGCGGAACCAATAAACGGTCAGTTCGCGAGTAGTTTATTTATTGTAGTACTCGTAGGCAGTAATTGCGGCTTGACGTAATGAGTATAAATGTAAAGGATTCTACACACCGAACCCGCCGACCCGCCGACCCGCCGACCCGCCGACCAGCCGACCAGCCGACACAGCCCGGCAAAGTTTTACATACAATATATCTGTTGCCATAAATGTGTTCCAAATGAATGCTTTTTTTCTTTCTATCTTTAAAGCAAAAAAATACGAAAAATAGTTTTCGAAATATTTAAGAAAAACTCATGAAAACTACTAATTTACCAACTTCTTTCCGCCTTACTCTCCAAACTCAACGCTCAAAATGGTGTGATTTTTTACCAAACAATTATGTGGACTATAGTCCACATACACATATTCTTTATTTTTACTTTGGATGTTGAGGTTAGGCCGTTTTTTGGACTAATGGCACTGTACTAATAATGCCGTCGATACCGACCCGCTGGCTGACGGGTCGGTGGGTCGGCGGGTCGGTGGGTTTGGTGTGAATGACCCTTTACTGTAACAGGCAGCAATGAAGTCGCCCTTGACAACGATTGGAAGATGATCCGATTTTGATTCGAACACTTGTTTCAACAACCGCGAAACTAGCTTCCGATCGTTGTAGGCTTTGTACCTATCTATTTTCTTGAAACCCTCCTTACTTTGTTTTTTTCAGATCCCACGTGGCTTAATTTATGGCATTATTGCTGCATCAATGCATTTTAACCAAAGTGAGAGAAATTAAGTAACAGATCGACGTGTTTTTTTTTCATGGATAGATATTATAGTTGCCAACTTCGAGCAGTGGCGAATTTACCAGCTGGAGTGTAGGGCGGCAGATTGTGGGGGCGGCAAAGGAGACCATGTCTAGCATTCCGTACCCGAAGGGTAACTGACGGAAACTAAGCCCCCGCTGTCCAGCTGTCTGTCAGCGAGCTGTATCTCATCATCCGTTATAGGTAGAGAGTTGAAATTCTCAGAGAATGTGTATTTCTTTAACTAATTAACTTAATTAATTGGAAATTGAAAGGGAAACGTGTTTTTTTGGCGTTTTTTTATAAGACAGATAACTTTTCGATCATTTTTCGAATGAATTATTTGGGTCTTGCATAAAACGAATGAAAAATATTATCTATATCAGTATTCAGTACGGGCCTAGGGGCGGCAAAATTTGAATATACTGGCGGCAAATATAATATATTTGCCGCCAGTATATTCAAATTTTATATTATAAATCCGCCGCTGACTTCGAGTGACATAAGCTACTTTTTATTCCGGAAAAACTGATAGTGAATATGCAAAAACCTGGCAAAAGGTAGTTTTAGAATAGAATAGAAATATTTATTATTCAAATAAACTTTTTTTTCTATAGGTAATTCTACAAGGCACGATCTTTCAATGATTTGTCAAGTAATTTTACTTGTAGCAATAACCTGTAGGTACCTATGTCCCATAACAACTTGAAGCGCTAATTTGGTTCGCTAACGCTTACCTAATGATATCATCGATGACGAATTTAAGCAAAACCTGTTAATTATAGAAGGTAAATAGCTATCTAGTTGAATATTTGGTTAAATTATTATTCACGTATTTAATATTGTTTATCAAGAGATACAACCAAAGAAAAAAAAGGCGCACGAGCGTCGCGTTTACGTGCTCTCCGAGGCACGGGGGTGTAAAGCCGCCTACTTACTAACTAGTATTGAGAATTTCTTGACGGATAAATCCAAATACATTCTTGGCCCGATCCGGGAATCAAATCCGGGATATTGTGATTCGCAGTCGAATGCGCCAACTACTAGACCAACGAGGTAGTTAGGATCTGTTAAACAAACAAGAAATTGCAATTTTTAGTTTAGTTTTAGTTTAAAATTTCGCTCATTTGCCACAAGGGTGACATAATTCAAAATTCACCAATTTTAGTGTCGAAAATTTAAACTTTTTGCTATAAAAACAACACTACGCTAAGCACAAAAAAATAAGAGCGAGAGAGATTGTGACTTAATGCTCTGTCGCTTTGTTGGCCGCTGTGTCGTTTCGAGACCGCAGCATCCACAAAACATTACTCTCTCACGAGAGAATTTTCTCATCGTCGATTTTGAATTATGTCACTCTTGTCGCAAATGAGCGATTTCTGAAACGAGCCGCTAAGGTGTGGAACGCCCTTCCATTATTCCTACTTCCTGCCACCTATATTCAAATTCAAATTCAAAATTAATTATCATGTATGCCAACATGTAGCTCTTATGACACGTCATAAATCTACCACCGGTTCTAAATGCAGATTCTGCTGAGAAAAGCCGGCAAGAAACTCAGCAGTTGCTCTTTTCAAAACAACATATTACAATATTAATGTAACGCTATATAATATTAATGTTAACCTCGACTTAATAAATGTGTCTTTAGCTTTACGCATTGTTATATGTGAACTGGAAAATCCAGTAATTCTTTCGGAATATATACCTAGTTTGAGTGCTTTCTAAGCAAGAGGGAATAGGCATCTTCTAAGCAAGCGCGCTCCAAGTACATAATATAATATGTATAGGTAACCTACGTGTGTGTGTTTTAGCGCAACTAAAACCTCTCCGGTCTAGATAAGAACGGAAATGCACCGGAAATCGAACTCAGAACTTTGTGTTGCGTGACCTGATGACGTCATTACGCTATTAATTAATTAGATGACCTTCCCAGCCCGTTCCCCGTAAAACTGATCCCTTACCGTGAAATGTTATGACTCATACTGCCATTCAAAACAACGCTATACAACTATTATACAATACACGTCATTTCATTTAGTGTTACTCAAATGTAGACTTTAGCTGCTCAAGTTTAGAGCTTATTTCACCTTATTCTACCCAAGGTTAGTGTGTACGGTTGGGTAGTTTATGGTAATTAGGACTTAATGCATAAACCAATTAGATCCATATTAATTTGTGTTTACAAGTTGTTTGAAAAATGAAATATTTCGTCAAATATTTCAGGCAGGTTTCTTAATGTAATTTCGACTTTATTCTTTACTGTCAAAGTTCCATTTTGGATGAACGGATTTAGACTAGATTTGCAATTAGATGTTTTTGTTTAATCGAACTCTATTGGCCTTGTTTTTGAGTTCATTTTCGTGTGTATTTTTGCTGAATTCCATGAATGAATGCAGGAACTTGTAAGAATTATATAGTTGTGTAACTTTGTAGCTTTTGTAGTAAACA
This sequence comes from Hipparchia sbordonii, assembly GCA_038048805.1. Taxonomy (NCBI): domain Eukaryota; kingdom Metazoa; phylum Arthropoda; class Insecta; order Lepidoptera; family Nymphalidae; genus Hipparchia; species Hipparchia sbordonii. The sequence goes on along the minus strand of CM076117.1, from coordinate 214,790 downwards.
AAGTAGTATCTGATGTATGCATCATACTATGTATTACAATCCTAGAAACAGCCAGCGGGCGTATTGAGGTTTTCTCTTTTTTCTTCAGAAAAGAAACGAGACGGAAAATTAGATGCATTTTAGGATTTTTTTCTAGTGGGAGGCTTTGGCCGTGGCTAGTTACCACCCTACCGTCAAAGACGTGCCGCCAAGCGATTTAGCGTTCCGGCACGATGGCGTGTAGAAACCGATAAGGAGTATGGGTTGAATGTACACTGCCATACCCCTTCCAAGTTAGACCACTACTATCTTAGACTGCATCGTCACTTACCATTAGGTAAGATCGCATTCAAGGACTATCTTAACATGAAATAAAAAAAATAAAAAAATATTATCATGTTAGTGTAATGTTAGTCTATAAACGATGAATGAACTTGACGTTTTGACAGCAATTTTGTAGTCTGTCAAAATTCACAGTTTTACAATTTACATTTCCAAGCTAGCCCGCTACCATCTTAGACTGCATCGTCACTTACCATCAGATGAAATCGTAGTCAAAGGTTAATGTGTCAAGCCAACATCAAATAAAAGATAACTTAGGTAAGTAGGTACACGTGACAGCTTCAGCATACGATTTTGTAAAATCATTCAAAAGTTTCATCATACTAGGTACCTATAGTAATATGTTTTGCTCGGTTTTTCAAAAGTTAGCATTACTAAGGTTTAACAGGAAGGAAAAAGTCCTTTTTAAAATTGGACTTACTTTTGGAAAAATTGTGTACCTATTAGTAATGTAAGATATTTTATTACCTAATGTAAATGTGGTTACAATCCAATTTCTATATTAATGGCCGAACAGGCAAGAGACTAAATATGAAAACTTGGTTTGTAGTTTGTAGAGCACGTAAAGCCGTCGGTCCTGCACCTGATCTCTCTCCGGTCGTGACGGATTTCTGTCCCAACGGACTATGAGAGTGAGGGAATAGAGAGTGCACCTGAGTTTGCGCAAACTTGTGCCCTATAATATCTCCCGCGCAGATGACTAATCTCAGTGGAGATGGGTCGCCGTAGATTCGGTCGGGAGGACATTATTATTATTATAGTTGAAGATTTGGAAAGTGACGTGGCTACCTTTTATCCCACACAAAATAGAATTCCCGCGGGATTGTTAAATCTACTAAACTGAAATCCCTGTATAGTATACAAATAATAATATTTGGATTCAAATTCTCATTTTTTTAGCGAGCAAACGAGCAGGCGGATCACCTGATGTTAAGTGATTACCGCCGCCCATGAACATTTGTAGCACCCGAGGCACCACCAATGCGTTGCCGGCTTTTCAGTTTGTTGGTCCGCCCCTTGAATAACCCCATGCTGTAATTCAGTGGGAACAATATCAAGTTCAGGGTGTTTTATGACTTCTGAGATACGTTCCACCAATTTGAATAGTACGTTCTAATGCGATGCCAAATTGCTGTGCCCGTTTGGATGAGTCACGCGCAATTAAGGACAACTAACAACCTTTATCGCCGCTGAAACGTGAGACATCTGCTCGTGTACGTACTGTGTTAGCGAATCATACACTGTCCTTGGCATTGGTGATCCTTCGTAGTATGACTATGACGTCATCGCGCAGCCTCCCATTGTTCATGGAAGTTCAAATAGACGGGTGGAGTCTCTGCGGAACCGTCTAAATCGGTTCTGTGGACAGTCCATGTATACATTTCGTGTATGTCGATGGTAATATTTTGAAGCCTCAATAGCCCAACGGTTAAAGGTGCGGACTGAAAACTGAATGGTCGCAGGTTCCAATCCCACCCGTTGTACTATTGTCGTACCCACTCCTAGCACAAGCTTTCCGCTTATGTGGAGGGGAGAGGAGGATATTAGTCAACTTAGGCTTGGCTAATATTCTTTAAAAAAAAAAAAAATCGCAAATCCTATTGTCCTATTATTATTCCCTATTTTTAACAAAGTTTGGATGCATGGATGTTTGTTACTCAATCATGTCGCAACGATTGAACCGGTTTGGCTGAAATTTAGCACAGAGATGGATTGTAGTCTGGAATAACACAATATAGGCTACTATTTATCGCGGGAAATAACAGAGTTCCCGCGGGAATAAAAAAATCTTAATCCACGCGAACGAAGTCGCGGGCATCATCTAGTTAATATAAAAATGGGTATTTTTTAACAAATCTGAGACCTCTCACGTGGGAGGTCAATATACAATGGTGTTAGTTAATCAAATGTAATGAGTAGTTTTCCATTTATGAGGCAAACTATGCAAGCAATCACTGAAAATCCCACGGGAACTCCCGGAATTTTCCGGGATAAAAAGTAGTGTATGTCACTCTTACGGTCTTCAACTGTACCCATGCAAAAATTCACGTCGATCCGTTGCTTTGTTGCGGCGTGATTGAAGGACAAACCAACAAACAAACACACTTTCAAATTTGTAATATATTAAAACAAAAAATAATTAAAATACTTTCATCACATTACGCTTGTTTAAAACAGTCAAGTTGTAATTAATGCAATGAAACTAAATCGCATCTGGATCACATTGAAGTAAGTGAGTCCAGTACAAAGCAATGTTAAATCAGGTTTGTAATTATTATGTTGATGATCATGATTGTTTTGAAGATAAAAGAAGTTATAATAAGTTAACAAGATAGTCCTTGACTGCGATCTCACCTGATGGGAAGTGACGATGCAGTCTAAGATGGTAGCGGGCTAACTTGGAAGGGGTATGGCAGTGTATATTCAACCCATACCCCTAATCGTTTCTACACGTCATCGTGCCAGAAGGCTCAATCGCTTGGCGGTAGGGTGGTAACTAGCCACGGTCAAAGCCTCCCACCAAGCAAATATTATGTATTCCATGGTAAAACAGCGAGAGATCGCGATGAAGAAATAATCTGCTTATTTAACACCTTCTAACTCTCAAGCAAAGGTATAACTTAGCTAGATACTGGCTTAGGTTAGTTAGTCACTTGAAAGGCAGACAGCAAGCCGACCTCGATGGCTATATACTGCACTATCCTAATAAGTGCAGTGGACTTGTTGCAATTAAGTATAAGTGGTCTGACAGTCCTTCCTGCATCCATTTGTAGGTATCATAATTTTTTTTTTCATTTAATTACGTGGGTAAAACTTCACATTTAAATATTTTCCCAGGAAATTCCTAAAAATTCAACCTAAGCATTTCATTAAAATCTATTTTTTTGGTTAGAAATTAATTAGGCATTATTATTTACACATTCTTTTTTAAAAATAATTTTAAAAATGAAGTATTCAACATGCGTGATGTAATAATCTTTAAAAAAATCTTGCACGCAAGAAGTAATTATTTGTAAATTCAATGTAATTTTTTAAAAATCAAAACAAAAATTTCATAAACGAATCTACCAATTTTACATCTATTCTGAAATTAAACGAAAATTTTATTTTTATTTAATCTCAATGAAAAATCAAATTCTGAAACTAAATGTAAATAACACATTAATTTAATTTGAGAACATTCCATTTATTTTAGTTATTAGTGTATTATTTTCATTTAAATTCAGAATTTAATTATTTTCTAAGGGAAAATATAAGTAAATTATGTAGAATTAAAAATTAATAAAGCAATGGATCAACTTCGTTGTCCAGCGCGGAAATGCAATCCTGAATCTTGGCACCCTTTCACGCGTCCTTAAATTAGATTAATTTATAATTATAAGTTTTATTGTATGTTACAATAAAATAAAATTTCAAAATAACACAGAAATAATATAAATAAATGTTTATTAATGATGTGGTAATTGTTGTTTTAATATGTTTTGCAAGCATATCTGTAAGTGGAAATAAGGAGCGGAAATGAGGTACCTGAACGACACATGAGCCATCTTAAATTATCAAAAATGACCACAACAAGATCCAGACGTCATCTCAACTATTCCATTGATCCTTATGACTCATCAATCAGCCTAGGAAGCTAGTAAGGTTTTATAAATACAACACATCGCCCCAACGCCATTCAATTGGATACCGCTCAACGAACCGCGCGCGCGTTTGTAAATTAACAGTGCCGTAACCTTCAATAAATTCAAAATGTCGTCGCTCAGTGTCTCCAGAACCGTTCTCATTGTTTTAAACGCAATTTTCATCGTATTCGGACTCGCTATTGCCGCGGCATCTATATGGTTCTTTTGTCAAGTTCACGACTTTACTGTGCTGAGGAACAGCAACCATTATTTACTGGATTACACCATGTACTGGCCTCAAGTGATACCGTGGGTGTTCTTCATTGTGGCCGTTCTCATCATCGGAGTGTCGATCTGCGGATTCACCAGTGCCAAGAAGAAGAGCAAGGGTTTACTGACCATGTACGTCACAGCGATGGGAATAGTCATCGTTCTACTTATCGCGGCGGCAGTGATCGCTCTGGTGTTCGCGGATAACAAATCGACGGATGACTTCGTGAAAGACACAGTATGGGATGTCTACTTCCAATCGAAGAACGACAACGAAGTCGCCGAAGCTTTCGGAGTTATCGAGAGGAAACTACATTGCTGTGGAGCTGACAGTCCTAGAGACTACAAAAATTGGAAGTCTGACTTCCCAATGTCTTGCTGCGATGTGTATTATCACGGTTGGCTGGAGCCGTACGCGATCGATTGCGCGTTCACGAATAAATTGGCGAATGAAAGACATGGATGTTCTACAGTAGCAGCACAATACGCGAGGATTGCCATCAAGGTCTTGTCTGCGGCGGCCATTTTTACCGCCATTATTGGTATAATAGCTGTTGTGTTCGCCGTCACCATGTACAAAAGCCTGAAGATCAGGAACAGGCCGCCGCCCACGCACGAGTCAGAGAGCAAAAAAGTTCTATTGTAAATTTAGAGGACGTTCTTGTTTATGTAAGTGATGTTTTTTTGAATTGTACGTTCACGGAGCAAGGTCGAGGTGAGGTTGCATTTTTTTACTAATTCGCATTGTATTTCGAAATACAACTTTATTTCAAATTTACATTTGAATTCTAGCCTTAAGTGGGCAAAGAAATTAAATTTTTAAAGAAAATTTAAAAATGTATAATTTCAATTCTATTTCGAAATATAATTTCAATTTCTATAAACACAAATGCACTCACATATTATATGAAATCTTTTGTCATCAGCTACATAAGGCCAGCATAAGGCGAAGCAATTAATTTATGTAGAGGAAAAGAGATAGAGCGATAGCAAACATAGCTCTATCCTTTTCGAACGACTGAGACGGAAAATAGTTAATTCGCTACGTGATTTGTCACGTAACGTAGGTAGCATTATATACGTAGCTATTACGTAGTTTTCCTTACCTTAATGGTACATAGGTTCAATTCGTAGCAATTTTCCTCGTTGATTTAAGATATATAGAGTTAGATTTTGACCGACTTAGGAAGGAGGTTTTCATTTAAAGTATTTTGACACATTAGTTGTATTTAAAGCAGTAAATACATTCATTAAAATATGATCAATTACTAAATTATAATGTTTAGTTTATGTGATGTGACTTTAGTTGACTGTGTCATATATACAGGAAATATAATGCTAACAATTAACTGTATCAATTAAGTTAATGTGAAAATCTATACAATATGGAAAACTACGCAACTATTCGCTTAACTCAAGTATTTCGTTGAGCTACTTATTTATTAATAACTTAAGCTTGGGTTGAGTAACGCTAACGTTTATGATGAAACTTTTGTTATTATATAAGTCATGGCTATGGCAGTCACGGCATACTTACAAAAGGTTAACAACTACTTGTACGAGTAACCAAAAAGTTTGCTTAAGTCGTAACAAAGATAAACTTTGTTTCTACTTGTTTATAGTATTATTTATAAGATGCAAACTGTTAAAGTTAAGTTAGTTATTAAAGAAAGAGATCAAAGATCTTATTTTTAACGCTAAAATTCTGTTGCACTCTTTCAATAATTTGGAATATTTTCTTTAAATATTTTCGAAATTATTGAAAGGGTGCGCTTCTTATTATCTAAGTAGGTACAATTCGCGCATTCTAAATTTTATTGTTCATGTTTTGTTTGGTTACATTAGTATCTCTCTCTCGGAGAGTCTAACTTGGAGCCAGTCAAGAAAGATCGCGCGATTTGTAATATTCCTAATTGTGAAATAGATGAATGTAGTATATAGCGATTTCGCCTTTTTTGGTTAATTGGAACAGACTAACAGTTTACCTTAGCTATACATTCAAATTAGAACCGGACTTTAAAGATATCAATATATTGAAACTCAAATTACAATCGAACTTTAGCGGTACCAAAAAAATGCAAAGTTCTACGTTTTTTGTTCGAATCAACTAAGTAACTGCGTAATAAGTATTTCGAAGCAAACACGTCGAGAAAATATTTTAACTAAACCTTACATGTCACGAACACTACGCGAGAATTGCGAAATGTTACATTACATGTGGATACACATTACTTTACTGCCGCGTTACATATAGGTACGATGTCACATTTTATTTCCACTGCAGAAAAGCAGTTTTATCAGTTCCCTTATAAACTACTCATTGGATTCTGAGAAAGAAGCTTTGTATCAATAGTCCTCGTATCAAAGTTTATGACGTCATGAAAAATTCAAAATGGCAGATATGCCAAATAAGTTTTGTCTTAAATATGCTTAAACTGAGGGAGTTAGTGAGCATTGTTTTGAATTTATGAAATTAATTCAATGATGACTGTAAACTAAGTTTATATATCAAAGGTTTACAGATTAATGAAATATAAAACAATAGAACTGTATTAAGTTAGACGAATTATGATTTATAAGATAGTAATAGAAAAACGAATCACGTTTTAGCAATTAATGGAATTTTCGTGCCTCTGACCGTTCCAAGTAGGTATCAGTATTAATTAAATAAATATTCTATAGCATGTTGCTTTCAATTATATAAGATACAAGTTTTCATGACATTAATGACGTGATTGTTTAGTTTTCCTGTTTACTTCAATGTAGGTACACAGTAACAATTTTCCACTGAGTTATTTTTTCACGTGGCGTTGCATTTTAATAATGTGTTTCTACACAAATAAAACATTTTGTATGACATTTAGATTATTACATTTTACTTTACAATCTTAGGAGCTTAATTTATTTTTAATGATGAAAACCTTGAATATAAAATCTACACATATATGTAAATGAACATGCAAAACACGTATTTTATCCATCTAAATATGCTTAAAGATAAAATATAAGGTGTTCTCAATAATTTTCGATAAGTAATCGTTAAACACCGTGAAATACCATGACTTGTGAGTATGTAGATTGTAGGTATTATCAAAACTAGGGCATGCGGTTTTAACGTAAAGTTGCTTTTAAGTTTATGTTAGATGATAAAACTGCGTTCAGTCTAAGTTCGAAGTAAATAAACTCGTTATAAGATTTATCGTAAATCGTAAAGTATAGAGTCATCAAATCATAACTTCTAATGTTTCTTTTCGGCTTTTAATACTACCGTATTCAAAAATCGGTCGTTATTATAAGTTCGCCGAAAGACACCTCCAGTAAGGAATCTATTGACTAAAGGAAACATATTTTTGAGAGTGTAAACATGTTCTTTCGTATTAAATTCTACAGGGCTGATATCTGAAATTTAATATAAGAACGATAAAAAGTTATTGTCACCATATTGTGTCGATAAGGCTTTATTAATTTCCAATATTTGAACCAAAGGAGGCTGCTACGTTCGTTACCATCTTTCTAATATCAAAATGATTTTCGTTTTCAAATGTATTTCAGATTCGAATTTCTGTTGAAATGGAACAGAAATTATTCGAAATGAAATTGGACTTATAAGTTCAGAATATTTTATAAGAAATTAAGTTAAATTAAATTATTTTAGAACTCCAAATAATTTTTAGACTTAAGCATTTTAACTTTAATTGTATAGACTGTAAATAGTAAATTAATTTTAGTTGTAGTATTTTAAAGTGTTGTGTGTGTGTATGTTAGTTAAAAACTTGGGAATATATTTCTGTACTTCTGAGTTTTGATTTTCGTGCGTTTTTATGTTGTTTGTGACGATATCGGATGGCGCTATTAAACTAAAAATTATATTAGCAAGATAAAATGATACTTTTCTCTGTACTGAATACTTGAACGTTAGAGCAATATTATTGTCAATACGTGCCACATCTTAAAACGTGTTGAAATTCTTAATCTGTTTTGACTTTTTCTCATTACTGCCATATATTATGTTTTTGTTTTTAAATTCTTGGTGTTCTGAGTTATTACAGTTTGAATGAGCATACTATAGAATTAGAAAAATATGCATTTTGATATGTACACTTTACACTGTGATTGTTTAGTTCTTATTGTGTCTACGTAACCATTTCAAACAATAAAGTCGAAACGGTACTGAGCTTTAAGTTAAATTAAGAATATAATTTTATATTTATGCCTTTTTAATTTTAAATATTTTATATCTGTTTTAGAATTATCTTTTAATTTTCTGTTGATGATAAATGAATTTAAAATACAATTTACAATTCTATAGAATACTTATCTTTCATTCACTAATGTGACGCATTTAATTGAGTTATAATTGTTTTTGTTATTACCAACTGTTAATTGGCTTTCTCTAACTGTTTTGTGGGTTTCTAATTAGGTATAGCTATTTTTGATTTCTTGAATTTCTATCATTAAAATCGGGTTCGATTTCGATTTGGTCAAATTCAAAATTATATTTAGCTGTCCAGGGTAGTCTGGTTATGTTTTATCGAGAGTTATTTTTCCAATTATGATAAGTGACTACTGACTATCAACTTAACAGCCTTAACAGTCAAGATTTTTGAATTTTCTATAATTAGGGCCGATTACACCAATGTGAAATAAGTCTTATCCCAGCGTAAATTTGATATTTTAGCAGATTTTCAATACAAAAACTGTCAAAATAGTAAATTTACGATCAGATAATTTTTTTTTTTGGTAAAATCGGGCCTTAGAATATTATAAGCTAGGTACCGCTGTACCTACGATATTCTATCTAGGTTAGCGCATTCCAAGTCAGACTATATATTATCAGGTGCCATTGTAGCCTGCGAAACCTGTTTCAAGCTGCTAGTATCTCAATGACGTAGTAAAACTACGCATTTTGATAGTACCAAATGGACCATCGGGGAAAGTGACTGGTCCTCAAGGCCGCCAAAAGCAAAAGTAGGTAGGTACCTCCCAAGAATGTCTGTTTTGGTGGTTTTACGTAATGTTACCTTCGCGGCGATGGCATCAGCGTAGACGAAGTATGTCATATAACTGGCTTGGTTGTATGTTGTATGTTAGTTAAATCACGTAGGCGAGGATTTGGGACTATGTGGGACGGCTGCGAGACGACACGACTGACTTGAATACGACTATGACGACACGATTTTACGTACGTATCTAGTATCTTCTCGTGATATGACTTTAACTGAAAGTTGAAACTGAAAACTGAAAATTATAAAATTCCAATTTTGTCCCATTAATATGACAAAAGTTACCTAGCCTAGAGCGTGGTAGAGATAAACATAATGTTTACCTATGTATGTGTCATTTAAAGAGAATATGTGTAATGTAGATTATGTGTTCTAAATTATGTATATTAAGTGAATATTTTTAATATTGATACCTACTAAGATACCAGTACAAAAGGTGGCTGTTTTTGAGTAAATAAAAAGGTGTCAAAATTCCGACCGTAAATTGCAAAAATTAATTGTTATTCAACGATATGTATAATGTAGAGTCATAAAAATGAATGCAAACGTGAGATCTGCGAACCATAATTTTTTTTCTGCAGGATGATTTTGATATGTAATTTTGTCACCACGAGAAATCTGCCTAACAAGAATTTCCGTTGTACAACAAATACATGTGTCATCTATGTATCAAACGGCAGGAAGTCGTGACTGTAACGTAGAATAAATAATTGGCTGTATTAAATAGATCTTAGTCATCGCCTCTCACTATGCAAATGTAATGGTAATCGTTATCGTATCGTATCGTGTAAAAGAACTCTATCTTGAGGTCCGAGCGCGCTGTGCGCGAGTTTATAAAACTAGTCGCGCACACGCAACGCTTCTCACTCCGACATCTACGATCATTCACGCCGGTCGATAAGTTAACGCGAAAAATTAAAGATGGCGAAAGAAGACCTTATGAAAGGTGTTCTGTATGTTCTAAACATAATATACGCGGTGTTCGGACTAGTGACAGCGGCGACTGGGATCTGGTTTTTCGTGCAGTTAACCGAATTCGTCGCGTTGAGAAATAGCAACCATTACTTACTGGATTATAGGATTTACTGGCCGCAAGTGGCACCATGGCTGTTTATTATGCTCGGACTATTCGTGATGATTGTAGCTTTCTGTGGATGGTGCGGTGCGAACAGGGAGAGCAGAGGACTCTTGGGGCTGTACGGGCTTTTCATGATCCTGATTGTCCTTGGACAGTTGCTGGCGGCGACTTTGATCTTCGTCTTCGTCGACGGAGAGGACACCGACAAGTTCATTAAAGACACAGTCTACGACGGATACTACAATTCGCAATCCAACCCCGATGTCTTCAAAGCTTATGGAAGAATTGAACGGAAGCTAAGATGCTGTGGTGCCAACGACGCTCGGGATTACAGAAGCTGGAGGAACGATCTGCCCCTAACGTGTTGTCTGGACAGTTATTATAGATCCACCTGTGACTTCACCGATAAGGAAGCCAATGAAAGATTAGGATGTGCGAAAGTTGCGTCAGTTTACACTAAGATTATCAGTTCTTCTGTCGCCGGAGCTTCGTTACTCATGGCGCTACTTGAGATAACAGGCGTGATTCTCGCTTGGAAACTCTTCAATTCTTTACGGGAGGTGGAACATTATATAACGGAGAGAAAAGAGGGTGAAACTGAGTGCTAATTTTAAGAAAAAGGTAACAATAACTTTCATTTTATGGGTGTTACTATCTGCCATACTTTTTCCATCTTAAACTGCGACATCGAGTGATATAGCAGTTTGATGGTAAATTGACGTTGAATAAAACATTTTTGTTGTTTACAATCATGATGTTAGATTCATATTGTGTGGTGTTTTGCAATTTAGTATAGTACTGTTGAACAATCGATTGTAGGGTCGACTCAACGGTTGAATGGTTGGTGTTTGAATCTCATTGAATCTATTGTGAATTGTGAAATCGCCTCGCGTGCGAACTCTCTCGTTTTCAAACATTTTTTGGTACTACTGTTTTTTACATACAGAAATTCATAAAGCTTAAAAGGAAATAATATGCGATACGGATAACTAGATTCCAATATCGTGTTGTTTTCCAAGCAAAGAATTCTCATTATAATACATGTTATTGAGTGACGTCATCATACATCCAATATGGCGGACTTTAAGCGCCGTTTTACTTAGTACTATTAATAAATAATTGCACATGCGATTAATAGTTGCTTAACAACAATGAACAATCATAACCTCATTAATAGGTATCATTTTTTTTGCTATAAATGATAATTTTGCAATTCTTTTTTAAACTAATGAGTTTTTCAATTAAGAGTCGACCTTCGATCACTTTGGTGCTTCTTTGTTATCTTTGGCCAAAATTTACCACCGATATACACGTGTGCATTCATAAAAGGATTTTAAGTTAATAGCAATAAGAGTTATGTTGCCTTAAGTAGGTTACAGCGATTCTCCCGCCACGACACGACACGACGTCGAAGCCTGAATAATTTTCATAGTCCTTAGAAAGTTCCCTTCTTTATCACGGCATTATTTGGATTCTTAGAATAAAATTCGTTTCCTTTTCAGAAGGAAATCTGGAAAGTTTTATTCTTTTACTAAAATTAAGTTTAGTTTCACAACATTCCAAAATATTCCATAATATATATGAACGTGTTACCATTCGTGTCATTTTATTATAAGATATGATATTTTTTATATTATTTCCTGCATGTATATTTTGCTGTTATAGATATTTTATTTAGGTGATATATTATTTTAAATTTATTTACAATTAACTTTTAAATATTTTAGCCATAATAAGTAAGGGTCGAGAATTACATTCAAAATTCAGTATTTACGTAGTTGATATTATTATTTTGTATGTATAAGTTCAATTAATTTTAAATAACAATGGACACATAATACTTTCGACGGTAATTTTGAGTTATGACAGCTAAGAAAATTTGACTTGACAGATTTCGATGTAACTTTGGCAGCTATCGCATTCGCCACACCCGGGTCAAAGATCTTTCCACTTGACGCCTAGAATCGCCTTAATCATTAATTTCCTTCTCAGCCCGTGAATCATTACCTGAACTGACTCATTTGTAACTCAATTGTAGAATGTCTCATGACCTCGAATCCCCCCCCCCCCCTTCCTCCCCACCACATGTTTTGTTGTTTTGTTAAGGTTCATTGCGTAAGTCGAATGGTTACAACCTTAAGGTTGTAGTAGGTACCTTAAGCCTATGAGAAAAATTTGACCTCGACTCGATTAGATATGAGCTTCTAATTCAATTTCACTTAACCGTATTGACCTATGCCTGAACCGTGGCTTTGTTTGAGATTGGTAGCTTCAATGTAGACACAATTTTTTTTTTAATCAATTAGAAAAAGGTATGCTCAAGTTTTTCTCTTTCATCCATTTTTATTCCGACATTCTATATTTTAAAATACTCTTTTTATAATGACATTTTATATTTTCAAATATTTGATTTTATACATTTTTATTATTTATTAAGTTTTAATTTACAATAAACTTGTTTCTTAAACTTAATAAATTTTATTAAGTTACTTAAGAAATGAGTTTACTGTGAACACAATTATTTTATGTAGTATTATGATTATGATATTAAATGAAACTTTATAAAGAATTTCAAGTGGCACAAAAATGAACGAACACACATAGTAGCTTACTTACTATGTAGAGACATGCTTGTTTACTATATCTTATGTCGCAAGAATTTACGTAAGGCCTTCTAAGAGGACTATCGATGGCATAGGTAGCGCTTTCGACAGAATATGTTTCGACATTTAAAAAATGTAGGCCAGCCAGGTGGTTTTAAATATTAATAGACTTACGAAATATTATATAAAATGTGAACGGTGCCATCTGTTTAATATGTTTTTGTATGTCATTGTAATTTATAGGTTGTATTTTGGGTGCCTTTCGAATTATTGCCTAAATGTTTCGTTTAAGTAAATTATTAAAAAAAATTATGAAATAAATTACAAGAATAAAGTATTTTTGTAATTTTAAAATTTTAATGAAATAAGTGAAACTGCCGTACATATAAAAACGTAATAATATATTTGCTTAAAAATTATAATGTTAATCTTAGAAGTACAATATTATATTCCCAATATCTCCGTCTATAACAATATTTAAATGTATAATTATTATTATTATTTAAGTGAATGTAGAATGATTTTCCGTCCTTTTTTTGTATCGCCATTTACATTTTAAACATAGAATCTGTATATTGTGTAACTGTTATTCACATGCCAAAGAAATGTGTACAAATGTAACGCATTCATTTACCTGAATAATTAAATAAAAATATTATGAAAATGAATGAAACTTTTTTTGCATGCAAAAAATATATTATTATCTATGCATAGAATAGATTAAGATATTATATCACACCACTGATTTAGATTATATTTGTAAGTTATTTTTATACGATAGTAATAATTTTATAAAAAGTAAATAAGTCGAAACTAGTCTTAAGTCGTTCATATTATTAAGAGAATAATAAAATTTATTGAATCTCATTAAGACTTTTATTTTCTCTTTATTAGTAGAAATAGACTGCTTAAAAATTATTACAAAATTGAACAAAAGTCAAAAATATTCAACGCACTGCACACATCCCGGAAAATCAATGAGTTCCCGCGGGATTTTTAAAACTAAATCCACGCGAGCGAAGTCGCGAGCTTCAGCTAGTATTAGATAATTTTAGAATGTTTAGGTGAGAAAGGAAATGATAAATAACAAAATTGCTTAAAAAATTTTAACTGTTTAAAACACACAACTCCGAAAAGAGCCTGGGTCGAACCCCACATCCTCCGAAATAGAGACTATAGTGTTAACCTGAAGCCATTACCGCTTCAAATATCGTTATCCTGTAACTAGAGTTCATTAAAACTACAACGTTTTTCCGCCAAGAAAACCCAATTTTCCGAGCGAAGAGCAAGTGGTAGGTATATACAGAGAGGAGCGGCAGCGGCTGGTTTAGTACACAGGCGGGAGGACTAAATAAACACATAAAACTAGTAAAAAGAGTAAAAACTGAGAGGTTTACTGAGCGGGTCACTGCGGAATCTTAAATGGATATGACGTCGACACAGAGCCGCTGGAAGTGGAAGGAAAAGCTTAGCCATCTTTCACCTTATGATATAATCCTATGAATGCGAAAGTTTTGATATATGCATGGATGTATGGATGGATGGATGGGTGGATGGATGGATGGATGGATGTTTATTATGCAATCACGTACACATTGCAGTTATCGATCTACTTGTTAGAATCTCTATATACCACTGAACTATAACTCTTCGATGCTCTATACCTATTAATATTATAAGCATTAGATAAATTTTAATATGAGCTTTTTTTTATATGATTAGCAGGCAAACGAACTGGCGGGTCACCTAATGTAAAGTGATTACCGCCGCCCATGAACACTTGTAGTACCAGAGGCACCACCGATGCGTTGCCGGCATTTCAGGAACTTATTGGTGCGCCCCTTGAATAACCCCATATTGTAATTAAGTGGGAACACTGTCGAAGGGAGAAGATTCCACAATTTGGTGGTGGTGGTGGTGGGGGTGGTGGTTTATTTAAAATTCGTTCGGAAAGATTAACAGGTTTGAGATAGTTGTTCGTTTGAGCTGTGAACGAAAAGCTGTGCTGGGCTAATTACTATTCTGTACCGTGTTCAAATTGTTGTACTGGCTCAATGCCTCGCGTTTCTGCCCTTGTGTGAAAAATTCAACGTATTTTTTCATTCTAGTATTAACTACTCGACTTTTTCGTACGGCCATGGTTCTTTTGTTTTACTGATTCACAACAAGGATAAAAGTTTAAGAACTATAACCTGACAGTGGAAATTCCTTCATGTGCCGTCTGATGACATACGAGAGACACGTTTTTTGAAGTTGGGCGAGCATCGTGTATCGGTTTCATCAGTGGGGTGGTAACTAGCCACGGTCAAAGCCTCCCACTAGACCAGACCAGAAACAATTCAGAAATTATAAATTCCCAAATTGCCCCCGCCTCCCAGACCTCCCAGTTATAAGACTAGAGCGTTCACTACTGCGCTTGGGAGGTCGTCAAAATAACTTTCTATGCCGCATCTAGCAAGATTTTTATCCCGTGAACTGACCCACATTAGAGTTATGTCGTTTGGGCGAAGGCGGGTAAATAAACATTGTGAGTGTATTGTGTTTCACACATTCTGCCGCGACATGTGCCACGGGTGTGACCACCACAATAGGCATAAGTAACTATAGGAAACTCTTCTTTATCAATTGATAGACGTCCATTGCTGGACAAAGGTCTCTTGCATGGACTTCGACAGGCCTAGGTCTTGCGCCGTCTGTAGCCGGCTCCTTGCGTCTAATGTCGTGTTGGATTTTCCTGCCATCGGACAATGAGAATGAGGTAATAGAGAGTGCACCTGTGTTTGCGCACACATGTGAAGTGTTATATCTTCCACGCACGCATACTTGTGAACTATATCCTACTAGCTTTTGCCCGCGGCTTCGCTCACGTTAGGTTCGGAAGATATAAATTTCAAAGCCCTATATTACCCCCTTGGGGGTGGAATTTTCAAAAATCCTTTCTTAGCGGATACCTACGTCCTAATAGCTATCTGGTGAACGGAGACCTTTGGGATCAGCGACCTTTGGGAACAAAGAACTTTCGATCTGATTTTCGATCTAAATGTGCGACTTGATAGCTGTTAGCTATAAGAGCCATATCTCATTAGGATGCCATGGTAGCGACGCCAGCAGCGCTTCCGTGGTTAACATCAGCGTGGCGTCGACGCCAAGCCGTCGCCAAGTGAGGTACGGTTAGGTAGGTACGTTGTAATACAATTGGGCCCGTTTTGACTGGCGGCGCTGCCGTATGAGATAGAAAACTAAACATAGTAGGTAGCAAATAGCAATGCTAAGTTTATGGTTGTTATGGCGGGTGACCACAGTGAATCATCGATTTGCAATTTGAAATGAAGACGTGAGTCACGTTCCACATGTAAGGTATAAGAAAGTTGACCGTTGAAGCATAAACCTGATTATTTTCCGTTGGCATTCGGCAAGATGTTAGTACCTATACCTAACTATCTAGAAAACTGGTGTTACCTTAGCTACCAATCATAATGTCTCCCCGACCAAATCTGGTTACGCACAGAGAATACAGATATCTTCTTAAACATACTTTATAATATTAAATGCTAAAAAAGGCTAAAATAAGACATTTTTTCAGGTACAGAATTTCTTTGCCAAAAATCGGCATTAAAAAAAATTTAAATATCTCAAAACTTGTCACTATCAAGTATGAACTCTACTTTTATCCCTCTAAAGAATGTATCGAATTTCCAGTAACTAGGTACAATAGGAAAAATTTACTGACTGACTGATCTATCAACGCACAGCTGGAATCACTGGATAGATCAGGCTGAAATTTGGCATAGCTATTATGACGTAGGCATCCGTTAAGAAAGAATTTTTGGAAATTCAATCGAGTAGATCAATTCAAGAAGTTCGAAAAATCGCGTGGGCGAAACCATGAACAAAACTAGTTTCATTATTAAACCTCTGCATTGAATTTGTTTGATCAATAATAATAATAGGTATATTATGTATCTACCTAGCTACTGACTGATCGTGCATAAACATTGACAATTCTGTGACCTTGGCATCTCGCAGTCGTGTCATTATTGTAGATAAGTAGGTACCTATTGGTAGAATATGCAGCTCGACAAAATACCTAATATTATGTAAAACATAACATAGATAACATTATATAATAGACATATTGGCACGTTGCATAAATGCATTGAATATTTTTATATATTGTATACATTATGAACCTACGATATGCCTAGTGGTTAAGACGACAGCCTCCTTTTCAAAAGGTCTACGGTTCGAATCCGTGGCCCGTTCAAAATTTGCTTCAAATTCAAATTTATTTATTTCATGTAGGCCAACCTGTGGCACTGATGACAAATAAAGGCTCTACCATCACTCCGGAAAACAGATTCTGGTGACAAGAGCTTCAATTCAAATTCAAAATTTATTTATTTCATGTAGGCCAACTTGTAGCTCTTATGACACTTCATAAATCTACCCCCGGTTCGGAATGCAGATTCTGCTGAGAAGAGCCGGTAAAAAACTCAAAAGTTGCTCTTTTCAAAAAAAAAAAAATTTTACAATAGGTTACAAAACTATGCTATGTATACAGTGCTTCCACAATGAAGCTTCAAAAATACGCAGGTACACACAATCCAATGCATGACGGGCAGATAAAGCAGACCCATTCCCGGTGGTGGCATTCGTTCCTAATAGTGAAGGAAAACCTGAAGAAAGTTTTATTGACGACCTCCCTGGCGCAGTGGTGAGCGCTGTGGTCTTATAACTGGGAGGTCTCGGGTTCGATTCCCGGCGGGGGCAATTTAGTAATTTATTATTTCTAAATTGTCTCTGGTCTGGTCTGGTGGGAGGCTTTGGTCGTGGCTAGTTACCACCCTACCGTCAAAAACGTGCCGCCAAACGATTTAGCGTTCCGGCACGATGGCGTGTAGAAACCGATTAGGGGTATGGGTTGAATTTACACTGCTATACCCCTTCCAAGTTAGCCCGCTACCATCTTAGACTGCATCGTCACTTACCATCAGGTGAGATCGCAGTCAAGGGCTATCTTGTCATAGAAAAAAAAAAAAAAAAATGTTAAGTATACAAATGATTAAACTATCTCGTTGGTGGTTTGTTGGCCCGATATAATGTAGGGCTCGGCAAAAGTAGTTTGCGTCATGTAGGAAACGCAGCGCAGCATTCCGTTTCTCTATTTGGAAGTGTGCCCAATGTGTAGGTACCTATTATGAAACCTTCAAACGGCTAACACCGAGGTACCAACTACCAAGCAGCTCACTCGGTCAAGGAGTTCTACCGCCGACTGCGCGCATAAATAACGCTCTTCTTAAATGTACGCAAGAATTCAAAAAAATCCTTTTTAAATATATTTTGCTTATGCTTGCATTTAACAATCCTGTAAACATGCTTTCGTATATTATACATCACATCACACTAATATTACTACACGCTACAACGAATGAACAGATTTGACTGAAATTTGAAAAAAAGAGATAGCCTATATCGAGGACTGGCTGATGCCCGCGACTTCGTTCGCATGGAAAAAGTTTAGAGTGACTTGCTAATATCCGCGAGAAGTTATGTCCTCTATATCTCCAATAATACACGGTGAAATTTCATTGGTTGTACTCCCTGAAAGAGGTGAATGTGCTCATGAAACTGAACAACTTTCCCCAAGGAACATAGGTCGAAATATGAAAAAAAAATTTGGACCTCCCATAGTAAATCAATCAGCTGATCGTCTAGTTTGTATGGAGGGTCCAATTTTTTTTTTCATATTTTGACCTATGTTCCCTGGGGAAAGTTGTTCAGTTTCATGAGCACATTCACCTCTTTCAGGGATTACAACCATTAAAATTTCAACCGGTATGTAGTAGATAATCACCAAAATTGCACAAAATATTTTTCGGGATAAAAAGTAGCCTATGTTTTAATCCAAGGTATAAATAATCTATCTTCATTTTAAATTTCAGCCAAATCAGTCCAGTACTTTTTGAGCCAATTCGTTACAAATATACTTACATACAAATCTTTCCTCTTTATAATATTAGTATAGATTAACACATAACATAGGCTATATTTTATACAGGAAGTTAGAGTTCCCGCGGAAACTTTTATCTACGTGGCCGAAGTTCAGTCGTTGCTGCGTGATTGAGTACAAACATCCATCCATACAAATTTCAAAATCCATTCAAATTTTCGCATTTATAATAGACTAGCTTTAACCCGCGGCTTCGCTCACGTTAGGTTCGATTTTTTAACCCCCTATTTAACCCTGTTGGGGTTGAAATTTTCCAAAATCCTTTCTTAACGGATGTTTACGTTCCTAACAGCTACCTGTATGCCAAATTTCAGCTCGATCGGTCCAGTGGTTAGAGCTGTGCGTTGATAGATCAGTCAGTCAGTCAGTCAGTCACCTTTGCCTTTTATATATTTAGATAAGTAACATGAAAATGCTAGTGATAAACTACGATTTCGCGTCTTGACGCGCCAAGCAGAGCAAAATATTTTAATAATGCAAATTTTGCGCGCTGTCATTAGGTAAGTTATTATTTTAATTACAGTTTCCATTCCCGTTATTGCACTAGTGGGTTATGTCGTTGTTTTAAGTGTTGTTTTCAGTTTTATTCCTAACTATTTTATAAGCTCAGGTTTTGGTACTAAGACTGTAGTCTATTTGGGAGTGGCTAGTACAGTTAGGTACCGTGCTACCGTCAAAGACGTGTGGCCAAGAGATAGATGCTGAGATCTATATATGCTCTGACTTAGTTCAGGTTAAAACGAGACACAAATATGCTTTGACATAAATCTGTCTCGTTTTAACTCTGTCTTGAGTCTAAGCTGAGTGAGAGAGCGGTCTATAGATTTCAATATTAGAGTTCCAGCATAATGGCTCTTAGAAAACGATTAGGGGTAGGGGTTTAACTGCCATACCCCTTCCAGGTTAGCCAGTCGTCACTTACCATCAAGTGAGATCGCAGCCAAGGGCTATCATGTCGTCGAACATAAATCCTATTTATATTATAAATGCGAAAATTTGTTAGGATAAATCAATGGATGGATATTTGTTATTTAACTGGGAATGAACATAGCTCACATCCAGGATTAATACATGGGCTGCCTGTTATCCCGGAAAATCCCGCGGGAATAAAAAAACTTTAATCCAGTAGAACTTTATTTCAATAAAAATAATCTATTTCAAAGTGACGTTTCATGAAAGGTTATGACTTGATGACCGGAATTGCCGTGATTTGATGCTATGTTGCTAATTAGTTATGTTAGCGGGTAGTAATTAGTAATAATTATTATCAGTAGTTAATAATGATAACGAAATATTGATAACAATAATTTCCGCACAAAGAATCTAATAGGTCAAGTATGCCGACTGATAGATATAATGTTGAGGCATAATTAGGAACAAGAAGAATTTTGATTGGTCAAAGACTAGATAAGACCTCTTTGATGTTTTTTTTTATTGTGATATAGGCTTGCGCTGGACGACAGTCAATAATGGAAAATACTGATGAGCAGAGCGTGCTTGCCTAGAAAATACCTATTCACTCTTGATATTGAAAAAAGTGGAAGAAAAATTCTAAATCCACGCGGACGAAGTCGCAGGCATCAACCAGTTGTAATGACAAATATCGTCATTAAAACTGTGGTTACGACGTGGCAGCCACACATAATCCTTGTAGCCCAGTCATTAAAGCCAAAACCCGAAAGTAATTAGTAACTTGATAAAAATTTTAGGGGGTTGTTAAAGAAGGTAAAATAACTTACCGTGTGATTTTGCAGTGTTGTGGGGTGTACGGAAAGGGTTGAAAAGGGGTGAAAAGGGTTTTTTGTTAATAACATTGCCAAAAAAATTAGTAACACGCTGCAAATTTATAATAAGGTTGTTCTTACCGTTTTGTAACGTTTATTAAATTTGCAGCGTTTTGCAACATACGGAACATTGTTTATTATTAAAAAACAATGAAATTTGTTATTAACAAGGGTAAAAAAAATAGTAACACGCTGCAAATTTATAATTAGGTTGTTCTTACCGTTTTGTAACGTGTATTAAATTTGCAGCGTTTTGCAACATACGGAACATTGTTTATTATTAAAAAACAATGAAATTTGTTAATAACAGGGGTAAAAAAAGTAGTAACACGCTGCAAATTTATAATTAAGCTGTTTTTACTCTTTTGTAACGTATATTAAATTTGCAGCGTTTTAGTAATTAACAATGTTCCGTATGTTGCAAAACGCTGCAAATTTAATAAACGTTTGAAAACGGTAAGAACAACGTCATTATAAATTTACACCGAGTTACTAATTTTTTTTACCCCTGTTATTAATAAATTTCATTGTTTTTTTAATAATAAACAATGTTCCGTATGTTGCAAAACGCTGCAAATTTAATACACGTTACAAAACGGTAAGAACAACCTAATTATAAATTTGCAGCGTGTTACTATTTTTTTACCCTTGTTAATAACAAATTTCATTGTTTTTTAATAATAAACAATGTTCCGTATGTTGCAAAACGCTGCAAATTTAATAAACGTTACAAAACGGTAAGAACAACCTTATTATAAATTTGCAGCGTGTTACTAATTTTTTTGGCAATGTTATTAACAAAAAACCCTTTTCACCCCTTTTCAACCCTTTCCGTACACCCCAAAACACTGCAAAATCACACGGTAAGTTATTTTACCTTCTTTAACAACCCCCTAAAATTTTTATCAAGTTACTAATTACTTTCGGGTTTTGGCTTTAATGACTGGGCTATTGTTACTATATTTGGTGATGCCAAACAAAAGAACTCGCATATTCGGAAGTCGGTCAACCATAAGTACAAATTCGTATGTAAGTTGTGTTGTTTATGCGAGTATGTATCGCCTTGACATATACGTACAATCGGCGACATTTTTATATTCGAAACTAGCTTTAGGCCGCGTCTTCGTCCGCGTCGAAATAGGTTTTCCTCGTGTAAACCCTTCATTTTCCAGAATAAGTCGAGCTCTCTTCGTCTAACAGAAAACTTAAAAGCTCTACATATTTTCGAGACTAGTTAAGATATTAAAAAAAAATGGTATTGTTATATACCTTTATTTTAAGTAGGTATATACAAAAATCAAGTCAAACAGCCAATTACAAAATTTTTCGTTCTAGTTTTTAACCGACTTACAAAAAAGGAGGAGGTCCTCAATTCGTCGGAATTAGGTACTCGAAGTCGCCCGGACCGATTTGGAAAATTCTTTTTTTGTTTGAAATGGTATACTTCCCAGGTAGTCCCATTGTCATCAGGTCAGGATGTGATGATGGGATCCTGGAGAAATCGAGAGAGCTCTTCAAATTTTAGAGACACAATTGATTGACTTTGTAGTGGGGTTTGAAAACAATTTTGTAAAAATAATTTTTACGTTTATATTATAACTTGGCAATTTTGCGCTGTCCAGTGCCTACAAATGAAGACAAATAACCTGTAATAATGTGGCAAAAATCGTGGAAACATACGATTTAAGAATATTGTGGGAACGATTGTTCGCACGCAGCCAACTATGCTATGACGAACGCCGTGAGTAAAAATGTTGAATTATTGAAGAAATCCCGTACTTCCTCAACAATATTGGAAACTAGATGATGTCCGCGACTTCGTCTGCGTGGATTAAGGTTTTTCAATTCCCGTGAAAATCTCTAATATAATTTTCCGGGATAAAATGTAGCCTATGTGTTAATTTTCCGGGATAAAATGTAGCCTATGAGTTAATTTTCTATCCATTCCAAATAGCCAAATCGATCGTGGCGTGAAGGAATAACAAACATACAAACTTTCGCCTTTATAATATTGGTGTGATGCGTTTGTTGGTTTGTCCTTTAAACACGCAGCAACGGGGCATTTGATTGACTTGGGGTTTCGCGTAAGTATATCGAAAACAGAGGGCTCCCCTGGCTATTTGAAATTTAACTCCATGCGGATGAAGTCTTAAGCAAATGCTAGTTTAAAATGCTGCGAATTTTAAAAATGCAAAAATTTGTAAGGATGGATATATGGAATATGGATGGATCCGCAACGTAAAAACCGATTTGGCTGAAAGGAATAGAGTTAGCTCGTATCCAGGATTAAGGATACAGGCTACATTTTATCCCAGAAAATCATAGAGTCGGTATCCGTGGGAATCCAAAACCCTTAATCCGAGCGAACGAAGTCGCGGGTATCAGCTAGTAATTTATAAACTTTAATTAAATGACTCATAGTTATAATACGGATGTCTTGTTACAGAGCGCATACTTTTGATTTAATTTGAATTGCATTTATAATTTCCAAGTGTAATTTAACACTTTAATAAAAATTATTATAAATTATTGTTCCTGTGATATTTACATAAACATATTAACACTAAAAAATGCAGAATTAAGTCTGTGTCGATCTCTTTGTTTGTTAACATTTTACGGCTTAACGGATGCTGAACGGATTCGATGAAAGACATAGAGATAGCTTGCATTTTGGCTATGGATCTTTTTATACGGGAAAATCGGACTTCTCATGGGATAAAAAAAATCCTTCTTAATTAATCGATAGACGTCCAGAGCTGGAAATAGGTTTCTTGAGAGTTCCATATCTCTTGGTCTTGCGCTACTTGTATCCAGCGGCTCCGTGCGCCTCGACTTATGTCGTCGGCGCGCTTTGTGGTGCGAGGTCCTCACTCCAGCACCTCCGTTCGAACCCAACGATCATCAGTTATTCAAACTAACGAATCGATTGACACGACATTTATCAAAATTGTCTCAGTAATTTAGGTACTATGGTGAAACTTACGTAAATACAAACATGCGTAGACTGCTAAAATCATGGCCCTTCCTTCTGGGTAAAATTCGAACTCAAGTTTCAGTTTGATTCGAACTTTAGACAAAGCCGAAGACAAGAGCTAGTTGCAACAATAATTGCTAAACTGCGATTAATATCATTAATTTAGAGCCTTGTAATTTAAACATGATTGAGAATTTAAGGAATTATAGTTCTTATTGGATTAGTGATAGGAACTACAATGGTTATGAAATGACTTGACCCTTGTAAACCTCTAATCAAGCTTCGTTTTAAACCGGGTGTTGAACCTTGGTCTGGCAGGTGATGACAATAAATAGACCTTATTCTTAAAGTGGTAAGGTTAAATTTTGATTGGCAAGGTTTAATTATTGGGTATGAATATATTGTATGAGTCGCAGCGGGTGTTAAGATGAGCGATATCGTACTAATGTGCAGTTAAGTAGACGATATCAGTTGAATCGTAGGGAACTCCTTGTTACAAGCGGCACAAAACAGTCACAAGAGATGGTCAGCAACCCATCGTTGGCCTTTTACAGGGAAGAGGTATGTGCGCAAATACTGTGCAGTGTGCACTCTCTCTTTTCTCGCTCATATAGTCCGATGGGACAAAAATCCAACATAAATGGAGAGAGATAAGGCACGGGACCGACGGCCTTACGAGGCACGGGAGTGCCTCGGAGAGCACGTTCGAGAGCACGTGCTAACCAACGCGGCAGTTAAACTATTAGCTGGTTAGCCCTTACAAATAAAACGCTACTCGCTCCGCTCACGAATGTACCCGCAGCCGGTATGTGAGTGAGAAGATTCAATTATCGGCAAGAGAGTGTAATGCAATCAAGTAATTGCGACGTCCTGCGCCCGCGGTAATTGTCCTGTTAACATGTGGAGCTGGACTCTTTTTGAAAAAACTTCCGCGCAATTGGTGGCACGTGACAACGGGCTCGAGTGGGGGGAGACCTACCCGCGTTCCCGAGGTTAATGTGAGCTCACACTAGAGGGTTTTGTCTCACAACATTTTTTTTTAAACCGACTTCAAAATAGGAGGGTCTCAATTCGTCGGACTATTTATTTATATTTTTTACTAGATGATGTCCGCAACTTTGCATGGATTAAGGTATTCCCGCGGGAATTCTTCAGTTTTTGGTATTTTTTTTATATGAATAGCGGGCAAACGAGCTGGCGGATCACCTGATGTTAAGTGATTACCGCCGCCCATGAACACTTGTAGTACCAGAGGCACCACCAATGCGTTGTCGACATTTCAGGAACCTATTGGTCCGCCCCTTGAATAACCCCATATTGTAATTAAGTGGGAACAATGTCGAAGGGAGAATATTCCACAATTTGGTAGTACGTGGAAAAAAAGATCTGGAGCAACGGATGGTCGAAGTGTTCCAGGCGCCCAGGTGGTGAGGGTGAAAATGAAATGTAGCCTATGTGTTAATCCTGAGTATGAGCTATCTCCATTCCTAATTTCAGCCAAATCCGTTCATTCGTTGTGGCGTGAAGGAGTAACAAACATACACACACACATACAAACTTTCGCCTTTATAATATTAGTGTGACTATGTATGTATGTTCCCCGATTACTCGAAAACGCCTGGACCGATTTGGAAAATTCTTTTATTGTTTAAAGGGTATACTTCCCAGGTGGTTCCATTGTCGTCAAGTCAGGATCTGATGAGGGGATCCTGGAGAAATCAAGGGAACTCTTCAAATATAGGCACACTTGACGGCCTTTTCATCTAAAATATACCTACATGTTTTTTTATCGAACTTCTCTTCTTTCTTTCTTTTTAGTCATAGAGTATTTAGTCTCAATCGAGTCTTATATTTCTAAGCTATTGCACAGCTTCTATCGCGGGCCTTGAGCGTGGAGACCGAATCCAGAAATTCCGTAACGAAAATAACCTGACACCGGACTCCTCTACGGTGAGCCGCTAGATGGCGTTGATAAAAAATGCTATGCAATAGCTTTACCGCGGCAGTCCCCGAGTGCCACACGTCTTTTTTTATTATTATTGTGTTAAACTGAATAAATGTTTATTTACTTATTTATCTAACTTTACAATTATGTAGTTGTTAACTTGTTACGTAGTTAGGTATTCAGTATTCACAGCCGTATGCCGAGATTGTTGCAATGCTAGGTGCTAAAATAATATAATAATGAGTCATACATCGATGATAAATAAAGGTTGTATGTACAAGCATATAGAATATGTACGCGGATTGCAGTAATTTAGTTTTTAGTCACCACTGAGGTATATTCAATGAGTCATACCTACCGAGTGAGAAATAATTGTTTTTCCAACTTACCTGGTTTACTTAATAACTTAGAACGTGTATGTTGGTGGCTGGGAGTGACATATTTCAACGAGAGTTAAATAACTTGGAAATGTTTAAATGGTGCATATAATCCACCATTTAAACATTTCCAGGTTCCAAGAAGAGATCACACATAAATAGGGTTGCCAGATTTTGTTTCAGTCTATACGGGGCAAATGGTTAAATGGGTAAAAAATACCTACGGGATTTCAGTTTTTTACCCGGGACAAATAAAAAACAAAATTATTTAGTGTCATTTTATTTTGATATTTTTCCGAGGGTCGAGTCAATTTAAACATATTTTTATTCGTTTTAACATATCTGCAATAATCAATACAATTATTATAATCGTAATTATAATCGGTCATCAACTCGCTTTTTTACGAATGTTGCCTGTGTGAATACTTGGATCGATTTCATAATGAAAAACGAAGTACAGTTCAAATACGGGACATGGCCTGTCCCGCCGGGACATTTTAAATTATGCCTAAAATACGGGATGTCCCGGGAAATACGGGACGTCTGGCAGAAGTTAGCCCGCTACCGTCTTAGACTGCATCGGAACATTGGTGAAAACGGGCACTAACCTTCTAAATTAAATTCTTATTAAACTTAAAATAACCGGACAATTACTGCGAGTCGGATTTGCATAAGGGTTCCGTACCAAAAAACGCTGAAAAAAAACAGGTTTCTAGTAGGGTAGCCCCCTTTAATTTTTAATTTGTCTTTATTATTTTTTGTTATAGAGGCAACAGAAATACACATTCTCTGAACTTCAACTGTCTACCTATTACGGATCATGAGATACATCCCGCTTACAGACAGACGGACGGACGGATAGCGGAGGCTTAGTAATAGGGTCCCATTGGTTACCCTTCGGGTACCCTAAAAAGATAAAAGTCTACTTAAATAAGTACAATAATTAATTTTAGGCTCAAACTTAATTTGTTTTAGTCGAATCTCTACCCAGCAGGCCGTCCGCGGAGTCTGGAGAGCGTGAGGGAAGTTCGCGAGAGTAAGTTTGAAAGTTAGAAGCTTCAAATATCTGTTTCCAATTGAAGGGGAGGAAAACAAATAACTTCGTAACGCTGACACGGCGATTGTGATCTCTTCTCAGACTACAGGTAAAAGCGAGAGGTTTTTATTTTCTGGATGCGTGAAGGGCGACGCGTCATTTAATATTAACAGTATAGGAGCAAACTGAAAATCAGCGCTAGGTATCAACAATGCCCAGCATAAAGCTGAGTCTACGGCCATTTGCTGATTGTTAGGCTTGATGTAAGTTTTTCCTTTGTTTAATCTTTTTTTTGCCTGTGTGTATGCCTGACAATTGTTGAAAGCAATAAAATATTTGTTATTATTATAATTATTACCTAAAAACGTTCCCGATTGATAGAGACTGTGTGTGTGTTGGAAAATATACCCTTACAAACAAATAAACGAATTTTCCGAACGAATCGGTCCAGGTATCTTCGAGTAAACTTTTTTTTAAATTTTTTATGTATGTTCACATACATAAAAATTTAAAAAAAAAAAAGATTCCGACTTATTGAGAATCTCCTCGGTCGGTAAAAAGCACATGACACTCCCTAGTTTCCTAAATAACCAAAAACTCACGACAATCCGTTGCTGCGTGATTGAAGAACAAACCAAAAAACAAAGACACTTTCGCATTTATACATACTATTAGTAAGGATAGTGAAAACACATGTGCATAGTCATACCATACTAGCCCGAAACTAAAAAAAACCGAAAGGTAGAGTTAGATTTTAAAAATTCCGTGGGAACCCTTTATTTTCTGGGCCTATGTTGCTGTCTAGGTACTCACCTACATCTACAGTATGACGGAAGTACAAACAATAAAACAAACACTTTCGCATTCCTTATACCTACGGACTATAAACGTTAGTACGTTATTATGCAATGGCTATAAACGCTGTTCACTCCGGGTGAGATATAACTGGCGCCCTGTATGCAGAATGCGCCTGGAGTTTAATGGATTCATCTAAAAGCTCATTATCTGAACTATTTTCCTGTATTGTAGTGGAACATTGGCGGCCTTGGCGAGACAAGTGTGAGAACTTCGAGTCACGGAGATAAAATTGCAGCGGTAGATGTGCAACGTCACTCGTTACGAACGGCTGGACCGATTTTCATGGTTTTTGATTTCTTGTATTTGTGTCCATCCCGAATAGCAGAATAACTATTAAAAACATTGGAAAATTGACGAAAAAAAAATTATGAAATTTCATTTTCTCATACATTTTGTATTCAACGAGTTTTCTGATGGCAAGGAAAGTGACCATTTACCCCGGAAAAACAGTAACCTCGGTGTCCCTGATAACGGGGTTTAGTTGCAAGAAGAGAGAGCTATTAAGTTCATCAAAAAAAAGCTCAAAAACTCCCTCTTCCCAAATTCTGTTTCGTGTCTACCTTATATTGTAGTCTATGGAGTGGAAGCGCCATCTTTCAACCTTGTTAGACAAAATGGCGACTTTTCCTTTTTACTGGCGGCCATTTCACGAGACGGAATTCGGCGCGAACGACGCGTTTCGGTTTCGCATGAAATAACTAACTTTGGATCCGAATTTTTTATTTTTATTTCATCACAAGATAGTCCTTGACTGCGATCTCACCTGATGGTAAGTGACGATGAAGTCTAAGATGGTAGCGGGCTAACTTGGAAGGGGTATGGCAGTGTACATTCAATCCATATCTCTAATCTACACGCCATCAAACCGGAACACTAAATCGCTTGGCGGCACGTCTTTGGCGGTAGGTTGGTAACTAGCCACGACTAAGCCTCCCAACAGAATAATTTTTAGAGTATCTACTTGGTTTTGAAAAAAATCACGTCGATAAGGTGCGCCGGTGCTGCGTGATTGAAGGACAAACTAATAAACCGACACCTACCTTCACGCGGATGAAGTCTTTTATGTTATGATATAGGTTATGTAAGACAAACTCAGGTCACCCAATTTAGCTCACTAGAAATACGCCGTTTACACGACTGGCGGCTGCCCAAGAAAGGAGTGCAATGTTTTAAGGTTCATGTATTTATGTGCGTTTCTTTATTCCACCATAACCTCTAAATGCCTGAACAAATTTGGAAGTAAGGCATATCTTTAGAATCCTTACATCCCGAGTATTTTTTAAAGTAGCTTGTTTCCAGGAAGTTAACAACCTCCCTGACGCAGTGGTGAGCGTTGAGGGTTTATAATTGGAAGGTCTCGGTTCGATTCCCGGCGGGGGCAAGAAGGAAATTTATAATTTCTGAATTGTCTCTGGTCTGGTCTGGTGGGAGGCTTTGACCGAAGCTACCACCATCCTACCGTCAAAGACGTACCGCCAAGCGATTTAGCGTTCCGGTTTGATGGCGTGTAGATTAGAGGTATGAGTTGAATGTTCACTGCCATACCCTTTCGAAGTTAGGCCGCTACCATCTTAGACTGTATCGCCACTTACCATCAGGTGAGCCAAGGACTAACTTGTCATCGAATAAAAAAAGAAAGAATTTATAAAGCGTATAAACCAAAACTCACCCAGATACTGACGCAATGCAACGTTGCTTACCGAAGCTAATCTTCCCTCCTCCAACCTCCCAATATCCCACAGCAAGCCTCCCATAATTTTTCCCATTTTTCCTCACTCTCCTCTGGAGTTTCCGAAGGGATAATTTACTATATCCCTAATTTCCCAGATGCTAACGACCTGAGGGTAAAGGGGCGGGGCTTGTCGCTATCGAGTAACCTGATTTATTTTCTTATACCCTCTTTTGGGAGGAATTTATCTGGAAATGTCTTGTGAAACCTTTTCGGTGTAATTTCGACTACCTAGGCTATTAGTTAGGGTCTTCGTAAAGGAAATGTATCTATCTCAGTGTCTATTAAGTGATAAAACCACATGAGTGCTTACATAACTTAACAAGGGACAAAGGTTCTAAGAACTTATATACCTAATTCATAGGAACCTATATTAGTAGGGTTGTAGTTGTAATAGAAGTAGGTACTACCTGTATCTTATCCGTAACGCTATGCGCCCTTATCTAATCCTATTATCCTAATAATATTATAAATACCATACCCCTTCCAAGTTAGCCCGCTACCATCTTAGACTGCATCGTCATTTACCACCAGGTGAGATCGCAGTCAAGGACTATCTTGGCATCGAATTAAAAAAAAAGGTTGAAATGACATCGGATAAGGGTAGTTTACCACTTACTCTGTTTACGTAAAGAGATTACTACCTAGGGGATGATTTAAGTAGGTATGGTTGAGGTTCATTCCATTGCATTATGTGAAATTTATCTCAATTTTATTCTTTATTTTTTAAAATTTTAATCTTAATTTAATATTAATCGATTTTTTTTTTAATTTATTGTATAGTATTGTATTATAATGTAACTTTGCAACGCCCTGACGGGGCTTCATTAAATATAACTGACGATTAACATGTAAGATGAAATGTATTTGACTTGTAAGTAGATAGATACATTAATGCAAAAAAATGAAATGATGAAAGTTGGCAGTAAATTTTTGAAAATAAGGCCGCGAAAACACATGCACGCTAACTCAAAGATAGAACAATTGTACCAATGAAAACATTAAAAGAATTTTACTGAAGTGTTCACCGTAGATATAGGTACTTAACTTAAATTACGTAAGTAGGGAACAGCGAAGAGATGCAAATTGTCTGGAAATCACAATGTAAAGTTTCTCTTCAAGCCTCTTCTATTTTATTTAAAAGTGTGGTAGAAGAATCATACATGAAATCAATAACTTAGAAGTTGAATTTGAAAAGTCTATTAATTAATTGATTAATTCATTTATTCAGACGATAAAGTATAGTATAATATTATGTATAAGTAATAGTAGCATAGGTGATCGTGCAAGTACTTAACTAATACTTAAATAAAATTAGTACCTACTTGAACATGTTTAATGTTTTTTCTTGATTTTGACCATTGTTTTCTTCTTGCACTGTATTTAACTACATATTTATATCAATGACTATTTAGATATCTACCGTTTAATTCTTAGTACAATAGCTAATCGAATAGTAAAATATTTTAATTAATAATGAACTGTGTGAATTTCTTTTCTTTTTTAATATCAATGATTTTCAGCGAAAGAAACAAGAACAGATAGGAAAATGTCTGAAAACTTCCACCGCATGTTGTCATTTTAAACCCACCCCTATATTGAGGGTGATAAAGCTCAAAATGGCGTGTCAGCGGGCCGCATGCATATGCATGGATGTAACTCGAATAATTGGCCCGCTTCATCCGGATTGTGCAAAAGAGTATTAAAAGCATAAATTCGGGAAGTTTTTACCAATTTTTCGAATAGTCGCGTATGAATGGGGAGCTAGAATGGCGCTTTTTGTTTAATTTTTTTTACATACGAGAAAAACCAAAAAACTATAATTCTACTACGGAAAATTTAATGTGACATCCATCGTATTGAGTTTGTTCGAATAAAATGTAACCTATATCAGCCGGCTTATAATGACGAATTGACACTTCATTCATTAAAATTGGCTCAGACGTTTATGTTGGAACTTACGTAAATAGAAACATACATACACACAAACATACATACATTCATAGACTGCTAGAATCATAATTAATAAGGGTAAAATACCCTCAACGCATGTTTCATTCCCGTGGGAACTCTATTAATCTATCTCTGTGTCAAATTTCAGCCAAATCGGTTCAGTCGTTGCGGCGTAATTGCGTAACAAACATCCATCCATCCATCAACCAAACTTGCATTTACAGTATTATAGTAGGAAATGATAATTTATGTTTATATCTTAGTGACAAAAAATGTTTTGGTGCCCAAAATTGAGCTTAAAAAGCTGCTAATAGCAGCCTTTAACTCGATTTTAATAAAAAGCCTGGTTTGAAAAACTGGACATTAGACGATACTTACATTTAAACCGCTATACTTACATATTCTCTCCGTAGAATGTCTATAGGACATAGACATTTGAAAGAAGAATCTATTCTAGCGACTTTTGATTTTGAGCCTACGAATTCAGGATTATAGGAGTTGGCATGACTGGCGGTTATTCAGTTATTCACTGATGCGGTCAAGGAGAGCGGAGACAAGCGGAGAGTCGGAGCGCGCCGGAGCGTGGTTTTAGCCGCCCGTGGCGTGCACGCGCCGGCGCGCGTCGCTTCCGAGTCGCCGGGCCCCACCACACTGTGAGGCATCGGCGGAATGAACCTTCTCCAGAACCTTCTCCAGAAAATGTGTCTCAGTTATGTCTTAAAATGAGTATCTTAATATTAGTATTTAATTTGATGCCTTAACATGGGTAGCCTAAGTATGTCATGCTCACTTAAACATTTCTGTGGTGGTGTCGTGTGGTGCGGGTTGTTACGTTCCCTCAAATATGGTTGAGCGAAGCAATGGCTGGATCATGTGTCATGCTCGTGAACGGGTGCCGCCAACGGGAATGGGTCTGCTTTGTGTCTACCCATGTTAACATGTGTTAGGTTGTGGTAGGTGTGCATTTTTGAAACTTCTGTGTGGAAACATTGTGTGCATAGCCCAGTTTTTTTAACAATTGTAAAAAAAAAATTTTTTTTTTGAAAAGAGCAACTGCTGAGTTTCTTGCCGGCTCTTCTCAGCAGAATCTGCATTCCGAACCCGTGGTGAATTGTGACCTTTCATAAGAGCTACAAGTTGGCCTACATGAAATAAATAAATTTTAATTTGATTTGAAACCATCGCTCTAACTCTCCGCTCTCCTTAATCACACGAGTAATAACCGCACAGAAATGGTATAGAGGACGTTAGTAAAATAGGTCCAAGCAGAGATATAGAACACGGACAAACAACACGTAACAACACCCAACCTACTTAATTTAAAATTGGGTAGAATTTAGCATATAAACCGCAATCTGGAATCGTGAAAAATGAAAATCGTTTTATAAATAAATAAATAACTTAGCGACTAACAACCGGCATCTAATAAAAAACAGAACATATTTTACAGGCCTTTTTAAGCTTTACAACTTTTCTGTAGAAAAATATCCCTCAACGATAAAGCAGTGTTGACTTACATATATACGACAAAATGGTTTCCTCGAAAAGTATATAATTTATGGAAAAAATAGAGTTTAAAAAGTATTCGAAATTAATGAGTAGATTCCGAAATTATCTCCTACGTACAAATTACAAATTGTACCTCTTTGTAGTACCTAGTGCAGATAATAAGTATAGCCTGCAATACCTAGCCTGTTGCTTTATGTGTGACTCACAGTTTACGATTTGTGGTATTAAAATATTAAATATAAAGAAAATGATTCAGTAATTACATTGACTCTAATGACTGTTTGTCAGCTGCAAGATTAGCTTCGTCCCATTCATTCATTTTTTAATTAACTACTTAGTTAAGGTTTAGTTGACTGCTTTAGCAGTAAAAAATTTTGGAAAACATATTTCTTAAGATTTTTTACCAGGGATTATATGTTCTAAGAAGGTTCTAAGTTATTACTTTAAAAAGAAAGCTTTGAACTTTAAAAAGCTTTACCTAAGCTTTATCTAAATGAAATTAATCATGATTGCATCTAACAGATTCTACTATAACAATACAGTGATGGTTTCAAAATCATTATTAGAGTATCGTGGGATATGGGTTACCATCGTATCATCACTTACCATCAGATGAGATCGCAGTCATTGGCTATTGTCTCATTGGAAATGACAACATTGAAAGAAATGGTAGAGAATTTACCTTGATATATAGAGCCACATGCGAATTTAAATAAAGAAAGGAATAAAAAATATTTAGCAGTTAAAAATGTATGGTTTCCATATTGCATAATTGATACCAAAAACGTAACATAATATTGTAACTTTAAATTCGTGACGCATAATACAAACCTATACCGAATAAACTCATTGACTAAACCCTTTATTTATTTGTGAATGAGAATTCAATTGAATTTCACTAAAAACGTACTAACACTAGTAAGTATTAGACAAGACATGACTCAAACTTTGTCAATAATAAGTTTAATTACAGTTCAAAAGCTAAGGAAATATCAGTTTCCGAGAAAATGCCAATGCCGCAACGGACGTAATTTGAAACCGCAAGTTAAGTATGAATTAATTGTTTATTAAGTAGTTAATACGACTAAACAATTAGTCGTATATCTTTAATGAATTTCTTAATGACAAAGTTGCTTGGAATCAATCTGCTTTGCTTCAGCTGTCCACAAGATAGATAAGCTACATATTGTGATATTTATTTTGTTTTGGAAAGAGCAACTGAGTTTCTTGTCGGTTCTTCTCAGCAGAATCTGCATTCTGAACCGGTGGTAGATTCTTAACTTGTCATAAGAGCCACAAGTTGGCCTACATGAAATAAATAATTTTGAGTTGAGTAAAAATTCCTACATGGTATTTTTTGGGTAAAATGTGTCGTCGCCCCAAGCCCCGTTGCAAGTTACTTCAGCCGGACACGTTTGTCACATGCAGCGGCCGCCCGCGCGGATGTATCCCTATCTGACTCTTACCCCGCACGCAATAAAGGCTATTGTGCTATAAATTGTCTCTTTGAACTATAACACCCCCTTTCCACTATACGATGCGACCTCGATTTTTTTTTAACTCCGAAATTGACCGCCCAGGGGCCCAAGTCTGCTATTGCAATTGAAGTTCAATTGTCTATCAATGACATCCCAATTGCTACTTTTAGCAATTTTGGTAGTCTACTAATTCAATAGCGTCACAATTGTTTTCCGATGGTTTGCCACTGCTATCTAGCTTATCTAGCTTTGAATCTGGCTTAAATAAACGTTTTTAATATGTAGTTTTTTTGAAACTCATTTCGGCAAACGCTTTTTAAGCTAATGGCAATACCGAGGTATCATTGAATTACAATCCGATTATAAGAAATCGAACGACCACTGTGAATTTAGTAGACTACGAAATTTTGGACCAATGATTGAATTGAATTGTAATTGTATTGCGGTTCAATGACAACGACATGTAAAATAGCAGACTTGGGGCCCAGTTATAAGACTACAGCACTCACCGCTGCGCCAAGGAGGTTGTCGATTGTAAATCATACGAAAATTATAATTATCAGCCATTAATCAATCTCAGAGAAGGGTAGATAGGGTAGATAGGCCAGGTTCACCACGCTGGCCCAATGCGACTTGGCGGACTTTACAGTTCACACATTTTGAGAACATTATGGAGAACTCTCAGACGTAATAGGTTTCTTCACGATGTTTAACTAAAATCGTCGAATTACGTGATATTTAATTGCTTAAACGCACATAACTCTGAAAATTCATGGGAGCGTCCCCGGAGCCCAACGTGCAATTCACCGAATAGAAGACCGTAACCCTGAAGAAAGTAGGTATTTATTTGTCGTTTTTCCTTCAATCAGTAATGGAGCTATGGATAAACATGATTTTTTATCTGGATTTATTTAAAAACAGGATCTTTTTGACGCCGAGGAAAGGATTCCCGCAGAGTCTAAAAAACCGAACCCCACGCGAAAAAATCGTTAAAGCAAGTGTGTAATATGTAGGTATTTTTTTGATTGCAAGTAAATAAGCACTTACAAACAATCTCACTAGATATTAAGGAACTGAATGAAATAAAAATGAAAAATGAACTCAGGAGTGAAGATAATAGCAATGTTATAATATTAAAACCTTTATTTTAAGAGTAAAAGATTTTTTAGTCAAATATCCAATTATGTCGTATCGGCGTCGTATCGTTGCATATAAAAATCCGACGTGTCACGAAAACCTCCCCCAGTTTCACAGCGGATTACATTTTTGGGTTAGTTTTGACAAAACGACCGCTTTGTTTCTAAGTTTCGTTTTCACGTTTTTTCGTTTTTCGGCGCGCGGCGATCGGCCCGGCGTTTGATGCGCGTATTTTTGTTTTTCCGAGAAAATTTTTGCTTTGTTGCTCGGAAATGGATGTTTTTTTACTGTTTTCGACTTGCGATTGGCGTGTTGCTGGCTGTTTTCAGTTTTCTTACCTTGTTTTAACGCTGTTCTTTTTATGTTTATATCTTTAGTTTGTGCACGCAAAGTTCTTTTTTAACTAGTCGTGCAATTTTAATTTTTCCTCACCCCGAGATTTCATATGGTATTAAATTTTGCAAAATATTTGAACGAGCGAAGCGAGTTCTCTGAGTCAACTAGGGCGCTTGCCTACTAGACAGAGAAGTGTGTCCGTCTAAATGTCTGTCAGAGCCCTATAACTTCTGAATTACTGAATATTAGAACGTGAAACTTGGTTGAAAATTCAGTTATATCCTGTACTTGAACAACAAATACTAAAATTAGATAAATGTTATAAAGAAACGAAATTATTTAATTTTAATGCGCCATCTATTAGCATTATTGTGAAGCTAATAGCTTCACTATAATGCTAATAGATGGCGCTGTGTCAGTAAAACAGTTTTATGTCAACTATTATTTTTTTTATTGCGTCTAATGTTAAAAGTTAATTATTACAATATATAATTAAAACTTTTGGGAATTATGGGATATCGCGAGGTCTCAGTTCGGGGCGAACCACTACCTAGTTTAATTTATAGGTTTAACTTTTTTTCACCCCACATGCATCCACTGTTGGACATAGGCGTGTTTAAGCAGCGCCAACGTTGCCTATCCTCGGCCTTTTGCTTCCAATCGATGCCTGCCACTTTCCGGATGTCATCGCTCCATCTAGCCGGGGGGCGCCCTACACTCCGTTTGCTGAATTTTTTACACAATTATAAAATTACTAGCTGTTGCCCGCGACTTCGTCCGCGTCAATTTCTGTTATTATAATCGCGAATAAGTTATGTTGATAAAACTCTTTGGCAAATAATTTGCAATAATGCATTAATTTCAACCAAATTTGTTTACCATAAAAAAGGTTATAATGAGTAAATCTTACAAAACAGACATATTATACTATCGGATATGGATAATTTTCCTTGTTTTTGCAACATTTTTCTCTGATGCTTCGCTCCTATTGGTCGCAGCGTGATGTTATATAGCTTAAAGTCTTCCTCGATAAATGGACTATCCAACACAAAAAGAATTTTTCAATTCGAACCAGTAGTTCCTGAGATTAGCGCGTTCAAACAAACAAACTCTTCAGCTTTATAATATTAGTAGAGATACTTACACAATTGCAGAAACTATACAATACTTTGCAATTGAGTATAGTCAACATCTGATGATGCTCTGGTATCGGTGTGTGTGTCGCTGCGTGTTGGTGTCGTGTTGTTCCTGTGTTTCTTCTATTCTGGAGAAACGGCGGTGTACGGTGCGGGCGGCGAGTGATGACAGCAATATTTTTTTCTTTTAATATTACCATGGAATTCCGTAAAATAAGGCCTGCTAGTATTCAAAACTTTGCAAAATACATGTAGGTATCGGGTGATACGTTACGATAGTGTGGAGCGTCGATAATCCGGTTTAATTATTACCAGACCCTGTCCGGAATATCCAAAATCAAAACAAAAGTCGGTTGAAGAGCTCTGCACTACAGTAAATACCTACTTTGTTTATGGGTGAGTCGCTGAGGTTTTTTTTATTCGATGATATGATAGTCCTTGACTGCGGTCGACCTGATGGTAAGTGACGATGCAGTCTAAGATGGTAGTGGGCTAACTTGGAAGGGGTATGGCAGTGGCAGTAATCTGTTTCTGGGCGCAAAACATATTCAAGGTAGAGACCTTGGCTGAAATAAATAAATGACGTTTAAAATGTTCTCAATCAAAAATCGAATCTAGCAACTTTTAGAGCGGACAATAAACCTCTGCGCCATAAGGGACATAGCATGTTAACTGAAACCAATACATTCCTAAAAGACATAGTGAGACGAATAGCGTTTAATTCGAGCAATTTTTGAGTGTCCCGTTCGATTGGAGTGACGTGGGGGGGAAATGTGGAGGGGAGGGTGAGGGGGGGGAGTGGAATGCAATTAAAGAGGGAGGTATGTGAGCGGACTGTGGGTGATAGGCCAGATACACACAGGCGACTTAGGCGTGGTGCACGCATACGATCTGTCCATATTTGGGATTAAAAAAACTAACTTATTCTTCCTCTGCATGGCCAGGCAGATATATCTTTCAAATAGAAGATAAAAAGGTTATGTTCTGTACGATCGCATTCATCTCTGATTGGTCAACACCCTCTTGCTATTGAATCGCTTAGAATAGAAAATTGTAGTACGAATGAAATGAAATGAAGAATGACAATGATCCATTATTTAATTAGGTTGAGACACTGTTGAGACCTAAGATAAGTTCAGGCCTCGTAATGTAGACAACAGTGCTCTCCCCTTACATTATCCTTATGTGCTAACAATACAATTTTCTCTTGTTTCTATTAAGTATACTATATTTATGCTATAAAAGCCAATCACCACAATTGAGATAGGAATGTTAGATGCAGCTTTTTCACAATCGACCAGCTGAATCAATATACCTACAGTAGAAATGAGACAGATTTACGTAAGGCTAGCTTTTACCCGTGGCTTTGTCCACGATTTTTCAAACCCTAAAATAGCGCCCTTAGAGGTTGACTTTTAAAAATCCTTTCTTAGCTTCATAATAGCTATCTATCTGTATGCCAAATTTCAGCCCGATCCATCCAGTGATTTGAGCTGTGTGATATCTATTAATATTATAATCTACTGACTGATCTCAGTCAATCAGTCAGTCAGTCAGTCCTTTATTATTCAGATTCTGTTGTACAGACATACTTATTACTTTCTCAAGTCCTAGCTAAGTCCGTGCAAGCACTATAAATCTCTTAGGCTTAGTGTGCTCGTTCGATGCTTGTAAGCGTGTCTGTGCTCTGCGGATTTTGTTCGTCACAAACTTTGTCGTGTTCGGGTCGTCAAGTGTAAACGCAGCTTTAGAACCGTACGTAGGTAAGTGTGTTGAGTTAAATGAATCCACAACATCGAA
The DNA here is from genome assembly GCA_038048805.1 of Hipparchia sbordonii. Classification (NCBI taxonomy): domain Eukaryota; kingdom Metazoa; phylum Arthropoda; class Insecta; order Lepidoptera; family Nymphalidae; genus Hipparchia; species Hipparchia sbordonii. Next base: position 175,827 of record CM076117.1, on the reverse strand, counting down.
AGAAGTTTGGCAACATTCTTGTTTTTTCGTATTTGGCGATGACGTCAGGGTAAACAATGATGCCATGCCATCATTCAAAGGTCAGAGGTTAAACAACAACAGGTCTTGATCGCTCTTCAATCGAATTATGAGATAATTTTAAACAAAAAATATAATATTAGAATTCAATTAAATACAAGAATCGGGATGTTTGCTTTTGTTGAAAACAACTTTTTTACCGATTATTAAATAGAGGGTCTGCCAAAATAAATAAAAGGCACGCTCGCTGTTAATTTTAAGTGTGATTATCATTTGAAATTATCGATTAAACTACAAAATGTGCGTTAAATGTTTATGACGTCACATTTCACTATATTTTCACGCAAGCTGCCATACGTACTATTCGCGCGTTGTGATGTTTGGCAAAGGGTTGTTGGTTTGATTAGTTGGCAAAGAATCAACTTAGCTTCAGGACTCGTTAAGCTATGTTATTCCGGCTAGAACCACTCTGCTTCTCCTAAAGATCTCCACAGAGATTAGCCATCTGCGCGGGAGATATTCACAAGTGTGTGCACAAACACAGGTGACCTCTCTATTCCCTCACTCTCATAGTCCGATGGGACGGAAAATCTAACACGACCGAAGAGAGATTAGGCACAGGACCGACGGCTTTACGTGCTCCCCGAGACACGGGGGTGAGTCAATTTCCTAGCTCCGGGCTAGCACTGAGAATTTCTTGACAGAGAAACCCAATATATTTTTTGGCCCAACCCGGGAATCGAACCCGGGACGAGGCAGCGCAATAGAGATATACCAAGCAGAGTTTTCTCAATCGCCCTGAGCTTCCTTATAAGCCTGATCATGTTTCGGAGAAAATAAACCTGGAAGCTTGTAATTTTCCGAATTGCACATCAAAAAAACTCCCGACATGCCTTAATTCAGTGGAGCGACATAAAAACCAGTGTTTAATCAGTGAAACGCCTGGCCTTTAATTAGAGCACAATTCTGCGGCGGCGAAATATTGCTCTACACAAAATGCGAGGCGTTTATTAAACTTTATTTCCCTTTCCCAGATCTGTTATTACGATTTTAGACTTATTGCGGTTGAGCTTGGATGTGACAGATTATTAATACGAGTCGATAACAATGTAGTTTTTCATTTTTGTTTCGTTTGTTTTGCCGTTTCATGAGTAAAAAATATAGTAAGTAATTAATAAAATCTTAGACTTCTGAATATATAAAAGGAAAAGGTGACTGACTGACTGATCTATTACCGAACAGCCCAAATCACTGATCAGATTGGGCTGTTTGACATACAGATAGCTATTATGTAGCTGTAAGAAAGGATTTTTGAAAATTCAATCTCTAAGGGGGTTAGGGGTTTGAAAAATGAGCCACGGATGAAATAGAGAGCTAGTAAGCAAATAAATAAATTTCTTTATTTCAGGCTAAAAACCCCTATTTTTATAAACTAAATTATACATGTATGTAAATATCTAATCTACATGTTTCAATCCTAAATATAAAATAAAAAGTCTTTAATCAATCTTGTTTTAATATCATAAGAATAATTGCCACAGATCTTTGATTAATATTACAAAAGATAATTATGCGGTTCCATACAAATTGTAATTGCGGTTTGTAGCAGTTCTATTGTAGTTGATATAATTGCATTATAACTGCTGGCCAACTCGACAATTTGTCGTACTGGACAAGTTATATTCACTGAAATTCGAATATACCTACATTTAAGTTGAATAATAAGTAAATAATTCGACTACGGAAGATCAGTTGACACCTTGTTCATCTAAATCGGCTCAGTAGTTTATTCGCTACTGAAAACAACGTAAATACAAACATAGACTGCTAAAATAGCGTAGTTGGATAAAAAGTTTACGTATTCAACGTAACATCCTAATCAAAAGGGAGATCAAGGCCCTATTACAATAAATACGAAAAAGGTCACACATAATACGAGGATGATTACCGGAATTGTCTCCCTAAAGCCTATTAATTTAGATCGCGTCAGGACGTGGGACCTAAAAAACAGGGTTGAATCAGTGCGCCTGTCCTTTAATTCGAGTTTAATTTTGTGGTGGCAAATTATTGCTCCGCACAAAACGCCAGGCGTTATTTAATGTTATTTTCTGTTCGGTTCTATTATTACGTTGTTAATTTGGATTTGGTTATGTTCGTGGGAATTCATAATTGCTTTTGCCTAAAAGTTGGTTTGCATTAATGTTGGTACGAAGTTGTTTGAATATTTGTTACAATTTGTGTTAGTTACTGCGTAGGTACCTACATACGTAGGAATAGATTACTTAAAGCAATCTACATAATTATTTCGTTATAGAAACTTTATTTATAGAGTTATCACTGTTTTTTATGTGAAAATATAGCATTTCCATTTGAAAGGATACTTTCTAACTGTGCTTCTATCGTGCTTGGAGAACCATGTTTGTCTATTAGTTTTCCCGGCTTAAACATTGAACCAATTTTGATGGAATTTAGCATCATCATTAATTGAATACATATACTTACGATATTTTTATCCCGGAAAATCAAAGACCTTTCACTGGATTTTTAAAGAAGTGGATGACTCTAAATTGCATTTAAGGGCTAACTACGTAAAAAAACTCTCACTTAGGGGATGATTTAGGCATATAGTTGGTGAAAATGGGCATTAGTATATTAAAATCTTTCCAAAATAAATTTAAACGAATCAAGTAGGTATGAATGAGGGAAAGCGAAATGGATTTATCCATTTCTCATTTTTCGTCTACCCTCGTTTCGCTGGCACCATCAAAGTCAAGTGCAGAGAGTTTAAAAGTAAGTCCCTCTCAAATTATGAGGAGAGTTGTTTTTATTATGTTCCCAGCATCAAAGGTTTTTGTTTAATTGATCTCGACTTAAAAAGAGGGTCGGTCAAAGTTAGACTTTATTTCAGTTTAATTAATTTGTAACACATTTGTTTATTACGTCTTTGATTATGGCTTTGCCAGAAGAGGGAAACTAAAACATTGTGTAGCTACTCATAGCTTAGTGGTTAAGATTGCGACATCCTTTGCAGAGGCCGTGGTTTCAATTCCAGGAACGCCTCCAACTCTTGGAAGGTAGTTATGTGTAGTTTTAAGTAATTATGACTTGCTTTAAAAATGCATTAAATCTTGCTTTAATGAAAAAAGGAAGTGGGGAATAAGAGCTCTCCATATTGTTCTCAAAGGTATGTGATGTCTGCCGATCCGGATTGGGACAGCCTAGCATGCATTTAGCCAAGAGTTATCTGCCTGGCTTAGTAGAAAAAGTAGATATTGTTACGCCCATATCAAACTTTGTTTACATCAAAGCCGGCAATTGCATTTAAAATCGGGCAGGCGTTATCGTTCTTTAACAGTTAACACTAAATATTGAACAATGCCCTGTGAATACATGGAGGCAGAAGAAACAGAATTTCAAAGATCGTTTTAAAATTTCAGTTTCGAGTATTCCCATAGAGGTAAACATTCGCACCATAAAGCGATTGACGTAAGCGCTTTACTGCTTATGGGAACCATATAAAGTGCGCACAGTAAGTACATACACGCATGGGGAAAATGTAAATTATGTTTGGGTTGCGTCCCCATGGAGTCTTCTGGATTCTACATGACACAAGGTATATCAACCACCGAATCCAACTAGGCTGGGCAGATATTTCTCGTCCAAATTACCACAGTGCCTGAAGTCTTCAAAACAGTGCGTGTTGCCAGTGATGAGTTAGGTATCCTATCCGAAACATGAAGCTAAGACGATAACTATGGGCCTCATAAGAAGATCACAGACTGGGCCATTCTCAGAGTACCTATCTCTTAGAAATCAAATCAGAAATCTAAAATCTATGGAAAAAGCCTGTACCTACATTTGTTCATCAATTAGCCTGTACCTACAGTTGTTCATCAATTTACTTCTTCGGTTTGTCCTTCAATCACGCAGCAACCTAGCAATAGATCAATGTGATTTGCTGCATAAGTATTGTTGAGAACCTGGAGAGTGACATGAGCTTATCGCGAAAAGACCAAGGGTTGAATTTTTTGAACTTAGGTTTTCCACGTGGTCGAAGTCGCGAGTAAGAGCTAGTATTTTTAACCAACTTCAAAAAAGGAAGACTTTCTCAATTCGTCGGAATCTTTTTTTTAAATTTTTTATGTATGTTTCCCGATTACTCGAAGAAGTTTGGGTCGATTTGGAAAATTCTTTTTTTGTTTGAAAGGGTATACTTCCCGGGTATTCCCATGGTCATGAAGTCAGGATCTGATGGTGATATCCTGGCGAAATCGAGGGAACTTTTCCTTTTTAGGCATAATACTTTGTAGTGGCGTTTGAAGTCGAAAGAATTTTTATGTTTTATACTACATATTATTTCTTTCGAATTTTCAGTAAAAAGCTATAGGGATTTAGGTATATTTAAAAAAAACCTTTGCTAAATTCGAAAGCGTATGTGCTATATCTAAAAATAGACAAGAAAATTCCAAACTAGTTAAAACACAAAGCCCAACAATTGATGATGCGTGAAATGAAGCGAATCACCCCCAGCCCTTGAAACAGGGGGGCCCCTATCAGAAGGGGGTAGAGTCGCTAATGGCTTGACAATCGCTCCCCAAGGTAAGGGGCTCTATAATTCAATTCCTATGAGAGGAATGGAATTACGGCGGATTCAGTGGATACGACGAAACGCCTGTCTGCACTGATCTCTGGGATAATTGACTCGAGATACGCCCTGACTTCTGCTGCGATTAAATTACTAATAAATTAATATATATAAAAATGAATCCCTATTTCCTTGGTCATCGCATCACGCGTGAACGGCTGGACCGATTTCGCTAATTCTTTTTTTATTGTGTTTGTTATTGTTAGGAGAAGGTTCTTATGAAAGAAAAAATTAAGAAAATTTCGCGGAAAATTAGAAAATTTAAGAAATATTAACCACCATATTAAATTATTTCTAATGTAACCGCTTTTACAATTCAAACTTTTTTGATGTAACCTTATGGCGTTTGACATAACATTGACAGAATGCGTGCTGCCAATTTCGTCAAAGAGGATGTAAAAAAACTTAACACAGGACAACGTCTGTCGGGTCCGCTAGTAAATTAATATAAATAGATAGATAGATAGAAATTACTTTATTGTGCTACACACAAGATGTGATTTGTTTACAATTTATTGAATCTTATAGTTAACTAGCTGATACCCGCGACTTCGTTCATTTGGATTAAGGTTTTTATTCCCGCGGGAAATCTTTTATTTCCCGGGATAAAAAGTAGCTTATATCTTATTCCAGACTATATCTATCTCTGTGCCGAATTTCAGCCAAATTGGTTCAGTCGTTGCAACGTGATTGAGTAACAAACATACAAACTTTCGCATTTATAATATTAATAGGATTAATAGGCGCACCTATAAAGGCGGTCTTATCGCTGTAAGCCACTTTAAGCGATTTCCCCCAGACTCAGAGTAAACTAATAAATAATTACTCTGAGCTTCCAGACAACCTTAAAAAACTTAAAAGAATTATAAAAAAATGAATAGTGTCCTCCCGACCGAATCCGGCCATGGCGGCCATTCTCTACAGAGATTAGCCATATGTGCGGGAGATATTATAGTGCACAAGTGTGTGCGCAAACACAGGTGCACTCTCTATTTCCTCATTCTCATAGTCCGATGGGATGGAGAATCCGACACGACCGGAGATAGATCAGATTCATGATAGAGTCTAAACCACAAGTCATAGTTTTTATTCACTCTCAGGCTGAAATCTAAAGACTGCACTCTCACTCAGCTCAAACTCAAGTTATGTCTAAGCTAGAGATAACTTCAGTTTGAGCTGACGACGACCTCCCTGGCACAGTGGTGAGCGTTGTGGTCTTATAACTGGAAGGTCTCGGGTTCGATTCCCGGCGGGGGCAATTTAGGAATTTATAATTTCTAAATTGTCTCTGGTCTGGTCTGGTGGGAGGCTTTGGCCGTGGCTAGTTACCACCCTATGGACAAAGACGTGCCGCCAAGAGATTTAGCGTTCCGGCACGGTGGCGTGTAGAAACCGATTAGGGGTATGGGTTGAGTTTACACTGCTATACCCCTTCCAAGTTAGCCCGCTACTAATCTTAGACTGCATCGTTACTTACAATGTGAGATCGCAGTCAAGGGCTATCTTGTCATCGAATAAAAAAAGATTTATCTTAAGTCTTAATCTTAAATCTGAGCTGAGTCAGAGCATCTCTATAGATCTGAGCATCAAGTTTGATATAAGTCAAAAAACAATATAACAAGTGTATGCAAAAAACCCAAAAATGGCATCGTGAACCCGGGACCCTTGTGGAAGGTTCCGGCGGAGGATATAAATGGGAATGGGAATATATGCGGCGATATAGTTTTATGAAGCGCAGACAGGGGACGTGCTTTATTATATTTATAGATTTATGAGACGCGTAACACGACCTATCGCCACAGAGCAAGCAGCCAAGCGTGGCAGACAGGACAACTTAGATGATGCGCATTATCCAGCTCTTTTCTGGCTCTTTTTATTAGTAGAGAAGTACCAGAGTTCTATTCGAGGTACGCATCTCTGACTTTTAAGAGTTATACGCGTTTTAAGCAATTAAATATCAATCCTTTATTTTCACTCTCCTCAGTCCTCAAGTCCTCAACTATATTTAACCAAAAAATCGACCGTCACTTGCAGTACAAACCAACGAACAAATGCACTTTCGCAAGTATAATATTAGTTAGGATAATTATATTTTTTTATCCACAAATCACATAATGTAAGTCGCAGATATTAAACACATTCCAGCGTCACGCTACTTCCTCCACTCGCCGCGCGGTACGAGTTCACGTTTTATAATTCTGTCACGCCTAACCTATGTCACTTTGCAAGTCCTTTTTCCTCAATGCACGAGGGTACGCGGCTTGTGGTTGGGTATGTGTCGTATCTATATAAGTGGGATCGAGAGCTTGCTCGCGCCTGACCGCTCCCACCTAGGCTCCAGGCACACACACTTACGCAAAGTGCATGTACACGACGTAGCCACAAGTAAACCTCACGCGCCCTCGTGAATTGCAACAACTATAACGCAAAGATGTGCCCTCCGTCCTCCTCGAGTCCCGTGAGGACTTTTGTTCGTAGGCATTAAAGACTACAGCACTGTCACGTCTGCGCGGCTTACTCCGGTCGCCGCGTGCTCGTGACGCGCCGTTTATCACCCGTACGAGTGGACATCCACGTTTTTATGGATCCGTCAAGTTAGCGCCGGGAACCGTCGGAGGAATTTTCCGTTGGATTTTCCTTATTATGACGTTTTCTGCTTACTCCGGCGTTTCATAACAGCTCTTATACAACTTTTTTTTTCCAGTTAATAGAAAAGCTGAAGCACGTAATAAATATTTTCGTTCAGAGAATCTGTGTGATTTTTGTCATAAGAAAATATGAAGGCTGGCGGGAATAATTTTAATTTATTTTTCCTGAGATGTCATAAAAGGTAGGTAAAGGTTTTGGTGAGGTGGTTTCTCGCCAAAAGGCGTAAGTACTGTGGTTTCCTGTCGGTCTCGGGTTCGATCCCCAGTAGGTACGTATTTATTAATAAATTAAAAAAAAAAAGATCCCCAGTAGGTGACTTTTCGGTGTTATGTGCGTTAAAGCATTTAAATATGGCAGACTTTTGCAACAGTTCAAAACATCTTGAAGAAAACTGCACGCATGAGAGTGTATGATGTATTGAGGTATCCATGATGTTCTGAAAGGAGTATGAAGTCTGCCAATTTGCATTTTTTTTTAAAGAATATTAGCCAAGCTGAAGTTGACTAATATCCTCCTATCCCCTCCAAATAAGCGGAAAGTTTATGTTAGGAGTGGGTACGACAATAGTGCAACGGGTGGGATTCGAACCTGCAACCTTTCAGCTTTCAGTCCGCACCTTATTGAAGCATTGTGCCTTAGTGCCAGCGGCGGTCTATGGCCTTTTTAACCCTTCTCTGAGACCTGCGCTTAGTATAGCTGATATAAACTTATTATTCTTACAATTAAAAAATCCACAACCCTTAGCGGCGAATGCATCACCATTCAGTGAAAGTAAAAGAAATAAGAATATTTTCTTTAGCAAAGTTTGAAAATCTTTACAGAAATTTCAGAGCTTGTATTATTTTTGGGCCCAATAAAAAACCGATTTGGAACGTTCGTCGGCATTATCAGGTCGTCGTAAACAGAACGTTAGCAGCAGACGGCGTGCGACGAAGGGTCCCCGGGCGACGAGTACATACATACCTACGACGAAAGGGAAAATCACGTGTTGTTTATTATATTATAGAGTGTTATAATATGCTGAAAACAAGCTTTCAAATAGAATAAAAACTTACTGCTTTAAAAAATGTCAACTGAACAACTTTGAATTGTTATAGATCGTAAATGATCATTCGAAATGAAAAATGATAAGGGAAACCTATAAATGATATTCAAATACCTTAAATTACCCCACTTAACATAGTTCGTAGACTTTTTTTTCTTCTTCACAATATTGCGTTTGGTGGTCGACATGTTGAACTTTTATAACTGTAATTTCTTTAGTGACACTCGCAAGATTAACACAAATCGATTGACGTCAGAATCATCAAAGGTAAAAGTTGAGATAGATTACATAGACGGTTCCATATTACAATTAATTAAAAAAAAGATCAATGTGAAATTCCAGCGCTGAGCGATTCAAAATCATGTATTGAATCCCTGGTTTCAGGTTTCGTTAGCATGTCCCTAACACCCAATTAGATGAAATGGAACTTTTTTGTCCTGTCTTGGTGTTACCGCGTCCGCCCCCACAAATAGCTTGAATGGGGGGGTAATGTCAATACCAGATCCCTTCCGCTTGCGTTGCTATTTAATTTTAAACCCAATTTAAACATCCAAAGAGGGCCCGATGAAAAAGAACCATACTGAAAATGGTTCAATCGTTTTTATTAACCGATTTCCAAGAAAGGAGGAAGTTCTCAATTCGTCGAAATCTAATTTTTTTAATTATTTATGTATGTTCCCCGATTACTCGAAGACGCCCGAACCAATTTCGAAAATTATTTTTTGTTTGAAAGGGTATACTTCCCAGGTGGTCCCATTGTCGTCAGGTCAGGATCTGATGATGGGATCCTGGAGAAATCGAGGGAACTCTTCAAATGAGCAAAGTTGATTATTAGTGACGTTTGAAGTTGGTTTTGTAAAAATAATATTTATGTTTTTACTATTGATGTTTAAAATATCAATCCTTTATTTTCACTCTCCTCAGTCCTCAAGTCCTCAACTATATTTAACCAAAAAATCGACCGTCACTTGCAGTACAAACCAACGAACAAATGCACTTTCGCAAGTATAATATTAGTTAGGATAATTATATTTTTTTATCCACAAATCACATAATGTAAGTCGCAGATATTAAACACATTCCAGCGTCACGCTACTTCCTCCACTCGCCGCGCGGTACGAGTTCACGTTTTATAATTCTGTCACGCCTAACCTATGTCACTTTGCAAGTCCTTTTTCCTCAATGCACGAGGGTACGCGGCTTGTGGTTGGGTATGTGTCGTATCTATATAAGTGGGATCGAGAGCTTGCTCGCGCCTGACCGCTCCCACCTAGGCTCCAGGCACACACACTTACGCAAAGTGCATGTACACGACGTAGCCACAAGTAAACCTCACGCGCCCTCGTGAATTGCAACAACTATAACGCAAAGATGTGCCCTCCGTCCTCCTCGAGTCCCGTGAGGACTTTTGTTCGTAGGCATTAAAGACTACAGCACTGTCACGTCTGCGCGGCTTACTCCGGTCGCCGCGTGCTCGTGACGCGCCGTTTATCACCCGTACGAGTGGACATCCACGTTTTTATGGATCCGTCAAGTTAGCGCCGGGAACCGTCGGAGGAATTTTCCGTTGGATTTTCCTTATTATGACGTTTTCTGCTTACTCCGGCGTTTCATAACAGCTCTTATACAACTTTTTTTTTCCAGTTAATAGAAAAGCTGAAGCACGTAATAAATATTTTCGTTCAGAGAATCTGTGTGATTTTTGTCATAAGAAAATATGAAGGCTGGCGGGAATAATTTTAATTTATTTTTCCTGAGATGTCATAAAAGGTAGGTAAAGGTTTTGGTGAGGTGGTTTCTCGCCAAAAGGCGTAAGTACTGTGGTTTCCTGTCGGTCTCGGGTTCGATCCCCAGTAGGTACGTATTTATTAATAAATTAAAAAAAAAAAGATCCCCAGTAGGTGACTTTTCGGTGTTATGTGCGTTAAAGCATTTAAATATGGCAGACTTTTGCAACAGTTCAAAACATCTTGAAGAAAACTGCACGCATGAGAGTGTATGATGTATTGAGGTATCCATGATGTTCTGAAAGGAGTATGAAGTCTGCCAATTTGCATTTTTTTTTAAAGAATATTAGCCAAGCTGAAGTTGACTAATATCCTCCTATCCCCTCCAAATAAGCGGAAAGTTTATGTTAGGAGTGGGTACGACAATAGTGCAACGGGTGGGATTCGAACCTGCAACCTTTCAGCTTTCAGTCCGCACCTTATTGAAGCATTGTGCCTTAGTGCCAGCGGCGGTCTATGGCCTTTTTAACCCTTCTCTGAGACCTGCGCTTAGTATAGCTGATATAAACTTATTATTCTTACAATTAAAAAATCCACAACCCTTAGCGGCGAATGCATCACCATTCAGTGAAAGTAAAAGAAATAAGAATATTTTCTTTAGCAAAGTTTGAAAATCTTTACAGAAATTTCAGAGCTTGTATTATTTTTGGGCCCAATAAAAAACCGATTTGGAACGTTCGTCGGCATTATCAGGTCGTCGTAAACAGAACGTTAGCAGCAGACGGCGTGCGACGAAGGGTCCCCGGGCGACGAGTACATACATACCTACGACGAAAGGGAAAATCACGTGTTGTTTATTATATTATAGAGTGTTATAATATGCTGAAAACAAGCTTTCAAATAGAATAAAAACTTACTGCTTTAAAAAATGTCAACTGAACAACTTTGAATTGTTATAGATCGTAAATGATCATTCGAAATGAAAAATGATAAGGGAAACCTATAAATGATATTCAAATACCTTAAATTACCCCACTTAACATAGTTCGTAGACTTTTTTTTTCTTCTTCACAATATTGCGTTTGGTGGTCGACATGTTGAACTTTTATAACTGTAATTTCTTTAGTGACACTCGCAAGATTAACACAAATCGATTGACGTCAGAATCATCAAAGGTAAAAGTTGAGATAGATTACATAGACGGTTCCATATTACAATTAATTAAAAAAAAGATCAATGTGAAATTCCAGCGCTGAGCGATTCAAAATCATGTATTGAATCCCTGGTTTCAGGTTTCGTTAGCATGTCCCTAACACCCAATTAGATGAAATGGAACTTTTTTGTCCTGTCTTGGTGTTACCGCGTCCGCCCCCACAAATAGCTTGAATGGGGGGGGGGGGGGGTTAATGTCAATACCAGATCCCTTCCGCTTGCGTTGCTATTTAATTTTAAACCCAATTTAAACATCCAAAGAGGGCCCGATGAAAAAGAACCATACTGAAAATGGTTCAATCGTTTTTATTAACCGATTTCCAAGAAAGGAGGAAGTTCTCAATTCGTCGAAATCTAATTTTTTTAATTATTTATGTATGTTCCCCGATTACTCGAAGACGCCCGAACCAATTTCGAAAATTATTTTTTGTTTGAAAGGGTATACTTCCCAGGTGGTCCCATTGTCGTCAGGTCAGGATCTGATGATGGGATCCTGGAGAAATCGAGGGAACTCTTCAAATGAGCAAAGTTGATTATTAGTGACGTTTGAAGTTGGTTTTGTAAAAATAATATTTATGTTTTTACTATTGATGTTTAAAATACTTTATTTTTTTCGAACCTGCGTCCCTTGCTGCTGTATGCGAGACCGCACAACCGTGGCACGTCATTGCATGAAACGAATGATTTATCGTCATGAAATATTCGCGAGCCGTGGCGCTAATTACGAGCCGGTTGCGTGCATTAAAAATTAAATGACGTGCAATTGTATGAATTCAATGTAGTCAGGGCTGCGCAGCGATGGCTAGATGCCGGGTCCAAAAAAATTCAAAATTCAAAATTATTTTATGTAGGCCAATCTGTGACACTTTATTGAACAAGTAAAGACTCTACCAGCGGTCTAGAATGTAGACTCTGCAGAGAAGATTCAGTAGAAAGCAGGCAATCGAGGGCAATCTACTAAGGGCTCATCCTAAACTACTTCATCCTATCCTATTTTCCTATTTATATTATAAATGCGAAAGTTTATATGTTTGTTAAGCAATCAAGTAGCAACGATTGAACCGATTCGGCTGAAATTTGACACAGAGATAGATTATAGTCTGCATTAATACATAGGCTACTTTTTATCCCGGGAAATAAGAGAGTTCCTGCGGGAATTCAAAAATCGAGCACCATCTAGTATTATATACATACAAGTGACAAATTGCCAGCGATGGCATAGGCAACTGCGGTTGCCATTAAAAAAAAATATATATTAACCAAGCTGAATTTGACTTATATTCTTATTGTGCTAGGAGTGGGTACGACAAAAGTGCAATGGGTGGGATTTAAACCTGCGACCTTTCACATTTCACCGTTGGACTTTTACACAGGAATAACTTAGTTAAAAATAACTTCATAACTTATGTGACGCACAACCCTGCGATGTTCAACAAAATTAAATTAAATCCGTAATGCTCAGTTATTATTCCATTTAAAAGTAATTTGTTACAATTTCATGATTATGGAATAAATAGGTATAATATGGGTGACATTGTGTTACAAGCGGTAGTAAATAATATTATTGTTTTATGGTCAAAACTAGGAATTAAATTAGGCGCATAAAGTAATGTTTCAGTACAGTTATTGCACTGGCTGATTCATACTAGTAGGTATTAATAAATGCGAATGTGTATGGTTTGTTGGTTTGTCTTTCAATCATCCATTTATTCTCAAAAGCAACGGGTTCTTGTGGGATTTTTAAAAACCTCGGACGAAATCGTGGACTGAAGTTAGTCTTATCACACAACAGATATGGTACGATGAAAAATGCGGCTATATCAATTGTAGTACTAATGCTTTACAATGCATTCCAATGTATAGAAAAACATCATTGAAATAGAGCATCAGATGGACTTTATTTTATGCATGGATATAGTTAATGACGTCGGATAGTTTTTAACCCGAGAATAAAAATGGTTCCTCTGGAATTTTAAAAACATTCATCTTTTTCTTCGTTATCAACTAAGAGACGTTCAAGGTTGGACAAAGATCTCGGAGACTTACACAGATCTCGGTCTTGCGCCACTTGTATCTAGCGGCGCCGCGACCCGTCAGTATCGTAAATCTAGTAGGTATAGTTGAAAAAGCTTACTCCACCGTATTTGTCTCATAAATTTTTCAAAAGACTGGGTATCTTGGAATATTAGATTATTGGAATACTTATTATATATTTTCGTCCCCTCCAAATCTTTTATGCTCGCCCCTTTCGTCGGCCGTCACCCCGAATTCCCCGAAAAACCCATATCAGGACATATTGATGGTTATTAAGCTGCTCTACCACTGGTCAATAATATGCTAATGCGAAAACTCGCTCTCCCGTGCTCCCTTCACATTTTAATAGCTTATTGGTTAAATTTCTTATTTCGGCCCGCTTCCCAGGAGTCCCGGGTTTGTTGGAAACTTCTGTTCTAAGTGTTACAGTTAAATCTATATTTTTTATATAATAAAGCGAAAGAATTTGTTTGTTTGAACGCACTAATCTCTGGAACTACCCGTCGGATTTGAAAAATTCTTTTTGCATTTGTTAACCTAATCCTTGAGGAAGGTTATAGTTTATTTAATATCACGGCACGACCCTTAGAAGCCGAGTAAAAAGAGGGAAAGTAGGAAAATACGCTAAGCGAAAACGAATTACTGAACGGGTGGTCAACAAACGAGAACCGAACCGAAGGCTACTTTTCATTCTGGACAATCAAAGATTTTTAAATACACGTAGGATTATTATTAAACACTAAATCTACGTGGACGAAGTCGCGGGCAGCAGCTAGTAAATAAATATAGGTATATTTATTCAGCTCACACAAATAAAAAGATACAAAAGAGTAACACTAAGGCTAAAATCTACAGACCGCACCTCTACTCCACTCATACCCAAGACAGAGCTAAAACGAGACAGATTTATGTCAGAGCATATTTCTATGGCTCGTTTCAACTCTAACCCAAGTCCGAGCCGAGCCAGAGTACACTCTATAGATCTCAGCATTAATCTATAACATAAAGGTATCTATGTACCTATTACATAAAAAATAAAATACAAAACATGCATGTTAGAGCTGAAAAGCCTACTACCTCAGCATAGTGCTGCAGTATTAAGGCTGCAGCGCTGATTTTCAGGTTTTTTAAAATATTTTTAGCGAGCAAACGAGCAGGCGGGTCACCTGATGTTAAGTGATTACCGCCGCCCGTGAACATTTGTAGCACCTGAGACACCACCAATGCGTTGCCGGCTTTTTAGGAATTTGTTGGTCCGTCCCTTGAATAACCCTATGTTGTAATTCAGTGGGAACACTGTCGCAGGAAGTTGGTTCCACAGTTTCAAAGTACGTGGAAAAAAAGATCTGCCACATCGGGTGGTCGAAGTGCTCCAGGCACCCAGGTGGTGAGGGTGAAATTGCGTTCGGTGGCGAGCGATACGGTTGTAGCAGAAAGACGGTGGAATAAGGTCAAATAGCTCTTCAGAACACTCCCCGTTGTATAGCCGATAGAATACGCAAAGAGAGCTTACATCTCTGCGGTGCTCCAAACTTTCCGGCGGGTTGGTTAATTTGGGATTGTCCACAAGCCGAACTGCTTTTGAATCCGGTCAAATGGAAAGAGTTGGTATTGAGGTGTCAGGTATAGCCTTTCGTTCGATACATATCTATAAAATTGTTTCTCAGAAGCTTCTAGTCTACGTTAGAGCACTGCAGCTGTACCCGTGTTGTCGATACAGATGTCAGCATCCACTCGTCTCCGCAAACACTACAAGCGACAGGAACGCTGACTTGGAAACTATTTCCTTTTCCCTCCAACCCTCCGCTGGATTTATATCCGAAGATAAATCGTGTTCCTTTTGTCGATTTCATTTACGAATACCCTTTGTTATATGCCTTCACTTTGCAGTGTCTATTTGGCCTAGTGCTAAGTAAGTTCGATTACGATATTATTACAAGATTACGGATTAAAGATTTTAGACTTGATTCGTGGTTTACTGACATAATTGTTATTAAATATCACGAGTACGTACCACGGTAATTATTTTAGTTGGGATTGTCGATATTTCGATCCAGTTGCATGGACCGTGGTCACGACGAGACTGCGGTGTTGCGAGACGTCAAGTTGAAGCTGTCATGGGTAGAATCTATCTACCCGCCTTCTTGATCTTTTCGGAGGACCGTCATTTAAATTACCGTGGTACGTACTCGTGATATTTAATAACAAAGATTACGGATGAACATAGTCTTGAATTCGATTCCCGGGTCGGGCCAAAACTTGGACCTTTTTTTTTATTCGATGACAAGATAGTCCTTGACTGCGATCTCACATGATGGTATAATCTCTGTAGTGGATCTCAATATCCCAACGGTTAAAGGTGCGGAATGAAAACTGAAAGGTCCCAGGTTCGAACCCCACCCATTGCACTATTTTCGTACCCACTCCTAGCACAAGCTTTTCGCTTATTTGAATGGGAAAGGAGGATATTAGTCAACTTCAGCTCGGCTAATATTTAAAAAAAAAAGACGTGTGGCACTCGGGGACTGCCGCGGTAAAGCTATTGCATAGCATTTTTTATCAACGCCATCTAGCGGCTCACCGCTAGATGGCGTTGATAAAAAATGCGCCATCAAGCGGCTCACCGTAGAGGAGTCCCGTGTCAGGTTATTTTCGTTATGAAATTTCTGGATTCGGTCTCCACGCTCAAGGCCCGCGATAGAAGCTATGCAATAGCTTAAAAAGAAATTATACACGAGACATATATATTGTAAAAGCGTTGGGTCGTTGTGAAGAAGATAAAATAAGATAGGTCATTACAGTAATGTAACAAGTGTGAGCTTAAAACTAAAACAACGATAAAGTAAACATCAATTAGGTGTATTATAATGTACTTTGTATCGCATCGGCGCGCGCCCGGCCAGTAATTACTGCGGACTGGCAGCCGTCTTGACGGTAAGAACAGTGAATTTGAGTTTTATACACGCCGCAGCCGCGCTAATTAATTCACTGAAAATCCATAGTTATACCTGAACTAGCCTTTTTTACCCGACTGCGCGACGCAAAGGAGGGTAAAGGGACAATTCAGAAATTCTTCTTCTTTATCAACTTATAGACGTCCACAGGTGGACATTTTTTTTTTTGAAAAGAGCAACCGCTGAGTTAATTGCTGGCTCTTCTCGGCAGAAAGGCATTCCGAACCAGTGGTAGATTCATCGACGATTCAAAAGCACTTGTAAAAGTTTATTTGAATAAAAAAATATTTCTATTCTATTCTATAGGTCTCTTGCATGGACCTCCACAGGCCTTGGTCTTGCGCCGCCTGAATCTAGCGGCTCCCTGCGACTCGTTTGATGTCGTCGGTCCACCTTGTGGGGGGTCTGCCAACACTGCGCTTCCCGGTGCGGAGTCGCCACTCCAGCAACTTGGGACCTCATCGACCAGATTCAGAAATTATAAATTCTTAAATTTCCCCCACCGGGAATCGAACTTGAGACCACAACGCTCGCCATTATGCTAGTTTTTTCCGCGACTACGTCCGTGTGGAGGGTTTTCAATAATCCATAAGGAACTCTTTCGTTTTTCCGGGATAATGCATCTGCGTTGATGGATGCTGCATTCGAACTGCTGTCGCTAAGGGATGACGCCGGATGCTGGATTTTATTACATGAATAATAAGATTTTTGATTTATACTAGCTATTACTTGCGACATAGAGTTCCTGCGGAATCTTTTGTTTTCCCTGGTTAAAAAGAAGTCTATGTATCCATGTAATAAATCACGGAATCACTCTGTTGCTGCGTGATTGAAGGACAAATTAACAAACAAATACACTGTCGCATTTAATTTAAATGCATAAATATTAAGGGAAGGAAAATATCGTAAGGAAACCTACACGCCGGAGAGTTTTTTTTATATTTTTAGCGAGCAAACGAGCAGGCGGGTCACCTGATGTTAAGTGATTACTACCGCCCATAAACACTTGTAGCACCAATGCATTGCCGGCTTTTCAGGAATTTGTTGGTTCGCCCCTTGAATAACCTCATGTTGTTATTTAGTGTGATCTCCATAATGTTCTCAATACGTGTGTGAAGAAGAAGTATCTGGATATGCCAAAGTGGTGGACTATGGTCTCTATCTGTACGGTCCAGGACCGCACAGTCATGAAACTGCTTGGCTTAAGTTTATTATATAAGTAGGGGCTAATAAACTTAAGTCTCTACTTTTAAGTCTCTACTTTTTTTACTAACTACTTTTTATTTATTTATTTTATTTATTGCGTTAAAAAAATGATCCCAACAAAAATTACGCCGAAGTGGGTGGAGATTAAAATTAAGCCGTTAGAGGCGGGGATTAAAAACAAAAATAGCACGTCAACAGTTGGCTATTTTACTTGCACGTCAAATTTTCATAACATCGTCAGTGACTCAGCTGTCATTACAAACATAGCAGCACGCGCGCGAACCAATCATTGCTTTAGTTCTGAATTTGAACCAAGCACCAAGCATGTCTATTTGTAACCTCGGAAGTGATTCGTATGATTCGTATTTTGAACCATACGTCGTTTTGGTTTGAAGTAGGGCAATTTTTTGAGTGAATTTTGTTCTGAATTAGACTTTCTTACTTATTATTTACTCGTAGATCCTTCCTGAAAATCCATGATCATCTTGACTCTTAATAATAAATGATAATAATCAGTTAGAAATAATTTATTTGCAACTTAGGCAAGGTCCCAATTACGAAGTCAAAGACAATACAAGGAACATAGAAATCAACAAACTTGTGTCAACTTAATTCAAGTTCAAATGTTTAAGTTTAAACCGGGACACATGACAGTGACAACAAATTAAGTTACGGCCTCAAGTTAAATATTGGCGCAGCAATTTTAATGTTAATTTAGTTATGTTACGGGAACAATTTAATTAGAATTTTCAAGTAGAAATTTTATTTTGTGGGAAAATTTCATACGCTTCGAAGAATATTATTTTACTTTACTCTAGAGTCTGATCGTGAATTTATTTTGACTCATAAACATTATGTAGTATTAATGTTTTAAAAATGCCTTTTATTCCACTGTTGGTTATGTGCTAAAAAACTTATATTTGTCACATCACATCATCACACTAATAAAGGTGAAAGTTTGGGTGTGTGTGTATGTGTTTGTTCGTTACTCCTTCACGCCACAACGAATGAACCGATTTGGCTGAAATTTGGAATGGAGATAGCTCCTACCCAGCATTAACACATAGGCATCTCGGAAATTCAAAGAGTTCCCGCGGGAATTCAAACGAAGTTGCGGGCATCATCTAGTATAATCTAAAATGGAGGTTTATATGGTTAAGACATTGGTCTTCTCACAGGTTTGTGAAGGCTGCCCAGCCGTACTTGGTCAGCTGATGGCCTTATGCCCAATTGTGGGCCGACAATGGATTAAGATGAGGATTCTAAAATGAAATCTATGAACGTTTACGAAGAACGAACTTATCGAGAAACTTAAAATAAAAGTATATTATAACACATTGTAATTTTTTTTAAATATTTTAACTAGTCTCAAAAATATAGAGCTTAGAAAAAGCGAGCGCTATTGCACCTTCGATCACAGAAAAAATATTGCACCATAACATCGGAAGCAATGGCTGGATCATGCGTCATGCTCGTGAACGGGTGCCACCAACGGGAATGGGTCTGCTTTTGCCTGCCTGTGTTAACATATATTGAATTGTATTTATTTGTATTTGTATTGTATTTATTTTTACTTGTATTGTACTCAGGAAAATTCATCGTGGAAGCACTGAATACATAGCATAGTTTCAATAACAATTGTAAAATTTTTATTTTTTTGAAAAGAGCAACCGCCGAGTTTCTTACTGGCTCTTCTCGGCAGGAAAGGCATTCCGAACCAGTGGTAGATTCATTGACCATTCAAAAGTGCTTGTAAAAGTTTATTTGAATAAAAAATATTTCTATTTCTATTTCTATTTCTATCGGGATTCAGTAGCTGCAGACACTCTCCATACAAAATTTAAGTAGTTTTAGAAAACGTCGTAGTAAAACAGCTTACAATTTATTTGTGTTTTGAGCGATTTATTTTCTGTTTTTATAAATGTTATTCTTACATGTTACATTTTCGATTGTAATTAATGAATATCCACATTTTGACAACAGTCAAACACCCAATTCAGATATATATAGCGCAATAAATTCTAAATTAATTTCGGCACCCATTGGAGCGGGTCATCAAACGCAGATTTCTTTGCGAGCTGTCAATGTCACCCCGCGCTGTCATCCCGCTCGATATTTCACGGGGGATGACTGTCAGTGACAGGTGGAAGAGGGGAGGGGGAGGGGTCTGCGATAACTTAAAGTGTAAGCCTACGGTGCGATCTATTTTATTTCTAAAGGATTCTAGAAAGGTGTTTGGAATCCCGGCCGGTATATAGGCGTAGACCGGGTTACTTACGGTACTTTCCCAATTACTCGATACTTTTATCTCATCACTGAATTTCACACGTCAGACAGCAGACTAAAGTCTATATTATTCTCTTTCTGATGTATTGCGATGAAGTGGTACAGCTTTCGAGAGCTTTCCTAGGTAGCGAATCAAAAGTATCGATACTACTCAAATATCAATCCTTCTTTCGAATCCCTAAGCATCATGTAAACTTGTCGGCAAACTTGATCGTATGTGGCCTCCCAAGAGTATGCTTTTTTTTACAGAACTAGTGAGAAATAAAAATTCCCCGTGATTTTGTCAACAGAATGATCAGCAGAACTACTCGTATTGGTGAATAAACAAAAAACACTTGTCCTCATTTGTGCCCGTTAGCCGCGAAAGCTGAATAAACGCGGAAAGCTGAACGTACGCACCTCCATATAAAACACCAGTTTTATATGGACTAAAGCTGAATCGAACTATAAAGAACTGTAAACTTATCCGAGCGTGATACTGCGACAGTTTTCGAAATCTGCCAAAATATCAAAACGATCGGAAAAGACTTGTTTTACGTTGGAGAAATCCGCTCTTAGTATAATTTTATTAGCCCCTTAAGCGCTTGTAATCGATATTCTGAAAGGCATTTTAACAAGTATTCCGAAACGTCAAAAAGTACCCGCGTTATATTAAAAAAAATTGAATTCACGCGGAGAAAATCGTGGACAAAAAAATTAAAGGCGCTCGGAAATGAAAACATTCTGGTCCATAATATTTTCTTCTTTTAAAATTAAAGCCTCTTGTTCGCAAAGCGAGTTTCACCATGGTCGTAATATAGAAAACATATTTTCCAGAAGCCTATTTGTCTCAATAAAACGGAGATCGTTTTCGTCTCAATTAAGGCCCATAATAATCATAATTCAAGCTCACGCCGACTTAACTCGGGATATTTTTTTGGCATAATTAGAGAGTTTTTTGGAAGCGAGTAATTAGCAATTAGCTGTTTGCGTAGGGTGGAATTAAAGCGCCCGCGATGCCTTTGGAAAACAGTCTTGGTAGCCTGTGTACCTACTAGTTACCGTCGTACACACACACAAAGAAAAGAAAGAAGAAGAAAGAGGAAACGCGGAAGCAATGCGAATTAAAATTTACATTGTACGACTAATCCCCGTTTTCATCCACGATCTTTACTAATTTTTACAGGCTGCCTAAGCTCTAAGCTAAGTTGGGTGACACTTTCTGTCAATTTCGTTTTCAGGGAACACCTAAAGGTGGATATGACATTGCATAAAATATTTAGAGGATGTCTATGTCTTTACATAGATCACTTAGAGCATTATTCAGACCAAAGTAGTTCAAAAAGTAGGTATAGATTGTTAGCGTCATACTTTATTATACGTTTATTATTACACTAGCTTTAACCCGCGGCTTCGCTCACGTTAGGTTCGATTTTTTAACCCCCTATTTAACCCTCTTGGGGTTGAAACTTTCCAAAATCCTTTCTTAGCGGATGTCTACGTCCTAACAGCTACCTGTATGCCAAATTTCAGCTCGATCGGTCGTGGTTAGAGCTGTGTGTTGATAGATCAGTCAGTCAGTCAGTCACCTTTGCCTTTTATATATTTAGATAAAAGTATCCTATGTCACTTTCCGTCGTCAACTATGTCCATGCAAAAAATCACGTCACTCGTTTCGTTAACGGCGTGATTGAAAGACACTAACAAACAAACACACTTTCGCATTTATAATATTATTAGTTAGGGTCTATTTATATCTAAGTTATCGAGGTTCTCGGCCTCGCTAAGTAAGCTAAGCACCGCGCTTGGCACTGGATAATAGAATGAGTATCATAAGGCGATTGAAGTTTTGCTTTCACGAAACATAAGGTTCCAGTAAAAGTTGGCATCGCTCGTGTATTGTTTTCTGTTACAGCGCGCGGTGCCAGATTTTCGAGGCGAGATATTTGAGTGATACCTACCCATGAAACGAATTTTTGTGCTGCTGAAACTAGGATTTTTATATATTTTTATAGCTGGAAATCCAAAATCACAAATTCAAAATAATCCATACTAATATTATAAATGCGATGTTGTGTTGGTTTGTCCTTCAATCACGCAGCAACGGAGTATTTGATCGACGTGATTTTTTGCAGTTTTGGATCGACGTGTTTTTTTGCATGGATAAAAGGTAAATGTACCTACCAGCTTTAGACAGTATCCCAGCGATGGTCATTCATAATAAAACCTACTGCAATAAGAAACTAGCTTGATCTTGGTACCTGGCAAGTGGTAACTATTAACTTATGGCTTGTCCATTACTAGTTAATTTTATGACAATTTTCTTTTGAGATTTTTTATTTATAGAAGATGTACTATGAGAAATAATTTAGCCCTTATAGAAGAAACTTAAATTACATTTAAGTAGAAGCGGACGAAGTCGCAGGCGTCCGCTAGTTAAAAATATTAAAATAATGACTCAACTGAATCCTGAAAAACAAAGAGCGCGTCTTTGACGATATCAGATTTATATAAGTTTTTTAACTTAAAAACTTTACAATTTTTCTTATTTTGAAGCATCATACATATGCATTCATACGATAATACAATCGAGATTAATAAATTCAAACGATGTAACGTATTCGCCAATCGGAATTTCTTTTCTGAGAAAATGTAGGTAAATGGAATAGGTAAACTCCATCAGGCAACCGTGAGACGTCGTGGGCGATGTGGGCGATGTGGGCGACGTGGGCGTTGTGAGCCAGGAGCACGAACGACGTATAAACTAGCTTCCTAATAAAGTTGCCTTATCAAACAATACTACGTGACTTACCCGCGCGCTACACACGGCCATCTTGGCTTTTCCTTCAATACATTTGACATTTTGACAACCTCCCTAGCGCAGTGGTGAGCGCTGTGGTCTTATAACTGGGAGGTTTTGGGTTCAATTCCCGTCATGACCCTACCGTGAATCAAATCCAATCGAACCAGATCTACAAGAAATGAATTTATAAATTCCCGAGATTTGGGAATTTATAATTTATCAGAGATTTAATCACCCTTTATCTTAATATTAGTTACTAGCTTTTCCCCCCAAAACTTCGAAAAACAAAGGACATACAAACTTTTATCCCCTACTTAACGCCTTTTTGTTTTGTAGAACTTTTTATGAATAAATCATTTAAATTTTCATTTTTTCAGTTTCATTTTCAGGGTGGAATTTAAAAAAAATGTGAAACATACGTCTTAATTTTTAATCGACAACCCAAATACCAAGTTTCGAGGATATAACTTGATATAACAACGGACTTTTATACAAACTTTCACTTCCTATTTAACCCTTTAGGAGAGGAAAATAAACTTTCTTAGTGAGTGCCTACAAAATAAAATACGAAAATTACTGTCACAAGCTTCTAACTCCAGTGGATTAGAAGATTAAAGGTGGTTTATGGCCTAGACGCTTTTCATTAGAGAACGATAAAGATTAATGGGTTGAGATGAATGAATGAATGAATGAAGTAGTATGATAGTAGAGATTAAATTTTTGCCCGTGTGTCCTCCACCGGGCTACACTAGATGCCCTAGGACCGGTGTTAAATCACTTCTATCAGATACACTCCCTGCCAAATACCCTCGCCCTATCTATTTTTATTCCTAGACTAGATTTATTTTTACCTATAAAAACTAACATCTTAAATCTGCGTTTTTTTTATACTAGCTGACGCTTTTAACTTCGCCCACGTACCTAGTTGCAGATTTTTTGTGAATGCCGCGGGAATTCTTTGATTTTCCGGGATCAAAAGTATCGGCTGTGTTTTTATTCTGTTTGCAATTGTCAGGACAATGTCTGGATACTATCGCCGGAAAAATCCGAAAGAATGGTATTTTTTAGTATTAAATTGCACCTGGGGCGGGTTGCTCGTTTATAATATTACTTATTAGTAAGACTTAGTTGCAAGAGTGTTTTTGTAGAGTTTTGTATAACAACAATCGTTACTGCTGTTTAAATAATAACTGATATTTCCTTAGTGTAAGCAGACAAGGGCTTTGTTATAGAAACTTGTAAGTTAACCGCAGCATCTCTTCGCGCGGAGATCCCCCGGGATAAGGCGGAAACTTGAAATTTGCAAAGTTTCGCGGAAAAACTTGTGTGCGTAAATCTCGTTTATCTGACCGACCCGTGTCTGCTGCCCCTTTGTTACGGTGCGGGCTTACTCTGGATACATCTGGACACAAAAAGCGATATCGCTTCGAAGCTATTCCGAACTTATTTTTTTTTAATTATATTGGATAGAAGCAGACCAGTGAAATGGCGGGAAGAATGTTCAATGACAGTATTTTATTTTATTTCAGTTTAGTAGAGACTTCTCTATATTGTTCTCAAAGGTGTGTGAAGTCTGCCAATTTGCACTTGACCAGTGTGGTAGAATGTGGACCTCCCATACAAAATTGACGATGCTGATTGATTTACTACGGGAGGTAAAAATTTTTTTTCATATTCCGACCTAGGTTCCTTGGGGAAAGTTGTTCAGTTTCATGAGCACATTCACCTCCTTCAGTATTATTTCGGAGTTTCATTACACGTTGTATAAGGGTGGAGAAATGTAGGCAGTGAAATTCTTGATCAGAATAAGTACGGACGGCGGGTAGTAAATGCGTGAACGATGGTGTCTGCTGGTGATATATCCGAGCCCCTTACATAAATTATGTCCGTTTGACGCGGCGCTGCAGCGTGGGATTGATTCGGAGGGATGAATGTTCTTTTCTCTACCAATTTAGTGAGATTTCAATCAAAATACGTAAGTATAGGCATAATCTGACCCGCTTTGCGAAAACTTGCGTACACTGACCAAAATAGTTTTAAATCAGATCCTTACTAATATTATAGATGAGAAAGTGTTTTTTTTTGTTGGTTTGTTCTTCAATTACACCTTAACAGAGCTTCGGACCGATGTGATTTGCATGGAAATGAAATGAAATGAAATTTATTAAATAAGGTCATTAGTTATGTACAATGATCCATATTTTGTTAGGTTGAGACACAGCTGCCTAAAATAAGTTCAGAACTCGTAATATAGGCAACAGTTCTGAACTTATTTTATATGGGTAGGTATAGTTGAAAACCTGGAGAATGGTATAGGCTACTTTTTATCCCGGAAAATCGAAGTGTTTCCGCGGGAATTTTAGAAATTATATGAGCATGATTCAAAATATTTGGGCATAATGTCACTTGCTTTGCAAAAAGTTGCGTACGCTAAACAAAATAGTTTTAAATCACTCCTTGATACCTATTATATCATACCTACACGAGAGTGAGGGAATAGAATGTACCTGAGTTGGAGCACAAATTTGTGCACTATACCACATTATCTTCTACGTTATTGGCTAGTCTCGGATGATTTTCGAAGTAATAGTAATAGTGATTTTGACGACCTCCCTGGCGCAGTGGTGAGCGCTGTGGTTTTATAACTGGGAAGTTTCGGGTTCGATTCCCGGCGGTGGCAATTTAGGAATTTATAATTTCTAAATTGTATCTGGTCTGGTGTGGTGGGAGGCTTTGGCCGTGGCTAGTTACCACCCTACCGTCAAAGACGTGCCGCCAAGCGATTTAGCGTTCCGGCACGTGTAGAAACCAATTAGGGGTATGGGTTGAATTTACACTGCTATACCCCTTCCAAGTTAGCTCGCTACCATCTTAGACTGCATCGTCACTTACCATCAGGTGAGATCGCAGTCAAGGGCTATCTTGTCATCGAATAAAAAAAAAAAATCATCGATCTAATTAGCTTGTCACAAATATTGGAACAAACTAACGTGACAGTGTTGACAGCTTCGCCCAACTTTGCGCCAATCCCACTCCAGTCCAAAGCTAATTCCGAAACTAGTGTTATTTCGAAAAACTTTACACGAATTCTAAACTCCTGTTGCCACTGAATCCGAAACTATCGCCGCCGCCATGACCCGTGTCGAGATGTGTTCTAAACAATTTAGAGTACATTGCTGCAACACTACAAGTATTTTCTTTTATTGAAAAGGAAAACTTACAGCTTATTAGAAAAATTAAATCGATAAGAACAGAAGAAAATTAAAGCTAATAACAAGTTCTCACGGATAGAATTTATATTAACATCACTGTACTGGTCTGGGTAAAGGAATAATAAAAATACGGTGAAGAAAAACACCAACAATGAATAAAAAACAATTTTTTTTAGTTAGGTAGGAAGTTAGACAAGATAGTCCTTGACACGATCTCACCTGATGGTAAGTGACGATGCAGTCTAAGATGGTAGCGGGCTAACTTGGAACGGGTATACTTAACTAAGATATAGCGTTATGAATGACAAAGTGTATTTCTTTTTGATTTATTAGTTTGCCCTTCAATTACGAAAACAACGGAATCCTGGTGCACTCTCTATTTCCTCACTCTCACAGGCCGATGGGACGGAAATCCAACACGACCGGAGAGAGATCAGGTGCAGAATTGACGGCTTTACGTACTCTCTGAAGCACGGGGTGACACACCAACAAGTTCCTAACTCAGGGCAGCTAGTATTGAGAATTTCTTATTAGAAAAATATTTATACAACGTGTATTGAAACTCCGAAATAATACTGAAGGAGGTGAATGTGCTCATAAAACTGAACAACTTTCCCCAAAGAACCTAGGTCGAAATATGAAAAAAATAATCTTAACCTCCCATAGTAAATCAATCAGCTGATCGTCAGTTTTGTATGGGATGTCCAAATTTTTTTTTCATATTTCGACCTAGGTTCCTTTGGGAAAGTTGTTCAGTTTCATGAGCAAATTCACCTCCTTCAGTATTATTTCGGAGTTTCAATACACGTTGTATAAAAAACAGACATATTTTATAGGCCCGAACCAGGAATCGAAGCCGGTAGTCAAAAAGCTGACCGCTAGATCAACGAGGCAGTTTGTGTGTTACAAAACAGCAATGTATATGTAACACAAGAAATATCTTCACACAACACGCCAAAGCCCGTCCGGCGTAGTGAATGCAAATCAGAATTTCAGATAGTTGCTCGTTATTATTCCGCAGCGGTCCCGGGTTCGACGCCGGGCGGAGCGAGCCTCTGACATCTTTTTCTGTATAACAGATGTTACTGTGAGGCCACGGCTTTGTGTCGTAAGCGGCAACTTATTGCGTTGTAAGCTTACGTCCTCTATATAAAATCCAATCTGTAATCTCCCCGTAAATTGCTTACCGGTTCCTATACTCAGTCTGTCTGTAATCTCTAGACAAGTTACATTGCTAATTGCCTAGAAATAGTCAAAATATTTCTAGACAAATACAGCATTGTAAAGTCGATATCTCCTGAGGATGCTCCGGTGTCGGGGCGAAACGTGCGTCGAGAGTAGTATAAGTCTTGTGTGGTGGTGCATGTGAGTGGTGGTGGCATTGCTTGCTTGGGAACTTTGCTTTTTTGCTTGGTCGGGAAGGTAAGCGGTGCTTAGCTTTTAACTGCACGTTTGACCATACAGATTTTTGACAATAAGGTGGTATTTATCTATATAACTAGACTTCCACCAGAGCAGAGACGATTCAGAACATAGTGAAATAAGCCTTAGTTCAAGGTGTACTGTTATACCTTACCTGTTTCTGTTTTTTTGACTTAATCGCTTGTACCCGTGTACCGCTCTCGCTCATCGCTCACGCGTCAAAGTCGTGGCCCCGCGTCAGCAGATGTTACGCATAAGTTAATATTTAAGTAATAATGTTAATGAAATTCAGATTTTGGTGAGTTTTTTAATGAATTTCCGAGTGACTTTCATTGGGCTGCTGTCGCTAAGGGATGACGCCTGATGCTGGATTTTATTACATGAATAATAAGATGAGATTTTAAATTTATACTAGCTTTTACACGCGACTTTATCCAGGCAGAGTTGTTGCAGTATAGAGAATATAAATTAGCCTAAATAGCTCTCAAGCTCCTCAATTCAGTTATGCATCACAACCCGCCGCTGGTCGAATACTGAGCATAGGTGAATAGGTTCAAAATAATGTTCTCAAATATATGCCTAAATTAAAAAATTAAGATAATGAATCGAACTGATGGTAAAATCTTGGTTGACTGGATGGCCTGAAATAAATAATTTTGAATTTTGAATTGAAAGGAATTTAATTTTCAGGACCTATATAAAGAACCTAAGTTATGTTCTCAATTAAGTAAAGGGAAATGACCGCATAAAGCTATTATAGTATTTCAGTGTTGTCGTGGCTTCTACGAACTGCGTAGCTCTACGTATTCGTAGCAACAGTTGTAGCCGCGCGCTACGAACTTCAAACCCAGCAGAATCCGTTGCTATGTGCATTTGTAATTTTGTCGGAGCGTACGCCACACTACACTAAGCCTGGCAATAGACGTCCGATTTTGTTTCCGATTGTCTGATCAGGCAACCGGATCGTATTTACTCGATACACATCCGATTTTTCCGTCAGGCTTTTTCTGAACTCAGTCGTTCCCGAGCTATCATCCCGAGTGCTTGCGTTTGGAGCAAAGCAGAAGAAAAGAAGATGGATGACGAGTTAATAGAAATAGAAATATTTTTTATTCAAATAAACTTTTACAAGTACTTTTGAATCGTCAATGAATCTACCACTGGTTCGGAATGCCGTTCCTGCCAAGAAGAGCCAGCAATAAACTCGGCGGTCGCTCTTTTCAAAAAAATTTTTTTTACAATAGGTAACAAAACTATGCTATGTATACAGTGTTTCCACAATAAAGTTTCAAAAATGCAAAACAATCCAATGCATGTTAAGACAGGCAGGCAAAAGCAGATCCATTCCCGTTGGTGGCACCCGTTCACGAGCATGACGCAGGATCCAGCCATTGCTTCGCTCAACCATATTTGAGGGAACGTAAGAACCCGCACCACACGACACCACCACAGAAATTTTAAAGAGAGGAAAGAGAAAGAAGAAAAAACGTCGCTATTTTGGATTCATCCAATCAATTTGACAAGACTTACTGAGAGTCATTTCTATTTAAAACATCCAAAATAATTCATAATAATAATAATTTTATTATTATGAATTATTTTATTTTATTATTTTTTTTTTATTTTTTTTCATAATTTTCGCCCATTATTCGAACCACAACGATGCGTCCACACAGTGTCAGCGCTAGATTTTTTGGGCCCTAAAAAATCCCAATAAGCAAAATTCCGCCCTAGGGCTAAAAGCCCTAAGTTGGGACCCTGACTGGCAAAATCGGAAGGAGTAACCGGATGTCTATTTTGTCTCATACTGGAAGTATGTAGACCGCGCCTTCAGACAATCGGACCGAAAGTAAAATCGGAAACGCCTCGCGCCCGTTTCCGACTCGGACGTCCGATCCGGCCACCGGATCGGACGTGTATTGACTGTTCATACAAAGTAATGGCTTCAATGCCTTCCGGTAGCCTGATCAGGCTACCGGATCAGACTATCGGATGAAAAAACCTGACGTGTATTTCCAGGCTAATGCGACGTCATAAGTGCGATTGTATTATAACAAGTGACATTTAGCTGATACCCACGGATTCCTTGCTAAAATATGTATTTAGGGTTTCTTGATTTCTTTGTAAATAAAAATAAAGACTGAGTAAAGTCGGTTTAATGGCATCACTTGGCACAACGACCGTCGCCTTACTAGAGACAATCGAGAATGAACGAATTGCCATATTACCCTAGCGGGAATCGAACCAAAAACCTCTTACTTAAAAGACAACATTAATAACCACAGCGCAACGGGTGCCATCAAAATAATTAAGTTTAGTTTTATAACAATAACCAGATGATAACAATGTTTCAACTAAAAGTAACTAAACTTTTCCGGCTATTATCGATACCGGCAAGCAATTTCCAATTGTAATAACTATCATTGATTTATCCCACTTTTACGATGGGAACTAGAAATAAAAACCCCAATAATCAACTCTAATACGAACAGCTAAAGTATATTCTTGCATGTCATCATCTCACATTGTTACACGGAGGATTTCATATATGCTTCTGTACAACCAAAAAACCATAACTCATATTTTAATTGCATTTCAATTTTCAACTCTGTGTAGAATAAAAATAAGGTGGAAGTTTGATTGTATTCGTTTCAAGTTAGGTGTTAATCGCTCGAAAGGCAATAGACGCCTTTGGGTATCAAAAGCTTCGTATATCGGATTTAAGGAGATACAAATGTTGTGAAACGAAATGTAACATGTCACAGTTGCAATGCATTGAAAAATTTACTTTGGGACTTTGACTTTTTAAGATTTAATTTTGTGTTTGCTTAGTTTGTCAAATATGATACTTTTGGGGGTAGGCTGTATCTTTCGTTTTGGACGCAACGTTCGTTATTTTTTACTTTTATTGCGATGGGGGTAGATGCTTTATTTTGAAGGGCACCCTTAAATGTGTGTTTTGATGGTTGAACACCAAAAACTGTTGGCTGTTTTGGGCGCAAAAGCTTAGGCCCCTAAAATTCGCTATGACTTACAAATCGAAATACCCTCAGTAATAGGGGCCTCAGAATTTAATTAAGTTATTTTATCCACTTATTCTTTAGGCTACACTTTTACGTTATAATTTGAGAATTTGAACTGATTATGTTCATTAGTTTGGGAGTTTTAAGTCAGACAGTCATACATACGAACAAGTATAAATTCACATACCTATAGTATCTAAGACACGGACATCTCGCTTCGCTCAATGGTTTATATGTACGGCTGCATATCTTATAAGGTCCTGGATTCGAGACCAAGCTGCATAAAAAAGTATTAGGTTACATTTCTTTTTATTTTCTTTTTTATCTACAATAGACGTTTACTGTTGGTCAAAGGTCCCTTGCATATTCTTTCACAGAGATCGGTCTTGCGCCACCTTTATCCAGCGACTCCTTGCAACTTGTCTGATGTCGTTAGACCACCTAGTGGGCGGTCTGACAACATTGTATTTTCGTCGTCACTTCAGCACCTTGGAATCCCAACGACCATTATTTTGACGACCTCTCTAGCGCAGTGGTGAGCGCTGTGGTCTTATATCTGGGAGGTCTGGGTTTCGATTCCCGGTGGGGGCAATTTGAGAATTTATAATATTCTGAATTGTCTCTGGTCTGGTCTGGTGGAAGGCTATGGCCGTGGCTAGTTACCACCCTACCGATAAAGACGTGCCGCCAAGCATTTAGGTTTCCAGCACGATGGCGTGTAGAAACTGATTAGGGGTATGAGTACACTGTCATACCCCTTCCAAGTTAGCCCGTTACCATCTTAGACTGCATAGTTACTTACCATCAGGTATGGTAAGTGACTATGCAAATATGAGATTGCAGTCAAGGACTAACTTGCCATCAAATACAAAAAAATATTGAACTATGGTTCAAAGATTTTTTTTATTCGCACATACGCCATGCCCGTTTCCACTTAAGCTTCACGACTCGCCGAGCAATGAGTATCTTTACTTGGAACTAAACTATGTACTACGTACTTCACTTCAGCTCCAACGTAAAAGCTCTCAAAACGCCTCGCACTCGCCCTCCCTAAAACTCGTGCGAGCCACTCGACCCAGTGAGGGCCACTTGACACTGTAACGATGTGATACGGGATGCTAAATGGAATTTTTTGTTTCATCTAAATATATAAAAGGCAAAGGTGACTGACTGACTGACTGACTGACTGATCTATCAACGCACAGCTCTAACCACTGGACCGATCGAGCTGAAATTTGGTATACAGGTAGCTGTTAGGACGTAGTCATCCGCTAAGAAAGGATTTTGGAAAATTTCAACCCCAAGAGGGTTAAATAGGGGGTTAAAAAATCGAACCTAACGTGAGCGAAGCCGCGGGTTAAAGCTAGTAAGTTTATATACATGTAGCTGCGATAATGTAGTGTTTGATCTATCCAACATGGTATGGTAGTGTAAATTCAACTCGTACCCCTAATCTGTTTCTACAGGCCGTCGTGCTGGAACGCTAAATCACTTGGCGGCACGTCTTTGACGATAGGGTGGTAACTAGCCCCGGCCTAAGCCTCCAGACCAGACCAGAGACATTTTTTATCGTTGACAAGGTAGTCCTTGACTCACTTGATAGTAAGTGACGGTGCAGTCTAAGATGGTAGCGGGCTAACTTGGAACGGTTATGGCAGTGTAGATTCAACCTTACTCCTTAATCGGTTTATACACGCCATCGTGCCGGAACGCTAAATCGCTTGGCAGCCATGTCTTTGACGGTAGGTAGGGTGATAACTAGCCACGGCCAAAGCCTCCCTACAGGTCAGAGACATTATATATTCTCAAATTGTCACCGCCGGGAATCGAACCCTATTTATAAGCTCACAGCGCTCACCACTGCGCTATGGAGGTCGTCAAAAAAGGTGGAGTGAGCTTGTATTTTATTGAATAGCGGTGCTGATTGGATTTTGAAAAGCACTGCGAGCCGGTTGAGTGGCGAGCGCGTGACGTCACAGCGCTGGGCGGGCGGGCGCCATAATCCGTCAGTCAGTCAGCTTAATTGATGTTAATCGCTTCACGAGGCCGCATTTGCATTTAGGATGTCGGCGCGGCGGTCGCGTAATCGCATTACAGCGTTACAGCCGCGCTGCCTGAATTCGCTTATTAAACTTACCATCCTATCCTATTATCCCACTTATATAATAAGTGCGAAAGTTTGTGAGGATGGATGCTGGATGGATGTATAGGGGAAATGAAGCCCTATCTAAATGAAAACCGTGTCACCTGGTTATTGAACACTTGTATTTATCCAACAATAAAATAATGTAACAAGATAAACTTAAACTTGGATGAACAGGCGTTGTGTCGTCCGGCGTGGACGGAAGTCGAGAATATTACTGTTCTAGGCCTCCGGCTCGGTCGGTGGCTGATAGAATAATGCATTACGACGCCTGTTCAAACTTACATTCCAAACAACATTCAAATTGCATTCCAAGTTTGAATGCCTTCGAATATGAAAATAAAAGTGATAGATAGTGGCCAGCTCATAACCAGCCAGCAACAGTAAGCTCTCCGTGGAGACCGCTAGACTCCACATCACTCCCCCAGGAAGACATGAAAAGTAAGGAAAAAACAAACAATGATTAATTAACTAAGTCACATTAAAATGAACTCTACGCCCTGAACGCGTCCTAACAACAGGTTTGCCCAGCTCGTCCAATTCCTCCGGACCTAAAACATAGGCTGGTTTCAACCTGTCGATTGAAATATTTTCCTCTTTGCCTTTCATTTCTATTTTATAATGTTTCCCTTCCCTACTTAGAACCTTGAAAGGGCCTACGTAGGGTTGCTCTAAGGCTTTTTGAAAAGGACCTCTACGAACGAAAACAAATTCCGACGAAGCTAAATCCTTTGGGATATGAAATATCTTCCTACTATTGTGGTCAGAAGCGGGGGATGGAGATAAATTTGCGAAATGAGACCTGAGTCTGTCCACTAAATATGTTGGGTCCTTAATATAATCTTTAGGGTCGAAAAATTCACCTGGTAGACGTAGCGGCTCCCCGTAGACTAGCTCTGCGCAGGAAGTGCCGAGGTCTTCCTTCCAGGCACTCCTGATCCCTAGAAGTACCAACGGGAGAACCTCAGTCCACCTTGGATTCGCATGGCACATGATCGCTGCCTTGAGCTGCCGGTGAAATCTTTCGACCATCCCGTTTGCTTGAGGATGATACGCGGTTGTCGTCTGGTGTTGAGCACCTACAACCGCAGCTATCTTCTGAAACAAATGCGAGCCAAATTGAGATCCTCGATCTGTTAAAATAACCCGTGCTGAACCGAATCTTGATAGCCAGCCAGAGACGAAAGTTGCCACGCAAGTTTCCGCTGTAATATCTGTCATGGGCAATACCTCTGGCCAACGAGTAAATCTATCCACGATAGTTAAGCAATACCTCATTCCCGAAGAATAAGGTAATGGGCCTATAATATCCATGTGGATATATGCAAATCTCTCCGATGGGAGAGCAAACTTAGAGAAAGGTGCACTAGTGTGCCGCGTTACTTTTGACAACTGACACCCCTGACAAGCCTGTGTCCATGCACGACAGTCTCTTTTCATAGATGGCCAAACAAAACGTTCCGAAATTAATTTATTAGTCGCACGGACCCCGGGATGAGAGAGATTGTGAAAACTTTCAAAAATACTCTTCCTAAACTGCGGAGTTACATAAGGACGTGGTTTACCTGTTGACACATCGCATGTAATTTTTAACCTGGTGTCTGGAATTGTGACCCGAGCCAACGTCATCGACGTTGAGTCACTCAGCGCCTTTAATTCCTCATCAGCTGCTTGCGACTTCGCAAGCTCAACCAGGATATCTTGGGCAGCGACGCTCTCGACGCGCGAGAATGCATCAGCCACAACGTTCTCAGCTCCCTTAACGTGTTGAATGTCCGTGGTATACTGAGAAATAAAAATTAATTGATTTAATTGAACGGGCGGAAGTTTTTCCCGTCTTTGTGTAAACACGTAAAGCAACGGCTTATGATCTGTATATATCGTTGCCGCTTGTGCTTCAAGAATGTGCTTAAAATGTTGCACACTTTCGTAAATAGCTAATAATTCACGATAGTAGGCAGGCCACGTTGATTGCTTAGAATTAAGTTTCTTACTAAAAAATGCAATAGGCTGCCAACCCTGTCTGACCTCTTGCTGCAGACATGCACCGACATGAGAGCTCGATGCATCTGTAAATAAGCCTAGCCGAGCATCAGCGACTGGGTGTGCTAACAGAGTCGCGTTAGCTAAACTTTCTTTACAAATAATAAAACTACGCTCTAAGTCAGGAGTCCAAGTAAATGGCTTTGCACCCTTACCTTGAATCGCTGATAGAGCATCAATGAGCGGAGCTTGATAGCGCGCAATACTAGGGAGAAATTTACGATAAAAATTCACCATACCGAGAAAACGACGTACGCCTTGCACTGTTTTAGGCAAAGGAAACTCTTGAAGGTTCCTAATCCTGTCCGTAGGAGGACTAATCCCAGCAGCGCTTATGGTGTATCCCAGGAAACGAACTTCTGTAAGATTAAAATGAGATTTTTTCTCATTAATAACAATCCCGTATTCCTCTAATCTTTTAAAAAGGATACGTAAATGTTCTAAATGCTGTTGTTGATCTTTGGAAAAGACCAAAATATCGTCAACATAAGCAAAACAAAAATCTAAACCGCGGACAACTTCATCGATAAACCTTTGAAATGTTTGCCCTGCGTTCCTAAGTCCAAAGGTCATATAAGGAAACTCAAAAAGACCAAATGGAGTAATGATAGCAGTCTTACAGATATCTTCCTTCGCTACTGGAATTTGATGATACGCTTTAACCAAATCGATTGTGCTAAAAATCGTCGAACCAACCAAATTTTGGTTAAAATCGCCGATATGACGCACTGGATATCTATCTGGAATCGTGCGAGCGTTTAAAGCACGATAATCACCGCACGGACGCCAATCAGACTCCCCCTTCGGGGCTAAATGAAGTGCCGATGACCACGCACTATCTGAAGGCCTTGCGGTGCCACAAGCTAACATGCTATCGAATTCTTTCTTAGCAACAGCTAACTTTGATGGACCAAGGCGGCGCGGACGGCAACAAACCGGCGGACCATCCGTTGTTCGGATGTAATGTACGGTACTATGTTTGATTAAACGAACCGGACCCGGCGGGCGAACGATCGCGGGAAATTCAGATAAAATATTGTATTCTGAAGCTACAGTTTTAATGCTAACCTGCTCGTGATGGGCAACCGATGCAACACACGACAGGCCAGTCGAACCATCAAGAACTCGACCTGACCTACAGTCGGGTAATAAGCAAAAATGCGCGAGAAAATCAGCGCCAATAATTGCAGTTGTCACATCACAAATTATGAAATGCCACTTAAAATCACGCCTTAATCTAAAATCTAACGATAGTAAAATAGTTCCAAATGTTTTGATATCGCTTCCGTTTGCAGCGCGCATCGAATAATCGGCTACTTTCGGACGACTTTCCATCCAAGAAACCGGAAAACATGAAACGTCTGAGCCGGTGTCAATCAAAAATCTTTTTTTCGACTTGACATCGGTAATAAATAAACGGCGGCTACGGGCCGACCAATCAGGAACCGCCTCTACTGATTGTCGCTCGCGTTTCCCTGTCCTTTAAATGAACATGGCTTGACG
Source organism: Hipparchia sbordonii (assembly GCA_038048805.1). Lineage (NCBI taxonomy): Eukaryota > Metazoa > Arthropoda > Insecta > Lepidoptera > Nymphalidae > Hipparchia > Hipparchia sbordonii. The sequence goes on along the minus strand of CM076117.1, from coordinate 139,923 downwards.
CACTTCACAGCACGCGACGCAAAATTCCTATGATACCAGCATAAATCATCACCATTGCTAGGACTGTTTCTCCTAGGGGATGGTGATGCGAAACGCCTATTCCTAAACCTACCTCTCGATCTATTTCTATGACGCGAAAAATTTTTTTGATTTCTAATTTCGGATACTTCCCTAGTTAATTCATCTAAACGACTCATAACCGAAGCGAAACTCGCTTCGGATGAGCAAGCCGCATTATTAAGCGCCGAAGTGGCTACAATGCCTGGGGAAACTTCTAAAATTTTGTCAGCTAATTCAGCTATTTTATCTAATGTTAATTCACTTTGCGCGGCCAAAATTGCTTGTAAATGTTGTGGTAACCGGCGCATCCACAACTGACGTAAAATGTTTTGATCTGAGAGTACGTGCCCCGCTAAAGAACGCAAATGGCGTAAAAATTGAGACGGTTTGCGATCTCCTAGTACCTCATCACTCACTAATTGTCTGACCCGCTGTTCCTCAGAGGTGGATAAACGACGAATAAGCTCACCTTTCAAAAAGGAGTAACGGTTTGTGACCGGCGGCTGAGTAATAATATCCTCCACCTCGCCAATCACACGTGAATCCAATTGAGCTACAACGTAATCGTACTTAGTCTGATCCGCTGTTACCCCTGAAATTGAGAATTGGGCCTCGACCTGGGCAAACCATATGCTTGGCCGATCGGACCAAAACGGAGGAAGTTTCGCGGACACTTTAAATACCCTCGTGTCTTCCATGGGGGTTTCCGATTGATGCGCCGGAAAACTGGCAATTTTATCCCTTAGTGACTTGTTCTCCTCTAGTAAAGGAATAGCTGAACCAGCCAACTCCTTCAGTTTACTCTTAAGATCTTCATTTTCTTTTGCTAAATCTCTTAATTTCGCCTCCATATTAAATAAAAATTACACAAAAATCGTATTAGTTATATACCTAAAATCACTAAAATAAATCTAAAATTAATACACTGAAAAAGAAAAATATTAAAATTAAATTTTAGTGTCCCAAAATTTTCTTTAAAACTTCACTTTCACGAATGACGGGCCACGACGTCGACGTTTGTCAAATTGTTTTTAAATATGATTTTCTAATCGTTCGAATGAGGTTTCGCTGCGAATTTCCACTTCTACGATACGATGACGTTACGTTTCACATTTTCCAATAATAAATAATATTTCTTACGGCCGTCCATCAATTATGCACACAACTTGTCCGGGCAACCCATAAAATTGTACGGGTCGGGAGTCACCAATATAGGGGAAATGAAGCCCTATCTAAATGAAAACCGTGTCACCTGGTTATTGAACACTTGTATTTATCCAACAATAAAATAATGTAACAAGATAAACTTAAACTTGGATGAACAGGCGTTGTGTCGTCCGGCGTGGACGGAAGTCGAGAATATTACTGTTCTAGGCCTCCGGCTCGGTCGGTGGCTGATAGAATAATGCATTACGACGCCTGTTCAAACTTACATTCCAAACAACATTCAAATTGCATTCCAAGTTTGAATGCCTTCGAATATGAAAATAAAAGTGATAGATAGTGGCCAGCTCATAACCAGCCAGCAACAGTAAGCTCTCCGTGGAGACCGCTAGACTCCACAGATGGATGTTTATCACTCCTTCACGCTGCAACAAATGAGCCCGTCCACCTAGCGGGACGGTCTACCAATGCGCGTCAATCATAAATATCTATATACAACACAGACTGAAAACTGTAAGGTCGCAGGTTCGAATCCCACCCGTTGCACTATTGTCGTACCCACTCTTATCACAAGCTTTCCGCTTATTTGGAGGGGATAGGAGGATATTAGTCAACTTCAGGGTGGCTAAATCTTAAAAAAAATTATATCTATCTATACTAAACTTATAATAAAACTGTAATGGGACGAATTCTGTACATTAAATATATTTTGAAAATTTTAATCGGAGGATGTTTTATTTTATCGATACTGAGCCCAAAACAATTTTTTTTGAATTTTTTGTCTATTTGTCTGTCTTTCTGTGCGCGTGTTAGAAAATTATGAAATAGATGAGTCAGAATATATTCACATACGATTTTAAGATTCAGAATTCAGTATTGGATTATAGATATCAGTTGGTTTAGAACATCGGAAGGATGTAGCTTTATTGTTTTAAGAGTATTCGAAATTCATTGGTCATGATACCATTCTGCAATAGCAGTTTATTATGTATAATTATTTCATACTTAATATATCATAGATATTGGGTTAAATAAATGTACGAATTATTTATAAGATTATACCTTTGTATTAGTGATCTATAACGCCAAACAAATGTTATTGGATCTTATTGGTGGGTCACGTGGTACTCCCACCAATCTTGTTTACAATTACCGATACTATAAAACTACCTTACACTATTCGAGGGGAGCATTATGGTATTGGTTTTCGACTATTCTTGGGTCGACATTCTGGTGTTATTCTGGTATTGGCTTTTGGACCGTGCTGATCTCGGTCAGCACTAATGTAAACAAGGCTGGTGGATTACACTGAAGTTAAGTATTCTCATATTTTATTCTGTTACTATTAGTATTGTAATTATTATGTTATTGTCGTATTTGTTTATATTTTAAAAGATGTGCTGTTGTGGAGTTTCTTTGCCCTTTCTTCTCCACGACTATAGCACCTTGCGAAACGGGTGGTCGAGTCATTTTTACAATAAATGGATCTATACGGAACAATACAATAAAACACGGATAAATCCATGATGATGATAAAATAGACTAAATATTACCGGTGAAATAAATAGTTATGCTTTTACCGGGATTTGTTGGTTTTAATTCCTTATCCTAAAACACAGTTATAACATGATCATTAATTGATTACCTCAGAGTTCAGCTCTAATAATTCGAACTACCTACTTAACAGAATGAAACAGTTATTACTTGAGATAGTTGGAATCTCTTATTGAAAAGAAGTTAGTTATGCTTATCCTTTATTAGCCTTAACCTCTTGGCCATTCCTATGACTAAATGTTAAAAGAAAAAAATATAGTCTCGCTTTTACGCGCATGATACAAAAACTACTGAACGGATTGGAATGAAATTTGATACAGTGGTAGTTGATACTCTGGGTCAATATAATATAAAATACTTTTTATCCTGATAAACAATAAGGTTTATCCGAGGTAGGGGATGAAAGTTTTACTATTAAAAATATTGTATCCAATTTTGGTGAAGATCTACTAAATATTATTATCAGAGATAGAGGACATAACTTCTCGCGGATAGTAGCAAGTCACTTTGAACTGTTTTTCACGCGAACGAAATCAGCTTGTTTTTTTTTATAATATCTTCTGTTATTCGTTTAGTACTTGGTATACTGCATGCCTGTTGCGTGAGAATTCTTCGTCATGTTCATAAAGGTGTGCGAAGTCTGGCATTGGATTGACCAGTGTGATAGCGTGGCGGATTGTGGTCTAAATCCTTCAATCATTCTGAGAGGACAAGTATAGGACCGGCGATGAGTTGATTTATAATTCGACTAGTCTCCGAAGAAATCGGCTGCGTTGGCAGAAGTACATTATTTATTGGCGATGGCTAAGTAAAGGCAGTAAAGGGAAGGGTGCAGGCGAGCGTAAGCCCTAATTATTATACCCAGCCCGTAATCGTCCAATAAACGGAATTGACATTCGTATCTCGTATTCCACCACCCCCCCTCCCCGCTCTGCCCCCCCAACCCCCGCGCCCCCGGCACCCCGCCGTCTCGGATAGCTCAGTAGGGTTAGTATAAGATTTAATTCGATTTATCATATTCGTATTCGATGACATTAGCGTCAAAGTAAAATGAACCGTAACAGTATTGATTTAAGTACAAGCGATTTTAATTTCGAGCGTTTCCGTATCGTATACTAGCTGATTCCCGCGACCTTGTCGAAACGGTTTAGAATGACTTGCTACTATCCGCGAGAAGTTATGACCTCTTTCTCCGAAAATATTTAGTTATTTTTTGGTTTACGCAGCGCACGCAACGGAAGCCCTCAAATATGGATAATTTTCCCCGTTTTTGCAACATTTTTCACTGATGCTTCGCTCCTATTGGTCGCAGCGTGATGTTATATAGCCTAAAAACTTCCTCGATAAATGGACTATCCAACACAAAAATAACTTTTCAATTCGAATCAGTAGTTCCTGAGATTAGCGCGTTCAAACAAACAAACTCTTCAGCTGTATAATATTAGTATAAATGAATGCATACACGAAATTGAGCTCTAATTCGAAATAAATCTTATACAGGTTTACTGTAACCGTTAGTGAACCGTTATAATTCCATTTGCATTTTGTGTCAGTGTCCATTTAAAGGCCACTCTAAATTGATTCAATAACATACAATATTTATTAAATAAATAAATATTTTATTTGCAGGCACATGGGTTACAGGTATAGTTCTTAAAATAGTAATTTCCCTTAAATATTCTACCACTAGACAACGCGCGCGACTGACTTAGCCAGTACTTATCTCTCCCCTTAGATGCAAAAGTTTTCTCCACCTATCTTTGGCGTGTTAATTAATTATTGTACTATACGAATGTTAGTTACTAAAATCAGAAGATATAATACCGTTAAAATGGTCATATAAAATCGAATCAATACAATTTCCATCCTCTTCTAGCCATCCCCTCCCTTTAGCCCCATGGCTCTCCCCCCTATTTCCCCTTATTCGGTTTTAATTAAATCACGCGTTCGACTTAATCATTGTAATTAGATTTTGTACCATTAGCCCGTGTAGAGTAACGAAATTAACAAATTAATTATTTTATATGGGCTATTTTGAAGGCGCATCGAGTTGCTCATTTTCATTCAACGACCTTCCTGACGCAGTGGTGAGCGTTGTTGTCTTCTAATTGAAAGGTCTCGGGTTCGATTCCTGATGGACGCAATTTGCGAAAATATAATACTAAATCCCAATAATTGTGACTATTATATTATTGAGCTATCTGATCTTATTTCACCCTCTATCTTCTACAACCGCACCTCACGTCACTGAACGCAATTTCACCCTCACCAACTGGGTGCCTGGAGCACTTCGACCACCCGTTGCTCCAGATCTTTTTTCCACGTACTACCAAATTATGGAATCATCTGCCTTCGACAGTGTTCCCACTTAATTACAACATGGGGTTATTCAAAGGGCGGACCAATAAATTCCTGTAAAGCCGGCAACGCATCGGTGGTGCCTCTGGTACTACAAGTGTTCATGGGCGGCGGTAATCACTTAACATCAGGTGACCCGCCAGCTCGTTTGCCCGCTATTTATGTAAAAAAAGTCTTAATTGAATGGATTGTTTTAGCAAATTGAAAAGAAAGAAACAAAAGATTAACAAATTAATAAATTGAATTCCATTTCCACACTCATTCATTGATTCATTTATTGGGATAGAAAACAACCCGTCGGAACTGCACATACGAAAAACTTGTCAACATCGATCAACAATTTATGCGAAGCCCCATTGTCTGTACTGTACGCGGTGATTGGTTTCATATATCGACGTTATATAAGCTATGACGTACTAGACTAGTGATTTATCTGTCATAGGATGGCCTAGTTCAGAGGATATCGCTACCGAGTGGGCGACAGAGCTTGTTTAATTTGGTTAGAACTTTACATTCGGTCAAGATTGATTGAGTAATTGTGTTTCACAATTTACTTGAAAAATATAAAAAGTTGTCAAGTTTGTTTACCGATTACAAATAATGTTCTCTCTACCGAATAATAATCTTCATAGAAATTAGCCATGTGCGCGGGAGATATTACAGTGCACAAGTGTGTGTGTAACAATATAGATGCACACTTCATTCCTTCAGAAGAGACTGCCTGATGGGACGAAAATTCGACACGACCGGAGAAAGATTAGGCGCAGAACTGACGGCTTTACATGCTCTCCAAAGCACGGGGGTGACACCCCCTCAACGTCCTAACTCCGCGCTAGTATTGGACAACTTTTTGACAGAAAAAGCCAATACCTTTTTTTGGCCCGACCCGGGAATAGAAGCTTTTAATTGTGTCCACACAAACACACACTCACAACTTGACGATATGCAAATCCCATGTTAACATAAATTAGATTATTCAGGCAATTTTGCTAGTAATAATCATACAATGAAATTCAGCAAATCTAGTGAGTATTCCGACAGATTATAGTTGGAAAGTTGGTGGCAATAATTGGTCGGTGGGATTTTTTTAGAATGTTGGCCATGTTAAACATGACTGATATTCCCCTTTCCCCTCCAGATAAACGTAAAGTTCGCGTCAAAAGTGTGTAAAACATGAAACGAGTAGTATTTCGACTTTTCGATTTTTAGTTCACCACGTCCTGAAAGTTCAAAGCTTTGCTAAAAAAACTCAAAATATAAATGCACTTTCAATGATTTTTGCCTATATCGTTTTTATGTTAGTTAATTACGATAAGGTGTACAGGTAAAAATTCCAGCGAGAGCACTATTGCAAACTTTTATTTGAACCTATCGAACTACAAAGCTTAGAATAAAAGTTTTTTTTTAATAAAGAATATTAGCCAAGCTGAACTTGACTTATATTCTCCTCTCGCCTCCAAATAAGTGGAAAGCTTGCGTTAGGAATGGGTATGACAATAGTGCAACGGGTGGGGCTCGAATCTGGGACCTTTCAGTTTTCAGTCCACCCCTTAACCGTTGGGCTATTGAGGCTTGTGCCTCGCGAGATTGCTGACAAAGATCGGTTAACATGAATGTGTGAATGCCATGTATTGGTCTGTATTTTATGGTTACATGCTACCCAAGGGAGCTGCATTATGTCATTAATTTTGTCTTGTTATCTCTTGCATGCAAGTTTGTTTCCATCCAACAGCTCCTCGTGTATGTCCTGGACTCGCCTGACCTAGATGCGCGAGTAAACACTAAGCAGCGAGCCGCTCGGGGAGCACTGATCTGGTTTTGATAACATTCACGCTTGATGCACACATTATGACTTAATGATTTATGCATATAACATCCCGCGCACGCATATCTGACGCCTCGGAGTTAGGTATGTACGATTGTACATGCGTTTTTAAATTAGTATGGATATCGTAGCTATAAAGTTTAGCTCAGCTGAATGTTTTGAAAAATTATATATTTTCAGCAGTGAGATGATATTTTTGAAAAGCGTCGTTCATACGCGCGCTTAATTAGAGCTTCGTTTAAAAATATAGACTAGCGTATGACATCTCTTAATTATTTTGACTGTGAAAATTAAACATGTTTATAATTTATGTATTTTATTAATTTAAATAAAAATGTCGTTAAAATATGTCCACAAAAGTGGTGAGAGCTTTGTGGTTGACATTTGGGACTCCTTTTCTAAGGTTTGAGGTATCTACTTTTGTTCGAGTTATTTTTTTTTTGTTGCTAAGTAACTTGTCAAAATAATATTACAGATAGAATATAGGAATATAAACATTAAAATCTAATATTTTCTTTAAAAAATAGTATGCTTAACGTAACATAACCTAAAGATTGAAATTATTTTCTGAGAAGATTTACTGTAGTAACATGTATTTTTTTTTCACCATCGGAAAGTAGAGATTTCAACGAACAGAAAACATACCAACTTGTTGAAAAAAGCTGATATTTTGACGGGTGACTTTTCGATTGAAAATTAGGGTGTTTTTTCGATATTAATTCAAAATAAGGTGAAAAAATAAATATTTTTAATCAAATAAATTACAGCGTATTTGGGACATAAAACGGTAAGTTATCACCAAATTTCGTTAAAAAAAAATTTTTTTTGTAAAAGATAAAAATAAAAAACCAAAAACTTGGTTTTTTGAATTTTTCACATAAATTTTGAGGTTATGTGAAAAAAGTGTAAATACAAAAGTTTTAGATCTTTTTATTACCTACAACTTTGCCATTTAACTTTTTTCGATAGGACTTTTAGTTTTGCCGGAAATCGAGAAAAACCGTTTTTTCCCCTTAAAAACTCACCCCCACCCCTTCCCGACCTCAGATCGCCCGTAAATTATTTTTCCTTTCATCTTTATAATATTCCCCTCCTTTTCTAATGGGTTTCATCCTACTACTATTTTTTTTGGTTTTAAAAATTATCTACCCTGGTCTATTAATAATAGAACTAGCTTTTACCCGCGGCTTCGCTCACGTTAGGTTCGATTTTTTAAACCTCTATTTTACCTCTTTCGGGGTTGAATTTTGAAACATCCTTTCTTAGCGGATGTCTACGTCCTAACAGCTACCTGTATACCAAATTTCAGCTCGATCGGTCCAGTGGTTAGAGCTGTGCGTTGATAGATCAGTCAGTCAGTCAGTCACCTTTGCCTTTTATATAATTATTTAAATTTAAATATTTAAAAGATAGATAGAAGATATACTAGCTTATGCCCGCGACTTCACCGACGTAAGTAGAGGAAGTTTTCTAATTACAGGATATTACCAGCAGATTATTATTAGTGATATATCGATAGTAACCAAGAGCAAGTGTCACTAGGCTACGTGCGCCGCCGAGCACGGTAAGCGCTTTACATGTATCAACATTTCTTAATCCGCTCAATCAATCACACGGGCTTTTGTATCAATCTCCGGCGGAGACCTGTTCCTAACATCCGGTGTGAGAGGACCTAGACACAGAGCTGCGCGGCTACTTGCTGCGGGGAGAAGATTCACGTAACTTTCCTCTTTGTCAAACTACAAGACCAGGTTTTTATCATAACGCCAACACAATTGAGATCTCTAGACGGTCTGAATTTATTATATTACTTGATAATGCCCGCGACTTCGTTCGTGTGGATTGAGGTTTCTTTTATATCCGCGGGAACTCTCTCATTTGCCGGATTAAAAAGTAATATAGATTATAATCTGGAATAACACATAGGCTACTTTTTATCCCGGGAAAGAAGAGAGTTCCCGCGGGAATAAAAAACCTGAATCCACGCGAACGAAGTCGCGGGAATCATCTAGTGTTATAAAGCAAAAGTTTGGATATAGGTATGTTTGTTACTCAATCATGCCGCAATGACGGAAGCAATTTGCCTGACAGGCACAGAGATAGATTATAGTCTAGAATAGCACATAGTTCTGAATATTTATCCCGAAAAATAAGAGAGTTTCCGCGGGAATTAAAAAACCTTAAACCACGCGAACGAAGTCGCGGGCATAAACTAGTAAAGATTAAAAAAACACAAAAGTCTATGCGCCGGTCGCAAGGCCTTCTCGTAGAGGTGTTTGTCAATGGATGTAGATCATGAAGATTCATCGGTCTGCGTGCCTCGGCCCGACGTGCCTCCGTGAGACGAATTAGGTTTTGATGAGACAAACGACACGTCGTTCATTACTTACGTCACTCACTATCGATGGCAGATAGGCCCTAAGGTGTAGGCTGCCATTGCATCAAAGATGTGCTTTGCGTGGAGAGTGATGTCTTTTCTTCAGACGTGAATTGCTGGACAAGGGTCTCTTACATGGACTTCCGCAGATTTCGGTCTTGTGTCTCTGTATCCAGCGCCTTCCTGCGACTCATTTGATGTCGTAGTACCTTGGGACTGTGACGCCAATAGATTCTTTGAGCCATTCACCCCTCCCATAGCCACTTCAGCTTTGCGACTCACTGAGTTATGTCAGTAACTCAAGTTCTACTATAGATCTCCTCATTTCTGATTTTGAAAGGATCAAATCAAATCAATCAAAGTACTCGTATTATAAAAGCTTAGGAAATTGAACAGCTCATTTAAGACACAACATTTAAAGGTTTCAGTGGTTTCTTAATATCTCCGAGTGCGGTTGTTTGCCGCTTGTACCACAAGGTCGTGGCCCAGCGTAACAAAGGGTGAAAGGTCAGAAGTTTTTATTTATTCACGCGTGTATTGGTTTTGGGATATTCCCGAAAGCCGTGGCCTATGCGCGTGATTTCGCTGGCCCTCTGTAGAGAGGCCACACATTTCTTGCACCTTAGGACTTTACTCATTCCATGTTAGACCGCATCTTTAACTATATAGTCACTTAAAACTTGGTAAAATTAGTAGCCTAGTGGTTAAGCATACAGTCATCTATTCGTCGGGTTTGATTCCAGGCACTCACTAACTTTTTGGAGTTATATGCGTTTAAGCGATTAAATATCACGGGGTGTTATAAGTTTGACGTTTCTGTGTGTGTCTGTCTGTGGCATCGTAGTTCCCGAACGGATAAACCGATTTTGATTTTTTTTAAGAGGTGAATTAGTCGGTAGTATTCTTAGCTATGTTTGATGAAAATCGGTCCAAGATGGCCGCCGCTACAAAATGGCGGATTACACATTTTTATTTTAACGATTATTGACTAGTGATTAGGATGATGTTACATGTCGGGGGTGTTTTAAATTTTTTATTTACACTTATGTTTGTTTGTGATACCAAATATAGTAATATTTTTTTATACCATAAAAATACTAAAATTTCCTACGAACTGAATAAATAATGGTGATCCTAGTAAGTAAATTCTTCGTGCTAGCTAAGTTCTGACCGTTTCGGATGTAAACTAGTTAAAGTGCCCGCCCCACTCCCGTGATTAGAAACTAAAATAAAAGCTTGTACTATCTTCATAGAGATACTAAACAGAGGAAAATGAAAGAGAAAAATGGAAACTTTAATTTTGTTAATAGAATGAGATTGAAACCAGATCTAGTCCATATCTATTGAAAGGTTTGGTCCCCATCGGATGCAGTATTGTCGTACCCACTCCTAACATAAACTGTCCGCGTAGTTGGATGGGAGTGGAGAATATTACTCAAGTTCAGTTTTAATATTCTTTAAAAAAATCTCTAAAAATGTTTGCCCACAAGTGGCCTCCTCTCAGATTTTTTTTCAGTTCAGGCCATAGAGTGCCAAGTGCGAATCACCAGACTTCACACACCTTACCAGAAAGATTACCACCTTATTGCCACCTCGAATTACTACCAGAATGTTGTAATCAGAAATGAGAATCAGGCCAACTGAAAGGCTCCATAGACCGTAATGTTAGTTATTTCCATCACATTATCAAAGCAAAATTTACAATCGCTCCGGGACCGAACCGCGGATTATATTTTACAATGAGTGCTGAATTTACTGCTGATTGCCATCTCGATTAGATAAGCTTACTATTGTATGTCATAACTAGTTTTGGCCGTATCTATTGCTGAAAACGCATTACAACGCATTATAAAATGAAGTAGTTTGCTGTGCCAGAAGAACAAATAATTCGAACAGTGCGTGTTGCCAGTGATGACTTATGGATCCGAAACATGATCGCTAATTATGGGCCTCATAAGAAAGCCCAGGATCACTCATGGGGCGATGGAGAGAGCTATGCTCGGAGTACCTCGGAGAAATGAGATTTTTAGAGGAATAAGAGTTACCGACATAGCTCATCAAGTCACGAAGCTGAAGAAGTAGAAATGGATGGTTGAATGGGTATAGTTGAGAACCGGGCTAGTGACAATACTTTTTTCCCCAAAAAATCAAAGAGTTTCCGCGAGATTTTTAAATTTAATCCACTGAAGTCGCAGGCATCAGTTAGTTATTAATAACTAATAATTAAATATTGAATAATTGAACGAGCGAAGCGAGTTCTCTGAGTCAACTAGGGCGCTTGCCTACTAGACAGAGAAGTGTGTCCGTATAAATGTCTGTCAGAGCCCTATAACTTCTGAATTACTGAATATTAGAACGTGAAACTTGGTTAAAAATTCAGTTATATCCTGTACTTGAACAACAAATACTAAAATTAGATAAATGTTATAAAGAAACGAAATTATTTAATTTTAATGCGCCATCTATTAGCATTATTGTGAAGTTAATAGCTTCACTATAATGCTAATAGATGGCGCTGTGTCAGGAAAACAGTTTTATGTCAACTATTATTTTTTTTATTGCGTCTAATGTTAAAAGTTAATTATTACAATATATAATTAAAACTTTTGGGAATTATGGGATATCGCGAGGTCTCAGTTCGGGGCGAACCACTAGTCTAACCTAAATTCACATTTTCACATCATTTTGATCTATCAACGCACAGCTCAAATAACGACGGACGGACGGACCGCGTTGAGGTATACAGATATGCAGCTGAATATACTCAATCCCTAAGGGGGTAAAATAGGGGTTTGAAAAATCGAGCCGAGAAAGTCGCGGGCAAAAGCTAGTTATAAAATAAGATCAATAAAAATTAATGTACGTTATACATTAATTCCATAACACGTACATTGTACATTGTCTATAATACACACTTTGTTGTGTGCACAGATGATTAATTTCGGATTACCGTGCGATGTACATACATAGCGGCTGTTTGGGCGCTTATTAAAATCTGCATGCGTCCGAATCGGACGGATTCATTTTGAATTGATTGCAAATAACCAGTAATATGATTCTGCTCGTGAAATCAGTTGCTTCTTTGTCAAAATCATGTATCGAAGATTCGATCTGATTTACTTAGGCAGCAGTTAGGCTCTATCTTGACTCTCTTGACTATTGCCCTCTCCCCTCCAATTAAGCGTAAAGTTTCAAGAGTGGATACGACAAAGCTGCAAAGGGTAAAAATTGAACCGTTGACATGTTAGTTTTCATTTCGCACCGTTCACCGTTGCGCTATTGAAGTTATTTTGAGGATATCTAAGTAGGATAGCACCGACGTCTCTTGGGTCGTAGTCATCGTCATCATGAAGTCCACTGCTGGACGTAGGCTCCTTGAAATCGCCACAGAACAGGATCCTGTGCCGCCTGCATCCAGCGGCTCTCAACGATCGTCGGAGATCGTCCATCCAGCCAATCGGTTCTATCAATTTCCTACTACCACCCATCCACTTCAGCTTTGTGACGCGATACGCTATATCGGTACCTAACTCTGGTTCTGCTACGGATCACCTCATTCCTAATCTCTCAAGGATACTCTGAGCATAGCTGTCTTCATCGCCCTCTGAGAGACCACGAAGATTATAGGGCCTACAGTAAGCGATGTTTCGAATTCGTAAGTCATCACTGGCAACACACTTTTTCAAAGGCCTTGGTTACAGACAGTACCTATTTTAGGCAAGAAGACACCTCGAAGACTCTCGAATGTTGCCCAGCCAGATTCGCGGTTGATCTCTACCTTAGACTTGCCTAGTAAGACCGTGTGTTGCAGGTATATCCTGTACTCGTCCACATCATATCCAGTACAGTATGAGGCTACAACGCTGTCATGTCACAATCTGGTCACAACCGGGTCACGACCGGGTCACACGACCCTCTCCGCCTCTGACTCTCGGGTCATAATATAAAGAAGTAAATAAGGTATTAGAGGAGTCGAGACCCCGCGTGTGCGACACGTGCGGCGTACGCGCGTCACATTATAGATTACACTGTTTACCTGCGGCAGCCCGCAGCCGCCTATCGGCCAGTAGGGCGGCCACGTTAAAGGGAACACGGAAACAGTTTAAAAAATTCGAATTTCCTACGTAAGTTATAGTATCCCACGAAATTGGCATTTTAGGTTTTTTGGACTATATCTTGCACTATACATTAGCTTTTATCTATTTTATGGGTTCGTTTAAAAAAAACAACATTTTTTTACATACTTTCAAGACGTATAAAGTTGTATAGTTATTAAAACGACGGCCTAAACCATTATATTGGCCTTCACAACAATTGACGCGTCACGTAAGCGTTTTGGGGATACAACAACTTACGTAGGAGGTATCGAATTGTAACAAGGCTTCTGAAAATTTTACTATCCATCTATACTATCCATAAAATGTAGGCTATTCAATATGTCACCCGGATCCTACGATTATTTATCTAAGCCAGACCATAATAACGAGTCGATTGACACCTTATTCATCAAAATCCGCTCAAACCACGATACGGTGGAACACACGTGAATACATACATGAAATGCTAAAATGCTTTATCATATTATACAATAATATCTGATTCATATAAACATGACAACCTGTCAGGGCTTTGCATGCCACTGATTATTATTATTAATCTTAATTATAAAATAACTATACAGGAAGAACTATAAGGTTCCCGCGTTTATTAAAACCCAATAAATGCAGAAATGTGTTTCATTGGTGGTTTGGTGGTTCGACCGTTTCAATATTGTAAATGTGTCCAAGTTTCTAGCTGAAACTTTCAGCGTTCTAAACCAGTGGCAGATTCACTTAACGATTCAAAAGTACTATGTAAAAAAACTCTTCCTTCAGTCCTTGGTTTGAAAACTTCATGGTGGCAATGGGGGCGCGTGGCTTAATCTAAAACGTGCCGCGTTCACCTGCCGCCGCCACCGCCGCCACCGCCGCCGGTACGCGATACATGTATGAGCTGAGACATGACACATTTTTATGAATAAGTAAATGAACTACGGGGCTCCATCTTGTTTCACACTAGATTTTACTTCCTTATATGTATTTTAAAAAAAGCTGTGGCAAACAATCCGACAAAATCACAAACGGACGTAGCTTCACAATTTGCTACGTTTGAATTTCGTAGCAAACAGCTACGACTGTTGCTACAAATACGTAGATACATCGTAGGTAAAAAAAAACCGCCAAGTGCGAGTGGGACCGCGATTTCGACTCGCACTTGGCCGATTCACGGAGGGTTCAGTACCATAGTAAAGGCGATTGTTAAGGTCGAGTAAAAAAAACAAAAAAACACATTTCTAGTAGGGAGCCCCCTTTAACTTGTAATTTATTAACCGACTTCTTTTTATTATTTGTTGTTATAGCGGCAACTGAAATACAAATTTTGTGAAAATTTCAACTATTTAGATACCTATTAAGGATCAAGATAGAGCTCGATGACAGACAGACGGACGGACGGACGGCGGCGAACAAAGTACCGTTAGTTACCCTTCTGGTACGAAACCCTAAAAAAGAATAAGCAAAACTAACGTTTGAAACATCAAAATATGAGAATATTTTTTGATATGAACTTGCACTTGGTCGTAAAGAGTAACTGTTATAGCTGGGGGGGTGCGAGCGCGCGATGTAGTTTGTTTCATATTTGTATGTTTTTATATTATATTTGCAACACGCCTGTAACGATCCGATAGGAATATTTCCTTGAAAAATATCTTACTCGCTGATACCCGCGACTTCGTACGCGTGGATAAAGATTTTTATTTCCGCAGGAACTTTTTTATTTCCAGGGATAAAAAGCCTATGTGCTATTCCAGTCTAAAATCTAACTCTGTGTCAAATTTCGTCAAAATTGGTTTAGTCGTTACAGCGTGATTAAGTAACAAACATCCATCCACCCGTCCATATATACAAACTTTCGCATTTATAATATTAGTACTATTAATAGGATAATATGATAGGATTACATCTTTACTACATAAATACCTACTAGATGTTAATGATGACATCATTAGCGATTATATTTAATTAGTTATCAATTGCTTTAATGGTGAAAAAAATACCTTGAGAAAACCTGCACGCCACAGTTTTGCAAAAATTCTCAAAGGTGGGTGAATTCTGCTAATACGCACTTAACCCTAGTGGACTAATGGCCTACATCCTCTCTAGATTTAGGTCAGCAATTAATAATATCTCGAGTTTGCTTTATTATACTACAAGAAAAAAAAAAGACGTGTGGCACTCGGGGACTGCCGCGGTAAAGCTATTGCATAGCATTTTTTATCAACGCCATCTAGCGGCTCACCGTAGAGGAGTCCCGTGTCAGGTTATTTTCGTTACGGAATTTCTGGATTCGGTCTCCACGCTGGCCCGCGATAGAAGCTATGCCTATGGCATAGCTTCTTCTTAATAATATTTTTTGCTGTAATCCGCCAAATCAGAAAATATCTGTATGGTAACACGTGTCGCCCGCGCCGTACACCGTCGTTTCTCCAGAATAGAAGAAACACAGGAACAACACAACACCAACACGCAGCAACACACAAACTCCTTCAAAACACAATCGTATATTTCGTTCCGACACCGGAGCATCATCAGATGTTGACTCCACAATGCACAGTTGTAAAGTCTTTTGAAGGAGTTTGTATGGTGTTAAGTGTTGGTGTTGTGTTATTCCTGTGTTGCTTCTATTCTGGACAAACGACGGTGCACGGCGCGGGCGACGCGTGTTGCCATAACGAATTTTTCTGGTTTGGCGGATCACAGGAAAAATTTTTTTTTTTGTTTTAGTACTAACTATTTATAATGTAAATTTAGAGAAGGCTCTGTACTTACATTTTAGCTTTAAACTAGTGTATAAAATGAGCAGAGTAAAATTATAGAACGTACCTGCTAACTAAAAAGAGGCCTTTTCAATTTAAGCCAAACCTAAAGTAAATTTGAGTAAATTTACGCTCGCGAATTCCTGTTTGAAAATTATACAGATTTTACTGAAATGAAGTTAAATGGTTGCGAATGTTGAAATTTCATTTAGGATAGTTTTTTAAAAAGCTTAAACTAGATTTTTTACCCGACTACATAAAAGGAGGAGGTTCTCAATCCGACGCGTATTTTTTTTAGGTTCTCAAGCATGTAGTTGTTTGTCTTCACCGTTGAAGAGTATGATTGATATCATTTTCTTAATTATACTTGAATTTACTCTAAAGGGAGATTGTTAATCATCAAGAAAAATACAAAAAGGGTGCCTTCCTATTTGTCCACATATTTGGAATTTTCTAAACGAACAGACTGTACCCTCGTTAACTTCCCAAAAATTCCAAACAAAAATTATTCGTCGCTTAATTCACGAAAAACATTGTTACGCACCACTCCAGTTTTCACTTAATCAAAATTTTCAACCCTTGACATTTCTTTATGCGATTTTAAACTTTATTTCTAACAGGGAACAAAGAACATAATTCTTTGCAGCGGACTTAACAACATAAAGCCTTCAGGTATCACTTTTACAAAGGAATTTGATACCTATTGTTGTTAGGAATAAGAGTGGTAATTGTCTGTATGATAGGAGGGGATATAAAGACGTCAAGCGATTAACGGTAGATACAAAAACAGCAACAAAAGTATCGCGAATAAGTGAGTCCGTTCATTTGGGGAGGTTAGGGTTGACAACTTGACAAATAAAAATTCAAAAAAATTCAAAATTCAAAATTATTTATTTGATGTAGGCCAACTTGTAGCTCTTATGACACGTCATTTCTCTACCACCGGTTCGGAATGCAGATTCTGCTGAGAAGAGCCGGCCAGAAACTTAGCAGTTGCTCTTTTCATGACAAAATATTACAATATTAATGTATAGCTACATAATATTACAATGAAATAACATAATATAGTTCTTGCAATTTAAGAGGGCGCGTGGATCATGGTTGTGTGTATCGTATCTGTATAAGTGTGAGCGAGAGCTTGCTCGCGTCTGACCGATCCCACCTAGGCTCCTTTTTTTTTTTTTTTTTTGTTAACGGGGGGGAAATCTTCTAAAGATACCCGACCTCCGGGAGGAGAAGTCGGGTTATGCAGGATTTTTACCTACTAAAACCCCCTCGGTGGCCACCCTCAGCGCATATTGGAGGGCTCCGGGATCTCCTGAGAACACGTACCGGGGCCTTCCTTGCGCGACGCCATTTGGGCTCATCTCAGGGGGAATAGCCCCAAACCTCTTGCACGTATTAAGCTGCCTGTGCCACATCAAGCTGCCATCTTCCCAGGGCCATTTTGAAAGATGGAAAAATGAACGCCTGGACCCCCCTCCAGCCGCTCGCGACCCTGAGGTCCCCCCGGGACTATTGAACTGACGGATTGGGGCGGTGATCATCGCCGCCCCGACGTCGACGCCTCCGAAAGGCTCCACCTAGGCTCCTGGCAAGCACGCACACTTATGCAATGTACCTACACGACGTAACCACAAGTAAAGCTCACGCGCCCTCGTGAATTGAAAGAGCTATAAGAAAAATTGTATTGTCTAGTAAAATGATTAAATGGTAAAAGTTATCTCTCAAACCCTAAAAGACATTTACATACTTAAAAAAGATAGTCTATAAAATCTTTTTGGAATTATTTCCATAATAAATACATCCAACATCAATTTACTTATGATTCAAGATCTCAAGCTAATTTCAATATTTTTGGCCATTATTTGACGTACGGTTGAATTTGTTGTAAAGGTCGTATGACGCTTTTCCTGACACGCTTAAATCCTGGGTTCGATTCCCAGCAGAGGGAATTTGTGAATTTCTAAATTACTAAATTGGCTCTACTCTCGTCTGATGGAAAGTTACGGCCATGGCTAGTTACCATCCCACAGGCAAAGACTTGCCGACTAGCAATTTAGCGTTCCGGTACGATGCTGAGAAAAACCTGATTGCCTACCGATGCCATCAGAGTGAGACGTAGACAATCGTTGGATACAAGCGGCACAAAACCATGGCGTTTGGAAGTCCCTGCAAGAGAACTATGACCAGTTGAGGATGTACATTGTACATCTATTAGTTGACGATGATGATGACAGAATTTTTGAATAGAAAAAAAATTTTAGGGTTATCTAGATAAACTAGACCATTCATGAATATATTTCTGAATCCCTAAAGCCCTGAATCAAATTCAATTTATACTGTCTACAACGTTTTACGCATTTATACAAAAACCCGTTTAGTGGTAACCCTAGTTTCGAACAATACACTATTGTTCGAGCGACCACGGTATCCCTAGCTTTATCGCCAACCCTGGCTTATACTACCTATACTTCATTAGAATTTACACCTTAACTTTAAAGATTTAAAGCTCATATTTAAATAACAACGTATATCAACAACAAAGGATAAATCCATTCGAATATAAATCTTAAAATTAGGATGGTAAAGTTTAATTTTGCTTGTAAGTTTTGATCGATTGTTTAGATCGAGCTACTTTATTATAGGCTTTATTTTATAGGCGGTAAGGGCTATAGCCTTTACGTAGTGTGTTTTCGAGATTTTCCTTTGTTGCGTACAATTTGAAGCTTAAAAAGTTCTACTGATTTGGAAAAGTGTTTATGAGTTGAGGGTAGTTTGGAAATTATAGGAACTTTAAGTAATAGCTTCCTAATAGGCTAAGTTTAAGTCAATGAGAAAGTTGCACAGAAGCAATCAATGTACAAGGGTGTGCGCAAGCACTCTTTATTCCCTCACTCTCAGAGTTTATAATATTCTTTCATGTACCGAGAAAGAGATGCCACTCTACTGAAAGTTTGCAGCGATGTGAGCAAAGAATCTATGATCGTTACTAATATCAGAGATTTGGAAGTGCATTTGTTTGTCGGTTTATATAACAAGGATGCGTATAATTTTAGTGATTATATAACAAGGATGCATACAATTTTAGTGATTATATAACAAGGATGCATATATTTTTAGTGATTATATAACAAGGATGCATATAATTGTAGTGATTATATAACAAGGATGCATATAATTGTAGTGATTATATAACAAGGATGCTTATAATTTTAGTGATTATATAACAAGAATGCATACAATTTTAGTGATTATATAACAAGGATGCATATAATTTTAGTGATTATATAACAAGGATACATATAATTTTAGTGCTTAACTCTTTGTACAATCAGCCTTTGTTACGTTCACGCAATCAGCCGCCACACCGCCGCACCGCGCCGGTGATATTCATATTTTAAAGGCTTAAAAACAGTCGACGTTGTTTTGTTTTTGACACAAAAGCGGCTCTATAGCGCCAAGGTTAATTTTATTGTCGGCAACTTCGTCTGCATGTAGGTACATTTTTAATCTTTTTTGATTTTCCGGGTAAATTAGCCTTTGTCGCAAAAATTCAGCCATTTCTAAGAACTACGTTTTTAAAAACTGTTTATTTGTATTTTTTTTTATTTCATGACAAGATAGTCCTTGACTGCAATCTCACCAGATGGTAAGTGATGATGCAGTCTAGGTGGTAGCGGACTAACTCCCTAATCGGTTTCTACACGCCATCGTGCCGGAACGCTAAATATCTGGCGGCACGTCTTTGACGGTAAGGTGGCCAGAAAAACTGATCCACGGCTCAGGTGACCAAAGTGCTGGCGCTTATGTTGCCCAACGGCTTAGCCTGGCTGCCCAACGAGGTAATAGCGCCAGTGTTTTGGGCACTATGCCCATTAACACCACTTGGAAAGCGTATATTTTCTGTAAACATAATTATTATGATAGGACACGAGATCTTAGTATAAGCCGATTAAAATCCCTACAGCAGTATTGAGATCGCCGCGCGCACAGATAATCTCGGCGGAGGGAATTTGTTTTAAAATAATACTTGCTTTTGCCCGTTAGCTTCGATTTTTTAAGCACCAATTTTAACCTGTGGGGTCAAATTTTCAAAAATACTTTCTTGGCGGATATTTACGTCATAATAGCTATCTGTGTGCACAGGCCACTCTGTCGAGTGGTATGAGCTGTGCGTTAAAAGATTAGTCAGTCAGTCAGTCACCTTTTCCTTTTATATATTTAGACAAGCTCATGTCCGCGACTTCTTCGTGGATTTAGTTTTTTAAATCCTGCGGGAATGCTTTGATTTTCCGGAATAAAAAGTAGCTTATGTCACTCTGCAGGTTTTCTAAATCACGTCAAAGAGTTACCCTGTTGCAGCGTAATTGAAGGACAAACCAACAAACCAAAAAAATTTCGCATTTATAATATTAGTAATGATACTGATTTATAGAAACTAGTGTGACATATTAGTAGAAAAGTGTGATAATATAGTTCTTTTTTTTAAGCTTCAGTGGTAGGAAGCTGAAAGTGTAAAAAAGAAAACTTGAAATTAACTCTCAGTGCAATGAATGAAGGAAGTGATTCGTTCATTTCATTCAAATTGCAGCGTCGTAACATAATTCGTTCGTTCGCAATTCATTCGGTCCCCGTTCCGGAGCACACGGGATTTGCATTTCGTTACAAAATTGCAGATTTTGTTCCGGAAATTGTCAGTTTAATTCTTATACGGACATTCTCTGTAATGCGATTTACCAACTTTTATGTGCTTTGCTAATACTTAAAAGGAACCTAATATGTTAATGGGAATAGCATCGTCTGAAGATCTATAGACCACGCTCTCACTCCGCTACGACTCAAGACAAAGATAGAACAAGACAAATATATGCCAGAGCCTATTTCTGTCTCGTTTTAACTCTTATCTTGAATCCTACCTAAGTCAGAGCACGCTTGAGATCAGAATAAGAAAGGCTTAGGTCGTAGTGCACTACGCTAGCCATCTCATTATATTAGCCACGCTGAACATGACATATTCTCATCTCCCCTCCAAATAAGCGAAAAGCTTGTGCTAGGAGTGGGTACGACAATAGTGCAACGGGTGAGGCTCCAACCTGCGACCTTTCAGTTTTCAGTCCGCACCTTTAACCGATGAGCTATTGAGGCTTTCTGATATTTTTTTTATTCCATGACAAGTTAGTCCTTCACTGCGATCTTTTGATCTGTATAATCCGGCACATCGATTTTGTTCGTATAAAATGCAGCCGGGATATAATAACGAATCGATTGGCATCATCAAAATCGGTTCATTAGTTCAGACAGTACAGACAAACATATGTAAATACAAACATATATACATGAACGGCTATATCATAACCCTTTTTTTTGGCTTTGCCGTAAAAAATAGATAAAAAACTATTGCGAAAAAATATTCTCATGTATATAGTCATAGTATTTTAAAAAATCTAAGTTATTTTGGGTCAGTATAGAGCTGTGAAAGGGATAAAATAAAAATAAAATTTGATTGCAATGCATCGCTCTAAAATATTTTATACAATTCAGTAAAAGAGTCGGTACACGCTAGCGATTTTTGGTTTTAATATTTTTTGTCTTGAGCGTTTTTGCATACCCATATCGGCTACACGCTGAAAGGGTTGAGGTTTCATTGCCATATAATTAAAGAAGCCTCAATAGCCCAAAGGTTAAAGGTGCCAACTGAAAACTGAAAAGTCGAACGTTCGATCCACACCCGATGCACTACTGTTGTACCCACTTCTAACACAAGCTTAAGTTAAGTTCAGCTTGGCACTAATCATAAACTAGATGATACCCGCGACTTCGTTCGTGTGGATTAAGGTTTTTTATTCCCGCAGGAACTCTCTTATTTCCCGGGATAAAAGGACTATGTGCTATTTCAGACTATAATCTATTTCTGTGCCAAATTTTAGCCAAATCGGTTCAGTCGTTGCGACGTTATAGGATAATAGGATAAAAAATAGCAACAAAGGTTATAATATTTGGAACAAGTCTCAAAATACAGGAAATTTTGAAAAATTCTTGTTCCAAATAATAGGATATTGCGACAAAAAAGTCGATAGGGTGCGGTGTTCAGCTTCAACTGAAAATTTTTACTGTATTTTATAAATTATTCGTTCCATAGAGAAGAGAGTTTTCCATAAATGTATTTTTAGCAAGTTTTGTGCGGTTATAAAGGAGTTTTTAAATTGGATTCATTATACTATCGGGAAAGTTTATTCTTGCATAACTCTGTTAAAAAGCGATCAATTCTGCAATAACTGTATACCCAGCATGCTCGACAAACAAGATGACTTGGGTACTCAAGGAATATTTCCTCAAGCTTTCAATTCGTTACGAATACTAGCTAAGCTGAACTTGACTAATCCTTTCCCTCCAAAATAAGTGAAAAGCTTAAGGAATGAGTATGACAGTAGTGCAATGGGTGGGCATCGAATCTGCGACCTTTCAGTTCTCAGTCCGAACCTTTACCTATTGGACTGTAGCGGCTAAACCTCAATCGTCGGATGGCAACAAAGATGTCTTACAAGGCAGTGTCGAGATAGTACGAGTAAAAACACTTGAATATAACTTGCTAAGTTTAAATGGTCCAAGTTAAAGTTTTTAACAAGGCAGCGTACCTACTTCACTACATATTTATAACAAAAGTGGCACCTATACAGGGTGTTGTTTTAAGAGCTATAGTGGTACGATTTGAATGTCTTTGAACCGATTTCACCGACACATTTTGACACACCCACGACGTTTTGACATTTTGGCAGATTTTTAATACAAAAACTGTCTGAATGACCAACTTATCCCTTGGTTAAACGTCACTCAACGTTAGTGAAATCGGCACATAATGACATAGGATAATTTTGCGTTGATAAAACTGCATACAAAGATTTTCACAAATTGGATCTCAGACCAAATTCCTCTATCTTTCTTTAATAAGTTTATTAGAATAGTATTTTAGAAAATATTTTTAACTGATTAATTTGGCTGATGATTATTATACATATATAGCTTTTTCACATGTCTCTAAAGAGTGACCTGGGATATAACTGAATCCCCGGAAAGGAAAATCAAAGTCTTATCCCTAGTATACCACTGCGAAGAATAGAATTATATTATACCTACCTTATCTATTTTTACAGCGCACAGCTATTGTGGATGGATAGGATATATAAAACTGTTGCGACATATCTAAGTGATCTAAATATATAAAAGGAAAAGGTGACTGACTGACTGATTATACGCACAGCTCAAATCACTGGGACGTAAGCATACGCTATGAAAATTCAACCCTTAAGGAGTAAAATAAGGGTTTGAAAAATCGAACGTGAGCGAACCTGTAGGCAAAAGTTATTTTTATTATAAAACCCAATACCTGATGCATTCACATTTAAAGTAATTAATTACGACCTAATTAAATTGTCCTTCTCACTGCCCGTCGTGAAACTAGCACCCTGTATAACACGGGACAGTGCGAGACTGGTAACAGCATTAGGCGGCGCTGAGCGGCAATCCGCAGCGGAAGAGGTGCGCCGAGTTCTTTTGTCGGACGAAACTTATACGAGGCGTGTGGTACAAGAGACATACACTGACGTCACATTCAATCCTATCCTATTATATTATTATCCTATTTCCTGATTTCCTATTTAATATTATAAATGCGAAAGTTCGTATATTTGTTAATTCCCACCCGTTGTACTATTCTGCCGTCATAAGGAAAAAAGACGCATTTGTAATTTTTTTCGAAATTGAGTTAGGCACATATTCGGCATCAAAACAAAAAAACGCATCTACCAGTACTTACCAGAATTTTAAATTTTGTTTAAACATATCACAGTCATAAGCTTAAACAAAATTTAAAAATACTGGTAGCTGCGTTTTTTTGTTTATTTCGAAAAAATGACAGATGCGTCTTTTTTCCTTATGACGGCAGTATTGTCGTATCGCTTTTCGCTTATTTGAAAGTGAGAGGAGACTATTCGTCAAGCTCATCTTGGCCAATAATCTTTAAAAAAAATATAAATCGGCAGGCTTCACAGAGAAAATTATTTAGAACTCTCAAGCGTACAGGTTCCTACACCGCTGAAGCGTATACTTAATATTAAGCTATTGCATAGCTTCTATCGCGGGCCTTGAGCGTGGAGACCGAATCCAGAAATTCCGTAACGAAAATAACCTGACACGGGACTCCTCTCACCGCTAGATGGCGTTGATAAAAAATGCTATGCAATAGCTTTACCGCGGCAGTCCCCGAGTGCCACACGTCTTTTTTAATTATTTAAACGCTTATATCTCCGAAAAGTCAAAGATGCGTGTCTGGAATCGAACCTGCGACCCCTAATAAGAGACAGTGTTCCGAGTCACTAGTATATCACTGCTTACCGGGTACTGGGTAGGCACATAATAACAAACTAAAATTTTCAAACCCTTTTCAGAGACCCGTGCCCAAACAGAAGATGATGGCTTGATATAATTATGATGAAAATTCTTTTCACGATGATGAAAAAAGCGCAGTGTTGGCAGACAACACGGCGGACTGACATCAGACAAGTCGCAGGGCGCCACTAGATATAGGCGGCGCAAGACCGAGACAAGTGGAAGTCTATGCAAGAGTCCTTCCTTCAGCAATGGACGTCTATTACTTGGTAAGGAGGAAGTTAATAATGTTCACAATTTACTTCTGTATGTTATCTATGTTGTTTTGAAACTGGTAATCAGCATCGGTTCCCGGCAGCAACACTGGAACCCAGTTAGGCAACACTGCAACTGTCCGAATGAAATAAACTGACTTCTTTTGTTGCATGGAACTTATACGAACAGGGTGGTATAAGTCATACGCTGAAGTCATACAATAAAAAAACAAAAATCTTTTTTTTTTGTCATATCTCGTATTTATACTTTTATTTATGTTTTCACTTAACTTTATTTATTTTCAATGGGTACCCGTAATAAATGAACTTGAATTTATTTATTTACTTTAACGTCCAACCCTAAGTAGCGGATTGGAATACACCCTACTAGATGAAAGAATGATCTGAGATGAATCACTGGTAGTCATGTTCGTGGAAAACAATAGTCTTTTCAGGCCACGATAAATCTGCTTTCCGAACCTGTGGCAAGGTCTTATTAACTTGTAATAAGAGCTACAAATTGGTCTACATTAAAATATAAATATATTTAAATTTTGAATATTCCTTTATTTAATATGTGGATACAATTGGATTGGTCCCAAGGGGATAAAGACGACCTAGCAGTAGGAAGCGCAGTTTTAGCAGACTCTTCACTAGCTAGACCTCAAATGTGTCTCAGGATAATGAATAAACTGCATATTTACGTTTTTTGACATTCGATAGATTTTTATCAATTGACATTCCTATAAATTTTCCGTTGTTCATAGCTGTATTTATTGACATTAATGATTATTATCTGCCATAAAAACAACATATTGTGTGAATTTATCAGGAATGCCATTGTGTGACGAATTTTTCCAGACATAAAACTAGTAATGTATGTTATATTGTTAATTTCTGTTTGACATACTAATATCAACCTAAATATAAGTATAATAATGATATGGGTCGTTCTACTTTTCTACCGACAATAGTCTGTCTTTCTTCTTATTATGGCATCTCGTTGGAGTATTAATATAAACGGTTTTTTATTCGGTTCGAATAAACGTCCATATTTTTCTTATCTATTAATATTATGTCATTTTTCATGTTCTCTAACCAGCATATTTTATACGTTCGTTTTCCGTATAATGCCGTGACAGAGTGGTAAACTGAAATGTGGTCTCTACAGAAAAAGGCCACTTTGTCACATTATTTCTTCAAAAACCAACATTAAAAAAGAATCAATATTAGCTAGGAAGGAAACTTTAATTAGTACTAATGAAAACACAGATGCAGTTTTTTTTAAATCCCACACATAAAACACAATTATAGATAGTTCAAAAACCAAAAAAACAGAAAAACGTCGTTTCATTGTCGGTAGAAAAGTAGAACGACCCATATATTTGTACGCCACACTGTGGCAGAATACAAGATCACTATTTTATTGTAACATCTATATACCTACTGTATTCACAAATGAATAATTAATGAATTATGAATTATAAAAGCGGTGGAAGACTGAGCATGGAATTCTATGTAAAGTTGATAAAGAAGTGGGTATTTAGTACTCGCTCCGCTTAAGACTTACACCATCAAGAAACTATTGTTAGAGTTAGCCATTCATAAGAGTACACCGACAAGCTACCTGCTTCCCGTATGCAACACAATAACGTGGAGACCGGCAATGGCGAGTCTCTTTTGATACGTCTTTACCAGTTTCACGACAATTCCTGTTGTATGTTTTTGTTATATATTTGACAAACAGATTCATTTGCATTTCATGATAATATTGTGATATTATATGATTTTTGGTAAGTATAGGCTCGTATAGTATGCTTTACTTATCTATAACTAACTTGTGCTTGCGATTTCGTACGCGATGTTTTTTAATTCCCGCGGGAGCTCTCTTATTTTCGGGGATAAGAAGTAGGTGTGTTATTCCAGACTATAATCTATCTGTGCCAAATTTTAGCCAAATCAGTTCAATCGTTGTGGCTTGATTGAGTAACAAACATCCATTTATACATCCATCCATCGATACATACATTCTAATTTTCACATTTATAATATTAGCAGGATAATAATTACCATGTTGAAACAAAGCAAATACAGAAAAAAATTCTTTTCTAAACAATATGGACAACGAGTCCATTTTATATTACTTTTATCTTTTATCCGACATCGATGGGACAGAAAAACACTTACCACCTCTTTTCTATTCTATTACTTTTATCTCCTATCCGAAATAAATCGCGTAGAAAAACGCTAACCGCCTCGTTTATTACTTGCACCATAGACAAGTAGTGGTCAAAGTTGTCGGCGCTGACAACGGGTCCGCTTTATTACTTTTATCTTTTATCCGACATCGATCGGGCGGAAAAACGCTTGCAGTACATACTGAGAGATTGGAAATCCGTATTACCATTTACAAGTAAGAGACGGAGCGATGGCGGATGGTGGTTTTTGTGGCCAGGACCACAGATGCTGTGCAATGTCTTTTTATTTAAATAAGTAATTTAGATTAAGAGGTCTTTGTATCGAAAGTAATCTGTAGCGAAATTAAAACATAAGGTAACTTAAAATTTGTGACAGTAGATTTCCTTTTCTCCCCCCTATTTTTTGCAATTTCCTTTTTTGTAAATTAAGAAATTCTAAATTCTAAATTATTTATTTCATGTAGACACGCATATTGAGTAACAAACATCCATGCATCCAGACATCCAAACGTTCGCATTTATAATATTATACATAGTAGGATTTTGTACAGATTTCGTAATAATTGGGCGAGCATCGCGTACTGGTTTCATCGTTTCTATTCATGCTCGTCCGACTTCGACACACGTAACCAAACCAAAATTATTATTTATAAATTTTGTCTGATAAGAAGTTATTTATTTAATTGTAGTGGCATTTGAAGTCTGTTCTTTGGGAAGAATTTTTATTTAAAAAAATACACGTATGAGTCGGTGGCACGCGTGGAATACAATATGAATCAGAGTTCACGAACGGCTAATGATGTAGGCAAAAACTGTGCGCCTCGCCTTATACATACTCCGCAAACAGTCCCCTGTCACACCGCGCATTTGTCATCGCGTTCGGCCAAGGGCGACTTATGTTCTAGCACAGAGGGTTCCGTTTTTCATTCGTTTTTTTTATTTATTTATTTATTTATTTATTTATTTTATGGAAACATACAGTGTTAATTGTCTTAAATCTAAAAACAGATTTATAATTCTTAAACCTAAATAGTTTCCAAAGACTATATAACACTAGCTTATACCCGCGACTTTGTTCGCGTGGAGATAAATGGTAAATACTGAGAGTTAAAGACATTACCACAATGGTACGCCATTTAATTCAACCAAAGAGAACGTGACCCAGAAGAATTCACAAAGAGAATAACAAAACACAGGTAAGAAATAACAATCAATAGATACATCACAGTAGGGTTTCTGAAAAATCAGCTTTCAAGTTACGAAGACTGTTCATATTAACACGATTGAAATGAAATGTATAGCACTCTATTTTAGACCAAACTAAATTAAAATCAAATCTACACATAAACATAAACTAAATTAAAAATCTTATAAATAAAGTTAAAAAATAAATAAAAATTAATTTACAACTGTCGGTCTTATCGCTCAGAAGCGATCTCTGCCGGGCAGCCACGTTTTAGCAGGTAATAATGATGATCTAAGGATTTTGTCTGGTGGGAGGCTTTAGCCGTGGCTAGTTACCACCCTGCCGCAAAGCGATTTAGCGTTCTGGCACGATGGCGTGTAGAAACTAGAAACTGATTAGGGGCTGTACGCTGCTATACTCCATCCAAGTTAGACTGTATCGTCACTTGCCATCAGGTGAGATCGCAGTCAAGGACTATTGGTAGTCCTCGAATCATCGAATAATCATCGAATAAAAAAAGATTTCTCATTTCTCGCTTGGCATACGGACCCCGGTGAACACAGAACGAGTGTCGAGCGCGAGACAGATCGGCGCGGAACTTACAAAGTGCGTACCGACGTAATCCATTTTTCATGAGCAGCTGTCGGTCCAAGTTTAGAACAAACTGTTGGAATGTCGTTAGCTCGTCCGTCCGTCCGTCCGGCGCTCGATTGAGAACCAGATGGAAAAGTTAAAGTTTAAAGCCACACTCTCGCAAGATTTTTCATACAAACCTTTTAACGAACGAAAAAAGAAAGGTGTCGTAAGTTTTACGTGTGTAATATCTGTGTATACAGATACACAAATATTACACGCATAAACACATACCCTACAGAAAGTTTGAAAGGTCATAACAAATGGTCCCTAACGACCATTTGTTATGACCTTTCAAACATCTCTACTTTAGCTTAAAAAAGGAATATCGGTCATGTTTAAAATGGCAAAGTATTAATTACTAGCTTTTAGCCGCGACTTAGGAGTTAGATTTTAAAAATCCGTGGTAAAAGGTAGTCTTCGTTATTTTCAACATCCTCAACTGTACCTATGAAAAAAATTTACGTCGATCCGTCGGTCCGTTGCTACAACAAAATCAATATTACGGATGTTACATTCAATTTTCCTGTCGGGTTATAGTTAGTTTTTAAACTTTTTTCTTATTCCCCTTTGGCTTTCCCCCAACATCATCTGTGATATGATTTACAGGAGTACGGGGAAGTTCCAGCCCCCGACGCCTCGCTAGGAGCGGGCGCTGAAACTTTGTTGATGAATTTTATTTTTTATCCCTTATACCGAGACAAAGACAATCAGGCTGAAATCTATAGACCGCACTTTCCCTCTGCTCAGACTCAAGACTTAAATAGGTTAGGTTTAAAGAATTTATTCTCAACGAACAATTTGCTCACTTACAGAGAACTTAAGGCTATAGACACAAATTTTTTTTGTCCTCCGAGGGCTATAGGCATAAAATAGTCTATAGGCTATTTTATGTCAAATGTTAATCCTGGGTATAAGCTATCTACTTTTCATATTTCAGCCAAATCGGTTCATTTGTTATGGCATGAAGGTATAACAAACATCCATCCATTCATCCGTCTATCCATCCTCACAAACTTTCGCATTTATAATATAGTAGGATAGGATATCTAGAATATTGTATCTACAATCTACATCAATGGTGTGTTTAGGTTCATAATTATATTTTATACATTTTCCAAAACTTCGCGAATTTGGCTCATGAAAAATGCATGACGTCTCGAGACTGAGGGCACTTTGTTAGTGGCGACGATTCATCTTGCCCGTGACGTCACTTGCTCCGACGTGCGCCGCGACACACATACGTGCTCGCATGTGGCACAGGCAACACAGAACAACAAACAACATGATATAACAATGACGGTCTCAGAAAAGGC
This sequence comes from Hipparchia sbordonii, assembly GCA_038048805.1. Classification (NCBI taxonomy): domain Eukaryota; kingdom Metazoa; phylum Arthropoda; class Insecta; order Lepidoptera; family Nymphalidae; genus Hipparchia; species Hipparchia sbordonii. Next base: position 109,757 of record CM076117.1, on the reverse strand, counting down.
TGAATCTATAGAGCGTGCTCTGTCTTAGCCCAGACTTAAGATAGAGTTCAAACGAGACAGATTTTTAGAGCATATTTGTGTCTCGTTCTAACTCTGCCTTAAGTCTGAGCTAAGTCCGAGCACGCTCGATAGATCTCGGCATTAGTTTACACTTTACAGGAAAAAGCGACATCTCACCGACAAATATTCTTCTTCTTCTTCTTCTTCATCAACTAATGGACGTCCACTGCTGGACATAAGTCTCCTGCATGGACCTCCACAAGCCTCGGTCTTGCGCCGCCTGAATCCAGCGGCTCCCTGCGACTCGTTTGATGTCGTCTGTCCACCTAGTCGGGGGTCTGCCAACACTGCGCTTCCCGGTGCGGGGTCGCCACTCCAGCACCTTGGGACCCCATCGACCATCGGCTCTTCGAACTATGTGCCCCGCCCATTTCCACTTCAGTTTCGCCACTCGCAGAGCTATGTCGGTGACTTTGGTTCTCCTACGGATCTCCTCATTTCTGATTTGATCGCGCAGGGATACTCCGAGCATAGCTCTCTCCATCGCCCGCTGAGTGATCCTGAGCCTACAAATATTATAAATTACAATTATTATAAATTACAATTTACTAGCTTACCGACAAATATTATAAATTACAATTTACTAGCTTATTCCAGCGGCTTCGTTCACCTTAAGTTTGATTTTTCAAACCGCTATTTTACCTCCCAAGGAGTTGAATTTTTAAAAACCCTTAGCAGATCCCAACGTTATAATACCTATCTGTACCTATCTGCATGCCAAACAGCCCGATCGGTCTATGCGTTGATAGATCAGCAAGTTAGTCACCTTTTGATTTTATATATGACTTACCTACTAGGTCGATATTTATAGTGCAACGGGTGGGGATCGAACCATTGACCTTTCAGTTTCAGTGCAACCTTAACCGTTGGGCTATTGAGGAACCCCACGGGCCGTAGTTCCGCAGCTCAAGACAGTGCTTTGTGTAAGTCCGTCGGCAAGTTAAAACTTGAGCATTGCTTTGTATGCGGGAATCTTTACGGTCACAAGAGTATTGCGTTGTACTGTGCCTTTGAGGAATTATATTACTGTCTTGTCGTTTAGTTCATGCATAAAAGCCATAGCCGGCTCACAACTGGGCAAACTCCCTCAAGCGATAAGGTTTTAGGCCATAGTCTACCACGCTAACTAAATGCGGATTGGCAGACGTCACACGCCTCTGAGAATATTAGGGCGAGTTCTCAGGCGAGCAGGCGATGTTAACCGTACCAGTACTATTTATTTCAAGATATTTTATTCTATAAGTCCAGTCCAACTGACAGTAATGGCTCAGTTATACAATTAGAGTTTCTCGAATGCACTTATTTGTGAGTTTTATTCCACCCGAACTAGTTTACCGAGTAAGCGGGGTTGTAAGTCCCGCGTAAGGTCGCTGGCTTTGGGATGATTAGTGGACTGTATATTTTGATGTTTTAATTTCGATAGCTTCCTATTTCTGGGCAAACCTTCACCATCTATCGGCGGGAACGAAATTAAAGAATCCACTCACCTTTTGATGCCGTCGGTCCGCCCGCGCCGCGCCGAAGATGGGGTCAGCCTTGTCCCGCTAGATACTTCGATTGAAATATGTAAAATCTTGAGTTCGATTAGTTCGGCACACACACACCTTCACTAGGCAGCTGCCGTTTGCGTGGATTTAAAGTTCGAACCGACGAGAAGACGAGATCAGAATGTCCAGATTTTCGAGACAGCACTCGACAGCGATCGGGCGTTACTCTCGAGGCGTTTTGCGAAGAACTAATTGTCCGCCGCTTGCGATGGCGGACGCGAACGATCGACGAAAAGAGGGTGGGTCGATAAAATCGAACTCGCCGAATTGACGGTGACAGTGACGTTTGCCCAGATTGTGTAAACCTATCGAAACAAAACATCATAATATTTCTGAACATTGCTCTAATTCGAATGTAATGTATAATCCTCAATAGCCCAACGGTTAAAGTGCGGACTGAAAACTGAAAGGTCGCATGTTCGAGCCCACCCGTTGAGCTATTGTCGTACCCACTCCTAACACAAGCTTTCAGCTTATTTGGAGAGGAGAGGAGAATATAAGTCAAGTTCAACTTGGCTAATATTCTTTTATAAAAAAAAAAAAAAAATCGCGTACGAAAATTGTACAGAAAGTTTTCGCATAGGACAGTCGCATCCTATTTCTTATCGTTTGCATTCGAAAATCTGTTATTGTGCTACTGACGCCAAAAGCAAAGAGTTAACAATTACGTAGGAAAATTAAAGAAAAATACATTAAACCCTTGAAGTGCCTTCTTTCCCTCTGTCGTATGATAATAAATCCCCCCCCCCTTCCCCCTCTCCGCAATCTCTCCGGTACATTAATTTCCGGCCATTATCATTAGCTATACAAAAGCCATCTTTTATTCTTTATGCTAATTTTTTGCTCTAAGTGCTTTGGACGAAGTGGCCAATAGTTTTATTTTACTTTCATATTCTCACTATAATTCTATTATTTAATGCTAAAGTGTGTTTTTTAGTTTGTTCGTCAATCACAACAGAACAGCGAATCGATATGATTTTTGCATGAGTAGCGATACCTTATATCTCGAAAAAACAGAGGATTCCCAAGGGATTTTTAAAACCTAACTCCATGCGAACGAAGTCGCGGGCAAAAGCTGGTATGTATGTTTAATATTGATACAAAAAAATCGAGTAATAGAAGCAGATTAATTTAATAAATTACATTGGAAGGTTTTTACGACATTAAAGCGTAAAGTTATTATTTTATGCGATATTTTACGAGCCAGTTATCGGTGGCGCGACATTTTTTCAGTTTTACGAGGGTTATTGTAAGACGGGCAATTTTGTGGAGACATTTATCCCTACTGCGGGAAACAATGTATCTAGTTTCGAGATATCCGTATCAAATGAATAAGAACAATAGATTTATTGCGCGATTGTAAGTAGGTACTTGGTACGACGTTTCAAAATTACCTTTAATTAATTTAATTTACAATCAGCCATAGAATGACGTGCCACGTCACCGTGTATTAATGTATTAATTAACTAGCTGATGCCCGCAACTTCGTTCGCGATTTTCGGGGATAAAAAGTAGCCTATGTCACTCTCCCGGTCCTCAACTATACCCATGCAAAAAGTTACATCGACCCGTTGCTTTGTTGCGGCGTGATTGAAGGACAAACCAACAAACCAACAACCAACAAACAAACACACTTTCGCATTTATAACAGTACGGATACCTACCGCTGTTTACGAGAAGTATTTTACAAATAATATTATTTACGTAGTGCTGTTATTTCTGTTTAATATCATTTCAAACGCGAAAATACAGAAAAAAGTGGAATGATAAGAAACGTAAGAGGCTTCAACGTAAAATATGACGTAAATAACGACCCGCGCCACCAAACGAACGTAATCCTATAAGTTATTTCCGGAAAATTTTATCCCGAAAATTTCTTTTCCGATATCTCCGTATTTCTTTCATGAGAACGAGGGAAATAAGTTTCGCCAACGTCGCTGGCATTATTAAGGAGTATTGACACAAATCGTGACCGGAGCGTCACCTGTCAAACTAAATAAATTACTTTTTTTAAAGACTTATAGCTATGCCGGGCTTGACTAATATTCCCCTCTCCCCTCCAAATAGGGGTAAAGCTTGTGTTGGGAGTGGGTACGATGGTAGTGCAATGGGAGAGGATTGAACCTGCGACCTTTAACCGTTGGGCTATTGGGGAGTTGATTTTACCCGCGATGTTACAAATTTTCCGTCCGCGAGGAAAGGATTTTCATACGCTTATCGCAACGGAGTATTTTATCTTTTTTATCGGGAGATATTAGGGATAATACATTTTTTACAGCATCATTACCTGACTACGAAGGTATCAAGATTTTGGCTGCAGAATTCTTAAGTAGGTTAGGTGTAGGTTGGAAATAGAGTCCGCTCTCTCCTTAAAAACTCTATATAGTAAAATATTTATCCTTTTTATCAGATTTTACTACCGGACTACGACAAAACTAAAAGGAAGATTTATGATTTTAGCAATCTATGTATGTGTGTGCTCATTTACGTATGATCCCTCATAGGGCTTAAACTACTGAGACGATTTTAATGAAAGGTGTCAAATCGATAGATCATAATATCGGCTACATTTTATAACGAATGTAACAAATCTAATTTTCCGAAGTCGGGATACCTTTTTCTTGTCTGTTTACTATGTTTTTTTTGTTACTTTGTTACCTACTGCTACTATTTTACAACGCTACATTTTATTGGTAGAGATGTATCATGTAAGAGCCTTAAAGTTTAAGACAGAGCCGAGTTGTGGTAATAAACAAACAAACAGACTGACAAAAATTGACTTTTAATATCATATTAACCCTTCCAAAGTCGGTTAAATAAAGATAATCTTTTCATTACCACAAAATAGTTCTAGAGAAATGAGTTTTTATACCAGAAGGACACTGCTGTCTAAGCATTTAGTAGTTTAATTTCAGCACATCCAACTTTTCACTTTGTTTCTTTTAAAATAAAGTTTAATTTCCATTAACATAATTCTAGGGTATGTATTGATTTTATAAATTCGCGTTATTTGAAATTGAAACTTATAGTTTAGAACTTAAAGTCGTTATTCGTGCTAGAGATAGTTGTGAGCGTTGCGTGCAATATATCACGCTTTAGTGATAAGGAGATGAACACACGGATTAATTTGAGTTACTGTTCCCTCGATTTCAAGCTTTTCGCAGGAAATACTGGACCGGAAATGATGAAAATTGCCCGGTTGCTTTGCTCATTTGGAAAATTCCAACTAAAGTGTTACTGGTAATTTTCTTTTCTCAACTTCTTCTTTGACTGATAAACTTCCATTGTTGGACATAAGTCTCTTGTAAGGATTTTTTTTTAATTCAATAACAAGGTAGTCCTTGTCTGCGATCTCACCTGATGGTATGTGACGATGAAGTCTATGATGGCAGAGTTCTCTTGAACTTGGAAGGGTACAATCAACCCATACCAAAAGGGTTAAGAAAGTTGTTTTAATTGTTGTTTTCAATTGTATATAACGCCAAATGGGTGATCACTGATCAGCCATATGTTAGGACTATTCCACCCAATTCCCCGTGTGTGGACACAGGTTACTGGTGTACCAGATAACCTACCCCCTATCAAACCTGCCTGTAGCTTTCGTAAACCTAACGATGTCCCTTATAGAAAGGTTTGTTAGGTCTTCTTCACTTATTCTATCCTTACCTTGCAGTTCCCATCTTACCAATCAGTACACAGGGCACTTAGCTATGAATGGAAGCTGGCCTCCTCATTGCCATTCCCTGGACAGGATGGGTCTTCTACAATTCTCATTATTGTGAGATGTCTATTGCCTACCAGTGCTATGTTATTTCTATTTTGTGATATAAGCTGTCTTGTCTTCTTATCGAATGATTTCAGGAACAATTTCGATTGCCGGTATTGAATCGAGTTGTTCCATCTGGTATTCGATTCTGTTTCTACGATTCCCTCTATCACTCTTTTGGTAATCGTGTACGGAATGGGTTTGAGTTCAATTAGTGTACGTTTTAAAAGTTGAACTAGTAGCAGTGGTAGTGGGTAAACAGTGTAATGTAATTTCGCGGCCCGGTGGTAAAGAAAGTCCCTTTGATAAACGCTGGCCGCCGCAATCTCTCCGCTACATTAATTTTCAAAACCATTATCGTCAGCTTCGGGCAGCTAATTGTGGTTCTTTATGCTAATTTGATTGGCTCGCGCTGCTGCGGATTTATGGGCGCCTGGTATCTGTTCTGGAGAACGGGGAGTCTTGTTACGACGGCGCATGTTAGTGAATTAATGAATGAATGAATTCTACACTACTTCGCAAGTTTTTGATTTTTTTTTTAAATACCTTTATAGATAGACTAGTGCTTGACTGCGACTACATCTGATGGTAAGTGAAGTTGTGCTTGTCTATTTTATTGACTCTCAAGCCGGAAGGGCCAAATTTTGGCGGTGCGTTTTGTTTTTGTCTAAGTAAACAGCTAAACCGATTTCAATGAAATTGATTGTATCCTGAGGTGTATCTTATCAAGAGGATGAAGTCGCGGACCTAACACATCAAATACCTATTACTTCATAAAAATCATATAGCTGCCTGTGATTTTTCTAATGATTTAATTTGGTTCATTGGATTTCTTTTAAATAAAATATAGTGGACAATGGACATCCCCGTATATTGTGACTCAACTATACGTATTTTGGCAGGGCCTTTAATTTCGTTTTCCACAATTTATAACTTTGTTTTGTCCCCCCTACCTCCTATCACCCCCTAGGTAGGTACGCTGCAACATACGACTTGGCTGCGATCCAGAAAGAGTCACAATCTATTTAACTTTTGTTTAATTTCCAGTGTCGCGGGCTTTTGTTATATTCGCTGTGGCCTGTGAGTGAATAAGCTATAAGTTTTGATTGCAGCTTCATCCGCTTACTTTACCTTAGAGCGGTTTCAGACTAGCGTATTTTTTTGGGCGGAAATTTTTGCGCGTATGTTCGTATCGCTCGTATCACATACCGCTTTACAGAAAGGAACCCGCGTACAAGCGCTTGTTCCAGCGTGCTCGCTCGAATTCGTGGATCTGTCAGTAGCAATATGGATTCCAACGAATTCAGTTCGTTCCTATATATAAGCGCGTAAACGTTCGTACGAGTTGCGCACGCGGCAAACGACGCGCCTATATGTGCTTCCAAAAATGCGCTTTTACGCACCGAAGAAATCTAATCTAAAACTACTCTAATACGCACCGAAAAAATGCTGCTCTGAAACCGCCCTTATACATGGTGTAAGTGACATCGCATCGTAACGAAGTTGTGAGATAAGGTTGCAATTTTAATGTCTTACGACTTTGAACGTAGATTCCCGCGGGAACTCTTTAACTTTCCGGGTTAAAATATAGCCTCTGTATTCATCTTGGGTATGAGCTATCTCCATTACAAACAGCCAAATCGATTCATTCGTTGATGCGTGAAGGAGAAACAAACATCCATCCACGCATCCATCCTCACAAACTTTCACATATTTTATAATACTCGTATTATCCAAATTAAAAATCAAACTTACCACCCAAAAACCTAATTGGGATGTAAGCCAGCTACCAAAAAGTGATGAAATCCTCAAAGATAAATAATTCAAGTGTAAGCAAAAGCCTCGCAACTAAGTTATCTAAGTTATACCGTCAATATTGATCAAGCCATGAGAATATTAAGCGCCCTAACTTTAGAGTGAGTTGGTAAATTGCTAAATTGAACAGTAATCAAATTGCGAACCAATTGCTGTGACGTCACTCAGCTGAACCGCAGAACTCAATCTTATAGTTTCAGGATCGCTCCGTTGGCTTTATGAGGCTTCAATCATCGGTAAGGTAGAAGATTTTTGGATACCTAAAATGTGCTCAGAAAATGTAATAGCTATCATCTGGGTTTAATACCTAAGCTTTTATAACTAGACTTGCTTTTACTCACTGACGACTTTCAGAGTGATGGTCGCAATCGCCGATTGGCTGAATGTGTAGCGTTTTCGCTGCATCAATGCATTCTAACCAATAGCGATCGCTCGCTATTGGTTAGAATGCATTGATCGCAGTCAGTCAGACTGCGATCGTCATAATAATGCAATCATTTTTAGACAATCCTGCAGCTGTACGCCGATTCTGTAAAAGCTGCATCAATCATTGCTAGTCTCAATCGTGGTGTTTGGCTGAATTTGACGGTTGCTTTCTGCAACAATGCATTTTAGCCAATAACAAGTGAGTATCGGCTAATCAGAGGCGATTGCAATCGTCACTCTGTAGCGATCATTTTTAGAGAATCGTACAACTGGAGCCTTTTCAGGTGATATAGGGATAGGGGTAGAGTATATAAGTAAAAAGCATTTAATATTTTTGTATCATTTATTTTATTTGGTATAGGAGTTCTCCGTAAACACGTTGCAATGAATACATGGATATACAAAGTAAACGATAAAATGTATATAATTAATAATAAAATGTAAATATATATGTATTATTATTATTATTAATAATTATGTTCTATAATGTATTGGCACCGATACGACACTTGTATGTATCGAAAAAATGGACGCTAGTACGATAAGGGACGATTCTATGAAAGATCGTGCCGGTACGTGCCGTGTCCCGTCGTGTTACGCCGAAGGGACGGGAACGATTCGGCCGTGTTACAGGCGTAACACGATGAGACTCGAACATATAAAATGCTAGACTGAGCTTCGTCGATGTTACAAGCGACCAACGAGCGAGGCTCGCCCGTGATACGGCTCGCACGCGGCTCGATTTACCATAACTCCTGCCTCTATTTAGTGCGAAATTTCGATCGAGAGCCATTATGCCGGCAACTTACCAGCTTTTGTGCAATTTAGTATTAACAGTGCTTTGCATTACTACTCAACTATATCGAGCTATGACCGCCGACTAATCGTAAGTGACGTCTTTGCCTAAATTGCGTTTTTTATTACAGTAAAAGAAGAAACAATAATTGAAGTAAACATGTTATATTCCCGGGAAATGTCGACGTGCCCTGGTCATTTTAGTTTTAAATATCGTTTTTAATAGACAACGCAATTTAGGCAAAAATGTCACTTATGATAAGCCGGCGATATAGTTGCTGGTATCATTCTCAGCTAGACGCAATATAATATTTATTTCCCGCTATTATTATGACATAATTTACGCCTGAGCACTAACTTGAATGTAACGTTCAAGGACGTGCTCAAAGTAATAAATATACATTCTTTTAATGTACGGCATCGGTGTTAGCTTCGATCTTAATCCGTACTATCTTATGCTTCATTTGGGCACAAAAAGCAAGGTCTCTTCTGTAAACGCTCGGCATAAAATAAATCATAGTTTAATCAGCTGATAGCGATAATAACTCGGATCGGAATATCGCGCGTGTTGGAGACAGGTACATCATCCATAACTTTGGCTCGTGAGTAACCAATAGCAACGCCTGGCCCGGTTACAGAATGCCGGAGGCTGCGTTTCCCTACCTTAGTTACCAACAAAACAATGTATTTTCTAGTCCGAGAGATTGCCGTGAGATTAGCTTTGCAACTTTAAGTAGATAAGTTAAAATTACGGTCGTTCATTCAAAATTTTGATTCACGAACATAAAGAGATGAAAAGTTTTGGATGGCGCGCATTTTTATAACTAAAATACAAAATGAATTTTGAAAAATTTCTAACTTTATTTGCCACCCAAAATCACATCACACCTGCATTGTGAACGTTTCATCAACAAACAAATTTGTGTTACCACGTTGCATTGCTTATGCAAGGGTATTTTTGAGCTGGAAATAAAATTGGCAATTCATTTTGCATTTTTGACTATATTTTAAAAATGTTTTAGTTTCATGATGAAATGACACAAACGCCCTCAAAACATCGTTGTTTTTTTGAAAATCACTTATTTGTGTTAAGTTAATGCAAAATAAAATAGTTAACACTTATTAACTGTCTTATTTTGCAATTATGCAAGCACGTTAAAACAGGCAAAGTTGTACTTTAAAAAAATTAGCTCACGGTAAGCAAATTTGCAAGTATTTGTCACAAGGGTAATCTCGCGGCCGTCTCTTACACTAATTGGCCAGTAATTGATTCAAATACCGTCTACAATTTATTTATGTTTACAACTTGTATACAAAATGTTTATAGAGGCGCGGGGGGCGGTGCTGCGTCTAGTTGGAGGGGGGAGAGGGGAGATACTAACAGAGCCTGGACTAATTAACGGTGGAAACACATTAGCTATAGCTCACTCCGCGCCACGCACGCTAAACGTTAAAGCAGACGATTATAATAAAATACCTCTACAAAGTTTGGCTGTAGCTACCATTCACGGCATCTTGTGCGGTGGTAATTGAGGCCAATAATATATCGTTGCGGCCAGGTGGTCGTAGCGGCCAGTAGATCGTTGCGGCCAGGAGGTCTTTGCGGCCAGTAGGTCGTTGCGGTCAATAGGTCGTTGCCGTCATGTGGTCTTTGTGGCCAGGTGGTCATTGTGTATTGGTTTATCTGGACACTGCGGTCACTGGATGCGGTTAAAGCTATATAGTGCGTAAAGTCCCTGATTCGTCTTCGGTTGCTTAACAGCGTTGATCGTAACTTACACCGCACACGTGGAGGAGCATATTGCAAATGTGTTTCTAGCATTATAATGGTGCAGACATTGAAATCGTAACACACTTTAATAAGTGTGTTTCAGTTTCAATGGCAAAAAGTCCAGATGCAGAACAGTTCACTTTGAAGCCAATTTCAAAATCTATCTATAGATTTCCTCTATCTATCTCGATCTATAGAAATGTTTGTCTATCACTGTAACGCATCGCTCAGACATCTTTTCGTGTGTTTTTTTATTTCAAATGTTATGGCCGTTTTTATTAATATCGTACAAATGGAGAAAATATTGCTAATAATAATGACAATTTTTTTGTATAGGTACAAACTTTGTCTCATTTATATAATGTTAATTAATGTAAAACACTTTAAAGGATGATTCATATTACTCCATTTTAGAGCCGGCCAATGGACGGATACTGTCAAAGATTTTAATAAAACAAGCTTTTTCTCGCGACTTCAATCACGGTAAGTTTGATTTTTCAAACCCCTATTTTATCCCCTTGGGGGTTGAATTTTCAAAAATCCATTCTTAGCGGATGCCTACGTCATAATAGCTATCTGTATGCCAAACAGTCCGATCCGTCCGGTGGCTTGAGCTGTGTGTTAATACAGATAGAGCAGTCAGTCATTTGATACTTTAAGCAGTCACCTTTTCCTAGTATAATTTATGATTTATTAATTATTTTAATGTACGTAACATAAATTAAAAATGGATTTTTCTTCTGACGATTATTATGTCTACGTCAAAAATAATTGCATCATTTGGTCGCAAAGACCAAAAATAGTAAAGCAAAGCTTCCGTTAGTGTGGACGCAACTAATCATGTTTTCTTGCCTTTGCTTATCTTTAGAACTGCTGAAATGTGTCCCAACGACGCGTTACAGTGTTGACAAGGATAAATGCACAACAGGGTTAGTACAAGTTTGTTCTAGACAACGTTGATAGCTATCGAGTATCGAAACATTAAAACGTCAAATTAAAATTGACTTTATCAGCCTTAGTTTAAAGTTTCAAGTTCGTTCATCTGGCACCCCGAAACTTTGGGTAGGTACTTAATGAAATTCAGTATTTATGTACAGGATTGTGCCTAATTATGTTCAATGCACAACAGGGTGCTATCTAAGTTTTTGAGAAAAAAAAATTCTGTACAACTTTCTTTAACTGATGTAGTGGTTCGCTGGTTAAAATCATTACTTTTTCGAGATTTAGGTACATTTTACTCAGGCGTCATCGTTTTTCGTCGCTCGAAATCTATCAACGTGATTTGCATTGGCATACTCGTACTAGGAGAACAGGAAGGGACCTAGGTAGCTCCTTATTAACTATTAACTTCCTTCCAGTGGACGGATCATCCATTGCAGGTACTTTGATAAAACAAATTTTTTTCTTTGTTTATTTGTTTGTATGTTCCATTCACACAAGGACACTGTGAAGTGCGGACAAAGACTTAGAAGCGACTTAGATGGTTCAAAGTTACATCTTCTAGAATCTAGAGTAACATAAGTTTCTCTATTGTTTTATAAATGGTGTACAAGTATTATTATTATTTTTATTTCAAGGTATTATTATTTCATCGCATACCGCGGTAAATGGACGCATACTTAAACAATAATCATTTAAATTTTTTAATTTTTTCTTTTAGTTCTACGACTTTAAAAATAAAACGTTATGTTTTCCAAAAAACTGTGAAGATAATAATAAAATTACTAAATCAACGATGACTATTTTAATGAAATTAGTTTCCACATGATTTTCAACACTGTCCAGTTATATACCATTTTCAAGAGACTCAAGAGCACTTTGTAAAAGTCTATTTGAATAAAAAATTATTCTATTTGATTTGATAGAAAATTATAAGGACATAAGTGTTAGGCCGGCCTTTAGAGGTGCGTTCATAGACTTAATAAGTAATTAGACACGCCAAAAAAATATTGAACTCATTTCACTCGTGGGAAAATTTCAAGCGAGAAATTGTTACAACGATACAAATTCACTGTCAAATATTTGTCCGCATTTCACGAATGACCTTGAACATAACTTTTTATAAATCAACGTCAATTGACCCCAACATCGTCGAGACGGTACAAAAATACATCTCACTACAATCTAACTTAACTAAACTAACCAGCTTTTAGTTAAATATCTCTTTTTGATAACATCATAGATAGGTGGAGTCCGCGCTGCGCCCGCGCCTCTTTCAAATATCACAATTTTTTACAACATTAACGATGATTATAGTCTGAGCGCTATAGTGCGGTCGCGGAACAGAAAGAATTTCGTACATTAACCTGTTACTACCTGTCTCTGTTACTCCCGCTTTAAAATAATGCGTCACGCTCGCACAAATGCAATGACCGCCGTCCTCGGGGATTGTAAACCTTTTACTTGCAAACCTAAGGTTTGTTTTTGTTTGCTTGTGAATTGAATTTAGGGAGTCTAGATCATAATGTAGACAAAACTGTACATTATTTCGTTATAACTGTGACAGGCGAGACGTCGTCGGAAAGTAGTTACTCCGATACAGAAAAATCGGACTTTGATTTTTGAATTTTCATTTTTTTATTTCTATGTAATAAGTTAATATAACTCGATTATAATAACTGTTTAAAAATAAATAATTTATTTAATAAGCTACTAATTTTTTTTCTCCTTAAAATATTTTATATAAACCGCACTTAATAGAAAAATGTTTGTGACCACTGTCAGTAGACAAAGAGGTCATTGTACGAAATTCTTTCTGTTCGGCGACCGTACTTTAGCAGCTGCTGCGGGGACGATACACACTTAGCCGTTAGCTCCTTTTTACTCGACTACGACAGAGTTAAAAAAGGTTCCGATTTTAGCAGTATTTTGGTTGATTTTAGTATGTTCGTTTGTTTGTATTAACGTACATATGCTCCACCGTAGTGCCTAAAGTACTAGGCCGATTTTGGTTAATGAGATGTCAATCGATTTGTTATTACTCTCCGGGTGACATAGGCTAAATTTTATACGAACAAATTCAATATAACGGTCGTTACATCCAATTTTACGTAGTCGGATTACAGTTTCCAAACTTTTTCTTGTTAACTTGTCAGTTATATTGTAAAACCACTGACGTTGTTGCTAAACGACGTCATATAGAAGAATTTATGGAACACAAGTATATTTTATCCTCTCATTCTGATGAAACTGCAATCCAACACGACTAAAAAGAGCTCAGACAATGTTATCTTTATGCGTACCATTCCCCAGTAGCTGCTAAACCTTATCAGAAAGAAAAGACGACACGCTCTCTACCGAGCGGCACAGTTGAGCTACGAAGTGTTGAAGAGAGACAGAGAGAAAGAGAGAGAGAGACAGGAACACAATCTAATCAAACTAACCATCGAACAACAATTCAACATCGAACATCTGATAAAAACGTTTTTTTCTTACACTTATAATTCCGTTTTGCGCGAGTAATTTCATGCGATGCGTAGCGAAACTATGCGAATTTTTGTGGTATCGTCCAAACTTAAAATCGCTGTGGTGGTTAAAATAGGTTTTTCACATGCATACAACTCACAGGATTGATTTTTCCAATCGTATATTCGAATAGATAATTATGGAAAATTGATGTGGTGAGTGTGGTGGTTTGAACGACTCAATGTAATCTTCATCAAAATCTTTTCAACTAAATAGTTACGCTGCTGTTCGCTCGTAAATATTACTTTGTAAACTAGCTTAAGTGGTAATAACCTCACTTTACGTGTTACAAATAAATGTAATATCATACAAGCAACACCAAATTCACCTTACAAAGTGATTTCAAGTTTATTTACTTTTCACATTTATTTTTCTTACATTTGAGCGATACGTGAGGCTCTTCTATAATTTTGAGTAAAGGTGCTATACCCAGTGTTTTTTCAACTTTCCTTGGTATACGCGGGATCTCTGTTATACTGTCATACATTCAAAGTAGTCTTCGCCAAATATTCGCATCGCATCGCGTCGGATCGCATCAATTCACTCGCGCACGACGAGAGCTTTACGCTATATTTAAGATTGTTGCAAAAATTGTGGTAGCAAATGTTACTCCATACAAAAACGCGTCCGTTCTACGCGGACATCTAAAATTGACATCGAAATTTACATGATTTTCATTTTTAAGCTATGATACACAATTTATTAAGCATTGAGCATGATGTACTAATCTACTAGAGGTGGCATTCTACTTTATATTAGTGTAAGAGCCCGTCAAGCAAATCAATGCCATCAATGACATATTTGATAAAACGTCTACATTGTTCTTAAATATGTTTACTTTGCTGAAATAAACACCAAAGTAAGACATTTGCATTTGTTTAAATATTTAAAAAATTTACTCTTGAGCTCCTTTGGTGTAGAATTTTAGCGATATTGCTTCATTTTAAGTCAATTTGGCTTTCAATATTTTTTCCGCCTATTCTAGTAAATTAGTAAATCTATACTACAATGTGTATAAGTTTAGTTATAATTATGAATTTGACATCTATATAAAATATAATGTAGATATATGCCGTTACGGCGTCGATTCTCCTAGAAATTTCTCAGTTTAACCCTTTTCATTAAGTTAGTGAAAAATTCCAGCCGAAACTGAAAGAATTTTAAAGAAATCCGCAGGAGCTTGAACAAAAAATACTTTAACTTCGTAATATTTAGTTTTGTAATAAAATAGTTCAATAAATATAAGCCGGTATTACTGGCGAAGATATTTATCGGTCTTTCCGTAAAAATATAATGTAATGTTTTGAATTATTGCGAAAATCCCGCCCTAATTAAGGTGAAAAATTTCGCAGTCAGGATCAGGAACGCAATCGTACAAAATATGCTTTCTTACGTACAAGATATTATTACAGTAGACAGTTTCGGAAATTCCGCCCGGAATTCCGCACTTGAGAACTTGAAACGATTAAGCTAGAAATTCGTAGAACTAATATATCTTAAACACTACCAAATACATATTAATACATATTATTATATCACTTATAAATTCTAATCTCATTTTGTATTGGTGTTCAAATTTTCTCTAAACATTCAGATGTTTTTGTAATTTATACATTTTTAAAGTGGATTGACGCAGTATGAGATATTCAAAATCAATTAAATTCCATACAAAAATCTGATTTGTAAGTATTTGTATGTAACTATGCGCAAAATATTTTTAATCGTCAAATTAATTAATAGTTTGTAACACAGGTTTGTAATACAAAAAATGTTAAAAATTGTTAACAACTTAGTTCTTCGTGGTTAACGAGTGGTACTCAAAACAGTCACACATTTATTGTAATTTCATTTTAATTTTTTTTTTCAAAAATTTACTTTTCATAAACTATGTCATTCCATAGAGTTACAAATATTTCATACTGTATCGACACACTTTAATAAAAAAAAAGAAAACACACAAAAATATATTAAATTCACAATTTAGCCCGTCTTCAATATAAGAAAAATCTATTTATTTATTACAAATATCAACAATTTGGCACATTGCTTTCCTGTTTCGAACAGTCACTAAAACTAAAATAACAATACAAGAGAACCAATCATCAAAGAGAAACTATTCATAGAGTTTAAGATAGTACAAGAATAGACAGGACGTTCGTTGCAATGCATATTCTGTATTTTTAAGGATACAAATTATTTATTTAATATAAATCATACGTAAATACATTCTGTTGTTGCTTTAAAAAATTACTCTTTAAAAATTTTCCTCTTATATAAAAAAAATATTTTCTTTGATAGATTAATGATAAATAATATTATCTTCAAATTACTCTTACAAAGTGTTACTAATAAATAATTTAAACGTAGTTTTTTTTCCCAAACCGACTTCAAACGCCACTACAAAGTATATCAAATGTGCCTAAATAAATTTGAAGAGTTCCCTCGATTTTTCTAGGATCCCATCATCAGATCCTGACTTGATGACTATGAGACCACCTAGGAAGTATACCCTTTCAAACAAAAAAAAAATTCCAAATCGGTCCAGGCGTCTTCGAGTAATCGGGGAACATACATTAAAAAAATATTCTGGCGAATAAAAAACATCCTCCTTTTTTGAGTCGGTTAAAAATAATAACATTTTGAATTTACGAATAAAAATATCTCTTTAGATTTAAAACTGAAATCGTTTTGACAAAAGGATAACGTCCCAAGCTTTATTTAATTTGCTATCACGCAACGCTAACTGAACGTCATTGCAGCGAACGTGCCAAGAATCCAAGATGGCGACAGTTGCAGAGTCCGGAGCACTACAATACGTAACAAATTATCGTTATAGGATCGCTACAGTACCTAGGAATGCTAGAATACAACACACATTTCGTCTACGAGAGATAGTGCATGTGGTTCACTCCTTGACACAGTGCCTTCTGTCTTTCTTACTTTATGCTATCTTCCTATTCAGGATTCCTTACCCGAAGTGTTGCCAACGGGACCCTATTGCTAAGCCTCCGCTGTCCGTCCGTCTGTCTGTCAGCGGGCTATATCTCATGATCCGTAATACGTGGACAGTTGAAATTTTCACAATAATATGTACCTATTTCTGTTGTCGCTGTAACAACAAAAGGGGGCTACTAGAAACGTGTTTTTTCTGCATTTTTTAGTCGAAACCCATCGTATGCGAGCCAGACTCGCATTTGACATGTTATTTTCATATTTTTTTTTATATGTGGACTTGCGCTTGACTGCGATCTCACCTGATGGTAAGTGAAGATGCAGCCTAAGATGGTACGCGCGCGCTATTAATATGCAACTGAACGCCGTGGTTGTTGTTTAAACATGGGAAGTTTATTTATCAGTTAATAAAATATAAGAAAAAAAGACGAAATATATAAGCATTTATGTAAAAGTAAATATTGAATTTCTTACTAAAAAAATTAGCCAAGGAAGTATCAGTTAAGGGACTTCCTTTGTTGTATAAATGGCAAAGGAAGCTAAAAAGTGGCAATTCACAAGTTTAATTAACCTTCGTACTTCACTGAAAAATTAATCAAAGCTTTGCCAAGCTCGTGTAAATGGCACTAAACTTAGTTTGCGTAATTTGCTATTTCTTTGCTTACTTGAGGTTTTTTCACGTGGCTTCTTTGCTTCTGTTTTTTAACTGCAAACAAGTTGAGTTGGTAAAGGCAGGCGGCGTACTCCGTGTTTTAAATAAAAAGGCACAAGAAGCCGGCGTTGGCCCGTCCTGACGGGCCACCTCAATGGCTAACGTAGTGCGAAGAGATAAGTGTTACGCGATAGAAAGAGAGGAAACTTCGAGGTGAATAACACTGTAGATAATTTAGCGATGTGCGACATTTCACTTTATTGTAGGATAGCAAGAGTCACTATTAATTTAAATGATTTTACGGAATCTTCTGTGCCTGTACTTTTATATATTCTGTAGTAAAGGCATAGAGAAAAAAAAACTCTACTCTCTGGTAAAGGCAAGTTAGAAATGGTCTGCTTTTGCTGTTTCTTGGTTACCTGAAGTCTGTTTTACACGACTGCTTAAAGTAAAAGGTAATGTTTTCAAGGTTCATGTATGTATGTATGTATGCGAGTTTATTTATTCCACCATAACTTCTAGATGCCTGAACTTTGGACGCATAGAAAATCGTTAGAATTCTTTCAGCATCCCAAGTTACACTGCCCATGAATAAGTTGTCATTTTTTAAAGTAGTCGGGTTTTCTATTTATTTTAATAATTTGCTTGACTTCTTTCTTTCTTTTTTTATTGCACTTAAGCCGAGTTGGTAAAAGTAAAATAACTTGAATTATATAAATAAAATTATGGCGGCTTAAGAAAGAAGAAGCCGCCATTTTGTATTTCTGTGCGACGTCGCAAGTGAGACGGAAATCGTATTACTATTCTTATTTAGCAGCATAAAAACTAATATTCAAAAACTCAAAAGGGTTCGGAAATTTTAGCAAGGTAACCTATAGGTTCTTTATAAAGAAGATGGTGTAGAAACGGACGCCACTGTCCACCTTCGGCAGCCAGAGCTTGTGGACTGCATGAAACGCGAGCGAATGAAGGGATAGCGGGATCTCCGTGCACTAACCTTGCAAAGTCCCCGGGACTGGAGCCAGGTGCCTCCACTGTAACGGCCTCTCCAGAACACGTCGGCGTCAGCTGAGCAGCGAAGTCGTTACACAAACACACACACACACTTTTTGGGTTGGGTTTGAAGCACGAGGACGGGCGACACAATATGTGCATGCGCGGAGACGAGAGTTCGTACTGACTTTTGGTGTCATGGCGTCGCAATTTGACGCCACGAACGTCATTTTAGTGCACGAGGGGAAATGGAGGGTAGATGGGGAATTATTTGACATATGATGTCATTCCAAATAACAAACCAAAAGGGTGGCGTCACCAGATGAATTCTGGCAATTTTACCGATAAAAGGTAGAACACAAAATTATTTATTCGTAGAACACAAACCCAATTTGTTTGTTATAAAATTAAACTACACAGAAAGCGAGAGGTACTGTGAATTGGCATTTCAAGGAGTAAACCACAGAAAAGGCTATTATTATGTCACTACTATTACAATCTATACAGGACGAGTAGCTTATATCATACTATGCGTTTCACTAGAGCGTGAGGACTTCCACTTAACATAGCACATAATATAGTTTGAGACTTAACATAAATCTTTGGTATGGTTAATAGAAATGCTTTTAATTATGACCGATTTCTTCTGACATCTTCATACTCATAATAGACATAGCTCAAAATAACTCGAAACTGTTTCGAGTTATTTTGAGTTATGACGATTATATGAGTATAAATCGGAACGCGCTAAGTAAATAACCAAACAAATTCAATTAAAAGTAGACACCTCTATTAACAAATATTGAGTTTTTTTTGTTAAAATTAAAATAACAATAAAAAAGAGGTTCGTAGTAAAGCTTTGAGTTGGTAAGTATTTTAATTGAACACGCAAAAAGCTTTTCCTTATAACAAAAGAAAGCGATCATAAAAATGTATTTTAATAATCTAACAAATATACATACACTTTCATAATGATAGTTGGAGTGTAGTCTAAACGTTGACAACTTATATTTACTTAATTTCGTATTATTTTTATTAAATTACAAAAATAAATAAAAACATAACACTGCCCTAAATGTTATGTTTTGTTCAGTCATTTTTGTTTAATTTTTTCCAAGAGGAGTCGGTAGCAGGGCTTGTTATTTGCACTGGCAAATAATTTCCGCAATCTATTGCAGAAGACTAGCTAGAACTTGCAGATTAACTTGCTGCGAGAGTTAGATTAGAATACGAGTGAGTTACAAGAACTGACTTTTGAAAGTAATTTTCGCAATTGACTGCAGGAATCTAGCAATAAATTGCAAAAATTGACTTGCTGCGTAACTTCACACATTGTAAGTGACTTTCAAGAGTTTGCTTTGTTTTATTGCTCGTGGACATATAGCTTATTTAAAGTCTCCACTAATAATAAATATTGCAGATGTTTTTTTCGAAATTCTGCTCTAGGATAGGTTGAGAATTACGAGTTCTATTCTTAAAAAAATCCACAGCGAGTCCAAATTATTTCAATTCCATACAAAAAATATAGAAATTGCAAAAAAATATCTTGCTAATTCGCTAATATTATCAGGTAAGTAATTAACTTTTCTGAGCAATAAACAGTTTATTACGAACACTTCAATTTACAAACTACTTATCTCAAAATTATATATATTAATTCAAACTCAACATATTCTAATGGAAATAGAAGGAAACAATAATTTTTGTAAATCGACATATAAGTTATGTTAGAAAATTTTAAAATATAAAAAAAAACTAGTAATATTTAAAGCTGGGCATGCCACGGGCGGGGCGCTTGTATGTATAGACGAGCGTTTTTAGAGATACTATGCGTATTTGCAAACTCTTACATACTGATTTTGCCGGATTATATGTCATACGCGATACGACCAGTGTCTCCTGTAATTTATAACGCCCTAGTACTTAACCTCCCAGAGGTATCAAATGACGTCATATCAAAAACTTTTCTTATATAGGACGCCGCAGAAGCCACGCAAAATCAGCAACGCATATTAAGCATATTATCTCTGAAAAGGCATAGAAATATTCAAACATAAATGACTCACAGAGTACTACTGAACGGACATAGTTTATGATATAGACCTCTAAAGCCCCGCACCGCACTTAACTAGTGTGTAAGATGCTTTATTATTATAAACCGCTCGCAGCAGAAATCCCTACGGACGGTAGCACATCCCCGCGAAACAATAACTGCGGAATCGCTACGTGAGAATATCTGGATTAGAGCAGGCAGCTTTGCTTCTTGACATGTGAGGTATTTAGCACATTTCCGGCGCAAAATCGGAATGGAAATGATACAATGCATAGTCAAATGTGTGACAAGAGCGAAACTACCTCTTAAAGTTGGCCAAAACCAACGAGCTGCATCTTGACAAGCAAATTCGCTCTGCGGTACGAATGCAATAAATGTGCAGTGTTCACTTCAATGTCATTAAACAACAAATTCGATATGCAGCTTTTTATGGTCAAAGCACGAACAAAGTACATAAATATTTTGTTTGTGAGCGCACGCAGAGCGAATTCGTAAAGTATTGAATCTCGTAGCACGTTCTAATACTTTTTGTATTAAAGTTCTGCCAGAACATTTTTATTCCTCAATTAAATATTAGTCGGCATTGTTGAAATTCGCACTTACTTTCGTTCCGCTCTTGTACTGCAGGGGAGGTATGCTACCGGACATTTACATGTGGAACATTTATACCGAGCCCAGTAATGCCAGGAGTCCTATCAAAATCGTCTCGCTGACGGCGCGTGCCTGGCTCGCGCCGGCCTGCAGCGCGCGCACGGCGTGCCGCGCGGGCGCGGGCGAGGCGGGCGCGCTGCGGCGCGGGAACACCGCCACCGCGCCGCCGCTCGACGACACCGCCACGCACCACACCTGCGTGCGGGATAGTGTCGTCATTCCTCAATTAGGCCTCAAGGAGGTCCGAAAGTCGTTTGTGGGAATGGGCGTGATATTTTAAAACAAAACACAGTCAGTTAATTTTACTTTTATTTTGTTGTGTACCATTGGATATTGATTTTATCTGGTGTGGTGTCCCGTCTACTAAACTGCGATGTCGACCTTGACGCACAGTACATATACGATTATCCTCATGTACGGTTCAGGACCGCACAGTAATAAAACTGCTGAGTAGAAGTCTTAAGTTTATTGGCCTCTACTAATAACCTAATAGCAGTAATAATAATAAATCATTTATTTCAAGTAACTAAGACTCATATACATTTACATTTCACAAATTCAATTATATAATATACATTATAGCCACATTACAAAAATTCAAAAATAATTATTACACTCAACAATTACAATATTACCTACATCAAATTAATAAAAAAGAAAAAAAAAAGAAAAGTAATATTCATAAAACTAAGTTAAATCAATCAATAAATAAATCTAGGAATAATGTGTAAAGTAGTAATGTGAGCTCGATGCGATGTTATGTGCACTGATGTATGATTAAATGAAAAGCGTATTTATAATAAAGCGTGAATGATGACTGGGCGAATTGTACGGTTTCGACATAGACCGTACACCTCATCAGGTACACACGTACCTCGTCGGGTTCGGGCACCAGTATGATCGCCTTCCAGCAGTGCTGCGCGAGGTCGGGCGTCAGGATGGCGGGCGTGGCGCGGCCCCCGCGCAGCCACAGCACGCGCAGGCCGCGCCCGCACGCGCCGCACTCCAGCCGCCAGCCGCTGGCCGTGGGCTCCGCGCTCACGGCCGTCGCCGTCGCGCCGCCTGCGCCAGGGGAAGTAGTTAAGGGGGGAGGGGAGGCATGCATCCCGTTCGCAGATTCGAAGAAAACATCGTGTGGAAACCTGCATCGCCTGTGATTTCTCCTTAA
This sequence comes from Hipparchia sbordonii, assembly GCA_038048805.1. Taxonomy (NCBI): domain Eukaryota; kingdom Metazoa; phylum Arthropoda; class Insecta; order Lepidoptera; family Nymphalidae; genus Hipparchia; species Hipparchia sbordonii. The sequence continues at coordinate 87,643 of CM076117.1, read as the reverse complement.
TGTGACATGGTGTGTGAAGTCTGCCAAAATTGCATTGGGTCAGCGTGGTGGACCATCTCCTATAGCTCTTCTCTGAAAAGAGACTTGCGCTAAGTAGTGAGCCATTAATGGATAAAGGCACAAAACCCTCGGCGCGCGAGTCTGACTCGCATTTGACCTTTCTGGCCCACTAAATTCATAGCAACCAGGTGTAAACGAATAACACCTGGTATTTACCTGTAACTCTTAAAGTAACTCGTTTGAGCTCCCGGAGTCTCTTGAGGTCCGGCGCCCGCGCGCCCACGCAGCGGTACTCGCCGCCTTCCTCGTACAGGGCTTCCTTTATGCCTGGTGCAATACACACAATAACATTCAAGATAAGTGCCAGATGAGTGCGTCCGCGTGTTACGCCGAACGAACTTCCCGATACGAATATTGTTCGTCCGTGAACGGACGGGGCACGATTTTAATTATTGCTTAGTATTTCCATTTAGGGGTTTACTTTTTAGTTTTTTGCCTATACTTCCACAATGCAGTGACGACAAAGCTGCTTGCTGGGACGCGACCAGTTTCAGTTGTCCACAAGATAGAAAAGCTTATTGAAACTCTTTTCCGGTGGAACCGGTGGAAGTCTTGACTTGTCAAAAGAGCTACAAGTTGACCTACATGAAATAAATAATTTTGAATTTATTGAACTTTAAATCTTCATAATAAATCCTACAAATAGTGGACAGGATGTTGACATGTAGAGCCCTTACCGAGCACGCCGTGCGCGTGGTGCGAGCCGGCGGGCGCCCACGCGTCCGTGGCGTTGCCCACCACGCGGCGCCACCAGCACCCCACGCTGCCTGTGGAACACCACATTGTATATCACCTAGTTTTCAATACATTGCTTGTAAATAGGCAAAACTGCAAAAAATTATAATATTCTTATTAGTTTTTTCAATATAAGCTGTAACAGAACAGCTGCTTTCATATTTCAAAAAGAATGTATTTTTTTCTATGTATTTACCTATGTAAATATATTTTTTATCAGTTTTAATCGATAGTGTAACTTTGCGAGATTATCTCATAAAAATTCTGGATCAAAAGGTAAGTGCTGTTCTGGACACAGTGCTACCGAATGCACCGGCAGCAGTTTACATCGTCGTCGGGCCTCGTTCTAATCACCAGCACCTACCTTTAGGGCAGTGCAGTTGCACATTCCCCCCGAGAGGCACCTCCACCTTCTGATGATCGGGCTCCTCGTCCTTCGCGTCAGACTCCGTTGCTGACTGTGGGTTTTCATCCGATGCTGATAACAGACCAAAACCTCTGATGAAATTTTTAATTTTACATATGGCGTTCTTCAGAGTTTCGTGATCAAACCAGAAATGAGGGGATCCTCAGAAGAACCCTGCCTGCGACTCATCTAACATCGTCAATCCACCTGGTGGAGGTCTGGAAAAACTGAGTGTTAGATCGCCACTGTAGCACCTTAGGAACCCAAAGCCTTTAAGTTCTTCAAACTATTACCTTAGCTTCGCGACTCGACGTGCTATGTCGTAGATAACTTTAGTTCTCCATAAGAATTTTATCATTTCTGATTTGATCTCACAGGCGTACTTTGAAGCCTGAGCGAGGCCCTTACTATCGCCCGCTGAAATTCTATCATTGACAACATGTAAAACGTGCTCGAAAACCTTGCTAGTCAGACACTGAGGTATTTTAGACGAGAAGTTTTTGAGTTTTTTTGCCGCCATAAACAGTTCTACCGACCAATATACGAGTATTATTATACGCATGTTACGTTTAAATGTGGCCAGAAAGTGGCCTCCACGCTACGCCGTGTTCCTCTGATACCTGAACGATTTGCACTTCCACATGCGGCAATGCGAACGCCGCGTGCTGTAGGTGGCTAGTAATGGGCCCCAGTGTGCCGTTACGGCCGCTCTGAGCTGCAACAAGGCCGGGACTGTACGCACCCAGCACATTGAGGTAGTACCCGATGGAGGAGTACTCGATGTCCATCCAGCGCGCCCGGCAGCGGTACCAGCCCGCGTGCGTCTCCCGCAGCCGCGCCCAGCGCAGCGTGGCCGAGCCCAGCGCCGCGCCGTCCTCCGCGCCCGCCTCCAGGGGGGCCGGGGAGCTGCAACAGGGCCCGGACTGTACGCACCCAGCACATTGAGGTAGTACCCGATGGAGGAGTACTCGATGTCCATCCAGCGCGCCCGGCAGCGGTACCAGCCCGCGTGCGTCTCCCGCAGCCGCGCCCAGCGCAGCGTGGCCGAGCCCAGCGCCGCGCCGTCCTCCGCGCCCGCCTCCAGGGGGGCCGGGGAGCTGCAACAGGGCCCGGACTGTACGCACCCAGCACATTGAGGTAGTACCCGATGGAGGAGTACTCGATGTCCATCCAGCGCGCCCGGCAGCGGTACCAGCCCGCGTGCGTCTCCCGCAGCCGCGCCCAGCGCAGCGTGGCCGAGCCCAGCGCCGCGCCGTCCTCCGCGCCCGCCTCCAGGGGGGCCGGCGAGCTGCAACAGGGCCCGGACTGTACGCACCCAGCACATTGAGGTAGTACCCGATGGAGGAGTACTCGATGTCCATCCAGCGCGCCCGGCAGCGGTACCAGCCCGCGTGCGTCTCCCGCAGCCGCGCCCAGCGCAGCGTGGCCGAGCCCAGCGCCGCGCCGTCCTCCGCGCCCGCCTCCAGGGGGGCCGGGGAGCTGCAACAGGGCCCGGACTGAGCACATATTATACACCCTCCTTATACCACAGAGTAATGTAGAATTGGGGATTCTGGAGCACACTCGCTTCAGCGCCAATCCTTCACACCGCCAATTCATTAATATATTGGGAGGCTATAACATGCGTCCGCATCACGCAATGCTGTATGATGTAATTACAAATTGTTTGACGCGAGCCGTTCATTAGGATTGTATATGTAGCCATACGGAGGCAATGTGAATGGCATATTTGCGTCTAAAAGGACATGACCAGTGATTGCCCTTGGGATGGGGAAAATGTGCAAGGTTACAGCTTTTACAGAAAGATTAAAAAATTGAGGCTTAATTTATTATGGATTTATTATTCCGATAAAGGCATGATTTAAAATATCAAAAAAAAAACAGAATGTTTATTGTTTCCGCTTTCTCTTTAATGCACTACTTCATACTTCAATTTCCGCTCACTTGTATTAATGCCCGTGATACACATGCTAGTGGATGGTATGCTAGGTGCTGGTAAGCTGGCATGCCAGGTACTGACAGAATATCAGCGCGTGACATACATGCTTGCGAATGACCTTGCCAGTGACATGCGAGTTGAAGTTCACAAAATGAAGAAATAAATAGTGTTACAATACAACTCGCAATTATATTAGGCAAAAAACAAGCACAAAAATTAATAAGATCTTGGCAGATAGTTGAGAGTTGCGATTTACAAGCAAATACGTTACGACCTGCCTTCGATTCTGTAACTCAGTGCCTATCAAAAAATGAAAGCCACTGACATATATTTTTTATCCATTGAAGGTTTACTATGAAAAAGTAAATCATATTTCTCTTCAAACCTTCAATGGATAAAAAATGCCTATCGTCGTTGATAGGCACTGAGTTACAGAATCAGCCCCTTGTTTCGCGTATTTGTAGCTGGCAATACGAATCTCCCGTCCCACTTCCCTTCAAGGGGAAAAAATGAAACGGCTTGCGAGCCATTCGTATGCTTTGCTCTGGCACGTGAGTTACTGGCAGAATCTCGATACACATGCGAGTAGCTTATTGCTTGTAACTGGCATACTTTTGTGCGAGTAATAAGCATGTGTATCACGCACTTAAATAGTAAAGAGAAATTCCGCTTCGCGACACTAGATAGCGCTTGTCTATTGAAAAATTAAATTATTCGTGCAAATAAAGTTGTATTATTCCGTGTCCTAGGATCTGTACAAAAATATTAAGCAATTTTTTTCTAAGCAACTTTGCGCATAGATGGCATATTTAATAGCAGAAAATTATTCTTACGACTCGATAAACATATCTTAACGCCATCTTGTATCGAAAGGGAGAGGTTGTACGGTTCAGGACCGCACAGAAATAAAACTGCTGAGTAGAAGACTTAAGTTTATTGGCCTCTACCTAATAGCAGTAATGTGAGCGCGATGCGATGTTATGTGCACTGATTGTATGATTAAATGTAAAGCGTATTTATAATAAAGCGTGAATGATGACTGGGCGAATTGTACGGTTTCGACATAGACCGTACATGCTCCCAGGGGAGAGAAATGAGATGCAAGGATGAGTGATATGAGTGAGCTATTGACAAATTAAGCGAGATGAATACTTAAGTAAAGATAACAAATCGCTTACAATGTATGCTTATTACTATGTTATTGCTAAAACATATATGTATATTGAAGATATGCAGTATATAATTAATAAGTTAGACTCGACGGAATGCGAAGTCTCTTAGCTCGACTGCGCTGCTGGTCTGATGGAGCTGGTGCGGCTGCCTTGGGCTTTGACACTCCCAATTTCTCCTCCATATCATCAGTGAAGTGATATTTAACAACATATCGGCCGTCTTCGTTTCTTCTAGTCGTGTCCTTGTAATGTTGTAGACATTCCAAATCTTCCTGGGACATGTTTGTTGTTTCCGAAATGTCCTCCACGGACCAGAATCTCTGGATATCATCCACATTGTTTAGTACCATGTTGCATTGGAATGTTTGCACATGGCCACATAAAATCCAGCCTAAGCGTGTCTGTTGCGCAACTAGCGGGGATTTTTCGTGTCTGATGATACCTTCTTGGATAATGGTGGAGTAAATATCGGCCCCCAATAGAAGATCCACGGAGCGACTATTATAAAACTCTGGGTCGGCCAGTTGAATGTTTTCCAAAAATGACCATTGTGGTTTTTGGAATGAATTATTTGGCAGTTTATTGATGAGGTTGCGCATAACGTAAACATTGGTATTCAATGTATAGTCATTGTGTCTTGCTAAGCACGTAATATTCATTACGCCTTTGCACGTGCTCTCTTTGGCGCCAATGCCGAATACGACCCCTTTGCATCTTTCCCGGGGCAATTTCAACATTTGTGCTGCATGCTCAGTGATGAGTGATATTTGAGACCCTTGGTCAATAAGGGCTCGTAGTGTAATCAGAGTATTGTCAGCTACTTCAACCCTGATTAATGCTGTTGATAAGAGTGTCTCGGATAAATCGTCTTGAGACACGTGACTATTGCCAGTTGATTTCTTGATTTCATTATTGCTGTTTTGCTGTTTATTTGTTGCGTAATTAGCGTAGGCATCATGTAGCAATGTATTATGATATTCGTTGCAAACTCGGCATGTTTTTTCTGAATAACACCTTCCATTGTTTCCATTTTCATTGTGGTCGAATGAACAATTTTTACATAAATTGTGTTTCGTAACCTCTCTCAACCGGGCTGCGGGTTGTAATTCGAGAAATGCCTTGCACGTAAACAACCGATGATTTCCTTCGCAAATTGGACATGCTGTTGTTTCTTGATTACTTGATTTCACAAAGGACAGGTTGTTATATTCTTTTTTCTTTGTACTGTATGCTTTGTAGGTATGAGCCTTCTTGCTATTAGAGGACGACTCTTGCTGTTGGGAAGACACAGACTTGACTCCATCTTGCCTACGACGCGATGCCTCAAGTGATGTGAATTTGATCTCCAAAAATGCGAGGAATTCCTGCAAGTTTGGTAGATCGCGTGGGGCAGCTAGATGCTCTAGGTAGTCATTATGCGTCTCTGCATCTAATTTTTGTGAGATTAGATGCACAATGATTGGATCCCACGACGAGGTGTCCACGCCGAGATTGGTGATGGCGTAGAGACATTCCTTGGTAGTGTCGTGAATCTTTTTAATTGCGGCGGCGGATGGATGCTGTATGGTAGGGAGGCTGAGTAAGGTGTTTAGATGAGACGAGAAGATCAGCTTCTTATTATTGTATCGACTGTTTAATATCTCCCAACAAGTGTGATAATTGCTGGGGCTTATCATAAGATGCTGTATTAGTTTTTCAGCCTCTCCCTTTACTTTTCCCTTAAGGTGTTGCATTTTTTGCACGTCTGATATTGATGCGTTGTTATGGATGACTTCCGTAAACAAGTCTTTGAATGAAGTCCAGTTTTGATAGCCTCCACTGAACGTAGGTAAATCCATTGTCGGTGTAGACTTTTCTCTGTATGTTAGTGACCCTAATTTGTTGCTGATGAGTCTGGTCATGTTTCTGTATTGCTGTTCACACAAATTGTACTGTGTTTCATCGGAAAAGTCATTGGTACCTGGCGTACCATCGATTTCCCAGTACAATTTGTCAATTGCTGTCCAACGTTCTTGTAAGGACTTGAGAGCTTCGTCAAGTTCCCACTTTTGCTGAATTTGATCGATGTTGATGTTGTTGACTGTTCTTGTAAATGCTCTGTAATTACTGGATTGCTTACATAGCATCTCCTCTATCTTGCTAGAGGTAGTAGAATTTGTACCCACACGCGGCTGAAAATAGGGCTGCTGCGTGTCTGGATTTGTTGGTGTTTGTAGTCCCTGAGATGACGGACCTCCTTGTTCGACGTTGGATGTTGCTGGTCGTCCGATAGGAGTTGGCACCGATTTCTCTTGGGGTAGATGTGATATAAGGAATCTTTTTGTTTTGTGATAAAAATCCATAGTGTCCTCATACTTTTTGTGCGTGAAGTAAGTATGAGACTGATCTTCCCATGTCTTCAAGGTTGCGTGATTGGATTGAAACTCTGTCCAATATTCATCGAGTTTGTCAATCTTCCTCCATACCATCTCTGGAGTCTTGCGCTCTGGTCCATCCTTTTTGAAGTTCACCAGGAGCGTATTCATCGCACGCATAATTTCGAGTTGGTCCTCTGGTCCAGCCATTGTCACTGCGGTGATATATGGTGGATCGCAGAGAAAAAACTGATTAACTGAATGCTTGCTGCTCCCAACTTGAAGTTGATGCTAATGCGTGAATTGTCTTGCCTCTTGAATGCTTGAGACGACAAAGACGTATGGTGATGGTATGGTGTATGCTGTATGCTGATTGAATGCTGTTGACTGCTGTGCTTCCGCTTGGTGATTCCGTGTCCCTAGCACGATATGTGCGCCTTCTCAATCTAACCGGTGAAACCCGCTTGTGGGAGGCCGGTAGACCGATTCGCTATCGTACAGATTCACGAAAAATGCTGCTCGGAAGCACGTTGAACTGCTCACTTGTAGATCACAGGTTCAATTTAACTGCTCGAAGGACCACATGTACGGTTCAGAACCGCACATGTGATAAAACTGCTGAGTAGAAGACTTAAGTTTATTGGCCTCTACCAACTGCTGAGTAGAAGACTTAAGTTTATTGGCCTCTACCTAATAGCAGTAATGTGAGCGCGATGCGATGTTATGTGCACTGATTGTATGATTAAATGTAAAGCGTATTTATAATAAAGCGTGAATGATGACTGGGCGAATTGTACGGTTTCGACATAGACCGTACAGAGGTATTTTTTGAAAAGTTTTCTTATTTTTTCTCAGTTTTCAAGGCTTCAGACTCCTAAAACTTTCATATCTGAAAACTATAGAATATAACAATTACAAAAATAAAACTATTATTATTGCACGTTGATTTTAACATTTTAGACTTGATAACCACAATAACTAGCGCCCTCTAGTATCGAAAGGCAGAGTTATTCCGTAAAAATTTTCTATTTTTTTTCTCATTTTTCCGAGCCTTTAGACCCCTGAAAGTTTTTTATCTGAAAACTATAGAATATAAGAATTCCAAAAATAAAACAATCTTTGCTGCACGTTGATTTTTGATACCTAGGCGAGAGCCCTTTGCTCCACTGGTCATGTCCATTTTAGTTGATGCGTGAAAAACAAATCAAGAAACTAGCAAAGAGACACTTATTGTTATGTTCGGGCGAAAGATGGCCTCCTGTAGCACATGGGTCCCAGTTAGGGGCCAGGCACTTCGCTGGGCTGCAGATCCTGGCATTATATATATTACGAGCATGTGGTGATAATTTTTGTATTGTAATACTTTGTGGATATTTTAAGAAAATATTACAAATTATTCAGTTCTAACCGCATTAACGTTCATTTGAAAGGTTTACAAAACATATTTTTAAAACACCGTTTTTCGCTCGTTCCTAAATATTCATATTCGAGTTGTATTCCCAAAGTCGCGATGTTCTCAGTAATGGCGGCGCGTCTTTGCTTCCCACCTAATTAAACTTAATTCCTTAATTACGAATTTTAATAAGAAATAAGATGAAACATCGCTAAAGTTTTCACTTTTAAAAGTTAAAACTCCGTCCGTGCGATAATCCTGCGTTTCAACTTTTATGAGAATTAATTATTTTGTTGATGAATAAGTTAAGTGCTCACTTAAGTTTCCGATAATAATAATGACTTACAAAAAGTTTTAATAAAATATTAAGTGCTTTAGATTATCAAGTGATCAATCACTCAGACGGCGGGTCTGCGTCACTCAGATGGCGGGTCGCGTCACTCAGACGGCGGGTCTGCGTCACTCAGACGGCGGGTCTGCGCCACTCACCTGCGCGGGCGGTCGGTGTCGCGCATCCAGGTGGCGCGCGCGGGCGGGTTGGCGTCCACGTCGCAGCGCAGCGCCGCCGCGCCGCCCGCCGACAGCGACACGCCGAACCCCGGCCAGCGCGAGATCACGAACGACGGCGGGTCGCGTCACCCAGCCGGCGGGTCTGCGCCACTCACCTGCGCGGGCGGTCGGTGTCGCGCATCCAGGTGGCGCGCGCGGGCGGGTTGGCGTCCACGTCGCAGCGCAGCGCCGCCGCGCCGCCCGCCGACAGCGACACGCCGAACCCCGGCCAGCGCGAGATCACGAACGACGGCGGGTCGCGTCACCCAGCCGGCGGGTCTGCGCCACTCACCTGCGCGGGCGGTCGGTGTCGCGCATCCAGGTGGCGCGCGCGGGCGGGTTGGCGTCCACGTCGCAGCGCAGCGCCGCCGCGCCGCCCGCCGACAGCGACACGCCGAACCCCGGCCAGCGCGAGATCACGAACGACGGCGGGTCGCGTCACCCAGCCGGCGGGTCTGCGCCACTCACCTGCGCGGGCGGTCGGTGTCGCGCATCCAGGTGGCGCGCGCGGGCGGGTTGGCGTCCACGTCGCAGCGCAGCGCCGCCGCGCCGCCCGCCGACAGCGACACGCCGAACCCCGGCCAGCGCGAGATCACGAACGACGGCGGGTCGCGTCACCCAGCCGGCGGGTCTGCGCCACTCACCTGCGCGGGCGGTCGGTGTCGCGCATCCAGGTGGCGCGCGCGGGCGGGTTGGCGTCCACGTCGCAGCGCAGCGCCGCCGCGCCGCCCGCCGACAGCGACACGCCGAACCCCGGCCAGCGCGAGATCACGAACGACGGCGGGTCGCGTCACCCAGCCGGCGGGTCTGCGCCACTCACCTGCGCGGGCGGTCGGTGTCGCGCATCCAGGTGGCGCGCGCGGGCGGGTTGGCGTCCACGTCGCAGCGCAGCGCCGCCGCGCCGCCCGCCGACAGCGACACGCCGAACCCCGGCCAGCGCGAGATCACGAACGACGGCGGGTCGCGTCACCCAGCCGGCGGGTCTGCGCCACTCACCTGCGCGGGCGGTCGGTGTCGCGCATCCAGGTGGCGCGCGCGGGCGGGTTGGCGTCCACGTCGCAGCGCAGCGCCGCCGCGCCGCCCGCCGACAGCGACACGCCGAACCCCGGCCAGCGCGAGATCACGAACGACGGCGGGTCGCGTCACCCAGCCGGCGGGTCTGCGCCACTCACCTGCGCGGGCGGTCGGTGTCGCGCATCCAGGTGGCGCGCGCGGGCGGGTTGGCGTCCACGTCGCAGCGCAGCGCCGCCGCGCCGCCCGCCGACAGCGACACGCCGAACCCCGGCCAGCGCGAGATCACGAACGACGGCGGGTCGCGTCACCCAGCCGGCGGGTCTGCGCCACTCACCTGCGCGGGCGGTCGGTGTCGCGCATCCAGGTGGCGCGCGCGGGCGGGTTGGCGTCCACGTCGCAGCGCAGCGCCGCCGCGCCGCCCGCCGACAGCGACACGCCGAACCCCGGCCAGCGCGAGATCACGAACGACGGCGGGTCGCGTCACCCAGCCGGCGGGTCTGCGCCACTCACCTGCGCGGGCGGTCGGTGTCGCGCATCCAGGTGGCGCGCGCGGGCGGGTTGGCGTCCACGTCGCAGCGCAGCGCCGCCGCGCCGCCCGCCGACAGCGACACGCCGAACCCCGGCCAGCGCGAGATCACGAACGACGGCGGGTCGCGTCACCCAGCCGGCGGGTCTGCGCCACTCACCTGCGCGGGCGGTCGGTGTCGCGCATCCAGGTGGCGCGCGCGGGCGGGTTGGCGTCCACGTCGCAGCGCAGCGCCGCCGCGCCGCCCGCCGACAGCGACACGCCGAACCCCGGCCAGCGCGAGATCACGAACGACGGCGGGTCGCGTCACCCAGCCGGCGGGTCTGCGCCACTCACCTGCGCGGGCGGTCGGTGTCGCGCATCCAGGTGGCGCGCGCGGGCGGGTTGGCGTCCACGTCGCAGCGCAGCGCCGCCGCGCCGCCCGCCGACAGCGACACGCCGAACCCCGGCCAGCGCGAGATCACGAACGACGGCGGGTCGCGTCACCCAGCCGGCGGGTCTGCGCCACTCACCTGCGCGGGCGGTCGGTGTCGCGCATCCAGGTGGCGCGCGCGGGCGGGTTGGCGTCCACGTCGCAGCGCAGCGCCGCCGCGCCGCCCGCCGACAGCGACACGCCGAACCCCGGCCAGCGCGAGATCACGAACGACGGCGGGTCGCGTCACCCAGCCGGCGGGTCTGCGCCACTCACCTGCGCGGGCGGTCGGTGTCGCGCATCCAGGTGGCGCGCGCGGGCGGGTTGGCGTCCACGTCGCAGCGCAGCGCCGCCGCGCCGCCCGCCGACAGCGACACGCCGAACCCCGGCCAGCGCGAGATCACGAACGACGGCGGGTCGCGTCACCCAGCCGGCGGGTCTGCGCCACTCACCTGCGCGGGCGGTCGGTGTCGCGCATCCAGGTGGCGCGCGCGGGCGGGTTGGCGTCCACGTCGCAGCGCAGCGCCGCCGCGCCGCCCGCCGACAGCGACACGCCGAACCCCGGCCAGCGCGAGATCACGAACGACGGCGGGTCGCGTCACCCAGCCGGCGGGTCTGCGCCACTCACCTGCGCGGGCGGTCGGTGTCGCGCATCCAGGTGGCGCGCGCGGGCGGGTTGGCGTCCACGTCGCAGCGCAGCGCCGCCGCGCCGCCCGCCGACAGCGACACGCCGAACCCCGGCCAGCGCGAGATCACGAACGACGGCGGGTCGCGTCACCCAGCCGGCGGGTCTGCGCCACTCACCTGCGCGGGCGGTCGGTGTCGCGCATCCAGGTGGCGCGCGCGGGCGGGTTGGCGTCCACGTCGCAGCGCAGCGCCGCCGCGCCGCCCGCCGACAGCGACACGCCGAACCCCGGCCAGCGCGAGATCACGAACGACGGCGGGTCGCGTCACCCAGCCGGCGGGTCTGCGCCACTCACCTGCGCGGGCGGTCGGTGTCGCGCATCCAGGTGGCGCGCGCGGGCGGGTTGGCGTCCACGTCGCAGCGCAGCGCCGCCGCGCCGCCCGCCGACAGCGACACGCCGAACCCCGGCCAGCGCGAGATCACGAACGACGGCGGGTCGCGTCACCCAGCCGGCGGGTCTGCGCCACTCACCTGCGCGGGCGGTCGGTGTCGCGCATCCAGGTGGCGCGCGCGGGCGGGTTGGCGTCCACGTCGCAGCGCAGCGCCGCCCGCGCCGCCCGCCGACAGCGACACGCCGAACCCCGGCCAGCGCGAGATCACGAACGACGGCGGGTCGCGTCACCCAGCCGGCGGGTCTGCGCCACTCACCTGCGCGGGCGGTCGGTTGTCGCGCATCCAGGTGGCGCGCGCGGGCGGGTTGGCGTCCACGTCGCAGCGCAGCGCCGCCGCGCCGCCCGCCGACAGCGACACGCCGAACCCCGGCCAGCGCGAGATCACGAACGACGGCGGGTCGCGTCACCCAGCCGGCGGGTCTGCGCCACTCACCTGCGCGGGCGGTCGGTGTCGCGCATCCAGGTGGCGCGCGCGGGCGGGTTGGCGTCCACGTCGCAGCGCCAGCGCCGCCGCGCCGCCCGCCGACAGCGACACGCCGAACCCCGGCCAGCGCGAGATCACGAACGACGGCGGGTCGCGTCACCCAGCCGGCGGGTCTGCGCCACTCACCTGCGCGGGCGGTCGGTGTCGCGCATCCAGGTGGCGCGCGCGGGCGGGTTGGCGTCCACGTCGCAGCGCAGCGCCGCCGCACCGCCCGCCGACAGCGACACGCCGAACCCCGGCCAGCGCGAGATCACGAACGACGGCGGGTCGCGTCACCCAGCCGGCGGGTCTGCGCCACTCACCTGCGCGGGCGGTCGGTGTCGCGCATCCAGGTGGCGCGCGCGGGCGGGTTGGCGTCCACGTCGCAGCGCAGCGCCGCCGCGCCGCCCGCCGACAGCGACACGCCGAACCCCGGCCAGCGCGAGATCACGAACGACGGCGGGTCGCGTCACCCAGCCGGCGGGTCTGCGCCACTCACCTGCGCGGGCGGTCGGTGTCGCGCATCCAGGTGGCGCGCGCGGGCGGGTTGGCGTCCACGTCGCAGCGCAGCGCCGCCGCGCCGCCCGCCGACAGCGACACGCCGAACCCCGGCCAGCGCGAGATCACGAACGACGGCGGGTCGCGTCACCCAGCCGGCGGGTCTGCGCCACTCACCTGCGCGGGCGGTCGGTGTCGCGCATCCAGGTGGCGCGCGCGGGCGGGTTGGCGTCCACGTCGCAGCGCAGCGCCGCCGCGCCGCCCGCCGACAGCGACACGCCGAACCCCGGCCAGCGCGAGATCACGAACGACGGCGGGTCGCGTCACCCAGCCGGCGGGGTCTGCGCCACTCACCTGCGCGGGCGGTCGGTGTCGCGCATCCAGGTGGCGCGCGCGGGCGGGTTGGCGTCCACGTCGCAGCGCAGCGCCGCCGCGCCGCCCGCCGACAGCGACACGCCGAACCCCGGCCAGCGCGAGATCACGAACGACGGCGGGTCGCGTCACCCAGCCGGCGGGTCTGCGCCACTCACCTGCGCGGGCGGTCGGTGTCGCGCATCCAGGTGGCGCGCGCGGGCGGGTTGGCGTCCACGTCGCAGCGCAGCGCCGCCGCGCCGCCCGCCGACAGCGACACGCCGAACCCCGGCCAGCGCGAGATCACGAACGACGGCGGGTCTGCGACAAAAGGAACATGTTCTACCGGCGAGAATCTATATTTCTGGTAGAGACTTCCATACGTCTCAGTCCTACGTCGTTTGTATTCAGGAAAATCCCAAGGGAACCTCCCATTTTTTTGGTTATATCCCGAGGTAGCCAATTTCATCAAGGCGATCCTTTGCGCGACACAGAAACACAGTTTCAAAATTATAATAAGTGGTGGTAGCAGCGGGAGATTATGCTAGTTGGACTCACACGTGACGTGTATCTCGAGCTTGGCGGTGAGCGCGTCGGGCGGTGGCGGCGCGGCGGGCGGGGCGGCGGGCGGCGCGGCGGGCGGGGCGGCGGGCGGCGCGGCGGGCGGGTCGGGGCGCCGCTGCCGCGCCGCGCACTGCAGCGTGGCGTTGTGCAGCTCGCGCGCCGCCGTCACCACCACGCGCGACCACGACACGCCCTCTGCGGAGACCCACACCAGTGAAACAGTGAACCAACCGTGTCGACGGTTTGTAATACAGTGCAACCTGCCCTCTACAGAGTGCGCCCACGATCTTGATATAATAAGTGGACCATTCGTGACAATAATTTTTAATATTTTCAACAGTTTTCAAATCACGTTCAGTATGCACTCAGACTTTAACACGAAAACAAGAATAAAATCCCGTGATATTTACATACAGGGTGAAAGAGACATGCTAACGACACCAAGGAGTCAGTACACGATCGAATTTTTTATCGATTTTTTAATTTATTTTCGTTCTACACGCCATCTTGTCAGAATACTTCGGGGTACGCCTTTGATGGTAGGGTGGTAACTAGCCGCGCCAAATACTTCCACCTGTAAAAAAATGTAATTTGCTCTTACCAATGGAGTAGTTAGTGTGATGAATACGCAAGTAAGGTCTGTGGTCCAGGGCAGGCTCCAGGGCCAGCAAGCGCCAAGACAGCTCCGGGGGCGGCACGCCACCTGTGTGGAGAACACGAATTCTGTACCTACATATGTAGTTCTACTCTCAATCAAGAAGGTGATAGAAGAAAAGAAAGAAAGAAATCTTTATCAAAGAAGTCTAACCTAAGCACTAGAATCCTGACCACTGAACTAGAAAAGCCCATATCTTTTTTTTTTTATATTAGTGGCGACGGTCATTCCCGAAGTTGGAAAAGCGTACCGCACCTGTTTTTATAAGAAACATCGAAATAAAACGCTTACGAGTATTTTTCAAGTCTCTTTTTAAAATTTAAAAAAAAAAAATTGAAAAAGATAGGTACTCAACCATTGTAAAGTAACCTAAACAGACTTAAAAATATAAAGGCATTTTAAGTGCAAATAATTTGCAACAGAAATCGTTTCGCAGAATTTAATACCCAAATCCAAATTGCTAGCAGAAGTGCCAACTGTAAATTCTTTACCCCATTGAACCGCTTTGAATTTCGTATCTCAGTTTGACCGATATTTCGCTTAATTTCTTTCCGATCATACGCTTGGTGAATAGCGTGGATTGAGCTCGAATACGCAAGCTGCAGAGTATAAAGACCTCGATGGAAGGGCGTTCGAAACAGGCCATTACGTGCCATTAGGGTTTTTGAAAGTTCGAGAGCTTTTGGCTTTCGGAAATGCAACCTAGATTGCATTTTGCAACGTTTTCAAGCTAAAAATGGGGTTGCTACAATTTTGAAAAGTAACATTCTTATTTTTGGCAACATTTATTATAGTGGTATTTATGAAGTACCTAAATAGTATGGATTTACATAAAAAATGCCCAAAAATAGTAATATTTTGATCTATTCTTGATCCACTTACCTTCTGCGACGCATCGCACTTCAAGCACGGTCTTGTCTCTGACGGGCACCCACGTGTTACCCGCGTCCAGGCGCCTCCCATCCACTGCCAGATACACGGAACGAACTGGTTCTGTTGACAAAATGATAATTGCTCACTCTTACAGTGGTACATAAACATATAACTATGATAGACTCAAATACTATACAAAAGCAACCAGTAGCAAGAAATAACACTGAACATTACCAGCCATTTGTGTAAGGCCTAAAGTAAATAAAAAAATATTGTTTTTTTTTTAATTTACGCCGAAGATTTTCTTTGGAGCAATAGACTCGTAGATCCAAAAATTTGCAACAATTGTTACAGTTGAGGTCAATAATATAATACCTGCAAAACTTTATCATTTGCATGTAAGGCGATACTACGCATAACACGTTATTGCACCTACTTACCGTATATGAGTAGTCGTGTGGGCTCGCCAGTGACAGTTCGGCCGGTTCGGTCCCGGCCCGCGCAGCGCCACCTGGCGGCGTGGCCGCGAGACGCGCGCGGGATCTCCACCGCGTCGCCTTCGCGCCACGCGGATTCCCCGCCGCCGGGGGAAGAGGGGAGGTTGACTTGCTAGATAATGAGACAAGTGATAGGCATAGACAATGTTCAATGTATGCCATAAAGTTTGATACTGTCATATTATGAAAGACATCATAAATAGAGTAGTACAATGAATGTCTTCGGCAAACCTATTTCTTGTATTCACTTGAAAAACAAAATCTTGCCGCTTAAGTATTTCAAATGTAATCGTTGTATTAGGTAAATATTTATGCATTTATCGTGTATCAAATTACAGATTCTTGATACAATAACATTTTCTACAACGTTGGCTGAAATTCTTAAGACTGCAGATCTTTCTGCAGATGCAAAATTCTTGAAGGCAAATGCCTTGAAAATTAAAAATATTGCTAACTGTAGTTAGCAATATATTGCCTTATATTTGCCTTTGCCTGTGGCTTCGTCTGCGTAGAATTAAGTTTTAAAAACTCCACTGGCAATCTCTGTTTTTCTGGTATAATACTATTACTACTACTAAAATTTTAGCCATGCAAAAAATCACGTCGATTTATTGCTCCATTGCAGCACGATAGAAAGAAAAACATACAAACACACTTTCGCATTTACAGTATTAGTGAATATTTCCGCTTCAATAAATAATTTATTGTAAGTAGCGAGGTAAGCCGCTTCCAGTTTCGAAGAAATGTATTGAAATTCTCACCAGCCGCCGCCGGGGGTTCCCGTACATATTAATTACCTCTTACCGCTGCACACTACCCGGCCAGAATGCTAATTAATTTCTTCCTCATTTTATAAATAACTTATCCATAACCAATTTCCTACTATGTTTTACAGCAAAATTAACAATGTATTTTATGAAACTAACGTGTATCCATAATTTAAAATGTCATTTGTACAGGGACACTGATTCCAGTGTTAATCATAAATTAAGCTAGCTGATTACTATTACAGACTATCTATCTCTGTGCCTTTCAGCCAAATCAGTTCAGTTGTTGCGACGTGATTGAGTAACAAACATCCATCAATCCATTCATCCATACACCCAAACTTTCGAGTTTATAATATCCTGCAGGCGCTCACCTCACTGTCCTTGTACCAGCGCAGGTTGGTGACGTTGAAGAGGTCGCAGGCGATGCTCCACAAGCAGCTCCTTCTCCTGCTTCGGAGGAGAAAGAAGAAGAAAACTCAGATGCTCACCTCACTGTCCTTGTACCAGCGCAGGTTGGTGACGTTGACGAGGTCGCAGGCGATGCTCCACAAACAGCTCCTTCTCCTGCTTCGGAGGAGAAAGAAGAAGAAAGCTCAGGCGCTCACCTCACTGTCCTTGTACCAGCGCAGGTTGGTGACGTTGACGAGGTCGCAGGCGATGCGCGCGCGCGCGTGCGGCTCCACCAGCAGCTCCTTCTCCTGTTTAAGAGGCTGCACGGACAATACAGAAGTTAAAGATATCTTGAATTGCGCTAGGAAAGTTGTAGCTTACGTGAAATACCTACACTATATTTCCGTTTTGCTTTAAACAATTTCACAGAGATTTTTTCCAGATTTATTTTGCTTTAGTGTATGTAGAAAAAGATAACACTAATGCTATCTCTTGCAACATACGAGAAAAAAGACGTATTGATATTGCTATCCTGCTCATATTCTTGCTTTAAATCAAAACCATGGTAGCTTCTTAACTTTGAGTTTGCAGCCTACAGCTGGCGCGTTGTCGTGATGTAATTAATTGGTTTGGTTGAGACGACGGTGACGACGCGCTGGAGCCCAGGGCTGCCACACTAAGATATTTGCTGCACGTTGTTTCGAATAATTAGATATTAAGCGTTGTAGAGTCAAATGCCTCTGCACCTTTACTGTCTCATTCCTCTAGTGGTTAGCATGTTTGACTGTAAAAGACGAGTTCTGACGAGTGTAAAAGGCGTTTGAAGCCGGTTCTGTAAAATGAATTTTTATTGAGCTGTATGTTTTTCCAAATAAATTAAAAAAGAAAGGCACGCACGGCGGCCGGCAGCCCTGCGCCGCTCGCGCGGGTTCGTTACGCAACATTATATTTTAATGCGGAGCCTCCTTTTTCTTACGCAGCGAAATTATATTGTATTTTCGTTGGTAAATACTCTACGCTGTTTACCAAATGTACATTTGGCCCAACCAAAAGCTGGGTACAACATAATATCAAATCATCAATCTGAGTTTTCAAATACAACAACAAAAATAAAATTTTGAGAATTCGAAGTTCCAAATATACTGATATTTACTCATCCCCTAAGGCTGCTAGCGTTTGATGCCTAAGAAGTTTGGCTCAATCGGTGAGCAAGAAAAAAGTTTAAAGACTGTAACCTGACTACGAAAAATTAGATATAATTAGGTATACGGCATCTGA
This sequence comes from Hipparchia sbordonii, assembly GCA_038048805.1. Classification (NCBI taxonomy): domain Eukaryota; kingdom Metazoa; phylum Arthropoda; class Insecta; order Lepidoptera; family Nymphalidae; genus Hipparchia; species Hipparchia sbordonii. Next base: position 69,667 of record CM076117.1, on the reverse strand, counting down.
ATATTGATTTTTTCGTATAAAAATTGTTTACCTGTCAAACTGTTAATCAATTTGTTCTTATAGTACGAATTGATTGATAGCTTAACACCTCATCCGTCAACATCGGCTTAGTATTTTAGGCGCTACAGTAGAAGATACCTAAAAGACATACGTACACACATAATCTGCTAAAATCATAACGCTTTCTTCACTGTAAAAGATTTCAGCTACGCATCAACTCACTGTAGGTTTGCTAAACTGCAAAGCACTCGAAGTCTACAAATCTCTACAAATGTATAGAGACGGCGGATTTAATTATGCCCTGTCTTGTCGCTTCTGCGGTCTGCGGCAAACTCGCGGCACTGTGTTGGCGGAACAAATTGTTCCGTGTTGTTCCGATCCTGATTTTGAACATTTATATTTCAAATAAAGCGTGTATTTGAACAAACATAGGAAAAGGGATTCCTTCCGAGTTACTTAAATATGAGTATTTATTTCACATTTCACTTTCATGACAAAGGAATTGAAACTTTACACACGTTCTTTTGTTTTATTTTATTTCATGACAAAATAGTCCTTGACTAAGATGGTAGCGGATTAACTCGGAAGGGGTATAGCAGTGTAAATTCAACCCACACCCCTAATCGGTTTCTACACGCCATCGTGCCGGAACGCTGAATCGCTTGGGGGCATGTCTTTGACGGTAGGGTGGTAACTAGCCACGGCCAAAGCCTCCCAACAGACAAAACTCTTCTCTCGCTTTCGCACCAGCACCTGGTTTCACGGCCAAATGTGGGGGGAGTTACCTGAGGAGGCGCCGCTGCCACCCGGTCCCGCCGCGCCTCCCGCATCTGCTCGCGCGGCTCGTCGCGCAGCGCGGGCGCGGGCCGGATGACGAAGGCGTCGACGCGCGACGACGCGCGCAGGCCGGGCGCGGCGCCCGCGTCGCCGATGGCGTCCCGCACCGCGCCGCGGATGTTGAGGATCGTGTCGCCCGTCTTGACGCGACGCGACTGCGGCAATAGATGAACTACGTACTACGCGTTTACTTCGAGTTGGCCGTACCGCATCTCAAGTTAGAACCGCTCAGTTCAGATAGCAACGTACTGCTCGCGATTGTCACTACCAAATTTTTTAAATTAGTAAAAAAGGGAACGTTTTGCTTAGCCAGACTATTTGTTACTTTAATTATTTACTTAATGACTTTCTTTCAAGCGAAAAAATTAAAAATCAATTATGAACTTACAACGATGAAACTAGATGGCGCTGTACGATTCACAACAACATTTAAAGCACAATCGCGCTACAACACGCGATCCTACCTCGCGATAATGAAATAATAATTTACTAGATGGTCATCAATAAAATTTTAAACTTTTTTAATACTGTATATTTTATTGTAAACTTTAAATTTTTCAAAATCATTTTCGTACTAGATGATACCCGCGATTTCGTCCGCGTGGATTAAGGTTTTAAAAATTCCGCGGAATGTCTTTAATTTTCCAGGTTAAAATGTGCATATGTGTTAATCCAAATTTCACTCCAAATTTCAGCAAACGCGTTCATTGTGGCGTGAAAGAATAACAAACACACACAAAGAGTAACAGATACACATACACATATACAAACTTTCGACTTTATAACATAAGTGTGATGTGATTAAACTCCACCACGCCAAATGCAGATTAGTAGATGTCACACACCCTTGAGAACATAATGGTGAACTCTCGATGTTTTCCGTTAGAGTAAGTGATATTCATTTTCCTTACCTTGGACGGCTTATCCCACTCTGTACTGCTCCTTTTCTTCCGATCTAAATTCTCTTCAGTAACATACGCCTCGCTTAAATCATCTTCAGTTAGGGACGCTTTAGTTACATTATCTATATTAGATTCATCAGCCGATCTCTTATTCTCGGAATCTACTCTAGCTTCTTCGGCCATCAAAATTCTATTCAACTCATCAACATTCGACCCTGGGGCGACTATAAAAGCACTATCTGAATTAAAATCTTCATTTTCCAACAATCCGTTAGTAGTTTGACTAATATCTAAATTTTTTTCATTTCGTTCCGCTTTTAAAATATGAGGAACATTTTGTATATCGTTCCCTTCACTTATTACATCAGTTTCAAATAGATTAGCTTTATTATCATCTATAATCTTAATATCTACATCTTCGAAAGTTTCTGGTTCTGTTATTTCAACATTATTAACATTTCTGTCTTTTCTATTTAAACTAGAGTCTTTAGGAAAAGTTTCATCAGAATCTACAGTTTTATCTTTTGATTCGCTGAGGTTTTCAAGAACAGTTTCATCTGGAGTAACAAGTATACTGCTATCTTCAATACTGGTTTCAGTTTCATCATAATTTACTCCAGTAACTTCGTTTACGTCCGTATTATCAATGGAATCTTCATCAAAATCGTTCGTGTCGAAGAACGGTTGGAAGTCTTTGGAGTCAGGGTTGAGAGGGCTTAAGTTACTTGTTTCGTCGTTGTCGTTGATTCCTTCGTTGAAAGTTTCAGTGCTTTCGCGAGTTCCAGGGGTGTAGCGTAGTGGGGGGTAGAGGGGAGCGTCTCGCAACAGCTCCGCCGCGTCGAGGGGGGGGCGCTTGGAGCTACTCCTCTCGGAGCGAACGGGGAGGAAGCCTGGCGACAAACACGATAATTAGTTTCTAGTTTTATTAAGTTTAATTGCTGAGCGGAACAGCTATTAGCTGGGAGGGGAAATATTTTCCGTGCGATTGGGTGGGCTTTAAACATAGACTTATTATGGCTGACATACATTTCATCCAACAAAATCAATGAGTTATCACGGGATTTTTAAGAACAAAATCAACGCGGACGAAGTCGCAGGCATCAGCTAGTATTGAATAATGCGAAAATGTGATTATTTATTACTTTATCCTTTAATCAATCAGCCACCGAGCAATGGATTGGCTTAATTTGTTGCATGGAAAAGGTGGAGTACTTAGAAAGTGAAGTGAAGATAAGGAGTGAAGTACTTTTCATCCAGGAAAAGCCGAAGATTTCAAAATATGATAATAATACACTTTCGCTTTTTATGTACTTATTTAATTAATCATGAACTTCCCTCGGGCGGGCCCTAGCAGAATACCAGCGTTGTGGTTACATATTTGTATCCACAGCATTGAGCTGAGCTAGGACCCTTTCATTGGCATGATACATAGTAGATAACTACTAGTCGAGTTATATTTTAAGAAATTGTAATGTGTAAGTTTTAAGTGTACCTATTTCATTTGTATTTATCCATGTCAATGAATAAACGATATTCTATTCTATTCTATTCTATTCTACATGTACGGGAAAAGTTGTGGGTGAAAACTAGTTAGTGAGTAAAGATAATATTCATCTGCACTAACACCAAAGTCTTATCCCTGACTCGGCGCGCGAAGAGGGCAATCCCGCTTATAAATAATTCCACGTCCTCAAGATTAAGAGGTTTTAAAGACGGGTTTTTAAATTGTGGAGGAAAGAGGTCGGAGCTTTAGGAGCGATCGCCGGACCTCTTTTGAAAAGCTTCAGCTTTAGGCCTCACGCTGCTGAGACTTTTTTACAGTTATAATTCTCGTTTTAAATTGATTAAGATTTTTAGAAAAGATAAAATATTTTTTTTATTGATTTGAAATTAGTTAACGTGTAAAGAATTTATTCTGAAATGAACATGTTTTTCACTTAGGTAAAGGAAACTTAAAATTATAAAGTTATTCGAACAGACACAATAATATGAAAAAAAATTGCGACTCCTTATAAACTAATAATGAGTAACGACTACCTACAAGTATTTTGATAGTACTTTTTTTTAGTTCATTTTTTTTAAGTCAAAAACGTCTTTTAATCTCCTTAGGCAGACCATTTTATAGAAGAGCTCTTTCAAATTGTTTTAAAAGCTAGTTAAGTATGAATTTTTTAAAAATAGGTAAATTGTTGGTACCTAAGTAAGCGTTTAAAAGGAAACAAAGCAAAACAGATTAATTAAGACAGTGGACTCCGCTTTTGTTACAACTTGGAACATAAAATCATGTTTCCATTTTATGACCGCTTGTACCACAGAGCCCCCCACCCGGCCTCTTTGCCCTCCCCTCCCCCTTTTTGATGACTTACACTAATTGTGAAATCCTGCACAAAATGAGAGCTTAATTTGGGACCCTTAACTACTCACCCTTCATCCTTAAACAGAAATTTTCTCGCAATATCCAAAATTAATAGATTTGTGCATAAAGAATTCTGTATAAAGAACAACGCATTTTACCCTCTTAGGGGTTGAATTTTCTAAAATCATTTCTAAGCGGGTGTCATAAGTCCTAATAGCTATCTGTATGCTGATTCGTCCAGCGGTATAGATCAGTCAGTCAGTCACTTTTGCGTTTTATATGTTTAATAATTATTATAAATAAATAAAAAATTAGAATTTAGAATTCGATGATGATGATAATAAAATCATTTGTTAGGCCGACGAACAGTTTTCTATATCAGATTTGTATTTTATACACACATAATCATAATGGTAATAATAATAATTGCTTACTAAAACATAAAGCTATAGTTCCTATCCTAAGGCGCCGTAGCCTCAGAAGAGCCATTTTATAAATCAGAAACACCGTCTCTGATGCGTAGCCTCGAGTGGTCTAGGTATGTATATCTATAGAGTATAGAGATTCTAATCAGCACTCAATTCGAGGTTGCTTATTGTGTACCAAACTCGATTCCCCCTTCCATACTCCGTCCTTTGAAAGTTCAAAGTGTTAAATTGAAATCAAGTTTCTTCTACAAATTGCCAGCGAAATTCCACAGAACCTTTCCGTGCAGATTTCCTGTCGAACTGATTTAATGAACTAAAGATGGTCCCCGATATTGTGATCTATATAACAGTTTGTGACACGTTCAAATGCTAGAGATAAGCTTTATTAGAAATTCCACCGTCAACCAATCTAACGTCAAAACTAACAATGCTATGATGTTGTACACCTAATATAAACAATGCTAAAATAATTCAAATCGATTTACGTATGCAACGTTGCAGCAGTGATAGTTTAGTGGTTAGGATGCGGTCTCCTGTTGGGGGGTCGCAAGTTCGCTCCCGGACACGCACCTCGTAACTTTTGAGAGTTATGTGCCGTGCCTCGTAGAGCACGTTAAGTCGTCGGTCCTGCGCCTGATCTCTCTCCAGATTTCCGTTACATCGGACTATGAGAGTGTCGGAATAGAGAGTACAGCTGTGTTTGCGCACGCATCTGTGCACTATAATTTCTCCCACCGCCGCGCGCCGCATTCAGTCGAGCGGAAATTTTTTAAAAAGAAAGAATTTCCTGCGGGATTTTAAAAACCTAACTTCAAGTGAAGACGTGGGGATTTCAGTTAGAGTTAGATTTTTAAAAAGCCAGTAGCAGAGAAAAAGAAACTTGGAGCCAGAATTTTGCCACGTTCCCGTGATAATACGTAGTACCTACGTAGGATCTACGGCGCCGGGACGAGCGACGAGCGACGAGAGACTTCGACGCTGCTAAGTAAGGGCTTAAGTTCTTAGCTTCTTTTACAAATGCTAGTAGGTATTTCTTAACAAATCTCATGATTTTTCTGGCATTTTAGAGTCTATATTTCTGACTTGATTCCAAATCCTTAAAGGAGTATGAAGTATGAATGAATAATAAATTATAATTTTTTTTTTTGTTTTATTTTTTTTAATAATAATTCCAGTTCAGCCGGAGCCAAATGAAACTGTATTTGTTTGATAAAATTATTAATTAGAATATAATATGGACTCCTTAAAGCTTGGGATTGTCGGATTCATATCGAACTTATAATCATAACAGTATACGTCGAGTAAAAATTGACAAAAAAAATAATGGCTAATTATGGCTACTGTTTTAAATTTTCACAACAAACACCTACTTTAGACCTTGATCAGCAACATTCCATTAGAATTTCTTTTGATATTAATTCCAGTTAGAAGTATCTAACTGGAATATTAACTAACTACATACTAAATAACTGTATTAGGTTAGTAAAGCTAAATCAAAACTCAAGCAAAAGTAACTCGTCCTTACGAAATCGGATAAAGGAACCTTGCTTATTTGTATACTAGCTTTTGCCCGCAGCTTCGCTTACGTTATACCTATTTGATTTTTCAACCCACTATTTTACCCCCTTAGGGATTGAATTTTCAAAAATCTTTTTTTATCGGATGTCTGTATACCAAATTTCAGCCTGCTCTGTCCAGTGATTTGAGCTGTGCGTTGATAGATCACTCAGTCAGTCAGTCACTTTTTCCTTTTATACATATATATTCAGATTTATAAAATTGTAGGAAAATACTAGTATAACAATGGGATGAGCCGGCAGCAAAAGTTCACTTATTCTCAACAAGAGGACGTCTAAAAGACTCGTGCCAAGATTCCAGCATTCTGCGCGTAATTCCAGAAAGTTCCACGTATCCGTTTCGGAGGATTACCCGCGAATGTTTGCTCTCTTAAAATTCCACCATCGTTCGACTGTATCAACTATTCTGCCTTTTCTGTCGGTCTGTCCGTAGTTTTTGTTTCTGTAGAGTCGTTGACCGGCCAATTTACTTTACTTACAGGGGTGACCTAGTTGCCCATCTAATGCTGAGATCTCTGGAGTACGCTTTGGCTTAGCTCAGACTTAAGATAGAGTTAAAACGAGACATAAATATGCTCCGACATAAATCTCGTTTTAACTCTGTTTTGAACATGAGCAGAGTGAGAGTCTGCTAGTGAGAAGGAGCCACACTTTCATGTCACCTTTACCTGCTAGTGGCATTGATATATATTTCCATTGGTATAGTTGAGGACCGGGAGAGTGATATATGCTACTTTTTATCCCGGAAAATCAGAATTCCCGCGGGATTTAAAAAATATATATTCTTGTTTACATTAACTTGCGGAAATATCAAACGTATGAAGTAGTAGGCATGTCAGTGTTCACACACAAGTCGCGCGCGGTTCTATACAACAATAGCCGCGCCCGCGCTTTGTATGTGATCACTTAATCCACGCGGACGAAGTCGCGGGCCTCCGTTAGTCTTATATAATATGTAAAGATAAAAATAAATCAAAATAAACTCATCCAGTGTCAACTCCTGCAAACGATGCTCATTAATATTTGAGTGGAGGACTCCAAGTGGCCGCCGCCGGCCGCGCCGCGTCTCGAGCGACTCTCGGTAAATAAGGGCTCATTAAACAAGATGACGTTTTCATCGTTGCATTCATCATTTTACCTTAACTTGTATTTTCGAGAATATACCTTAACTTGTCTAACATAAATCCTTACTAATCCTACTAATATGTACCTATTACAAATGTGAAAGTTTGGATGGATGGATGTTTGTTACTCAATCACGCCGCAACAATTAAACCGATTTGGCAGTTTGGCACAGAGATAGATTAGAGTCTGGAATAACACATACAATTACTTTTTTCTGGAAAATAAGAGAGTTCCCGTGGGAATTATAAAACTTCAATCTATGCCAACGAAGTCGCGGATATCAACTAGTATTATAAATGTGAAAGTGTGTTTCTTTATTAGTTTGTTAGTCTGTCTTTCAATCACATAGCGACGCAGGAACGGATCGATTTAATTTATTGTATGGCTAAGCTTCCTTTAGCGGAAAAACAGAGGGTTTCCGCGGAATTTTTTAAAATTCCACACGAACAAAAGCTAGTCTTTAATTAATTGTGATTGGACAGAAACAAAAATTAATAATTATATTTATTTAATATTAACTGACATGTTGATCGAAACAATTTACCCGAATCAATCGGAAACATCCATGCAATAATAAATTATGTGCATTAACATCAATAACTAGAACGCGAAAGTAGTTCACGAATAAAAAGTTCACAGAAGCAAAAATGTCGTCTTTCAGTTTTCTACCGACCGGATCTTTGCGAGGAAAAATACAAGTTCCAAAGTTGTATTTCGAGACATTTTAAAGCCAAAACTGCAAAGTTTCGCGAAAGTGCTTGATTTGCACTTCTCTCCACCGCACTACACCGCACTACACTACACTACCAACTCGCCGCAACTTTGTAGTTTGCGCGGCCGCGGCGCAGCGAACTTTCCTCACTAGGTACCTACGAATTTATTTTCAAATAACGTTCAGATATATTTTTTATTGAGTTTAAAAAGTATTCTCATCCTTAATAAAGAAGTTCAATTTAGATTTTAAAAGAAACGTCGTCGTCTTACCCTACGTTTCTGTGTGACTGAAGGAAACCCCCACAAACATACACACTTTCGCATCGCACTAATATTATAAAGGCAAAAGTATGTAGGTATGTGTCGGTGTGTATGTTTGTCACTCCTTAGATCCAGGCCTTATCCCGTGAGAGTACAAAAAATTATATGGATTGGGCTGAATTTGAATCAAAACAACCTCTGAACTCCCCGCTTCAATTAGTTACTCAAAGTTGTATGGAACCCCTTCCAACAAACCACGGCGCATTAGCATCAGCGTTTCACGTCGTAACAATTTGCGGTCGAACTTATCATTTCGAGCCCTTTTATTTGCTTCTGGGTAAAGCTCATTTTCGCGTGAATTATTCGAGCCAATATCGCTAACAGTGTTCATTATGCCTCTATTAGGGATCGTCAATCGTCATTGTTTCCTTCTTGTTGTTCATTCGTTAGATTTATTGTTTCGGTTTTGTCATCTGCATTGCTTAATTTGATTTCCAGTAAATAAATACAGCAATTACAGCCTTGTACTTGACTTCAGCCTACTTTTCAGAGGGTTCCAAGGTTTCGGAGTTCGATCCCACTTCAAACTTCTCGGAGCTATATGCGTTTTAAGCAATTGAATTTAATTAAGCACTTACTGTAACGATAAATAAATTTAAAACAAATTTTGCAGGAATTTTATTTTATTTTACTTTGCAGGTGAAAGAAAATATCACGAAGAAACTCGCGTGCCTGGGAGTTCTTTATAATATTCTCGAAGGTATATTGCTGACTCTGCTTATGTAAGTACACCTAGTCAGCGTGGTGGCTTCAGCCGTACCGTGTAGTGGGCCGGCGATGAGTTGAGTTCATGAACTGAATACAGTTTTAGTTCCGTACTTTGGATGCTATGCTCGTAGTTTGACTACGTGATCCAAACGGAAATAAGGAGATAGTAGAAGAACTAGAGTAACATAGCTCAAACAGTTGCGACGCTGAAATGGCAAGGAATGGGGAATACAGTTCGAAGAATCTGGAAGAACCAAAAGAAGCTGCGAACCTAAGATGCTGGAGTAGCGACCTCGTATCGGAAAGCAAATGTGTTTGCACTCTCCACTAGCTAGACGGCATCAAACGAGTTTCAGGAAGTCACTGGATCCAACTGGTGCAAGATCACACCACATCAACCAAAAATACTATTACCATTTAGTGAAATACATGATGCTATTTCAGACATGTGGAAGACTACTGCTGAAGAAATAATGGTGATTGCTGCCAAACAAAACTTGAAGCAGCAAAATTTCGTGGTGATGTAAACAATGCAAGTGTTGCAATGATGCCAGTCGAGGGAGATGCTTGTTGCGGTAATCGCTCCTACAAAAATAATTATTCTGCTCCGTCTGGTGTTGCTGTCATTATTGGGGAGCATAGTGGTAAAGTGCTACAGATCGGGGTTCAAAATAAATATTTTACCCCCAAGCAAATAAAAAAAGCCAGCCCGCAAGTGCACAAAAAATCATTCGGGATCGTCTACCAGTATGGAGCTTGCCATATTAGTTGAAGGATTTAAGAATTCCATAAAAGAACGGATTTTTAAACTTATAGAGATTCAACTACATACAAAAGTGAGTGGACATTTATCAGTTGAAGATGACGCCCACGACACATCAATAATTAATTTGGAGTTACTGAAAACAATGTTATTTTAAATCGTTAACGTAATCATAAAACTCCCTTCTTTTTTCAAAGTTGATTAATGAGGTGGTTTTCTTTTTTTTCAATTTAATGGAATCGTCAATTTTTAAAAGAGCCTCCTCTTTATTTGAAGTTCGTTAATAAATCTGTTTTCATCCACGTCATAGCTTTTAAACGCCAAATGTCCGCTCCAGTAGCTCCAGCCCGGAATGCCAGGCCTCCCTGTAATCGCAGGGCATTAAGCGTTGGCGTTCCACGTCGCGACAATTTGCGGTCCGACCTCATCATTCAGAGCTCCTTTATTGTCATTGTGATAAAGCACAATTTGGTCTGCATTTGTTACGTCTAATGTCACTAACGACTACTATTATGTTTGTAATAGAGATCATTATTGCGTGCTTTTAGTTTGTTGATAGGACCTATTACGTAGCTGTTACCTTAGATACTTTTATAAGGGTACTCAATGCACAAAGTACTTAGTTTGCTTCCATGACTTTACGGGACGTCCGATCGAGACCTCTTATAAACAGTTCCTTTTGTCCTGGAATAATTTTTTTTTCTATGCAGAAAATCCTCAGAACTCCGGTTTTTTAAATTGTTTTTTCGTTAAATAATACATAATTTTCAGGCTTATTTTATTTTCCATTTGTTTTATTATTGAGCAAGGAAGGCCTTCTCTTGGTCACTAATTTTAAATGTATACAAAAGTGACCAAAGCATATTAAATTAAAGACGTATTCGAATTCCCCTGAAAGTAAATAATCCTTTATTGAAGATCTTAAAAACACACTGATGGCCGTTCCGAAAGGCACCTTTAAAATTAATGCAAATCTCCAAAAAGAGCTTTAGCTAAATAAACGTATTTCTGTTTATTCCAACCGTAACCCTTATTACAAATATTTTAAAAACCAATTTGGCCTTATTCAATTTCGCAATTACTTATCCTCCGAATTCTTGTTATTATTTTCTAGTCGTTTCACTGAGAACGTTTATTTATCAAACCGAGCCAACGATGTGAAGAAATTAACGTAAATGGAAATTAAATTTATTTTTCCAAACACGAATAATACCAGACCTTTACATTCATACGAATTATTATTATTAGAAGCGAATCCACATTTATAAAGTTTGGACTCATCATCTCAAACGATACACGTCCACTGTTGAAGGCCATTTCTCATCCCCCAGGCCCCAGGCACCCCAACATCCAATGGTTCTTTGAGGGGGTTCACTGCCACTTCAGTTTTGTACTTTTATGACTCTGCTAAGCTTTAACGTGAGCAGTTTTGTCAGTTTTTGACGCACATCAAAGCACAGAAACCTCTAATCTTTGTTTAGACTGCACCTTCGTATAATCTATATTTTTTTTTTCAGCTATTTTAAAAGTGATTTCTCGCAGAAAGGAAGGACGCACTAAGCCCAACACATAGAATGGTGTCACCACACTTATAATGAACTATGAAGGCGTGCCACGAGTGAAAAACCAAACTTAATAACATACTTACAGTACTTTGGTTATGCGTTTCTTTGAAAAGTTTTCTGTGATTCTGTTTACCTTTTAAAGACAAGTTAGGAAAAATAGACTGTAGATCAGTTGCATACACGTTAGCAAACAATCCATACAGTAAAATAGCCTGACGAGCAAAAATTATTGAATGTCTAGTCTATAGAAGTGATGTTCTTTTGATGGTTGGTCTCAAAATTTTGGATTCTCGAGTCAATTGCGATACGCAACAAGAGTATTCCGAATCTGCTGGATAAATGAATTATGTAAAGCTCTGCATCGCTCGCAATAAATCCAATGCAAACGTTTGCGAAACAAATACGACGCAACAACAATTAAATCAGTACTGTTCCAGTGTACCAGCTCCTCCCGCTCCTGCGGCAAACAGCGTACAATTTATATTATTTGCTCGCCTTTGTTAGGAATTATTTGGAGGCCTGAAGTACGCCTACGCATAGTAGGTACAAAGATAATAGATTGCTAGAGCTCGGGTACCCATTTTATATAACTAATGTACAAATGTATTATTTAATTTAGCCCCACGGTTAAAGGTGCAGCCTGAAAACTGAAAGGTCGCACGTTTGAACCTCATTCATTGCACTATTGTTGTACCCACTCCTAGCACAAGCTTTTCGATTATTTGGAGGGGGTGGTAGGCTATTAGTCGACTTCAGCTTGGTTATATAGTATTTTTGTTTGCTACAGCATATGACTGATATTATACCTATTATCTTTATACCTTTTCATGTTAAGCCGTTTTTGAGAGAGACCGTGGCACAGAAGAAATTTAAAAACAGCGATTATTCTAATTAGAAATTTTTGAAGTAAAATTAAACAAAAAAATTTTGCTTAGTGTAAAAACTTAAAAATTTACTTATTCAGCAGTAACGATTTATCCTTATTCCTATAGATTTTGGTTCCAAAATAAATGCTTTATCTTTCTTTGTTGCACAGTAAAACCTGTATACATAACAATAAATACAGTGTAAGCTACGCCTTTGCTACGCGGCGCTACGGCCGCGGCAGTACGTCTCCCGTTTTACGAGGTTCAATCGAGTTAAGACACCATAAAGAGGGGATCACTCCGAGAGCGACCCCTCGCCTCGCTGAGCCTCCGAACGGTTTCCAGTTATTTATATTTGACTACGGGTCAGCTGACTATAATATTATGACTTACACAGCGTACCTTGTGTTTTTACATTCCCTAGGTTATTTATTATTGCTTTATAGTTAGTACCACTGTCAGATACAATAACTTAGGTAAACCCTCTACATGCATGATGCGGTTCTAATAGATGGCGAGTCGAGTAAAGATAAAATATGTTGTAAATTGTAATGTATTAACTGTAAATACCTTTTATATTAAATTATAAAAGGAAAAGGTGACTGATTGACTAATAGATCTATTAACGCACAGGTCAAACCACTGGACGGATCGGGCTAAAAGGCACACAGATAGTATGACGCAAGAATCCGCTAAGGAAGGATTTTTGAAAATTCAGCCTCTAAGGGGATAAAATAGGGGTTCAAGAAATCGATCATGCACATCATATTTTGAACAAAATACTCAACAAAAGCAAAAGTGATCAAAAGAATAACATTTAGTTTTATCAAAATTTTTGAAACGAATGTTTTTTTTCCAGTTATGTAAATGTCTGAGGGACGGGAGAGTAAGCTGCGGGACGGTCGCGACTGTTTTAATATTAAACAGCCCACCTCACTAATGATGGTAAAACAACTTGTTTGGGGCCGCTTTTTGAGGATTGTATATTCGCTTGAATATACAATCCGTTCAAAGCGGTGTTTGAGTGTTTCAAAGGCATTAGTGCCAGAAATAAAATAATACTTGAAAGTAAATTAACCATTGTAAAAAGATCTCTGCTAGCTTTGGATGACTGGCTTATGACTTAGTTTTTACGGACAGAATTGATAAGACAAATGAGAGGTTGTAATGAAAATCGTAATACACTCTAAAAATAATAAGGGGTTAAATGAAAAAAATAGCCAAGCTGATACTTCATAGTATCGAATATAAGTCTAACCAAATAAAACTAATTCGATTTGTACTTGTAACGAGTAGATATTAGGCAAAGGCAACCCTAGAGGCACACTTAAAATGGAAATTCACGTAAATTTGAAATTTATAGAGAAAGAAGAATTTATTTGAGGAACAAAACTCATATCAATCACATGGGTTAAGTCTGAAATCTAAAATATAGATTTATATTTTGTACAGCAGTGTTACATCTGAAAAAAGTAAGTCATTCAATAGACTTTGTAGCCATGTAAAAATTTCAGCCACTTTAAAAAAAAGTATAAGCATAATGCTCGCCTTTAACGCAGAGCAATTGTTTTTTTAAACTCAGATAAAGTGTAGTAAAGTCATCAGTGTAATGTTAATGTGCGCCATAACAATAATCACAAAATACACCAAACCTCAATGTAAAGCGAATGTTTCTCAGTAATTACATTCTTTCGCGCCACCGTCTACTTGTTATGCACCCCTGGTGCCCGGGGCATGAATACATAAAGAGATAATTTGTGCTGCAGACGATGCTTAAATCCATTGGCCACTTTTTGACCGAAAATGTTCAAATTGTGAACCCTCCTCTCGTCATATAAAAGCTGGAATTACCCGAACTTCAATAACAATGATTTTAATGCCTGCCTTTTTTATAAAACGCATATTAGCGAGATGAACGTAACTAATATTCCCCTTTCGCCAACAAGTAAGCGTAAATCTTGTACTAGGATTGGATACAATACAACAATACTGAAAAGGGTAAATCGCTGACTTGACGAATTCTAGTCCATCGTCAAACAATCATCTGGGATCCCCGAGAAGTCCACCATTATACTCATATTGAGTTTAAGAATTTTGACTACTTTCATAATATTATCTCATAAACATTTAAATCTGACTACAGGTATAAAAATAATTGACCTATTAGAACATACATTAGAAACCTGGCAACGGGTGGGGATTGAACCTGCGACCATTTAGTTTTCAGTTTGCCATAGACTAAATAGTAAAATAAAGCCTTTATGTAAAGTTACGGAGAGATCAATGACCGAAGTATATATCTCACCAAATAGATTACTTCCTTCTTTCAAAAATAGATCTGAAAGTTATTTGACGTCGAAATAAATTTTGTTCGAAATTCAAAAGTTTTGGGAAATACTACCTTGTTTGTTTCCATTGTGGAAAGAAAGATGACTTCCGTTTGTCGTTTCAATTGCACTATATATTTTGTAGCGAGTGTCACCGAAACAGCTAGAGAAGTTTCGACTTTATTCACTAAAGTTTAAGCTTCAATTTAACTTGTATATCTGTAGTGCCTTTGACTGAACGTAGAAAAATTTAGGCGCCATTAAATTTTGAACTTTGCTGTTGTTCGTTATAAAGTGTATTTTAACTTGAAATTGCTAAAATAAAAATATAAATGCAAGTTGCTAGTAAAAATTAGCTCTCAAGTCAATAAGCTTTAAGGTTTAATTTAGTATGTTAGATGAGTATTACAGTAATAATATTCAACTAGTTCTGGGTTAGCTACTTGTTATTCAGGTGAAGTTCACGTGTAGGGATGTTTTGATGGATTGGATCGATGTTGCTTCTTGACTCACACACGCTACTGGAATTAACTCGCAGTATTTAAAATCGTCGAAGTGGAACCTTAAATGTAACCATCAAGCTAACGTTAACTTTGTGTCATAATATTTACCTATTAAATTAAATATGAAATCATAAAAAAATTCAAATTTTAATTTCAATAGTAAATGACGGATAGCTGAACAAAGAACAAAAGTTTTTTTAGAAATTGTTGTTACATAATAGCCCATATTATGAGTGATATAGGGAGTGTAAAATCACTAACAGATGTTTCACAAAAACCTTCTTCAATTTCTTTTTAATTACCTTTTAGATTTACTCTGAATTCAAGGATACAAGTTGTGCAACATTCGCGTCAGCGTCAGTGGATATATATTATGCAATCTCGAGTATCGGATTCATCAGACTGTAGACTGTACCCTTGTTTACACGACACACATTGTGTCTTCGTGGAACATCGTCAGGCTCTGCGATCACTTCCTGTACAACGTATTAATCTTAGAAGTTATTATAACGACCGGCAGCCGATCTCTATTGTCTGTTTGCACGCGTCCTTACACTTCTATTACGTGCCATGACATGTTACGAAGTTTTGATATTAATTACGTCATAGCAACCAGTTTATAGTAAGGTCACGCTATCGATTTACGAATGTATTCAACGATTGCCATCGATTTGATAGATCATTAATGATTAATTACATATTTAATAAATGATGATTTGACAGTGGCAGAAACGGCAGAAGCAACTCACATCACACTCACTTGTAGTACTATTGGGAAGGAGCCACACTTTCAGGTCACCATTACCTGCTAGTGACATAGGTCGAACTTAATAAAAAAATCAATCTATATGACAGCAAAGATTTTATATTTCACAGTTATGCATTAGTTTAACGTCAGCAGTACCTAGATGATAAAACGGCGGAGCGTAAAGATTTTTTACTCTACAAAATCTTGTCTCCCAACCATGCCTATTAATTTTTTTTTTAACTTTCACGACTGGAAACTTCTCGCTACACTATCTCTTTTTTCACAAAAAAAAACCAATCCCAAATCTGGATAAGTATCACCCGTTTGATATCGATACTTTCTAAGTTAAAAAAAAACTAACTTTGGGGACTCTTGATTTCTTTTTTTTTACTTCTAGTGTTTATTTTCTTGTTTTCTTAAAAAGAGGCAATGTAATAACTAAAAATTGATTTGTAAAATAATCAAATTAGTAGGTACCTACTTGAGCAGTATCTAGCGCAAGCCGGTAGCTCCTGGCTTTGAAACGTCAATAGCCAATGAATCAGTGAACACCAATTACCCTTTGTGGCGAGTACATGCGGCCGCACACCGCACCTGCACCTGCCACCTGCACCTGTCGGCGCCACGGCCCGGCCTTTGTGTTGCATTGCCGTAAAGTGTACACACGTCAAAGTTGAGTTACAAACAATATTCCGGAATAACTAGGGGAATAGCGATATGTAGAACGTGATAGTAAACGACTGAACAGAGACAAAGCTTCGTACAACAGTGCTGAAATAGCTACTCAGCTTTTGGACACTATAAACAGATAAATGTTGATAGCTAGAAAAACTAGAAAAGATGACAGAACCTCCGATATTTGTTACTGTCGATGAGACTGAAATCAAAATCTTAAACGGTTGCTTATTTTCTAGTAATAAATCCAAAAGGAAAACCGTTGCTAAGATGGTATGTGATGAAATCAGACTACACAAACCCTAAAGTAAGGTATAATATCTGATATATTAACAGTATCGAAACGATCTGTACAGTAGATGATCAAAGTTGTCCTAAGGCTCAGAGTCATGTGTATGAACTAGTGCAAGTTATAGGTACAGTAATTAAGTTCGCCGCAGAGGGTTCGGATGCTGCAAAGACTGTGTTAGGTTTCTGTATAATGAACCGCAGAGTCTTGGGGGGACTTACTCCAAGATTTAACAAGGTATCGCGTGATTTACGGCGGTAACAGCTTTGAAGTTGCAAAGCTTTCAGATTCTAGATAGTGCTAAGTCTGTGTAAATCACGACTCGGCTTTAGTTCATCACTCCACTTTATAATAACGTGCATTATAAAGTGGGGTGATGAACTATCGCTTTGAGATTGACTGAAGTAATTATTTAACACTTATAACTCACATTAAAATAAAATTTGACAAGCAAGTTTTTATTTTATTATCATTCATTATATTACTCATATTTCTTGCATTATGTATTATTATATTTATTTTATTTCTTTTTCCCACGTGAGCTTTCCTTTTTTAAAACATATTTTTCTCTAAAAACTTGTGATTAGCTATGTATAATTTTTTCGTGTACTTATTTATCTACTTTCTTTAATTTATTACTGTTAAACTTACTGTTAGATTTTTGAAAAAAAAAAAACACCCTGATGTTAAGTGATTACAGCTGCCCATGAACATTTGTAGCACCTGAGACACCACCAATGCGTTGCCGTCTTTTCAGGAATTTGCCACCATGCCAATTTTTGGGTTCTAAATTATAGCACATGTAAAAATCACGTGAATCTGTTTCGCCGTTGCTGAACAACAACATTCACAACAACATTCTGACAATACAACAAACCAACAAACAAACACAGTTTCCCTATTATAATAGTAGTAGCGATTACCGCACACGCAAGCAATGTTTGAATTGTCTCAGTAGGTTCACTCGATGGCCTGTGGTCGCAATAAGACCGCTGTAATTGTTCAGCGACGCGGCCATTAAGCGCTCTACAGTGCTGCAGCGCTTTATTGCCATTGCCCCCACTGCATCGACACGGAGCGAATAAAGCGCATTGTTACTGTGGGACTCAACTGCACTTGCAATAAAACGAGACTTGGCTAATCTAACTTTACTTGTGAGTTAAATCTAGAGAGGTAAGCTCTACTACCCGTATCTGTGTTACACTAGATCCTCTGAGATTATACTTGCGATGAACATTTTAGGGAATTTAGGCTTGTTTCATCTAAAGATTTCTTTCAAAATTATTTCTAAAAGCTTCAATTTTGTTGGTTTTGTTTTTATATGTAAGAACTAGGGTTCAATTTTTTTTAATACTTAACATGTATGTAATTCCAATTTACATTTTCAACCGGCGAACAAAAAGAGCAAGTCGGGTAAAAATAAGTAGATATGTCAACTCGAGCTGATTTCGACTTATTATCATCAAAATGTCCACTCAGTAGAGTATCTCCACCCACGGCTCAGCGGTAATCAGTATTAATTTTATATTTACTTATAAGTAGGACCTAAATAAATATAATTCAAATTGGATTTCAGGAGTAAAACAAAATAAACGAAATTATCATGTACAGCAATAAAATTTTCAGCGTTGAAATCCGCCATGGGATCATGCGACCCGATAAATTCATAAAAGATAATACACTGCGAGGCAATTATGGTAAAAAGGTTGACCCCGGCCTATCGGCCAGGGAGATCGACCCTCGCAAATGACGGTGCCGCTACCTGTTCTACACGAGTATCGGGGACAGGGCAAATAGGGCATATCGAGCACCTTCATTACAGATTTCCAATAAACCAATAACAAAGACTTGAGGACCCTCATCCTCGAGATCTCCCGTACCTCCTCATACGGACAAAGTTTGATTCTTATTTTAATACCTACAGGTACTAGCATTCGCCCGCAACTTCGTCCGCGTAGAGTTAGGTTTTAAAACCTCCGATTTTCCGGGATGAAAGGTATCCTACGTCACCCTCTCAGTCCACAATTCCTATGCATAAATCACGTCAATCCGTTGCTGCTTACTCACGATTGTTGCGTGATTAAAAGACAAACAAACAACGACGGGTGAAAGGCTAATTGATCTAAGCGACATTTTGTAAAACTTGCAGGAAGACTGATCAAAGTTTTTTTTTAAACTATGAAGACTATCCGATAGTTGTTTTTTTATGATTTTTTTTTTCTGTCTTCCTGCAAGTTTTACAAAATGTCGCTTAGATCAATTAGCCTTTCACCCGTCGATTAATATTAGTAGGATTAATTCCTCCCTAGTGAATCAGAAATGAGGAGATTCATAGGAGTACCAAAATTACTGGCGTAGTTCAGCGAGTCTTTAAAGGCTTACTAGACATGGTTTATCACCTCGTCGACTATTGCGCTTCGGAGCGTTATAGTTCCATGATGATAAGTTTATTTCCATTTTCATAAAAGCATTTTCAAGGAAATAAGAGAGCCTTTTAAAGTTTTTGAAGTATATAACAAAAGTGCAAGTTGCAACATATCGGAAACTAATAAATGTAGTTACTGAGAACAAAGGCGTTGCTGCTGCTGATAACATGGCGGCAACTCGTTTTTTGCCTTTGTTGCCGAGTTGTGCCTTATGAATAGGAAAGTGAACAACGATGTATAGCAAGTAGTACATAATATAATTCAAAGAAAGAGTAAATATATGAAACGTTACATGTAAACGTAACATATTTCATACATAAATAAATTAAATATTCTGTAAATATTTGACGAAGTCGAAAACTTATCGTATTTATTCCGAAATGGAGTTGTTGAATATTTCATTATTGATTCAGAGAAAGCTTCGCGCGCTGATCGCTCGAAAACATTCAGGGATACTCAGGCACAGCGGTCAACACTGTGGTCTTAAAATGACTCTGTTTTGGGTTCGATACCCGGCGAGGAAAATTTTGAAATTGATAATTTCTGAAATGTTTTTGCTGGTGGAAGATTCAGTCATGGCTAGTTACCACCATCCGAGACTTACCGCCAAGCGATTTAGCGTTCCGGTACGATGGTGTGTAGAAACCGTCTAGGGGTATGAGTTTAATTTAAACTGTCTAGTTAGCCCTTTCAAGTTAGCCCGTTACCATCTCAGACTAGATAGTCCATCGAGTGAGATCGCAGTCGAGGGATATCATGATATCAATTTTTTCTTAACTTTAATCCGTACAAAGTGTACAAAGTAATGGACATCAGCTAATTATTTATTTTCATCGCACGGTTTGCGCTAGTGAGGAAAAAAGTTTTCCAAAAAAGGAGAGATACCTGTAGCATACTGGTAATGATGAAGTGTAGCATGTCGATACAGCGCCACTGAGTCAGTTGTGCTCAGACCGCAGACCGAGCAGCACGCTAGTTAAGTTATTTATTTAAGTACTTATCACAGTACTTTTTTTCTTATACACCCTGCATACATGAAGCGAGTCGCGCAGCTGGATTGGAAACGGGCACATAGTTCGAAGAACTGATTGCCAGTAGATAAACCGATAATGTCAGACGAGTCAGAAGAAGCCGTTGGATACAGCGCAAGGCCGAGATCTGTGGAATTTCATACAAGACACCTTGGACGTTTATCGGTTGATACGTGTTTGTGAATTCTACAATTCCTAATATGTTATCTAAGTTATTCACATAGAAATACTTGATCTGCAGTCCAGAGCGAGTAATCCCGAAGGGAATCAGGGCAATAAGTATTCCGCGCTAAGCCGCGACTCGAAGCGCGGAGTAATTATCCGCGCGGAGAGGGATTACCGACTCACGGGCGGCGGACTGATTGCGAGGGTATTATTGAGGATTCCTTTATTGCAAACTAGAAAAATCGAATGAGACCTCTTTGATTTTCCGAGATAAGAACTAGCCTATGTCACTCTCCAGGCCCCTTCGATCCGCAGCTCTGTTGAGGTGTGATCGAAAGACAAACAAACACACTTTCGCTTCTACACATCATATTAGGAAGGATTCATTCATGAGCGAATCCTTTATTGCAAACTATCTGGACCCTAGTGGATTTAGATTCAAAAAATAGATTAGAATAGTTCCATCCAAATAAACTTTTTCAAAGTGCTTTTGAATTGTCTATAAAATAATGTTCAAGCAGAAATTAAACGCCTTAAGAAATGCGACACTATTGGTCCACGTATGTCCGTCATCGTAGTCATCAGTCGTCCAACGTCAAAATATACGTCAAATTGTCATAGTCGTTACTTACATTCGAAATTCTTACGATATACGCACTGTAACTAACTTTTTTAATACAACGTTTAAGACTAATTCACGCAAGAGTTTTATTTCAAACGCAAAATACTTCGAAGAAAATCAAAGCGCCAACAATAATATCACTTGCTTTAATAGTGACGGAAAACATCGTGAAATTGCCTCAGAGGTCTACATTATGATCTTTAAAGTGCGCAGTCTGCCAACCCGCTGGACACCAGCGCGGTGGGCTGTCATTCTGAAGAGAGCGATGTCCACCAGTGCACCAGCGCTGTTTAGAAGAGGTTCTTTCAGATAATGAGTTAAAATCATTTTTTACCGAGTCTTAAGACACGGGAGTAATTACCCGAGCGGCGAGGGATCACTGAAGTGACGCCTGAGCGTCGAGCGCTGAGCCTGCTGATTGTGAGGGTGTTATTGGAGATTTTTTAAAGAACAGGCGAAAAATATTAGACACGGTATTCAATTATAAAAATATTTGAAATAAAAGATTAGAACCAATATCAAGGAAAAAACCGGTTAAATGCGAGATTCGCATACCAAGGGTTTAGTACCAAGAAACCCCGAAAAAACACTTTTCTAGTATTTTTTCGAAGTTTTTTTATTTTTATTATTTGCTGTTATAGTGGCAATATAGAATAAACATAAGTATGGGAGGGAGGCTCTGCGTCTCTGCCATCTATCTAATCATCTATTATATTTTTATTCATTAGTAATTTAGGACTCTCACCTGAAATAATGAATCTCAAAAATTGTGGAAACTTAATTGGCTCCCGTAATAGCATACTGAATTAGCTTTGTTTTTGTAACTTAAGCTGTTTTTTCCTAATAAATAAAAACAAACTACTGTAAAAATCAAATCAGGCTCTTCAGGCTTCAACCCTGAACAAGGCGCTGCGATGGCTTCGGTTCAGTGAAGCAGCCCGCGATCGAGACAAAGCTCTTCAGACGCAAGTGGCCTCACTGGCTGGCTTTCAGTTTTCACTGTCACTCGATCACATCGGTTCTATTAACTTGAGGAGAGCACTTCGTCATGTTCTTATACTAGTGCTGGTGGCTTAGTTTTTTTTTTACTCGATGACAAGATAGTCCTCGACTGCAATCTCACCTGATGGTAAGTGATGATACAGTCTAAGATGGTAGCGGGCTAACTTGGAAAAGGTAGGTATGGCAGTGTACTCATACGCCTAATCGGTTTCTACGCGCCAGCGTGCCGGAACGCTAAATCGCTTGGCGGCACGTCTTTGACGGTAGGGTGGTAACTAGCCACGGCCAAAGCCTCCCACCAGACCTAAGTGATTCAGAGCACGTGCTATATCAACAAAAACTACAGCAGGAACGAGAACACCGATTAGATAGATCGATAGAGATTTTTCTTACGTAAGATATCATTAAGAAATCGTATTTGACAAATATTGGCTAACGACGTTATAGCTTGTGAGGAGGGCAGTAATAACAGTATGTATTGCCGTACAACGTATGTAACGTAATGAAATTTTACGAAGAAAAGCAATAAAGTAAGTAAAATATGTTGTTCACTTGCTGAGAAGCGTTTCCACATCGATTTATCTTAGTTCTGGTCGACGCGCGGGTGTTGCCTGCAATGGTATAATATAAGCAAAGTTGTTCCGACTGTACGGGGGGCATGCTCACGAGAACTTTGTAACACGACCATGTAAATGTACTACGCACTAGATGTGGCGTTACACTCACTTTGTTCAACTGACATGCACTGCAGACCGTGCATTAGTTGTTTGCATTCCTTACACACTCTATGACCAAAATTTCCCGATCATGCTCGCGCGCGATGTATAAGTTTTTTGTTGTGTGCGTTTCTGTGTACATCTATTTCGATGTTGTCAGCCCGATCCGCAGTCTAAAGTTCTAGCACCTAAGTGCTGGCCATAATTTTTGTCAGCGTACTATTTTGTTTATCTATTTTCTTTTTAAACTCGTTTTTTTTCTTGTTTTTAAAGTTTAATTTTCCTTTTCTTTTAGTTTCAATTTATTACTTAAATTCTGTATTTTACTTAATTATTATTATTTTCTCTGTTAGTCTAAATATTTAAAAGCAAAAGGTAACTGACTGACTGATTTATCAACGCGCAGCTCAAACCACTGGACATATCGGGCTGTTTGTCATACAAATAGCTTTTGTGACGTAGGCATCCGCTAACAAAGGGTTTTTGAAAAATCAACCTCCAAGGGGTAAAATAGGAGTTGAAAAATCAAACTTAACGCTAGTATGATATACAGCGTGCAATGTTAAAGGTTGTTTTCTCGTAGCAAAACGATTTGCCTTCAGCAGTATAATCAAAATGTTACGTTGTTACTTAAAAAAAAATGTTTTTGTTTTGAAATAATTAAAAAAAAATATTCACGAACTCGAAAGTGTAAGATACATTAGAAAGACTAGAAAAACGCAGGTACCACTCAAATCGCACGCGCTGCAGGCAACGTGAAGCGCTATTAATAACGTTCAAAGCAAAATAAAGGATACTTAATAAGTATCCATTCACTATTCATAAATTGCTCGTAGCGCACCAACAAAGTTGCATTTATTATGCTAATGAATTCCCGCCAAGGCTTTGTTATCGTTGCATTAATTAACTTTCGATGCTCCGGCATCTCCATCGCGGCTATGTAAACCCTTCCACCGGATACCCGGGTATTGTGGCCACGGATATAAGAAATTAGCTTTCTAAAATACGCTACAATCATGCTATAATTTAAGAAAAATTAAACCGAATTCAATATACCGAAATAACTTGAACATTACTGAACAGAATTTGATGAAATCTTTACTATTTCCTAAGTAAATGTAAGCAAATAAAAACAGAACAAAAATTCGTCAATCATCCCAGATCTCCCGCGCAGATGGCTGTGGAGGGAGTATGTTGAGAGGACATTTTTAGGGTTCCGTACCCGACGGCCGGGACCCTGTTACTTAGCCTCCGTTGTCCGTCCGTCTGTCAGCGAGCTGTAGCTCATGAAAGCATGAACATAAGTGAATAGGTACTTCACAGAATGTTTTAGAAATGCTTATTCAAAATCTACTCAAAGTTTTGAATAATTACTTCACCGCTACCCTTCCCATTATCTTGTCCAGACTCAAAAGTTACTGTAAGTCGTGAGAGCTGAGAAGTGATCTGCGCAGCTTCCGGCGCGAGATGAACTGTTTAATATATTCATGGGCGAGATTAAACAGTCGCCGCTCCCCCGATATTAAACTCGTAATTATTCATTATTGGTTATTGCCTCTTTCTTGCTTCTCTCTTTCTTGCCCCTTGTTCGCCTTTGAATAAATAATATCTCTTCATATAAATTCAGATTTCAATACTTCGTTTTGTGCGTCGATATTAAAATCTGCGGTTTTTATACTCGCTGCGACTCGCTGCGATAAACGTTCAATGAGGAATACTTTGAAAAACATGTTATTGAAATTGAGAAATGTCTTTCACTACGAAAAATTTCACCGCAGTCGATTGCATCATCTAGTGAAGGGCTGGCTTATTTTTTTGCGCGAAGAATTAGCTCGGCTGTACAAATCGAATAAAAATGATTTCAAGGAGACCAGCATAATTTTTTACACAATCCTAGAATTCTTACTAATGTTAAAAATCTGACAGTGGTATTTCGTTCGTACTAAAATCGAGCAGCAACGCCGCAGGATTTACATATTTGCTGCCTCCATACCGCCGCTACCTACCTCTACAACTTAACACATTTTGCCGCCAGTAGAGTATTAAAAATATGAATCTTTTTAATTTCTGTACGACCTAAATAAAAATTTTGAAAATCCCCAAAATTGCCGCCCCTAAAGCCTGCCGCCCTACGCGCCAGCCTACTCAGCCTGCTGGTAAATCCGCCACAGTGCATTATGGAGCATCATTTTCTATGAAAAACGCTCCCTGGTTCGATTTATTTACTCCCAAGTATATGATATCATCTTATAATAGAACTCCATAAAAACAACAACGTACAATGGGCCACACTTGTAGTATGAAAGGAAAGCAATTGGGTTTATTTTTAATACGAGTTGAGTCGCTCTCAGTGTAATGACTTTCAGAAGAAGGGATCTCACCGCTTAGCGAGTTCTGTGAGCCTGGTACATGCTTTTTTTATATCCTTAACGAGCTTTTTCTGTTTTGCTGGGATAAGAGGTAGCCGTCACTTTTTACGTCCCCAACTATATAACTATGCAATCACGTCGTTTATTACAAAAATCCATACTTTCACTCTTATTAGGGATATCCGGGAAAAAAGTAACCAATGTCACTATTCAGGTTCTTAACTACATATTCCATGCAAAAACCATGTCGGTCCATTGCTCAATTGCTGCGTAATTGAAGGAAAAACCAACGAACAAACACAGAGATGTTTGTAACATGAAAATATTGCGTAAATGTATTCACCGCCTTTTTTTATTTTGTTTATTTTATTATTGTGTTTATTTTTATTT
This sequence comes from Hipparchia sbordonii, assembly GCA_038048805.1. Taxonomy (NCBI): domain Eukaryota; kingdom Metazoa; phylum Arthropoda; class Insecta; order Lepidoptera; family Nymphalidae; genus Hipparchia; species Hipparchia sbordonii. Next base: position 44,242 of record CM076117.1, on the reverse strand, counting down.
CCCTCTCCAGGTCGGTCGCCTGGAAGAGATCGCTTAGCGATAAGGCCTCCTATTGTATTCTGTTTTGCTGACTTATGTTATTTCTTGTTTTTGTTTTCACGGTGTACAATCCTCACTTAATATTATAAATGCGAAAGTGCGTCTGTTTGCTTGGTTTGTCCTTCAATCACGCAGCGATGGGGAAACGGGTCGACGTGGTCTTTTGCATGTACCTATCTAGTTGACGACTCGGAGAGTGACATGGCTACGATTTATTCAGGAAAAACCTTCGATCACAGAAAGGGAAAAACAGAGGATTCTCGCTTGATTTTTAAAAATCTAACCTCACGCGGACGAAGTCGCGTGCAAAAGCTAGTAAAAAATATTTCATTCATTCATTCTTAATTTGGCATAGGATAAAAAGCTAATGTAATCATGAAAATTATTCGAAGTCACCCTTAAGTGTCTCTGACACAACTTTTTCTGGTTCGTGATTTAAGATAAATCGCTTTGATGATCCGGTGGCTCATTTATCTCCTTCTGTCCTTCCTACATTAAACCCTTTAATCTTACGAGCAAACACACGCTCACGAATCTGAAAACTTACACTGTGTCTGTTTGTCGATTATCCTTAAACCATTGTATCATTGAGGACTTGCTAGAAAAACAAAGGGTTACCGAGGGAAATCGTGGACAAACGCTAGTAAAAAATAATAGACGATTTTGATGGACTCACGGGGAACAAGGAATAGGTGCAGTTTGGAGATATCATCGATTTATGGAACCGCTAAACGTATTTCGCAGACAATGCTGCAGATAATGTCCCTCTCGCTTGCAACCGGCCGGTGGGCGTGTTCCTGCATACACCGACAACTTTGACAGACCGTCCCATAATACCCGTTAATATTTGACTCTACCGTGTTGATTTTGATGTTTAAAAAACTCTTCATTTCTAGTTTCTACCCACTTTGCCTGTTGTAGAATCGCGGTCCTTTAACTATAAGCTATCTATTGTTTAAATATTGTTGATTTATCATGTAGTCAAAATTCTTTAACCGCAAAAATCTCTTCTGAAGTCTTCGATTGCCTGATATGAAGTCCATCTCCGAGATGGTAAAATGTGACTGCAAAATTTCAATCAGTTCAGTTTAATTTCTTAACAAGCATTAAATCGTTCAGGGAACAGGAGCTGGTAGTATGCGGCGGTTGACTCGCGAGGTGACAGGCTAAGTAATGGCTGCGATGATACTACGGTTACGTAAATGAAAACGTACAGCGTGAACTACAAGTTGCAACCAACAAATATTATATATCCTTGTATTACAACCGCAGAGTACACAAGTTAGGATGTGACCTTCAGAACGAATGCGCGAGAATTATTTTCTCCTAATTTGACATAGAGCAGTGAAAGCCAGTAGTTAGGTCTGCAGCCTCCTATTCGGGGATCGCGGCTTCAATTCCGGCCTCTGAATATTCGGAGTTATGTACGATTAAGTAATCGAATAGCACATTCTTCAACGGCGAAGGAAAACGTTAGAAAACCGGCACATCTGAGAGTTCACCAACTTTTCAAAAGTGTGCAACTTTTGCTTTGTGCCGGCGGGGTGGCCTCTACTCCTTCTAAATGAGGAGACTTGAGCTCAGCAGCGAGCCGTCGATCGGTTGCTGATGATGGTTCAAAAGTACAATAATAAAATCAAAACCGCATTTCATATCTCACCTGAAAAAAAGTAGAGCGCAAAGATTAAGCTCCACAATTACAGTTAAGTGCTAGCGATAAGAGAAACCATCGCCGCTCCCCCTACTTGGCTCCCCTGGGTCTAGGGGGAGGGGAGGACGGAGCGAACGCGAATTTAGTCAACATTCATAAGATGGAATTAGAGATATTCAACAATGCGTATCTGCCACATTTATTTTATTCTATGGCTCCGAGTGTGTAGGGTTGCCACTACGGTAAGATTCGCTTTGAACGGCCTAATATTCACAAGTGAAGATACTGGAGAAACTGATTGTATGAAGAATTTGATGGCATTATTTTGTTACCAAAAGCTAATCCAAGACTTCGAGGCAGATCCTCAGATTTATTTTTAGCCTTAGTGGAAACGGGGAAATGCATAACTCTCATAATAGAAATAGCAGTTCATGTACACCTGACTAGTTTGAAGAAAGAAAGAATTTGACGATTGTGACGAATGCTGTATAGAAAACGTATCTGATAAACCTAAGGCAAATTGAAACCTGAAGGCTACCTGAAGGTTAGAAAAGGCTAAGCGGATAACCTATGCATGGGTATAGTTTAGAACCTGAAGAGTAACTTACTTTTTATTCCGAAAAGCAAAGGCTTTCGACGTAACACCGACGAATTAGATTTTTGAATCTCGCGGGAAATACTTGCGTCATTCCTGCATAGTGTTCCACTGCTGAATGAGCGGCAGCGTACAGCGCGAGCGGCGCATTGTACCACCATACAGTTTTTTTCTGGATTGGCGGATTATAATAAAAAAGTTTGGTTTTTCCTTGTAAATCTACATAACTCCACACGGACGAAGTCGTGAGCAAAACCTAGTAGGAGTTTATTTGGCAAACGAGAAGATTTATGGCCACAAGGGTCAATATAAATTCGGATTGCGGCAGCCCTAACTCGAGGGCATGGCATTCTGTTGATTGTGCGGATTAGACGATATTGTTCGCTGCGAGCGAATTCCGAATCAAATCCCCCGGGACAGGGTCGCGAGTCGCGTGTCCCAATCTATTCGTACGAGCACGGATGCGATATCCGATAATAAAATACGACAGAGGGGATAGGGGATGTCTTTGAGCCGGCGGAGATTGCTCGAGGTTCGGCCTCAGCATGAGGTTGTTTTGCCGAATGCAAATGGCGATTGAGTGGGTAGGTATTCCCCGGGATGCGATATCCTGAGCATTGTGTTTGGCTTTCTATGCATATAGAAAACCTGAACTGTAGTTTGGAAATATGTAACTCTCTTAATACTAACACACATCATTTGTGCGATATAGTCGTTGCTTGCTGTCAATGACCAACGGGTGTCTTCGTAGTTAATAGTATTAAGTAGGATGATTTTATTATTAATTAAGTTAAGTACCTACTGTATGTTTCGATGGGGTTGGCGTGCCAGCTGGTGAAAACCCAAAAAAAAACTATAGATGATGACCATATATTTTGGCATGAAGATTAATTCACCTCATTTTCAAACACTCAGTCACATCTCGCCATTATTCACACAAATGTAGAGGTACAATATTACACATTCAAGTCAAATATCCATTTGAGAGAAAACAAAACTTATGGGAATTGTAATGTAACAGCCGACCCAAATGAAGTTCAGATTACTTCAAATAGAACAATACAAGTAATTCCATACAACACATGCACAAAGCTAAACCTATCCACGCAATTTTAGTGTTATTGCTGTAGGTATTAAGGGATGTTTTGGGGTGTATCAAGACGGTTGAATGGATGACGCTTTCGTGATTTATGAGCTTAATTTACATTGAGGGAAAATGGATAAGCGTGGATTGAGATTTTTTCCAACGAGCTCTACGAAATGTTTTAGATTTTTTACTATTTTGTTAACAGTGTGCGGTACAACTCTCGAATATAATATTTACCACAACACTAAAACATACGTGTAGTACATTATATTTTCATAATTTTTTTTTTCTATTTTCTACTATTTATTTACTAAGTACTTACTACTAGTACTATTAGCAGCAAGAAAACTGTGACAACTTTTAACTGTTTACCCGACTTTGACAATTGAGGTGTCAATTGATTTGTTATTATGATCCGGATGACATAGGCCACATTTTATGCGAACAAATCGGTTTTAAAATAAATAAATATTCCAAATTCATTTCATTTCAATTATACTACTGCACACCTACCAGGCTAGCATAATACAGAAAGCGGTGAATCATGTATGTTAATTCAATGCGAACAGGAGCACTTGATATCTTAGAGCGTGCCTCTTTACAACTATGTAGGAGCTATACTCTCCTGGTAGTTTAATGCAGTTAAATTATACCACACGAAGCATCTACGGAGCATCCGAGGTGATTTAACTAACTTACTTTACATCTACTTGTTCTACAGTTGAAATTGTACATTTTGAAGCACTATCAAGACATTCAGCTTCATAAAATTAAAATTACTTTGAACAGTTAATTTTTCAACACCGAGAAGAAACGCGGTTTCTTCTCTAAGGTATAGTTTCGCTCGTAAATCTAATCTGCGTCTTAGATTAAATTAAACTATAAATTAAAATTAAATTTAGTAACAAAATAACTGGACTATTTTTTGCCTAAAATTAAAAATCTCATCACAGTATCTTATACTAACGGAGAAACTTTGAAAAGCCAAATATCATTGAGAAAAGTTTGTTGAAGCAAGAGATCTTCGATTGAGGAGGTTGAGGAGATCAACTCAAGCGTGGACTCAAAACTGCGAGGTCGACGATTCGATCCCCACTTGTTGTGCCACTCTTAACACAAGCTTTATGCTTATTCAGAGGGGAGAGGGGAATATTAGTAGAGTTCAATACGACTAATATTCTTTAAAAGACCGATCGACGGTTCGACGTGCTCGTTGAGGCACGCAGGGAGCGAAAACGCCAAATTGGACACGCAACGACTGTCACCCACCCAGATACCGACCGGGGTCAACGCTGCTTAACCAGTGTAATAATTTCATATGCGCTGTCACAACTAGACCACGCGTCCCTCATAAAATAAAATAAAATATGACCAAACAGGTCATAAAAACAATAGTAGATAGAAGTCATGTCTCACACGAGACACGAGGGTTTGTACTAACCAAGTGAAAGTGCTTACACATCAACTATTTTAATATCATGTTATTTGTCGTAAACAAGTCGTATTATGTTTTCCTCGCAAACAAAAACAACACTGGCGTGGACAGATTCGTTTCAGTATCGCAAGCGACTTGAAAACAAATGTTACAATTCTGGGCTTTTTTGTTATTCGCTGCGATTTTGTGTTGTTTCTGTTATTTTATTGATATTACCAATAAATATTTGGTAAAATACATACTTATTGACATTCTGGAAATACTACTATACTAAATATTAGATGATAAAAGTTTTTATTTATGGAAACTTAAGAAAGTGCTTTTCAGTGTCGAGGTGCAGACCGTGCGGTACGGTCGCGTCTTGTTGCGTTGAGTGAATTGTTTAGCGTCGAGCTACGAAACCGGTTTGGCGGCTAGGTGTTGCGTGCGGCTCGCACGCGCGGGAGTGCTAGCGGCTGAATTTATAGATGACTAGCGCGGCGCATTCGGTTGACGAAGATGGGACTCCGATGGGTTCTGAACAGCTAATGAGAGACTTGCCACCTGACGGAGACGCCTGGGAAGATTACAGAGAGTATGATCGAGATAACCGCCGGAAAAAAAGGCAGCGAGAGATGGATGATGAAGAGGATTCGTGGACTGTATATTCAAAGAATAAGAGAAGAAATAGTAGAGTGTCGAAAAGTTACCAAGAAGAGGATAGCGATAAAATAGAAGTTTGTATAACCAGTAAAAATAAAATACCAAAGAAGATAGAATTGGCGAGATGTCTCAAACAAGAAAATATTCTTAATATATACAAAGTAAGATATGCTTCTCCATATAAAATTTTCGTGCTATTCGATGACGAAGAGAGTGCAAATAAATTAGTCACGTCGAAAATATTTGAAGAGAAAGGGTGGAAATGCTATAAATCTCTAGAAGTTTCTGTGTCATATGGCACGATCAGAGACATAGAATTGGATATTGATGTTAAAGATGTACTAGCCAGTATTACATCCGACATAGAGGTTGTCTCGATTAAAAGGTTGCTCCGAAGAGAGGATGCAAAATCCGACTGGATCGATACTGAAACCTTACGCCTTGGTTTTAAAGGTTCTTCTTTGCCACCATATATTTTTATATATGGAATGAAAGTCAAGGTTGAGCGCTACATTTTTCCAGTTACCCAGTGCAGTAAGTGCTGGCGTTACGGCCATAGTAAAAAATTTTGCCCTTCGAAGAAAAATACTTGTCCTAAATGTACCGGAAATCATGACAATTGTGAAACTTCCAACTTTAAATGTATAAACTGTTCGGGGCGACATACGGCATTTTTACGCAGTTGTCCGGTATACCGCAAAGAAAGGCGCCTTAGAGAGCTGATGGCTGAGTTTAATTGCACTTATAAACGAGCAACCACCATGTATGTGCCACCTTCTCCAGCGCCTTCCAAGGTAACTATAGACGAGGACAATTTCCCGGCTTTCGGAACTCAAGAAGAACCAAATAGGCATCCGGAACCAGAGCAACCAAGGCAGAGTTCTAAAACATATGCAGATGCTACTAGATCCTCGTCCAAAGCACATAAAACTGAGAAACCCAATATGCATAACAGCGGCAAAACTAGGAAAAATACCGATTCACAACAAAAGAAAAGATCTCGTACTCACAATGACATGGATTGGGATATTATGTCTTCAGACTCAGAAATAAAAGCTCGGGAGATGCCATACTCAACAAATATTCCACAAGAAGATAGGCAATCTAGTAACAAAGGACACGACTCAACGCGATCTTTTAAGCTGTTATTAGAGAAATTGAGAGATATCATATTTTCACGCAGAATGCCAGTGAAGGACAGAATTATGAAAGCTTGTGAATTAATATGGGATTGGGCGATTACATGGGTCAATGACATCATGTCAGTGTTACCGATACTCAAGAATATATTCGGTTATGGATAGCTCCTCTAAGATAAGAACTCGAAAACTCAATATTATGCAGTGGAACTGTCGAAGTTTAAAACCAAAATTGATAGAATTTGAACTATTATTATCGCAAGAAAGGATACACATTGCCGTTCTTAGTGAAACATGGTTATCAACTGATGTTGATGTTAGAATTGCAAACTACAATATTTATAGGCGAGACAGAAGTGACGGTTATGGAGGTGTGGCCATAATTACGCATAAGTCTATTAGTTCTCAGGTATGCCAGACACGCTTAAATAATACAGAAATTGAACTTCTTCATGTCAAAATTCATAATTGTGAAAGTATTGAAAATATTTATGCATTATACTGTGCTCCAGCAACGCGAACATCGCAAGCGGACTGGGATGAAATATTTTCGTTAAACAGTCATAAAACTTTAATGTTAGGCGATTTCAACGGACACCATTCGAACTGGTCGAACAAGATAGATCACAGGGGGGCTCAAATTTTTGACTCCCTCATTGAAAGTAGTTTTGTTACACATAATAATAGCAAAAAAGCAACTAGAATAAAGCTAGTAAACGGGAATCTACAACAGTCCTCCCCTGATTTATCTTTGTCGACATCAGATATTGCCTTAAATGTTGAATGGCAAGCTACAAACGAGTTACTAGGAAGCGATCACATAGTTATTAAATTATATGTTAACTACTATTTACCAGCAAATAATATGAGGAAAAAAAGGAACTTTAAATATGCAAATTGGGAATTATATAGCGCAGAAATAGAATCCTTATTAGGTAACATAGTCATACCGTCAGACCTGCAATGTTCTTATAATACCTTTTTAGACTGTATAAAATATAAGGCTGCAGATAAACATATCCCATATATTAAAATTAATATGTACCCAAGCAGTAAGTTTGAACCTAAACCATATTGGAATATGATTGTTTCAAAAGCTATTGCAGAACGTCGACGAGCGCTTGTTGAGTTCAGAGCGAACCCCACACCAAATAATTTAGATAAATTACAGAGTAAGACCTCAGATGCTCAAAGAATTATACGTAATTCGAAATCTAAATCCTGGCAAAAATTTTGCAATTCCATTAGTGAAGTATCTTCAGTAAATGAAATGTGGCGTCGCATGAAATGGTTAAAAGGGCGGTACTCTAAAAAGCAAGCTATTGATGAAGATAGTGCTAATATCCTTCTTCAAAGTCTGACTCCTGATTTTGTTGTAAATAATCGCCCAAATTTTTATTCCGAAAACTTGAAATTAGATACACCAATCTGTAGAAGCGAGTTAGAGGCAGTCATAAAGACTAAAGATACTGCTCCGGGGTCCGATCTGATATCATATTCGATGATCAAAAACTTACCAGATTGTGGCAAGGAGTGGTTGCTGTATTTGTATAATATGTGTCTTAAGCACGGATTTGTTCCGCAACAATGGCAACAAATTAGTGTTCTACCAATTCCGAAAGCCGGCCAACAGTCTCAACTTTCATTGCGACCTATTTCATTAATATCTTGTGTGTGCAAATTATTTCACTCTATCTTAAATAAAAGACTTGAATGGTATTTCGAAAAAGCCAATGTATTTTCTAGGAATACTACTGGGTTCAGGAAGTCGCGCTCATGTTTAGATAATTTAAGTTCCTTAGTGATAGATATTGAAACTAACTTAGGTCAACGGATCCCCACGGTTTGTTGTTTTATGGACATAGTAAGTGCATATAATAATGTTGACGTTTACAGCCTTCTACATATACTGGATTCTTATGGTATAGGTTCAAACTTATGTAACTACTTATGGAATTATTTAAATTACAGGATTTTGAGGATTTGTGTAGACAAAAACAACATAAGTAGATGTAGTAGTCTTGGTTTAGCTCAAGGAGACCCAATATCTCCCTTATTGTTTAATGTTGTAACTGCACATATATGTAGAACAATTCAAGATGTCTCAATTTCCCAATATGCTGATGACTTTGTTTTGTATGTAGCGGATAAAGACTTGACAGCTGCGAGAATTAAATTACAAAGTACGTTAGACTCGGTTAGTACGATGCTACAAAATTTAGGCTTAGACATTTCACCGCACAAGAGTAAGGTATGTATTTTTAATAGAAGTCATATTGGGAAATCGATTGATCTAAGAATTGGAAACTATCCTATGGAAGTTGTTGAGCAGTTAAAATATCTGGGGCTGTGGTTGGATCGAAAACTTAAATGGGGTAAACATATTAATGAAATCAGACAAAAAGCTTCAAAATTTTTAAATGTATTTAAAGTTTTAGTGGGACCTGGTTGGGGTATTCATCCAAAATTTCTAAGAAAACTGTATATTTCTATTATAAGGAGTAGAATTGACTATGCTAGTTTTCTATTTTATAATAGTGCTCGCTCACATTTATCAAAGTTAGATGTACTTCAAAATCAAGCAATGAGAGTCATTGGAGGTTTTGTTAAAACCTCCCCTATTCACGTCATGGAAAGTGAATTATGTTTACCTCCATTAATGATTCGAAGACAGTATTTAGGAGGCAAATATTGGTTTAAGGCTAAATCGATTAAAGAAAATAAAGTAATTGATTTGCTAGATAAATATGCAACTAAATATGAAGCGCCTTATTGGAACAGGAAAAAAAAACCTTTGTTATATTTAATGCACGATGAATATAAAAATATCCCCATACACTCCAGTCCACAGTTGGAAATGTTTTCTTTGGATACATGGATGTCCCAAATTGATGTATCACAATATATTATTACGACGATTCCAGAAGTCAACAAGGGTAAACGCTCATATAACCCTCTGGATCTAAAGTTAAAGTGCATTAGATTTCTTAATTCCAAATATCTCGATTATTATAAAATATTTACTGATGCTTCAATCGATAACGAGAGTACTGGTTTTGCATTTTATGACCCACAGACTGACACTCATGTTAAATTAAAAACAAATGCGAAAATATCCATAATGCATGCAGAACTTATGGCTATAGCTGAAGCTGTGTCGTACACACAAGTAATAAATTCCGTTAAATTTATAATACTCTCGGACGCAAAAAGTGCATTGCAACATGTGGCTCGGTGTACCTCGTGTTTACGAGGATTGCCGATAGCCTATGTTATATTAGATAGTATACAAAGGTTACAACAGAATGGGAAAAATGTTATATTACAGTGGGTACCGTCACACATGGGTATCGCAGGCAATGAACGTGTCGATGCATGTGCAAAGCAAGCTTGTAGTGATGGAATCGAAATCAACATTTCACCGTACTACACGGAGGGTATTTTTCATATTAAAAAAAGAAGTACTAAATTATGGAAGGAATACTTTGACGAACGGTCAAAATTTAAAGGGATCTGGTATAAAACAATCCAACCGCAGCCCTGTGATAATACCTGGATAGATCTCATTGGCAGAATGTGTCGACAAGACCTAATTACTGCGTTCCGACTTCGCTCCGGCCACATTCCGTTGAACAAGTTCGCATACCTCATGAAAAAAGTTCCCTCTCCAAATTGTCCCGACTGCCCAGGCTTGAAAGAGGATGTGTATCATATTTTGATGGAATGTGTCCGAAGTGAGGTCCGTAACAGAACATTGGGCGATGTTAATATAACCCTGGCAAACCCAATGTCAGAAGGAGCGAAGAAACTGTATAGGATAGTTAGAAATAATTTAAAAAATAGACCTAATAACTAGTTATAATTAATCTAAATTTAGTTAATATGCCATTGTATGTACCTATGAGAGCAACATAGTCACTCCAGTGACTCAGCTCTTTAAATGAGAATAAAAAAAAAAAAAAAGAAAGAAAGTGCTTTTGAATTGCCAACCAATACTATTACTAACAATAAATACTTGTACTTAGAATTGAATGAAATAGAAAAGTTTTATTCAAATAAACTTTTACAAAGTGCTTAGGAATCGTCAAGTGAATCTAGTCTATCACAGGTTCGGAATGCCGTTCCAACCAACAAAAAACTTTGTGGTTGCTCTTAAAAAAATTAATACGAATATTATACACACAGATTATACATAAGTATTCTCCTCTCTCCTTTAAACTAGTATGGACGACAATAGTGCCACGGCTGGGGTACGAATCTGCGATCTATCAGTTTTTAGTCCACACCTTTAACCGCTGGGCTATTGAGGTTATGAATTTAGAGAAGATGATCAAATTTCACTCAAATATGGTTCTTAAGTTTAACCATGCTTCCGAGTTGGTTTTGATTCTCGAGATCCGAGTCGGATGATTGAAGCGGACGTCGCGATGACAGATTACCGCCGGCTTCCGAGCCGGGGGACGGGGAGGGGGTGCGGGGGAGGGGGGGAGACAGGGGGAGCTGTATTGTAAATGGGGAACTTGTGTAAGACAGCAATCATATTCGTAACCCGGGTCGAAGTTCGAACAGAGCGCACTTCACATAGCTCGGGCCGCACTTGCGTCTATCGTGACGAACTATCGTGCAATGCTGACACCTACACGCAGATGTGACCAGACATTATCGGCTATCGTCCCCATAGTTTGAACTGCGTAGCACTTATTGCCCGAGTGGCGGTGCATCAAAAGGTTTTAGCGCTACTTAGCGGGGCGCGTGGTGACTCTAGCGTTGTTCATGTCGACTGTTGCTGTGGTCGCTTGCGTAGCTCGCTGCTGATGACTATCGCAGGAGCTCTCGAGGTAGGATACCTAATGAATAACTTACCCATAAGAGTGGTGCAGAAGATCGCGAGCGCAGCGAGCGCGGCGCGGGGCGGCATGGCGCGCGCGGGGCGGGGGCGGGGCGGCGGCGGCGGCGGGGGGGGACACAGCGAGCGGCGGCCGGCCACGGGGGCTCATCTCCAGGGACGCTGCATCTGTGGGGCGAGAGGCACGGGTCAGTGAGGCTCCACCGGGGTCTACGAGGGCTCTTCGAGGCCAATGAGGATTCTTCAAGGTCAAAGAGGGTTCCTCGAGGCCAACGAGAGTTCCTCGGGGTCAATGAGGTCTCCTCGAGGTCAACGAGGTACAATAAATCTTTATGAAACAAAAAATAACGGGCAAACAGCGAGTAATACTCGCGCACTGAGGGTTATGATCCGGATTCAGGTTTGAATCCATAGTCTGACGTCGATTTTATCGAACTTACTCTTTATGAATTGCCCTAGATGGCGCAACGCTACAATTCTCTGGGTCCTCACACAATCCGCTCGCGATCACGTGCGATCCGCTGACACTCTCAATGTCAGCCAATCACAATCATTAGATTCTGAACAGTGACGTCATGCAACACGGTTTGAAACATATATTCTTCAAGGTTTGAAAGCACGGTAAAATGGCGGCATTTATTGTTCCAATCCAATGCATTTTAAATAATTATTTATACTTACATTTTTTTATGAGTTTTTCTAAGCTTGTGATCTAAGAATAAGTTAAGAAAATACGTGCACAACAACATTTTTATAAATAAGTATAGCAATTTCTTTTAAAACCCTTTTACCTCGTATTTACTACAATTTTTAAAAACAATACATAATATATCCATAAAAAGGGGATAAGTTAGTAAACTTTTCTGAAATTACTCAACAATTGAATTTGCACCATAATACGTAGGTCAAAAATTGCTTTTCGCTCAGCAGTAAACCCGTAAATACTATTCACGATGTAAATTGGACTGTAATCCGTTGCGTCAAAGTAGTATTTCACTTGTCAGGGATGCCACGAGGAGTTAGGAGGGTATTGCTCGGTGGAAGGAAGCGTTTAGAGCACTTCCCGAGCAATAGAAAGTCGCGGAACTTTCTATCGAATTTATACTATACGTGTGTGTGTGCGGAATATCGATAGGGTGAAATGGGGGTTATCTGTTTAGATATAAACTAGCTCATGGCCGAAAAATTCCGCATAGACGAAAGTCTCTTATTTTTTTTTCTAAAAAACTTTGGAACTAACTTCCTGCGACGGTCGCGTTTTTCCCACTAAATTACAATAATATGGGGTTACTCGAGGTGGCTACCTACAAATTCCTGAAAAGCCGGCAATGGCATTGGTGGTACCTCTAGATTTTGTTTCGGCCGTAATATTAAAAATACTTACGTATTAAAGGGTTTGTCCTTTATAGTTATTTCAGTGTTTTATAGATTGTGAGAGTACTTACAACAGTTAAACTGCAAAATATCTAGTCAGTAACTTTAGATTGACAAGAATTTAGACATTTTTTTTGTATCGGTATCAAATCAGAAAAATTAAAACCTCAAAACCTTATTTTTAAAAAAATGTAATCAATTTGACTCTAAACAACACCCTAGTACAAATGAAACAGAGTTGATATTCATTTGCCATTAGCTCCCCTCGCTGTAGACCGTGTGATTGTAGTGTCGAGAGGAATAAATCAATGTTTGATTAAAACCGCTTTTACGCACGAGGGTGGTAACGAGTGTAATAGTGTGGCCACGTGGCGTTGTTTGCATCAATGGTATATATAAGGCTTATGATTGAGCTTTTAAAGAGACCTCTATAGCACGAGTTAATTAACAGCGGCGTAATGAATTATTCGTGCTCTGGTTTAACGATTATCACCTGTTATCAGATTAATTATTATTATTAATGTGAGTTATATAATCGGATGTATCCATAATCCATGTGATTGTGTCCAGAATTAAACAAATCGTGTTTTCAAAAGTTTGCCAATCCGCGTACGTGACGTGTCCACTGCGTTGGTCAATTGGCCATAACTATTGGCATACGGGCGACTTACGTCTAAAACTCCTGAACGATCATCTAAACTCTAAAAAATAGATCACAGTGCATCAAAATAGGGGAAATAGGGGAATAGGAAACTCGCTTTCTGTGGAATATGGTGTTCCACAGGGCAGTGTTTTAGGCCCAATTTTTTTTCAATTTGTATAAACGAACCGTGCTCTTTGCCAGTGAATGATGGTACAGTCATTGTATTTCCCGACTTCTCAGTTTCAGAATATTTATTGTACATATTTAATTTTTTTTAATACAAAAAATTCAGGCACGAAAATATAGGCACTCTGACATTTTTGACAGGTTTCTGGCGTCTCAGTGCTGCCTGCCTGCCTGCCTGCCTGCCTGCCTGCCTGCCTAGTGGGCGTCATTTCAGAAAACCCTCATGGAGCACCTCATTCTTTTTAAGTCGCGGTTGTTTAAAAAATGTTTCTTCATACAAACCTTGTCACCCGTTTCAGACTACAATTTCAAATAATCTCTTTTTTGCATCTCTAGGACCTAAACTAAAGGAATATTTCAAACGGCACATTCATAGTAAACGGTCCAAATTAATTTAATTCTCAGTGAGCGTGTTTGTTTTCTAGTCTAGGCTCGAGTTATTCGTGCTAAGTGGTCGCCAACTGTGAACTAGCACTCGCGAGAGTCGCGGACGTTTGAGAGCGGGTCTCGGAGCACCTCGTCACTCGTCACTCGTCCGGTGCTCGTCCGGTGCTCGTCCGGTGCTCGTCCGGCTCCGCGCTGAAGGAGGCCGCGGCTCGGAGCTCCTCGAATCCGTCCGAATGATACTCGAGCGTGAATTGTTGACTCTACCCGCGATTCGCAAAACACTGCTGCCATTTTTATTTTAGCCTCGTTCCACGAATAAATGTTTTCGTAGGTTGAACCTTTTACGCTTAATATAACACTTTCCTGGACCTGTCACGTAACCTACCTTTTGTCCCGGAAAAACGGAGTAGATTCGGGAGTCTTGTAACCCAACTCCACGAGGATGATGAAAAAAAATAAAATTTTCAAATACAATTTTGGATTTACTTATATTTTTCTTAAAATTCGACAAAGAATAGGTTCATAATGTATATATGACAGCATGTCGAACGTTACCGCAGCCAGCATCGCGACATTCGTAGCCGAAGCCTTTTCTGTTTAAGGAAATAGACGCGTCTTCACATGTGCCCTTTAGCAGGGTTTCCACCGCGAGCGGAGCGGACTCCGTGCGAACTTCGCTTAGCCTGCAGAATAAAACCGCGTACAAGCACTTCCACCGACAGAGTCTAGCGGAAAGGACAAAGAGTCCAAAATGAGATCGCTTAAGCGTACCTACCTAAGCCTATTTTGTCTTCAGAGTTCTTTCCGTTTAATCATTTCCCGCTCATTACCCTTCCGCGGTGACGCTGTGCGTCGTCCGCCGCAGCCTCCTTACGAAACCCTGCAAGGGGGCACAGGCCGAGAAAACGGTTTTATATTTCGAGACATTTCCACTTATCAAAAAGGCCTCGGTATTTCCACCGCTGAATATTGTCCCGGATTGTTATCGGCTCCCGCGGGACGGCGGACGGCGGGACCGCGGGCTGTGTCCGCTGTTATATCATCTCCACTTGTTTTACGTTTTTAGTTGGAATGCGATAACAAGCATATTATATTATTTCTAAGTTTATTTAACTTCAAATTGGTGTAAGTATATTGTAGATACGATATACATATGTAGGTACTTAGGTGCATAGTAATAACTGGATGTAGTGATCTGAGTTCAAAAAAGAAATAATTATTATTAAAAAATAATTTTCTCACTTTAAGTTTTTCCAAACACCGTTCCAAAATATTATTTTTTTAGTTTTAATGGGGAACGGTAGCAGGTATTTATTTGTGTTTTCGCTAACGGTTTACAGAACTCAGAATTTTCTTCATTTCATTTATTTTTTATTTTACCTTTGATTTGTTATTTGCTAAATGTACGTAGGTAAAAATAAACGTAAATACGCAAATAAATTTTCTTGAGACGTAAGTATCTACCTATCAAGTTGAGGGAACCGGAGCTTACCTATTTGGATTGTCCATTTGCCTATCACATAAATAGAAACAAAAATGTGGAACGGAACAATGTTCTTCAAAAACAATAATGAATAGAGTAATAGAGGCTACGTTAGTTGAGAGTACATTAAGGAATCGTCCGGAGAGCTGTTGAGCGAACCGCGGCAATTTAGATAACGGGGAATGACTCCTGGAGTGCCCGGGGGGAGAGGGGAGGGGGGGGGGCGATACCACGGCCACCGGCGCAGAAACAACACACTCGCTCGCTAACTGTACTCAGTCAAAAAATAGCTGATTTACGGAATAGAGACCATAGTTCGAAGACCTGACCCTCGTTGGGTCCCAACTTCCCAAGCTGCTGGAGTCGCGACCTCGCACCGGAAAGCGCAGTGTTAGCAGACCCTCCACTGGAGGGACCGACATCAAACGAGGCACAGGGAGCCGCTGGATGCAGGCGGCGGAAGATCGAAGCCTGTGGAAATCCATGCAAGAAACTTATGTTCAGCTGTGGACGTCTATTGGTTCGAACGAAGAAGGTAATTTAGAAGATAAGCAAATGAGAAATTTTAGACTCGTGGTTCTTCGAGAGCCCGAAAGTGGCTTGTGGGAATGTGAGAATGAAATCATAAAATTCTACGGCTAATGTCAGACTTGCCTTTACACGAGTTTGAGAAATTTATTTAAAGTGTACCTACTCATGAATAAAACATATTTTGCAATTGCAAACCCATCCAACTATGAGAGTGAGGGAATAGAGAGTGCATCTGCGTTTGCTGCATCAACGAGCAATGCAAAACGGGTTTCCCGCGATACAGGTTTATTCTAACTTCAGGATTCCCGATGCTATTGCAAACGGATGTTCATTTTAGCAATAATTCATTTTGATTTCTTTCATTTTCAAGTGCATCTAATGTGGGAGTTACAAAATAAAAATAAGTAAAACCTTTATTGTAATCTGAACAAAGCGCGAGCGGCGCTCGGCGGCGGCGCGGAATGTGGCGGAATGCGGCGGAACAATAGAATGAATTCCTGACATCAGTTGAAACGTCCCTCAACTTGTTATTGCGTGAATTTTTCCCGAGGTATTTGTCGCCTCCGCGGGTCGCAGCTACGAACGCCAGCCGCGCTGCATTCCCGGGGATATTCCGCAGATTTACATAATAGGCCTAATACAATTTAATAAATATCATTTCATTCATTGACTGACTGATCTATCAACGAACAGCTCAAACCACTGCACGTATGGGGATAAAAAGAAATTAGGAGATTTTAAAACGTGGGCGACGTTTTGAATTTTTTTCTATTGGACAAAGTTCTTTCGACATTAAAACTGTAGTCAAAAGGGGAATCCTTACGTATAAATTGCGAAAGTGTGCTTGTTTGTTGTTTAATTGGTACAACGGAGCTACAGATCGACGTGATTTTTAGCTCGAGTATACTTTCGTACCTGGGTGTAGCTACTTTATATCCCGTGATGGGGAGTGACATAGGCTACTTTAAATCCCGGAAAATCATGTTTTTTTGCCCAGAAATTATAAATTCCCAAATTATCCTCTCCAGGAATCAACCCCTCTTATCCAGATTGACTCCAGCACAGCCACTGACTGCGAAAAAAGGTGATGAGTACACGATCTGCTTCCAATCCGTATTCCTTCACGACCGTACCGAGTGTACCTCTCTTTAAAGGAGGGTGATATCCCTCCTTTATAGAGAGGTACACTCCTTGCCAAAGCGGTTTGTCGTGGTACTATACACAGTGGATGCTGCATATGGACGATTCCGCCAGAAGTCTTCTCTTTAATAGGAGTGTCTTACAAAGGGGTACCCATATCTTCTGCTACAACTGAGCTCTCCGAAACCAGCAGCCACGTATCGCTAGCATCTAATCAGGTACTAGACCCCAAAATATCTTACGCAGCTCACAGGCCGTACAAGTTCGCCACATTGATGCTAAACAGGAGAGACTCATCTACCATGTGTCGAGAGGAAAGCCGTATAAGAGGTAACAGCACCGCCCTTTGTCTTTTTTATGCATTATTATGCTAATGTCTATGCTGAGAAGTAGATTTCATCCTGAATATGGCCGCCCTAACCACACTGTCGTCACTCGGTCGCAGAACACGACTGTAGCGACACGCGGCTCGAGGAGGTCCCGGAGGGACGCGGACGCTTCATACAACATTGTAACTTTCAGTTCGCTTACAAATTGAGATAATTGCGACATTATTGTACCATTTGCTTTTGCCGGCGATTTCGTCCGCGTAAAGTGAGGTTTTTAAAAATCCTGCGGGAGCCCTCCGTTTTCTCGGTTTTAAAGTCTCCAAGTCCTCAACTATACCCGTGCAATAAATCACGTAGTTCCGTTTCTGTGTGATTGGAGGACAAACCAACAGACCAGCACACTTTTGCATTTTTAATTTTAGTAAGGGCTAAGGATTTTAGGCGGCGAGGTTGTTGGGAAAACGCATGTCAAACGATTGTGTGGTTCATGCAACTGTTGAATAGAAGCATGCGGTACTTTGCGGAATTCTACGATACTCAATGAAAAACAAAATTATTTTGGTATATTCTGCTATTCCAGAAAAATCTGTACAACCAGGGTACAACGTGTCGCTCGCACTGTCACTGTCGCTCTTCCAGCAGTAGAAAAAATTCAGGAACAACGCAACACCACACAAATCCTCGCCCCTGTTTTTCCTTGGGTCCTGATAGGAGTCGTGCAACGTTAATCGCGTCGTCGGTCGCTAACTCGATGTGGGACCATTTTTGGAATGTTGTTGTGATGTGCTCTGAGTTTGATTCCTTGAAGGACACCGTAAGGCCACCGGTCTCTTAGTATAGTCAAATGTGATAGGATTTAGAGGATTTACTTATAATACAAAAATCCGAACGTTACTCGTTGCACTCATAAATACTAGTAGTAAATAACATATTCCACAATTTGTTCTGTATTCTGAGATTCCACTTTGATTGATGATACATGACACAATTGAACTTACATCTTTTAAAATAAAAGCATCGATCAAATAAACATTGTTTCTTACTTTGTAGCTGTAACGAATATTTAAAAAAAAAAAAATTATCAGATTGTTTTTAATCTCCTTTTTTATATTATAATAAAATTAAGACCCTACGACCTACGTTTACTTCCTGACACAAGGTCGGGAAATATAATAAAGACGTCGGGAAATATAAAATGTTTCACGGTTTCATGAGTTAAAATATTTCGAGAAAGCCATTCACACTTTTGGAACTCCCGTTCCTGAAATATCAGACAAAATCCTCGTTGAGAAGAACCCTCGCACTATAAATTGGAATACCGTGTTTTATGAAGATCCTCCTAAGAGATCTTATGTCCAGCAGTGGACAAGAACAACACAAGGCAACAGCTATATGAGTTCCTTCTTCACGTCTTAGCGTTACGCCACTAGGCGGGATCGATCAAGTTTGGCCACTTGAGGAAAAACTAGTAAAAACCCGTATACTCACCGTAATACGGAATAGGGGATACACAAGCACTAGACACGTCCGCGCGTTACGACCGTCGCGCCACTACTGAGCCACTGTACTGACAATCAACGCACTCCTCACCCCTCCTCGCTCACCCTCGCGCACCCTCGGGAAGTGTCCGGTGCGAACCCTCCGCGCGTAACGACTACGGGGCTACGGGACGATATCGTAAAGCTACCCACATCAGCTTTAATTTACTTTTTAAAGGATTTTAACACAATTATTTAATTATTGTATCTAAAGGGTGCAAGTTAAACGGTTGGGTATGAGAAACACCAAGTTTTAACGAATAAACTATGCAGTTTATTGATATTTGCCCTGGATTTTAAAACAGGATTTCAGGAAGCAAAATTTGCAGATAGTGGAGAAATATGGGTTCGGATTAACAAGAAAGGCAATGCCTACTTAGTTAAAATTGTAGAGGAATAGTTTGTCAAAACGAATCATTATTAATCCATACTAGCATGGTGTGCCAGGCAAAGACTGATCTGTGTGGTTTAAAAAAAGGCATTCAGTCTAAGGTAAAAAAAAGATTAAGATTTTTAATTCCCGCGGGAACCCTTTAATTTTCCGGGATAAAATGTAGCCTACCTCTATTACAAAGAGCTAAATCCATCCCGTAGTTTTTACATGAAAGAGTAAAAAACATACACACACATACACACACACACGTGAATTTTGTGATAAACTAACAAGAAATATCGTTCCCTTTGTTTTCTATGTCCCACATGCATAATTTGGCTCCAGTTCAGTAAGTGTTATCGCAGGTTCCCGCACCAGACAATATGCAATATTAGCTTCGCTCTTGACTCATTCTAGTATCAAGAGAATGAAAACTAGTACAAGGCAATTAATTATATGAAATAATATTATTATGGATCAATAACTTTATTGTTATAAAACATATTGAAAATGTATGTAACATTTAAAACTTACATCTGCCTGTGGATTTGTGATTGTCAATTTGCATTACTTGTAGCGATTTAAAATCTCGTTAGCATTGGAGAAACAAAACGAGTGTTATGAACTTAATATTTAATTTTTATTTCGTGACCCTCAGTAACCTCAGTTGGATCCCAAGGGACTTTCCTAAGATCCTAATCAAAACCAATCAACGAGTGGAACTGTAAAACAATTTCACATACAGACATTATCTACCTACATTTTTGATAAAAATTGCAGATAACATCAGCGTAAAACCCAGTATAAAAAACGACGTCTAACTGCGAATTCCTCAGTCGTGAAGAAGACACTGAACCGTTAACATGTCGCCGTCGTGTCGTCTATTATCAAGAACCCCTCCCCTTTTCGTCTTGGTGCCAATTCTACTTATGGTAAGTGTTATGTGTATGTAACTAGCTTTTGATTTATTTGCAAATCCAAATTCATTAACCGGCTTCCAAAAAGGAGGAGGTTATCAATTCAGTCGGTATTTTTGTTTTCTTTTTTAAATCAACTTCATAAAGTTTTAATTATTTTCATTCGTTTCTCAGTTTCAATATTAATTAATGTCATTGTAATGCCTAGTAACCAACCAGTAACTAGATATTTTGTACTAACTTTTGTACGCGATTTCGTCCACATGGTTAGGTTCTTAAAAATCCTGCCTTTCAGAAATATAAGTAGCCCACGTGTCATTCTCCAAGTCTTCAAGTCAGAAGTGCGTTCCCGAGATCGAACCTACGACCCCCTCCTAATAGACGACCGCTGCCCTAGGCACTAGTCTATCACTGCTTTTTTGTTCAACAGCAACATGTAGTCTTTCTAGATGAACCAGCATTTGAGGATTTTGGATTAAATGTTGTTTTTTTTTTCAGTTAATTGCCAGTGTCCAGTGCCAAGACACGTAAGTTATTTTGATGTTGACAAAATTATTCGAACCATCACACTCTTTTACCGACGACGATGAGTGCGAAGAGCAGATTATAATAACCCTTCACACAAGAATGTGCTTGAACATTGAACAAATTAGTGTCTCAAATAATTTGATTAATTCTTTTTTTTAGAAAAGACTATTCTATTATTTTTAATGAAACACAATCATTTAATTATAGTACCTAAGGGTTAGATGAGGTCAGTATATCCTTAGTAGAAATGTACATCGAAAACAAATAGTTTCTTTAAATCTAGTGTAGGTAAATATTTACACTAGAATTAGTCCGCGTGGATTTAGATTTTAAAAGATCCTCAATTCAACATTCATAGGATGTGAGTAGTAGTATTTGAAAGAAAAACCAACAAATCAACAAGCCAACCAAGCGCTCTCGTATTCTTCCAAATTAAGCAACCGGTGAGGCAGAGGTAGTAGAAAGTCTCGCAAAAATTATTCGGCACAATAAAGAGGTGCTTTAATACAGTTTAAAATATTAACTCCACAGAGCTTTGTAAATATTTTTAGTTACAGCTTGGAAAAAAATTCAAGACAGAAACCATACAGATTAATGCTAGAGCACGCTGTATAGATCTCATCGTTAGGGTAAAGACATGCCAAAGATGTCTCACTGCGATACCTCGCGGTGTACCGCGAGTATCTTTCGACATGTTCGTGCTCGTCTGTTTGCATACATTTGTTCTACATGAAGGTGACATCGAGGTAGCGAGCTGAACCGCGACCGCGAGGTGTCGCAGTGAGGCATGTTTGGCAGTGTTGTCGAGTGTTGTATGGAACTACCCGCACGTTGCAGGGCGGGGTCGCTGCTGGGCGCGCTCATCATCAACAAGGTGGAGCGCTGCATCGACAAGCTCAACGCCATCGTCGACCTCGTGTCCTTGTTCGCGGGCGCGGTGAGCTGCCTCTCACATTCATTCATTAATATTGTATTCCAATATATTGTGTATATATTTACAATGCGTCATGCTCGTGAACGGGTGCCGCCAACGGGAATGGGTCTACTTTGTGTCTACCCATGTTAACATGTGTTAGGTTGTGGTAGGTGTGCATTTTTGAAACTTCTGTGTGGAAACATTGTGTGCATAGCCTAGTTTTTTTTTAACAATTGTAAAAAAAAAATTTTTTTTTTTTGAAAAAAGCAACTGCTGAGTTTCTTGCCGGCTCTTCTCAGCAGAATCTGCATTCCGAACCGGTGGTAGATTTGTGACGTTTCATAGGCGCTACAAGTTGGCCTACATGAAATAAATAAATTTTGATTTTGATTTTTTGATGTAATGATTCTCATAAAAAAAATCTTAGAGATCATATTATTTTTACATTGGAACCCCGTTGGGGCACACCAATTGTTGGGTCAGTAGAGAAACGGGCGCCGTGTTCTACATCGAGAAAGTCATTTATTTTACAGTAGGCTTTATCTATAAAAAGAAAGCTACTCGCCTACTCGCCAGCTGATGCGTGCGACCTGACTGACTGACCAGATAAAGTTAGTCAAATTCTTAATATTTTTTTGTTTCACAGGTCTAGCTCTACACTTCTACAACATCGAATCAACTTTGAAAAAATAACAAAGAACAAGCTTGAACGAACAAAATATTTTTTAATTCAGTAAAGTTTAATTATATTATTATCCACGTACTTATCATAAGTTTATCTGGTCAACTTAATATTAAGTAAACGCAAATTAATATGGTCTTACAAATTAATTTGCGTAACTTACAAAATGTTTACAAATTAATGTGACATAATTGCTTGTACTAAATGTTACCACTGCTGTTGGTTATTTAAGACAATTAAAAAATTGTAAATAAAAGGTTGTTTTATTTTCTTACAAAATATTAGCTTCGCCTGAAGTCTATTCCTACCGCCCCTCACCTTGGACTATGGTGACAATATAACACATCGCATCCTTAGAATTAAAGTGACCTAATTCAAAAATTGCAATCTGTGGGCAATGAGCAAAAAAGAATTCAAAAAGGTATACCTATTGTTGAGTAAATGTGTCCCTGCCGTATTTTATTAGAAAAAGTAGTTTTTGGCAGATTTTTAAATATTGATCTTTTATTGGATTGGATTGGTATTAAAAACTGTATTTAAACCGAAGTGAAATGAATTTTTAGTTAGATCACTATAATTCTAAAGGTGCGACATATTGTACAGATTCTAATTAATAATAACAGCTCAACAAACAAATGCTTTCTTTCAATTAGCGTAAATACAATGTATGTCAATGTCTTTATAAGACAACGGTAACGTATTTACCTTGTTTCTGTATTTACCACATAAACTTAATCACAAAATAAACCTAAGTTTTATCTTATTTTTTGTTTCATTCAAATGCAAAATAAAAATAAAATAGCCATTTATTCTACTACCAATTAAATAATTCAGTATTTTACAATTGTTATTAACATAATTACCTACATAATATTTTTAAAATTGAGAAATTAAATTATTATTATAATACAATGTTTGAGATGTCAATTATTTGAATTATTATTATTTTTTTTATTTTTATTTTATATATGTATGTACCTAGTTTATATGTCAGTATTATGTGTTTGTATGTCAGTATTATGTGTTGGTAGAAGTCGCCTGTTTGGCGTAGGCCTCCCCCAGCTCTCTCCAAGTCCGTCTATCTCGTGCGTTCCTCATCCACAGTGGTCCATTGATCCGTGCAAACACATCTGCCCAGCGTCTCCTGGGTCTTCCTCTTTTTCTCTTAGCATTGCGTGGTAACCACTCTGTCAAGATTTTTGTCCATTTAGTGTTACACGCTCGGCTAATATGGCCAGCCCATTTCCATTTTAATAGCCTTATCTGCCTAGTGACGTCGCTAACTCTTGTTTTATTACGAATAAGCTTGGTTGCTGATTCTATCTGATAGTTTTATGCCCAGCATGCTTCTTTCCATTTTTCGCTGGCACACCGCGATTCTTTCCTCGTCTACCATCCTGAGTGCCCACGTTTGGCAGCCATATATTAAACATGGGAGTATTGCGACGTTAAACAATTTAGTCTTTATCTTTATATTATGTACACTCTTGTTTTTCATTATTTCTTTCAGACTCCAATATTTCTTCCAGGCTAAAGCGATTCGTCTTTGCACCTCTTTCTCCATATGGTCTTCGAATGATACTAGCTGTCCCAGGTAGACATATTCGTTGACAATTTCTATTTCGTCTCCATCAACTATTATCTGCGGTGTATTTTCACTGTTTGTCATTACTTTTGTTTTTGTTTTATTAAGTGCTAAACCTACTTTCTGACTTTCTCGTGCTAATTCAGATATCATGTCATTAAGGGTTTTTGGAGACTCAGAGAAAATCACGATATCATCCGCGAATCGCAAGTGACTTAAATATTCCCCGTTTATTTTAATTCCTTTGTTCGACCAATCTATTTTCCTAAATACTGTTTCCATTACCGCAGAGAATAATTTTGGCGATAAAGGATCTCCTTGCCTTACACCTTTTTTGATATAAAATTCCGGTCCTGTTTTTTCTAACTTTAGTTTTGCCGAACTTCTGCTATATATGCTGTGAATTACATCAATGTATTCGTTGTCGACGCCTTGTTGTTTAAGTGACTTCCATATTTCTGAGTGTCGTATAGTATCAAATGCTTTAGTAAAATCTATGAAGCAAATATATAAAGTGATACCGTATTCCTTGACCTTCTCTATTACTTGAGACACCACTTGAATGTGATCGGTAGTAGCCCAACCTTTGCGAAAACCCGCTTGCTCTCGAGGTTGGTTTTCTTCCAAAGGTTTCGTGATGCGATTTAGTACAAGTTTTGCAAACACTTTGTACAAGTTCGACATTAAGCTGATTGGTCTGTAATTTGATAAATCCGTCTTGTCTCCTTTCTTATGTATAAGGATCGTCGTGGATTTCGACCATTGTTCTGGGGTCTCTCCTTTTTTTAAGATATTATCATACAGTATCTTAAGTGCCGGCTTCAACGGTTCACAGAGAGATTTCAGTAGCTCATTCGATATACCGTCTTCACCTGGTGTTTTGTCCTTCTTTTGGGTGCTTATAGCGTACTCTATTTCCGATAGTAATATATCGCATATGTCATTGATGTCACTTTTATCATTTTTCTCTTGTTGTTCAGAGTGTTCTGTACAGGGAGTGTTACTTTCTTCTGATGAATATAATTGTTCATAGAAATCCGTAGCTTCTTTTAGAATGTCTGGACGTCTTATTAATTGTTTCCCTGTTTTACTTTTTATGGTCGCTGCCCATTCTCTTGTGCTTCTTAGATCTTTATAAGCTTTTTTAATAGCTCCTGATTTTTCTATATATTTTTCAAATGTCTTTGTCCTGTGCAATTTTTTGTCCATACTTATGCTTTTGGTTATTTCCTTGCTTATACGTGTTATTTTATTTTTTATTTCGCGTGTTCTTTTTAATTGATATAAAGCTTTCTTTTTTTTGAGGAGTTCTTGTGTGTGTGCACTTAATTGAGATGATTGTTCACGTTTTTTGTTAGTACAATCTTTAACAGCGGCATCTATTTCCCCTACTAGATTGTTATATTGCGTTTGAATGTCTTTGGTCTCATTTACTGCATTTAAAAATAGTTCTTTTAAGTGTTTCCCGTCCTCTTTGGTCAGTATTGGTAAGGATTTTAGAAGTTTATTATTATTTGTTATTTGTCTTCTCGTTCTTTTCATGGTGCCAAGGCAAATTTTACATCGTATCATTCTGTGGTCAGTATTGAAATTTAAATTATTAATAATGTCAAAGTTTTTAATATTAATAGGCTTATTGGTTAGGATGTAGTCGATTTCATTAAAATATCTATCTCCAGGTGATTTCCAAGTCCATTTTTTGTAAGGTTTTCTCTTAAATTCACTGTTTACAAACCTTAAGTCATGTTCCATGGCAAATTCGACCAGCCTATACCCTTGTTTACTCCTTTTACCATACGAAAAATTCCCAAACACTCTGTCTTCCCCCAACTGAGCTTTTCCAATTTGCGCATTAAAGTCTCCCATGACTACTATATTTTGTTTGTTCATTAATTGCAAAGCAGTTTCTAGGGTAGCGTAGAACGCGGCTAAATCTTCGTCTTTGTAACTTTCGGTGGGAGCATATACTTGTATAATCGTCCACACACTACCGTTCGGAAACTTTAACTCGAGTGAAGCCAATCTATCTGAGTGACCTTTGAAACTGATAATGTTATTTCGAAGATATTTCTTAACTAAGAAGCCTACACCATTTCTTCCATCAGTACACGCAGTGTGGTATAAGATATAGTCGAGGTGTTCTTCAATCACTTCATATGGTCGTCTTAGTTCACTCAATCCGAGTACATCCCAATTAAGGTCATGAATAGCGAGTTGTAGTTCGGTAAGTCTTGCCTCTGTTGCTAGAGTTCGTACATTTAGGCTGGAAATGAACAAGCTGGATGTTTTGTTTTTTAATTTATGAGCTAGGGGGTTTTGGTCGTACTCCCCCACGGTGACCAACCGGATTGGGGGAGAGTCAATATTTTGTATTTGATGAGATTGTGATAAAGTGTTGTTATTGGAGGAGGCCTCGTACCCTCATGCGTTTTCGTTGCGTTTTAAGAATGACTGTAATGTGTTTGTCTTATGTTTCTTGCTTGTTTGTGAAGATTGATTCTGTGGTGTATTCTGTGTGTAAGAATATTCCGAGGTTGTTGGGGGACTTTGCTGTGGCGATGTAGACATCTGTCGCTTGTATTTGCTAGGTTCTTTATCTTTGATGATCAGTCTGTCGTATTTTATGAACGCTATTTTTCCACGCTCAAGCTCTCGTTTCTGTTCTAGTTTAAGGACTTCTCTTTTTTTAAGTATGTCGGCCGGAAACTCCTCTGTGATATACAGCTCAGTGCCCTTAAGATTTTTCTTGTTCTTTAGAATTTTTATTTTTGCCCCTAGAGTGGTAAACGCAACAGAAATTGGTCTCGGCCGGCTACCTTTTTTTCCTACCCTTCTAACCGATTTTCGAATTTCGAAGTCCTGTAATTCCACTTTCAGTATCTTACGGACAGTGTTAAGAATTTTTTCTTGTAGATCAAAATACGATTTTTCGGTCTCATTAACTCCAAAAAATACTAAATTTCTTTGTACACTGTTTTTCTCTAAAAAGTAAAGTCGCTTCTCTTGGTTTTCCACTGTTTTCCTAATAACATTCAAATCAGCGCTCAATTCTTCGAACCGTTTGTCCACATGGCCTGTAATTTTTGATGTGATTTTCTCCTCTGCTTGCGCGAACTGTGAATTCATGGCGGTAAATCTGTCGTTAAAATCATTTTTCATCTCTAGGACCAACTTATATAACTCTTCCATGATTAATAATCAATTATAATAATAATAATAAATTATAATTTTAATAAAATATGTCAAATAATTCAATAGCAAAATCGTTAGTCAAATATCAATCAGTGAAAGTCAAAGTTAAATTTAGTCAACGCTGAAAGTCGGGTCCGTTGTATGTACAATAGATTATTTAATTCAGTCGTGCATAGCGAATATCTACTCGTTGCGACATCTTGCGCCTTCTTGTGGTAGTTTTAATAATAAATAATGTCTAGCGTTATAAGGTGATCGATGGTTCGTATCGAAACAGCTCGTCCCTGATTAATTTGGTGAGTATTCTACAGATGGCACCACTGTAATTTTAATAGGTGACAGAAGTTGTGTTGTTATGATTCAACGTCAAAACAATATCGGCGGACGTTGACCGTAGAAACAGGTCATTGAACTTTCACTGGCCCATCATCTGTAACTTGTTAACTACAATGTTGAATTTAAACGGTCACTGTCATTTATTTAAAAGTTTGTTAAGTTTTAAAAACACATAATATTTTGTTTTCTTGTTGTAATCTTGTGGCTCTGATTTATTATTTGCCCAGTTTATACTTCCAATTCGGTATTCTTTACGATTTCAGAGTATTTAGATGTGAAGCCACTACACTTAAAACAATCCAGTTTATGCACTTTTTACGGCACAAATCATCTTGCAAACAATATCACTTGGTCACTGGTTTAAAATAAACATAATTACTTGCTTATAATCCAACTATTACAACTTTTATAATATTTAATAGGATAATTTAAAGGACTATGTGTTTACAGCACGGCGACACGAGCGCCCTCCCTTTATTTTATTAAATAAAAGGTTGTTTTATTTTCTTACAAAATATTAGCTTCGCCTGAAGTCTATTCCTACCGCCCCTCACCTTGGACTATGGTGACAATATAACACATCGCATCCTTAGAATTAAAGTGACCTAATTCAAAAATTGCAATCTGTGGGCAATGAGCAAAAAAGAATTCAAAAAGGTATACCTATTGTTGAGTAAATGTGTCCCTGCCGTATTTTATTAGAAAAAGTAGTTTTTGGCAGATTTTTAACCCTAGAACCCTACGTGGGGTACTGGAGGACCCCAAAGCAGTTTGTTTTCTAATTATTTCTGTCTGTATAAAACCTATAGGTTTGAGCGTCCGTGTATTTTAGTTTAGTGTTGAACTCTTCCGATTAATTCGTGCAACGGCGTCAGTCGCACTTTGTGTACGTGTCTACGAGAGACTTGGGGTACCCTAGTACCCCAGTGTAGGAAACCCGTAAGTATTTTTTTGTAATTTATAATTTATATATAAATATATTTATTTCTCCATTTCACAATTTTAAATGATTTTATTTCTTAAATTACTAAGATCATCAGAAAAATCAATGTTTTAACTATTTTTGTTCAGCAATTACTCAGTTAATGGATTAATTTTATTATTAATGTTTTTTCAGAGGGCTGTCAATCGAGGTTTGAATGACGAAGAGATTAATTCTATTTTAAACCACGAATCTGGTGAAGATGAAGAGGAAGATGTGAAAAATCAAAGTCAGTTAGCAGAATTATCTGATGATGATGATGATCTTAAAAAAATTAGGCTTAGAGCTCATTGGTGAACATTTGGAGGAACGTTACCTAAGACCAAATTTGAGGAGGGATATGAAAGAGACCATTGCAGCGATTCTCCAAAAAACACCAGATTTGCTTAGGTCTGTTCTTGTATATCAGACACCAAGACGTTGTGGCTTTTGTCCAAGGTCTAAAGACCGAAAAAGCAAAACCATGTGCCATAAGTGTAAAATACCCATTTTTTCGGATCATCAGATTAAAGTTTGTGAAAAATGCTCAAATTAACACTAATATTTTATTTTAAAACTGATTTGTTAAAAGAAGTTCCTATTATTTGATAATAAAAAATATTTTCATACATTGGTTTTTATTTAAAAAAATTACGCACATTTTTGTATGGGGTACTCCAGGACCCCAGTGTAGGAATAACTAGTGCCCAGAATAGAGTAGGGTTCTAGGGTTAAATATTGATCTTTTATTGGATTGGATTGGTATTAAAAACTGTATTTAAACCGAAGTGAAATGAATTTTTAGTTAGATCACTATAATTCTAAAGGTGCGACATATTGTACAGATTCTAATTAATAATAACAGCTCAACAAACAAATGCTTTCTTTCAATTAGCGTAAATACAATGTATGTCAATGTCTTTATAAGACAACGGTAACGTATTTACCTTGTTTCTGTATTTACCACATAAACTTAATCACAAAATAAACCTAAGTTTTATCTTATTTTTTGTTTCATTCAAATGCCTTTCAATTTTAATTATTTTCACTGATTAAATACAAACAGTACAAGTCTTTTATACAGACTTACTAATATTTTTTTTAAAAAAATGTCTCAACTTTAAATTAAAATTAACCCTGGTTCAGAATAGAAGCAGCCGTTACTCATGTAACTTTGCAATTGTGCATTGTTTGTGCGGTTTTTAACTCCTGGAGGAGCGACGGTGTACCTGCAGCTTGCTTTACCACATCTAGATTTTTCTGGTTAGGTGGATTATGCAAGATAATTTTGTTTGACTCTGATTGTCTTAAGAATAGATAATGAGCTTAATCACTTATTAAGAAGGTATTCAACATCAAACCACAAATCCTTTCTCGTCTGAATAAAATAGTTTAGCCGATTGAATGAACTGTTCTTTGGTTGGTAGTGTTTGATTTTGAATTCCAATTTATCTAAATTGGAATTCAAAAATTTGGGCTGAGGAAAAAGATCCAGATACCATTTGGATCGAACCGACGCACAGTGCGATATTTTCGCAATTAACGGGGTCTTTTCCCTGTTTCTAGCAATTTCGCGTCTTTTCAAACAAGTTTTAATTCATGAAGAACTATTTTTTTTGCATCGAAAAAAATATATGTTGTAGATACATATTTTATCATTATAGTTTAATTGACAGAAACGCGTTAAGCTATATTTTGCTCGATCATAAAAAATTATGAAGAAATCGCGATTTTCACTATTATTTCAATTTTGTGTCTAAAATTTTTAACTAAATTTAAAAAAATATATATGAAAATAAAGCTTATTACATTTATGATTTTTTTCAATTGACCGTTTTTTAAATAAAAATTTAAGCTTAGTTCTAGCTTATTTCTAGACGTAAATGGGCACGCGCATCCTCTAACGGGGGTGTTTCAGTGTCCCACCGGACTCTATCGAGGTTGGACGCACGTCAGTTTTCGCAGGCCACGTGCTTAAATTCTCAATTTCATTAATTTTGTTGTAAAAATATTATTTTGTAAAATCACTAAAACTTTTTATTAGATCTTAGTTAGCACAGTACCTACTTAGTACTTAGTTTTTATATAGTTTTTAGTTAGTATCTTAGGTTACTATCTTATCTTGTAAACAGTTATAGTAAATAATTAAATATAGTGTTTGTTTTTATGAATAATAATGGATGATAAAAGAAATTTAATAAAGAAAATATCAGCTTTGAAGCGAAGGAATATTAGAAAACAAGTATGGTAAGTGTTTCTTTCACTTTATCTAAATACTAGCTGATTCCGCGACTTCGTCCGCGTGGTTTAGAGTGACTTGCTACTATCCACGAGAAGTTATGTCCTTTATCTCCGAAAATATTTCGTTATTTTTTGAGTAACTTGAACCGTTTACGCAGCGCACGCAACGGAAGCCCTCAAATATGGATAATTTTCCCCGTTTTTGCAACATTTTTCACTGATGCTTCGCTCCTATTAGTCGCACCGTGATGTTATATAGCCTAAAGCCTTCCTCGATAAATGGACTATCCAACACAAAAATAATTTTTCAATTCTAACCAGTAGTTCCTGAGATTAGCGCGTTCAAACAAACAAACTCTTCAGCTTTATAATATTAAGTATAGATAAGATGATGCCCGCGACTTCGTCCGTGTGGTTTTGGAAAAATCCCGTGGGAACTCTATCATTTTCCGGGATAATAAGTATACGTTCCAGGCAATCTATCTCCACTCCAATTTTCAACCAAAACCTTCCTTTTTACGGGAAAGAGGAATAAAGATACACACACACACACATATACAAACTTTCGCCTTTATAATATTACTGTGCTTACCTAGGATTAGAATTTTTACAAAAGGCGTGAATAAATTTTGTTGAAGAAGAATAATTATTCCAGATGTAGGTATCAATGTGAACACAGTGTAAATACATACAGTGAGGCGATAGGTTGGGAGTGTTCAAATAAAGGTCACTTGAAACCTCATCCAACTGGCAGCGAGCTAAAAAAAACTCCAAGATGGCGGATTCAAGATGGCGGCCATACAAATTTCGTCGGTGTCTATCTTAGAGAGTATAAAAAATGGAAGTGTGGTTTTCTGGCAAAAGATTATCAGGATTGAGGACCCGAACGTCTACTTGATGAATAGAAAAAAAATTCAAGATGGCGGAATTGATTTTTCCATACAAAATATATGCAAAACTTTGATACGATTCCTTTTTATTTCTGATGGTTTCTATAGAGCACATAAATTCATTCGTAGGAAAAATATGTAAAGAGCTGATGATTGAGGATTTCGGAGACAGGTGAGGAGCACGGCCAGGGTATTGAAGATAGGTGGGCGATGTTCAAACAAAAGCCACTTGCAACCTCATCCAACCGGCAGCGAGCTAAAAAAAACTCCAAGATTCAAGATGGCGGCCATACAAATTTCGTCGGTGTCTATCTCAGAGAGTATAAAAGACGGAAGTGTGGTTTTCTGGCAAAAGATGATCAGGATTGAGGACCCGAACGTCTACTTGATGAATAGAAAAAAAATTCAAGATGGCGGAATTGATTGTTCCATACAAAATATATGCAAAACTTTGATACGGTTCCTTTTTATTTCTGATGGTTTCTATAGAGCACATAAATTCATTCGTAGGAAAAATATGTAGAGAGCTGATGATTGAGGATTTCGGAGACAGGTGAGGAGCACGGCCAGGGTATTGAAGATAAGTGGGCGATGTTCAAACAAAAGCCACTCGAAATCTCATCCAATTTGCAGTGAGCTGAAAAAAACTCGAAGATGGCGGATTTAAGATGGCGGCCATACAAATTCTGACGGTGTCTATCTCAGAGAGTATAAAAGATGAAAGAGTGGTTTTCTGGCAAAAGATGATCAGGATTGAAGACCCGAAAGTCTACTTGATGAATAGAAAAGAAATTGAAAATGGCAGAATTTATTATTCCATACAAAATATATGCAAAACTTTGATACTGTTCCTTTTTATATCTGATGGTTTCTATAGAGCACATAAATTCATTCGTAGGAAAAATATGTAGAGAGCCGATGATTGAGAATTTCGGAGACAGGTGAGGAGCACGGCCAGGGTATTGAAGATAGGTGGGGGGTGTTCAAACAAAAGCCACTCGAAACCTCATACAAAATATATGCAAAACTTTGATAGGGTTCCTTTTTTAAATTTCTGATGATTTCGTATACAGGGCAAAAATTCATTCGGAGGAAAAATATGGAGACAGCTGATGGTTTAAGATTTCGGAGATGAGTGAGGAGCACGGCAATACCTATAGCACGGGGATACCGAAGATAGCTGGGAGGGGGAGGGGGGGCATTATAGGCTTGATCACTAGCACACCTGATGGAAAGTGGTGATACGCCGTAAAGAGTAACGTTTGCCTAGAACTCAGACCAACTAACTCTAGACCTCGCACCCGCTTTATTTTCTATGAAAACGCATTCTGAAAAAAATTGGGACCGGCGGGGAGTACTCGAGTACTCGAGTGCTATGATTGGTTTGCGAAATGTACCGCGGTCATTTATAGAGAATAGAGATGTGACGCTATAGATACTTATTTTAATAAAAAAATATTTACAGCCTGCTATCAAGAATCAATAGTTAGTGTATTTTCTCTCTTTTTAATATTACCTATATAGAAAACTAGTAGGGTGCGTGGGTACACGCCGCATTGCCCGCTAAAGTGAACCGGGGTTTTCTGCTCACCAGGTAAACCTTCGGGTCGTGATCATCTTTTGCCAGAAAATTTTTTTTTTTGTCAGCTTGCTGCAAATTGGATGAGGTTTCGAGTGGCTTTTGTTTGAACACCCCGGGGACCTATCTTCCCTGGCCTCAATCATCAGCTCTTTTCATATATTTTCCCCAAACCATCAGAAATTTTGAAAAGGAACCGTATCAAAGTCTTTCATAGTTCCCTATTCGCCATATATTTTGTATGGAAAAATAAATTCCGCCATCTTGCTTTTTTTTTTCAGTTCATCAAGTAGACCTTCGGGTCCTAACTCCTAATCATCTTTTGCCAAAAAACCACTCTTCCATCTTTTATACTCTCTGAGATAGACACCGACGAAAGTATGGCCACCATCTTAAATCCGCCATCTTGGAGTTTTTTTCAGCTCGCTGCAAATTGGATGAGGTTCCGAGTGGCTTTTGTTTAAACACCCTCCACTTATTTTCAATACCCTGGCCATGCTACTCACATGTCTCCAAAATCCTCAATCCTCAGGTCCCTACATATTTTTCATACGAATGAATTTATGTGCTCTATAGAAACCATCAGAAATAAAAAGGAACCGTATCAAAGTTTTGCATATATTTTGTATGGAAAAATCAATTCCACCATCCTGAATTTTTTTTCTATTCATCAAGTAGACCTTCGGGTCTTCAATCCTGATCATCTTTTGCCAGAAAACCACTGTTCCATGTTTTATACTCTCTGAGATAGACACCAACGAAATTTGTATGGCCGCCATCTTGGAGTTTTTTTCAGCTCGCTGCCAGTTGGATTAGGTTTTGTGTGACTTTTGTTTGAAAACCCCCCACCTATCTTCGATACCCTGGTGCTCCGCACCCATCTCCGAAATCCTCAATTGTCAGCTTTCTCCATATTTTTCCTCCAAATGAATTTATATCCTCTATATGAAACCATCATAAATTTGGAAAAGGAACCGTATGAAAGTCTTGCACATATTTTGTATGAAATAAAAAAAAAACCCGCCATCTTGAATTTTTTTCTATTTATCAAGTAGACCTTCGGGTCCTGATCATCTTTTTCCACGAAACCACTCTTCCATCTTTAAAAGTCCGCAAGATAGAGACTGACGAAATTTGTATGGCCGCCATCTTGAATCTGCCATTTTGGAGTTTTTTTTCAGCTCTCTGCCAGTTGGATGAGGTTTTAGTGACTTTTGTTTGAACAACCCCTACCTATCTTCAATGTCCTGGCCGTGCTCCTCACCCATCTCCAAAATCCTCAATCATCAGCTCTCTTCATGTTTTTGCTCCGAATGAATTTTTGTCCTCTATACGAAACCATGACTGAAAAAAAATTTTGAGAGAAATTTTGATGAGAGGTGCTCAATGATTCAGTCAGTCAGTGAGTCAGTCAGTCAGTGAGTCAGTCAGTGAGTCAGCACGAGTAGCTCTATGTATATTAATTATTGTAAAAATCCAAATTTACAAGATTCATTTTCATTCATAATAGAATACACTATAAATATAAGCCTCAATAGCCCAACGGTTAAAGGTGCGGACTGAAAACTGAAAGGTTGCAGGTGCAAACCCCACCCGTTGCGCCATTGTTGTACCCACACCTAGAACAAGCTTTCCGCTTATTTGGAGAGGACAGGAGGATATTAGTCCACATCAGCTTGGCTAATATTCTTTTTTAAAAAAAGAAACATACCTTATAAAGTCCGTTTCATGACGTTCAAGACGGGTAATCACCCGGGTTAAAACCCATTCGTGGGCTTAATCTGGGTGATTACTGATTTACCCATCTCTAAACAGGGCTTATTTGGAAATCCAGGACACACCTGTTAATAAAACCTTCCTACTCCTTCCTTTCTAAAGCCCTCAAAGTTAGAATTTCAGATGCTTACACTATATAATTTTTACAAGAACAACGTCAGTAATTTACAAGTGTAAAATTTCAATGCCTTGAAAAATTAAATTTGCCGAGTAGTAAGTAGGTACATACTACATACGTATAATTTGGTCTATTAAAATTTTAAACAATATCTGTCAAGTTGAACTAAGTACCTACTGTAGTTTCATATATTGTGACCAGGAGCGCCCGTACGGGTTCACTGCGCTTTCGCTCCATGTCTGCCCAGCGCGTATTTAATACGTACACGAGGATTTCGGAGCGGCGCGGCGCGCGGCGACATAGCCCGCTAAATACCTAAAGTTCCGGGACCAAGCGAAAACGGGATTCAGCAGCTATTGTAAAAGAGCTCAATTGCTATTCACTTCAAAGAGGTACAAATATAAATATAGGTGTAAGGCGGGAGCAAGACCAAAACAGAACGGAACGCTAATCCCTCGACACATCGATATACTGCAGTCAGCAAATAAAAAATGACACGGAAGTGTTGGTAGAGCCACCGTAGAGTAACATTGTGCATGATTGAGGGCAAAATTTGTAATGCTGGGCATTGACGGTCAGTTTTTCGCGTCAGTCCAGACGTAAAACTGTGGCGTCACTCCAAATGGTTTAGGCCAACTAAATATCCCCACTCACTGGCGTCACTCCAGCTCTTCAGTTTTCGATCGGTCGAGCTGTGTAGGGTTGTACAAATAGGTTTATTTGCGTCAAATAGGAAAAAAAATGAATTCGGATTCCGAAGAAGAAACATTAATTCTTGCTGCAGCTACTGTTTGTTGCCATATACTCTCCAAAAAACGAGAAAGAAAGCAATTTAAAATGAAAAGAGAAATCGGTTTCGTAATTTGTTTTTCACTATATTAACTATATGGATGGAAATTATATATCGAAAAAGCATGTTCAACGCTAATGTATTGAAATATTTTCAAAACGCTTTAGCTAAAACGATTTTAAGCATATCATAGAATCCGGAATATCATAGACGTTTTGCTTTATTTACTCGTTTTGGACAGTCAATTATGTGACGCTTGAAATTTATTTATGCCCCTAAAAATAGCCCTAATTTTTTTTGGGCCCTAACAAAATCCCAATAAGCAAAATTCCGCCCTAAATTTGGGAACCCTGCGCCATTGGAATGACGATCGCACACTCACGGGCAGTTTGGCGCGACACGCCGTGGATTTATGGTAGTCACGGAAAATTTCCGGGCGCGTCGTCAGTTAAAACTCTGGAGTGATGATTCGACACTCACGATCAAATTTTGGATGGACGTCAGTTCAACTGATGCGAAAAACTGATCATCAATGCCCGGCATAATGCCGTAGTTTCCTATGCATCCGCACAAACATATTGTTATTTATGTGCAGCAAAGACATGAATAACGAAAGATTTATAAAACAAAAGACGGTATTTACCGTATTTAATAGCGAATTTCTCAGTCTCTCTTTGAGTCTGTCATCTCCTCACTCCTGGATAAGATTTTTTGAATGCATCTTGCACATATCGTCTCGACATAAAAAATATCGACTGAGGAATACGCAGGGAACAAGGGAGTTGTACATTAAGGAGTATCTAGGAGTATTGATGGTGCGCGATGCCTGTAAGCGTACATAATTTTTTTTTATAGATAGGATATAATTTCTACATTTGTGTTCTTCCAATCGGTCAACTTTCGGAAGAAGCGCAAGAGGCCAGAAATATCGAGAGTTGAGACGAACGCGGACTTGTTAAATAGATAGATTACCTACTCGTGTCATCTGACCCAGTCGTCTCAAGTTTACGGGCTCCTCCAAAAACTTAACGTGAACAAATTACTCCTGAAGTATGCGAGCTCTTAAGGGCGATAAGTCCGTCTGAGCGGTGCACTGCGGCGAATTCAATCAGATGCTTCAGTCAGACGAACATTCTGAAGAAACTAATAGAGACTCGAGACTCTGATAGTGATTGCTACTGATGGGTACATCTCTTATCTAGTTCTCTGAATTTCCTGTCCTTTTGCATAACCAAGTATTTATTTCATATGTATTTGAATAAATATATAATATTTTATTTATATGTAGGTATAGCATGTTTCGATCCCTGCCCATTGCGCTACCGGCGTTCCCACTCCTGACATAAGCTTTCACTCATTTGGAGGGGCGAGGAGAATAGTAAAGTTCAGTTTGGCTAATTCTTCGTTCAAAATATTTTTTTTTGTAAATAGTACGTGTTTATGTGTTTTTTATTTCCTGAATGACTAAAATCCATCTCAAGGTAGCTATATACGTAAAGGAGTCATCAACATACACAAATGAATTATTACAATTTATATATTTAGTACTTATTGAGAATATTTTGCTTAAATCTACATCCTTGCAGATGAAGACGTGGGCAACAACTAGGTAGATTCAGATACTTACTCAATACAAAATTTACAAGATAAACTTGTAAATGAATAAACAGCCTTCTTCAATATTCTATTCAAACACAATGAAAACTACCTAAGTAGATCAAGGGCCAGGCATTA
The DNA here is from genome assembly GCA_038048805.1 of Hipparchia sbordonii. Lineage (NCBI taxonomy): Eukaryota > Metazoa > Arthropoda > Insecta > Lepidoptera > Nymphalidae > Hipparchia > Hipparchia sbordonii. The sequence continues at coordinate 6,579 of CM076117.1, read as the reverse complement.
TATTTTAATGCTAATTCGAAATTAATAGAAAATGTAACAAATAATTTTTCATACAAACTGATAAATGATAATAATTAGCATTCGTATAAAATATGCGTCTATAAAACGCTCGCATGCGTTTGCGATTCATCATTGTCTACAACACAGAGTGGCAACATGTCGCGTCTCAATCTCACTGCTCTCACCAGTGTACCAGCGATCACTTTTTTGATTTTATTGGTAAGAAAAGAAAGTTTTAATTTCAGTCTTAATTTTGTTTTATTCTGTGTGTGTAGGTATCTAATTTTATGATATCTATTTATAACTTTTGTGTGTAGAAAGTCTACACACAAACGTTATAAATACGAAGAAATACGAAGAAAATAATAATATATATACGTACATAAATATAAATAAATAAACTAATAAATGCGTAGTTTTAAACTATGTAAATTTTTGTTTTACCTTGTGTACAATAGTTTTTTATCTATCGATCTATTCCTCCACATTTAAGGGAGATTTTTTGTATTCGATCATTTTTCTTGTTTTTGATTCCCCACTCAATTGTTTTTGTCTGTATTCTTCTAGATATGCTGCAGCGTCAACTGTCAATTACCGATACCGTAAGTTTTAATAATAAACTACAAACTACATCCCGCTTTTCCATCAGAAATACATGCGAAACTGCGAAACCCTAAAGTTCCATGTTCATCGTAGTACGTACATATTTCACAACGAAAATTCAAATGCTTTAAGCTAAAACGTGATAAAAAGAAGAATATTAGCAGCAACGATAAGTGTATGGCAGCCGCGTATCTCTCCAGGAAAGTCTCCAGGCATAGACAGGAAAATCGGTTTGTGGAGTCCGCGCGTATTGCACACGTGTGCAACAAGGAAGAGTTCTTTGTGTCACCCAAGTCAACTTCGTGTAAAGTATCAGTCGCTTACAATAGGCTAGGTACCAATCTATTTCTTCTTACACTCTCCTTAGCATACACTGTTGCTTGCAGCGCGCTGAGCAACTCGTCGCTGATCTCCAGCCTGTTCCTGAACCACCTGGAGCACACGCTGGACCGGCTCACGGCGCTCAGCGAGGTCGCCAACCTGCTCACCGGCGGAGTGGCGGGTAATGCGCCAGGCGCCAGCCACACGAGCGTCATCAGCGACGACCCAGCCACGGCTCACTGCTGAGCGCAGGTCTCCTCTCGGAGATGGCCAACTTCTCACACCTTTGAGAACATTATGGAGAACTCTCACTCACTCAGGCGTGCAGGTTTCTTCACGACGTTTTCCTTCACCGTCGAATATATGTAACACTGACGTTTACCGTACATGACTCCGAAGTCATCAGTGGTCTTCCGTCCAGGATTCCCCAAATCGGAGACCGCAGTCATACAACAAAAATGCATAAACACAATCGTGAAATACAGTAACTGGAACTTATTCTAAATAATATAATTAATGGATTAAGTATTAATATGTTCATTTAACACATGCCCCGATAGACTTTAAATTACAAAAGATGCCAAAATTGTCGAGCAGGCAAGGTGAAAACCGTATACAAACTAACGAATAACGATATCGATCTCTTGTTGCAGGTCTCGCGGGCTAGATGGCACCCCGTCGCACAATTTATTGTTACATATTTGAAATTAACACTTATTCTAGATTTGTAAAATATTTGCAAAAATTATCGAGATCATTAAATTGTATTTATAAGTAATCTTTGTTTAATTGAGCGGAAAAGAAAGAGTCAAAGAGCGTTCCTATCTTTAGGTTAACGTGTACAAATTAAAATTATTTTTATATTTTGTAGTGGTGTTTGAAGTCGGTTTTTAGAAAAGAATTTTTATTTTAAGCTTTTCAGTGTAGCTTGTTCCTGCTCTCTTTCTCCCTCCTTCCAACCAACCAACAGCTACCTACGGTACTAATGTAATCTATACTAATTGATACCTACAGTCACAATTTCTAAAGAGCTAGGACGTATAGGATGTATAGTCCATGCTTCGTACCAACAATATCAATTCGAAAGCGATTGTTCAGAAACATGATGTTTTGTTTCCATAGGTTTACACAATCTGGGCAAACGTCACTGTCACCGTCAATTCGGCGAGTTCGATTTTATCGACCCACCCTCTTTTCGTCGATCGTTCGCGTCCGCCATCGCAAGCGGCGGACAATTAGTTCGACAAAAAACGCCTCGCGAGTAACGCCCGCTCGCTGTCGAGTGCCGTCCCGAAAATCTGGACATTCTGATATCGTCTTCTCGTCGGTTCGAACTTAAGATCCACGTAAACGGCAGCTGCCTAGTGAAGTGTGTGTGTGTGCCAAACTAATCGAACTCAAGATTTACATTTTTCAATCGAACTATCTAGCGGGACAAGGTCGACCCCATCTTCGGCCAGACGGCATCAAAGGTGAGTGGATTCTTTAATTTCGTTCCCGCCAATTGAAGGTGAAGGTTTGCCCAGAAATACTGCCCTCGTAATTGAAAACACAGTAACTTAAAGGTAACTTCTATTTAACTTACTGTGGTTTCAATTACGAGGGCAGAATAGGAAGCTATCGAAATTAAAACATCAAAACATACAGGCCACTAATCATCCCAAAACCAACGACCTACCGCGGGAATTGCACCCCCGTTTACTCGGTTAATTAGTTCGGGTGGAATAATACCTACCAGTATACAATAATATATTATTATGATTGTCTTCACATGCTTGTAATTCTTTTAAGAATTGGATTATAGTTATAAGTGGAAGAAGCGTGTAAGAGTTTTGCGATAGATTCTATTAACTGCTCTAATAAATCTTCTATTTCAAGTTGAAAACAAATGTTTCATTTAAACTCATTTATGGTTCCCTCTCTATTCCTTTACTCTCACATTCCTATGGGAAGAAAATGTGACATAACCCCAGAGTGACCAGTTATATACAATATACATACTATAAGCATTTGCTAATTAGAAATTCAAATCTGACAAAGTAATAAAATAATTCCCATCATTAATGAAAAAAAGTATAACTTCAAGTTATTCTCCTTATAACTTTTAAATTCTGAAGTGAAACAAAATTATTAACGATACAACGACTCTCAATGAATCAGATACAAAGTAGAGTTATAAAAAACATACACAAAGTAAATAACTTAAAAGATATCGACCTATACGCAGAATAGAGTTACTTCTGCAAAAACCCTACTTTACAGGAGAGCGATTTGAAGTTTGTCTTGCCTATAACTTTTTTCGTTATTTTTCTAGAGAATTGATTCTCATAGTATACTTTTGGAACATTATTATGCATTGATTACTATCAATAAACTCAATGCAAAACCCATAATTTGGAATTTAGGTGTTTCTATATGCATATGTGACGATTTTTTGCGGATGTCTCCATGTTCTATATGTATATGTAACCTTATACTTGGGAAAAGTGTTCGTACCATGTCTATATATAACTTTTTTTTATGGAAATACTAATCTTCAAACGGTCTTATTTGCTGTAAAGGATGAAATATAAATACAAAATAAACAGTGTTTCTTATTTCATAATAACACATTAATAGTAAAAATAAAAATTCAACATAATTTGACTAATTTTTTTAATTACTAAGCATGTACCTACTATAAAATTGTCTTACAAAAAATGTAAAAATTAATAATAAAATAACTGAAAGTACTTTGTATTTTATATAGGTAATACTAGCTTTTGCCCGCAACTTTGCTCACATTAAGTTCGATTTTTCAATCCCCTATTTTACCCCCTTAGGGGTTGAATTTTCAAAAATTCTTTCTTAGCGGATGCCTACGTCATAATAGCTATCTGTATGTCTTTCAGCCCGATCCATCTAGTGTTTTGAGCAATGTGATGATGATGAGTCAGTCAGTCAATTACTTTATCCTATAATTAATCACCTTATCCTTTTATATATTTAGGAAATTAAATTTAGGAACTATTATGTAAATATGTAAGTAGCATGTATTAATAATCCTACTATAGAAACCTCAAAATGAAACTAATAAATAACTAACATAAAACGTAAACATAAATAACGTATTAGGAACTATTATTTAGCATTAATAATAATCCTATTATAGAAAACTCGAATAAAACCAACGAAATAAAATTGCTACAAGGACAAAATATAAGTTCTTTCAGGAGTTTTAAAAATAGTACAACCGAATATTGGCAAACAAAAAGATTTAAAAACTATTTTCCACAATTTTTCTGTGCGATTTATTATTGGCAATCAATAAGAAATCAATCATATCTAAGTTATTTATGTCTATATTATTAATATTTAATTGAATAGATATTTTAAATCACGAAGAAAATAATATTGTGGTGGCAGAGATCCACTGGGTACCGCGCAAAATGAAAATTTTAAATCAATCAAAATAATGAATTTGTAAAGAAGATGCGGCACATCATCATCTCTAGAGTCGTTAGGCGCACTGTAAGAGTTAGTTGTAGATGGTGATTGCGTCCAGTGATCATCATAGTGGTTAGAATAAAAGGCATCACGACAATTTATGCGTATTTAACGGAGAAGGCATGGGAGTCGGTACACATTTTGGTGATGATATTCAAGACAAATTCCCAAAGCTAACAGCAGGGGAATTTTCAAAGTTGGATCGAGTTAAAAGTGTTAGGTCTAGTTGTTGCAATTGCAGGCGACGGTAGACATTATTTATTATCTACTATATAAAAATAAGTCGGGTTTTCCTTCCTGACGCTATAACTCCAGAATGCACGAAACGATTTCCACGGTTTTGCATTCGTTGGAAAGGTCTCGGGCTGCGTGAGGTTTATAGCAAAGAAAATTCAGGAAAAATTTCAACAATTTAAGAACGCGGACGAAGTCGCGGGCGTCCGCTAGTCTTTTATAGAATTTTCAGCAACATGGTGCAGCCTTATGGCTAGTTTTGTCAGTAGCAAAAACTGGTATTTATCATTATATGCCGGCTGCAGTATAGATAATCGACTGTCTCTTACAGTTCCATCTGATATATCAATCTTCCCATACATCAGGGACCTCTTGCCTAATTTATTCAGCTCCCTGTGGTAGTGCTGCACTGGTAGCATGGGCAGGAGATAAAAGTTTTAACCCCGATTTTATCCACTGACAGTGGATAAAATTATGTTTTCCCTATGCATGGCGACAGAGGAGAAGGCGATGTATATTTCTATAAGTAAATTCACTGAGTGTTATTTCCACCGCTGTGCCCATGCTCGACGGGTGGATAAAGCTAAGCGAGGGGATAAACGTTTTATCCTTTTCCCGGGGATAAAATTTCTCCCGCCCATGCTACCAGGGCTTTTATTGTAAAAGCTCCACTACTGACACTGCCATTTTCTGAAAACAAAAATTAACATCATTAAAACGTTAAAGCAATTAACTACAGAAAACAGATCTAAATAGTTTTATTATTTTTTTTTTATAAATACTTAACATAAAAAAAATTATTAATTTTAGGCTTTTATGGTAGTTTTCAGTTGAATAAGGATATATATCTCAATGTGAAACCAAGAATAAAAGAACATTTACACATATACCTCATAATTTCAAAATAATTTCCCTCGAACAAAGTAACTTGTGCACATTGTCCCGATATATTTTACATGATTTCCGAATAATAAAGTAGTATGGTAAAATAATTAATATTATTGATTACTCATTAAAATGTATGAATTAATGTTTAATGAGTGTAATGAATTGATATTTCTTTTTTTGATTGTTTTTTGTAGTAAAATCTAACATTCCGAGGTATAATGTTCTATATGAATGTGGAACCGTTTAACTTAATTATTTAGCTTTAAAATATATATATGTAAAAATTATTATATACAACTATCTAAGAGCAATCTATGTATTATAATTACAAAGCTGAAGAAAGAAAATTCCATTTACTTACCTGGAACATCCATTTTTCCATTTTTTTTATCTCCACGGCATTTGTCGTATTACTATATTAAATTTTTTTTGGCTTTAACAAAGGGAAGATCATATGTTTTGAGCATGTATTTTTAATTTTGAGCACATATAGTAAAAAATAATAACAAAATTAACACGAAAATAGCAGATAAAAGTGCGAGCGTGTGCACACTATCATTTCGGAGAACATGAATACAACTGCAGATGTGACCCTCCGTTCGCGCTGATCAGGACAGTGAATACTGACACTTGTGCTGTCAGGCCCTTCTTCTTTGGAGAAATAAACTACATATACCTTTATTCGACTGGTATCTTTGGATCTATGTAACTTTTTAAAATTTTGATTTCACTAGTAAATATTAGAGATCTTTTTAGGCTTAAAAATGCAATAAAAAATTTTTGTGCCATAATCATATATAACTCTATTCTACGTATAGGTCGATATAAGCGACCAACATAACGTGTTGTGAAATAAATGTATTTGTAAGCAAATCGTATGAAGAACGATAGCAGCAGTAAGTTTGTAAACTTACTGACACTATCTAACCGTTAGGTTTGGGTTAGGTTTGGGTTAGGTTTGGGTTAGGTTTGGGTTAGGTTTGGGTTAGGTTTGGGTTAGGTTTGGGTTAGGTTTGGGTTAGGTTTGGGTTAGGTTTGGGTTAGGTT